>JARWLC010000019.1:9700000-10987500 GCA_033318265.1 Phyllotis vaccarum
AAATCAAAAATGCTTCATTCTATCAATCTTATATACTGCCAGGCAGGTCAAGAGTCAATTATATTTGTAGTATTTAGTGATTTACATCATCAGTAATAATATCTTCAGCTATAATTGGGAGGATCTGTGTGATCCTCCAGATTGCTAGGTAGATGAATGATAGACGTTAAACAATTTTAAGTATCTGAGCCAATCTTGAATATTTGGTGACCTCTAACAAAGTCTCATTGATTTATCATTAACTCCTAAGTCAAATTAGTAGTGAGAATTTTTTTTTCTACTATGGCTGTTGCCTACTTTGGATTCCCAGTGAATCTTAGGATTTTTGTTTTCTTTTGCCTTTATTTGTCATGTATACTTGGCCTTCTTTTCTATAAAACTTATATAAATTCTAATTGAGTCTGGCGAAGGAAGAAAATAATGATGTTGCCCAGCTATATGGTCTATATGTTTGACTTTCTCTCTATGTATAATCTATGAGGTTTATAAAGGTCATGCTTTAGGCACCATTGTCAAGGTTAGGGTTGAATTTAGCCAGACTCTTGTCCTGCTCTTGACGCTGGTAGACTTGCACAGTTGTTTCCATGTCCCTCTGTTCAGCTTTGTCTAAGGCTTTGGTTGTTACTTTGTATTTATATTTTATTAACCCAAGTAAAAAATGTAGAAAATAATGAATGTCCTTGTTTCAGCAGCAAAACTGGACTACAGTTTTTAATGAACTCAGTAACCTAAGGAACCAGTCTAACCTTCATAGTGAGAATTAAGAGCAGATATTCCTAACACTTTCTTGAATACAGCAGATCCTAAACTGAGCTGCCTTTCTTGCTGTTTTTAAGTCCTTCTGGGGACCAAGCATAGTTTCAGATGGTACTTGTGGTCCTTTACACTTAACATGCTGCCCGTTAGAGGGCAGTAGTGCACAGATGCTACAGCAGCCAAGAATCCAGATTATAGATTTACATCCTGTAAACACAATATGTCATAATTTAGTAAATTTATCTAAGGTCTGCATTTTGCTGTAGAATGATTCTCCCACTACAGATTGGGGTCACCTTTGAACTTTTAACATGGAGTTTTCGGCTTATTTAGGTGTGGACTACTGCTTTTACTACAGATGCAATCACTATTGTTACTAACATGGAAGTAGATGGTGTTAAAATCTTAGAAAGGAAAGGAATGCATTTCATTTCATGGTATACAAAAACATGTATAAAAACAAAACATATATGTAAAACATATGTTACTATATTTTCATATCTAATCTTGTGTCTGGACCATCTGTTCAATTTGTCCATTTAACCTTTCACTAATAGTCATAAGTTTAGATACAGATGGAAACATTGACCCACCTATTTTCTGTCTGTTCATCAGTTCTCTGTGACTAGGACAAAATAATGGAAACAATGAACTTAGAAGGAGGAAAGATTAACGCTGATTCCATGGTTCAGAGACTTTAAGCAATAGCTTCTAGAGCCTGATGTTTTGGGCTTTGTTGGCATAGTTATCATGACTGGTGAGTGTACACAGTAGAAGAGGCTGTTCATCTCACTGTGGCTAGGAAGTAGACAGGAAGGGGCCAAGAGGCTAATATCCCCATCCAATGGGTCCTGACTCTTAAAGAGATTAGCACTCCTAATAGCACCAGTGACAGCACCTAGCATATGAGACACTGAGGGCATGTAAGATCCAAACCATAATGTATGGTCTTTGTTCTTTCCTTTAAAAATAAACATGCCACATTACAGATTTTGACTAGAAGTACAATATGTACCCTTTATTTTTCTAAACAACCATAAGTCATTTTAAGAAGAGCAGGTAATAGAGATGCTAAGAAAAATAAAATGCAACTCAGAGATACATGAGCTCACATACCCAGACCTCATGTAAAAACAAGACACAGTGGTGCCCAAGGCCATAATTCATTTCAGTGTGCATTTGTGGGGATGTGGAATGTAGAGACAGGAGAAATGTCAGAAGCTTGCAAGCCAGCTAGCCTAGCCTACTTTTCTCAGACCTACACACACACACTCCTTAGGTATATACCCACACTTATACATATATACCCACACTCAAAACAATCTTTAAGAGTTGTCAAGATGACTGTTTTTTTACTTCATTTGAAATAGAATGCACAGGGGTTTTTTAATTGCTACAGAATAGAACTAGTAAATATACTCAATGGGTTCAGGATTCAAGGTCCATATTAATTACCTCTCCACCTGAAAAAATTATATTCACTATATTTTAGAGAATTGTTAAATACTTTGAGAATATATGAATAGAAATCATGATAAAGATCAAAACAAACAAATGTATTACTTTTTGCAGAAAGAAATTACAGAGACTACAGGCAAGTGATTTTTGTGTTAATTCCAGGCAGGATTTTAGAAAATTAATATATACAATTTTAGTTTTTCAAGGAAATTTAAAGTTATTTATCTAGCATCACATTTTGAGCAATATAAGAACCAAAGTAAAAGCAGTTTTACTTTCATTGTGTTTTGAGAAACACTAACTGTATCCTCTGCCCTGATCTACCTTTTTCTTTTTCTGGGTCTGAGCTACATAACCAAAAAAAGGGGGAGAAGCAGTTCTAATAGATGGTGACAGATGACCATTTTTAACTGACAAGAGCATGTTATAGGATACTAATGAGTTTAGTCTACACCATGAATAGCATAGGTTCAGTGGGAGGAAGGAATTTTCTGGTGGCAGAAGGATAATAAATGCTAGAAATGGTCTAAGAAAGGTTGTAAAGCAGCCTTCCCAAGAGAACCGAAGAGAACACATAAATTCCACTTGCTCAGAATTTGAAATATAATCCTTCTAACTCAATGTTGGATAAAGTTTCATGCTGGCCCTAGATATTTGAAAATATTAGCTGCTAGGGTTAGGTACTGTCACTCAGTGGTGCCATATAGAAAGTCCTAGGTTCAGTCTCCTGCACCAAAAACTTTAAAAGAATTAAATTGTTACAGTTTTGATGCAGGTCACTGTTTCCCACTGTGAGGATGCAACAGGTGTACAGAACAGGATGGATAAACAGAACAGCAACAGCCAGAAACCTAGCTCTTTAATATGGGCTAGAGAGATGGCCCTGAGGCCTTGCAAAGGACTGGAGTTCCATTCCCAACATCCAGTTAGATAACTCATACCTAGAACTCCAGCTCCAGGACAGTTGATGCCCTCCTCTGGCCTCTACAGGCCCTGCATGCATGTGTGCGTATGCACACAGAAACACACATCCATATACACAAAGCAAAATAAAATAGTTTAAATTTTTTAATTAAAAAATAACTTTTTAAGTAAGCTAAACATCTGCTTTTGTGGTCCTTTATTTTAGTAAGACAGAGCTAAAAAAAAATAAATAAAATTGAAACTATGTGAAAAGTTGTTAACGCATTGTGGGGATATTTTCAAATATAATGACAGTGTGAGATATCCGAGGACAGATCCACCTTCTCCAGTCTTTGTTTCTTTTTGGTGTTGTTTTTGTTTTCAGCCAGAGTTTCCTGGCTATCCTGAACTTGCTTTGAAGACCAGGCTGGCTTTGAACTCACAGAGATCCTCTTGCCTCTGCTTCCCAAGTGCTGGGACTAACAGTGTGAGGAATTTTAATGCAAAGAGAAAATGTTATTTTGGAATGGACATTTCTTCCACATAAACCAAGTAAGAAATTAAAGACATATGTGGAAATGATTTCTGAACTTATTTTTAAAGGAATATTAAGACTTCATCAATTGACAGGAATGGACCCAGCAGAAATTGTTGTACCTTTAACTAATAAAGAAATTGACCAGTTATGGGTAGAAAGTGAACCTTGGCAAAGAACCTGCAGTAAGTTTTTGGGAGATATTAACAACAAATACCCTCAAAGCAAAAGAATTAAATTTCTAAAGAAAACTCATTGGATTCTTCCTTGTATTGTACGAGATAAACCAATTTCTGGAGCCCCTACATTTTATACCCATGCAAACAATACAGGAAAGGCTGGTTACAAATCAGAACATATAAGTAAAGTGGCTCAAAGCCCTTATAATTCTTTGCAAAAGTCAGAATTATATGCTATCATGATGGTATGAATGGATTTTACCAAACCTCTTAACATAGTCACTGACTCTCAGTATGCAGAAAGAGTTGATCTACACATTGAAATGGCTGGCTTTATTAATGATGAGTCAGAATTAACTTCATTATTTATTTAGTTACAAGAAATAATAAGGAACATTTGATCCCATATGGGTCAGCCAGGTCCTTTAACACAAGGTAATGATGAAATTGATAAATCATTGATAGGAAATGTACTAGAGGCCTCAGAATTTCATAAAAAGTATCATGTCAATAGCAAAGAATTAAAAAAAGATTTCTCTATTACTTGGCAACAAGCCAAAGAAATTGTAAACCGGTGTCCCACCTGTTCTTTCTATAACCAAACTCCATTGCCAGTAGGAAGTAATCCTAAAGGTATACATAGAAATGAAATCTGGCAGATAGGTGTATTTCATTTTACAGAATTTGGAAAGTTAAGGTATGTCCATCATACAATAGATACGTTTTCAGAATTTCAATGGGTAACTACTTTGAGTTCAGAAAAGGCTGATTCTGTAATCACACATTTGCTAGAAGTTATGGCCATCATGGGAATACCTGTACAAATTAAGGCTGACAATGCTCCAGCATATGTCTCTAGTAAAATGAAACAATTTTTGCTTATTATAATATAAAGCATATTATAGGAATACCACACAATCCTACAGGGCAAGCAGTCATAGAGAGATCAAATAGAACTCTAAAGTATATCTAAATAAACAGAAAGGAATAACAAAGACCCCCTCTAGAGATAGACTACATAATGCTTTATTAACTTTGAATTTTCTCAATGCTAATGAGAAAGGAACAACAGCTGCTGAAAGGCATTGGACCATAGAAAAAACAGCTGAACTAAATCAGCCTGTTTACTTCAGAGATGTACTAACCTCTGAATGGAAACCAGGGTATGTGCTACGTTGGACAAGGGGGTTTGCTCTTGTTTCCACATGTGAAGAAAAGTTATGGATACCATCAAAATTAATAAAGATTCGATTGAAACCAGAGAAACTTCATGAAAATAAGAATTGATAGCTCATCCACCCATACTACAGTTCTTTAAAGTTGTAAGAAAAAGCAAAGGGTTGGGGCAGGTTTTCAGTTTTGTCTTTACAGGAAACTGGAAATACCCATCTTCAAGAAGTGAAAAGACCTTGGACATCTAGACATCTAAAGCAAAAGGGAGGCTATTCAGGAAAATTTACAATCAAAAGAATATTGAACCTATTGGTACCAGTATACTTCATAGGGTAAAATCTCATTGTTTAACCTCTACATTTTTTTTGTAAGTTGAAGTCCCAGTTTAATTATAATTTATAGCTGGCTTTAGAGTTGGAGTGTGGCTCTCTCCTTCTCTAAACTCAAGCATGCTTGTTAAAGGAAAATACAAAGTCTCTGTGTCATATCAGAAGAGCCATCTGATATGGGGCAGAAGAATAACAAAAAATAAGGGACTATTCTATTGTTACTAATCCTATGCTGAATAAATACTTATATATTTAGCTTCCTGAACGTTGTGTTAGGTTTTTAGTCTCTTATCAGTTTTCTGCAGTGATCCATGACAATGCCCAATTGCGAACTTGAAGTATCCAAAAGGAAGATGGGACCTCACAACGATGATTTCACATAGACTCTGACAAAGCCACTAGGCTGACAAATACCAACCAAAAACGAGATTTGCACTACAAACTTCTCAGGAGAATTTCGAGGCAGTTTGCTGAGATGAACCAGCTTCACAGACTACTATAGCCAGGACTTGAGACAAGCCATGCACTTTTCTGTAATGGAGAGATTGGACAACAAATGATACAGCTACTTATTTCAGGACTTGGCAATTAACAAAACTTTTCTTTTCAGGATCCCCTAAAGATCCTATCGCCTCCAGCCAGCAGGAAGTAAATTTAAGAACATGGTGCCCACATTCCCAAGTGGTGGGGTGGGTTGTTTTTGGTCATTCAGTGGGTTATGTATGATTATCATTGTTTAGGTTAATTGGTTGAAATTTTTTAATAGTTATGGTTAAAAAAAGTTAAACAAGAACGATTAGATTCAAGATTTTTGTTAAAAAAAAAAGAAAGAAAGAGGATACAGTTATATAGGATAGATTATTGAATCTTAGAAGGATTTACTAGCTTTAAATATGTTTTTAAGATCAAATAAATATATTTTAGATGAACAGGTCTTTTTCAAACACTTAAGAGATCCATAGAATATGGCATTTAAGATATTTTAAGAACTTAGACTTTTCTGGACAGTGAGACAAGTCTGCTCCTGGCAGCACCAATCTACTTCAAGAGAAAAATGGGCATCGAAGAAACTCCATATGGAGTCTACTTTCTTTGTGGCAACGGTTAGCCACTGGGCAAAAACCTGTTCTTGTATTGACTGCCTGACAGTGTGCTGTTTAAACTGGACATGCAGGTTCCCTCTGAAAGTGACCTCTGAAGTTTGACAGAACAAGCTGAGGTGGTCCTTCAAGTTCCTGCTTTTCAGAGAAGACTGTCAGATATTCTTCAGGACACAAGGAGAAGCAACTATACCAGAATGGGCAGAGCAGATTTCTTGCTTCACTGAAATGAAAAGAGACTCTGGGCCTGTAGGCTGAAGATGGATGCCCCAACTTTATAAAGGAACTTTGGTTGGCTTTCCAGGCAGATAGGTGTCATCTCTGTCATTTCTAGATTTTGGAAGTTGCTTGCACTTTCTGTTTACTTAGGTAAATATTATTTCCTCCTTGGGTCTCTGAGGTAGTTGAAGATGAGATAGTTATAGTTTCCTGGTGACAGTTTTAGAAAAGAAACTTTGAAGTTAAAGTATATAAGTTTAAGAGACATCAAAATAATAGTTTTTAGTCAGTAATACAAATTAGAAAGAAAGTGAATTAGATATAATCCTTTGGACTCATCAAAATGGATAATTAATGAAATATTTTCTTTGAATTGTCAATTGTTAATTGACTGGACATTACTCATTTATTGTTTGTATATATTGTATATAATTATTGTACCTATTGTATATGGCTTTTCTTATTTTAGCTATAGCCTTTTTAAAATTTGACACAAAAGAGGATATGTGGGGATATTTTCAAATATAATAACATATTAAAGAAAAAATATAAGGAAGATAACATATATATTAAGGGAGGCAATATAATTTTGGCAAGGTGTCCAGAAAGGATGTCCCTAAGAAATGTAAATAAAGAGGGAATGGGGAAGTATTCCAGACCAGGAGACCTGCTGTGTACCATGGTCTTGCTGTAGAAACAGGAAAGCCTTTGTGCCCTGACTCAAATGGATGTAGCATGTAGTTGCATAGAAAGGCAGATCTTACAGTCTCATTAATAACTTTGGGTTTCATTCTGGTTAGGAGGCCACTTGACTGAACAAGGTTGTGTGTTGTAATGCTTTTAATGAGATCAATGTCTTCACTGTTGAAAGATGGAAAGGGGCAGAACCAAGAAGACCAAGATGTCCTGGATAACATTAGAGCTGTTGGCTTAAATTAAACTGAGAAGTAGTCAGATTATAAATGTACCCTGAAGGTGAAATCCACAGAGAAATGGATGTTATATGTTAGAAGGAGGATTAAAGATGACCAATCTTTCCATAGGAATGTTTGGGAAAAATATATATGCCATCCGCTGCAGTGATCAAGACCGAGTAAGATAGATCTATAGGTAGACTATATTTTAGACCTAAATTTAAATCCTAGAACTTAGCAGACAACAGGCTGGCAGATCTATGAGCTCAAAAGTAGTCTGGTTTACAAGTGAGTTCCAGGACTACAACAGAAAAACCCCGTCTTTAAAAAAACAAGACCAAAAATACCCCCAAACACACACACACAAAACAATGACTCATTGATATCTTTATGATTAGGACATAAAAGACTGGAAATGACCTATAAGAGATTTAAGTGTTAATAGAGTAAAGGCCTAGGGATTAAGCATTGAAGTATTCATATAATTAAAAGGTAAGGACATGCAATCAGATCTAAAATCCAAGCAAGAGACATATATTTATGGAAGAAGAATACCAACTGTTTTAGATGCTGTTGAAAGATCCTGGGAAAGGATTCTGATATTCTGTATGCATTGGCATATATATGAATATATAATCACCCACCTGATTTAAGTGTGTCCCTCTATGCTCTTCTATTTTTATTTTCCACTGTTATGCTAGATATGTTAACTTGGATACCTTTGTGTCTGATGCTACAGGAGAATCCAAACCCTCATATGGCATTTCAGAAAGTTCCACGCCCAACAGAAGGATCCCACTTGAGAGTTCATATTCTTCCTTTCCCAAAGATTAATGAAGCCCGGGTTCAGGAACTAATACAAGAAAATCTTGCTAAGAATCAGAATGCACCTCCTGCTACACGGATAGAAAAGAAATGTGTGGTACCAGCAGGTCCACCTGTTGGTACGTATTTGTGTGTGTGTGTGTGTGTGTGTGTGTGTGTGTGTGTGTGTGTGTGTGTGTGTGTGTGTGTGTGTACATGTGCATGCTCATTTTAAAAATAAACCTTTCATGAAATGGGGATGTTGGCACATCTCTATAACTCCAGCCCTGAAGAAGCTAAGGCAGGATTGCCCCAAGTTCTAGTTTAAACATTGCTATCTAGGAATTATAACACCCACCTAAACTACACAATAAGTGTATCAAAACCACAACAGCAAAAACAAGCCGTGTGTCCTTTTATCAAAATATAAGTCACAACAAAGTAGAAAATTTTATAAATGAAGAAGCTCATGAACTGGAATTAGAATGTTAACAACACTCAGATAGCTGCTGCATCCACACTGCCTCTCAGAAGAAGTGATAGTTACCTGACTGCTGCCACTGTAAAATCCATTTCTTTCTTAGAACACTTTACTGAACTGTAGTTCCCTAGAAGTGTACGCTGTGGTACTTTGAGTTAACTAGAGGATAACACTACTATCCCTCTTTATTTTAAGAATATTTTCTAAGCCATTTAAAGATGTTCTGTGCCTGTTGTCAGTAGTTTCCTGCCTCTTTCCAGAGTTACCTATCTCCTAGGTTGGCGAGTAATCTACCTATGAATTTACAATTTGACCTTATGAATTTGTGTTTCTTTTGTGACTGGCTTATTCATTTAGCATATTATTTTCAAAGTTTTAATGGTAGTATATGTCAGTATGGCATTGCTTTTTGTGGATCAGTAATGTTCAACAATAAGGGTAAATGTACATTTGACCTTTTTTAATCCATTCATGAGATAATAGACATTTGGTTCTGCTTCAGGGCTTTTATGACTAATGCTGTTCTGACCATTGATGCACACATTTTATGTATGTGTGTTTTCGGTTTCTGGAGTACATTCCCAGGAGTGGGCTGGTGTGGTGGTGTGTTTCTGTGTTTGAAGAACTGACACTCCTTCCCATAGCAGCCGTCCTTCACTATAGTCACCAGCAATGGACAGGGTGAACCCCCGGCCTCAGGGTGCTCAGCAACTGTTGATGTTTACTGGGTTGGGTATGGTGACACATAACCTTTAGTTTTAGCAATCAGGAGGCAGAGGCAGGTAAATTTCTGAGTTTGAGGCCAGTATGGTCTATGTAGCAAGTTCTAGGACAGCCAGGGCTACATAGTGAGTCCTCTCTTTAAATAAATAAAAGAATATCTGTCCAATTTTAATTTGAGCTATTATTGTTGAATTACTAGAATTTTCTATAGTTTTTAAGTGATTCCCTTACCAGATATCTGATTTGTAAATACACTCTTCTCTTTTGAGGACTGTCCTTTTTTCTTTCTAAAGTTAAAAATTTAACTTAATATTTTGATTTATGATATCAGTATCACAATTTAAAGGACAATAAAACTAATGTAACAAAAAGAAAAAGACAAAGTTACAACAGATAAAAGACCTCAGGAATGTACGCCTAATTGACGCTACATTACATTAATCAATAGCAGCACATTTTGCAGACTATGACTCTGACAATCCTGAAAAAGAAGGGTTTCCTGTTTAAGCTGCATTAACTTTTCTGATAATAAGTCATCATTCCTGCTCTGACAGACTTTTTACAATTCCTCTAATACATATAGGATGACTGCCGCTTTCCTGAAAACTCTCTCTCTCAAAACTGTAGCCCTGTTCTGCTGTTTAAAAAAAAACTTCTGCTGCCATATCAGCCACTTTCACTGGCAGATTTATAGCCATCATGATAGGGACTGCCTGAGCAAGTCATTATAGTTCCCACAGCGACCATAGTTACCTCCACCAAAATTTCCTCCTTCATTGTAACTATCACATCCCCTTTCTCCACTACCAGATTCATCATCTTGGTTTCCACATGCTGGTCCGCCCCTACCACAGCCTACTCTGCTACTGTAACCATAACCACCAGCATTGTTGCCACCATCACCTCCAAATCCATTATTTCCACCATCACCACCTTTATAACTACCTCTGCTACCACCACTTCAACCACCGTAGCCTCCTCTTCCACTGAAGTTTTCACCACAACCAAATTACCTCTACTACCCCCAAAGTTTTCTCCGTGACCCCTAAAGTCACCAGATCCACCTCCAAGACCTCTCTGTGATCCCGCCAACTGAATTTCCTATTTAGAAAGGAAACTGTTTCACAGTTAGACCTGATAACAATGTATTTCTGAACAACAATTTTATTAACTGTGTCATGACCATCAAAATTACAAAAGTGAATTCTCCCTTTTTTTTTTTTCATTCTACCTGTCTACCATAACTTCTATGGTCTCAGTCATGTCATACCTTTCAAAGTGGTCTCTCAGATTATATTCTTCTATTTCTTTAATACTACCAACAAACATTTTTTTTCACTGTTAAGTGGGCATCAGGCTTTACAGAATTCTCTCTGAAAATGACTCTCTTGGTTCCACTATATGCTCATCAACCTTCGTGGCCGAGCACACAGTGCAGCATCTATGGCTTCAAAATGAGAACATTTTGTTTGGGGAATCTCTCATAAGCACACAGTCTGTAAACTTGCCCCAGCTTCAAAGCCCAGACTACCAATAAACAGCTTCCTCACCTATTCTGCTTCCTTTGGGTCATGTTTCTCCATTTTGTGACCAGACTCTCAGACTCTTCCAACTCAAGTTCAGTATGGGACAGAGAGGAAGAGGCCGCTACCGACCAACCGACCAACCGACTTTACTGAATCTTATCTCTTCTTCCCTAGCAGTTGAGAGATGCTGTTTATTGATTCTGGAGCTGTTTCCCATTTTAGCCCTAGCTTATCATTCTTGGTGTCTCTTGAAGTCGATTTGTTAGATGAGTATAAATTTGCAAATGTCATCCTGTTAATTTAGTTCCTCATTATTATAAAATGTGAACTAAATTGTATCCTCCAAAGGGAGAATGTTAAGTCACTTTAAGACTGTTTCCATGGCCAATGTGTAGTATTGTTTTCCTTTACATGGTATATATTATTTTAATTTTTCCCAGGATTTAAAAGATTAGGCTAGTCATTGCGTAACTTACGTAGCTTTAATTTACTTGTGTTCTCTTGATGTTCTTCCACTAGTTTCAATAACGGATAAAGTGATAACAGTTTTCAACAGTGCACAGAGGCTGGAAGTTGTTAGAAACTGCATCTCATTCATATTTGAAAATAAAACTTTGGAGACTGAGAAGGTAATAAAATAACATTTTTCCTATTTAATATTTTCCTTTTAGAATTACATTTTGAAGTTGGCAAGTAGTCTCTAATCCTCTTTTGTCTTTATAAGCTATTTTTAATGAATAGTGTCCAAAGTGTAGCCTATTCCTAAAAGCAATTTTGGAAGTCATTTTTTCTCTCCAGTTGTCATAAAAATTTAATATTATCATTTTAAATTGTGTGTGTGTGTGTGTGTGAGAGAGAGAGAGAGAGAGAGAGAGAGAGAGAGAGAGAGAGAGACAGAGAGAGAGAGAGAGCGCACTATATACAGGTAAGCAGTGCAGATATCTGCAGAGGCTATGGCATCAGAACCCCGGAAGCTGGAGTTACAGTGTGATGAGTCACTTGATGTGGGTGCTGGGAACTGAACTTGGATCTTTCCGCAAAGCAGTGCACATTCTTAACAGCTGAACCATCTCTCCAGCCATTTCCTCTGCAGTTTTAAAGCATGATTCGTTAAATCTTTATCACATGCTTTATTTTATATATAATTTCTTCTTTCTCTCTCTCTCTCTCTCTCTCTCTCTCTCTCTCTCTCTCTCTCTCTCTCTCTCTTTTTTTTTTTTTTTTGCAAGGAATCAAATTAAATTGTCTATTGTATGCTAGAAGCTGATCCTACAATTTAAATGTGCCTCTTAGGGTTTTCTTCCCTTCTACAGTGGAGCATGCTGAACATAACGTAGGCTTTTCTTGGTGACTCATGACCATAGTTCTGAACTTATGCTATGGGGGTTGGTAAATATGTATATTAGTTTACTACTATACTGAAAATAACCCATCAGCCCTCACTTTTTCATTTTTTTGTTGGTCATTTTTATTTGTTGGTTGTTTTGGTTTGGATATAGAATGTCTCCGAATGTGGCCAGTTTCCTGTTGTTTCTCTTGCCTTCAGCTGTTGCATATTGTTCTTTTCTTACTTTGGTTTGTTTGGGTTTTAGATTTTTGAGACAGTCTCACTGTGTATTAGTCTAGATTGGCCTTGTTTTACTGATCCTTTTGTCTCAGCCCCTCTGAATACAGGTAGTGCCACCATACCAGGCTTTGCATGCTGTTCCTGTATCTGCTTCTGCTGTTGTTAGGCCCTCTTGCTCTAATACATTATCTTTTCTTGCTTATTTGTACCTTTTGTTCTTTCAGGTTTTCCAAATCAAATAAGCTCTTTATTACTACATGCAAATGAACATGCTTTATATGGTGAATTGGAGGAGCCGTTTCTTAATATTGTTACAATGAGAGTTTTAATACATATATCTAAAATATCTAAATGTCTATAGCTTTGGGTCATGGCCTAAGCAGCACCCTATTTGGCCACTAAAAGTTATGTCTTGTCTGGAATGGGGTCTACACGTATTTGTTTTCCTTGCTGTCTTACAAATGAACATATAATTACAAATCTATTTTACAATTGGTCTTAGCAGTAAATCAGCTGTTGCCTAAGAATTCAATTCTAGTAACTTTATTAAATACTTGATAAGATGTACTTACTTGAATTTTCAGTTGGTTGCTTGAAAGTACATTTGGTCACTTGGAATTCTCTTGTCCTCAGACCCTTCCAGCTGCCTTGAGAGCCCTTAAAGGAAAAGCAGCAAGACAGTGTCTTACCGACGAACTGGGTTTGCATGTCCAGCAGAACCGAGCAATATTGGATCATCAGCAGTTTGACTACATAATAAGGATGATGAATTGTACTCTGCAGGTAATCCTGAGTGATTTTTGGATTATTTCTCTTTTGCAAATACTTTCTTTTCAGATATATTAATTACTGAAATATCAACGTCTTGAGGCTGCTGTAATTAATAAAGATGTGATATCCTTTCACTTGCTCTCTAATTGATATAGATACCCACATTTTTGTTGTTCTTTCTTTGTTTTCTCTTGACAAAAACTGTGTTACTATACCGATTTTGTAATATAAGCAATATCTTAAAGGCATAGAGTCATATATTACCAAATCCCATAGTCATATCACTCTTCAGTCAGTTTTTGGTTGTCCTTTTAAAGCAGAGAACAATTAATGATGAATAATCCCATGATAAAAGACTGAATTATAAGAAACAGCCTCCTTTGGACTTGAGAATAGGTATATGATCTTACAGAAGTAACATTCCTATAAAATAATGAAGATTTAAATTAGAAGAAATAATCTGGGTTTCTTATTGGTTGTCATCCTGTTCTCTTTAAATATTGATAATTATTGAACAGCAAGTGATACAAATAAAATACATGTAAAGTATGCTTAGTAGAAAAGAGAACCACAGGATATAATTGGTAATGAAATTTGTAGATTAAAATATCTAAATAAATGAGAAAATACAGTATATAATAACAGTTCTCAAGATATTCTCTGATGATAATATAGTTCCTGTCAAAAATCATCTTCATAAATACTAATCTTTTCCTAATAAGAATAAGGAAAAGAATCTGCCATAGAGACTTGTCAGCTCTCAAATAATTAAATAAAATGGCACAGTTATAATCACATTGACCAATAGAAAAGAAGAAAGAACCCAGACAGATGCACACTTATATTGTAATGTGCTTTATAGAAAATTGGCATTTAGAACAGTTGCAGAATTATGATTAATTCAGTAAGTAATGGTGGAACTTGTGGATGGCCACATACACATAATATACATTCAACATGTGCCAGGCGTAGTAGCACATGACTTTAGTTTCAGCACTTGGAAGTCAGAGGTAGGCTGATCTCTGTGAGTCTGAGACAGCCTGGCCTATATAAAGTGAGTGCTAGGACAGCCAGATATACATAGTGAGCCTCTGTTTGGGAAAAAAAAAATAACAACATAAAAAGAATACACCCTAATACTAAATGTCGATTCTACATAGAGTAGAGCAAGATTTCTTTAAGTCATCAACAATGCCAATCTTAAAAGATTTGATTATGTTAAAATTTACAACTTCTTTTCTTCAAAATAAATAACTAAAAGGCTAGGGAGACTGACAGCAGAAGAGAGTATGGCAGCACATGCCTCACCCTATTAGGAGACGGCTAACACAAGAGGTATGGAGTTAGACTGTCCAGGGCTACACAGTGAGACCAGCTATAAAAATAAGAGAATACTGAAAATAGAAACCTCAGACTGATAGATGTTTGTAAAGCATATTAATTGCCAACAAATTTGTATCTAATTGTAATAACATCTGTAGATTTTTTTCTAAGGCAACCTAATTTTTAAATGGGGAAAGCATATTTTTTTAAAAAAAAATTATCTTTTTAATAAGTATATAAAAAAGATGGTCTAGGCCAGGTGGTGGTAGCACACACCTTTGATCCCAGCACTCAGGAGGCAGAGGCAGATCTCTGAGTTTGAGGCTAGCCTGGTCTACAAAGTTAGTTCCAGGACAACCAGGGCTACACAGAGAAGCCCTGTCTTGAATAACAAAAGAAAAGAAAATAAATCGGTCTAAAAAAGGAAAATCTGTTCCTATAATTAAAAATGCATAACTTATAAACTATGTTGTTTAACTGTAAATTAGTAAACCCCTTAAAAATTTGTAAGCAGATACCTCAAAAAAAAGAAACATCTTGGGATAAACCTAATAAAGGAAGTGAAAGACTTCTACAGTGAAAACTTTACAACACTGAAGACATTGAGGACAGCAGAAGATGAAAAGACTGCCCTGCTCAGGGGTTGATAGTGTGACAACAGCTGTCTTACCAAAAACAATCTCAACAGTCAATGGTGCTGGCACAGAAACAGACATGTAGATCAGTAGGATAAGATAGCATAGCCAAATAGAAACTCAGATACTGCCATCTGATTTTTGATGTAGATTCCAAAAATGACTGTTTGGGGGATGCCTCCTCTTCAGTGAGTGATGCTTTTAAAGCCAGATATCCACATGTACAAGAATGAAAGTAGATTCCTGTCTCTAACTCTGAAATTTACAAAATATGAAGTAGAGAAAAACATTGTAAGATATCAGCTTATGAAAGAACTTTCTGAAAGGATCCTAAGCCCTTGTAGTTATATTAAGCATTAAACTACTCTCATAAAGGCAAATTCATGTTTTCTCTCATTTGTGGTTCCTATATTGTATATAGATAAACTTACGTCTGTATATATTAGAAAATTAGGAATGAAACTTTCTAGGGGAACATGGGGTTGAAAGAGCATGTAAGGAAAAGAAAGTCTGGGGGAATATACTTAGCACACAATATATGGTTTTATGAACATTTAAAATTTAAAAACAAATTTTGTAAGCTCTAGTAAAATTTTAGAAAAGAAGGTAATTTGTCACTATCTTGTAAAACTTCATGTGAATCATATCCTAGGACACAGATACTCCATTAGGTGTTCTCTTGCCTATATACACCAAGAGGTGTGTATCAGTTTTCTGAGTTACATGGGACAATTAAAGAAAGAGGGTTACTCCAGAAACAATTCAGGCTCTGTGGCAGCAGGGAGGTTTAGCCTTGATGAATGAACCTCAAACAGCCATGCAGAACCATATTTATTGATTGCTACACAAATGTTGTTTGGAGGAATAAAACCAAGTTCCTCATTTGAAAGCCCCTAATCTAATCTGTGCATTTTCTGAAGGAAAACATCATACCCCTGCAACTTTAGTCCCTTATAGTATACTGTTTGCAGTACCTAATAATGCAAGACACTCCAGGTGTGCCAGGACCATCTAGTGACTAAAGTCCTGCAAAGACTGTAAAGCAATCAGAAAAATCAGCTATACATAACAGAGAGCAATTGCTGTTTTCTACAATGATTCCTTCAAGTTCAAAGTGTTTTAAGAAAATAACTTCATTCTGATGTTTACGCTAGATACAGTGAAAACAACTATTTGATTCTAATGTTTACCTTAGATACAATAATTCTACTAGAATTCCACTCCAGATATACACAAAATATGTCTGTTGCAGCATTATTTAAAATAACAAAAAAGTTTGAACCTAGAAAGATGGTTTAGTAGTTCAAAGCACATACTGCTTATATAGAGGACTGGAATTTGGTTCTCAGCACCCAAATCAGGTAACTTAAAACTACCTTTAACTCCAGCTTCAAGACTACAACTCTTTTCTGTGTTCTATGAGCACCAATACTCATATATGCACATAACCCCCACCAGACATATGATTAAAAATAATTTAGATATTAAAATAATAGGTAAACTGAAACATTCCAGTGATAGAATAAATATATAAGTTTTCTTTTTGTAGAGTATTATCTAGCAGAGAAAAATGAACAGATTGTAGCTACAGGTAACAATATGTTTGAATCTTAAGATACTTTGTATAAAATAGCTTAATTACAGTATGGTTCCACATAAAAAAAATCAAAAGCATATAGTTTGTAGAAATGTTTAACTTAGTGATATTAGCCACAAAGAAAATCAAAATCAAAGTATTGTTATGAGGATGGAGATCTAGATAAGTGACATAATGCTCCTGGCATGCTCCTCTTCAACTCTAAATAGAAACATGTCAATCTACATATATACTGGTAAGGAAACACTTGTGTTATATATTAGAGATAGGGTAAAAGGTAGTTCCATAAGGTAGATATATGATGTGTAATTACATATATGTGTACATATAGTTGATTGTAAATTTGAAAGCTATTTACACTAAGTCCTTAATAGTGAGCTTTTCTAGCATGGGTTCTGATAGTTTTGACTTATAAATTAAATTTTTTGAATCATACACAATAATTAAATAAACATGTCTTTTATAATTAAAAATTATTTTATAGAAAATAAATTTTGTGCACATTTATGAAAATAATAAACCATACTAATTTTTTCTTCAAAAAGCTTTGTTACATTGTTACATTAATTTTCTATCTATAAATTACAAACCAAAGAAGTAGAATTGAAAAATGAAGATGTTCAGAAGCCCTAAAGTTAGTTTCCCAACTTCGAATAACTGATATTAAAGCTACAAAAAATATATTGGCTGTTTTTTATATCAGTATTTTCTATGCTACTTATGAACTAGAGTTTTAAAGCTTTAAGTTTCACATTTTAAGATTGTTTTAAGATCTTGTCTAAACTTAGTCTTAACACATACAATTATTAATCATACATTTACAAACCTATAGGAAGTTGAGCTACAATTTTTTTTCCATAATTTTTGTTTCTTTCAGATACGCCTTACATAAGTACTTATAAGAAGCACACAAGTGCATTCCCTGTGCCCATCAATGCTCCTATAATTGTTTGCCATTATATAAGCATTCTTTCTGGTTATAAATGGGCATATATGCATTGTCCTTGCTTGAGTTGTTTATTTACAACTTGGGATTTATTGGTGTCTCTTTGTTGGGATTACATAAAGGGATTTAACATGACATTATTAATATCCTTTACAAAAGCGCAAAATTTAAGAGCAGGCCAAACATCTGTGTTGATATTTTAAGAAAGAAACATTAACTAAGTGAACTGATTTTTAGTTAGTGATTCAAACACTTAGTAATCTTTCTTCTCATGACCCAGAAGTTGGTCTCTTTGTTGCCCTCAAGGGAAAACCAAAAAGAACATCAGTACTGCCAAACAATGACTTTGTTTATCAGGACTCTTTTATACAGGGCATAATTTATTTCTACATAACATTTCATTTCAAAAATGGAGGAACCCACTCATGAACACAGAAAAAGACATTAGAAAATTTCAAGTAAACATAAATCACAATTTTGATATACAGTCCTTCTCGAGAAGAAGAGAAATTCTCCAAATATATTTTCCCCTGTACTCTTAAGAGAAGAACAAATAGAACATACTAAAGCCCTAAGCATCAGCAGAATCTTTTAAAGATTTTTAAAGACTTATTTTTGTGTGCATTGGTGTTTTGCCTGTATGTATGCCAGGTTCCGTGGAAACAGAGTTATAGACAGTGAACTGGTGAAGCTAGGAGTTGATTCTGGGTCCTCTGAAAGAAAAGATATTGCTCTTAACCACTAAGCCATCTCTCCAGCCTGAGTTAGCAGATCTTATGACCACACTCATACATGGTCTCTTTAAACCTGGTTAAACCTGAAAATTTTACATTGAGATAGAAACACCAAAAATAAGAGGTAATCCTCACTTTACCCTTTGGTGCCCAGAGAAACAATTTTGCATCTGTTTTGAAATAATGCACCCCCTATTTAAGCAATCAGGGCTCCCCAAATCAAATTCAGTTAAACATGAGCTCACAGTTTTAAAATGATCCAAAATTATGGACAAGATCCAGTATGAATTAGTTTCAGCCAACAAGTGACAAACATAGGCCTCCCCAAGACTATATTTACTTATCTAGCATACATGTATAGCAGTTGAAATACTAATTAAAGATTGAATCTAAAAATAATTAAACCAAAATGTCTAAGTTTAAATTATGTAATCATTAAAAGTAAAGCCTCAAGGAATTTGGAAGACTTGGTGTTATTAAGATGGCAGTTATCACTCTATGAACTATATATTAAAAGCAATCTAAGTCAGAATTTCAACTGACTTCTTCTAGAAGTTAGCAAATTGATTCTTAAAGTTCTGTGGAAGTACTGCAGACTTAGAATTGCACATTCAATAATTGGAGAGTTTTAAAACATACCAACCCAGGTTAATCAAGATATGTTTGTTGACATAAAACATCAATGCCAGCTCAGTAGTAGGCCCGTATTTATGGCATTTTTAAACAAAACCTTGAAATGATGCAATAGGGAGATGAAGGGTTTTGTGTCTTTACAAATTGTATTGGAAGCTTGGTGGCAGTGCACACCTTCAATCCTAGCATCTGGGAAACAGACTTGGACTATAGAGTGAGTCCCCCCTCCCCCCAAAAAAATAGTAGTAGTAATAGTACTAATGGAATAGCTTAATGTCCATATGAATACTGACTGTACATCATTAAATAAGGATTAATTTGAGACAACATTGACATAAAATGTAGAGCTATAAAATTTTGATTTGTTGCTCAGTTGGTATTTTTCTTAGATGAAATCTCTTTAAATTTGGCCACCTAATTTCAAACTCACTTCCTTCCTGAACACGTGAGACTACCACTACATTACATGTACCTGAAGAGGGAGAGGTGATGCAGGGACAAAGACTCCACAGGGCACTCAAGCAAGATGAGCCATGCTTGGCGCTGTACATATATAAGTTCAGTACTTGGGAGGTGAGAGCAGAGGGACAGTTTTACATCAACTTGACACAAGCTGAAGTCATCTCAGAGGAGGGAACCTTGGTTAAGAAAATGCCTCTATTATATAATTTTTTATTTCTTTGTCAAAAATTAGGCATTCCTCGGTATGTGGGCTTACATAAAGGTCTTCAATTTGGTTCCCTTGATCCACATGTATGGTGTTTTTTGTTTTGTGTTTTTGTTTTTGTTTTACCAATAAGATGCTGTTTTCATTACTATAGCTCTGTAGTAGAGCTTGAGACCTCTAGAAGTTTGTTTCTTATACTGGATTGTTTTAGCTCTCCCGAGCTACATTAACTATATTATTTTCCATATGAAATTGAGTATTGTTCTTTTAAGGCCTGTCAATAATTGTGTTGGAATTTTGATGGAAATTCCATTGAATCTGTAGATTGCTTTTGGTAAGATTGACACTTTTACTATGTTAATTTTCCCAATCCATAAGCATAGGAGATCTTTACTTCTTCAATTTCTTTCTTCAAACATTTAAAGTTTTTGTCATGCAGGTCTTCCACTTGTTTGATTAGGGTTACCCCAAGATGTTTTATATTATTTGTGGCTGTTATAGAGGGAATTGTTTTCCTGATTTCTCCTCAGCCTATCAATCATTTTATATAGGAGGCTACTGGTTTGTTTTCTTTTTCTTTTTTTAGTTAATCTTGTATCTAGCCACATCAGTGAAGGTGTTTATCAGCTCCTTAGTAGAATGGGGGGGGGGGGGGCAGTTATATGTACTGTCATATCATGGATTTCCCTGGGAAGGAGAAATAAAGAGATCTCCTGGAGAAACTGGGGTTGAGGGAGTGGTAACGTGAGGGATTGGGTTGAGCAGGTTGGGGACAGACGGAGAGGCAGACTAATAAAAGAGATGTCTTGATGGGTGGGGCATTTGGGGTTAGTGAGAAACCTAGTGCCAGGGAAATTCCCCGAAATTCACAAGGATCATCCTAGCTAAGACTCTGAGCAATAGTGGAGAGGAGGCCTAAGCTGACCTTCTCCTGTAATAAGATTGGTAACTATCAGAGTTGTCATCAGAGAGTCTTCATCCAGTAACTGGTGGAAACAAATGCAGAGAACCACAGCCAAGCACTGGGCTGTTGAAGAGAGGGAGGAAGGATTATATGAACTTGGGGGGGGTATTAAGATCATCACAAGGGCACCCACAGAAACAACTAACCTGGACTCATAGGAGCTCACAGACACTTGACTGACAGGTAGGGAGCCTGCATGGGACCAACCTAGATGCTCTACATAGGAGTGATAGTTGTTTATCTGTTTGTGGAAATCCCAACAGTGGGATCAGTGCCTGTCCCTTATGCATGAGCTGGCTTTTGTAAACCTATCCTCCTACCCCACCCCACCCCTGTTACCCTTGGGGAGAAGCTTAGTACTACCTCAACTTGTTACACCATGCTTTGTTGAAACCCATGGGAAACCTGCTTCTTTCTAAACAGAAACAGAGGGTGAATGGATGACAGAAGGGATCAAAGGAAAGGCAGGAAGAGCAAATGGGAGGAAAGGAGGGAGGGGAAACTGCAGGTGAAATGTAAATAAATGAAAATTTTAATTAATTTTTAAAAAAGAAAGAAAATGCCTCTATAGGATCAGGTTGTAGACAAACCTATAGGGCTGTGATTCTCAACCTCTGGGTCACCACCCATTTGGGAGTCTAATGACCCTCCAACAGGGGTCACACATCAAATATCTGCATTATGATTTATAACTAGCAAAATTACAGTTAAGAATTAACAACAAAAATAACTTTATGGTTGGGGGTTACTACAACATGAGGAACTGTATTAAAGGGTCAAATCATTAGGAAAGTTGAAAACCACTGGTGTAGGGCATTTTCTTAGTTATTGATGATGGAGGGCCCAGTCCACTGTGGATGATGCCATCTCTGGGCTGGTGTGATGTGGGATAGTCCTCTTGTACACTGTTAAGATTTGTCACTTGAATTGGTTTAATAAGATTCTAATGGGCCAGTAGCCAGGTAGGAAGTCTAGGCAGGTGACCAAACTAAGAATGCTGGGAAAAGGAAGGGCGAAGTCAAGAGTTGCTATTCCAGATGCAGAGGAAGCAGAATGAGAATACTGTACTCAGAAAAAGTACCAAGCTAAACCTAGACAAGAATTGTGGATTAATCTAAGTGTAACAGCTATTTAATAGCAACCCTAGGCTACTGGTCAAGCATTTATAAGTAATATTAAGGCTCCAATCAATTATTTAAGAAGCAGCTGCTGGGTATTTGGGAGTTGCTGGTGGGACAGAAACTTCTGCCTAAACTGGTGGTCCTAGGTTCTATAAGGAAAATGGCTGAGCAAACCATGAAAAGCAAGCCAGGAAGAGGCACCTCTCCATGGCCTCTGATTCAGCTCCTGCTATGGGGTTCCTACCCTATTTGAGTTCCTATCCTGACTTTTAATGATGCAAGTATAAACCAAATTAACCCTTTCCTCTCCAAGTTGTTTTTGGTCCTAGTGTTTTATCACAGCAATAGAAACCCTAACTAAGACAGCTACATAGTGAGTTTGAGGCCAGCCTGAGCTACATGAATGTTTCTCCAGAAAGGAAAACAAACACTGGATATATTACTAAGCAGATTTGCCTTCCAAGCAAACAATAATATGAGAAGGGAGTCCCAAAGAAAATTTTATGTTTTAGGCACTCTAAGCAGAGGCAAGAAGGCATTTAAAAATATCCCTGCTGAGTCAGTGGTTCTTGAGGCAAAGGTGTCTCCTTTTGCAGGCCACTCTGAGAACTAGGGAAAGTATTAGCAGTTTCTCCTCTGAGACCAGATCTGCAGGATTCTACTGGTTACCAAGAAAAGCTCTGAGTCAGAACCATGCAGTATTTCTTGTGCTGAAAAAATCTGTTCTAAACCAGAAATTGGAGTGTGTTCTGGGATTGACCAACTCACTTCGAAGAGGAACAAATGTACAGGACACCATATGAAGCCATTGGCTAGAATTAGTATTATTATTTGACCATTAGTATCATGACAAAAGGTTTAAATATATATTAATCTTAAAATCATACCTTAAGGAAAGTCTTAAAAATCAAAATAAAACCAAAAAATTATAAGATTAGTAACAATAAAATAGTCTCTTAATTTTGGTTTTTCTTCTGTCCCATAACAGGTGGCTCTTCTGATATGATACAGAGATTTTTTTATTTTTCTTTGGGAAGCATGATTGGGTTTACAAAAGGAAAGAGCCACACTCCAACTCTGAAGCCAGTGTTAATTTATAATTAAGTTGGGACCTCAACTGTTTTTAGAAGTAAAGAGATATAGATGTCAGACAGTGAAGACTACTCTGTAGAGTATATTGGCACCAATGGGTCCAATTTTTCTTTGCTTGTAAGTTTTTTTTTCTAAATAGCCTAGCCTTCCCTTCTTCTTTAAATGTCTAGATGAGCAATGCCTTTTGACTTCTTGAAGATGGATATTTTTATTTTTCTGTAAGGGCAAACAGAAAATTCTGCCCCAACCTTTGTTGGTGAGTGTTCTTACAGGTTATAAAATTGTCACATCAGTGGATGAGCCATGATTTCTCCTTAAGAGGGTTTTCCTGTTTGAATTAAATCTTTGTTAATTTTGATTGTATCCATAGCTTTTCTTCTCCTGTGGAAACAAATCAAAACCCCTTAACACATATCCTGGCTTCCATTTGGGTCAGAGTATCTTTGATTTAGCTCAGCAGTCTTTTCTATAGTCCAGTGTCTTTCCACAACTATTGTTCCTTTCTCATTAGCACTTAGAAAATTCAGAGTTAATAAAGCATTGTGTAGCCTATTTCAGGGAGAGGGCCTTAGTTACCTCTTTCTGTTTATTTAGCATATCCTTTAAAGTTCATTTTGATCTTTCTATGACTGCTTGCCCTGTAGGATTGGGTGGTATTCCTATAATATACTTTATATTGTAATAAGAAAAAAAAAGTTTCATTTAACTTGAGACATATGCCGGAGCATTGTCAGTCTTAATTTATTTAGGTATTCCCACGATGGCCATAACTTCTAGCAAATGTGAGATTGCAGAATCAATCTTTTCTGAGCTAAAATGAGTTATCTAGTGAAATCATGAAAAGGTATCTATTGTATGATGTACATATTTTAATTTTCCAAATTCTTTAAAATGAAACACATCCATCTGCCAAATTTCATTTCTATGTATACCTTTAGGATTACTTCCTGCTGGTAATGGAGTCTGGTTATAGAAGGAAGAGGTAGGACTTTTTTCTTTTCTTTTTTTTTTTTTTTTTTTTTTTTTTTTTACAATTTCTTTGGTTTGTTGCTAAGTGATTGAGAAATCCTTTTTTAAACCTTTGCTATTGACATGATGTTTTTTATGAAACTCTGAGGCCTCTAGTATATTTCCTATCAATAATTAATCAATTTCATCATGACCTGTACTAGAAGGTCTGGCAGACTTGTATGGAGTCAAATGTGTGTTATATACAAGGGATGATTCCTATTACTGATTATTTCTTAGAACAGAATAAATAGCAAAGTTAATTCTAACTTATGAAGAATAAAGTCAGCAGTTTCAATGTGTAACAACTCATTCTACATACTGAGTAACTATGTTAAGAGGTTCTATAAAATCCATTAATACCATCATAATAGCATGTAATTGTGATTTTTGAACAGAATTATAAGGGCTTTGACATCTTTACTTACATTTTCTGATTTGAAACCTGTTTTTTTCTGATTTGTTTGCATTAGTATAAAATGTAGGGGCTCCAGAAATTGATGTTCCCCTAACAACATGAGCAAGACTCCAGTAAGTTCCCTTTAAAGATTGAATTCTTTTGCTTTGGGTATATTTGTTGTCAATCTCTCTTAGATGGTGTCTTTGTCACCATCTAAGGTTTTGAACAAATTATCCAGTTTGTAGTTTTTTATTCCAATAGTAGTCCTTTAATTGGAAATTTTTCCTAGCAATCTCTGGAAATCATTAAGGGTCTGTAATCTGTCTTTTCTTATTTATACCTTCTGGGATCTAATTTTTGTATACCTATTTTATATCCTAAATAATTAATAGAATATCCTCTTCAAAATTTTTTAGGAATGATTTGTAATCCCCAAGCAGGCAATTTTTTTTACTTCTTCATTCTTTGTAAAGTGTCTATATTTGACTCAACTAGTAGAATGTCCCGTTCACATAGTGGTCAGTGATAGATTGTGGAAATTGTTTAAGTGAAATATTGGCACAGGGTGGGGCTATTTAACATTCCCTGTTGGAGACACTTTGATTGATGTCACTTTTCTGGCTGAGAATCATTGTAAATAGTTACTGTAAAGAAAAATTTATTCTTGTTCTGTTCTTGTAAAGTATAGTGAAGAAAGTCTTTTTAAGTCAATAACTATGAGAAGCCATCCTTTAGATTGTAGAGAGCCCATTGGCTGAATCACCTTTTTAACCAATGTTAGATCTACTACCAGTCTTCCTTTTGATAACAAGTACCAGGAGACTTTCTTCAATATGCTAAGCATTTAACTGTTATACGTATGCTAGCTGTTTTATGGCCTGTAGTTTGACTGTTAAAGGCCATTGTTGACCCAGTATAGGCTTATCTGTAACTCCTTTAAAGATAAAGCTGTTGGTACTTTAAGATCAGCAGTTGTGACGTGTTCTTTCTATCAAGATAGCAGTTTGATGTTTCCCTCTCACTCACTCCATCTTCTTCTCTCATAATTTATTCCCTCCTCTGCTTGCTTGCTCCCAGTTATGATCCTGATTTACTCCGGAGATCTTCTCTATTTCCTCTTCCCAGGGGATCCATGGATGTCTCTCTTAAGTTCCTCCTGTTACCTAGCTGTTCAGGGGTTGTGGTTTGCCTCCTGGATATTTTTTCTTGATGTCTAAAATCCACTTATGAGTGAGTGCATACCATGTCTGTCTTTCTAGGCCTGTGTTATACCACACTCAGGATGATACTCTCCAGATCCATCCATTTGCCTGCAGATTTTAGGATGACATTTTTTTAAGCCAAGTAGTACTCCATGGTGTAAAAGTACCACAGTTTGTTAATCCATTCTTCAGTTGAGGGCATCTAGGTTGTTTCCAGGTTCTGGGTACGAATTACGAATAATGCTGCTATGAGCAGAGCTGAGCTGATGTCCTTGGGGTAAAAGAATATGCATCTTTTGGGTGTCTGCTCAATAGTGGTATTCCTGGATCTTGGGGAGATTGATTCCCAGTTTTCTGAGGAACCACCATACTGCATTCCAGAGTGGCTGTACAGATTTACACTCCTAACAACAAGGGAGGAGTGTTCCCCTCTAGCATAGTCTTATCATCGGTGTTTTGATTTTAGCCATTCTGACAGGTGTAAGGTGGTATCTCAGAGTTGTTTTGATTTGTATTTCTCTGATTGCTAAGGATGTTAAGCAATTCTTTTAAGTGTCTTTCAGCCATTTGAAATTTTTCTGTTGAGAATTCCCTTTTTAGCTCTGAACCCCATTTTTTAACTGGATTACTTGGGTTTTCGGGCTCTGGTTTCTTGAGTTCTTTATAAATTTTAGAAATCAGTCCTCTGTTAGACATAGGGTTGGTGAAGATCTTTTCCCTTTCTGTAGGCTGTTGTTTGGTCTTATTGACCATGTCTTTTGCTTTGCAGAAACTTCTCAATTTAAGGAGGTCCTATGTATTATTGATTGTTGTTCTTAGTGTCTGTGCTATTGGTGTTATATTTAAGAAGTGGTCACCTGTGCCAATGCATTGGAGGGTATTTCCCACTTTCTTTTCTATCAAGTTCAGTGTAGCTGGGTTTATGTTGAGGTCTTTGATCCACTTGAACTTGAGTTTTGTGCAGGGTGATAGGTCTGGATCCATTTGCATTCTTCTACGTAGTACTATCTAGTTGTGCCCGCACCATTTGTTGAAGATAATATCTTTTTTCCATTGTATATTTTGGGCCTCTTTGTCAAAAATCAAGTGCTCATAGGTGTGTGAATTAAGGTAGGGGTCTTTGATTCAGTTCCATTGATCCTCAAATCTTTTTTTTTTTTTTTTTTTTTTTTTTTTTTGCCAGTACCAGGCTGTTTTTATCACTATAGCTCTATAGTATAGCTTGAAATCAGTGATGGTGATTCCTCTTGAAGTTCTTTTTTTGAGCAGTATAATTTTTTACAATCCTGTGTTTCCTGTTATTCCATGTGAAGTTGAGTATTGTTCTTTCAAGTTCTGTAAAATATTGTGTTGGGATTTTGATAGGGATTACATTGTATCTATAGATGGCTTTTGGTAAAATTTCCGTTTTTGCTGTTTATCCTGCCTATCCAGGAGCCTAGGAGATGTTCTATTTTCTCATATCCTCTTCAATATCTTTCTTCAGTGATTTAAAGTTCTTGTCAAACGGGTCTGTTACTTTTTTGTTAGAGTTACCTCAAGATACTTAATGATATTTGCAGCTGTTATAAAGAGTGATGTTTCCATGATTTCTTTTTCAACCCTTTTTTCATTTATGTTTAGGAGGGCTATTGTTTTTTTTTTGTTTGTTTGTTTGTTTTGTTTTGTTTTTTTTGTTTGGGTTTGGTTTGGTTTGGTTTGGTTTGGGTTTTTTTTTTTTTTTTTTTTTTTTTTTTTTTTTTTTTTTTTTTTTTTTTTTTTTAGTTAATCTCGTACCCTGCTACATTGCTGAAGGTGTTTATCAGCTGCAGGAGTTTCCTGGTAGAATTTTGGTGGTCACTTATGTATACTATCATTATCTGCAAATAGTGATAATTTGACTTCTTCCTTTCTGATTTGTATCCCCTTAATCTCCTTTTGTTCTCTTATTGTTTTAGCTAAAACTTTGAGAACTATATTGAATAGATAAGGAGAGAGAGGACAGTCTTGTCTTCTTCCTAAGTTTAGTGGGATTGCTTTGAGTTTCTCTCCATTTAGCTAGATGTTGGCTGATGGCTTGCTGTATATCGCCTTTATTATGTTTAGGTATGTTTCCTATATTCCTGATCTCTCCAGGACTTTTATCATGAAGGAGTGTTGGATTTTGTCAAAGGGTTTTTTAGCATCTAGGGAGATGATCATTTGTTTTTTTCTTCCTTTAGGTTGTTCATATGATGGATGACATTGACAGGTTTTTTTTGTATATTGAACCATCCTTGCATCTCTGGGGTGAAGCCTAGATCATGGTGGTTGATTTTTTTAAAATATGTTCTTGAATTTGGTTTGCCAGTATTTTACTATTTTTTGCATCAATGTTCATGAGGGAGATTGGCTGTAATTCTCTTTCTCTGGTGCATTTTTGAGTGGCTTTGGTATTAGGGTGATTGTAGCCTCATAAAAAGAGTTTGACAATATTCCTTCAGTTCCTATTGTATGGATCAGTTTGAGGAATGTTGGTGTTAGTTCTTCTTTGAATGTTTGGTAGAATTCTTTGCTGAAACCATCTGGCCCTGAACTATTTTTGCTTGGGAGACTTAATAACAGCTTCAATTTCCTTGAAGGTTATAGGTCTGTTTAGGTAATTTGTCTGTTCTTGATTTAATTTTGGTAAGTAGTACATGTCTAGAAAGCTCTACATTTCTTTTAGGTTTTCCAATTTAGTCGAGTATAAGTTTTTGAAGTATGACCTAATGATTCTCTGAATCACCTGGTGTTGCAGTGCAGTTCTTCGGTACCAGGCAGCCAGAGGCCCAAACCCACAGACCTGCGCGCCAGACCCATTAGCTGCCCGCTGCTGCTGCTCAGGCCCCCAGAAATGACTCAGACGCTTATATTAACTTTATGCTGTTTGGCCTATGGCTCAGGCACATTGCTAGCTAGCTCTTACATCTTAAATCAACTCATTTTTATGTCTGCCACGTGGCCCGTGGCTCACCTGTGTTCCTTACATGTTACTCCTTTGGTGGCTGGCTTGATCTGCTTGACTCTGCCCTGCTTCTTCTACCTATGCTCTGATTTCTCCTCCTACTTCTTCTATGGTGCCTGTCATGGCCCAAAACAGCTTCTTTATTTAAAGATTGATATTTACAGCACACAGAAAGGCATCCCCACATCAACCTGGTGTCTCTTGTTATGTCTCCTTTTTCTTTTCTGAGTCTGTTAATTTGGATTCATTCCCCCCCCCCATTTGGTTAGTTTGGAAAGGGTTTATCTATCTTGTTAACTCTCTCAAAGAACAAACTCTTTGATTCATTTATTATTTGTAATGTTCTCTTTGTTTCAATTTTATTGATTTCAGCCTTGAATTTGATTATTTCCTGCCATCTACTTCTTCTAGGTGAGTTTGCTTCTAATTGTTCTAAAGCTTTCAGCTGTGCTGTTAAGTCTCTTGTCTGAGAGTTCTCTGGGTTTTTCATATAGGCATCTAGTGCTATGAATTTTCCTCTTAACGCTGCTTTCATTGTGTCCCATAAGTTTGGGTTTGTTGTGGATTTATTTTCATTAAATTTTAGGAAGTCTTTGGTTTCTTTCTTAACTTTCTCCTTGACCCAGATGTGGTTCCACTGAGAGATGTTCAGTTTCCATGAATTTGTAGGCTTTCTGTGATTTTTGTTGTTGTTGAACTCTAACTCTAGTCCATGGTGGTCTGATAGGATACTAGGAGTTATTCCCATTTTTTGTATCTTTTGGTATTTTCTCTATGACCGAGCATGTGGTCAATTTTAGAGAAAGTTCCATGAGGTGCTAAGCAAAAGGTATATTCCTTTGTGTCTGGTGGAAAGTTCTGTATAATATCTATTTAAGTCCATTTGGGTCAAACATCTGTTAGATCCCTTATTTCTCTGTTGAGTTTCTGTCTGGTGAAAGTGAGATATTGAAGTCTCCAACTATTAATGTGTGGGTTTTGATATGAAGTTTAAGCTATAGTGGTGTTTCTTTTACATATGTAGGTGCCCTTGTGTTGGAGGCATAAATATTCAGGATTGAGACTTCATCTTGGTGGATTTTTCCTGAGACGAATAAGTAATGTCCATCCTGATCTCTCTTGACTGATTTTAATTTGAAGTCTATTTTCTTAGATATTAGGATGGCTACACCAGCTTGTTTCTCATGGCCATTTGATTGGAAAGTCTTTTCCCAACCCTTTTCTCTGAGCCAGTGTCTGTTTTCCAAGTTGAGGTGTGTTTCTTGTATGCAGCAGAAGGATGGATTCTGTTTTTGTATCCATCATGTTAGGGTGTATCTTTTTATAGGTGAATTGAGTCTATTGATATTAAGGGATATTAATGAGCACTTATTGTTATTTCCTGTTATCTTTGGTGGTAGCGTGTGTGTGCCTCCTTTCTTTGGGTTTTCTTTTGTGGGATTATCTATTGCTTGTGGTTTATCTGGTTTCCTTAGGTTGGAGTTTTCCCTCTGCTTTCTGTAAGGCTGGAATTTTCAATAGGTATTGTTTAAATCTGGTTTTGTCATGAAATAACTTGTTTACTTCATCTGTGGTGATGGATAGTTTTGCCTAGTATAGTAGTCTGGGCTGGCAACCATGGTCTTTTAGTGTCTGTATAACATCTGACCAGGACCTTCTGACATTCATTGTTTTCATTGATTAATTTGGTGTTATTTTGATGGGTCTGCCTTTATAGGTAATTTGGCTTTTTTTTTTCCTTTGCAGCTCTTAGTGTTCTTTCTTTGTTTTGTAGGTGTAGTGGCTTGATCATTATGTGGCGATCAGACCTTTTGGGGAAGTGTAGCCTATTTGGTATTCTGTAAGCTTCCTGTATATTTATGGGCATTTCCTTCTATGGGTTGAGAAATTTTTCTTCTATGATTTTGTTGAATATATTTTCTGTGCCTTTGAGCTGATATTCTCCTTCAATTCAAATTATTCTTAGGTTTGATCTTTTCATGATGTCCCATATTTCCTGGATGTTTTGTGTTATGATGTTTTTGATTTTAGTTTCTTTGACTGACACATCTATTTCATTATTGAATCTTCCACTCCAGAGAGTCTCTCTTCCAGCTCTTGCATTCTGTTAGTTATGCTTGTATTTGTAATTCTGGTTCATTTCTTCATATTTTCTATTTCCAGCATTGCCTCCGTTTGTGTCTTCTTTATTGCTTCTATTTTAATTTTTAAATCTTCAAATGTTTCTTTCACCTGTTTAATTGGTTTTTCTTGGTTATCTTTATTTTCTCTCAGGGATTTGTTGGTCTCTTCCAATGCTTTGGGTTTTTTTTATTTCTTTATAGAATTTTTATATTTTCTTTTAAGGCTTCTGTTATCTCCATAAACTTCTTTTTAAGGTAGTTTCCTCTGCTTCTTCCCCATTGCCGTGCTTAGGTCTTGTTGTTATAGAACCTCCAGATTCTGGTGGTGTCATGTTGTTCTTTATGTTGTTATATATATTCTTGCACTGGCGTCTGCCCATTGTGTCCTCAGATCACTTCAGGATTTGTCTGTATCTCAGGAAGCTGATTTTGGTACAGTCTGTTCCTGGTATGTCTGTGTCTACAAAAATCTCTCTTGATCCAGTCTGCATTCTTGCTTCCCCTAGGAGGTAGTATATTCTTTGTCACAGTGACCCCTCTTAATCCAGTATGTGTTAACAACACACTGTAGCACTCAGATGGCCACTTTTGATCCAGTAGGTGCTGAGAAACTGAGATTCGCAGGTAACTGCTCTTGATCCAGTAGAAACTGAGGAACTCTCTTAGTTTCTTAGTTTTTTGGTCTCTTAGTCTGATGTGTACAGAGTATCTGTGTGTTTCCAGTTGTCACTGAGGTTGCCAGGTGATGGTATGGGTTAGGGGAATAGGGCATGGTTTTGTAGCTGGGTAGCCCAGAAAACTGGGTTTTACTGGGGCCTCTGGCCTGCAGGGGTTTTCACTGCTGGCCTGGATTTAGGGCAGAGATGAGTGGGGATGGAGTTCCAAGAGCTGTGTCCCAGGGCCTGAGTTTCGGAGCCTGGGATCTCTGCCTCGGCTCATTGGGGTGTCACTCACCTCTTAGTCTTATATGGGCCAGGGATCTGTCTACTGTCCCTTTTTATGTGACCTTGTTTTCCACAATTGTAACATTTTATATTTTGATTTTTTTCTTTAAACCCCTAGAAAAATAATTTTTCCTACCTGTTACACGAATAAAGGAAACTCGGAGCCTGATATCAGAGAAAGGCTGAAGTATCAAAGAGAGAAAACACCACAGTCAGATCTCACCCAGCTGTCTTCCAGCCTCCTCAGCCTCCCTCGGCTCCTTGTGGCTTCTACTGCTTCCTCCTGTCTTTCTATGCCTCCCTTAAATATCCTCTTTGCCCAGTTGTTTCACATCCAGGTTAAGATTAAAGGCATAGGATACAACTATTTGGTAGTTGGCTTTGAACTCACAGAAGCACAGAAAGATCTCCTCTGTCTCTGGAGTTATGGAATTAAAACCTGGCACCACCACTGTCTGCCTGGGAGCCTCGAACTCCTTCTGTAAACAAAGCTGGCCTCAGACTCAGATCTGCTGGTATTAAGGGCATAGGTCACCACTCCCAGTCAGATGTAGGTGACCACTCCTGGATTAAAGGTGTAAATGACCACTCTCTGATCCTCCTGGATTGACTGTGGGTAGATCTTTGTGATATTTCAGACTGGTTTTTATTAAATATGAAACATATCCCCTCATATCCCCTTTTGTGTCAAAATTTTAAAAAGGTTATAGCTAACATTAATAAAAAACATATACAATAGGTAAATAATTATATACAATATATATAGCCAATAATTACATGAGTAATGTCCAGTTATTAGCAATCGGCAATTCGATAAAAAAATATTCCATTAATTATCCTGTTTTAGTGAGTCCAAAGGATTATACCTAATTCACTTTCTTTCTAACCTGTATTTCTAACTAAAAACTCTTATTTTGATGTCTCTCAAACTTATACACTTTAACTTTGGAGTTTCTTTTCTAAAACTGTCACTAGAAAACTATAACTATCTCATCTTCAACCACCTCAGAGACCCAAGAAGGAAATAATATTAACTAACTAAACAGCATGGGTAAGCAAGCAACTTCCCAAAAAATGTAAAAAATGAAACAGCTGGCTGCCTAGACAGTCACCCAAAGTTCTTCTGTATCATTGAAGCATCCATCTTCAGCCTACAGGCCTAACATGTCTGACAGACTTCTCTGTGAAACAGAATATTCTCAAAGACCTTGCTACCTTGACTTGGCAAGGTTTAGCAATTCTTTTTGTGGGTGTGTCTCCTACTTGTCCATTTTGAGCATCACACTGTCAGCAGTCAAGGGAAGAGTGCTTTCTTGCCTAGTGGCTAACTTTAGTTACAAAGAAGGTCAACTGTGTATGGAGTTTCTCTGATATTCATAATCTTCTCTGAAGTAGATTGGTATTGCCAGGAGCAGTTATCCCACTATTATAAAAATAATAAGAACCTATGTTATTAAATATCTTAAATGCCATATTCTATGGATCTCTGAAGTGTTAGAAGACCTGTTTATCTAAAATATATCTGTTTGATCTTGAAAACATATCTAATATGACTGTGTTTGAATGTAATGTCTAACTACTAACTTGCATTACTTTATATCCTAATTAGTTGGTAATAAAAACTTTCATGGACTAGCAGTTTGTATTACATTGTTAGATGAACTGAATAAGTATAATTAATACCTTGAACAAGCATAGAGATATATGAACAGTAACACAATCTCATATACACAATTTGTATACAATATACAAAAAATCTAATCCAATGTAAAATATTTATAAAGTTATAAATCCTTTTTAAAAGAAGATTCAATAATCTACCCTTATATCCTATTATATTTGTATCCCCTTTTTCTTTATTTCTTTTTTTTAAAAAAACAAGAACCTTGAGTCTAATCTCCGTTTAACTTTTTTCTAACCATAACCAATAACAGTTTTTTTTTAATCAATTATACTAAACAATGACAATCATACATAACCCATTGAAAGACCACCCATCTCACCTCTGGGAATGTGGGTACCATGTTCTTAAATTTACTTCCTGTTGTCTGGGGGTGACGTCATCTTTAGGGGATCCTGAACAGAAAAGTTTTGTTAATTATCAAGTCCTGAAATAAGTAGCTGTATCATTTTTTTGTCCAGTCTCTGCATAACAGGAAAATGAACAGCTTGTCTCAAGTCCTGGTTATAGTAGTCTGTAAAGCTGGTTCATCTCAGCAAGCTGCCTCAAAATTGTCCTGAGCAGTTTGTAGTCCAAATCTGATCTTTGATTGGTGTTTGTCAGCCTAGTGGCTTTGTCAGAATCTATGTGAAATCATCATTGTGGTTCCCCATCTTCCTTTTGGATACTTCAAGTTCGCAATTAGGCCTTGTCATGGATCACTGCAGAAAACTGATAAGAGACTAAAACCCAACACAATGCATAGGAAACTAAATATATAACTATTTATTCAGCATAGGATTAGTAGCAATAGAATAGTCCCTTATTTTTTGTTATTCTTCTGTCCCATATCAGATGGCTCTTCTGATATGATACAGAGATTCTGTATTTTCCTTTAACAAGTATGCTTGAGTTTAAAGAAGGAGAGAGCCACACTCCAACTCTAAAGTTAGCTTTAAATTATAATCAAACTGGGACTTCAGTTTACAAAAAAGATTTAGAGAGGTTAAGCAATGAGATTTTACCCTCTAGAATATACTGATACCAACAGGCGCAGTATTCTTTCGCTTGTAAATTTTTCTGGATAGCCTCCCTTCTGCTTTAGACATCTAGATGTCCAAGGTCTTTTAACTTCTTGAAGACGGGTATTTCCAGTTTTCTGTAAAGACAGAAACAAAAATTTGCCCCAACCCTTTGTTTTTTCTTACAACTTAAAGAATTGTAATATGGGTGGATAAGTCACCAATTCTTATTTTCATGAAGTTTCTCTGGTTCAAATCAAGTCTTTATTAATTTTGATGGTATCTTTATTGTTGTCAGAAGTTTTCTGGCCTAGCCCCATGATCCGCACTCACAGTCCCACAGCTGCTTAGTCCCAAATAAAAATACAGAGGCTTATATTAATTATAAGCTGTTTAGCCTATGGCTCAGGCATTTTACTGTTCAACTCTTATACTTTAAGTTAACCCATATTTCTTATTTATGTTTAGCCACATGGCTTGGTACCTGTTCTCAGAGCATCATTCTCATCTTCCTTCTTCTGCCTCTTCTGGCATCTCTCTCTGACTCCACACTCCATCTTTATCTCTGCTTGGATGCCTACCTACCTCTAAGCTGCCTTGCCATAGGCCAAAACAGCTTCTTTATTAACCAGTGGTAATAAAGCATATTCACAGCATACAGGAAGACATTCCATATCACTTTATGATCTGTTTGAATGAGGTTTTCTAATACTTGTATCTTGGCACTCATATCAATCAACTTGCCACTTATATAAACCAACTTTTTTAGAGCTAAACAAGAATGGTGAGACAAATAATATTTAGACATTACTTTATTCTCATCTATATTAATTATCTTCTCCCTTAATGGTTTCATTTTCAAACCACTTAGAGTATTATCAAACAAAGACCAAATTCTTTCCATTGTAATACTATTTTCCATTTTTTAATGTGGGGTAAAACTCTCTGTGTGTCTTAAACTAATTACACTTTAAGAAATCCCAATGGACTCATCAAATCTGCTGACAATGACGATTCAGATGATGGTAGCATTTGAGGAGGTTCAAACAAAACCACCCACATGTGGTGATATTTTGTTTGTGCTCTAAGAAATATAACTTGCCTAAAAATCAGAGGCAGGGCTATCCACTAGATAATCATAGAGGCCAAGCAGTGGTGGCATACACCTTTAATCCCAGCATTTGGGATGAGGAAGATTAGGAGTTCAAGGCCACCCTAGGCTATTTGAGATTGATTTAGTCTAAAAGAGAAATAGAGCCAAGTGATAGAGGCTCATGCCTTTATTCCCAGAACTTGGTATCTCATGCCTTTGATCCCAGCACAAGAAAGGTTGAGACAAGAAGTGATATGGCTGGGTGGAGGGAAGTATACAAGGCTGGAGGAGACAGGATCTGGCCCCTTCAGTTTAAAAATTCAGTAGACGTACAAAGTCTCTCTAGTGGCTGACTCTTTTGTCTCTCTGATTTTTCAACATTTACCTTAATATCTGGCTCCAGATCTTTTATTATCAAGACCAATTAGAATTCTTGCTACATCCACACACATAAAATTAATAACAATTAGAAAACATTATTTTTAAATTAAAAAGATGTAGAGATGGTTCAGCGAGTAAAGGCATTTTCCAAGCAAATTTGTTGACCTATTGATTCCTAGAACCCAAATGAAGTTGGAAGGAGAGAACTGACCCTACAAAGTTATTGTCTGACCTCCCTTAACATGTATTAATTGGCACACATGCCTATGAACTCATGTGCAAACACACACATAAACACTCATAATTTTTTTAAAGTAAAAATCCCATACTAGGAAGCAGTATTGGCAAAACAGGTTTCATAAAGGACTTACTTCTAAAACTAAACAGTTCCTACAACTCAATAAAACCTTTGTCACTTTTTTTTTTCAGTGAGTGTCAGATACTACATTCACGGGTGATAAATAAGCACATTAAAATGCATTTGGTATTTTTGGTTATTTGGAGAAATATAAATTGGTAAGTTTGCAGAGAAACCTCTGTGCACCTATTAAAGGTAGTGTAAATACTAAGTTTTGGCAAGGTTATAAAGATAAAACAATTCTCAGGTAAAATGGTACAGCCAATTTGGAAAACAGTTTGGCAGTTTCTTATAAGGTCATTTACCATGTAATTTAGCAATCTTTCCCAAGTGAAGAAAAAATGTTAACATAAAACCCAGTACATGCGTGTTAATAGCATCTCTCTTCACTAATTATCCAAACCTGGAAACAGCCCTGTGTCTTTCAGTAGGTGAATGCTGCTGCTATAGAGTACTATTTACCAATTGAAATAAACTATTGAATGCTATTATGTAGCTAAATTCCACAGATGCTGTTGTGAGTGGAAAAGGCTGCTTTCAACAGGTTGTAGATTGTACAATTCTATTTAGACAACCTCCTCAAAGACAGAGTTGGGGCTGTTAGTGCCCTAGAAGTAGGAGTAGGCACAGAAAAGGAGCAAAAAACTTAGGATCTGATGGGACTGTTCTGTGTCTAACTCTGATGGTGGTTATGGTTGCATGGGTCTCTACACACTAAAAGATAACTATTTAACCAAAACAAGCAAGCAAAAACAATATCACAGTGTGTTACTACAAAATAGAAAATAATTTTCCTTAGAACTCTGAAACACTGTCGTCATTTTTCTAACATCCAACACTTTTTTACTATTGAAAAACTTCATTCAAAAAAAACTTCATTCTTGTGAGTTCTAGATAAATTTTTTTATACCAACTTCTATAACAGATTTAGTGTTTTATCCTTAGTGTAATGAAATTTTGTCACGACACATTTTAGGGTGAGTCTTTTTAATTTGCTCTGCTTAATACTCGAGTTCTTTGCATCTCATCACTGACTGTGCCCCCGACCTCCTATTTCCCCATATATTTTCTCTCTTTTCTATCCCTGGATTCTCCCTAGGTGTTTTTTAGAAGCTTTAATTTCATTGTCTACATTTCTTTTTTGAGTCCTCCATATAGAGATAAAATAAAGTCAAAAGAAAATACTCTAGATAATAGGTTTCCTGTACCCCAATAATGGGTTTCTCTGGCAGTGCAGTAAGCCAGTCAAGCTGAACTGAAAGAGTAAAAGAACAGGTATCATGTGAGCAAAGCAACTCCAGGGTGAGTTTTCCCCCCCAGAGTGGAGAGTGGGAGCAGGAGAAGTCAAGCTCCAGAACTGCAGATGAGGAGTGGTGATGTGTCAACCACAGGCTGGCTTTGTGCCCAAGTATGGTCAAAAGCTGAGCTCTTTCAGTAGGGACTTGGTCTTCTGGCACCTTCAAGGAGGAGCTGCCATAGCCTCCAAGAATGTGAAACGGGGCTTTTCGGCACCTTTTCTTTGTTGGAGATTCTCTGAGAGGGAGTTGGGGGAAACACACATGGGGCTTTCTGGATCAAGCAGGAGTGTGATGGAGGTACCAGCCTAGCACTAGCTTCTAACTATCCATTTGCATTTTTAATTAAGTTTTAATTTTCAGTTACTGTTTCATGTATTGTAATTTCAAACTCTCTTGAGCAGACTTGTAATTTCTGGAATGTTTCTTTTCTATCTGGATTGTTGTATGTGTTCTCAGATGCCATTATTAGATTGCATTTGAGAGACAAGAGACTACAAAAACACAGATTTAAAGACTACTTAGATTCAAGTCTTATCTATGCCGTTTATAGCTGTGTAAATCTCAGCAAATAATTTATTCTTTAGAGGTTCTAGTCCTTCGTCAACAAAATAAAATTATAGCATATATCAAATAGAAGTATTATTAAATGAAATAAGTTTAAGAATAGACTCTTTGTCTATTCTAACATCACTAGATGTTAGCTATTATTTCCATGTTCTAGGTGTAGTGTTTTATTTTCCAGGTAACTAAAATCAAAACATACTAGATCCATTCCCTCAAAGAACTTAAAACTTGGTTTTGTCAAACCTAGCACTTACCCTCTGTCTCTAGTGAGTGTCAGAGTACATATAAGAGTATGTATGTTTTAAAACTATGAAACATCCTAAAGGTGCCTGAGTGCTATCTTAGGATTCCACATAAACATAGGTGAGGACCAACTCCACAAAGTTGTCCTCACCTCACATGCACATCATGTGGACATGATACACACATACACCACTTAAATTAGTGTGTGTATATAAAGCTAAAACTATAGCAAAAAGAATTTTGCCAGATTTTTTTTTAGCATTGTACTTCTAGGGCTATGAGGATAGGTGTATAGAAGTGCTACAAGGCCCGGCCGGGGTGGAGCATGTAAATGACAAAGCAAAAAATGACTCCGTTTCCTAGGGATGTTGTTATGTTAGGAATGAGTGTACAGTGTGCAATGGATGTGAATAAAGCTGATGCCCTAGAGCGACAGACACCTCATAGCAGGGGAGCTACAGTGGTCACATATTGTTGAAATAGGTCCACATCACCTCATGAATTTATCATGACATGTTTACAAGCCTGGCTTGAGAGTCTGGCTCTTATTCCATAATAGTCAGAACATAACTAAGATTTCTAAACAGGAGATTATTGCACTATAAAAAGGTGTTTTTGTTTTTAGTCCCTGTGTAGTAGATGAAATATTTTCAATACTTTGAACAATTCACAGCTATTTTATTTTTCATTTTCCCAGAGCTACCTAGTCTCAGTTATGTAGTTAGTCCCATAAACAAATAGTACCTTTGACTCATTTTCTTTAATGTTTGAATGTAACAATTTTGAGAGATCTCAAAATTTTATGAAACAGGATTATTGACTAAAACAGTTCAAAGGTATTCTGGTTAAAAGTATTTAATGTTTAAGGATAAATGGGAATTAAGAATCCAGGGCTCGTTCTCCAATTGTAGTAGGAAAATTATAAGTAAATTACATAGCAATGTTGAGAATATAGCATGTCTAGTATTCTAGTTCTTGCAAGTTTATAAATTGCGTGGTATGTTTATAACTACAATACTATTATGTAGCCAAAGCACAGGGGACTCCAGAATGTGTATTTATGAACTGATTCCCCAATAGATAACTACACTATTCAGGAATGCAATTGCTATGTCAATAGCTGTGCTCTTATTGTTTTAAAATTTTTCCATCTTTCAACCTAATTAATGTCTCTAACGTGATTTGCAAAGAATTTCATATTTATATTTTGCAATCAGTGTTTGACTGGCACACAGTTTTTAGCTATTCACTACAATGTGTAAACATTTTGTAAAATAATAAATAGCTCTTTCTAATCTAAATGTTTTATAGTTGCTGAGTGCCTGCTAATTGGTCATAGATTGAAATACCCCCATTCTTTAATTTTTAATTTGTGGGAAGTTTTTATAAATGAGTATGTAGAGCTTCATATCGCAGCTGTTGTCATTTAAAGTTTGGACAGCATCATTACAAATGAAGCCCTGCTGTGAAATCAAAGTCAAAAGGCATCTTGGCATCCCAACCATTTCCTTGGGAGAAGATTACAGCTCAAGTCTGTTGAACTTTATTGCCTTGGGCCTCATGACAGTCTTCAGAAACATGCAAGGCATTTCTGTTAAAGAAATTCAGATGTGCTGGGACATAGATGACATTCTTGAACATAGCAGTGTCCTAAGGGGAGAGAGGATAGTCAAGAGGAAAAGATAAACAGTTTTTGCTGTGTTCCTGGACTATTTTATAAGATTTATGGAAATGATGGAGTCCATTAGTGATACCATGTAGGAAAAAGTATAGGGTTTTTCTATGTGCCCTAACTACATTTTTAAATAAAAACTTAGACATGACTCCAACTTCAGAGTCATCTTCCTGTTATGTGGGGCGGGCACTAAGATGAAGACCTTATGAGGGTACGATGAGCACTGAAGTTCATCTCTCATTGAGTTGTTTTCTTCTCCCCTTCTGTCTCTTGACATGTGTGACTTAAGGAGAGACATTACAAGTAAAGTTCCATAATCTCCTCTTTATAACTAAAACTTTAAAATCTAAAGCCAAAGATCATCCGCTTTAATATAATATCTATACAACCAATATCCAGATTCCAATACAGATCCTCACAGAAAGCATAAAACAACATGGCAGTCTTCTTGTCTTCCCCTTTTTACTTCATGATATATGTGTGTGTATGAATTATATGTATGTGTATATATATGTGTGTGTATACACAGACACACATACATATAGGCTCCACATATGAGAGAGTCTGTACTACCTCACTTAATATTTTTCACTTCCATCTATCTTATTGAAATTTTCACAATTTAAATTTACTTTATGACCAAATAAAATGCTATTGTTTATATATAAACCATGCTTTCATTGCCTTTGCCTTTTCCTTACTGTTGAGAATAGACTAGCAATAAACATGGGTTTTGTGAGTATCTGTGGTAAGATATAAAAGAATACTTTGGATACAGGCTTAAGCATAGTATAGCTAGGTATTAATGGTAGTTCTATTTTTTTTTTTTATTTCGTTTTAGGGAAACTCTACATTGATTTCCATAGTGGTTGTAACAATTTACCCTCTAACAAACAATAAGAGTTCCTCTTTCCCCACATCCTTTCCATCACTTATTATTTACTTGATGATAGCCATTCTAAGTGGGATGAGGTGGAACCTCCAACTTATCATTTGCATCTCTCTGATGTCTATGATCTATGATCTAACATCTATGGATGTTGAATACTCTTTTAAAATACTTAATTTTGAGTTTTGGGGCATTTTTAGAGATCTACTTATGTATGTGTTTTATCTGCAGAAGAGGGCATTAGATCCCATGGGCAATTGTAGAGCCTCCATGTGTGTGCTGGGAATTGAACTCAAAACCTCTGGAAGAGCAGCCAATGACTTGAGTCATCACTCCAGCCCCAAAACGTATTTCTTAACCATCCATGTATCTTTTGTAGACTGTTCTGACCTTTGCTCTGTTTATGATTTGAGAGTTTGGTTTTTACAATTCACTATATGATCTAAATATGAACCTCGTGTCTCAACTAATACTACCAGAAGTTTTCTGCTGTCTTATGGACCAGCTGTTCATTCTGATGATAATTTCCTTCTCATGCAGTGGCCGTGGAGGTCAGAAGAACGCATTGAATTCCCTGAACTAGAGTTAGAGATGGCTGTGAGCTGCCATGTAGGCTCTGGGAAGCAAACCTGGCTCTATTAATCACTGAGCCGTCTCTCCACCCCAGTTCTTGTCTTTGGTTCTTTGGGTTTAACAAGATGTAGATAACCTAGAACACACAGTAATTACAAATACATACATACATTTTTATATATGCACTGTTCTCAAATCCAATGTAGTAGATCTGTATTACCTTTGTTTTAACTACCACACTTTTCCTCAACAGCTGTATCACTTTTTTTCCATTAACAATTTTTAATTCTGTTCCCAAACAATACAGTGAGTTTCAGCTTTTTATATAACATTTAGAAAGAAAATGCTACTTCTAATCAATTGTAAAGTACACACCAATATGAAAGATAGTAAAGCATGTGGGAAAAAAATATCTTTGACTTAGTGAAATATATTGAGTATATCGAAAATCCCCTCTAAAGTTTTTTATTTATTAAAACACCTTTTAACACAGACTCCAAAAGTAAAGTAGCTGCGCATCAGAAAGGCATAAAAGCTGTACCCTTCCCAATGTGTTTGTACTTTGTTTCTAAATGAACGTGTTTCAGGGACATACCCAACTATGCCTTAGTAACAACTTAGAATAAAATGAAAACTTTGACAGGACAATGACAGTGCAGCCCAAATCTGGTATGTCATACATTTGTGATTCTGATGAAGATTCTAATAGCCATTTGCCTTTGCTTTCTTTAAGGATTGTTCAAGTTTAGAAGAATATAACATTGCTGCAGCACTACTCCCTCTGACCAGTGCCTTCTACAGGGTAAGTTTGATTGGTCTGTACATAAACTTGTTATGACTTACATGGATGCATTTTGTTTGATTTCTTATGGCACTCTGAATCTGCCCCTTTATTATACTAAGGACACACATGTAATTATTATTAATGATAGCATTTATCATATGCCATGTATAGGAAATGTAATATCAAACACCAAGTCATCATCATCTTCTAGTCTAGCACCTCATCCATTCCAGACAGCTTCACTTTCCTTACAACAGCTGAAACTCTATTCCAGATTGATTTGTGGGTAGGTTCACCCTGCCACAAAAAGCAAACCTCATGGGACCAGGACATTATTAGTATATACTTTGTGAATGAATGACATCCATGGAGACAGAACATGGAATTTACTGTCAATTTTCTAGACTGTCCAGAGTGATTTTTTTTATTCTATACTTTATTATAGCTCTGCTATTTATGCCACACATAAAATATTAACTCTAACTTTCTATGACATTATTTACTTTGTATGCTCATATATGTGTGGGGGTAAATTAGTGAGCAGGTGAGCTCATATCATGGTATGCAGAGGACAGCTTGCAAAGGTTGATCTTGGTCCTTTCACCATGTCAGTTCTGAGGGTTGAACTCAGATCATAATGCTTGCAAGCCCCAGCTAGCTCTTAGAGCAAACAAATCTAGCAGGTTGTTGAGGTTTTGATTTTTTTTTTTTTTGGCTTTCTTTTTTTTTTTAGGATCCTAATGCTAAATAATACATTTAGTGCACTTTTCCAAAATAAGAAATAGTAACCAAACAGTGGTAACATTTAACTTACTTTTGAGCCATTTGAAGCCAACATTCAGCTTCAGGATGAAGCAAGCTAACAAGTTCAGCTAATGCTGCTTTTTCTGCATTGTCAAACTTAATAATAAAAACGTATGCTTTGGTTACATCTGTGGATTTGCTTTGGGTCAATTATCAAAGTTCCAGTGGGAACCAAAATCTTATTTTAACAAGGAAAGTTGTTTGGTTTTGGTTTTAGGGGTAGTTGAGGCAAGGTCTATGTAATCCTGTCTGACCTGAGACTAGCTACAGAGACCAGGATAGCCTCAAACTCATGAGAAGAACCTGCTTCTGCTTACCACATGCTGGGGTTAAAGGCATACGCCACCATACCTAGCTCGAGGAAGTTTAAATGCAAGATTAAAAATTAACTACTAAAATAAAGAGAATTCTAAAGTATGTAGGAATGGAATACAAGGCGACACTACTACCTATACGGTTAAGCCTGAATGCCCAAGAAAGAAGTAGACTTGGAAGACAGCCTGTCAGTCTTGTTAGGGAGGTGGTGCTGTCGTCACTGCAGCCTAGGATACAACCAGCAAGTAGGCAGCTGAAAACTACCTGCAGTTGCTTGGATTTCTGCTAGAATGCCACTGGGCATCTAAGTTATCTGTGAAGGTCCACTACTGGAACTTCATGAAAAGTGAGCACTTCTAGGTTTGTCATATTCAGGAGCAAAAAAGAAAACAGTCTCCAGATGAAGACGGAAGTTTCTGTCATGCAAGCTGCCCCAAGTAACCATACTGATGCTTAATATTAATTCTAAATGCTTGGTTGATATCGCAAGCTTGTCATTAGCTAACTCTTATATTTAAATATGCCCATCTTGCTTTTCTCTGCATCTGCTTTCATCTCCTGCGATTCCACCCTTCTTCCCAACATTCTCTGTTCAGTAGTGAACTCCCCAGGCCCAGCAGGTTAAACTGTATCTTCATGGGTCCTCAGACTGACTGGTTGCTCAGATAAAATGCCTAACTTCTGCTTTCTCCTGCCTCCTCTTCCTTCTTAACTTCTACCTGTCTAGCTAATGGCCAGTCTTCTTTTTTAAACCAGTCACAGCAACATATAGTGTAAAGGAACATTCTACATCCAAAAGCAGAAAAAGAAACCACTTCCTATTGCAGTATCCCTTAGGATCTTAATTAATACCCTTTAACATTCCTATTTGCAAAGGAAAGATGTTTAGAAGGCCCATTTCCAGCATCACAAAGCAGGGCAAAGAGATACAGATTTGGAAAGAAAAGTGTACAGTGGTCAGGGGAGGTGAATCATACAGGTTGTTAGATAGTTTCTCAATATGTATCTTTTTAGAATTATTTCTAGTGTATAACAGATTTCTTAATTCAGAAAGTAGATGTAAATTGCTTTAGCCTGGCCACAAATTGAAGTGAGCCTCCTATTTCCCAGCCAGCGTAAATTCTTGGGATTTGCTCACCATTACCTTAGGCTCAGCTGACATGTAATTTTTCAATTTAATTTTTATAAAGTCTTTCAGAATTTTATACAGCACATATGTTCATATTCACCCCTCAGTTCTCCCAATTTTGTGACCTTCTAAAAAAAACAAAACCAATTTTATTGCCAAAATGTCCTTGGATATGTGGTCTTCTACTGCAGCATAGTCTACTTACCAGGGGGGCTACATTCTTAAATTGTCACTCCCTCTCCCAGGGGCTAGCAGTTGTCAATAACTCCATGGCTAGGGCTAGGATTTCATGCCCAACTCTTAACTTGATGCTGGGATTTGGACTGGCCTGGCCTTGTGCATGCTATTATAACTGCTGTGAGTTTAACTGCCCTGCTATGTCCAAAAGGGACTGCTTTCCTTGTAGTCATCTACTGCCTCTGGCTCTCTCTTTATTTATACCCCCTCCCACAGTGACCCCTCAGCCTTGGGGGTGATGCTGTATATATGCAGTCTCTTATTCCCTGCACCCTGACTGGTGGGTGTCTATATTAATCACCATCTACTACAACTAGAAGCTAATACAACAATGCTTTTAAAATTTACATCTGGTCCACAGTACTACCAATCCATTGGCATTCCCTTAATTAAATACTGTGTGTGTGTGTGTGTGTGTGTGTGTGTGTGTGTGTGTGTGTGTGTGTGTGTGTGTGTGTGTGTGTGTGTGTGTGTGTGTGTGTTAAGAGCATTCAAACAGGGGAGTTGTGAAGTAGCTCAGTTGTAAAGGTGGTTGCCACCAAGCCTGATGACCAGAGTCCAACCCCTGGTACCTATGTGATAAAAAAGACAGAGCTATATTGTATAAGTGCTATTTCGTGTTATAATAAAAATCCAGAGCCAGATATTGAGGACAAGCTGGAATATCAGAGAGACAGAAGAACAAACCACAGCCACTTCTCACCCAGTGAACTCCTCAGACCCAGCAGGTTAAACCTTTTCTTCATGGGTTCTCAGATAGAATGCTGAACTTCTGCCTTTTCCTGCCTTATACTTATTACCCCACCTAGTTATTTTACTTCCTTGTTCAACTCTCCTAGAGCTAGGAGAGAGAGAGAGAGAGAGAGAGAGAGAGAGAGAGAGAGAGAGAGAGAGAGAGAGAGAGAGAGACCTAGCTATTTTACCACTGCCTAGCTATTAGGCCTGGAACTCACAGAGATCCAGAGAGAGCTGTTTCCCAGTAATGGGGTTAAAGGCATGGATCACCACTCCCTGACTTTTATGGCGTGGTTCTGTGGGTGACTCTGTCCTCTGATATTCCTGACTATTTTTATTAAATATACAATATATCACCACAGAGCTAACTCCTGCAAGTTGTCCTTTGACCTCCATACCCTTATTCATGTATATGCATGGGCACGCACATGCCCACACACACACATACCCCAAATAAATAAATGTAAAAGATAATTTTTTACATAAAATTCAAATACTATAGAAAAGTATAAAATCTCTTTTTTCCAGTTTCACTCCATTTTCTGTAGTAAGGAGAGATGGCGTTACTGACAGCACATACTGACAGTTTATTAGTCCTTTTTCTCACTTTTTAAAATTAAAAGCATAGGGACAGAGAAAGGCTCTTTACTTTGTGATCTCCAAGGCAGAGGCCATAATGACTTCATTCACAATTGAATTGGGTGTATTCTTTTAGAATGTAGAAGCCAAAATAAAAATTAGTAAGAAGTTAAAGAATTGTGCAAAATATACTAAGCCTGGCATCGTGCGTATATACCAGAGATGTCCCTCTTCTCATGTATTTCAGGTAAAAGGGTGAATCCGTCATTGAGCCAGTATTTTTATAAACACTCTTGCCTGGTGTTTCTGCTATCGTACAGTGTGTCTCTGTGCCCTGATTTAATTTGCTAAGTTCATCAATGGCAATGTTTTATTAGCATAAATTAGTTATCTATCATTTGTGCCTTGTGATTGTGCAGTACAGATAGTGATTGTTATCCTAATGAGTTCAGAGTGTCCAGCATCTGGTAGTTAACTCCATGAACAGACAGTGAAGTTGTTGCTCTGTATATACTGATATAATCAGGACAGCCTGCTAGCTACTATCTAGTGTTAGGATACTTCTGTTACACCAGTGAGAAACCTCATGTTCATTCCCTATTGAGTCTGCTTTTGGAGGCATTTCATATAAGTGAAATCATATACATATATATATGCATGTATATATATTTAATTATTATTCTCTCATATATTACATCTCAACCAGAGTTTGCCCTCTCTCCTTCCTTTTTGTTTTTTATATATTTATATACTATATATATGTTTGTATAGTGTGTGTGTGTGTGTGTGCACATCTGCATATATGTGTATTTGGATGTTGAAATGATAATGTCAGGTATCCTCATCAGTCACTCCTTTTTTTTTTTTTTTTTTTTGAGATAGAGTCTCACTGAACCTGGGAGTTGCACATTTGGTTTGACTAGCTGCCTAGCAAGCTCCAAGTATCCAGGCTCAGGTCCTTATGCTTGTACAGCAAGTGCTTTTTCAGCTGAGTCATTTCCCTTGCCCTTCAGTAGATGTTCTGTGTCTCACTTCTTTCACTAAGCATAATGGTTCTGCATTTCACCCATGCTACTAGTCACTATCTTTATATCTTTTAATTTTGAAATAAGAATCCTTTCAGCACATACCTACAGTGGCCTACCAAAAGCTGAGATTAGGAGGATCATTAGTTTAAGATCTGGGCTCATAGCAAGACTGACAGAGCAGGGATAGAGAAGGACCTACAAGTGCAAATATGTATTTCCATCTATATAGCCAGAATGCTTAAGCTTTATGTTCAACTATTTCTGTTTTTAGTGGAGAATTGAGCTAATCCTCTTTTAATAAATACACATATATGATTCAAAGAGCATGGTTTTTCAGTTTGAAGACAAATTTTATATTTTGTGATAATTTTTCAGGTCTTTAATTTCTTCCTAAATTCTAACTTTGGCATATCCATCCTTAAAAAATATACACAACTAAAAATAAATGGTTTTTGGCATATGTATTATTTTCTTTTCAAGACATAAGAGCCTACTAGTAGTAAACTAAAGTAGTGTAATAGGAAAATCTGTTGATGACCAGCTGAAAGGCTTTATTGAAAAGCTTCTGTCAGCCAAGAAGCAGGGAGTGAACAGAATTTCCTTTCCTCTCTTAAGTATTGACCTTCCTGCCACGGCCAGGCTCTAAGCAGCAATTCTACCCCAGTCCCCACCTCTTAAAAGTTAAAATCTGCTGGTTTTCATGTTAAGGACCATTATCCCCTAAAAATTCTATTTACCTGATAAAATAATGTAGTAATGAGTAGGCCCCGAGGAAGGTGATGGGAATGAGAGCTGGTATCTAATGAATTATCATTCCTAATTTGACACTAAGAGTGTGTGGTTCAGAAGGACACCCTGCCTGGATTTAAACTCTATTGTGTGTGATTCCAAAGCTCAGGTGTTGTTTTTAACTCTGTAGTGTTTTCCAAATGAGGCACAATTTGTATAGGCATACTTCTAAGAATCTGTGGGTGTTCTGCCTAGAGATGCTGAACTGGCATCTAAGCGCCACACTTGCCCAGTTTCATGGTCATGTCCAGCAAAGATATTTCGTTAAGCTTTGAACAAGGTCAGGAAGTTCTGATTAATTAGATGTTATAATTTCAATAATTGTTATATAATATTGTTTTTACGTCTCTAATGTCTCTATATTTTTAACCAGAAACATATTAAGTGCTCAGAAGATCATAAAATACTTTCTATATTTCTGTTTGAATATTGACCGTGGATAGTAACTGCCATACTGTAAAATTACAGTCTGTAAATAATCCTGGTGAAATCCAAATAAACCTTACAGAGTATTAAGATTGTTTCTAAGAGAAAAATTCTACTGTAATACAAACATTTCATCAGTCATTAATTTCAATTGCTAAGAGACTACAAAATTGGAAAATAATTAGTATAGATATATTTCATTTCATATAGTATATCTCAGGATAATATTTTTGGCTGCCTAAAAAAAACTGGGAGGAAGGTGTGATAAAAGGTCTTCTTGCATTATTTTTCTGCAATAAAATCAAATATCTTAAAATTGGTTAGCAGGAAAAGGGTTGAAAATGAGAACAAACACCAACACTTGTAATAGGCGGGCGCCCCTAGGGCACCCCAAGACACCCCAGGACCACGACTAATGACCACTGTTAACATTAAAGAAAAAGAGAGTTTAATGAATATGAATACCGGTACACACACATGTGTGGACCCCAGGCACAGGCAAAAGCCTGGGGCCCCGAATATTCTCGGGGCAGGATTCTTATACCCTATTTTAGATAGGGGAGGGGGGTATGGGCAGGCTCAGTGTGCTAACGGGGACGCACGCACGCGCACACACACACACACACACACACACACACACACACACACACACACACACACACACACACACACACACACACACACACACACACACACACACACGTCCACTACAGAGTTTAGAAATGCAGGCAGGCAAGCTATTTCCTGTGAAACAATAAGGACCACCTACAGACATTCATTTCCTGGAGCAGGACATTGTGTAAGCTTCAAACAGTTAACAGTTAACAATTCTTATGGTAGGACTTTGCTGGGTGACCCCACCTAGGTTGCTAGATCTAGAAGTGGTCTCAGAGCCTTATCTTGGAAAGTCAAGCTGCTCTACCAGGTGGGTCTCAGGAATTCAGGAAGTATCAGGCTCAGGCTGCTGGGTGTGTCTCAAGCAGCCATCTTGACCTAGGCTAGTTTCAGTGACCTCAGGAAGGGGTCTAGGGGAAGAGAGTTACAGGATTTTTCTATTTTCACACACTCACTGAGTCTGGCTTGGCCTAGTGTGTATACTTAATACTCTGTAAGGTTTATTTGGATTTCACCTAGTATATTACAGCAAATATACTTCTGGCACTACAGAAGCTCATAATAGCTGGAAATATTTCTCCTTTCAACTTTCCTAGTTGCTTTTCATTATACACAGAAGCACTTCTCTAAATCACTTTTCTGATTTTGTCCTATAGTCCTCTTAATGTCTTTATATATCACTTTCTCCATGAGCTTGCTTTTCTTAAAATTCTGTCCATCACTCTCCTGCGTTTCTACTCCCCTATCTCCACTTTATATGTATGTACATCCCATTATTACTTTTCTTATTAAATACATTCTGAATCTTGTTGCTAGGTAACCTAGCCCTTACATCTTTAGTGCGTCATTTTAGTTCTGTATGCTACAGTGTCTTTGGTTTTGGAGGCATTCCCAGACATGTTTACTTCTATATTGAGTTGGACCCTCACTAAATTGCCTAGGCAATGCATTAATACTCCTGCCTCAGTTTCACAGGTGCACCACAGTACCATTACTAGTGAAGATGCTCCATTGCATCAACCTTACAAGGTTGCTAAGAGAATTAATCTACCACATGTATTAAATGTTAGAAGCCAGCAAATGTTACTATTTTGTTACACTTATCAAACTCAGCTCAATCCACTCCTCTTTCTTCTCCCCCTTACAGTAAGCTAAAATGCATTAAAGACCAACAACCAATTTTCTAGATACAGATGCAAGAGTCAACAGTCACAGCAAACTATGTGTCTAGTTTTTACTGACTGTGTGCTGGGCTTTGGCAGTGATGGTAAATTAATAATGGACAAGAGGAATTGTAGACAACTAGAAAAACTAGAAGGAGGGGGAGGTATACTCAATAATACAGCAATTGCCTAGATTGCCTAAAATCTTGAATTTTATCCCCATTGCTAGAAAGAAAAAAAAATGTAAAGAAAGGAAGACAGGAATTATGTGTCAGCAGATCTTTTGTGGCTCTCTGAGTGTTCCTCCCCACTCATATTTTTCCTCATATTCTCTCTCTCTCTTCCCTCCTCTCTCATCTCTCCTTTATTTTGGACTAAATATGAGGAAGACCTTGCCCCAAAATAAAATCTACTGCTAGGGATTTTCTAATTAATTGTTAATAATAAAATTCAAAACAAAGTAACTATAAGCTGCCAATTTGTAGCTTGGAGTTAGTGGACTATAGAGAAAACAAATAGAATTTGCATATTTTTAGCTTCAAAGATAGATCCAATTTAAAATATAAGTTTAAGAAACTTCTACAGAGAGAGATACCTGAGAAAGGAATAGAGGCCAGAAACTCGGAAAATTCTGTAGAACAAAATAATGAGACAGCACATAGAAGCCATGTTGTGGGGGAAGGGTTGGAGGGCCACGCTGGCTGCCCAATGCCTTCTTATAATAACAAAGTTACTAATTTGATGGTTTAATACATTATGTAACTGCTATTAGAAATTAACTGAAAATGTTGAAAAGGGAAGTACAGTTATGGGCCAAGCCACATATTACTTTTTCCACAGTAACATGGAATTTGATTTATTCTTTGTTTTCTTTTTAGAACACTGTGGCAGATTAAAGGAGTGTTTGACAGAACAGTTAAGAACAGCATTGTCCTTCCTAATCTGAGCCAGAAGTGGGGGAGGGGCACCCAGTAGGTGGTCATGGAAAAGATGGCATCTGCCCTTGCAGAGTACATCCTAACCCCAACTCACTTCTTTGTTTCTCTTCAAATATTGAGTTTACACACATGATTTCATTTCAATCAAAGCTAGATTTTGAATCCCCTAAGAGTCTGCCATTCATGTTTGTGTGAATACTAACAATGTTGGACAGACCTCATCAATAGAAAGCATCCTTTCCACAACATGGGGGAGGGGGTACTGAGGTTTTAAGTTCAAAAGCAACTTATAACAGATAAAAGTTTATAATTCTGAAAGATTGGCTAATGACTAGTGAAAAACAAACAAATTTTTGTATTTTAAGCCACCAAATCTTAGCAGTTATTTTCATACAACAGTAGATAAATAAAAATATTAGTGTATAATAGGTGCCATGGAGATTTTAGGCCGTACATTAACTGGCATTATGTAGGTCTTTGAGACCAAGTTGAGATGTCCAGGTATCATCAGTATGAAAATGTTGTATATGTGTCAGACTGGTTTTATTAATATATAACATATCACCCCAAACGTGCACTTGGGAAAAGGAATGCTTTTTACTGGAGTGCAGCTTAAAAAAATACTGACTAATGCAAGCAGATATTTTCAAGTACTTTCTTAGAAATTTTAGAAAAGCAGAACATCATATATAGAAGTGGTAAAATGGGTCCATGCTAAATTAGTTATTACAAATATCTACTACCTTCTGTAACTCAGACTATTATGTTACCATTAGTAATATTCTTCCTCATGGTTAAAGTCTAATTTTACTTGCTTTCTCCCAATACCTGTGAGTTTTGTAGGAAAATTTCTACAAGATGGCAGGACATATAGCCATTCAAAAGTCCAAGATTAACAAATAATGAAGAGGTTTCTTCTATTCAAGCGTGCCCTAGAATGCTTTTTCTTAAATCTTTTCTGCCTGTTCTTTGCATTTTGGATGTCTCTCTAATTAAGAAGACATTTGTATTGGACGGGAATTTTTATCTATTTGCTAGGTAATTATTTCCCAGTTAAACCTCTGATGACTTGGTTTTTACCTTGTAAAGATAATGCTGCGTTACAAAGAACGCTGTGGGGAAAGTGCACTTCTGTGCTTCATTGTTTTTCTTAGAAAAGCAAGGTTATTTGTTTCAGGGAGGAAGTTAAGGAGAGTTGCAGGCACTGTTAACTTGACCAAAATTAAAACCTCTTCTCTTTTCTGTCCAAGAAAGATAACTGAAACTGACATCAGCTTGTACAGATGCGGAGTGTAATCATGAGAAATCAGCCTCATGGGAGTTGAATTTGAATCCTAAGAAACGATTGAGGTTTTAGAAAATTACTTAGATAGCATCACTTTATTTAGAACCAGTAAAGTTTAAATTTATAGAATAACTTATGTGGTTGAAGGAGATACACTGCTGTGTAACAGTGAGCAGTTACTTGTTACTAAGAGAACCATATAATATACTCAGTTTTAGTGGCTTTGTTATATTTTAAAGCTTCAATGTGATGGTACATTTTAGAATTACTACGTGGTTACAGAAGTACCCGTGCTATGAAATAAAACATATTTCAAATACAGATAAGATTTATCTTACTTAAACATCGCACCTATTCATTTATATCTTTTACTTACCATCAGCTTTTTTTCTTGCTCTTAAAAATTAAACAAAACAAGATTTCTTGTTTTAGGAATACTTACTATGTCACACACATTAAAAAGGAGATAACATTTCCTCTATCTGTATGATTTGTGTGTTTGTGGATTTTTGGTTTTGCTTTTCTTTTCTTTTGCTTTGTTTTGAGATAGGTTTCCTCAGCTGTTCAGTCTAGCCTGAGATTAACTCAGGGTCCTCTTTCCTCAGCCTCCTAATGCTGCTTTATAGGCACTGTGTCATCCTAAAACTACCATCAAGGAGACTGAAGGGATGGCTTGCAGATTAAGAATACTTGCTGTTCTTGCAGAGGCCCCAACTCAGTGTCCAGCACCTACATAGCAACTCATAGACAACTCCAATTACAGGGAATCTAATGCCTTCTTCAGACCTCTGCAGGTACTGCACACACGGTACAAATGCATACATTTAGACAAAACACACAGAGACATAAAAGAATCTTTTTTTTAATGTCATAAATCCCAGTGTTTTTTGTTGTCAATAGGCAGTGCTTACCAATAGCTTCTTTAAGCAGTAGATGGACTTAGGGCACATATCTCTGAGAGGTAGTTATAAATAAATTTTAGATTCCTAGTTTTTTTTTAATTAAGTTTAAAAATCATACTTGCATTTTAAGCCATTGTTTAAAAACATCCAAACACACACACAGAGAGAGAATTTTACAGCAAGCTACTTTAATACCTCCTTTTAGGGTAACAACAAGCTACTCATTAAATGTAGAAAATGTGATGGCAAAGGTAATTTGAAATCAAGCACAGACTTCCTAGAATTCCATGTTAAGGAGTTTAGACTAAAATTCTCTAGTATCTAAAGAGTATGCAATAGTAAACTTTCAGGAACTTACAGCAGTGCACATAAGGAGGCTTGAGAGATTGACAGGCCATTAATAGGCTGGCACAAAAGACTAAGACCCATGAGGCAGTGTAAGGAGCAATGCAGAAGGTACTAAAAAATGCTAATCTAAATGCTAGAGACTAGAGAATGCAAATGAGTAAAACAAGCCAAAGGAAGAGCAGGTTTTGATCTGCAGGGCAGTCACTGTTCAGATCTAGCAGCTATAGCCATGGAAAAAGATTGTTAATACATCTCTTGGTGTTTGGGTTTTTTTAAGATAATTATAAATTTGGACATTATATAAAATGTCTTTTGGATTAATTTAGAAAAATAAAATTCTAGACGAAGGGGTTCATTAGGTAATGTGCTTGATGAGTAAGTACAAGGACCAAAGTTCAAATTCTCAGCAGCATATAAGAGCCAAGCTGTGCCTATCACCCCAGCCTGGGGGTGTGGAGACAGGCAGATCCTGGAGGATTGCTGGTCAACAGTTGGATGGAAACAATGAGCTCCAGGTTGAATGTGAGATCCAGTCTGAAAATACAAAGTAGAGAGGAATAACAAGAAAGACATCCAAAGTCAGCCTCTGGTTTCTACATAAAATGGTAAGAGTCAGTCTGTCTGTCTGTCTGTCTGTCTGTCTATCTCTCTATCTCTATTTCTCTTGTCCATCTGTGCATCTGTCAGACTCACACATTCTAGCTCATAAATCTCCTAAATAACCAAAGGAAAATGTTTAAGCTACTTGCAGTTGATAGGATATCAGTTCACAACCTCTTACAGTGGTGGTCTGAATGAGAATGGTCCCCATAAGCTCATGTTTGAATACTTGATCCTTAGTTGATGGAACTGTTTTGGAAGGTGTGGCCTTTCTGGAGGAGGTGTGTCACTGAGGATGGCTTTGAGGTTTCAAAAGCTCATGAAATTTCCAGTTTGATCCCATCTCTCTGACTTGTGGTTATTGTCTTAACATGTAAGCTCTTGGCTACTGCTCCAGTGCCATGCCTGCTTCCATGCTTCCTGCCATGATGGTCATGGACTAACCTTCCAGAACTGTAAGTAAGCCCCCAATAAACTTTCTTGTAAGTTGCCTTAGTTATGGTGTCTCTTCACAGCAATGGAAAGGTACCTGAAACTGTTGTCTGAAGTTTCTATGTCCTACCTGGCTGGTCCTACAGCCAGTTAGTCCCAAATAATCACACAAAAGCTTATATTAAGTACAAGCTGTCTGGCCTATAGCTCAGGCTTATTTCTTGGAATTCTTACTTTTAAACTAACCTATAATTCTCATCCATGTTTAGCCACATGGCTGGGTACCTTTTCTCATTGCAGCATTCTCTTCTTGCTCCCTCTGTATCTGCTAGGTTTTCTCTTCTTCTGCTTCCCAGAATTCTTCTAGTCTGTTTGCCCCATCTCTATTTCCTGTCTAGCTACTTGACCAATCAACATTTTATTAAACCAATATTTACAGTAATAAATACTGAGTATACAAGAACAATATCCCAGAGCATGAAACAAATAAAAAGCCTTAAGATGAGAATCCGATCTGAATTTGAACCCAGGCTTATTCTAAGGTCTTAAACAAGTGTCTGGGTGCTAATAAGTAAAGGTGGAAAGAGGGGGTATACATAACCTGTTGCATATATATATGCGCATATAGTAAGTACTCAGTGAGTTCTGGTGGAGTGAAGAATAGGATGGAAATCAGTTGCAAGTGGATTGTCCCTTTCACCAGTATGTGCACAGAAGCACAGAAGAGACCCAGTTCCTAATTTCACAGAGCTTAGTCAAAGTTCCATACTCAGACCAACATTCATAATTACTGTCCTGTACTACCTGTTATGGGTCTGTATTCTCCATTACTATCTTAATTTTACCTAGAGCAGAAAGTAAATTCCTCTATTTACTGGCTTTCACTCCAGTGAACATGTAAGCAAACTAAATACACATATTACACATATCTAATTATATATACATAAATAATATATATAAATATACTTGTGTGTATTAGTTCTGTTGAATGAACATAAGACCCCACACGTGCTAGGCAAGCATTCTACCACTGTCTTACATTTCTAGCCCCAAACAAAATACCTATACTTTCTTCATAGCCTTATCTGGGTAAATAGTTTTTCTATATAGCCAATAGCAAGGATTATTGCTCTTCACAATGCTAAAAAGCATTTTGACCCGATTAACAGTGGAAGAGAAAACTCTTTGTGAATGAACTAAACTGTTCTGATGGGATTTTTCTGTATTTTTCTACACCCTTTCACCTATTTAGGGCCCCTTAATTGTTCTGTTCTGGTACCTGCTCTGGCATTCACTTGATTGCTTGATTCTTACACTGATTTTTCAGGAGAACTCAGTATATTCGTTAGGGTTTTCTGGCATTAGGATGGAAATCATAAAGTTGTAAAGTACCCACAGCATGCTGTAAATGAAAAATGCAGAACTCATGACTGTCGTTATGAGTAACAAAAGCACAGATTTTTATCAGCTGCTTGTCCTTAAGACAAACTTTGTAAATAGACTTCTTCTAGTTTAATTTTGCTTAGACAGCACTCTTTCTTTTATAGTAGTCAGTATTGTTAACATTTTTGAGAAGCCATAGACTTGATGGGGATCTGTGGGGGAGCTGCTGAGTTACAGAAGAAATCATTACAGCAAGAAGTGAACTGTGTGCTATTATAAACTCTCAGTGACTCAGCAGATTCCCTTTCTGTCTGAAATGCAAACGTTTTGTTTTTAATATCTCTAGCTTTACAGGTGTCCCTTTTTTGTCACTGCTAGGTTTTCCAGTGACTTGAGAGATGTAAAGACAAGCTGCTTTTAGGATTTTGAATATTGAGATAATGAAAGCAGAGGGAACTCTCAGTCAACCGAATGCTGTACGGTTGACGATAGGGGATTACAGTGAAGAAGTCATACAACCAACCACCTGGAATGCCTGAGAGAGGATATTTGCAGCTAGTAAAATTAGATTTAGAATTATACTCTTAGAAGCAAACCTGAAAATATGTAACTAATCTTTAGAATTTTTCAAGTTCTCTATGTAGCTCCAATATCTTCAGGCAGTAATAGGATTGAGATAGGCATTCTGAACATGGATGTCAGTAAGTAATAAAGATTTTCTGGGCTTAATAGTGTAGCTCATTAGTAGAGTACAAGTTTCAAATTGATGTCCCAGCACCCACATCAGGCAGCACACAATGGCCTGTAATTCCAAGCTTCAGGTATTCTAACATCCTCTTCTGGCCTCTACAGACAACTGTACTTATGTGTGTACACACACACACAGGAGAGAGAGAGAGAAAGAAATAAAATAAAACATTGGATAAGTAAATTAAAGACAGAATCAATATTGTAAAAATAGGTATATTACCAAAAATAGTCTATAGATTTAATGCAGTCACCATGAAAATTTCAATGGCATCCTTTACAGAATTAGTAAAGCAATCCAAAAATTCATTTGTAAGCACTAAAGACCATGAACAGCCAAAGCAATTCTAAGCAGAAGGAGCAATGCTGAAGTCATCATTATACTTGATCTCAGAGTATTACCACAGAGCCATAGTAGCAAAAGCAGTATATTACTGGCACAAAACAAACACATAGACCAGCAAAATAGAATAGAGAATCCCAAAGTAAACCCATACAGCCATGGCCATGTAATTTTCAACAAAGTTGTAAAAAGCATATATTGAAAAAAGACAGCCTCTTTAATGTTTAGTACTGTGAAAACTGAGTATCTACCTATCAAAGAATGAAACTATTCCTATCTCTTACATGCACAAAAATTAATTCAAACTGGGATCAAAGATTTTAATGTAAGCCTTAGAAACTTAGAAAATACTGAAGGGAAAAAAAATGGATTAAAAAGATACTCCAAGATAGAGGCATAGGCAAGGACCTTTTTTTAAAGGACTTCATTAGGAAATAATCCCAAGAAATCACAATGGAATTTAAAATTTTGCATAGTAAAGAAAACCATCAGCAGAATGAAAAGAAGCCTGTAGAGTTGGGGAAAGTCATTGCCAACTATACATCAGCCAGGGGCTTAATAACTAATCATAGAGAGAACTGCCAAAATTAAATAAATAAATAAATTATCTGATCAATAAATGGGCTAATGAACTTCAAGCAGTTCTGAAAAGAAGAAATACAAATAACAAGCAAACATTTGCGAGTGTATGCAACATGTGTATCCATTAAAGAAATAAAAAGTTTAACTGATTTAAGATTTCATCTCACCCTCTTCATAATGGCTATCACAAAGAAAACATGATAGCAGAATGTAGGGAAAGAGAAATCCTTACTCACTGCAGGTAAAAAGATACTTGCATTTCCAGTGTTAATTACAGCACTATTCACAATAGCTTAAAATAGAGCCAGTCTAAGTAAAGAAAATGTGTTATATACAATGGACATTTTCAACCATAAAGAAAAGTGAAATCACAACATTTGCAGAGATATGATATGAAATGGATGTGAATGGACATCATTATCATCATTATGCTAAATCAAATAAGCTAGACTCAAAGATAAATACCACATTTCCCATATGCATGTGTTTGTAGGTCATAAAACCAGAAAGAAGATGGTGAAGGAGAAGAGATATCAAGGAAAGTAGGAAATAGAGTAATGGGATATATATTAGTTACTTTCCTATTGCTGTGAAAAACACCATAACCAAGGAAACTTGGAAAATGCTTAGGTTAGTTGTGCTTAAGGTTTCAGAGGGTTGAGAGTCCATCATGACTGGGCCCCATGACAGCAAGCAGAATTTCTTGTTGCCTGGAGCAACCTGCAAGCAAGGTGCAGAGAGAATGCACTGGAAATGGTGCATTTTGAAGCCTTAAAACCCCCCAGTAACACCTTCTCTAACAAGGCCACACTTTTTGATCCTTCCCAAACAGTTCTCCCAGCTGGGGACCAAGTGTTCCAACAGAGAAACATGTGGAGCCCTTCTCATCCCAATTACCACAGCATATATTTATAAACAAGCAGACGGTGATAGTCTTTGGGAGGAAGACAGGGACTATCAGGAGGGGTTCAGTGACACAAGGAAGGGATAAAAATTATTATTGTTATATATTTTATCTATATTTCCTACATTTTATACACATTTTAATAAGCTTATTTAATCAATCCTCTTCTCTACATTCCTAAGTTTCACTTGGTTATAACATATTATCTTTTTAGTATGTTGATATATTTGATTTGCTAGAATTTCATTTTGGAATTTTTTATCTATGTTTATGAAACACTGGAGTACTTAAAAATTTTTACATTTACTTATATAGGTACATACATGCATGCACACACAACCATATGCTTACAGTTTTGTGCAGGCATGTATGTGTACCCTAGTTCACTTGTGGAAGTCAGAGGATGCTTGAAGGAATAGACTCTGTCCTTCCACCATCGGAGTCATGGTAATAGAACCCAGGTGGATTTGCCACCTCACTAGCCCATTTGTTTAACTTCTTTAGCCTGTTTTTAACTGGATTGTTTGGGGTTGCATTGTGTTGGGCTGAGTGTGGTGAGCTGTGTCTGAGTTTCTTATATACTATGGGATTTGTTTGCAGGTGACCAGTTTTGCAGATATTTTCTCTGCCATATAGGTTGTCTCTTAATTCCATTATTTCCATACTACACAAAAGCTTTTGGGGTTGATATAATCCCATTTGTCTGTTTTTACTGTTGTTACCTTTGTCATTGCGGTTATCTGACAAGTCGTCAGTACACTTTTTTGAACTTTCCCCTGCTTTTCTTTGTAATCTCATAGTTGAAAGTCTTTATTCCATTGTTGACTTCTATGAGGTTTTTCTTAGGTGTTTGGCATAAACTGGTAAACCCATTCAAGTCTGGAGTTTTCTTTGCATAATATTTTAAACCATAACTTCAGTTTTTAAAATAGATATAGAGCTATTTGTGTTATATCTTCCCTAAGTGAGGTTTGGAGGTTTGGTCAAGTTTCAGAGAGAGAGAGAGAGAGTGTGTAAAGAGAGAGAGAGAAATAGGGCAGAAAGAGAGAGAGAAATCTATAATGTATTCCCAACTGATAGCTGTATGTACCATTACTCGAGGAAATATCTGGTATCTTATACTGTGATTTATAATAATTATATTTAATCCTCCCTATTTCTCGTCACAGTTTTCAAAACCTTTGGGATCTCTGAAGTTGCTGTTTTTCTTATGCTAGTAAGATGACTGATGTCTGGAGACTTCTGGGGCACCTAATATAGACTTGTCATGAAAACTAACAAATTTAGAAGGCTGGAATTTTCATCCCATCAGGAAAGACAAGAAACTTAAGGTCTAGCTGGTCACCAATAAATTATGTCTCTAGACTAAAGCCTCTGTAAAAACCCTGAAGAGCTAAGGATGTAGTTCAGTATCTAGCAATCACACAATCCTGAGTTAAATTCTCTTGTGTAGGTATGGAGGATGCTGATAAGGGTTAGAGAGCTTCCATGATGCTTCACACAATCATGTGACAGGAGTATAGCACACCCTAACTCTCCAGACACAGAAGTTCCTATGTTGAGACCTTTGGAATCTCAACCTGTGCATGTTATCTAGATATTTATTTGTATTCTTTAAAGTGTACTTTGTAATGAATCAGCAGTAGTGAGTAAAGTGACTCCTTCATTTCTGGAAGCCATGATCAAGACAATTTTAGTAAATAGTCAAACCCAGAAAAGGATTTAGGGGAATATCTAATTTATTTCCTGTCCATCAGTACTGCTAGAGGCTTGTACTTGTGATTGATATCCAGAGTTGGGGACAGACTGAGAGATTGATCCCATAATATGTGGGATATGATTAACTCTAGGAAGATAGTGGTGATGTATTGTTTGTAATCTAAGAAATAAAGCTTACCTGAAGATCAGAGGGCAGAGCCAGAGTTAGCCATAGAGGCTAAGCAGTTGTGTCATACACCTTTAATCCTAGCACTCAGGAGACAGAGGCAGAGATCCACCTGAATCTCTCTGAGTTTAAGCCCACCCTGGACTACTTAAAATTAATCCAATTTTAACAGAGCCAGGCAGTGGTGGCACACACCTTTAATCCCAGTACTAGGAAGGTTGAAACAGGAAGTGATATGGCTGGGCAGAGAAAGGAATATGAGGCAGGAGACAGGAGTTCAACACCCCCCCCCACACACACACACACACACCTCCTCTTTGGGTGAGGACTCAGAGGCATTCAGTCTAAGGATTCATGTAGGCAAGATCTTCCCCTTTTGGCCTGGGGATTTGGTAGTGGTGAAAGGTTTCTCTAATTGCTTGTTCCTCTGTCTCTCTGTTCTTTAAGCATTTACCCCAGTATCTGGCTCCGGGTTTTTATTATAAGACCTATCAAGATACAAGGAACAGAAGATAGTGCTAGAATTCATTGAATTATGACTTGTATTATAGAATTGAATAGTATGATATTAAATATCCACCTATCAGCTGATATTAAAAGCATGTACCACTACCACCCAGAAATTTTTTTCTTGACTTTTTTTTGAAGAGGGTTGTATATGTTTGTGAGTGTGCATATATTGTGTTACTTTTCCTGAGAAATTGTGAACAATTTTTTTATTCACCCCAGAAAGGAAACAGAAAATAAACCAAAGTAAGAGTTCCACCAAAGTCCAACTTACTGGAGTTGCTTCTTACAGGAGCATAGATGACTCAGAGGCAAAGCCCTATCCCAGCATGATTGATGATTCATGAGAGCTGTACTCCTGAAGCTCTCTTTGATACAGCCAAATGGTCTCAAAGTCTACTCTCTCTAGCAGTTATTACTGCTTAGAAGGTTGAGAAGGGGCCTTGTCTATCTTATAAGTTACAGGAACTATAAATAGTTTGCTTCCTGGACCTTTTAAGTTTTGTTCCTATCCTAAATCCTTTTTTAAAAGATTTATTTATTTATTTATTTTTATTTTTATTTATTTATTTTTTTTTAAGAGTATATGTAGTAAGAAGTTTCTGGCCCAGACTTTCGGGCCCAGCCTCAAGGTTTAGGTGCACAGACCCGCAGAGACACACAGATGCTTATATTAATTTTAGGCTGATTGGCCTAAGACCCAGGCATATAACTTGCAAACTCTTTACCCTTAAACTAACCCATGATTCTTATCCTGTTCAGCCATGAGGCTCGGTACCTTTTCTCAGAGCAGTATAGCTGTCCTCTGCATCTTCTGGCTTGTCTGGCAACTCTGGAGTCTCTGTGGCATTTCTGCTCTGTTCTTCCTGTTCCAAGTTTTCTTAATCCGGTAGCCCCACCCACACTTCCTGTCTGCCTTTGGCCAATCAGCGCTTTTTATTAAACTCATAGGTGGGACAATTATTTACAATGTAACATCATAAATTCACTACAAATATGAGTGCTCTATCTGCATGTACAACTTCATGCCAGAAGAGGGCATTAGATCCCACTATAAATGGTTGTGAGCCACCATGTGGGTGCTGGGAATAGAACTCAGGATCTCTGGAAGAGCAGCCAGTGCTCATAATTGCTGAGCCTTCTCTCCAGCCCCTTCATCCTAAATCTTTAGGAGTCTTTCTTCCTGATGAGATATTCCAAATCAAAGGAAATTGGGTGTGCTGGCTCATGTGTACCTGTGAAGTACTCAGGTCAAGGTCAGGTATCTTTCTCAGTTATTTCCCACCTTAGTTTTTGAGACATAGCCTTTCACTGACCCTGGAACTTGCTGATTTCACTAGAATGGCTGTCCAGTGAAAAACCCCAGGAGCATCCTACCTCTCCTGCGAATGGGATGAGATCGTAGGCATATGTGTCACACTTAACTTTTTTACCTAAGGACTGAATATCCAAAACCAGGAGCTCATGCTTACAGGCAAGCACTTTGTTGACTAGGCCATCTCCCAGTCCTTCTTTAAGTTTTTGTGTACCTGCAGGCATTGCCATAACATAGTTGACTTATTTTTCTGAAATGTAAAAAGTGCTTCATTTGTAAGCATATCATCATGGTAACCATTTTAAGAGCAGCATGATATTAAATTGTGTTAATAAGGTACTGATGATTTACCTTTTTTTTTTTCTATAGTAAGCATTGAAGTTACTAGCTTTGTAAAGAGTAGCTACTGAAAAGAAAACCAACAATAAATATTGTGTTTGTGTGTCCACTTCCCCAGGCCTGGGATTTCATGCTTTATAATCCATTGCACTGTCATATCTTGCTTTTAAGAGTGCTAGTCACCTATATTCAGTTCTTTATACTTACACCCAAGTACTTTAAACTGAGCTACCTCCTCAGTCCCCAGATAAGCTTTTCTGCTGAGCTGTTGAGCCACTTTGCCGTTTGTCTATACTGCATATTATACTTAGTCCCTTGAAATAATATCTTGTTAGGATCTACTATTATTATTCATTGTAATAAGCCTTTTATCTGCTCAGCTTTCAGTGTTGTTCTAAGCACAGTTATCAGTCAGTCATCACATATTCTGCGTATGTGATACTCAGCATCTCCCACATAGATTTTAGAAATTTTGTACACAGAAACATCATGGTGCATGGCATTGAGTTAATGAAAATATGGGTTTCTAGTAAACACTTGAACATAGGGTTTGTTTCTTTATTTCTAAACTTAGGTTTAAGAATCTCTAAATATTTAAAATTCCCAAATTTATATTAGTAAAAGGAAGGACAAACTAATATGCTACTATAATGATAAAAATAACTAATTATTTTTAAAACTATCAAATGAAGAAATTGAGACAGATATTGATTCTGGTTTTGTGCATGCATGTGTGCAGATGCATATATATGCGCATGCTCATGTTAAATACAGAATTGGGAGGTTTCATATTTCTCCTTTTAGCAGTATCTCAGGTAGTGAGTACATGAGGGAGTAACACTGAATAAGAAAACTATGTCTTACTGCTCCTAATGATCCACCTGTTGACTCTCAGCAGTTCTAACATCATAAGAGAGAGACAGGACCCTTAAGATGGTATTGTAGTTGGAAGTTTCTGTCCTGTCAGAAACTCTCAAATATCCAGCAGCTAATTTCCAGTAATTGACCCAGAGGCTTTAATATTACTTACAAATGCTTAGCCAGTAGCTCAAACTTATTCTAACTAGCTCTTACACTTAAACTAACCCGTAATTCTTATCTGTGTTTAGCTATGTGTCTTGGTACCTTTTCTCAATCCAGCATTCTCATCTTGCTTCCTCTGCATCTAGCTGCTGATTGCATCTCTGCCTTTCCTCTTCACAGAATTTTCCTAATCTGGTTGCCATACCTAAACTTCCTGCCTGGACACTGGCCAGTCAGCATTTTATTAAACCAATATGAGTGACAAATGTTTACAATGTACAGGAGCATTATCCCACAGCATGGTCTGTCTTTTGAAGTTTTCTTACCAGAATCTAATCACACCATTAGATATTGTCAATCCATAGGAAACACAGGGGCCAAAAGAGTGTTAAATGGTAGCACTCCACTATAGTCTAACTGCTATAGGACATGGTCCTATTTCTTTTTCAACAAAGTCTACCTTAGAACAGAACCTAGAGTAAAACTAATGGGAAACAGAACCTAGAGTAAAACTAATGGGAATGGTGGACACACTAATAGCAAATATGTATCCTTATTTGGATCCTACCAAGTTAAACAAAACTGTAAAAGTAACACTGAAGATGAAGGAGGAAGGAAATTTGCTTGCACTTGAAACACAATTGGAAACTTGAAACCCAAACTAAGACTTTATATCTCTAGTTAACTATTTTGAATAGTGGATTTGCAGAAACTCTGCATGAAATAATTTGTTACTAGAATAACCCATGATCAGCAGACCCCACATGCTTATTGATACAGCAACAGTAGGAATCATATTTCTTGAGACCTCTCTCAAGTATTCCACACACTATTAAGCAATATTCAAAGTCAGGCAAGTATGGTGGCACATGCCTATAATCTCACCATTTAAGGGGAGGCAGAATTATTTTGAGTTCAAGGTCACCTTTGGCTACATGAGACCTGATCCAAAAAGTGGTACTGAGACTGTCACGAGACAACAGTTGGCTTGTGTCTTCCTGTCTATGCCCCATTTTCTATTGTTGCAAAGAGTTCGAAACAACCTTACTTGTTACAGGGAAATGCTATATATTCTTACAATAGAGTTCCCAGCTCTAGCTCTGCCACCTGCTGGCAATGCCTCAGTCTTCTGCTGTTACTGAAATGGGAAGTGGGTCATAAGACTGCTTTGAGGAGCGAATTAATAAGTACAGTAAGGAAATCTTATCAACTTAGATAGTTCTACATTATTCTTAAAGATCATTTCATGCTTATGACATTGGACCTGCCAGCTAGCCTTCTTCCCTCAACTGTCGTTTCCCTCCAAATCCCCTAAATGGAGCTGTGAGTCATTTCTAGCCAAACAGATTTTAGACAGTTCCTGCATACTCACATAACTCCTGATCATCTCTTCAAATGATTCGCGTCCACATGTGAGGATTCCAGTGGGGCCTGCTGTTTGGTGAGGACCATGAATCTGTTCTCCACATCCTGTCCCAGGCTGGCTTTCTTTTGAAAATGAATGCATTGCTTAATCTAGTACCTTCAGGGCTATGTTTTTCTAGATAAGGACAGAAGTCAACACATTCTTAAATATCTTATAAAATTGGGTAACAAAATATAGTTTGTTTCCCTAGGACATAATTATAAGAAGTGTTGTGAAATGTAGAGTAAATATTTGTGCCAAAGTAAGGGGAAAAGGGAGTCATTTGACAAGGATTCCCTATCACCACTCTGTCACCCTCAGGACAGTCACTAAGAGCACATGGACCAGTCTGAGAAACCATCCCAGAAAAAGTTTGCTTCAAACCAAAGAAATGACTAAAATAAGAGACAGTTTTGTTAGCAATTGCTTATTTTCTCAGTTTTATAAACCTATGGAGCTGTCACTGTTTCCACTGAATCTGAAACCCTAAAAAGTCTCATTACATATCTTTACCCAAAATAGTATAAAATATGGTGATTTTTGTATCTTAAGGAAAGCCTAGTCAATTGTTAGAGAGAAGATCTCTAATCCTCTTACATCTTACCTTAAAATGGGGGACTCTTGTCTTTAAAGTCTGCCTGAAATGTAGATGATAAGTTGTAGAACAGCTGAGACGCTGTTGTTAAATACATACATGCACACATACATACGTACATACCACTTTATTTCTGTGTGACTTAGGCAAATCTGTTCTCAGAGAGTCTCAGATGGGCACTGAAGACATGCAGTATTCTTTCTACCTACTCTCTACAAGGTTCTGCTCTTTTTAATGGCCAGTTGAAGCTATGATGATGTCTAGATAGAAAAGGTTTCACTGCCCTCTGCTGGTCCTAAGAACATACTTGTCCATCAGTACAGTGTCCATACTAGACACATGTTTCTTTAATTGAGCATAGCATGAAATCACCAGGAAAGAAGGCATATTTCATGTTCTAAAAAGGTATTATTTAAGTGCTTGGGAATTAATAATTTCTTATACATAGTTTAAGCAGATGCTATCGTTTCTTGTGGGTTAGCTTGCTACCACAAAACGATCTTATGATCTCTTCATTCTGTTGTAATTCTCACCTAGAAAGCAGACTGTGGCTCTGACTCTTTGGACCACTGTCATTCTGTTTTCCACCATTTTTCTGCCTTTTGATGAATGGTCTCATTTTGTTTTAAAAAATAAAAGTTTTGCATATTTATTTAGTTTATATGTAAACAGGAAAATTATTTTAATGGATATGTGACCAGGAAAAGCAATATGTAGCATGGCTAAGAGTAATGCTTAAGAAGAATGGCATCAGATTCATGGAGAATCTCCTAAACCTACTCTAAGAGGCTGATATAGACAGCTCAGTTGTCTGAACTTGTCTATATTCATATCATGTCAAGACTACAGACTGTCTAGAGCTTCTGTGGTTTACAGTGTGCTGTTTGTAAGAAGTAGTTCTACTTTGGGCTATACTCAAGGGAAAGGCAACTTAGAATTGTGTTTTGTATAATTATGTATGAGGCAGGGTCTCTCTACATAGTCCTGGCTGTCCTGGAGCTCACTTTGTAGACCAAGCTGGCTTTGACCTCATAGAGATCCACCTGCCTCTGCCTCCCAAGTGCTAGGATTAAAGGTTGCCTGCTGTTACACCCAACTCAGAATTATGCTTCGTTTTATTTTATTTTATGCTTCTACAATCCCTTTGACACATGTATGGCATGTTTTCTCTCATGTAAAATCTAAGAAGCTCGTATATTTATATATGTGTACACACACACGGCGGAGAATGGAGAGTAGCGAGTAAGTACAAGCAAACTGCAATGGTTTGGAAATGTCAAAGTAAAATAAAGTCTCATTCAAAATAGGCTTTTGCACTGTTACTGAAGTGAAGAGCTACAACATGAAGGGGATGATGTATAATCTGCTCACTGCTGTCTTTGTGTAGAGTCTAGAAGGAACATATGATTCCGTGTAGTTTCTGCACAACAGGCAGAACCACGTGCATTTTGTCCATGGTTTCCCATGGAAGGAAGCATCTGAAGTGAGCAAACAAGGCATTATGAAAACCAAACATGACCTTCCCCTCTTTCTGCCTCAGGTCAGCATCTATTTTAGCCACCTTATAGAAGGAACTCTAGTTATAGCTAGTCACCTCCATAGCAGTACACAGCATTGCCTTGAAAGGAACTTGCATCATATATAACATGTTGATTCTTGCAGGCAAAAAAAAAAAAAAATCATGGTCACCCTGCTTATAAGTGTGTAAAATTAAATTTCATAGTATACCTGGTTCTTGCTCTAACTTTAGAGTTGGTATTTCTAGAGATGAAAACAAAAGTTTCATCTAACATAGCATTCTACTGATATCTTATTTATGTTACACAGCCCTAACAAAAAGGAACTTTTACTGCATAATTATGTCTATTACCTTAACAATAATAATCTTTAGTATTGAACATTCCAGAAGAGAATTCAGCTTATTAAATTACTTAAAAAGAAAATTTATCAGAAACTGTATTTCTAATTAAAGACAGAGTATTTCAATTACAAAAGATAAAATAAATCACAATATTTTTTATTTTATTTATATATGTTATATACAATTTGCTAAGAAGTGGTGAATTAGTTAATGCATTTTAAAATACATCGTAGTCAGAAATGGTGGTATGCCCTTCTGTAACCTCTGCATTCATAAGGCAAGAAGATTCAGAGTTCTGAGACAGCCTGTGCTAGATAGGCAGACCCTGTGTTCAAAAATATAATTAATTAAAATTCTTGGGCCAGTGATATGGATAAGTATATAAAGATGTTAGCCAGCAAGCCTGAAAAGTTGAATTCAATCCTCAGCACCCACATGGTAGGAGAGAACGTACTATATGGGTTGTCCTCCAGTTCCCGAACGCAGGCATAATATGCACACATGTGCCCACACACAAACACAACAAGGAAATATAAAAAAAAAAAATCATAACTTGAAGTAAGAGAAATTTCAGATTGCTAGAGTTTCATGTTTAGGTTTTGTTGGGTTTTAATATGCATCTCAGTTATAATAACTGCACAGTACCCACTCTATACACATTAGGGTAGTAGATACTTTTGTATAGTCTATAATTCAAAGAATTATTTCTATTATTAATAGTATAGCTACTTTTTAAAAATTCTTATTTGGGTAGGTAAAGTACTGGAGACTTTAAAGGATCTCATAGAGAGCCTACAGTTGTCAGTTGAACAGTGTTGATTACTAAGCCTTTAAAGAAGTCTTGTTATTACTTCTGCAATTAACTGTAGTACCTGTGACCTTCTGAACTGTCATAAAATGCATGCACCGTGCTGATAGATATTATATATTCTCGCAGAAACTTGCCCCTGGAGTCAGCCAATTTGCCTACACCTGTGTACAGGACCACCCCATTTGGACAAATCAGCAGTTTTGGGAGACAACATTTTACAATGCAGTACAGGAGCAGGTTCGCTCCCTGTATCTCTCAGCAAAGGAAGACAATCATGCCCCACATCTGAAGCAGAAGGTAAGGGAATAAAGATACTTGTGTGTGGTTGGGATTGACTTTAAGGAACCCTGAAGCAGATGTTCCTAAGGCAGAGGGACTCTACCTAATTGGTTCCTGGGTGTTAGGGAATTCTGTGGTGAACATTTTTTTCTTCCTTTTTTCAATATAATCTTATACTATATTTTTTTAGCACTAGAATTGTTTTGTTACAATTTGATGAGAATTTCTTGAAAACAATTAGAGATAGCTGAATAGAAGAAACAAACCTGAAATAGGCCCAGGTATAAGCCTCTAAATGCTTACTTCCTTGAAGAAATGCCAAGTTTAGCTCAGTGATAAAATGTTTTTACCTAGCATGCTCAAAGCCGTAAGTTCAGGCGCCAGCATTGGAAGAAGGAAAAAAGCAACTGAAAGTAACTGACTGTAAAGATAAATGTAAAATTTAGTAGTCCTATTCAAAAACCGGGGTCTTCCTGTATTTATTTTTTATGTGTGTATGTATATATGTATATTAGCATCATTTGCTGTGTACACATGTTTTTAAATATCATTTAAATTGAAATACTCCAGGTTTTAAAGATCACTTACTGGCTCTCTATTCTTATACTAACTAATCACATTGCCCCCACACTTCCTCATTGGTGGAATATGTAGCTGTCCCTACTGTAAGATTTTCATGTATGATGTATATAAGGCTTATAAGAGTTCTTGGCACACACTAAGTAGTGAGTATTAGAAATCATTATCCTCATGAACTGAACTTAAAACAGCATAAAAGACTCAACTTTTTTGAACTGCAGATTTTTGGAAATATATCACTGCAGATTCTGTCTGTCTTCCACTTTTACTTATATCTAGATAGGATGGATTATCCTAGGCATCTAAGAGAAACTACACAGTCATATTCAAATACATCTGTGCCTCATCATCTTAAACAAATTGCTGGTTTATTATGAAGTAGAAGAATAGAAATTTTAATGACAAATAGCAGTGACATGCATCTGATTATTATTGTTCAAATATGAATTGTTTGCTTAATTTAATTAATATTCATACTTCTTGTTGTTGTTGAAACACTAATGCACCACTTAAGGCATAACTTGTAGCAGATGCAGAGACTGTTTTCCTGAAGCATACCCATGAATAATCAGACTGTTAGGGTGCCTTTGTTAATTTTTAAGTAGCTGTGACTTGCTGACATTGATATATCCACAGAGTATTCATATAGCAAATGCGTCACAGCCACTGTGTCCTTCCTTCTGAAAAAGAGTCTTATCTCTGAGCCCTAGATTAGATACCATATGTGTTTTAGCCCTCCATGGCTAGGTAAAATACTATGCAGATGTGAGTTACTATTTCTAGCTATCTTTAAAATCCCATTTACCTACATGTGTGTGTATGATAATGTTGACTATCACATTACATGGAGATCTAGCTATACTTTTTGTGACCTTATCGTTCCAAAGAACAGAAGAGGAAAAAAAAAAAAAAAAAAAAAAAAAAAACCTATAGTTTTGGCAGATACTACTGAAGTGTTTCTGCAAGGGTATCTATGGGAAATCTATGCTAATTTTTGTAACTAGTAGCTTTGAAAAGTCACAGAGTGAACATAATAAGATGTTAGAGTGAGAAACAAGCATCTGTGTTTTGCTACTACTACTTTGAGTTTGCCATATCGTGCCATAAAGGCATTCAGGCCATGGGTAAAGACTACAGTGTGCTCTTGTTGTTATGCCGAGTTCCACTCTGCTGATACAGGTACTTAAAAAATGCTTCCATGGTCTTCAACAGATTCAGCCCACTGTGCTGACGTACATCAGTAATCCCAGCACTTGGGATGTGAGAGCCGGGGGATCAAGAGTTTCCAGGCATTTCAGCTACACAGCAAATTCAAGATGAGACTCTACTTCAAAATAAAAAAGAAAATCCACTTTCCTGATGTTTAAATATTTTCCTTAAAATAGTATATACTGATAAAAACAATTATACTAAAAGATACAAGAGTATCCCACAAAAAAGACCTATATTAAGAAATGGACAGATTTTTGCCTTCCATGTCTATGGAGCACACGTGCAGTGACAAGTATTCACCCTTAGCTTGCTTTGCTTTATCTTCTGTGTTAAGCTTCCCGACAGCCAGTATCAGGAGAAGACAGCAATGGACTTGGCAGCTGAGCAGCTTCGCATTTGGCCTACTCTGAGCAAGTCAACTCAACAGGAGCTGGTACAACACGAGGAAAGCACTGTCTTCAGCCAGGCTATTCACTTTGCAACCCTCATGGTTAACCTGCTAGTTCCACTGGACACAAGTAAAAACAAGCTCCTTCGAGCCTCAGCTCCAGGAGACTGGGAAAGTGGGAGCAACAGCATTGTCACAAACAGGTACTAAGGTGGAGCACGCAGCTCCACCTCTTCTAGAGCTAACCCATCTCAGCAGGAACAGCAAATACTGCTGGATATATTTCAGAATCGACAGTTTTTCTCAATCCCTCTGTCTCTGTCTCTGTCACACGCACACGCACGCACGCACTCGCGCACTTTCTTCTGTCTTATGACCTGATCTGTACTGGTGTGTCCTGTTAGTTACATTCACCTAAAGCAAAGTGCTCTGAAAAATGACTGATGAGCAACTTGTTGTTGAAGTGATTGATTCTTGGCCCTCTTGTTTCTCAATTTATCTATAGAATTTGTCTAATTATGGAATATGAAATATTTTTCACTGCTATGACCAAAATACCTAAGAGAAATAAGAGAAAAAGTGCTTATTTACCACTCTTTACCAATAGAACCATCATACTATACATAGTTCACGGCCATCCAGATCTAAGTATTAACAGCCACAGCCTGCAGACACGCCCCCAGTACATGAGCCTATAGGGTCCATCTCATATTCAAGCCATAACATAATGTCCTCAACCTTGCCTTCTTCTGTATTCTCCAGTGGTCTTCCACTTCCCAAGAACAAAACCCAGAGCCTTTGCTTTGCCTGCAAGGCCTAACAGGAGCTGCACCTGGCCACGACTCTAACGTGCTTCCTGTCATTTTTCTGTCAGCCAGCCTGGCCTTTCTACTAATACTATCCTGAGACAATCTGAGGATGGTGCTGCCTGCTGACTACTCCCTCAGTCTAGAACCCTGTCTACAGTAGTATCTAGAATCTGTTCCTTGCTTTAGATTTTTGATCAAGTGTTACCCATCACAGGTATTTTTCCATAACTTGACTTCTTCCCTGCTTCTTTTATTTTATTTTTATTTTTGGTTTTGGGGGGGGGGGGTATGATATTGAGTTTGGGGTTTTTTGAGACAGGAACTCCTTAGGCTGGCCTCAAGCTTGTAATCATTATATCAGCCTCCCACACTATTCGTCCACATCACAGTCTAACATATTTTCATGTTTACATGTTGTCTGTGTCCTTTCTTTGTTGTGTTCATTGTTCAGTTCTCCACATCTTTCCAGATAGTAGGTAAATAAATAACAACTAAGCAGCACGACATTGCAGTTCTCATAAACTTTTGTCAGACTCCTCAGACCTTTATTCTCAGCCCTTCTGCTTCATTTCATTTCAAATGTGTTGCTCACAGTGGCTCTGAGGGCTGTGATTTACTATGGGGGATGGTGCAGGGGAGCTGGGAGAGAAATTTGGGCAAGAGAAAGGTTATAACAGTCACATTCTTCCATGTGGAAGAACATGGAGGTTTCCCAAAAGGATTTATAAATCTTAGTCCAATGACGATATTTAAACATAGGTACATAGAACATAGCATTTCATACCTGCCACTTACAGAAAGAAACTGTGTAGTTAAGTGTGTCCTTCCTACTGAGTATACACCTCTTCTCTTGGGTTTCAGTTCCTCTGTAAAGGGGATAGGATGTTGTCTTTTTCTTTCTTTCTTTTTTTAAATCCTGACCATGATTTCTCTCCTTGGCTCTCGTAGTATTGCAGGAAGTGTAGCTGAGAGCTATGATACAGAGAGTGGGTTTGAAGATTCAGAAAATAATGATGTTGCCAACTCTGTTGTAAGATTCATTGCCCGATTTATTGACAAGGTTTGTACAGAGAGTGGAGTGACTCAGGACCACATCAGGAGTCTCCACTGCATGATACCAGGTAATGGATCATTTCACAGGGGCTAAAGAATCAGTGTTGCGGGTAGTTAGGGCCCAGCACAGTGTATGTGCTACTGCTTGCTTTTCTTGGATTTGCTTTTTATTTCTTTTATTGAAGTTTTATTTTCGAAGACAAGGTCTTATGTAATCGGTGTTAACCTCACATTTGCAGTGTACCCAGGCTGGCCTTTATTTCCTGATCCCAGCCTGTACTTCCCAAGTGCTAGGATTATAGGCATGCGCCACCATGACGGGTTTTAAAGTTCATTACATTCTGGCAAATAACATAACGTAAGAGTTGCACTAATTATATTCATGGTGTTCTTTAAATCACCATTATTTTCTAAACTTTTCAATCACTCAAAACAGATTTCAATAACTAATATTAGGTAATAAGTTTTGTTTCTTCAGCCCCTGCCTTTGGAAATATCTAACCTGCTTTCTGTTTCCGTGAACTTTTCTGTTCTATTTATTTTACATAGGTAGAATCATATAATGTTTCAAATTTTGGGACTAGCTTTTTCAAGAATAATGTTTACAGGGTTCATTCATGTGTTACTTCACTCATTTTTTTTTTAAATGGTTGGACACTATTCCATTCTATGGGTATATCTTATTTGCTCAGCCATTCATTTGTCAATGGAGACTTGGGTTTTTTCTCTTTTGGAGATTTGTGAATGATGATCCTATGAATATTTTTCTACAAGTACCTGTTTGAGTACTTTTTTTCAATTCTTTAGAGGTATATACCTAGGAATAGAATTTTATAGATTACATGATTATTATACTTCAACTTTTGGAGGAACTGTCCAACTTCAATTAGTTTTTATTCTGAAATATCTTGAATTTGCTTTTGTTCTCTCTGGTTTATTTATTTTTTTTCTTTTTGGATCTCGGACTCATCTAGGAATTGTAGCTATGCACATTGAGACCCTAGAAGCAGTACATCGAGAGAGTAGAAGACTTCCACCCATCCAGAAGGTAATTACTCTACACTGTGCTTTCAAGATCCAACAGCCCTTTCAGAACACAGCAGCAATGGGCTTCTGTGCTCTTGACAGTGCCTTCTCAGCTATTTACAGTTTGGATGATGCGTTAAAGGTTCTGGGGAGTTTGCCATACAAGATTTGTAAACTGCTGAAATACAAATGCTGTCTTTTTGTGATTCAACAAAAGAATGACAATAACCTCTTGTTAACTCTACTTTTATACAGAGGTTATATATTATGAATAATTCTAATTCCCAAGCCTAATCCCAGGGTTTATATGCCCACCCCACCCCCAAAAAAGAAAAGATTTTAAGCAGTTACCATAAAAGTACTGGATTCTTGAATTGACTATCCACAGTAAACATCAGGGAAATTGGTCTCCTGGATTAGAAAATCCTGGTACTTAGAAATCTGTATTTGAAGAAGCCACTCACATTGTTAGTTTGCTACTGGCCCCATGCCTATTGCAGACTAGAATTCAGGGCCTCACCTCTCTGACAGAACTATTAAAAATACACCCAAAGGAGTGATCAAAAGTCACACAGGTAAAAGCAGCAATTCTGCCTCAGGCTTAAGATCTAATAGTCAATACACATTTTCTGCATTTAGTTCTAAGACTCCTAGAGCCTTGGAAAAAGAATAATGCTGATTTAGTTCATTTGGGGTTTGAGTTTCTTTTTTATTCTTGTTTTGGTTTGGGTTTTGATTTGTTTGTTTGGTTTTGGTTTTGGTTTTGGGGTTTTGAGTTTCTCCCCCCCCCCCCCCCCGCCTTTTTTTCTTTTTTTGAGACAGGGTCCTATTATGTAGCTTTGACTGTGACTATTCTGGAATTCACTATGTAGACCAAACTGTCTTCGGACTCATGGAGATCCACCTGCCTGCCTCGGCCTCCGCAGCACTTAGATTAAAGGTGTGTGCCACTATACCCAGCTGACTAAGTTTTTATTTCTGATTAAAAAGCAGATGCTCAAAGGGAATGATTTCTTTCCTTGCCCAGATCTCCCAAGAGGAATCTTATCATGTTGTTCCTCTTATACTGGGCACTCAGCTAAATTTCTCATATGTAAAGTTTGTTACTTGACCAAAAAGTATAACCATTTGTTGTTTTAAATAAAACCATGGCCAGCCATGGTGGTGCATGCCTTTAATTCCAGCACTGAGGAAACGGGCAGGTGGATCTATGTGCGTTTAGTACCAGCCTAGTCTACATAGTGAGTGCCAGGCAACAGGACAGACAGCAGATCCTAACTGTGGAGCTGGCAGTGGCAGCATTCACTGCAGCCTCAGCATCTGTGTTTTACTATCTAAAAAGCAAGCTGCAAAGAATCTTTTTATACTTGGAGTTAGAAAATTTTACATCTGCTTCTTCCCAGTCAGGCTTGGGTTGGCTCAGGGTTTCCAGATTATATGTGAGAAGATAACCTGAAACTAAGTGATGAAAACCCCACAAGAGTTGCTTTTAAACAGTTTCCTATTCTTAGCCCAAGATTCTTCGACCAGCTCTACTACCAGGAGAAGAAATTGTATGTGAAGGTCTCCGAGTCCTACTGGATCCTGATGGTCGGGAGGAAGCCACTGGAGGTCTCCTTGGAGGCCCTCAGCTTCTGCCTGCAGAGGGTGCCTTGTTCCTCACCACATACAGAATTCTTTTCAGAGGGACACCACATGACCAGCTTGGTATGACCCAGCACATGCCATCAGACCAGGGGTCCCTGTATGGCACTTGAGATTTTATTCAGTCAGTGCAAGTGATTTACATGTCATTTCAAACACAGAGAAGAAAAAAAAGGAAGCTTAATGTTGGAATCTCTTTTGTTCTCTTTTCTTTGCAATTTTAATGTTAATTGTGTATTTTCGGAAAATGTTTTATCAGTAAACTTTTATTTTACCTTTTCTTTTTAGGTTTCTAATTTAAAATTTCCCCTTTACTAACACATAGAAACCTAGGGGTTTTTCATACATTATATAGGCATAGGTTGTTTAATACATGTTAGAACTTAAATTATTATTATATCCCAGCTTTGCTTAGCGTCTGGTTATGAACTTAGTAGGTGGATAGTCAGGATTTTTCAGGATGGAGATTGGCAAATCCAGAGAATGAGGAATTCTGAGGTTAGTGAAGCCTCTAAATTCAATAATCCTCAGCCATGTCTTCTCTGCTCTGGCTCACTGACTACAAGGCCTTCATTGCTGTTCCAATCTATCATATTGCCTAAAATGTCTTCCCCCTTCTCTCTGCAATTTTAAATCCTACCTCTCTGCAAAGTTTGCCTTCTCTCCCACATCTTGTAGAAATTATTCTGTATCTATCTAGCATATAGAGAGTATCTCCTTTTCTGAAGTGCTCAAATCCTTGAATTACCTGTTGACTTGAACTGAATAGTTGTTATTCACATGGTACAGTAGTATTCATGTGACATTCTTCCAATGAAAACCTGGAAACTGTCCAAGGAAGGCCATGATACTTCTTTTCTAGACATATCTTCATACCCACGGGTAATTTGTATTTTTACACTTTTGTTTTATAAAATGTTTAAATTCCTAAAACTCTTGAAAACACATCTAGTCTCATCTTCCAAAGGCTTTCTGGGAGAAATATTGAACAATACTGAATGAAAAAAAGAGACAAAGAGGAAAGTAAAGGCCATGACTGCTCCTGGATATGTTGGAGGAGAAAGTTTATTATAAATATATGGAAAGCATAGTCAGAGGCAGGGACATGTGGGAGAGTCCATGTGCTGTGCCATATGAGGAGAGGGAGAGGGAGAGAAGGGAACCAGGTGCAGCAGCCAGGAGATAGAAAGTACAAAAGGGCTGGCTGACCAAAACGTCTGGATTATATAGGGAAAAGCAGCTCAGCCCTCAGGCCTGGGGGAGGGGGCAGGTCAGGGTACCCAGCCAGGATTCTGTAATAGGTAGGGACCGAGGAGTGCGGGGAGAACCTGGCGGTCCACTTTGTTAAATAGGCACCTCAGCCATCTGTCCTACATTTGAAACTTAACACTTTCACTACATGTGGAAACATTTTTAAAATCTGTTATTTTACCAGGCATGATAGCTCAAGCCTGTAGTCCCCAAACTTGTGAGGATGATGCAAGAGGGTCATGAGTTTGTGGCCACCTGTAGTAACAAACTACCTTCTTCCCCCACCCCCGTGTGCATGCAAAAATCAATCAATCAATCAATAAATAAATAATAGGTTCTCTTTTGTTTGTCATTACTATCTTGGCTTCCTTTCAGTATTGGAGGCTACATTTTTATACTTGTATAAATCTCATTCCTGTATGACTGCTTTAAGCCAGATGATTTTATATGCATACAATAGAAACAAGGATGATGGGCAGATGTCCTAGGCCTTGTATTCTGTAAAAAGTTGTATGTCTTAGGAGTGAGTTGCAGTACAATACAACTAATACATGTTTTAAGTGTGGTGGTGCAAACATTTAATTCCTGTACTTGAAGTCAAAGGCAGGCAAATCTCAGTAAGTTCAAGGCCAGCCTGGTCTACATAGTAAGTCCCAGGATAACCAGGGCTACAGAAACCTACCCCGCCCCTTTGCTGTTGCTGTTGCTTTGGTTTGTCTGTTTCTTTGTTTGAGATAATATTTTTATACGTAGACCAGGCTGGTTCCAAACTCAGAGATCTGCCTGCCTCTGCCTCCTAAGTGTTGGCACTAAAGGCTTATGCCACCACACCTAACATGAAAGACCTTGTCTTTAAAAAAAGAAAAAAACTGAGTGAGATTCTAGAATCTTGGCATTTTCTGTCACTGTATTTCCGGCACTGTCCTGCTAATACATTTCTTCAGAAGACACCCTAGACCGTAGCTATAAAGTGCTATTGCTGACTGTGTCCTGTCTTCCTACAGTTGGTGAACAGACAGTTGTACGGAGCTTTCCCATTGCCTCCATTACCAAGGAGAAGAAGATAACCATGCAGAACCAACTGCAGCAGAACATGCAAGAAGGTCTGCAAATTGCATCAGCATCTTTCCAGGTACACCACACGTTTCAGATTCTAGAATACTTGCATATAGACTCTATCACTAGAGTGTCCCTAATTCAAAACTTCAAAACTCAAATCACACTATGTTTTTTAAAGTATTTTCAACTTTATATTTTCACATACACAATACTCAACATGTATCAAGAAAGAAATAAAGCCCTTCAAATAAAAAAATCTACAGATCTCATGATGTATCTGTTTTCTGTGGTTATGGGGTCAGAAGTTAGAGGCTGGACATGAGAGGACAAGTCTCCAGGATTCCCTCAGCCAACAAACTGTCAGTTAGATACACAATGGCTCTTGTTCTCTGACTCCTGCTGATGAAACCTTAGGTAAAAATAGTTCTCTGTTTCGGAAGGAAAGATCTATGGCTTTTCTGTGAGAAAGTAAAACTAGAAGTTCAGCTGGAGCTAAGACACTGTTGTCGCCAGTGCCAGAGCCTCTGACTTAGCAGACCTGTAGAAATGATGATGCACACTGTGTGGGGGAGAAGGGAACTGTACTTTAAAGACCATGTCTGCGATAGTTTGATTTCCTATTTTTTGCTTCTTGTTGTTCCCTTTCTAGTGGAGGGGCCTCACTTCATAGTTCCTGTGCTGGTCTAGAGCTTGAACCCTTTTCACATCACTGGATTTTCTTACAGCTACCAAGGAACTCTACACTTAAATGTTACTATCTTCACTGTTTGCAATTCTTGTGAAACTGACTTTTATATTCCCAGAAGATGCTCTATTGGGCTACATTCTCTTTCTAGACCTAACAGTTGAGAAATAGAAAGGGCACATTTTTCTCACCTAGGTTACTTAATTCCCTATCTCATTATAGGAAAGATGGCTTTAAAGAGAACCAACTTCAAGAATATGATTTTTCTTGTTTTATTATATGTATATGCACATGCCCTCATATGTATGTAGAGGTCTAAGGACAACTCTGTGCAGTCACTTCTCTCTGCCCACCTTTACTTGGGTTCTAGGGATCAAACTCAGGTTGCAAACACCATTACCTGCTGAGCCATCTGGCTAGTCACACTTTCTCCTTTGAAAAATTTAAAATTGTATTTCATATTATCCAAAGTCCCTATAACTTTCAAAGCCCTTTAACTTCTAAAGTTATAATTTTGTTACTAATGTTTTTCTATTTAATATTGTTATTTTTCTGTTCACTTTTGTTTGTTTTTGTTGTTTTTAGTGCTGTGAGTAAAAGTTATCAAGAAATCCTTAATGCTTCTGATGTGTCTGTCTCTTTTCTCTCCAGTTAATTAAAGTAGCATTTGATGAAGAAGTCAGTCCAGAAGTAGTAGACATCTTTAAGAAACAGCTGATGAAGATCCGTTATCCCCAGTCCATTTTTAGTACCTTCGCTTTTGCTGCTGGACAAACAACCCCACAAATCATTTTACCTAAGCAGAAAGAAAAGAACACCTCCTTCCGGTAAGAGGGAAGATAGGTCTCTTGCCTTCAGCCCTTTCATAGCCAACTGAGAGGAAGTAACCTATATTTCATTAATGAACTTTTCTCATATGGTGTGTGTAGTAGGAGGTTTCTCGGTCCTGGGCGGCCAGAGGTCCCAGACCCACAGTCCCGCAGAGACACACAGATGCATAGGATAGTTTTAGGCTGATCGGCCTCAGGCCCAGGCATATCACTTGCTAGCTCTCTACCCTTCATCTAACCCATGACTTTTCCTGTTCAGCCATGCGGCTCGGTACCTTTTCTCAGAGCAGCATGGTTGTCCTCTGCTTCTTCCAGCTTCTCTCTGGCATTCTGCTCTGTGCTTCCTGTTCTCAGAGTTTTCTTAGTCTGGTAGCCCCGCCCACACTTCCTGCCTGCCTTTGGCCAATCAGCGCTTTTTATTAAACCAGTGGGTGGGACAAATATTTAGAGTGAAACAACACAATCTGTATACCACATGTGTGTAGAGGTCAAAGGACACCTTGTAGGACTCACTTCCCTCCTTTCACAGTGTGGATACCAGGGATTGAATTCAGGTCATCCAGGCATCAGTGACAAGCATCTTTATCTGCACCAAGTTTTGTTGGCCCTTTAACTCCTAATTTTAATCTTATTATCTTATATTTAAACTGTTTTTAAAAGGATTCTCAGATATCTGAGTTATTTTCTCTTCCTAAAAAAGAACAATTACTATTTTTCTATAATTGAACAGGTTTACAGCTAGAAAAAAGCACCATGAACAGTATATACATTTAAAACACTTAAGAAATAAGTGTTACCAACCATTACTGTCATATGAGCTCAAAGAAAGTTCGAAATGAAGGAAGAGGAAGACTTTCAGTGAATTATTGAAGACTTGCTAGTGTGATTTATGGGAACCATGGTGGAGGCAGTGGTATGGATAATGGAATGAGCTTGGGAATGCTCAAAAACTAAACCAAGAAGTTTAAGAGTTGAGTGATCATCTGGGTATGGTGGCATACTTTTTAATTCTAGCATTCAGGAGACAGAAGCAAATGGATCTCTGTGAGTTCAAGACCAGCCTAGTTTACATAGCGAATCCCAGTAGAGCCAGAACTACACAGAAGATGGGGAGCAGGGGTATGTATTTGAGTAAGTACAGTAGTTCTTGTACTTTTTGCCTGAAGCAGTGTCCCGATGGCCGTGACATTTATAGGAAAGTAGTTCTTCACGATATGGATCCAATAAAAATAAGGAAGCTCATCAAAGGGACACCCCATAGTATATTCTACACATAAAGATGTAGGTCTGGTGTAGTATGTGGTTTCTGGCCTGTTCTTTCGGGCCCAACCTCAAGGTTTAGGACCCACAGACCCCCAGTCCCGCAGTCCCGCAATTCCACTGAGACACACAGATGCTTTCATTAATTTGAGGCTGATTGACCTAAGGCCCAGGCATATAACTTGCTAGCTCTCTACCCTTCATCTAACCCATGACTCATATCCTGTTCAGCCATGGGGCTCGGTACCTTTCTTTAGAGCAGCATAATTGTCCTCTGCTTCTTCCGGCTTCTCTCTGGCGTTCTGCTCTGTGCTTCCTGTTCTCAGAGTGTTTCTTAGTCTGGTAGCCCCGCCCACACTTCCTGCCTGCCTTTGGCCAATCAGCGCTTTTTATTAAACCAGTGGGTGGGACAATTATTTACAATGAAGCAACACAATCCCCTACAGTCTGGAGAAGAGACAAAGTGAGAAATATAGATGCCAAAAATATTAGTGGTGCCTCATATAAATTGATTTTCTATTTGTTTTCATGACTTCTAGAACTTTCTCAAAAACAATTGTGAAAGGTGCCAAAAGGGCAGGGAAAATGACAATTGGGAGGCAGTACTTACTGAAGAAGAGGACAGGAACAATAGTGGAAGAGAGAGTGAACCGTCCTGGGTGCAATGAAGAGGACGACATTTCTGGTATGAAGATCTCATCTTTATCTGCCTATCCCTGTGTGAGTGACAGGAGACTCATTTGTAGTTGTATGTAAACTCCAATACCCCAAATCTGTGAAAACTGTAAGTACTTAACAGTTTCTCAGGACTTGTAAGATAAATTGTTACTAATATTCTATTGTTTAGATAAGATTGTGGTTGACGTCTGGTTTTTTTAATAAAGACTAGCCTTAAACTCAGCATGTAGCCTAGGATGAATTTCTCATCCTCTGGCCTTCAGCTTCTGGATTTAGCAATGGATGTATGTGCCATCACGCCTGTTTTTGCAGCGCCTCATGCATACTGTGTAACTGTTCTTGACAACTGAGCTACAACCCCCGGCCTGATACTTATGAACTTACATTGCTTCTTTACTAAGTCACACAGCAGCCATCTTGATGTGGGTCTAAGAGAGAAAGAAGGGACCCTACATATAAAATAAAATAAGAGAATAACGATGGGGGGCGGCACTTCTGTGATCCAATAAAATAAGAGAATGACGATGGGCAGGCACTTCTGTGATCCAATAAAAATAAGAGAATAACGATGGGGGGCGGCACTTCTGTGATCCAATAAAAATAAGAGAATAACGATGGGGGGGCACTTCTGTGATCCAATAAAAATAAGAGAATAACGATGGGGGCGGGCACTTCTGTGATCCCATACTCGGGGCTGAGTGAGTTTGAGGCCAAGCCAATCCACAGAGCTAGTTCCAGGATAGCCAGGATTACTCAACCCCTGTCTTGAAAAACTATATATATATATATATATATATATATATATATATTCTGAGTTGAAAATTAGGAAAATCTAAAATAAAATTCTTAGGTGATTAAAAAAACTTGAAGAATAATTTTAAAAATACATATAGTTAGCCAAGGTACTTCTCAGCTGGGAAAAATAGAAGAAAGCAAAATGTCCTATTGAATGATTTTTTTCCAGTTTTTAGCCAAGTATCAGGTATGCTATAGATATAATACATAAAATATGATATAATGGAAGAGAAAATGATAATATTCCTTTTTCCATCACGAGAACTTAGATTCCATCAGTAGTAATTATACAACTACTTTTAAAAGAAACCTGAATTTTAGTAAGAATGTTGCCTGAAAAATATTTATCTGGCTTGCTAGGATAAAGAACTCATCATTTTTTATGTATGCATCCTTTCCCAGTGTGAGAAGGAATGCATACAGACTTATCCCTGTGGGCAGTAAAAAGATCTGTCATTCCATTATTAAAATGAACACTTATTGGAGCTATGACCTACTCACAGTCGCATACAAAACATTGCTACTTGTAACTGTTGACTCTTTTAACTTGAACTATTTCATGAAACAAAAAATATGGCGATCCATGCCTATAGTCGCAGCTACTTAGAAGCAAGCAGGACGATCACTTTAGATCCTAAATTCAAGGCCAGCTTGGGAACCATAGTGATGCCCTTCCTCCAAAAATCAAACAATAAAAAATCACTACATGATAATTATTCCACCAAAAGACCAAGTTATGTGATGTTCTTTCCGCATCTAAAACTAAAAGAGCAGACAGGTTCTCTCTACATAGTCCTAGCTGTCCTGGAATTCACTAGATAGACTGGGCTGGACTTGAACTCATGAGTGCTTTAAAGGCCTATGCCACCATGTCTTGTCCTGTTGTGTACATTTCTGTGGCCTCTCACATTAAAAACAGAAAATTAAGACAGTTTTTAAATAGGAAGTTTTTGTTGTGGTTAGATGCAGTACCAATTAGGAATGACTTTTTTTTTAACCCCTCTAAAGTACTTGGTTATTGAGTAAATTCTTTCACATGTAAGTCATAGAGGAATCTGAACCTGTGATTACAAAGAGTCACAAAGTTTTTGTATACATTATATCCTCTAATGAAAGGACCTCCAGGAACCAACTGTAGCTTTCATAGTTTTTCCCTCTACTATGCTTTTAGTTAACCTAGAAATTTCAATATAAATGTACTCTTTTGAAAATAATACAAAACCTTGGATGATGAATTTGTGTAGTGATCTTTTTAAAGATAAATTTTACTAACAGATTGTCCTCTGTTTTAGAATCCTATATACAAATCCAGTGTCTTAGTAACAGTGCACAAGCCTGACTGAAACTGAAAGCTATGGCTAATGAATTTAAAACATGCTATTTCTAGTTGTTTGGGCATTGTTTTGTTTTGTTTCTTTAGAGATGGGGTCTTAAGGTGCATTTCTGGCTGGCCTGGAACACACTTTGTAGACCAGGCTGGCCTCAAATTCAAAGGTCCACCTGCCCTTTTAGTACTGGAACTAAAGGCGTGCACCACCACATCAGGTGAGGTTTCTATTGTTGTTGTTGTTGTTTAAGATGGGGTTTTATGTAGCCCAAGCTTCCCAAATGCTGGAATTTTAGAATGCACATACCATGCCTCACTGTGTTTTTAGAAGTTATTTAAATAGTATTACTTGCCTAATATTTGTAGTTAAATTACTCCCAATATATTGTCTGACTTCCATTGCTGTTTTTATCTATATTGAGCTATAATCCCTTGTAGAAATTATATGACTTAATTTATGATACATAAAAGAGCCAGGCATGGCAATTGCATCCCTTGAATCTCAGCACTGGGGAGGGAGAAGCAGGCAGATCTCTGTGAACTCCAGACCAGCCTTGTCTACATATCAGGTTCCAGGTCATCCCAAGTTTCATAGTGAGATCCTGTCTCCAAAAAGAAGTAGTAGTTGCTGTTAATGCTGTTTCGAGTCCTTTGCTTTGAGCTAATCATTTTGACAAGACCTATTTCTGCCTGTCAGTTTCAGATGACAGTGAACTCCCAACAAGTACAACCCTGAAGGCCTCTGAAAAATCCACAATGGAGCAGTTAGTGGAAAAAGCATGCTTCAGAGATTATCAGCGCTTAGGCTTGGGCACCATAAGTGGCAACTCTTCCCGTTCAAAACCAGAGTATTTCCGAATCACTGCCTCCAACAGGCTGTATTCACTATGCAGGAGGTAAGTGTCAGGGGATCCAGAAAGAGACCTTCATTTCCCATTTGAATCTTCAGAGTATTCCAGAAACAAGATCCCAGAGATGTATAGACTTATGCAATATGAGATGGCATCTTGTTGGTATTCTCAGAACAAGTAGATTACTGAAAAGTACCTCTGCTACAGCAGAAGGTCACAGTGCTTGTTCCCTCTATGCATTTGCCTTATTTATCTTTCCTTTTGTAGTTTGTTTTCCCACATGTGTGTGTAGATGTCCTAAAGTAAGAATAGCGTTTGCCCAGGCAGATGGAAGAGAAGAATGTCTGCTGTAGGCCTGAGAGAGCCAGAGAGTAAACATTGTCAGTTTGCAAACCATATGGTTTCTTATTGCAGGGGTTTAGCTCTGCCACCAAAGCAGCCATAGATTAAGAAGTGAGTAAGTGTGGCAGGCTTTGGCCACAAGCTGTGATTTGCTGACCCAGCTATAGATAGGGCTTTCCTATATTGTCTACTTGAGTGTTTTCCTGAGATACTACTTAAAGAATCTAAGTAAGCACACCTCCTTTTCTGTGTTCTTACCACTTATTGCTGTCCTCCAAAAATGTTAGGTTCTATTTTTATGCGTTACTATATACAAAAATATGTTCTCTAAAACTGTATTCCACCTTACCCAATTTAATAATTTGATTACACAATAGGTGATTTTACTTGAATTTATAAATTTCTCATCTTATTAAGTAGCTCTAAAGCACTTTGCAAATTGTAAGCCTTGTGTATATTTTATCAAGTTGCCTTAATGCTGCTATTGGTCTCAGAACTTGTTAAAGAACTGTAGGTGTATTGTTCTAAATGCTATTTCAAGTTTGCATATGACTTTGTAAAACTTGAGAAACAAGTTGGGAATATAGTTTGAGACTATGGCCAAGGAAAATATTTGCATAAAAACTTAAAAAATTGGGACTCTGAATATTGAGTCATTTTTCTGGGCTTCTGCGTTTTTTACACTAACTTCTCTTCATAAATAAGTATAGGTAAAATTGTCAGTGTGGTGTCTTGCTAGGGAAAGCTTGCTTCAGAATTATGTCTGCTAGTGAGAGAACAGACTCCATCAATTTGTCATTCCAGTCTGTCACAACTAGTAAAGGTTTTCATTGTAAGCTTATGATCATTGTCTTGGTTAGCATTTTTGTAATTAAAATATAGTTACATCATTTCCCCTTTCCTTTCCTCCTTCTAACCCCTCCTATACATCACTACCCCCTTTGCACTCTTTCAAATTGATGGCATATATATACATACATACACATGTGTGTATGTATGTATATGTATGTGGTGGAGACCTACCCATAAACAATTATTAGCCAAAAATATAAAATAAGCCAAAGACAATTTACACTAATGTAAATATTTATATATTAATACAAATATAAAATTATTTTATATGTTCGATTAAAATAATTTATATATTAATACAAATTTAAATCTAAAATTGTTTTATATGTTCAAAACAACTTATACATTAATATAAAATTAAATCTATAACTGTTATATAAAATTTAATCTATAACTACTATATTTTACATACACTTCTATCTCTGTTTAAAATATTTACACATTATTGTTATTTCCACTATACAATTACTACCTCCATTTAACTATACTAAACATAATATATAATTACACTAGTTATAATATATACATAAAATATTTTGTATACCTCTGTTTAGATAATATATATATACATATCTAAAATACTATTGCCATTTTACACGATATATATATATATATATATATATATATATATATATATATATATATATATATATCTGGCTAATGTTTAATAGTCATACTAAAAGTCATTGTTCAAAGATTATACACCCCTTTATAAATAACCTTATTTAACAATACAGACTTCAATCCTAAGATGATAAAAACTACAGTCAACATTACTTGAGTTGCCATGTCACAGTCATCCCAAATACAAGTTAAAATACCATAAGTAAAAATCTTCAACCATTTCATAAACCCAAAAAATACAACATTTAACATTTTGTTATTCAAAATTCAGCCATAAAAGACACAACAACTCCTAGTGTCACTGTTCCTTTCCCAAGATAGTGTTAAACATCAAAGACACTCCTTTGGAGTTTGTTCTTTTGACAAAAAAAATGGCCAGTTAAATAAAAAGCTCTCCTTACCTCAGTTGCTGACAATACACACACGATGTCCAATCTAAATAAACAAAATAACAAGTAAAAACTAACAAAACCTAACTAAACAAAATAAAAAAGTCCCACCAAAAATGTCCTGCTTCTAAAAAAAAAATCTGTCAAATATCATAAGCCTATAGCCAAAATAATAAATACTCCAACGACGCAGAAAACCATAAATAATTGTCCAGATAACTATGTCGCTGTCCTCTCCCAAATTTTAAAAGCTACTACTCTCATGCTTATGATTTTCAAATAATATATTTTCCTTCTCAAGTCTTAAAAAAATTAAAAAATAAATATTTAAAGTTACTATCCTATCATCCCCTAACAAAAAACATTCAAGTGTTAAATTTTCACTATCCCAGATAAACAATTTAAAATAATTTATACACCTCACCATCAACCAATATACTAAAATATATAATATACGTTATATGTGTTGTTTTAATTATAGTTTACACCTTTTCCTCTCCCAGATATTACCTCATAATAATTCCTATTATATATAGTCTTAATTTAAAACCTTCTTAATTAAACAAATGAAAAAAAAAAGATGTGGTGGGATTCGGGTGTTAGCTGATAAGGTTGGAGAGCATGTATCCAGAGACCCAGGCACCTGAAGGGGGTGTGGCCAGCCTGTTCAAAAGGGGCTGCTGGGATCTTGAGCGCCCATTTTGTTGCTGCCTTCTTGAAAGATTGGATCAGCATCCATCGTCTGGACCATCCGATGGCTCAAGTATCTTCCTAAAGTGTTTAATCTGTGATCATAAGTGTTAAATTACTTTCCAGTTAATATTAATCCTGTATGTGATACATTCCAAGAGAGCTTTATTGCCATCTGTGCATATATTCCTAAATGTGTGAGTACAGCCTTCTCAGTCCGTGTGAGTGTTACCTGTTGTCCTCCTAGGGATAACACACACTTCCACATCACAGTTCATCATCACAAATCACAAGCAGTGAGGGCAGGAACTCAGCAGCCTATGCAGAGGCACTCTTTATGGCTGGCTTCCCATGGCCTCCTCAGCCCGCTTTCTTACAGACCCAGGACCACCTTCCCCGGAGTGGCGCTACCCCTAATTAGCTGAGCCCACCCACATCAGTCAACTAAGAAAACGCCCTACAGGCTCACCTACAACCCAAATTTGTAGAGACATTTTCTCAGTTGACACTCTCCTCAGATGACTCTAGCTTGTGTCAAGTTGACATAAACCAGCCAGTATGTGTGGACATGATTTTAAGGCTAACCACCTGGTATTGGAGATCGTCTTTAGAGGCCCTTCCCTGGGTAAGACTATTTCTCTGCTCTTAACAGTTCTCAGTTGCCAGGAGTTGTGTGTGTAGGACTGAGACATGATGGTCTTTCCTGTCCACTTTATCATGTCTGTTGTCTTAATAGAGAATTGTTAGAGCACTGCATATCAGAGAAAGAATATACATTGATCAAGCTATTGAGAGGAAATAGAAAAGCAATTCAGAAGGAGGAAGGGGAAGAAAGAAAGAGAGATCACAGTACAAGTATGAGATCAAAGACTCTCACATATCAACAAGTAATTATAAAATGATTAGAGAGATTATGGAGGGCTTGTTAAGTTTTCTGCCACTGTTCAGGGGCATAGTTAATGTACAAAAGTGCAAAAGGATGGAAGCTAAAAGGTTAGAGAATATGTCATGTGGAACTGAAAACAAAGGCTGTTTCACCATAAAAATGTCAAAGTAGACATTAAAGTAAAACTTGTTATGGAGCAAAAAGGAAAATACCAAAAAAAAGGATCACTAGTAATAAAGACCAAGTAGTTCTTATGATGCCGGACCACCTTGACCCTTGAAATTCAGTCAGAAAAAATCGTCATTGATAAAGTTTAAAGAAAAGTATATAATTAAGTTTTTATAAACAGAAAAACATTTTAAATACAATACTTAGGATTTTTATTTTTAAAAAATAGGAAAAAGAAGCTATTCTCTGTAGCTCACTCTGGTCATGTCTTATAACCCTCTCAGCAGAAGTCACTTAATACTAAAGTGTTGAAAGCCCTTCTCTTAACAGCAGGGCAAGAACTCCACTATCACTTCTGTGTAGTGTACTTAGAATCCTAAGGCATGCAACAGACTAAAACATTTATAGGAAACCTGAAGAAATCTACAGGTGAACTTTTAAAATTAGTGAGTAAATTTGTACAAGTTAGCAATGCAATAATTAGTTATATAACCAGAACCAAGCCATTACGAAGAGAATTTTTGTAATGACAACATTTAGGTAGTGCCAATTGTATATACAGTAGCACTGTAGAATAGTCACTACTTCAGAGTAAATCTAATGGAAGATGTGCAGTACTGCACTAATGAAACATTCAAATATATTAAGATCATTAAAGGCTCAAGTTCTTGGGTTAGAGTGCTCCATATTTTAATGCATGTGTTTCCTTCAGGACTTGTAGATACATTGAGTCTTCAATTGAAAAACCCAATAACAAAGGCTGAAAAAGTGATTGTGAGGCTTTCATAGCAATGCCGAAAACCAAGAGTAGTCCAGATAGGCTTACAGAATACTATCAAGACTTACAAAATAATACTGCAGGCTGCTCAGCCCTTATTTAAACAAAAACTTCAGAAGTGAAGAGATGACTCGGTGATTAAGAACATGCACTGCTCTTGCAAAGGACCCAAGTTTGCTTCCAACAGCCCATGTTGCAGGAGTTCACAACCTCCTGCAACTCCAGCACTAGGGGATCTAATGCCTTCTTGTGGTTTCTATAAACACCTGCACTCATATACATACCTACAAAGCCGATGTATGATTTAAAATAATAAGGAAAAATTAATCTTGACTCCTCGCTTATATGTAAAACTTTAATTCCCATTGATTTTTAGACTTACATATAACTTTTTTTAAAAAAAATAAAGCTTCTATAAAATTGGAGAATATCCAAGCATTGGTGGCCAACACCTTTAATCTGAGCACTCAGGAGGCAGAAGCAGGCAGATCTCTGAGTTGGAGAACAGCCTAGCCTTGGTCTATAGAGTAAGTTACAGAACAGCCAGGACTACACAGAGAAACCCTGACTTGAAAAAAAAAAAAAAAAAAAAAAAAAAAACCAAACAAACAAAAGGAAAATGTTTTTCAAGACCTTGAGATAGAAAAAGGTTTCTTGGGACAGGAAACTGTTACCCACAGTGTATCCTGATCAATTATAGCACCACATCAGGACTAGCATTAAGAAAGTGAAGAGTCAGTTCACACCCACAATCCCAGTACTCTCGAGGCTGAAATAGGACAATCTCTAAATTCAAGAACAGCATGGAATACAATGAGAACATATCTGAAGGAAAGAGAAGGAAGGAAGAAAGAAAAGGGATAAGGAAGGAAGTTAAAATGATTTTAACAAGAAGGAGATTTTTAATAAACATTTCATAAAAAGGGGTTATTAGGATGGGAAAAAGAACACACAAAATCATCCATTCATAAATGACCAAATGCTTGAACAGACTGATCCAAAAAGAAGAAATAAGTGTTTCATAAATACATTTTTTAAAATGTTCATCCTTAATCCTCAGAAGAATGCAAATTAGTGCATTAAGATTCCATTCCCATCCCATCAGAATGTATACTGACAAGACAGTGGGTAGCAGAAAATGATGGTAAGGATTTTAGGGAAGGAACCTTTTATCCTGCTGCTGAGAATGTAGACTGATGTTATCACTATAGGAATCAGAATGGAGGTTCCTCAAAGTAGTAAAACAGAATTTCCATGTGATCTAGCTGTACCACCACCGATGGGTGTAAACTCAGGGGAGTCTAAGTCAGCCTACCTACAGACACATTTGCTTGTCCATGTTTATTGCAGCACTGTTCACAATAGCCAAAATATGGAACCAACCTAGATACCCATCACAGATGAATAAAGAGAATGTGGTATATAATAAAAGTGAAGTTTTTATTTAACTATGAGAAATGATATATATCATTTGTAGGAAAGTAGATTTAACTGGTGAGCATCATGTTAAGTAAAATAAACTAGACTTTTAAATACAAACACCTTTTTTCATAATATGCATAATCTACATTTAAATATACATGGCATGAAAGTAAAAGTACTAGTCTTAAAGGGAACAGGAGAAGGTAATAGAGAAAGACAAAATGCCACATTTTCTCTAACGAGGTGTGTGTGACACCCAAAAGCAGGAGATACTGTTTAGCAGAAGGCAATTGAACGAGAATGTGAGGAAGAGTGTAGTAGAAGAAGTAGGATGACATATACAACCTTACTAATGTACTTAACTCCAGAGATCTGTATGCTTAACATGAATAGCGTGGTAAATTTTATACCAAGCATATTTTACCACAATAATAAAAAAATCACCAGAAGGATGCTAGGCTAGTACTCAAGGAGTTAAAAAAATATGTGTGATTCTTCAAATAAAGCAAATTGCTGTCTTCTTTCACTTACAGGTTAGATACTCCAGCATCCTGTTCTGAACTTTGAGAACCAATCCTTAAAGTTCTCTAAGAATTAATTTTAAGCTTTTAATTTAAAAACAAAAAATCATAGCACAGAGTTGGTGGCATATACTTTTAATCCCAGGCCTCAGTAGGCAAAGGCAAATGGATCCCTGTGAATTCAAAGCCAGCTTGGTCTCCATCAAATTCCAAGTCAGCCAGGGTTACATAGTAAGCCCTTGACTATAAATAAATAAAAAAACATCATTATGCAATGTTAATGAAACAAACAGTAAACTTGTTTTGACATTTGGTTTTGATCTTTAACCCTTTCACTTCCCAGGCAGTCTACAGGCAGCTTTGTTCTCTGTTATCATTGTGAGTTAACAGTTTGACTTTTTTCATAACATAGACCTCTAATCCTAGTACTCAGGAAAGCAGAGGCAGATGGATCTCTGTGAGTTCAAGGCCATTTTGATCTGTATAGCAAGTTGCTGGCCAAACAGTGCTATGTGATAAGACCCCTGTTTCCAAAAAAAGTTGAGTTTAAATGAACTTCCATATTTTCTGATACATTTCCACCAACGTGTTTCTGCATGTTCAAAGCTCACAGTGATAGCATGCTATTTATACTTGTATATTATCTCGCTCCCCATGTTTCTTACCCTTCTCCCCCCTTCTGCATCCCTGAAGCTATCCTGGCCTTTTAGTCATACCTCAAGCTGTACAAGACAGCAGTTTACCAAGAGTAGCCCGCTGCTATCGACACAATCGCCTACCTGTCGTATGTTGGAAGAACTCAAGAAGTGGTACTCTGCTCCTCCGATCTGGGGGATTCCATGGGAAGGGAGTTGTTGGTCTTTTCAAATCACAGAACTCCCCTCAAGCCGGTAAGCATCTCTGTGCAGCACAACTCTTCACTCAAGAGTATTTCAACATCTCCAGCAGGCATAGTGTCTAGGCCTGAGGACTCAGTTCCTTGGGAGACTGAGGCAGGATCACTTGATCCCTGAAGTGTGAGGGCATCCTGAATGCCATAGTGAGATCAGAGAGACAGAGTCTTCCCAAAGGTAACAGGACTAAACCTGAGTCCACCTGCCTCTCACCACACCCTTTTCACTGTGCCACATACACAATGTGCATGATCCTTTTTTTTCATGGTTTTTGACGGATAATAGTCTTTGGTTTTAGGCTGTTTTCATTCTGGCAAACCAGAATATCCATTGTTGAAAGCCAGACTGTACCAATCTTTGCTCTTTTTTCAGAAAAGTATCCAGTTACATTTAGTAGCTGCAGAGGTAAATAGGAATTTTGTCCTGTGTGGCTTGTAAATACACACGAATGGTAACAGTAAACCCAGCCAGAGTGCAGTAGTCTCAGCTAAGAATGTTTAGGAAGCTAGGGAAATGGGAAGTGATATTATCCCTTGACCCAGGGATATTTGTGAGTACCATGACCAAGGTAATAAAGTTTTGAGCTATAGTTTGCTGACTTTTTTTCATGGTTTCTACTTAAACTTTGGCCCACTACAGTAGTAGATATGATGTGAGGAATGGCATTCTTTCTTTTTTAGAACCCAAAATTTTGGATCAAGAAGATAGAAGAGACGTGTGGTTTTGAGTTCTCTATTTTTCCCTCTGGAGTTTGCTGATTGCCCCTCATAATTTGCTTGACTGAGGGCATCACACACAGTACTGTATTGTGCCTGGCTTGGAGTTTCAGCAGAGTTGTAATAAAAGGGAGTTGATTTTACCACTTTGTGTTTTGGGAAGTTCCTACGCCAAAGTGTGTTTGTTAGAGCACAAGCAGTTAAAGCTCCAGAGAGCTTGTGAGCTCAAGAGCAGAGGCAAGCGTATTACTCAACATACAGTGGGAAGATTATTCCACTGTGTTCTGGTTTATCTGACGGGTTTTATTTTTATATCCTAGTGTGTGTTTTATATTTCTAAATAAATACATTTGCTTATTTTATGTTTTGATCTTTTTCAAATTGGTACATACCTCCTAATTAATGTAGTCAGAAGGAATAGTGCCTTAGTTGAAAATGGCATATGAACCTTATATTTGATTATTTCTTAGAGCAGTTAAAAATAATGCTAGTTATTTTCTGTCCAAGATATAGGAAAATGTATGATTTTGCTGTTGTTTTAGTACCTGCAAAGTATGTAGTGCCCATCTGTAATCTCAGCATTTGGGAGAGGTGGAGGCAGGAGGAACAGTGTTTCAAGATCAGCCTCAGCAACATAATGACTTTGAGGCTAGTCTGTACTATATGAGACCTTTATCAAAAATTAAAAATACATAATAGATAAAGGGCCTAAACCCATCTTAATGATTGATTTTTGCTTCACACAAATAGGTTCATATTCCTGCTCTTTGCTTTACAGTTGTTTGTATTTGTGCCTCCTTTCTGCCCCTCTTTTAGAAGGACCATGGCATGTGGAAAAAGTAGCTCCTACATTCCCCTGTCATCTTCAACTCTTCCAGGAGTAGAGCCACACAAGCCATGTCCCCTGTGAAGCTTGTTAGGACATTCTCACCTCTGCCTATTCTGGAATACCAAAGAAACCTCTCTACTCTGTCTGTCTCCACACGGTAGCGTGGGCAGGATGTGACAGTTGATCTTCATTTTGGTTCTATCAGTACGATGAAAGCGAGTCCTGTGCTGGCTTTCCATACTTGGACCCTTTATGGGAGAAGCATGAACAATTAACAAGTAGATGTGTTAAAACTAGCATCAAAAGACAAGCCACATAATTGATCAGGCTTTAAATCTCACTGGTTTCTATATTTGGGTGTGGTAGCATGAAGTTACATAACGTAAAGAAAGTATAAGCAAATATATTTGAGCATATTTTATTAATGGATTTTTATTTTATATATTTTTGTATTATAGTTTCTACCTCCTCTTTAGAATCTTCCAGTAGCATAGAGCAAGAAAAGTACTTGCAAGCTTTATTAACTGCAGTTACCGTCCATCAGAAACTCAGAGGCAACAATACCCTTACTGTCAGGCCAGCACTTGCTCTGTCCCCAGGTAAGATCTGATGATATTTTCCTGAAAGCTACTCTGAAAAGGCAGTGTCTGTTTCTGAGGTTAATCTCTGTAGATAGGTGTTTTTAGTTACTTCAACATGACTCCTTAAAATTTTTAGCCTGCAAAGCTACTTTAGCTTCTTTTACTTAGAAGGCAAAGTACCACTGTTAATGTCTAGTAATTAGTAACTATGTATAGATATTCAATTATTTTCTTTTAAAAATAATAATAATAAAACAGAAGGCAGCAAACATAAAATGTGCCCTAAAGTCCCAGAGTCTACTTTACATAAACCTTAAAATATTATGAAGTTGAATGTATAAATTGAAGATCTGATTCTTAAATGTATATTGAATAAGATTATCATATAAATTTGAAAATTTCAAAATTCCTTTAGTCTTTTGTGATTTTGCAGTAGTTTGTGTTCTGTAGATTTGGATGAAGCCATTAAGACTTGTACTAATATTCTGTTTCAGTTATCATGTGATGGAACCCCAAAGGGTTCATGTAGAGGTAACCCTGATGTGTTAGACAGGAGCATGTGATTTGAGAAGTTGGTCTCTTTGGCTTTATCAGTTATCTGAATTACCTCAACATAAGCAGAAAGTGGCTTTTCTTGCAAAGTAACACCATGCATGCCTTGCTTCATTTATCATTGGACTCTCTGATTGCACTTGCCAAACCTAACTCCATAATCTTTCAAATATGTGTTATCTCTGATGAAATAATAACATTGCTGTGTTATCTCTAATAAAGCTTTTGGGGATTTAAAAAGTACAGTGTTTGGCAGCAATTAGACTTGCTACACATGAAGATAACTTTTTGTCATTTGAGTAATGTTAACCTGAACACCGTGGTTTTGTTCTTTTTTTTTTTTTTTTTTTTTTTTTTTTTTTTTTTTTTTTTTTTTTTTTTTGGCTGACTTTAGGGACTGAAAGGAGGACTTCAAGAATGTCCACTGTGCTTAAGCAGGTAGTGCCAGGACACTTGAATGTCAACCCATCCACTAGCTTTGTGCGAGGAGGTTAGTAAGGCCAATTTTATAACTGAGCACTGATACAAGCTCAACAGGGATCATCTTCCAGATAGTAGATGTTTTAAAAAATCAACTAATTATATTTTTGAGTTTCTCTGAATTCCCCTTCTCTAATGAATGATCAAATTTACTTCTAGTATGATGACCAAGGCATTATTCCTTATGGAACAGTGAGTATAATGGTGTCTTACATGTGGATAAATTAGAGAGAATTAGGAGGTGAGATAATCATGTTTAAATGGTGACAACCCACCAAGTTCCCAGTGTAAAAAGACTACTTACAAAATTAGAAGAGATACCAGACTGAGCTGTGTCTCCAAAACTTTTAATTTTACTGTCTTGGAGGGTAAGCTAAAATGATACCCTAATTTCTCTTCCTCACTCTCTCTGGACATAGCAACTGGCATAACTGGCATAACTGCTCTGGTCTCTGCAATTCACTGAAAGATTCTTTTAATCTGAAAAGGAAATTGTGAACCAGGGGTCTTGACTGCACAGTTCTATAGCTCCACAGTGGAGTCACAGTCATAGATCTGTCCCCTTGCTCCCAAACAAGAATGACTCTCCTTGAAAGCAAGCCACCCACATGATCTAGTTCTCCATGGACATTGTCAATTATGGGCAGTCCCTTTCTTCCCAAAAAAACAGAACTTTGCATGTACAAGCAATTCTTCGTTAAGAAGGTCTTTCTCATATTCCTAAAACTCTACTCCAGATAATTTTTCTATGTTGACTCTTGCCCAAGTGGCATTCATCTATAATCCTAGCCCTCAGGAAGCCGGGACAGAAGATCATAAGTTTGAGGCCAGACTAAATACCAGGAGTTAGAAGCTAATTTCTCACACTTGAGGTCTTAGCTTTAAAAGCCGTTCTCATGTTTTCTCTCTGTTTAATTATCTCTTGAGCTCTCCTGGGTTATTTGGTTGTAGTCTACTCTCTATCCTCTTCACTGTGTGGATTCTACAGAGTGACACACAGCTCTAGGTATTCAGGTGACTTCAGATTACCTTGTAGGGAAAATCCCATCTTGAAAATCCCATACTAGAGTAATGCCTTTGAAATCTTTCCACCTGTTTGGCATATTCTGTTGTTCTTAACATACTGGCCTAGAGAATTGGTTTTGGTCATAAGTATGCTATTGGTTCTACCTATAAAATTTCACCCTTCTGGGTGTTTTCGAGTGTAGACTATTAATTGTGTTAGAACTTAGAAATTAGTTGGGTCCACTGGTATGTTAACTGTTTTTATCTTTTCATCTACGGAGTCAATTACTGTTCTCATGTTGTTTGAATAACAAAAAAGAACACATCATCAATAAAGCAAAGGCAGAGTCATGTAAGCTCTGAAGAAGGAAGATGGTCTTTATAGGCTGTATTCTTCCTAAAATTCACTTGGTCCTTATTTCTAAATCTGTGGCATTCTTTTATATCTAGAACTATTTTTCTGCATCACCAAGTATTTTATGGTTATTTTGACATGACTTATAAGACTCAGTGGCTGTAAATGATCCAATGCACAATTTGGTTGACAGGCAACATATAAGCTCTGGATTATAAAATTCAGCTTTTTCCCTTTTGAAAATCATATACTTGTCCTGGTAGTCATGGAATGCCTCATCAAAACTTTATCAAATTATACTTCTTCCCAAGAGCTTCCAACTTTTTGAAGCCGTTTTCCAGTTAATTTGTTAGGCCTTGAGAATGTGATGTTTCATTTCCTGAAGCTGCTATAGCAATATACCACAAATAGTGGCTTTAACAACCTTAGTCTCACCATTTTGGAGCAGCTAGAAGTCCAGAATCAAGGTCAGCATCCCAAAGGCTTTAAGGAAGTATATTTGATGACTGCTTTCTAGAGGCTGGAGGTTGGCTAGAAATCTATGACATTCATTTGCTTATAGAGGCGTCACTCATATCTCTGTTTTCATCTTTATGTGATATTCTCTATGTCTGTCTTAGTTAGGGTTTCTATTGCTGTGAAGAGACACCATGACCATGTCAAATCCTATAAAGGAAAACATTTAATTGGGGGAATTTACAGTTTCAAAAGTTTAGTCTTTATCTTCATGGCAGGACCTGGCAGCAGCAGGCAGACATGGTGCTGGAAAAGGAGCTGAGAGTCCTACATCTTGATCCGCAGGCAACACTTCCTGTAGGGACCATTTTCTTTCAAACTACCACAGTGTCTTTCTCCAAGTTTTTTCTTTTTATAGGGATCCAATCATATTGTGGTAGGGACCTAGTCTATCCCTTATATTAACTAATTATGTCTGTGCCACACTGTTTCCAAATAGTCACTTCTGAGATACCAGGGTCAGGATTCCAATATTTGAGTTTGAACGGACACATAGCACCCATAGCAAGTCATATGTAGTTGGGGTTTTTTCTGGATTTTTAAACTTTGAGATACAAACTTCATTCTTCTCATTTTTTTCTTCATTGGATTTGAAGGAAGAAACAGTATAATATATTTTTCCTTAGAGTCCTAGGATTTCTCCTGTCAAGGAAGTGTTGCCAGATTTTTATAAATTTTTCTTTGTGTGTATTGTACTGGGAGGGTTGAAGTTAGGCCTCCTATGTACTAAGCAAGTATTTTACAGCTGAATTGTAGCCCTACCCCAGCTTTTGTGTGAACATTTATATAGATTGCAGATCTTTTATCTCAAATGCCATGGACCAGGGTGTTTTTGTTTTGCTTTGTCTTAGATTGTGAAATATTTACACAGACTTTAAGATGCTAAGCATCCTTCATCTAAAAATACAGAATCCAAAATTAGAAAGTTTTTGATACATCATGTCAACATTCAGATGTTTCAGATTTTAGAGTACTTCAATCTGTACTGTCAGGATGCTCGATCAATATTGTCAGGAATCAGTAATTTTTCGATTTAATTTTTAGTAGAAAGCAACTTCCAGCAGATACTAGATAGTTTAAATTGTCCACCCAATACCCGACTCATTTTTTTTTTATCAACTTCAAGAACACTTTATCTATTATCATATTTGGCCAGGTAGCCTGTAAGATAAATTTTAGGTTTAAAAGATTGTCCTTCCAGTTTATGATCCACTTTATTCATATATGAAAATATAATTATTAATGATCCTTTACCCAAGTATTTCATGCTACAAAATTCTTTGTGATTGGTCTGTATACTTCTGATACAGCTTTTCGCTTTCTACCTGTTGCCTGTCATCTGACTCATAAGCAGATCTCATTCTTTTATTTCCTGTCTTCACTGCCAAAGCCTCTCATAGCTTCCAGAGGCTCAGTGATAACTAAGATACACTGAGGTTTACTAGCACCCTCTTTGGTCCCAAAGCTGCCTTATGAATTCCTTATGTACATTTCTTCCATGTAAAGTCACAGTGATGGAGTATAGGGCAGTAAGTTTGGAAATTTACATGACCATGACAGGCAGGTGCACATTCAGATCAGACAGGGCAAGACTAGATGTAGACGTTGCACAGCCTGCAAGTTCTTCGTTAGGCTCTTTCAAGTATACAGGTCTCCTCATTCATCCTGAGGGCTGAGCACTGCTTCTTTATCAGTCTCATAGTTGCCCTCTATGAGAAGAGCCTCCTGTCTTCCATTTTTTTCCTCATAGCCTCCTTTTTGCTTTTCTGTTTTCATGTCCCTTTCTTTGACATGCAGTCTTAATTTGAGGTTTCTTCTTGTATCCGTTGTACACTTTTCCTGCTCTCAGCAGAACTTGAGATTGGCCATCATCTTTTTTCAGATTTTTTGCATTTAGTATGCAGGTTGATGAATTATAAGAAAGATTTTGGGGGCGCTGGAGAGATGGCTCAGGGGTTAAGAACACTGGCTGTTTTTCCAAAGGTCCAGAGTTCAATTCCCAGCAACCACATGGTTGCTCACAACCATCTAGAATGAGATCTGGTGCCCTCTTCTGGCCTGCAGGCAAACACTGTATGCATAATAAACCTTTTTTTAAAAAGTTGTGTTTTTTTTGTTTTTTTTGTTTTTTTTAACAAAAGCCACTTTAAAAAAAAAAAATGTGAAGATGTGAATAACAGTGTTTTTTGACTTAAAAGATTATCCCTGAACTAACTACTTCCGGACATATCAGCTATTGAAAATTAACTTTGCCAGGCTTAGCCAGCAAGCAGCATTGAAGCAATGCATTGAAAGTAAGCTACGTCATACCCAGGCCCAACTTAGTACCACTTTCCCTTCTCTCTGAAGTAACCGTGTGTCCCCTGAGAACAATGCGCCACATCATTCCTTCACTGCAGAGTCCTCTTAGCCCTTCTGGGAAGGTCCAGGGTCACATGGTTGCAGAGGCCACTGTAATTGAAGGTGTGTTCTATTTTGAGAGCTAGAGGAAAGAGAATTAATGCAAGTTTCAAGTCAGCTTGGGCACAGTGTAAAACCCTGCTTCAAAAGAGCTTCTGAGCCCATATTTTGTTGTCATTTGACCAGTAAGCCATGAGCACCTGTCATTTCTTGTTTCCAGTGGAGTGAGATAGGAATGGAAATCACTTTCAGTGATTTTTCTTTTTATGAAATCTATCATTATGAGGTCATTTTATACAATTTTGCATTGTAAAGCTAGAAATGTTATTAGTAATTCTAAAAGTAAATATTTTCTTTAATTGAATAGTTGTTTCTCAGGAAATGGTGTAACTACACGCCATTTTTGTTATTACAAGGTAAAGTTTGCCATAGTCACAAAATACTTTCTATCTAAAGGGAAAAAATATTACTCAAATTACAAAGGTATTATCTCAATGATTGCCTATCATTCTGGTGCAAATAAGAATTTTAATAGAAACCATTTACTTCAACCATCACAAACTTGTATTGGTTGTATTAGGTATTGTCACAGGATCATGAATTTTTGCTGCTTGTAACTTTACTTATTTATAAAAAATATAGTTTCTGAAAATATAGTTTCTGAATGCACAGGAGAAAGGAAGATGGTGTGGCAATGCTTAATGCTCACTGCAGAACACGCCCTCAGTTATCCCAAATGGTTGCTAGAGCTTCACTCTTCCTGGTGTGAGAACAAATGTATGGGACAGCATACGGTTTTGCCACTCCCCTTCAGTGTGAGGACCAGTGCACTCCTAACATTGACACACATACCCCAAATTAACTGTTTATAGCCTTATTTCTGACTGACAGTCTTCAAAAGCTTGTTCCATTTGGTATAATTTTTTAGTGGCACCCTCTGCTGTGCTGTCCATTTCATTGCGCTTACAGTGCTTATAAACAGATGCTGAGAATTCATCCAATAGACACTTGGTTCATCTTTTTTGTTATTGGGAAGCTTTCTGTTTGTTAATTAATACTTGTATTTACATTTTCCTCCTGTGTAACTTAACCTTAAAAACTAAACATTCTTCTCTTACTCGATTGCTGTGATGTTTGCTGCTATATACATTTCATTTCTTCTGTCTTTAACCTTACCTACCAGTGCATGGGTACAGAAACAAATGTTTGATTCAGTCAGATCCCAAATCTTCAGCTAAGGAAACAGTTCATAATCAAGGTACTGTGTTACTTTTTTTAATCACTTTCATATGAAAGTAAATACTACAAATAACTTTTCATGTTTGTCAAATTAGTCTCATTTGTATTATGAAATTCCTGTGACTGCATTTAAAAAAACCATTTGTCATGATGTCTACTGAAAACTTACTGATTACATGAAAGGGTACCTTCATTTTAAGCAGAAAACACCTTCCCATTTCTTTTGAGCTGGTCTATTAAGTTCCACAAATGCCAATAGAAGGTAACAGCATTATTGAAGCAACTTCCAGTCATTTAAAAACGGGGCTTGATTTATCATTGGGGAAAGACTCTGAGATAGCCTTTTCAACTTTACACAAGAAAACACAACTTTAGGGAGGTCTTCCAACCCTCACCCCATCTCTGCAGGTGTGTGTGAGAGGCTCTGCTGCTTTGAAGGTGCTGCAGTGCTAGACTTGAGAATTAGTATATACCTTTGTGGATGTTTGATATTTTAATCATCTCACACAGGAAGTCCTTGATTTTTCTAATTAATATAAACTTAGTCAGCTTATACAATCAAGCTCTTCTGTCTGCTTAATGTGTATGGACGTCCTCCTCAAAGATGTCTGCTTCTGACCATATATTTTAAATACTCCTAAATGGAATGCACATTACTAAATTTATAATTTCTAATTTTTTATGGATACGCTATAATAGAATTTTTAGTTGTTTAAAATTAGGTCATCCTTACCTAACTAAACATGCACTCTGTACCTAGCTTCTGGCTTATGAAGATTCAGTGAGTTTCTGTTTGTCTTATGACGTCGTTTCTTGTTGCACTGAATAAATAAAGGGAAGAGCAATCCTCCTGTGAAGCCTGAGAGCTGCAGAGAGACCCCATGCTTAGCCCCTCCTTGTCCTTCCTGCCAGCACTCTGCTCCCTGTGTCACACACTCTGCTTATGCGCTCATATTTACTTTAAATGCCAAGTTTATGTCGACATGAAATGAGATATGAATGATTTCTTAAATTTTTCTAAATCTAAGACAAAGTGATTTAAATTGCTGTTTAAATAATGCTTATATTACAAAAAAAAATAATAAATGGCAAACGATCATTATGATCCATGGCTTAGATTGATTACCTGATATTACCACTAAAACTGTTCCAGAGCACGCATCTTACTCTGTGGCATTCATTCCCACAATATCTCATTCTATTGTCTTGGCTTTGTGAAGGTGTATGGGCAAGTCTTCGTTCCAGCACCCGTTTGATCAGCTCTCCAACATCCTTCATTGATGTTGGTGCCAGGCTGGCAGGCAAGGATCACTCAACCTCCTTCAGTAACAGCGCCTACCTACAAAACCAGCTCTTGAAACAACAAGCCGCCCTTTATATATTTGGTGAAAAATCACAACTAAGGGTAAGCTTTTTTGTTCCCTCTCACTTAGAAAACAAGGCAAACCCCACAGCAGCGTATGAGCCCTATATCAAACTAACTTTACCATAAATCTTAAAAAAAAAAAGAAGAAGAAAGAAAGAAAAGAAAAGAAAAAAGAAGTAAACCAGGCATAGTGATACCATGCCTGTCATCTCAGTACTCAGGAGGACGAAGGAGGATCAGGAGGTCAAGGCCAGCTCCTCCGCTGTATGAAAACTTGTCTCAGCCAGTAAAGCTCTTGCTACACAAGCTAAGGACTTAAGTTCTATTCTCAATACCCAAGTTAAAAACTGGGATGGTTTGCATTCCTATAGTCTAGCACTGGGGGGTAAAACGAGAAAATCCCTGGAGTTCACCAGCTGGTCAGCAAGACTCAAGTCCCATTGAAAGACCCTGTTTCAAAGAAACAAGGTAGATGGGGTGGAGAGATAGCTCAGCAGTTAAAGTGCTTGATGTGTAAAGATTGGCCCCAGAAACCCTCGTAAGATGGATGGGTGGGCGTGCCAGCCTACCTATAATTCCAGCCTGTTAGACAGAAGCAGGATCCCAGAGCAAACTGGCAAACTAGCAAGACTAGCAATATTGGGAGCTCTGGTTTCATTGAGAGACTGAATCAGTGAATAAGGTGGAGAGTAATTGAGCATGAATCCTGACATCATTCTGTGCCTCCTTGTGTAACATGTGTGCTCAGATACACATGTACTCGATACACATAAAAAAGGAAAAAAGAAAGAAAAAAAAGGTAGATGGCTTCTGAGGAACTACACTCATGCTTGGCCTCTGACTGCCACACAAACCTGCATGTGCATGCTTATTTATTCTGCATATACACATAATACCATACACAAGAACATGTGTACCCAAAAATGTTTTAGTTTTTAAATTAGCTTTTTATATTTATATATACATATATATATTTGTATATGAATGTTTATGTGTGATAGATATGTGTGCATTTTGTTAGCTGTGAGGGTGAATATTCATAATCTTTTTTAAAAAACAAAATATATGAGAAAGTATAATTACAAAAGAGAAATAAAACTTATTTAGACTGTATTTCTCACTGTCTTGATTCAGTTCCCTTAGGTATCTTTGCTTTATAAAACTAGCAGCCTTTTTTCTGTGAACTATGGGTGTGGAAGGCTGCAGAAAGATAGAATGCTGGACTGTGCACTGCATTTGGAACTAAGGGAGGATAAGGTTTTGTGTTTTAAATAACTTTTTTTAAAATTTTTCAGACCTGTATACATAGAGATGCAGGTTCTAAGATCAGATAATTCAAAATATCTGCTGCTAATCAACTTTAGCCTGTTGCTGTACTATGTAAGATCTTATAAATTGTAAAAATAAATCTGCCTCCAAAATCAACAGTAATTTCTAAAATTCATTGTTTTCCAAGTTATACATTAAAAAAATAAATGTTGACCTGGCCCAGTGGATAAAGGTGTTTCTTCTACAAAGTCTGATGGCTTAGATTCAGTACCCAGAGCCCACATTAACAGGGGAGCATTGACAACTCCAACCTCCAGATAAGTGCTGGGCATGTGCTCACCCTACCCTCCACATACAAAAGTAAATAAGTAATAAGTAAATGTTTAGGAGGTGTTGGTTTGGCTTTTCAAGACAGGATTTCTCTGTGTAGCAGCCCTGGCTGACCTTGAACTCGGATATCTGTCTACCTCAGTCTCCCAAGTGCTGGGATTAAAGGCATATGCCACCACCACCTGGCAAATAGGTGTAATTTTTTTCAGCTAAACTAATGTTATTTCTGTCAACATATATAGAGAGGAAGCAGGAGCATCTGTTGATTCAGAAATCTCCTTAAAGTCTAGCACTGAGCAATCCAGACAGACCTTTGGCTGAACCATAGAGCAGAAGCTGTGTGCAGGCTTCTCTCAGCAGGAACCCACATGCTAGACCCTTGCAACGCCAATGACTGAGTCATCTCTGCTATAACAGGCTGGCATGGCTAACTCTTTCCCCACTACCTAGACATCTGCAACCAGCCTGAAGATAAAGGCCATGAAACCTTTAGGTAACATTCAGTTTTAAAATTGCAGACATATCTTCTGATACAGCAGTTAATTCTATCTAGAAAATAGACCTCTTTTCAACAACAATCGAAGATTGCCTGCACAGCGTTTGTGACACCAGTGACTTTTCCAGAACAGACCTTCTATTTTTTGGCATACTTAGATGACCTGAATTTCCTCCCAAGGTTTAGCTCCTGTATACTCATCTCTGGTATCCCCTTTCTGTATGAGTAGCTGTATGATCATATATAATTAGTAAGAAAGGTACACCACTTAGGATCTTTCCTCCTTCCCTTCCTCTTTTTTTCCTTCTGCCTGTCATTTATTAGTAAGTCTTACATGTGTTATGTCCTAGCTGTGGTGACCCACAGTCAATTCTCAAATTCTCACCCAACCAACTTCTCAGGCCGAACAGAACTCCCGCAGAATGCCTGAATGTCTGCCTATGCCTGCCTTCTCTGCCCAGTTGTTTCACTTCTGGGTTCAACTCTGCATCATAATCCTAGAGTTAGGATTGGTTTGGTTGTTAGGCCCTGAACTCACAGAAATACAGAAAAATCTCTGTCTCCTGAGTGATGGAATTAAAGGATTGAGTCACTACTTTGAAATCTCTGCATTGAGATTAAAGGCCTGAGTTCACTCTCTTACCCTCCTGGCTTGACTGTGGGTGATTCTGTTCTCTGATATTCCTGGCTGATTTTATTAATTATAAAATATATCACCACAACTAGCTATCATTTATCATTTTCAGTTGTATCCTAACAAAAGAAGTACGTAAGGAATCAAACCAAAGTCCTCATGCTTGCAAAACAAGTACTTTACCAGCTGAGTAATTTCTACAGTCCTCTTAAAAAATAAATAAATAAAAGGCTTTTTGTTTGTTTTTTGAGACAAGGTTTCCATTATGTATTCCTGGCTATCCTGGAACTCACAGTGTAGACTAGGCTGGCCTGGAATTCATAGAGATCCACCTGCCTCTGCCTCCTCAATGTGGGGATTAAGAACATGCACCACTATGCCGGGCCTCTCTTTTAAAACTTTAATTGGACTCTAACAACACCCAATCAAAATTAAACACCAACTGGACCATATTTATGTTCTTTGCAGCATTTTTTAAACATTTTAATAATTTATTTCTTTTTCTTATTTTATGTGCATTGGCGTTTTTGCCTGAATTTTTGTTTTTGTTAGAATATCAGGTCACCTAGAACTGGAGTTATAAACAGTTATGAGCTGCCATGTGGATTCTGGGAATTGAACCTGTGTCCTCTGGAAAAACAGTCAGTGCTCTTAACCATTGAGCCATTTTTGATTTTTTAAAATTGTAGTCGGTAGTAACATTTACCTCTTCACCATTTTTAAGTTCATAGTATTAGGTCTATTCACATTGTTATACAACCAATTTCCAGAATACAGCTTTACTCTTTGAAAAATTTAAAAAAAAAAAAAAAAAAAAAAAAAAAAAAAAGGTGATCTAGTAGATATCAAAGAGAGTGAGAAGCAGCTGAGAGAGGGATTCATTCTCTGGCATGAGAAATTAGAGGTCTTTTTAAGTCCATAGAACTACACAACCAGATTGTCACACTGAAATTGTATCTCTATGTCTGTGTCATTCTTTAATTATAAAATGAGGCTAAAGATGAAGCTCAGTTGGTGGAGTGCTTACCTTGAATGCAGAAAGCCTGGATTTGATCCCCAGCCCCACACAAAGCAGGTATGATAGCACATACCTGTAATTTCAACACGTGGAAGATTAGAAGTTCAAGGTCATCTTCAGCTAAGTAAATTTTGAGGCCAACCTAGAGTGCATGAAATCCTATCTTTAAATATGAGAGGAAGAGAGAAAGAGACTCCTTGCATACATGTGCACAAGCAAAGCTCCTACCTCACAGAATAAACTCTATGTGAAATAAAGACATAAATGAAAGGTTACTCACATAAACATAAGCAATGCATGTTTCATGAAAAAATGACAAAGTTAGAAATAAAGAAAGACTCACATTTTATTGTAGGTAAAACCTTAATGACTTAAAAAGTAACCATAATGCAATGAAATCATAATGTTTATCTTTTGATACTTTTATAATGATTTATTTTATTTGCATAATAAGAAATATGGTTATATGTACAGAAATTTATTGCTTCAGTTCTATATATATTCTACCCTTCAGTTAACAATGTTCATCTTGGGAAATGAAAGTTTATGGTGTTGGATTAACCATGCTATTCATCTGTCACTGGTCCTTTGTTTGTTTCCCCCTGAAACAGGGCTCTCTGTGAAGCCCTAGCTAAAATGGAACTCACTCTATAGACCAGGCTGGCCTTGAGCTCAAGAGATCTGCCTGCCTCTGCCTCCCAAGCACTCAGACTAAAAGTGTGCACCACCATGCTGTAGGTTCATGGTCCTAGAATTGCCCTCTATTTGGTGTTAGATACTGAATCAACTTCAGCCTTCCAATCTCAGAATGATAACATTCCTGAGCTAAGTAATATACCTCTAGAAAGGACTAGACTTGCCATTCTAGGCACACTAAAGCTGGATGCACTGTCAACATGAGAACCACACAAGACTGACCCTCTTGTTTCACTGCAGCTTTTGAAGCTATTTGGCATCTGTTTGGTGTTTAGTATTAAGCATTGCCCTGGGGAAAGCTTTGTTCTTTTATCTGCCTAACTCTCTGTGTCTTCATATTCAGAACTTCAAGGTAGAATTTGCTTTAAACTGTGAGTTTGTTCCTGTTGAATTCCATGAAATCCGACAAGTGAAAGCCAGTTTTAAGAAGCTGATGAGAGCTTGTATCCCGAGCACCATTCCTACAGACTCAGAAGTGACATTCCTGAAGGCCCTGGGAGATTCTGAGTGGTTCCCACAGGTAACATCAGGGAAATGTTATGGTGCACTCAGAGAACACCCCAAGTGAATACACAACCAACATCTGCCCTTCATTCCCCATTTTCTTCCTTTGTCATGTGCCCTCTGTAAAGGCCACTCAGTTCCAAGAAACAGTAGGGCATAAGTGTGAGGAGGGCAGATTCTTGATCACGTAGGTTTTGTCTGTGTTATTGAAAATACAGCATATTTTGCAGAACAATCACAAGTATTCATAGATCTCCGATTCTCTTGTCTAGCCAGGACACAAGGTGATCTGCCTGACTCCACATGCCTTTCCCTCTGACTTTCTTACCTCCCATTTACTAGTGCCATTTCTGTGTCTGTAGAGTTAGATTTACCCACACACTAGCCATCAGATACTAGATACTCCAAACCTACCTAAGGTCTGGGAAAATTAGATATCCATCACTACTCTACCAAATCACCCTGAAGATATGTCTAATTGGACTTTTATTGAGAAATTAAGGGAAATGTGGCTTGCCAACACACACATGCCTTCATTTCTTCCAAACCACAGAAAGAAAGGTATTTATGACTTGCATATTATAATGCCAGTTTGGCAGAGAGCAGCATCTCTGCTGTGTCTATGATCACGTTCCTCTCATTTCTAGTTTCACAGTTTTTCTCCAAACACCCTGTCTACGTACTCCTCCCAGTGCTGGAGAGCAATCGCAAGCCTCCATGTACGCTGGCAGATATTTGTCTCTGAGTTACAGCTCCAGCTCCCCCAACTCCCTGCCTAATCCTGCTCCATCAAGGAGTTATTTCTCATAGTCATTGGAGTAAATGGTAAAGACACCAAGAAATGATATTAGTACCCGAGCAGAGAGTAATATCAAGGCACTTAAACTACAGTGAAACAGCCACATATCCCTTGATTGTAAACATGTATCAGGATATGTTCACTACCTTAAGGCTGTTTAGGATACTTTTGAGTACCCATGGAAGAAGTTCACTGGTACTTTGCTTTATCCCTCAGCTATGAGCCCAGCCCCAAATTGTTCTCACCACTCAACTTTCATTTACATTTCTGATAGAGTATATGTTCTGTTCTTGCTAGAAAGTGGGCCTGAACAAGAAGTTAAATGCTAAAGATAATCAGTACTGTGATAGCTGTGTGGTAGGAAAGAAATGAGAAGCCTTCCCTGTACTTGGCCTCTGTGCTTATTAAATAGCCCAGGTATGCTGGAAATGAGAGTTCACTTCAAAGACTGCTTTATAGTACATATTATACCACTTCATGCTCAAAGTATCTTTTAATTAAAATTTAGGACATTTGGTTTTGAAATCTATACTGTTTATACTCCCTAATTATTCAGTATAGATTTTTATTGCTCTGGCTTTTAAAAGTTAAGCTGGGGAGCTAGGTATAGTGGTTCATGCCTTTAATTCCATCATTTGGGAGGCAGAGGCAGGCAGGCAAACCTCAAAGCCAGCCTCATCTACACAGAGAAACTCTATCTTGGAAAACCAAAAGAAGGAGAAGTTAAGCTGGGGGGATGGCTTGGCCACTAATGGCTAGGTGCACAAAAAGTTGAGTACAAGCAGAAGTTTTTCCTATAATACACAGTATAAAAAAATAGAAGTATCCTCCCCACCCCCAAGACAGAGTTTCTCTGTGTAACTGCTCTGTCTGTCCTGAAACTCACTCTGTAAACCAGACTGGGCTTGAACTCACAGAGACACACCCCCCACCCCCACCACACCCCCCACCCCCACCACACCCCCCACCCCCACCACACCCCCCACCCCCACCACACCCCCCACCCGCCTCTGCCTCCCTAGTGCTGGGATTAAAAGGCACATGCCACCACTGCCCAGCAGGAACACCTTTTTTCTCTTACTATAAAATTTAGCCTTTAAAGGTATACAATGAAGTATTTTATGGCATATTTCCAGTGTTACACAGCTGTCACATTGATGCCAAAAAACATTGTGTCTTTAAAATAAAAATTATTGTGTCATGGAAAAACAAAACAAGTCCTGTAATGAAAACCACTTCATAATATTATAGGTCTTCCATTTGTGAGGAAACTGTACAAGACCATTGGTATTACACCTCTCTAACACCTTAGGTTTTTTGTTTATTAACATTTATTAATTATACCCCAATATGACATTCATATACATGTTCTATTTTTATCATATTCACACTCCATTACTCTCACTGCCCCTCTCCTGATGATCCCTTTATGACCCCCTGCTCATTCTGTAACTTTTCCTAATTAGCCCCCCTTCTGTCTTCATGGTTTTGTTTTTTTCTTTGGGATACAATGCATTTTGTTAGAGTTGCATGGTGAGGATCTATTTACAAGACCATAGGGCCTTATTAGTGGCTACTCCACTGAAAGAAATGTCTCTTCCTACCTGGTACCCATAAATCACATATACCTCTCCAGTGAGGGGTGGAGCCTAGGAGACCTTTCTCCCTCTGTGATAGGTTGTTTACAGGCCCAGTCTTATGCAGGTAATGGCAGCTGCTAATAGTTCACAATTGCAACAGCCATGTCATACCCAGAGGAGAGGAATCCAAACATTCGGTCCCTTCCACCCGGATCTTGCATTCTTTCTGTCCCCACCTCCATGACGTTCTCAGTACTTTGGAGGATGTGATATAGATATTCCATTTAGGACTGAACCATTCAACAGTCGATTATTCTTATCCCTTTACCAATCAAGTCTCTACACTGTCAACTGCATGCAAAGCTAATGACAGCACTGATCTGTGAGCATGAATATAATTATTTAGAAGGTAGGTTGACAGATATATCACATTTACTTAGAAAATCTAACTGGGCTAAAGAGATGGCCAAGCAGCTAAAAACATGTCTTATTCTTGCAGAGGACCCAAGTTCCTAGCACCCGCTTTGTGCAACTTACAACTGCCCAATGAATCCAACTCTAGGAATTCTGACACCTTTCCTCCACAGGCAACTAACATGCATATGGTAGACACACACAGTTACAAACATTAAAATAATCTTTTGCAAAAACAAGGAGGTGGAGAAGTGGCTTGACACTTAAGCATACTCACTACTGTTACAGAGGACCCACATTGGTTCCCAGCATCTACATGGTGGTTCATAACTGCCTCTAACTCTTATTCCAGAGGATCCAATACCTTCTGACAATTATAGGCTCCTGCACACATGTGGTGTACATACTTACTACTCAAGCATATACACACCATAACACATATCACACTCACATTTTTTAAATAAATAGACCTTTAGAATGTGCTGATACTTACTTAACTTGGTTTGGCAAGAACCTTAAGTATTTAAAAAATATATGATTCTTTTGTCCAAATGCTTCATCTCATCTTGTCTGATTCTCCACGACTGATAGTAAGTCTGTCTTTGCTTCTGATTAGCTAGTGATACATTACAGATCCCTACAGTACTTGTAAGCTTTATAAGTAAAGGAGACTTTTTAATGCAATCATAAGTAAACTGGCCAGTGTATTGAAATATGTAAGTATGAACAATTCAGGACATAAGAGAAGGGTGAAAGAATCTCATTACCAAGCTCTTTCCATGAAAATAGGAATGTTTCAGGAAGCTAGAAGGCATTAGTAATACAAAGAAACTTAATTTAGTAATAAAGAGGCAACAGTATGGAGCTGGAAGGATGGCTCAGTGGCTAAGAGTACTGGCCACTCTTTCAGAGGACCTCCATGGCAGCTAACAACCGCCAATGCCCTCTTCTGGCCTCCACAAACACCAGGCACTCTAGTAATACAAACATAAATGCAGGAAAATACCCATATACACAAAATAAAATTAAATAATAAAAAAGATGTAATCAGTAGCCTCATTGGTCACAGCTCTTTCTTAGATCTGACTGAAACATGAGAAATAAGACTCTGACCCTTGGCCTCATAACTTCAATTATTTGCATCTGTCAGTTATTTGAAAAGTAGTTATGGAAATTGTCAGTCCTTCAGTGCCCATGAAATAGATTTATTAATACTGAGAAATAAGCATTTTCATATTGGTCTTATATTTCCACTCTTCTGAAAAATATAATTTAGAAACTGCTGCTTTACCTTGAGTGTTGTGCTATTTGTGCGATTGTAAAGTACTTTGAAAAAACATCATGAACTGTTATAGCAAACGCTACAAGTCTAAAATTATTTTTGAGAAAACCAGTAGATGAGGCATTTGTGCGTGGGCTTGATGATCTGAATTTAACCCAATCCTACAAAGTAGCAAGAACTAGCTCCCAAGAATTGTCCTCTGACCTCCACACACACTCTACAGGGCACACATGCCTGCACTTACACACATAAAAATAAATAAGTGAATGAATAATTCTGATTTTCATTCTATATCATGCAAATTGTATTAAGTCTAAAAAGTAAAATTCCCAAACTTAAAAAAGACAAAGTGCTTGCTCTAATGGTAGGCTTCTTTTCTCTCTTAGCTTCACAGGATACTGCAGCTGGCTGTGGTTGTATCAGAAGTACTTGAGAATGGGTCTTCAGTTTTGGTGTGTTTAGAAGAAGGCTGGGACATCACCACACAAGTAAACTGTTATACATATTTTTCAATATTTTATGTTTATTTTAATGTAGTTTTAACATTTGGGATTATTTTATATGATGATTAATGTGTTTAGGAACAGAGAAAGTCCCCTGCTAACCAGTCCCTGGCAAGCCATCAGGCAGCACTGCCACTACATAGCTTTGGGTCAATCACCAGATATCCCCATTCTTAGTTACACCATACAGGCAAGTTTTAAAGTTTTTAAAATTCATTTGATGGTCCATCTTGAAACAGCTAGTTAACATATTTTCTGGTCAGGTAGCTTTGCTTGTACATCAGCTATCATCAAAAGGAAATTCGATAGGACATTTTTAGGACTAAAATTAATGAAGTATCCATCCTGCTCTTGACCTAGGTGACATCCTTGGTGCAGTTACTCAGCGATCCCTTCTATAGGACAGTTGAAGGCTTCCGGATGTTGATTGAAAAAGAATGGCTTTCTTTTGGCCATAAGTTCAGCCAGCGCAGCAGCTTAGCCCTTAACTCTCAGGGCAGTGGTTTTGCTCCCATCTTCTTGCAATTCTTAGACTGTGTGCACCAGGTAAGTGAAGCAAACTTAGAGTGAGTGACTTGACGTGAAGAACATACTGTGCAGTGACTACTGCTACAGCCCAGTCATAGAACATGCTGGGAATGGGGAAGAAAATTTCAGTTTCTGAAATTAGAAATATTGAGCTGGCTATTGAGCTAGCCTCCAGCTAAGGGAAGTCAGCACTCTAAATTGCCATCTCTAAAGGAGAGTAGCAAAATTAGGCATGTTCCCCAAAGTGTGCACTAAACAGCAAAAGTCTATTATGACATATCCTGGAATGCCACATATGGTCTTCCCAGTTTGGGTGGGCTCTACCACATGCATGGGCACAAGGGGTAGAGACTCATCCTTTGAGAAATAAATAGGGCTCAGCTAGGCAGGCTGATGGAATTGCATGCCATGCTTAATTAAGTGAAGTAACGAAACTGCAGCTGACAAAGAGGCCATACTGTGTAATCAGTCAGCTGCTGTGAGAGAAAGGAGATTAGTAGTCCCCCATCTTCCTAGGCATCTCAGTTATAATGACTCCTTTGCTCAGGACTGAGATGATGACTGAGTGGCACTAACCTTCGATCATGAAGGCAGAACTCACCTAGAAAAAGCCGCACCGATGCTGTAGCCTTGTTTGATCTACGTCATCACCCTGGGTGAATAAATAGGTTCTCCCATGTCAGAAATGGCCTCTAAAATACCTACTGGGGAAAAGGTGGAGACGGCTTCAGAATAAAAGTAGGTCTTCCAAACAGTCCAGATAGGCAGATGACTGTATTTTGTTTTGTTTGCTTTTGTTATGTTAATCAAATCTGATTATTGTCTTCTCTTTGGGAAAAAAGCCTTTGTACCACAGTCTTAGCCTATCTGCCAGGCAGAATATGGAACACTGGTAACTGGGGACCTTACACTTTGAAACTCTTTGCAAGAAATAGCATATGTGTTCTCTGTTTGAATGTTAGCCTTTTTAATTGTATTCCTTTAGGCAAATAGATAAAAAAGATGTTTGGGAACAGGTGTGGGTACCTGAGGCTAGGGGAGAAAAGTGAGTCTCTTAGCTCCCATCTAGGTAGGTATGAGGATTGAGAACTGCTCTGTATCCTGTAGCCAAAAGTCTCGGTCCCACCAGAAACTCTTCAGATACTCAGCAGCCACTTTCCAAATAATTGACTCGAAGCTTAAAATTATAGTAAATGTGAAGCCAGTAGTTTAGGCTTATTATTATCTAGCTCTTACTTAAATTGACCCATAATTCTTTTTATATTTAGGCACGTGGCTTGGTACCTTTTGTCAATCTTGCTTCCTCTGTGTCTGGCTGGGCTCCGCTGCTCTGCCTTTCCTCTTCCCAGAATTCTCCTAGTCTGCTTGCCCTGCCTCTACTTCCTGCCTAGCTACTGATCAGTCAGCATTTTATTAAAGCAATACCAGTGATAAATCTTTACTATGTACAAGAGCATTAGCCCACAGTATCCTAATTTCAATGGCAGTGACTCATGTGTATCATGACTAAAACTACTTACATTGGTGCTTACACTGGAGAATTTAAAGAAACTTAAATAAGTTATATAATGTTTACTTAAATAAGAAAAAGTTATGCTAAGTGTAACTTCTCAGCACACTGGCATTCAGAGAAAGGAAAACAGCACCAGTCTTCCAGCAAAGGCCTGTAAAGCTGGGAGCTTGGCTGTCCCTAGCATTAGGGCAGAAAATGGATCCATGACATTCCAGCTCAGAATATAGACTGTTGCTTTCCCATGCTACTTTCATCAGCTGTCTTCACTAACCAAATAGTGTCTAGTATTCTCAAGTTTGGGGTTTGTCTAGTGTGTTTTTCCCAGAAACTAACCATCCAGTCTCTTATTCTGAAAAGGGCTATCATGTCAACATAAGGCGGGAAAGGACTCTGGGGTCTAGCCACTTTAGCCCCATTTTATCTTATGCTCTCTGTTTGGGGTTCTCTCTATTCTCAGCAGATTTTTTAAGAGTCTGAAAACAGTTTCCTTCTGCAGGCGGAACTCTAGCTACCTCTGCCAGCCACCCCCACTCTCCCTTCACTCGCCTCCTCTCCGCACTCCTTTTTGAGGTTTTGTTTTACCTACCTTTAAAAATTCCTTATTAGCCAAACATAATATATACCATCTGTAATTCTAGCACTCAGAGGGCAGAGGCAGGTATTGCAAAATATTCACTTGCAATTTATCATATAAAGGATTAATATTTATTGAGGAGTATATTACACCCATGATACAATTTGAACCTTAAGATGATTCTTGGAAAGAAGAGTGGTCCCACGCTGAGCTGTTGATCCGCCCTCCCCCCCAGAAGGCAGGGAGCAGGGCCCAGAACTTGGTGTCCCCTGGCTCCTAATCTATTCTGGCCATGCCCTGTAGGGGTCCTGATTCTCAGGAGCTACTAAGACTCCCTAAATAATGCCTGAATCCCACTACATCTCCCCCTTTTGTCTAACTAAGAACATTTTAAATTAAGTATAAGACTATATACCATGGGAATCATTATAAGGTGATGTCTGGGGGAGGGAAAGGCAAAAAACGTAAGCAAGGTCAAACTACAACTAGCAACAAATAGAAAGCATATCATAAATGTCTAGAAGATTGGTAAGTGGCAGTGTACAGAGATTACTTTAAAGCTGTTTATCTTGAATAATAAAAAATCTAGCACCTGAATGCTCTTTGCTAAGAGATGAGATGATAGTAACTTTAACTGTCTAGTCTTTAACCCCTTCAAGACCTGAGAAGGAAAATATATTTCCTGAAAGTTGGAAGCACAAGAGAGTAGCTTTTAAGATTTAGGAGAGGACAGCGACACTCAGCTGCCTGGACAGTCACTCACGGCTTTTTTTGCACAGTTGGAACCTCTACCATTTTGGCTAAGGGCTATGATATCTGACAGATCTCTTTAGAAGCAGGGCATTTTTGGAGGAACTATTTTATCTTGTCTAGGCAGGTTTTGGCAGTCTCTGCTTTTTTATCTTGTTTGTCTGGATTGGACAGTGTGCATACTAACAGCAGTTCTCCGCCCAACAGGCCATTGTCCGCCAAGGAAGACAAATTCTTAGTGGAATATCCTTGATGCCCAACACCATCTTGGGAAAGAATAGTGATATCTGGAGTTGTCGTGTCTCTCATGGCAAAATTTTGAATAACAAAATGTTAGATGTCATATTTCCTAGGTCTATGAAGTGGTTGAAGACTCTTCTCTATCTAATATATTTTAGTGTGTATCTGGGACACTTAAACATGACTATTACATGGCAAACCTAAGTAACTATGATCTGTAATTTTTATCATCTTAAAGGCTGAAGCTTACATTGTAAAATAGGCAATCTATAAGTGAGTATACGGTTTCTGGATGATGATTTTAAGTATGATGATCATATAAATATTAACCAGAGGTGCATATACTGTGCAAAATAACAACAGTATTTAAATATATATCATTATACAAAATATCTAAATAGAAGTATACAAAATATCTTATGTATATATTGTGACTAATATGTATTAGAACTAGTATAGTTAAACAGGTAGAAATTGCATAGTGGGAATGACAATAATATGCTTAATATGTATTAATTTACAAAATATTTTAAACAGGTGGAAGCATGTGCAAAATATGGCAATTATGTAATTTTGTATCAGTATATAAATTACTTTAGACATATGAAACAATTTTAGATTTAAATTTGTATCAATATACAAATTATTTCATTCAAACATATAAAATAACTTTACATTTACTCTTAATTTCAATGTTGTGAGTTCAAGCCCCATGTTGGGCACCATATCTTGCAAAAATATTCACTTGCAACACAATACAATTTGAACCTTAAGCTGATTCTTAGATAGAAGAACGGTCCCCCACAGAGCTGTTAATCTGCTCCCAAAAGGCAGAGTCAAAGCAGGGCCCAGAACTTTGATATCCCTGGCTCCCAGTCAATTCTGGCCATGTCCCGTAGGGGTCCTGATTCTCAGGAGCAACTAAGACTCCCTAAATAATACCTAAATCCCACTCTCTAGTCAGGAAAATACCCACCAGTCTGGCTCACATAGCAAGCTCCAGGCCAGCCATGGCTGCATAGTGAAACTGTAACTTTAAGGGGGGAAAATAGTTTTCTTTTCCTTTAATGGTGGAATATCTCAGAGGAATGAGTTTTTTTGTAACTAAATTTAGCTCAAGTTAAATACACTGCCAAATGTGTTAAATCTCTGTGTTCATCTAACCAAATTCTGTATAGCTAAACAGTGTCAGTAAGAACATCATTCATAATAGATGAATATAGAAAACATACTGTCCTCCCAGATGAGAACATCACTGAATCCCACATACAGTGGTCTTGCTTAGAATGCAGGTCTACAAGGCCTGAGGGCACAGCCTGTAGGAGGTGAGGTAGCCTATAGTCTCTGAGTTCCTTAGGCAGAGTTAAACAGCTTAACATAAACTATAATGATGATATAAATTATATGCCTGCTAGCTTTAGGATAAATTATAATAAACGCTAAATTTTCAAAATATACTTACTAAAGCAACCTGGCATAAAAGTAAGCTTCCCATATCTGTTTTTCTAAATAGGTAAAAATCAAATGTTAAGTATGACCTACTTGGCCTCAAATAAAAAACAGAGCCAGCTTTTAATGAAAGCTCAATTGTTTCCAAGTGAAGGCTTCACGACCAATAGAATGTAACATCCAGGGTCTAAAGACTAAAATACTGTATCAGTCTTAGCTATGTCATGTTAAAATTTTTCAACTGAATTTTTTCTTTTAATTTTCCTGAACCTGCCTTTGATATATCACTTGAGTGTAGACAAGTATGACAAAGAGCACATGTGACCTTAACTATGACACTTTAGAGGCTTGATCATAATAGGTGTCAACTTAGTTAAAGCAAATTATTTTATCTCAAAGAAAGTTTGTTTGTCATTGGAAAACAGGAACCTAAGGAGTTAACAAATAGTGCTTCTGACTCTTGCTGACTTACTTGTAAGGCAGTATTTCATCATCTCCTATACACTGGTTTGAGGCATTAAAAAATGCCTTCTTTGAATGCCTTTCAAGTGAATACTAGTGTTTTACATGCCCCTTGCTTTTACCAAATAATTTTAATTAGTGCTGTCTTCAGACTCCTGGGGACACAAAACAGAGGCAGACCCAATAACTATACAAAAATAAGTTCAAAATATTACAGCCACAAGCAAAACCTTCCATGGGTAGAGTGTGTTCCCGTTTTCTTTAACCATTTATAATACACCGAATGCAAAAGGCAGTTCATGGACATGTGCCCAGATGTGTCTATTAGTACTAACAAAGCTACAAAGAAAACAGATGAAGCACCATTCTTAAATTAGAAATTCCTCATCATATAAAAAGGCATTGTTTATGCCAGTATATCCAGGTGTCAGATGAAGAGTAAATGCTAGATCACTGTTTCATAATAGCAACATCTGCAATTTTTTTTTAACTTCTAAAAGTAACTGGCCTAACTAAAGTGATATCATGGCAGGATGCTTTCTTTCCTTGAAATAATTGAGCCAAATCTTTCAAAAGGGAAATATATAAAAAACATAAAAATTTATTTTTAGAGCAATAGGGCAATAGAGGGAAAGGGTGGGGGATGAGAACATGAGGGAACTGGATGGTCAGGCTGGACCAGGGATGGAGTGGGAGAGCAATGAAAGAGAGATCTTGATAGAGGGAGACATCATGGGGTTAGGGAGAAACCTGGGTGATAGGGAGGTTCCCAGGAATCCACAAGGATGACCCCAGCAATAGTGGAGAGGGGGCCTGAGCTGGCCTACTCTGGCAACCAGATTGGTGACTGTCCTAACTGTCATCATAGAGCCTTCATCCAGTAACTGATGCCAATAGATCCACAACCAAGCATCAGACTGAGCTCCAGGAGTCTAGTCTAAGAGAGGGAAAAGGGATTATCTGAGCATGGGGGTCAAGATCATGATGAAGAAATCTACAGAGACAACTGAACCAAGCTCATGAGAATTCACAGACTTTAGACCTACAGCTATGGAACTTGGCATAGGACTGGACTAGGTAGGCCCTCTGCATAAGGGAGACTTGGTCTATTTGAGGGCACCCCTGGCAGTGAGATCAGGATCTATCCCTGGTGCCTGAGCTGGCTTTTTGGAGCTCATTACCTATATTGGGGCATCTTGAACAGCCTTGATACGGGAGGGAGGGGCTTAGACCTGCCTCAACTGAATGTGCCTGCAAGGCTTTGTTGACTCCCCATGGGAGGCCTTACCCTTTTAGAGGAGAGGGGGGAGGGGTGGGGGGAGGGAAGGCAGGAGGGATGAAAGGGGAGTCTGTATATAAAATGAATTTTTAAAAAATCTTGAATAAAATAATAAAATGAAATATTCCCTTATAAAGGGAAGAAACAAACAAACAAACACAATACCAGTACCAGCAAATGGCTCAGAGGGTAAAGGTGCATCCCACCAAGCCTGAGAACATGGATCTAGAGTCCCAAGAACCACTCTTGGCTAAGGGAGAACCTTACTCCTATACATTGTCCTATGACCTCCACACACACACACACACACACACACACACACACACACACACACACACACACACACACACACACACACACACACACACACACACACACACACACACACACACACACACACACACACACACACACACACACACACATACACGTGCACCTGTATTACAGGGAGTCCACAAAAATGACCACTTAGAAAACAGTTTATAGTCAATTGAAAGTCTTTATTCCAGCTAGTTGAGTCTACACTCAGTTATTCAGATTCAGGACCTAAATGTAGCCCCAAGCATTTAGGAGAAAGGGTTTTTATAAGGCAAAAAACACATCCTGGTATCTCACTCAGCAGCCATGGGGGGGAGGGGTTGTGCAAGGAAGCAGTTTAATGGAAGCTAAAATAAGCAGTTAGCTAGAAAGGGAGCTTTGGGGAAGTAGGAAGTTTAACAGAAACTAGGGTAAGTTAACTGGGCGTCTTGACCTCAAATCCCTAGAATAAAGTTAGGTAATTTTCTATGGGAGTCTCCATCAAGGAGATCAAATTCTAATTAAACATGAAATAACCTCAGCAAGAATACAAGATGGAGGAAGCTCTACTCTGTTCTGCCCTGTCACACCTGCACAAACATACACTAAATAAGTAAATGATTTTTAAATAATGATTAATTTTAAAAACTTAGTATCAAAGGGGGAAATACGTATAATATAAATGAAAATATGAAGTTCAAGAAATTATCCTTTTAATTTCAGTATTGAATAATCCTTGAGCATGTCCTAGAACCTTTTCATTTTGTCCCTCTTTGAGAGCCTAACAGTGCTGACTGAATCTTCAGAGCTTATGTACATTGTTTGATGTTTGCCGTTCCTCCTCACAGTTACCATATGCCAACACTGTCAAGGCCCTAACCCAAATGCAAAAGCTATTTTGCTCATTTAAGATAGGTTTCTTCCTTGTGGCCTTACTAGCTGCCCCCTAGACACTGGTTACTCTAAAATTCAGCCATGTATATTAGTCAAATAGCTGTAGCTGATGGGTGCATGATAGACTCAAAAATGTTGCCTGCTTCCTACTCAACTGAAAACTGGCAGACTTCACATAAATTAAATGGTTTTAAAACAAAGCAATTTTTATTGTCTTTTAATATCATGAGTTTTAAAGCCTTATATGAAGGGCTAGTACAGTACAAAATACAGTTAGTCCTTCCTGATTCTTACTTTGTGAGGTCACAAGTTATTGTCAGCTACTTACTTGCCATTAGTGTGTCTCAGCCATATTCATAGGTCTCACATAGTCCACCACACACTCCAGTTTAATATTGCTTCATACCTGAGGATAGAATCCGAGCTTACTATGCCATATTCCCAAGGTGCTGATATTGCCTATGACTTGACTTTACATTTTTTATGGGTCTTTTTAAGTTTTACAAATAACCTAATGGCACATGGATAAAAATATAACTCTATAAATTCTTATTTCTTTAAATTCCATCTCAGATTAAATTCTTACTTACATAAGTTAAGCTGTCAGGTTTTACTCCAAATGAAAATAAAACTAAAGTGCCTATAGTTTGTCCTTAAACTCTGTAATTTGAATCTTTAGCAATATAAATACAAAATTATTGTTTAAAGAATATTTAGATGATACCTAAGAAAAACCTACAAAATTCAGTAGAATTAGTTTACTGACTGACATGCCTACCATTTCAAACACTACATACAAGGTTAAACTGGTTGATGCATTGCCCTGTTGCTCTGAAAATGTTATGAGCAATAATTTTAAAAAATATTGATAAAGCCCCAAAATGTTCTTTGAGATCAGTAAAACTAATCAACCCCTAGCTAGGCTGACTATAGGGAAAACAAGGCAGTTTCTCAGCAGTTTCCAAGAGAGAGGAAAGCTTCAGTCTGTACACACATGTGCAACATACCTCTTCATAACAGCGTCATGTACAGTAGCCAAAATGATGGGAAAGCTCCTTATCCACACACAGGGAATAAGACATGCTGCATCAACACAGTGAAAATCACAAATGGATAACTAAGCAGCATGGATTAATCACAGATAATTGTGCTTAGTGACATAAGACAGACAGATCCCATCTGTATAAATAAGTGAAATGTACGAACTTTGCACTTTGAAACTCTGCTGCTTGCAACTTCATCCATAGTGGCAAAGATTCACTCAGTGGTTTCTTGGGGAGTTTTCAAAATCCTATTCCTAAGCGTATTAAATATCAGAAGTTAGAAAAGAGTTCACACATGTGTGAAGGGGGTGGGATGTAAAAAAAAAATAGTCATTAAGAGAAGAATTAAAGCATCCTTCAAACATTTTTGTGGACTGAATCCCTGCTAGAGACCTCTGGAAATTATGGGCCTGGGTGGGCCTGTGACTCCTAAAGGTTTGTTCCTGTATTTGCTGGAGTAGTTTGTCCCTGTAGCCTACCCCATCAGAGCATACTACAGTTTCTGCCTCCCCAAGGCTCATCTCGCTCGTCCTTCACTGTCTGGCTGTCTACTCTCTAAGTCACAACTCTCAATGTGTGCACTGGTTTTAAACCAGAACTTTGAACTAGAAAGCTATCCATGGCATCAAAGGGCAGGTCAGGGAGAAACCAGAAGGCTGAACGCTGCTTGAGAAGGGACCAGGAAGTCTGGATGTGGAGATCTAATCAGTAGTGTAGTGCTTGCCTGCTTTGTGTCCCTGGATTGTTTCCTAGCACCACCAGAAGAGGAAAAAAGGCCAAGTATGGTGGCACACACTTTTAATCCCACACTTTAGAGTCAGAGGCAGGTTGATCTCTGAGTTTAAGGCAGCCTGCTTTGTACAGTGACTAGAACAGACAGAGTTGCAAAGTGAGACCCTGTCTCCTCAACTACCACACCCAAAGAAATGCAACCATTTGAATGAGAATTGCTGTAATAGGATATAGTTGGCAAACACCTAACAAAGAAAGAGAAGAAAATGTTTTTATAATTTGTTTTCCATTACAGAAATGGAAGGAAAGTATTACTAAATCTAATCTCACTTAGATTAACTTTTTTAAGACAAGGTCTCACTATGTTATTATTGCCTCTGCCTCCTAAGTACTGGGATTAAAGGCATGCACCACCACAACATGCCAAAGAAACTTATTTTTATGTCCAGAGATAATGCTATAAAATAATGTCAGTCTGGCTTGAATTTTACTTAATTTCGACTATAAACTGTCCAACTATTCTTAGTCTTTTCAATTAGTTGTTCTTACACTATAGTCACAAGAAATTCATGGGGTCTCGTTCCCTTATTTTTACTAATAAGAAAACTCACACTTACTGCAGATGCTTATATTATTAAAAGGTTACAGGAACCACACTCCTCATTATTTAGAACATGTCAAGGAAGAGGCACCACAATGTGGAGGCCTACTGCGTATGCTTCAGACACTTTTATTTATTTTTTCTCTGTAATTCAAAGATTTATTTTTTTAAAAAAGTCTTTTTTTCCATGTATCCCTCTGCTCTCCCTCCCTTCCCTTCTCCCTTCCCTCCTCCCTTCCCTCCCAGTCAGCCTTCAGCTTCCCCCCTTTCCCTTTCTCCGATTCCCTCCCCAAGAAGGGCAAGAAGTCTCAAGGTAGGTAGGCTCAATATAGCACATACACTCTAGGCAAGTCCAATTTCCTCATCCCAATATCAAGGCTGGCTTAGGTGTTCCTTTTCAGGGAATGGACTCCAAGGTGCCAGCCTACTGACAGGAACACAGTCTAATCCCACCCCTCAAGACTCCACATACTGCCAAGGCCAATTGACAGTTGTCTACCCTTGGAGGGCCTAGTTCCTTTCCCCAATGGTTCCTCAGTGGCTCTTCTGGAATCAGGGAGCTCCCCAGAGCTCCAGCCAGCCACCTCTGTGGGACTTCTCATAATCCCTATGCCCTTCTCATACAGACTTTCCTCCCCTTCTCTCAGCTGGACCAGGAGCTCGGCCCAGTGCTCTACCTCTATTCCTTGTTGGATATAGGTTCTGTGATGACACTTAAGGTGTTTATGAATTTGATTATAGGGGAAGTCCTGTTTAGGCACCCCCTCCACTATTGGATGGAGACCTAGCCAGGGACATCCTGTGAGTTCTTGGAGGTTTCCCTAGCACTCGGTCTCTTTCCAACCTCACATTGGCTTCCTCTATCAACATATCCATCTGCTTTTTTTCCCCTCTCTCTTTGTTGCTCCTCTCACTCAACCATCTCCTCTAATGATTTGTTCCCACCTCTTCTTGGTTGCAACTCATTATGATTCCAGTTTGCTAAGGTGATCTTCTCTATTTTCTCTTGTAGGGGATTCTCTGGATGTCTCTCTTAAGTTCCTTCTGATCCCAAGAAGTTCAGGGAATGTGATTTACAGCTTGGGTATTCTTTGCTTTTTATCTAAATTCCACTTATGAGTGAGTACATCCCATGCCTATCTTTCTGGGCTTGTGATACCTCGCTCAGGAGGATATTCTCCAAATCCATCCATTTGCCTGCAAATTTTAGGATGTCATTTTTTTTTTTAAATGCTGAATGGGTACTCCATTGTGTAGATGTACCACAGTTTGTTAATCCATTCTTCAGTTGAGGGGCATCTAGGTTGTTTCCAAGTTCTTGCTATTACAAATAATACTGCTATGAACATAGTTGAGCTAATGTCTTTGGGGTACAAATGTGCATCCTTTGGGTATATGCCCAATAGTGGTATTGCTGGATTCTTGGGGAGACTGATTCCCAGATTTCTGAGGAACCGCCATACTGCATTCCAGAGTGGCTGTACAAGTTTACATTCCCACCAAAAATGGAGGAACATTGCTCCACATCCTCTCCAGCATAGGCTGTCGTCTGTGTTTTTGATCTTAACCATTCTGACAGGGTTAAGGTGGTATCTCAAAGTTGTTTTGATTTGCATTTCTCTGATGGTTAAATATGTTGAGCAATTTTTAAGTGCCTTTTTCAGCCATTTGTAATTCTTTTGTTGAGAATTTCCTTTTTAGCTAAAACTTCTTTTAGCTAAAATTTCCTTTAGCTAAAACTTTGAGAATTATATTGAATAGATAAGGAGAGAGAAGACACCCTTGTCTTTTTAATTGGGTTATTTAGGTTTGGGGGCTCTTAAGTTCTATATATTTTAGAGATCAGACCTCTGTCAGATGTATGGCTGGTGAAGATCTTTTCCCATTCTGTAGGCGGTCGTTTTGTCTTATTGACTGTGTCCTTTGCCTTACAGAAGCTTCTCAATTTCAGGAGGTCCCACTTATTGATTGTTGTTCTTAGTGTCTGTGCTACTGGTGTTATATTTAGGAAGTGATCACCTGTGCCAGTGCATTGGAGGGTATTTTCTACTTTCTTTTCTATCAAGGTTTATGTTGAGGTCTTTGATCCACTTGGATTTGAGTTTTGCGCAGGGTGATAGCTATGGACTGACCTTTTTGCATTCTTCTACATACCACCATCCAGTTATGCCAACACCATTTGTTGAAGATACTATCTTTTTTCCATTGAATATTTTTGGCCTCTTTGTCAAAAATGAAGTGTTCAGAGGTGTGTGGGTTAGTGTCGGGGTCTTTTGATCCACAAGTCTATTTTTATGCCAGTACCAGGCTGTTTTATTACTGTAACTTTATAGTATAGCTTAAAGTCAGGGACAGTGATTCCTCCTGAAGTTCTTCTATTGAGCAGGATTGTTTTGGCAGTCCTGGGTTTCCTATTAAGTTGAGTATTCTTTCAAGGTCTATTAAAAAAAATGTGTTGGATTTTGATGGGGATTGCATTGAATCTGTAGATTACTTTTTTGTAAGAGTGCCATTTTTATTATGTTGATCCTACCTATTCAGGAGCATGGAAAATATTTCCATTTTCTGATATCCTCTTTAATTTCTTTCTTCAGTGATTTAAAGTTTTTGTCAAGCAGGTCTGCTACTTCTTTGGTTAGAGTTACCCAAGATATTTGATGCTATTTGCAGCTATTATAAAGAGTAATGTTTCCCTTATTTCTTTTTTAACCCTTTTATCCTTAGTGTATAGGAGATCTGTTGATTTTTTTTTAGTTAATCTTGTACCCTGCTACATTGCTGAAGGTGTTTATCAGCTATAGGAGTTCCCTGGTAGAATTTTGGGGGTCACTTTTGTATATGATTATATCATCTGCAAATAGAGATAGCATGACGTCTTCCTTTCCAGTTTTTAATCCCTTAATCTCCTTCTGTTCTCTTACTGTTTTAGCTTAAACTTTGAGAATTATATTGAATAGATAAGGAGAGAGAGGACAGCCTTATCTTGTTCATGATTTTAGTGGGATTGCTTTGAGTTTTTCTCCATTTAGTTTGGTGTTGGCTGTCAGCTTGCTGTACATCACCTTTATTATATTTAGGTATTCTTCCTGTATTCCTGATCTCTCTAGGACTTTTATCATGAAGGAGTGTTGGATTTTGTCAAAGGTTTTTTCAGCATCTAATGAGATGATCATGTGATTTTTTTTTTCTTTCAGTTTGTTTATATGATGGACAGTTTTTCATATGTTCATCCATCCCTGCATCTCTGGGATGAAGCCTACTTGATCGTGGTGGATGATTTTTTTTTTTTTTGATATGTTGTTGGATTTGGTTTGCCAGAATTTTATTGAGTATTTTTGCATCAATATTCATGAGGGAGATTGGTCTGTAATTCTCTTTCCTTGTTGCATCTTTTGGTGGCTTGAAAATCAGGGTAATTGTGCCCTCATAAAAAGAGTTGAGCAATGTTCCTTCAGTTTCTACTGTATGAAACAGTTTGAGGAGTATTGGTATTAGTTCTTCTTTCAATTCTGTACTGAAACTATCTGGTCCTGGGCTTTTTTTTTTACTTGGGAGACTTTTAATAGCTTCAATTTCTTAACACCGCTTTCATTGTGTCCCATAAGTTTGCATATGTTGTAGATTCATTTTCATTAAATTCTAGGAAGTCTTTGGTTTCTTTCTTAACTTCTTCCTTGACCCAAAGGTGGTTCCATTGAGAGATGTTCAGTTTCCATGAATTTGTAGACTTTCTGTGATTTTTGTTGTTGTTGAACTCTAACTTTAGACCATGGTGGTTTGATATGATACAAGGAGTTTTCCCATTTTTTTGTATCTATTAATATTTGCTTTATAACTGAGTATGTGGTAAATTTTCGAGAAAGTTCCATGAGGTGCTGAGAAATATGTACATTCCTTTGTGTTGGGTAGAAGGTTCTGTATATATCTGTTAAGTCCTTTTGGGTTATATTATCTGTTAGATCCCTTATTTCTCTGCTGAGTTTCTTTCTGGTTGACCTATCCAAGGGTGAAAGTGGGGTATTGAAGTCTACCACTATTGGTGTGTGGGGTTTGATGTGAGGTTTAAGCTTTAGTAGTGTTTTTATATATAGATATAAAAAGGTAAGTACCCTTGTGTTGGGGGCATACATATTCAGGATTGAGACTTCATCTTGGTGGATTTTTCCTGAGATGAATAAGTATTTCTGTCCTGGTCTCTTTTGACTGATTTTAGTTGAAGTCTATTTTGTTAGATATTAGGATGGCTACACCAGCTTGTTTCTTAGGACCATTTGATCGGAAAATCTTTTCCCAACCCTTTACTCTGAGCCTGTGTCTGTCTTTGAAGTTGAGGTGTGTTTCTTGTATGCAGCAGAAGGATGGCTTCTGTTTTTGTATCCATCATGTTAGAGTGTGTCTTTTTATAGGTGAATTGAGTCCATTGATATTAAAGGATATTAATGACCAATGATTGTTGTTATTTCCTGTTATTTTTGGTGGTAGCATGTCTATGTTTCCCTTCTTTGGGTTTTTTTTTTTTTTCCTGTGGGATTATCAATTGCTCATGATTTCACGGGGTATCTGGTTTCCTTAGGTTGGAGTTTTACCTCTAGTGTTTTCTGTAGGGCCAGATTTGTGGATAGGTATTGTTTAAATCTGGTTTCGTTATGAATTTTCTTGTTTACTCCATCTATGGTGATTGATAGTTTTGCTGGGTATAGTAGTCTGGGTTGGCAGCCATGTTCTTTTAGTGTCTGTATAACAACTGACCAGGACCTTCTTGTTTTCATTGTTTCATTTCCATTGAATAGTCCCGTGCTATTCTGATGAGTCTGCCTTTATAGGTAATTTGGCCTTTTTCCTTTGGAGCTTTAAGTATTTTTTCTTTGTTCTGTATGTTTAGTAGCTTGATTATTATGTGGTGAGCAGACTTTTTTGGGGGTGGTTAGACTATTTGATGTTCTGTAAACTTCTTGTATCTTTATAGACATTTCCTTCTTTAAGTTGGGAAAGTTTTCTTCCAAGATTTTGTTGGGTATATTTTCTGTGCCTTTGAGCTGGTATTCTTCTCCTTCATGAATTCCAATTATTCTCAGGTTTGGTCTTTTCGTGTGTTACATATTTCCTGGGCATTTTGTGTTATGACTTTTTTGGTTTTAGACATACCTATTTCCACTATTGAATCTTCCACTCCAGAGATTCTCTCCCATCTCTTGCATTCTGTTGGTTATGCTTTCATCTGTGGTTCCAGTTCATTTCTTTAGATTTTCTATTTCCACCTTTGCCTTGGTTTGAGCCTTCTTTATTGTTCCTATTTGAATTTTTAATTCCTAGAATATTTCTTTAACATGTTTGTTTTCTTTTTCTTAGTTTATTTGCCTTCAGGGATTTGCTAATCTCTTCCAATTTTTTGTTTGTATTTTCTTCTATTTCTTTAAGAGAGTTTCTTATGTCCTCCTTTAAAGCTTCTACTATCTTCATAAAGCTGTTTTTAAGGTCATTTCCTTCTGTTTCCTGTTCACTGCTATGCTCGGGTCTTAATGTTGTAGAACCAACAGCTTCTTCTGGTGGTGCCATGTTGTTCTTTATATTGTTGTGTGTGTTCTTGCACTGACATCTGCCCATTGCCTCCTCAGTTCACTTTTAGTCAGCTCTTAGTCGGCTCTTAGTCACTTGTGGGTCTGGGGGCTGTGTGTCTCCAGTTGTCGCAGGGATTGCTCTTAGTTGCTCTTAGTTGGCTGTAGGCCAAGGAGCTGTGTGTCCTCAATTGTCGCAGGGGTGGTTCTTAGTTGCCTCTTAGTTGACTCAGCTGTAGACCAGAGGGCTGCAGGGTCTCCAGTTGTCGATGTGTGATGACGCAGTTTGTGGTTGGCATGGGGATTGGCCATGGGATGTCCCTCCAGCTGTGTTTGGCTGGGGGTTGCACTTGGGGGGGGTGCTCTTTGCTTTTTGTTGGTTTAGGGTAGAGCTAGGTGTGGTTGGGGTGCTAGAGGCTGTGTCCCTAGGCTGGGCTTTGGAGACCACATTCTCTGCTTAGCCTGGGGGTCTGAGTGGCTCTCACCCCTTAGTCAGCTAAAGACCAGGAGGCTTCAGAGTCTCCAGACACTTTTAATATACCTTCTATTTTGTTTTAAATCAGTAAGGGAAGCATTTAGCTCTATAGAAAACACAGTAAGAAAATACTGTGTGTCAGAGAGAGAGAGAGGAGATGAGAGAGAACTTATAACAGAAAACTAGGGGTCTGTAACCAGATGATCAACTTTTTACATTTTTATTTTTAATAAGTGAGGTTTCTTGTTAACTTCATACGTAAAACTGCACTACATCATGTCCACCCCTCCAACTCCTCCAAAATTTATAACCTCTTCAATTATTGTTACATATACATATATACATACACACACACACACACACACACACACACACACACACACACTTGTGTGTGTGGCTTATTGTATCCATTTAGCTTTGCTTGTATATATATACATGTCCAGGGATGACCTCTTGGACAACCTATGTAGGAGCTCATCCCTGGAGGAAATGACTCTCCCTCTTAGCAGCTTTGTCCACCTGTAGTTCTTCATCTAGGTGGTGAACTCTGTGGGATTTCCCATCAGCAGTGGCTTGTCAGCTGGTGGTGTCACACTGATCTTGTTCAGACAATATATTCAGAGCGTCATGTCCAGAGGACACTATCTAACATTGGGTATTCCAGGCCTCTAGCTCTTAAACTCCACACCCTCTTCTCCTCCAGTGTCCCTGAGCCACAGGGGTAGGAGTTTGCCTTGAAGATGTGCACTGAGGTTAGGCACCATAGTCACTTAGTCTCTGTTGCAAAAAGAAGCTAGTTGAATGAGCAGTTAAGGCTACACTGTGGATATAAGGATAAAATTTTAGAAAAAGGTTTGAATGTACACTGGTGTGAGAAACTGGGCAGTAAGAAGTTCTCCTCTTGAGTCTTTGACCTCTCCAGACACATGTAGTTTGCCAGATTTAAAATCTAGATCATGACGTAAAATTCCCATTGGTTTATCAGGAACAGTTAACATATTACACACATGCCTGCTTACTTCAGCTTACCAAGTCTGTATATCCAAATTAAACATGGGGAGAAAGACTGCATTTATTGTGTGTGTCTATGCATATATGAGTGTGTGGGTGTGCTCACCCATGCAGGTGCATGTAGAAGATAAGAGCGTGACATCACAGTATCATCCTCAATGGCTCTTCTACCTTATTTTGTTAGAAATTTTAGACAGGATCTCACCAGACCTGGAAGCACCATCTTGTCTAGGCTTGCTAGTTACTAAACCTTAGGAAGTCCCCTGTTTTTGCCTATACCTAGCACTGGGTTTACAACATAAATTACAAAACCCTGCTTTTTATGTGGGATGTGAACTCAGTTGTCTCGTCTCTTCAACCCCAAAAGCTGACCTTTAGACAGGCTACCTATCATACTCGTTAAGAACAGCTCTAGCAAATATATTATGACTGAAACTTACCTTGACCAGGCAAAATTCTGTAGCTGCACTACTCAGACAGCGATGGCTCACCCTTGAATTCCAGCTCTTGAGAGGCAGAGGCAGGTAGATCTCCTAGTTCAAGGCTAGCCTGGTTCCAGGACAGTCAGGACTACACAGATAGTCCCTGCTTGGGGTGTGGAAGGGATTGAACAGCATTGATAGGACTGCCTGGTGGACTGGGGCGGATCACAAGTCATCAGCCTACGTTCTGCCAATATGAGATGGCTCCACGAAGGGAAGCTGTGGACAGCTTGTCTAATATACACTGTGAACAATGAAATGATCAATCCTTGTCCTGCATCTCTTCCTCTCCCATCATCCATATTCCTTTGTCCAGGACCTCGCTGATGAATTGGTGAAAACTGGGTATGGTGTCTCAGTGTACTAGAAGCTAAGACAGGAGAAGCCCAGAAGGTTCAGGCCCAGTTACCTGACCCCAAACCCTGTGCTACCGAATGAATTCCAGACCAGATTAGGCTGCAGTATTAAATTCCTGTCTCAAATCACCAAGAAAAACATTTTAAAAACACACATTCTTCCCTTTTCTTCTTCTCAACTTTGTCTCCTGTAAGCTAGGCCTACATTGGACTTGTGCTTCTCCTGCCTCTACTTCCCAAGTGTTAGTGACACTGACGTGGGTACCTGGGAGTGGGCCCTGCCAAGCTAAGTAAGCATGGGCAAGAGTCAGTACAGGGGTGATTTGAGATAGGGAGGTGGCATAGGAGAGGCTGGCGGGCCTTTTCAGGGGTGCGCATGGCCGCCAGTACTTCCTGTTATCTGAGCCCTAGACTTGTTCATTCTTGGCTGCAAAATTGTTTCTGAAATGTGCTGTCTTCTGTTGGCTCCTCTGAACGCCTTCAGACAGACCCACATATCTCTTGCCCAGAATGTGTCCCTTGTTATCCTTTAAGCCCCCACTTCTTCCTGATTCTGTGCTTGCAGAACTTCCATAAGTACAGTTTTGTGTGTGTGCTTCACACTGTTATGCCACACAACAAAAGCCACAAATTATGGTTATTTATATCTGTCAAAATTTTTGCACAGTATAATGTTGTGAATGGAGCCAGACAATGCAATACTCTAATTTGGGCCTAAAAATTACTATTGAATGGTGTTGCTGACCTAAGCCTCCTCACATGTAAACTGAGAGTAATAAGACCTATCTTGTGGTATTGTAGAAATTAAATAAGAAGCCCTAATCATACACAGTAGTTGCTCAGAAAACCTGCCCTTTCCCATCTCTGTTAGTGGTGGAGGTGTAAGAGCCAAAGTTATGTTTTAAGTTTTAATGACTGTGCCTAAGAGATGCAGAAAGCAAAAATGCCTCAAGCCTGTAAGCCCCTTGCCCAAGGACAGACAGTTCCTGAAATGCTGAAGGCTGTTGTTTACAGGAGTTTACAAGTCACATGTCTTCACTCCTCTAAACAAGTTGGAAGTGCTTGGCAGGAGGTTGTAGATAGAAAATACATCGGGATTTATGAGGATATATGCTTGCCCCTGATTAGACATGATGGGAGATAAGGTGGCTTTGTGAGGTTGTTAAGTTTCTGCAGAATGTGATTAGTCACCATTTCTTGGGAATGGATATGAGCCTAGCCAGTATTTAATTAAATCTTGCTTCAAATTTGACTTTATGGGCTGGAGAGATGGCTCAGAGGTTAAGGGCTGTTCTTCCATTAGTCCTGACTTCACTTCCCAGCACCCACATGGTGGCAAACAACCATCTATAATGAGATCTGGTGCCCTCTTCTGGCATGTAGGCATACATGTGGGCAGAACACTGTATACATAGCAAATAAATAAATCTTTTTATAAAAGAATTGGGGGAGCTTTAAATTGTGGTGGTCTCCCAGCCAGAGGGATTAACAGAGGTTTAAGCATTTGTCAGATGAATGGCGAGGTCTCCGTCGTCATATTTCAGGTAAGCATTCTGTAGTGTGGCTTTCACTTTCCTGTCAGACTCTTACTCTTTGTTTGTGTGTTTCAGGTTCACAACCAGTATCCAACTGAGTTTGAATTCAATCTCTATTACCTAAAGTTCTTGGCTTTCCATTATGTGTCTAATCGCTTTAAAACATTTCTTCTGGATTCAGACTATGAAAGATTAGAGCATGGTATGTATTTATAGGCCCAGTCCTATCTGTTGTTGCTGTTAGTTTTGCGTGTTTTCAGTGAAAGCTTCAATGATGTGACTGATTCCAAATAAGATTTGAGTGTATAGTGATTTCAGTAACTGCCCAGTTCCAGGGTAGTGTGCTCTCCCTCGGCCATTAGTTACAGCACATGCTCATTTTTGTCCTGCCTTTATAAAGCTAAAATGCTCCAAGCACTACCACTGTGAAGAAGACATTTAATTCATGTATTTCCGTCCATGTTCACTATGATGGAAAGAGACCTGTCCATGGTGGCAGTTTGGCTAGCAGCTCAGGCAAAAGGCTCCAAACCAAACAGATACCAAGTGATCACAGAAGGAATCAGTGGGCAATTTCTTGGCACAGTTGCTAGGATGTGATAAGCACTTGAGGAATTACAGCCATCACTATCATTACAGTTTCTAATATCTATAATGTTTGTAAAAAATAGTCTCTGAAAAACTATGAAAATATTTCCCCGGGGGGGGGGGGGAGTTGTTAGGAAAACAGGAAAATATGTATTACAAATTTTTGTTAGGACAAGTCAGAAAAAAGTCAGCACTTGTTCCAGGTGGTTTGGTTGGCAGAGTGCTAGGCACCATCACTTGCACCACATAAACTGAGCATGGTGAAGCTGTGAGTGGACCCTGCAGTTAAGAAGAAGGAAGGACAAAGTAGAAAGGAAATGGTCAGTCTTGGACCTTTTAACAGGATCACTTTATACAAAGCAAAGTAGCACATTCTTTCCATAACTTGCTCTTGTTTCACCCTGTCATGTTTATATCTGCCACTTAAGAACAGAATACACAGTACTTGAGAGGCAGAGGCAGGTGGATCTGAGTTTGAGGCCAGCCTGGTCTACACACCTAGTTCAAGGACAGCTACGGCTACCCAGGAGGGGAGTAATATCAGAATCTAAATTCATGTAATCACTCAAGGAGACAGAAAACATTCTCTATCTTTAGGAGTTTCTGTGACAATCATTTGTAGTACAAGTAAACTCTTAACCAAGAATATGTTTTCAGTTGCTTCATAATGGACAAGTTTTTTAAAGAAGTGTAAAATTACATTTTCAATTGAGCTTCAGTTAATAAGGCCATTTTCTCTTGAGACGTGTGTAGCCTCTCTCCTTTGTGGCTATACATTCAGAAGCAAGACCTGAGTGTGACAGCCCTGTCAAGCCCTATTCCACATTTCCCACACACGTGGCCTGTCCAGCCCAGTTTTTGTCTGCAGTTAGCCTTTAAGATTTCTGCACATTTGTTGCTACTTTCAAACACATAACAAACATTTCACTTTCTCTTTTTCTGTGTTTCATACTTTTAGACAATTTCAGTTTATTTCCATGTTGATGGGTTTTTTTAATTACAGGAACTTTATTTGATGATAAAGGTGACAAGCATGCCAAGAAAGGAGTTTGTATTTGGGAGTGTATTGACAAGATGCACAAGCGGAGTCCCATTTTCTTCAATTACTTATATTCACCAGTGGAAATGGAGGTAAAGTTAAATCATCTGTGTCTTATTTTCTGAATGTTTTGTATGAGTTTCTCTTCACTTTAGTATATGTTAACATTTGACGAGGTTTCATACCAAGGGTATTTAAAAGTTTGAGACAGCATAGGTTTGGGTTGTAATGGAAATGGAGACCGTTCATTAAATACTTGATGAAAATACTAGGAGCTAGTCTCCAAAACTTAGAAGAGACAATGTCAACACAATCTAAACAAAGCAACTTTACCTGTCTAGGATTAAAGGTGCTATCATGCTAGGCCATAGCTGAAAATTAAATGCTTTAGTATATAGTAAACCTAAGGAAGGGCTTTAAGGGAAGCGCTGACATTTGGAACCACACCCAGAAGACAGCATATCTCAGGGGCAGCAAGTCTTGGTCATATGCAGATGCATGACCTAGGCCTAAATCCAGGCCACTCACCAGTCTGTCACCCAAGTCAGCCTGTCATGCCAGTGCATGAGTCCCAAGGCCCAGAGGAACCAAGTAGCTGCCTGAGAAATAATGAGCAGAGTTTGACTTTGTGGTCTAGGGTACACACAGTGTTCATGCGAATCAGGGTGGGAGGACCAGCAAGCTAAGCCAAGGCCTGTGGGCTGGGACCTATATCCCTCTGTGCCACTAGTAGTGTAGAATGATGAGAAACCCAAGAACCCTTTATTTAATGCTCTCTTGATGTATAAGTTTTAAATATTTATGTGAATTTATAAACTTGCTCTGCATCCTGCAAATGTAAGGGGCTGGCCTTACATACTTGGTACAAGTATTGAGTATTTCAGGTTGAGATAAAATTACATTTCAGAATTTTCTTTAAACAGGCCCTGAAGCCTAATGTAAATGTCTCTAGCCTCAAGAAGTGGGATTACTACATAGAAGAGACTCTGTCTGCAGGTCCTTCCTATGACTGGATGATGCTGACCCCTAAGCATTTTCCCTCTGAGGAGTCAGATACAGTTGGAGGAGCTGGATCCCAGAGTCAAAGAAGAACAGTGTGGCCATGCTATGATGACATCAGCTGCAGCCAGCCAGATGCTCTCACCAGACTTTTCAGTGTAAGTCAGCAATGTGTAGACACACCTACATGTACTTAGGGCCCCCAAGAGTACAGCTTAGACTGGCTTGCATACTTAACATCTGTAATGGTTTCCTTACTCTGGGGTGTGTCTGAATCTGAAGAATCCATCCTTGATTCTGTGCAGCAGTGGGCACCATGCTTAGCTATTGGCAAAGTACCCATAAAAGTGATTTTGCAGTACTACAAGGAAGCAGCTAAGAAAAGAGTAGTTTTCCTTCCAACTGCTTCCCAGCAATGTTACCTGTCTGGGCTGTTGGAGTTAGGTCTCGACAATGGCTTTTGAGGATGCTTTACTACCCTTTGTTAGAAATATGGGTAGCCAGTGGCCTTATGGGACACCTACAAGGACAGCTGTGTGTTCTTATGTGGGTCAGACAGTTGATGAAGAGACTCCTCTGTTCTCAAGCCGGGAAGACTATGCTGCATTGATGGCTGCCTCAGACCCTGTCAGAGGGAAGTCATTTTCATCAGCATCTCTTGGTTCATTCTTTGCACATCTGGTTTGAGTCACCAAAGTTGAGGGCTCCTCTGTCAAGAAAGACTTATTAACTGCCTCAGCAATTAGGGTTGGAACATAGACCATAGGCCTTTAACTATAGTGGGATTATGTTGTTACATTGTAAATAATGGTCCTGCCTACTGATTTAACAAAAATACTGATTGGCCAAAGGCAGACAGGAAGTGTAGACAGGACTACCAGACTAAGAAAACTCTGGGAACAGGAAGAACAGGGCAGAAATGCTACAGAGTTACCAGAGAAGCCAGCAGAGGACAACTATGCCGCTATGAACCAAACCCCATGACTGAACAAGATAAGAATCATGGATTTAAGAACAAAAGCTATCTAGCAATATGCCAGAGCCATAGGGTTATCCGCATAAAATTAATAGAAGCATATGAGTGTTCCTGTGGGACAGCGGGTAAGAACCTCAGGGCTAGGCCATCAGATTTTCCACAGGCTGTCCAAGAGTGAAGGTGTTTGAGACACACACTTTCATGTCTTATATTTAAGTCAATATGTTTAAAAACCCTGCTGAGTCCTAATAAATTATTATCAAATCCAGCTATACTGTAGCCAAGCTGCTCATGTGGGCCCAGTATAGAAGAAACCTGTGTCTCCAGGCACATCCTGACCTTCCATAAAGTATTCATCTGTCAAAACTGTCCTTTTAATTTCTTTTCAGGAAATTGAAAAATTGGAGCATAAATTGAACCAAACTCCTGAGAAATGGCACCAGCTATGGGAAAAAGTAACCTTAGACCTCAAGGAAGAGCCAAGAACAGATCATGTAAGTTGGCAAAGCCCCCTGAGCTTTTGAGGGAGCTAGGTCAGATAGAGCCCGGAGTCCAGAGCCCATAACCCAGAGAAAATAGTAGAGAGGGTCATGCCCTGAGGGTTCAGGGTAGAATGTTCCAGATGACCAAATGCTTCCTGAATGTCTCACTCCCCACAGTGACATAATGCACATGTTCCAGGCACTGAGTCCAGAGGAAATTACTGGGTTCTCTATCTCGGTGCCACTGTGGTCTCTCTTGACCTACCACAAAGGACACGGAATGCCAAGCCCAAGTTTGCTCCAGAGAAACAAGCAAAGAGCAGTAGTCTAAGATGACACACACACACGCTACTTTCCTTTCTGTCTCCCAGCTTCCTTTTCTGTTTGCTTGCGTTTCTTACACCCCATTTCCTATCTGATGATGGAATATACATCAAGCATGTGGTAGATTCAACTGAGCCCTACACAGTCCACAGTGAGCACCACAGAGAAGGAGGGCTGCCCCTCAAACCCACTGAGGGAAGTGAGGACACATGAGTGTTCTGAAGGGCATTTCAGGGGGAGAGACAAGACAAGTGGCCTAAGAAGAAGGCCCTTGGTGAAGGGCCTCTGGGCTCCATCCTACCTTCCCTTGGCTGTTTGGGAGCTGTTGCCACTTGGACATAAAGCATCATGATTCACTCATGGCCTTTTACCCCAGAAAAATAAAAGTTGTTTCTAGATCCATGAAAGTAGGATGTATACTGTTAAAAATAACATTACACAGAAGCTACCAAGAGATGAACATTACCCACAATGTATAACCTAGAAATAAGAGATTTACTGAATGTGAAATTTTAAAACTTGCATACGTGCCATTCATTTGCATCATTTTAGTTGTCACTTAGAACTCCATTGTAAAGGGATAAAATTTGGTTTGGGGTTGTTTTGTTTTACCAGTCCCCAAATAATGGGCATTAAGTTGTTTCTACTTTTTATTTAAATAAATAACAAAAAAAAAAGATAAATGTTTGCCATGTGTTGGCCCACTAGATGTTTTTCACCCTGAGCTACATTTGTATAAATGAAATTATCAGCCAGCCAATCTCTGAGCTCTGGGAAACTGTTCTAGCCTGTTCTGTTCTTCTCAGTCCCAAAGGCACACATCGGGGTCCCCAGGACTTGTGTCTACCAACGTGCCTTCCTATCAGAAGAGGCCTGTGCTGCACCCACTGGACCGCAGCACTGGCGAGGATCAGAATGCCACCATCGCCCCATCCAATGGTGTAGAGCACAGGGCGGCCACGCTCTACAGCCAGTACACATCCAAGAACGATGAGAACAGGTGATATTGCTGGGTCCTGACTGCAAACAGCCTTGGCTTTCATTCTGTGTGGTTTTTGTTTTTGTCTTTCCAAAATACTTTGTTTAGATGGTTCTGGGTGGGGGATTAATATTTAAGAGAATGTATGTCAGGCAATATTTTTCAGTGACCCACATCAGAAATCCTACTCATCCTGGCTAGAAGGAAAAGAATTTGCTCACATAAACTCAGGATGCCAAGGACATGCAAGCCTCTCTCACCGCATCTTCAGACTTCTGTTTCCAGCTCTGTTTTCCCTCAGTGTCACAGCATTCCTGGCATAGCAGAAAGCATGGAAACCAATTCCTAGCCAGGGTTGTATGGTGGTCCCAGCAGAAGGAGTCAGTCTCTCCCAAAGGGCTAAGGACAAAACTCCAGGGAGAGCTCTCATTAGGGAGACAGAAACCTGACAAACAAAAGGCAGTATGTTTGATTTTGTAATGAGGTCTTGTCACCCTTTCTCCTAGATCCTTTGAAGGAACACTGTACAAAAGAGGAGCATTGCTGAAGGGTTGGAAACCCCGTTGGTTTGTTTTAGATGTAACAAAACATCAGGTAAGACCTGAAGAAACTCTTTCTGTCTAGGCTCATCTCAAGCCCTGCTTGTGCATTTCTTACCTAGGGCTTCATCTTTGTAGATGATGCTTCTTTCAAGGCCCAAAGTGTCCCTGAGCCAGCAGTAATTGTTGGGAGGAAATTTTAAAGCCGCCTCTACCCAGAGCCGAGCATGTCCAAAGAACTCTTTTAACACCAGATCTGGAAGCATCTGGGGCTTTAGCCTGTTGCAGGCACATAGGAGCTGTGTGTCCCTCCCTCCCAGGGTACTGCTGTCCATCTTTGCTGCAGAAAACATTCAGCAATGAAGGGCTAGTCCAACATTTACTGCACCTCACTTACTGGTTATTTAGCGAGGAACTTATACTCTTCAAAAATGGGGGCACTGGGAGGAAATGTGCCCACCCAGTCCTGGGGTTCACAAACAGGGTAGGTTAGACCTTCCCTCTCAGCATGCTTAGACTTTCATCTCTTTGTTGCCATGATCTCAAAGGACTCTTATCCAGACCTTCTGGCAAAGGGCCCTTCATTTGCAAAAGAAGTGAAGCCTTTGTTTCAGGCACGTGCTGTGGTCAGACTATCGGGAAGAACCTAAAACTGGTTCTCAACTTCCCCAGTGCTGTGACCCTTGAATGCAGTTCCTCAGGTTATGGTGACCTCAACTACAAAATCATTTCATTGCTACTGTTATGGACTGTAATGTAAACATCTGATATGCAGCCCCTAAAGAGGTCACACAAGTCACAGGTTGAGAACCACTGCTGTAGTCTGTGCCCTGACATCTCCAGGAGGATCCTTCCAGAGCAAGACTACTCTGGGGCCACCTTTTCCTCAGGTTCAAGGACTTTGTTGGGTTTTTTTGTGTGTTGGCCTTTAACAATATGGAGATTTTCAAATATACAAATATAAGCCCTTTTTAGAGATGCACTTTAAAATAGCTGTGTCCCCGAAATCATAGAACCTCCACTGTGTAGAAAAGTTCCATTAAAACACTAAATATAACTAACATAGGAAAAAATGATGATTTTGCTATGCTTCAAAATGATATCAAATTATACTTGTATTCCTACCAATCTGGATTTCTTTAGCGTGGAAGATACATAGTTTTCCATTTAGTTCTGCTCACACCATGCCTGGGGTTGGGGGATGGGTCTAGAGCCACAGTAATGGATATGCCAATCACAGGCCTGCAGTGCACACTGGAAGCCGAACTAAGCCAAGAAGGCTTTCGCCAGTAAGTTCTTTAGCTTTTAAAATATTTCATTTCTTCTTATTCCAAAGTAATACACAGTTATTGTGCCAAATTTAAACATCTCATAAAACTCTAACAGCCCCAGAGCCAGAGCTAGGAGCTGTCTGTCATGTCCTTCGGCACCATTTTGTACTGCATATCTGTTGCTTGCCAGCTTGCTGTTCATTTCAAAGCTTTCCTTGTCCTTTGTCCGTCTCATGGCCATTCTGTCACTCAGTGAGACAGTGTTCAGTGCTGAGCTGACAAATGCAGCCCCAGTGGAGACCTCAACATTTCCTGTCCCTAACATAGAGGTGGGAGAGATGCATCCACAGACACATTCATTTTAGCCGACATCACTAAATTGTTTGTAACAAGTTTTGTTCCCAGTAACAGCATATGGGAGTCTCCTGTCTTGCTGGACATTGCCAGCCACTGTAATTTTTCTCAGACTGAATGGATCCTCCATAATTTTGTCAGTCAAGGCTAGGGAGACTCCAGACGTTTGTAGTCAGACAGTGTTTCTCCTGTGACTTGCCCATTGCAATCCTTTGGTCATTTTCAGGTAGGTTGTTTAGCAGTGTCTAGGATTTACTTTTTTGTTGTTTTTTGTTTTGTTATTTTTGGTTTTTTCAAATGAGTTTCTCTCTGTGTAGCTCTGGATGTCCTGGAACTCACTCTGTAGACCAAGCTAATCTTGAGCTCACAGAGATCCTCCTGACTCTGCCTCCTGAGTGCTGGGGTTAAGGCCTGTATAAGAGACAGCCAGTATGGCTATTATTCCACGCAGAGTTAGCACCAAAAACAAGGTACAGAGGAAGGTGATGAGATACAATGTGGAAAGCTGTCATTTCCTTTCTGTGTCCCATCTGTCTCTTCTTGGTCCTAGCTACGATACTATGATTCGGGCGAAGATACAAGCTGTAAGGGCCACATTGATCTGGCTGAAGTAGAAATGGTTATCCCTGCTGGCCCTAGCATGGGAGCCCCAAAGAATACAAGTGACAAGGCTTTCTTTGATGTAAGTCCATCTTTCCTTTTCTGCTGCACATTTCCCATTGCCTCCCAACATTACAGGCCCCAAGAGGAGCTGGTAGTCACTAGAGATGGGTGTCTTATGGCTTTGGGGGAATGGCAGACTAACCCATGACTTCACTTTTCACACTGCCCAGAGCCTCTGTCTCTTCCTCTGCCCTGCTACACACTGTCCACTGCCCTTAGTCACTGTGGAGGGAGGAGAGGAAAGTCAGACTGAGTGGAACACAAGGAAAGCTGACATCTTCCTGGATCTGCCTTTGAGGAAGGGGTGGAGGGAAGTCCTCAGGACCAGCTTGTGCCTCTGGCCTCTCTCATATACAACACCAAAGCAAGATTGGTGAGAAGGCTCTGAGGAGAGCTGGGCCATTCCTTTTTAGCTGAGGCCATAACAGAAGCCCAGAGCCAGGGAACAGCATCATAGTCTGTACAGGGATTGAGAATGTGACTTCCCACTTGGTGACACTGGCTTCACCTTAAGGATTAGTTAGTAAGGGACTAGATAACTTCTGCATGGCCCTTAGAATACCCAACAGGCTACCTCAAGGTGACTGACAGATGATGTTAGAACAGGCAGTTCTATCTGTCCAGGATGGGATTAGTTTGCCACTTACACAAAGCCATACACAGCCTGCTTTATATCTGTTGCTCTGTCATTCGGTTCTGTAGCTCAAGACCAGCAAGCGTGTGTATAACTTCTGTGCCCAGGATGGACAGAGTGCCCAGCAATGGATGGACAGGATCCAAAGCTGCATCTCTGATGCCTGATGCCCATGACTGACCAAGCACAAGAGGTAGAGGAATTCACCTGCCAGATGGGAGTGGATGATGGCCACCCAGGACTTGAGTTCTGCTCACCCTGTCCCCTCTTGAGGCAGCAGCCTTGTCACACAGATCTGGGTAGGAGCCCAGACCCCTTCATGGCATCATCCCAACAGGATTTAAGTGGCCGGGGACCAGAGAAAGCTCCCACCTGCTGCCATCATCTAGGCAAGGTAGTTGCCACTTGAGTCCTCATGAAGGCCCTTTTTTTTCCTCCAAGACCATAATTTCCTTTGAGAACTTTTAACAACAAAAATCCAAACCCTCCAAAGGTCATCCTGCATATGTTTCCCATCCAACACACCTACTTTTATGCCTGTCTTTGAGATGCTCAGTTCTCTGGTGCTGCCAGGAGGTGCTTTCCTGGTCTCTGTCCTGCTATGGAGCTTCACAGCAGGAGACATCACTACTCAGTGGCAGGCAAAGAGGGAGTGCACAGGATTCTGATGGGAAAGGCCACAGTGGCACAGAAGACCTGTGCCAGTGCAGGAAAACACTGCTTCAAACCACTGATCTGAGGACACAGTATCTGTGTCTTGTGTCCCCTGCTGTTCCTTGACAGCTTTCTGTGAAGTAACAAGCAGGAGCAGAATGTGTGGCCCCACAGAACACCCACGTTGAACTCCTGACCAAGGAACAAGTTGAAGGCTGAGGTCAGCTGCTTGCCAGCACGCACCTGGGACAAAGCCAGATGACCAGACAGAGCTGCTCCTGAGAAGCAAGAATTGCTCTTACACTCACTCTCTCAACTTTAATAACCTTGTTTCTTTAGCCTAAAACTCAAGGATGCTGTTCACCTCCATGAATCTGAGCAGCTACTGCAGCCGCTGGGCCCTAGCGATTAATGTGTTTGTTTTGAAGTGTTAATATGTTAAATACCAAACTAATATTTCAGAATATGTATATATGATTTCTATATCCTGATTTTTCAGATAGCCTGCTTATAATTTAATATAAAAATAACTAAACTGATTCATAAAACTTTAGTAATAAAAGATTGCTCCCTTTTTAAAAAATAAAAACTACTTTGTAGATTAAAAATAAGTCAGTTTTTTAAATTAAAAATTATCAACACACTAGAAAATAGAACTGTTTTAATATATAAGAAATTGGGAAATAAAAATGAAGGAATTTTTATCACATTCATTTTCTAAATTTGCCACCTGTGAAAATGGTTTTTGCACATTATTTGTATTTTTCTTTGTATATGAAATAATTTTTTGTACTTTGTAAAATATGGAGCCCATTGTATGTTCAGCTCTTTGAGACTATGCCCACTGCTGCTTTTGTAACTGGATTCTTCTAACTTTCATGAAGGCATTACAAGCCTTAAGTTCACTAACCACCAAGAATTAAATTTATTTCTTAAGAAAAAGTGTCTTTTGTGTATTGTGAAGTCAAGTTCACTCTGCACTGTCCAGTACTCAGGAGCAATGTGGAACATCTAAACCATGACCCATCTGGTCCTTGAAAGCAACAGAGATGCTGGACTGCAGCCACAGGCTTCTGGGTTCTAGAAATGGTTCTGCAACAGTTAGGGGGAAACCTGGGATGGTCCTCTCTGCTTTTCCAGTAAGCTGTGCCACCGGCCAAGCTCCTGCCCCTTCTGGGCCAGAGATACTACCTGTGCTGTGTGGCACATTATAAAGTTTACAGGCAGAAGACAATGAAGTCCTGTTAGGTCACAGACTTTTCTTGGTTGAGGAATTAGTTTCCATTCTAAATGACATTCTGATTAAGTCTTCGGAGTTTACTTCACACTGTCCTCAGCAGGTCAGAGTGCTTCAGGAGCTTCAGAGGCCTGGGCAAACAGTCCTAGTCCCTCCTTTTGTCTCCAGGTATGGATGACCCAGCCAAAGGGTCTCAGGCCTCCTCAGTGGCCAGCCTAGGACCTGCCACAATGCCCTACTTTGTCCCTGAAATTCAGGAGGGAAACTGGAACTGGGCGCTGAGCAGGTGCAATGTTCTCAGTCAGTATTGAGACACCCTCCATAGCTTTAGTCAAAACTACAGGGGAAGGACAGACAAGCCAAGGCTGTAGCTGGTCCCTAGCTGTGACTCTGGAAGATGCAGCCATCATCTTGCTAGCATAGGTCCCATTGTGGCGAAGTCATATCCTGTCAAGTCCCTACTCCCTGCCTTCACTCCAGAACCAGGGCATCTACTGCTAACAGCAGGCTTTCTCCGTCAAAACTGACAGTTATTTTGCCATGATTTAAAGAGTTACTGACTAATATCATCATAGGATGAAAACTGTCGAAGAGCTTGGGTTGATAAGCAGGCAGTGAGTGCCCTTAGTGGAATTATGCCATCACACCTTTTGTTAATGGCATTCTTTATATGACCCATTATCAAAAATGCTATTTCAGAGAGTCATTGATATGAAAGAAACTTACATGAAATGTTTCATATTTTGTTCATAAGTCCTCAAAAGCCAGCGTATATTTTACACATACAGCACATCCTGGCTTGTACTAGGGCTTTTTTTAGATACTAGTTCTGATACACTGAATACATTTCATTTTCCACCCAGTCTTACTCCAAGTGGCTGTCCAACAATTCAGTTCAGTTTTGATACTATTCCCAAGAGAGCACAGACTGTAGTGCAGGGCTCAGGCCACGAAGCCATCCAGCTATAAATCTGGATGCTACCAAGCACTCTCCTTAGATGCAAGAATTTGTTAGTGCAAATCACAGCACTTAAAGAGACACATTTACCAGTTTGTTATAAGAGACAGAACCCTCGGCTATTCAGTGGAAGTCACATAGGGAATAAGATAGGAAGGCCATGGCTCAGCAGCCTGATGGCCAGTCAACTCTGACCTCTCCTATTCTGATTGTTGAAGACTTTAAATAACTCCAGCTACCTGACCACCCCTGAGATCAGAGACTGGAAATCCTGTGTCCCCCCACCCCCACCTCCACTTTCTGTCACTCCTTCCTGGTGGGGAACCCCAATCCTGAAGCTACTAGTGGCTCTACCCTGTCATCATCAGTTAGCATGGATGCAGGTGTGGTTCAGCAAGACCCCCGTGTCACCCAGGACAGTCCAAGAGTTTTAGCAGCCATGTACTGCTGTTTACACAGCCCTGGACACTGAACTATGTACTTCCACATGCCCTGTGCCCACTGTTTCCGTACTAGGTGATACAGTAGAAACGCTAGCCTACTCACAGCCGAGCACATGCCAGGAAGGGCTGGAGCAAGACACTTGGGTTTCTCTCTTTTAATTCACTGTGTGACCTTGAACCAGTCCCTTAATTCTGCTAGGCTTTGACCTATGACCTAAAGGACTCATAAGGCCAAAAGGGTTTGCTCATTAGTAGAGTGCCCGAGGTCTATCACTTTGATTCCAAATACAAGCTTTACCTTGGCAAGGATGCATTCCACACTGAAGTTTAAAAGAGCAACTGAAAGAAAATTATACTAATCATCTAGTTAAAATGAAGGTTCCAGAGATCAGGGGTGCAGCTTGGTAGCAGAACATGTACTTAGCATACACCATGTCCTGGTTCCCATCCCCGGCACCAAAGCAAATAAAGATTCTGACTAGATAGGTCTATGGTAGGGCTTGGCCTGCCATTTCTAACTCGCTTCAAGGTGACACTTCACTGCTGGTCCAAGGAGCACCCCAGAGGAAGCAGACATGCTGTCTCCATGCTCAGAGGCACGGGCATCAGTGGGAGGACATGCAAAAGAACCAAAAAGCCACAGTGCAGATATGACCTTTGGTTTATCCTCCAGGGATATTGGCCTATTCTGAGCATAAGTTGATTTCCCTGATTACAAAGTTCAAGTTGGTCAACAACCACCTCCTGACCGAATTCCAGAGATCTACCGAACGTCCAGTCCAAAGACAGGCCCCATCCAGGATAGCACTAGCCCAGGAAACATTACAGGAATCCTTACAGGGTACTGCTCAGTCAGTTCAGTTGTTATCACCTTCCAAACTGCTAGTGTCCAAAGACCAGTAGACAAGAAGATGGACCTACTGCATGAAGGTAGTCTGTCAATGTCAAGGTGAACTGGATCTTGACAATAGCCTTGACCCATGCGGGTGCTCAGCAGCGGCCTGTCTTATACCATATTGCACATTCAAGGGAGGGGTACATCTGTTTTCATTGTTTTGTAGGAGTCCTGTTCAGGTAGTGACAAGGAATGGTACGAGTGAGCTGTACAGATCATCCCCACTTACTTACTCAATGCCTATTCTACATTGGATGTTTTCCATGGCCATCAACATGTGGTACAAATACCACACCATGCCTGCTTCCACATTAATGTCCAGCACATGCCTCTGTCCCACACCAGCTCACCTCTCATTACCAATCCTTCACTCTCAAGCTTTGATCAAATGTCCAAGCTTTTGGCCCCTTCCCAGTATCATGTATGTGTGTAAGTTCACTTCTTGAACCACTGTTTCTGATACACAAAACAGACAGCCAAGCATTCTCACAGCTCTGCCCACAGGTGAGGTTTTCCTGTGCCTTAATTTTTTTCCACATTTATTTGGGGGGTATGGAGGGTTGCCTGAGCCAGCGTGTGTATTGGGCTCAGAGGACAAGCCTGTAGGAGTTGGGTCTCACCTTTCACTGTTGTAGGTTATGGGAATGGAACTCAGATCATCAGACTTTGTGGCAGACACTTTGCCATGCTGAACCATCTCCAGCCTTCCCTGCCTTTACACCACTGTCGGGGCACTGTTCATCTTTAAATTGCTCCCATTAAGCAAGTCATCCTATCCATAATCCAAACTCAGACTTTTCCTTCCTTCAGCCTGACACATAGGACTGACTCTAAATGGCCATATGTACAAACAGCTCTCATTCAGCTTGCTGGTTCCCTCGTGCCCCACCCAGGCTCACTGCCCAGTGACCTCTCTGCTGATGAAATGTCAAGCCTGCCTCACTTTATGGTATTGTGAATCAAACAGAAGCTCGCTCAGGAGTGGCAGCTTCACCAGTGTGCAGACCTCCATGCCTGAACAGAGGAACTCCATGCAAGTTTTGCACAGGGTTTGCCACAAATTCACCTAATCTGGCAAACTGTAAGACCCAAATAGCAGGGCTGCTTGCCCCCATAGTCTGAAACTTCATCTGAGTTCTTCCCTCGTGTGTGACCCTCTAAACCACAGCCTTTTATGCCACCTAGAATTAGCATGTTGCCTCCAATCCTCCAAAAAGGCTGCCTGGCACAGTGTTCATTGTAGCATATCGTTAGCTTGGAAGGGGTTATCACAGCATACCCCTAACTACTGGATTCCTCAAAACCTTTGCTAAAGCAGCCAGTCTTTGCATTGTTATGGGCCCCATATGCTCATGAACAGGTTTTTTTCTTATATACAGTACTTCTACCATTGACCCACTGTGATACCATTTATGCATAAATGAGTCAGAGATACAGGGACCCATTCCAGATGGTCCTAGCCTTCAGACAACACAAAGCAGAAGAGTGGACACAGCACAGTTGTTTTGAGTGAGTGTGAAGTGCACTCAGGCCTGATTTCGAATTAAAGGGGATAGGACATATTTGCCAAATGAGATCATATCCCACAAACTAGACCCTGGTGCTAATAAAGATCTTAATAATCTATGCTATAGGCAATCTCACATCTGCAGAGCTGCCAAGAATGGTGTCTTAGGGTATTCATTGCTGTGAAGAGACACCATGACCATGGCAACTCTTTTAAGGAAGACACTGGGTGGCTTGCTTACACTTGGAGAGGTTTAGTCCATGACCATCATGGCAGGAAGCATGGCAGCATGCAGGCAGACATGGTGCTGGAGAGGTAGCTGAGAGTCCTACATTTTACAGGTTAGAAGAAATCAACTGAAACACTGGGTGGTGTCCTGAGCATAGGAAACCTCAAGGCCCGCCCCCACAGTGACACACTTCCTCCAATCAGGCCATACCCACTCCAACAAAGCCACACTTCCTAATAGTGCCATTCCCTGTGAGATGATGGAGGTCAATTACATTCAAACTACCACACATAGTGACCACTGGGCAAGGCTGAGGTGGTCTACTGTCTCCGTTTGCTAGTGACGGCACTAACCTCTGGCAACCATTGCAAGGAGACGCCATTTTATTTACATCCATCATAGGCAGGGCAGCAGATCGACAACTCAGAGAAGTTCTCAGAAACAGATGGGCCCTGACAATGCTTTCAGTCTAGGTATTAATGTCAACTCGAGCTCCCTCTGCTGGTCTTTGGCACGGTTACAGCCCTCTTCCCTATAACCAGTCACAGGTAAATGGCCACACAGGGGCCTGTGTTACTTCTCACATTGCTGTGACAAAAGCAATTTAAGAGAGGGCCGCTGGTCTTAAAATAACCCAGAGCCAGGTAGTAAGGTAAAGCTGAAAGATCAGAGAGACAGAGGAACAAGCCGCTAGAGAAACTCACTACCACTGAATCCTTAGGCTAAAGGGGAAGACCCTGTCCTCATGAAACCTCAGACCAAAAGGGAAGGAAGGGTGAAGGGCCGGACTCCTGTCTTCTTCCACCTCATATTCCTTTCTCTGCCCAGCTTTAACACTTCCTGACTCAACCTTTTTAGTGTTGGGATTAAAGGTTTGTGCCACCACTGCCTGGCTCTGTTTTTCTTTGGACTGGATTAATCTCATGGAGCCCAGTGTGGCCTTGAACTCACAGAGATCTGTCTGCTTCCGGCATGTGCCACCACTGCCTGACCTCTGAAGCCAACTCAGTGACTGGCTCTGCCCTCTGATCTTCAAGCATTGTTATTTATAATGTTATATTATAAACAATATATCACCCCCAGGGGGTAATTTCACAACTAGAAAGTATAGTATGCCACTAGTAAAGTATAGTATGGAGAAAGTGTGTGATGGGAATATCAGATGTCGGATGCATGACAGTGTACAGTCTCCCCTTTTTAGTCATCCTGGGACTTTAGCCATGGGGCGGGCTACCGTATTAAGAATGGGCCTTCCATCTTCAGATCTTTCTGGAAAGATCATGCTGACACATGTTTCCAGGATGATTTTTAAACCCCATCAAGTTGGCAGTGGAGGTGAACAACCCACCATGGCCCCTATTGAGGTGTGTGGATGAAGTGTCCCCAAAGGTTTGCATACTGAAAGCTTGCTGCTTGGTCTTCTCATCCTGTCACCTGCCAAGGGTCTGTCTGCTTCTTTCAGAGACGCCCTCACTGGTCCAGACTTCTAAGGGTTACCTCAGCAGAAACTGCCCCGCCCCAGCTCCCCACATGGAACACTCTCATCATCTGGGTGCTGCCTTTCAGCCCCGTTAACTGAGTGCCCTCAAAACTCAGACTCAGGTGTTAATTCTCACTATTCTCTCAGAGCTTTGTTTCTCTTCCCTTTATCTGGCCTAGCATGTCTCTAGATTATTCTAGAATTCAGCTCTAATTATGGTCCTTAGTAAGCCAAGGGATAAATGAGGACACAGCCTTAGAGTTGAGTGTGTGGGATAATCTTCTGTATGCTGTGAATGTGTGTTGCTCTTGTGAGTTAATAATAAAGCTGTTTTGGCTAATAGAATATGTTTAGGCAGAAAAACCAAACTAAGGATGGAAGAATGGCAGAGCTGAGGGAGTCAAGAAGCAGACGGGGAAAGAGTCAGTCATACAAAATCAGAGGTAAAGGCTACACGGATTAATAGAAATGAGTTAAGTTGTAAGAGCTAATTGGTAACAAGCCTGAGCTAAGGGCAGAGCTTTATAATTAACATAAGCCTCTGGCTGATTATTTAGAAGTGGCTATGGGATGAGGAAGGACAGGGCACAGCTCTCAGCAGAATGGTGGCTACCAGAGAGGCCAGAGAGGCCACGGTGCCAATGTCCTCAGGAACATGCATCCCTGAGCCTCACTAATGACAGAGCCACAGAGCTGCTCTTACTGAACTCTTCTGTTGCCACTCAACATGTGCTGCTGGAGACGCAGGTCCTTTATAAGCCACCACAGGGACCCCTGGCCCTTCATGACCGGCCCACATTATTGACTCCACAGAGCACCCACACAGAGTTCACAGTAACCAGCCAGTAAGTCCATCAAAAGCGCTATCCCACACCTACCCCACTTCCCCTCATCAATACCATCGAGTGTGAATTACCATACCATGGTGATATATTACATATCAAATAAAGATTTCCTGAAGATCAGAGGACAGAGCCAGCCACAGAGCTAGCCACAGAGGTCAGACGGAAGCACATGCCTTGAATCCTAGCATTTGGAAAGCAGAGGCAGAGATCCATCTGGATCTCTGTGAATTCGAGGCCACACTGGGCTCTGCCCAGTCCAAAAGAGAAGCAGAGCCAAGCAGTGTGGGAAGGAGGTGCACACCTTCAGTCCCAGCAGTTGGAGCCCAGCCTCTGTTCCCAGTACTTAGGAAGCAAAGATGCCTTTAATCCCAGCATTAGGAAGTTTGAAAACGGAAGTGATATGACTAGGCAGAGAAAGGAGTATAAGGCAGGAGGAGGCAGGACTTCAGCCCCTTCCATTTCAGCCTTACAGTCTTTGCTTCCCCTATTCAGTCTGAGGATTTATGGAGACAGGATTTCCCCCTTCTGGCCTGAGGAGTTAGCTAGGTGAGAAGTGGCTTATTCCTCTGTCTCTCTGATCTTTCAGCTTTTCCCCAATATCTGACTCTGAGCTTTTATTATAAGACAGGTTAGAATTTGTGTAACACCATACCTGCATACCTCTCCTAGGAGATTTTTCCCTATACTTCCAGTAAGTGTTTTTAGCAGCTGACCCAGAAACCACCTGCAGCCCATTTTCAAACCAGGATGGTGTTGGGTGGGCCCTTTTCATCTGTGGGAAATGGTCCAATACCACATCTACCAAGCAGGATGATACTAGGTGGGCCCACCTTTGTTTTCTTACCCAGTTAGACTGGGCCATTTCAAACCTTCCAAGAAGCAGGCACCAAGCTGTGTTCTAGCACGCTAGAGATTTCTAGGGGAATACCTGTGATGGACAAGGACAAAGGAAGGCTGTCTGACCGAGACAGGTGTGAGCTCATGTTGAACACAGGGACAGCGGGAAGGCTGTGTGGAGAACCATCAGGCTCCAGGAATACTTATCAAGCCACTTGCAAGTTGTGGCAAATCACCTGGGCTTGGGATGCAGCTCAGATAGAGTATTGCCTAGCATACATGATGCCCTGGGACCAACCCCCAGTACCACAGCCTATAGTCTCAGCACTGAGAAGTGGAATCAGGATAATCAGGAGTTCAAGGTCATCCTCAGCTACAAAGAAAGTTTGAGGCCAGTCTGGACTAACTACATCAGACCCTGTCTCAAAAAACATCAGTTCAAAACTTTCAGGATGTTCTGCATCTCCCAAGAATGGATGTCCTAAGTAACTAGCAAATAGCAGCCCATAGGCCACAGTGATGGTCCTTGGAGCAGCTGCACCATTGGCCAGGGGCCCTCATATCCTTATCTGAGAGGTGTTTTCCAAAGCCACTACCAACAATCAGCCCCTTTGAGTCTCTACCCAGACACAAATGTTCCAGCGTTTTCTACCTGCTGTCAGGGTTCACTGAAGCTCTGAGCCATGGAAGTGAAGAATAAAAACTGAAAAGATGGCCTGCCTCAGTGGGTGAAGGGACCGGCCACCAAGCCTAAGGCCCTGGCTTCAATCCCTGGGCCCATAGAATGGAAGGAGAAAACTGCCTCTTCAAATGATTCTCTGACCTCCACATGTGTGCTGTGGGACTCAGGCTTCATGTATCTCACACACACACATACATGTGAACAAATACAAAACAAGTAAATGCAATAAAAATTGTATCTTAAGACAGGCAGTGATGGCACATGCCTTTAATCTCAGCACTTGGGAGGCAGAGGCAGTCAGAGCTCCGAGTCTGAGGCCAGCCAGCCTGTGGGTTTGTCACAGCATCATGAAGCTAATTGTGTAGCATCAGATAGATGAAGTGGATGTGGAGAAGGTAGAATCCATGGACAAGGAATCTAGGTGAGGATGGTATAGAGCTAAGAGAGAGACTTGGGCCAGTCTGTAGTGGTGCACGCCTGTAATCCCAGCACTCAGACTGGGAGGCTGAGGCAGACTGATCTCTGAGTTCGAGGTCAGCCTGATCTACATGGCAAGTTCCAGGACAGCTAAGGCTACACAGAGAAACCCTGTCTCAAAAATCAAAAGGAGTGAGACATGGGCTCAGAGAATGTGGGCTGTAGACATGAAGGGAGGTCATGTGCACATACAAGCAGTACTGTAAAAGTCTCTCTCTCTCTCTCTCTCTCTCTCTCTCTCTCTCTCTCTCTCTCTCTCTCTCTCTCTCACACACACACACACACACACACACACACACACACACACACTACCCTGTAACATTAACCCTTACAGCCTTACAGACATGAGCCCACCCTCACTTGGGTTCCACCTGATTTTGGTTACTTATTGCCACCATTAGCTGAGTTAATTGATTTAGGGAAGGGGCTGCCTGCCAAGGTCATTACTAGCTTATCTCTGGATAAGGAGACTGGGAGCCTTACTAGTGAGAAGTAGAAAACATTTCCCTGAGCAAGACCCTAGTATGTGGTCGTCAGCCTCTTCTGCCACCCTACGCATAGTACGACAATTGCTACGAATGAACTTCATACAGAATCCCTGACCACCATTTAGTAATTCAACAGACATCCACTGATGCTCCGTGTTGATGTGGAGAAAGCAGAAGCCCTGGACAAGGGCCGGTCAGTAGCGGTGCACATCTGTAATCCCAGCAGAGACAGATGTTCAGATCCTCTGGACTCTAAGTTTGGAAGCATTGTTTGTGGCCAGGGTAGCCAGTTATCCAGGTGGAGGTAGGCAGGAGCCAGCAGAAAGGCTGCCATGGGTCCAGAGACTTCCTGATCGGTGAGTGACATTTATGTTGACTCTGATGAGGTTGAGCAAAGGTGAACTGGGCAAAGGCAAGGGAAATTTACCCAGCCAGTCTGTGCTCCAGGGCAAGGCATGTTCAGGGCAGGCAGGTTGGGAGGTGTTGAGGCTGTTTCAGCTTGATGAGGCTCAGGAGCTGGGTAGGCTCAGAACTGCAGACAGCCAGAGGAGCCTGGGCCCTACCTGGTGGATAATCCTAATGGATTATCAGGTACGAAAGAATGGCCATGGGAGGGAAGGGCTGGGCAGGCTGGGAGAAGTCAGGCCCTGACAGGACACATATTAGGGAGCCAGAGCCTTTTCCAGGGTTAAATGACCTTGTCTAAGGTCAAACAGCAGAGCCTAATGAAGTTAGGATTTGAGCCCAGAACTGTCTGATTATATCCCGTATGACCTTCTCTCAGATAGACCAGAGGGGGACACTGTGACCTCTGCCTGGCCGGCTACTTGGACAGCTAGTTAAGGCTAGGAGCCCCCTCCTGGGAGCCAGACAGGGCATAAGTTCCTTCTGTAGAATAGATCATAAGCTTTGTAGGAGAGAACAGAGACCCCTAGCTGACTTAGTTCCTCACACTCTCTACCACAATACAACCAGAGCACTATAAGGCACATCAGCCTTTCTGCATGAGGGGCCCCTGCTGCGTTTCCAAGAGAAGCCCAGCTCAGCCTGGCCCCTGATGCCACACAGCCTAGCCATAGCTGAGCCTTCTAGGAAATCCAAGCCTGGGCAAGACACAAATGAATTTGCTCTGAGTTCAGGAGGTGGTGCTTTGTGACCCTGTGTGAGCCAGACTTCCTTCTCAGGATTCTGTAGCCTCAATATCTTTTGGCTTCCGGCTTCCACTCTGAAGGCCTTGGCCTCAGGCAGCCAAGGCTTCAACAACAGATGCCTGGACAGCCCCCCACTCTAGCCACAGCAGATCCATCTCCTCATTCCCCAAGGTCCCCTGAGGTTCCACGTTCAGCACAGCCCCAGCCAGAGGAATGTGAACCATTCCCGGCATCTCCTCCCCTGTGGCCAGCCCAGAGAGGGGCTGGGGCCTCTGGGCCTTGCTGACAGGAAATTAGCTGGGCCCGGCCTTCCCTGCTGCCAGCTGCTCGCTGCCCCTGACCTGTGTTTTCTGAAATTTGATCCTGCAAATTTCAGAATCTCTTCCAGGTCCCCAGGAGGCCTGTGGACCTCTGCACGTCTAACAAGCCTCCAGGCCACATGCAGGCTGGCTCTTCCTGCCCTAAGGGGGGCTGGACCTGAGACTGGGCCTTATGGAGGTCTAGAGCCCATAGACCATCAACCCCTGATCTCCCAGCAAAGCACAGCCTAGAGACAGTCACTACAATACAGACGACTGGAGCGGCACCCCAAACATCATGTGCAAGGCTATGTGCTGAGGCTCAGTTGGTAGACTGCTGTGATCCATACGCAAAGCCTTCCTTCCCCAGCACCGCATAAACCAGGCCTGGTACCAGAGCATGATCTCAGCAGGAGCAAGAATTCAAGCTCAGCTCAGAAGTGCTGAGGAGGAATGGTGTGCTTTGTCCTCAGTGGAGAAAGCTCCATGCGAGCGAGCTATGCAGAGGTGGCGAGGGTGAAGATGGGCAGAAATCACGAGAAGTCTGGCCTTGGAGAATGAGAGGCAGTCATTTTTAAAAAGGTCCTTCTCGGTTTCCCAAGCCATACAGCTGGCTGCGTGGTGGCCCCTCTCACTGAGATGCTGGACACTGAGGGATGATCTCTGAAACTCAAGGCACCAAGAGCACAAAATGAGCTATCAGAGACCCTCAGGAGAACGTAGGGAACAGAAAAGTAGAGGTGGAAACTGAGGCTCCAGGGCAGGAGCACCGTGAAAGCGTTCCCAGCTGTAAGCACACTAAAGAGCTTAAGAAGGAAAGGAAGGTTCCAAAGGGAAGGGCAGGCAGCTGGGCAGCCTAGGCTACAAGGGGAAATACTGTCTCAAACAAGAGTAAAGGACAGCCGGTCGGGGTCAATGGTAGAGCAATTGCCTAGGAGGAATAAGGTTATGGGTCTGATGCCCAGCATCAGAATAATTACACAAGCAAGCTATGGTGGAGGGTCTGGTATCCCGGAGGTCACCAGTGACTTTACTGCCATTGGTATTGTGGGGCGGGTGGACACCGGGCTGTAGAGTGAATGTGAGCAGCAAGGAAGCAGGGAAGCAGGCCAGGTGTGAACTAGCCAAGGGGGGGGGGGGGGGACTTCCATTAGATTAGGAGGAGGGTGTAGAAAGTGCCCATTGTTTCCAGGCTGCCTAGTATGGCCATAAGTAACAAAGGTCTCTGCTGAGAGGTGACACCATCTGAGCTGGCAGAAGGACTTGCCAAGGCTACTCTGCAGTGACTGAGCTAAAGGATTATACAACCCCTAGTCACCCAAAGGGGTGGGCCACTCCTAACCCCATCTGGCCTGAGAAGAAATGCTAATGTAGAAGGTGGGGGCAGCTTTCCAAGGTACAGCAGACACCAAGGGCTTAGAGGGACTGTCTCTAACCCTGCAAAGGGGTCCTGGCACTGAGCTGGCTGTGGCCCTACCCTGACCACCCTGCATGTCCCCACAGTTCAGGCCCTGTGCCCTCATCTTCTGGGCCTTTTCAACCCTATCTGAGGGCAGGAGTTAAGACCAGCATCTCTACCCCATGGGCCCGCTGAAGCCATTTGCTGGTTATCTGTCAGCCAGTATCCCTGAGCCCAGAGGCTGTGGGTCCTTTCCTGTCAGGAGCCTGTGAACCAAGAAACCAATGTCTTTTGTCAGGCCATCCCTGTTTCCGCCAGGCCTGACCTAAGAGCGAGCGGTTTTGAACACTGAAGCTCCACTGTCTGGTTCCCTATTTCCCTCCAGCCATATTCCCCCAGGTGTCCTTCCCAGGAGTCACCTAGGCAGACCCCTCCTGTTCACTGGTGATCTCTGATCACATGACTTCAAATGCCATCTAAATGACATCTTTGTAAAGTTTACATCCAACACAGGCCTCTTCCTTCCGTACCTCTACTTGTAGGCGCCCTACCTGAGAGTAAGTCCTGCACCCCACCCCCAAAGGAAACCCCCAGCTCTTCAGAAATGGAAGCATCTGTCCTGTCACTGTGGTCAGAGTCATAGACCCTCGGTCTGCATTTACCATTTTTGGCGCCAGTGTCTCATCTGGCAGTCGATCAAATCCCACCCTAAGCCAAGCCTCTCCCCCTGCAGCCAGCAAAATGCCCCAGCAGCATCACACCACATGGCTTCCTGGCCGCCACCCCCACCTTTCTACCTTTGGTTGAAGCCAAAGTCAAGAGAGAGGCATCCAGCACGGAGAAGTTTAGTAATCTGGGACTCTTCTAAGCTTGGGTCTTCTCAATAGCCCACTTGGCAGCCTGGGAGCCTCACCTGCATGTACTGTGCATGCACACCCAGCCCCAAACCAGTGTCTCCTCCCTTAAGGATATCAAACTTTCACTGTTTTGAACTGGGCAGTAGCGGCGCACACCTTTTATCCCAGCAGTGAGAAAACAAAGGCTAGCCTGGTCTACAGAGTGAAATCAACTTGGACAATTTCTATTCAGACATCTTCCCAGTACGGCCTACTCCAGGAGAGGCTGACCCAGGGTGCATAGGATGTGAGATGGAACCATGTCCTCAAGTGAACGTGTAGGGAAAATCCCCTGCTTACCATGTCATGCCTATGCACAATTAGGGTGTATATGGTTAAAATTAGATGCATTGTGGGAAGGGACATATGCAGTAGAAAAAGTTATATGACCAGCCAATCCAAAAAGCTTCTTAGTAACCTAACAACTCCTTCGACTGAATCCCACAAAAGGAGCCCCAACAATAATCTGGGCCCTGAGGTATCTTCATTTTCATAGCAGCTGCTCCCCAGCCAGTCTGTTCCATAGCTTTGCTTTGAAGGACATTTTCTTGCTGTGTTTGTAAACCTGGGGGGGGGGGGGGCTTTTATTTCAGTTTATTGAATAAGAGGCCAAGAACCCTGCAACACTTGGCCCCAACCCGACCAGCAGCAACAGGAGCTTCCCCCACCCCCGCAACAGCTTGAGGTAGCTTCATCTCTTACCCTTGACCTCAGCTCCCAACTCTGCTAGTTGCACTGGCCCGGATGTTCCTCAAAGGAGTCCCCACCACAAAGCTACTATATACTGCACACCCTCTTTCTAGAACATTCTTCTCCCCGTGTCTTCAGGGCCCGTTCCTCTGTCTGAGATACCTCTGAGCACCCCCATGCAACATCATCCCAGCCTGTTCCAACACCCCTGCCAACCTTTCTCCACAGCATCAGCCATCACAACTCATAATCACACCTCCATTAAGTACCCTGCTTCTGGTGCCCAGACTTGCAGGTACATGCCTGCCATGCCAGCACTGGGAGAGCCTGAGTTCAAGGCCAGCTTGTGTTGTCTCAAATGCAAAGGCCTCTTTTTAAAAGAAAGATACTTTGTCTGCTGTGCACGTTTCAGAATAGGGACTTTTGTGGCCTGCCATGGCAGAGCAAGGTGCTGATTCCAGACTTACAAGGCACAGACAGAAGGGTTAAGAGTTCAAGGCCAGGGGCTGGAGAGATGGCTCAGAGGTTAAGACTACTGGCTACTCTTCTAAAGGTCCTAAGTTCAATTCCCAGCAACCACATAGTGCCTCACAATCATCTATGATGAGATCTGGCACCCTCTTCTGACCTGCAGGCAGAACACTGTATACATAATTAATAAACAAATTAAAAAAAAAAAAAAGAAACACAAAAAAAGATAAAAGACTATTTATGTATAAATTTTAAAAAAAGAGTTCAAGGCCAACCTCAGCTACATAACCAACTTCAGGCCAGCCTGGGCTACATGAAACTTTATCTAAAGTGGGGGTGAGCCTTGTATAGTGCAGGCAGCACTGGATACAAACCTGAGCAAGTGTGGATGAGAGGGTGCTATACTACAGGGCGGAAGGTCACTATGGGAAGAGTCCACAGTGAAACCTGAGGACCTCGAAGCTCCTGACCTTGTCCTGATCCCCATGAGGCTTGTGGACTAGCCCACATGCTCCCAGACATTCCTCTCTGTCCTTTGCGGTCCTTTGATACCGCACTGAAAACAGTCTTGCCATAAGCAGCCCCTTCCCCCTGTCCTTCTACACATCTCCCCAGCCTCCAGTCCTCCCTTCATCCACATCCAACCCTCTGTTTACAATCCACCGTCCACTAGTCCACATGAGCCAGCCCATCACCCACCCATCAACGTAACCCTCTACCCAGCTGTCTTGTCAAGGGTGTTATTGCTGTGGTAAAGCACATAACCAAAGGAAATGGTTTTTTCACTCACCTTTACGTCACAATTCATCACTGAAAGTAGGTAGGACCGGAACAGAGGCCAGGGAGGGCTGTTGCTTACAAACTGGCTCCCCACAGCTGCCAGTACCACCAGCCCAGGAATGGTACAGGCGCCCACAGTGGGCATGGCTCTCCCTATTAATAACTAATTAAGAAAATGCCACAGGCTTGCCTCTAACTCAGTCTTATGGAGGCATTTTCTCAATTGAGAATGAGTCAAGCTTGTATCAAGATAACAAAACTAGCCCGCACAACTGACCCCTTCCCTCTCCTGACCTCTCACAGTGCCAAGCCTCAGCGGCTCTCCATGACCCCTTCATGCCTTCAAACCTAACACCTGGGAGACCAAGTCTGGCTGCCAGCACTGGGAACAACCTTGGCTGACTCTGGAACACAGCTTCTGTGTGTTGGCCCTGAGGAAACACTTCCCAGAAGGCTTCACCTCAACAATGCTGGCCTCTTAATCACCGCTACTTTCTCAGCTCCAGCTGACCAGCATCTATTATCCTTGGAGCACGAAGGTTTTACTTTAATGATTCTGGTCTCGTGTTAATCATGGCCTGTTCTTACCCAGCTGACCAGAACCACAGAAAGACAAGGTTTCTCTGTGTTACACTGACTGTCGTGAAATTCATTCTGTAAATGAGAATGACCCCAAGCTCAAGAGATCCACCTCTCTGTCTCCCAGTGCTAGGATTAAAGGCGGGCACCGCCATATGCTCCCAGATTTTTATTTAAAAATATACACAGCCCCAACATAAGGGACCCTCAAACTTTCCTCCAGAACTTTATTCACAAGCCAGGCCTCCATCCTCTGTACGTCTCTTCCAATCTCCCACAGAACAGCTCACCAAGCTTTGAACACTCAATGGCTTTTCTAATCCAAACTTCCAAAGTCCTTCCACATCCTCTCAAAAACGCATGGTCAGATTTCCACAGCTATACCTCACAACCCTGGCACCAATTTCTGTCTTTTACTACTGCTGTGATGAAACACCATTGCAGAACATCTTGGGGAGGAAACACCTATCACTGTTCATTACTGAAGGGAAGTAGAGCACAAACTGGAACAGGACAGGGACCTGGAGACAGGAACTAAAGCAGGAGCCAAGGAGGGTGCTGCTCACTGGCTTGATCCCCATAGTAGGTCCAGCCTGCTTTCACCGGTTAAGAAAATTACCTACAGGCTTGCCTGGAGCCTGACTTTTTCAATCGAGGCTCCCACTTCTCACTGCTCTGTCTAAAACTGGTCAGCACACTACAAATGTGCCAGCCTTTAAGAAGACCCAGGTGGAGGTGGACCCAGGAAGGGTGGTCTGAGCACTAGGGAAGGTGTCTGACCTGTTTGCTCACCACCGAGAGGCCATGGAGCTTCAACAGGAAAGCCAGAGTCAGATCTTTATTTTAGAAAAATGCCTGGCAGCTGTGTGCAGGACAGAGCAAGGGGGCAGGTCTAAAGGAGGAAGATAAAGCAGCTGCCCAGGTGAATCGAAGCATGGTTGGGAGGGCTGCCCAAGAAAAGGGGATTCTACCCTAATCCCAATGGATACATCTTTGGAATGCGCCTGCAAATAAGGCTCCGGGAACAGGAGAACAGGAGAGCCAGAGGGTCAGGGAGTTTGTGTGAGATTGTGTCTCCTTGAAATGTCAGAAGCTACACCCATAAAGCTTGACTATCCAGACATTAGCTGACATCAACAATAGACATGTCAAAGTGGACCGGAAAAGTCCTGGGGCCTCAACCCTACACAAAGAGCTACAGGCAACTAAGAGATGCTGAGCCTGGGAGGAGGGAAGAACGCACCAGCAGGCTATCCAATACCAAATGATCGGTCCTGAAAACGCACATACAGACCGAGCAAGTTATATTTAGGAATATATATGTATATACACATGCATATGTATGTATGTAACACAATTAATGGGAAAAACCATAAATCTGAGAGAGCAAAGAGAAGTCTATGGGAGGGTTTGCAGGGAGGGAAGGGAAGAGGGAAATGATGTAATTACATTATAATCTCAAAAATAAAAGAAATAATAAAGAAGAAAAGATTCCAGAAACAAAGGAGTGGCCCTGGGAGCAAGCCCAGGCCAGAGGGCTGTCCCTGCAGATGATGGACAGTCCAGCAGGGGGCCCGGGTTATGCAATCAGCAGGCAATCCCCTGCCTCCCCCGCAAAGTGCCAGCTCAGAAGCCGTCTGTGCACCTCTCCCCTTGTCCCACAGTTCCAGGCGCCAAGCAAGTGGCATGGGCAGGGTCCAGCACCACAGTTCTAGCCTGGCTATGGGGAGCTGGGCCTCTGTTCATTTTCTCCAAGTCCTCAGAGGCTGGGACTTGGGCCCAGTGAAGTCACTGCCTAGGAAGCAGCCCTGGCTCTCTGCCCACCCACAGAGGCTATATTTGGAGTAAGAGAAACTCCCTGCAGACACAGAGCTTGAGACCCACCCTGAGGAGCTGCCCTGATCAATTTTAAAAGCAAGGGTTGTCACACATCTCTTCATTTATCCATCCGTTCATTCTGTTCACTTACTCATTCAACAAACGTGGATTGACCCCCTAGTATGAAGTAGTCAGTGCCTTGGCTGTATTTCAGGCACACATCGGTATGTGGTCATGTGGGTGTTTGCATCTAAAGGGGGTGGCAGAGCACACTCTCGGTGTTCTTCCTCTGCGTTGTCTGGCAGTGGTGACTCACAGTCAGGTGCATCCCGTCTGTATATACCTGTGTACACATGCGAGCCAGCATGTGCTCCCCAAGGAACAAGTGACTCATCTGCATAGGGCGTTCTGGGTACCTGTGTGGATGTGTCTATGGGTGCAGCCTTCAGTACAGGCTCCTGTTCCCTGGGGTTGTGACTCAGCTGCACATGGTGACCCAGGAGCCCACAGGCCAGCTGTGACTTTTCAGCTTCTAGCAACTTGCCAAGCCAAATAGACAGTGTTGGGTGTAAATATTCTCTCACAGTGTGCCTGGAATATTGAAAGGCCAGGTGACCTCAGGAAGCCAGAGAGCTGTAGTGGTTCTGATCCAGCAGCAGTGCCCATGGTCCCTACCCCTACTCAGGCCTTTACTCCCTCAATCTCTCTGCTAGTGCCTACTGAAGCCTCCAAGATAACACTCTTCTGACTCCAGTATCTCACACTCTGGGGCACCAGGCTCAGAGTCTCACACACACACATACACACACACACACACACATACACTGGCACACCAGGCTCAGAGTCACACACACACACACACACACACACACACACACTGGGACACCAGGTTCAAAGTCACACACACATTCTGGGGCACCAGGCTCAGAGACACATACACACACACACACACACATACACACACACTGGCACACCAGGCTCAGAGTCACACACACACACACACTGGGACACCAGGTTCAGAGTCACACACACACACTCTGGGACACCGGGCTCAAAGTCACACACACTGGGTTGTGTCCTTCAAGCTGGCAGCACAGCCTACGCTTCTGCCATAGCCCTAACTCCCTGTGGTGCCGCCCACCACAAGGACCAGTGCTGACCTCTGGGGCTTCCCTCAGGCAGCTGCCCCATCTTCACCTCTATGCTCTGTCTGTCCCTGGCCTGTCTCTGTCCTTATCTGTCCCCAGTCTATCTTTGTCTCTTCTCCCCGTCAGGCTGTCTACCACAGAGGCCTCACTAAAGCCGAGGTGCTGACAGAGAAGGGGTGTGGGGTGGACACCCGGTGTCCCTTTTTCAGCCTTATCAAGAAAACTGAAGTCATTGCTCAGGGGGCTCAGGCTGGAATTTCGCCCGAGATGACCTTGCTGGGTTTTGGGCCTCCACAGAGACAGCGGGGTCAGGGAGTCAGGAAACAGGCCCCTTCTCTCTGGCTGCTGACCCTCCACCCTCCCCCATCCCCAAGGCGCCTCCAGCCAAAACTCCAAGCTTTCTGGCTTACTCCCAGAAGGCACTATAAAGGACAGCCAGACACGAAGCCAAGACGAACAGTCTGGACCAAAGGATACAATCAAGGGTCTCCTCAGCTAACAAAGGAAAATACTAGGAGCCATAGGGGCAAGGAGGCCCAGTGACCCCCACACCATGCCCTAGGCCTGCCTGCACCATGGGGGTGGTGGGGAGGTTCTGGCATGGAGGACCCCTCATTTGGGCTCACTGCTCTCAAAGCCTGTGGCTCCTTGAGGTGACTGACTGACCTCCTAAGCCTAATTTTTCACATCTGTAAAATGGGTAAATCACGTCAATCCTTTCGGTTGAGAAGATAAAATGAAATGAGGTGGGGTCTGGATCCTAGCAGTGCCCAGAGTTTAAGGCTGTCCCCACTTGACAGGACCCTAGGGCAGCAAATCATCAGCACCAGTCTTAACCCACAGGCACAGTGCACAGCTGCCACCTAGCGGCCACCCAGCCTAGAGGTGCACCGCAGCACTGAGGTCCCAGTTCTTACTGTCAGCTGGAGACATCACAACTGCATTTCCCTGTCCCCCCATTGGGTTTCACATCACCTTATGACAGAACACTGTAGAGGGTGTTTGTTAGGAGACAGGGTTCAAAGGAGCCTGTCCTTCAGAAGCATCTGGGAAGTCCCCTCGAAGGCATGTGGGGAGTTTTCTACCTTCTAGAATCTGCTTGCATGAAGATTTCCTGGAAGAAATAGAAACTAGATGCTGGGATCGGCTTTCTTTAGTAAGAAGGGACAATGTGTCCCCAGCCTTGGGGCAGGATGGAGTAGATGCTGTTCCCACAGGCAGAGTTAAAATGTAGGTCAGCATTCTGATGGAGCCCAGGAGACCAAGATCCTGGACATGTTTGAGGACCAGGCATTACACACTGTGCTGGGAAAGTTGCCACTCATGGAGCTCTGGGCTCACCTGCAGGGGCTTTTCCACTCAGTGCTGAGGGAACATCAGGAGCTGCTCAACCCCCAGAGACAGAACATCTCTGAGGTCACAAGATGCGGGAGCAGAGGTGTGGATCCTTGGGAGATTGCTGGGGATGGCAATGCCAGCCCCTTGAGATTCTCTTCACAGCCCCTTCCTAGGGAGGTAAACTGAGAAATACAAGGAACTGGGTATTTCTGGGCCTCTGGTCCATTCCTCCTTGAACACCTCAGGAGTTGCACACCTGCCCGCGGAGACATAAAAAGCACCTAAGATATTCCCCTAATTCTCCAGAAGCTTTACATGAGCAACCTGCTACAGCCATCTGCTAGAAAACCCGCAGAAATCCCCACATGTCCTGGCCTAGCTCAGATGGAAAGCCCCTCTCTATGTGACTGTTCAAAAACATCGTGCCCTGACAGCATGTAGGGTGCAGGCAATGGAGGAATCTTCCCACCAGCCTTTGAGGGCCAGATGGCCAACCTGTGCTCCAGGGGTGATGGGCTGGGGACATCATCTGTGCACACAGCCTGAGCCTAACCCTTTTAGATGACACAGTAAGAAGGAACTGTCCCCATTAGCCTAAGGAGTTTCCCCTTAGAGCCTGGGAGGCGGAGGGCTCTTCTTGGCTACAGATGGGTTTTGACTTAATTGCAGAAAAGAAGTCTGCCCACTAGGCACTCTAACACTGTGCTGAGTGGAGCCTGTCACAGCCACTTGAAGGGGACCTTTCAACACAATGTAGCTCTGCTCCACAGATGAGTGATTGTCCACCTTGGCCAGAGAAGCTTCCCTTTGCAGTGGGCAGCAGTCAACACAGAGACCCATAACTGGCGAGAGAGCAGAGAGTGACTATTGAATGCTTAGCCCTAAATGGGGCATCTACATCAACCCCAACCCCATGGCCCCAGGAAACACCATGGAAGACCGGGCATAAAGGAAGCAGGAATGGGGGGCGAGGGCTGTATGCTGCCTTCTGCTTGGGACACAGCCACCTTGCTGCAGCCATCTGTTACCTGTCAAAGATGAAGCCAGTAAGATCAGTCAACATTCCAAAATAAATTGCTAACGACTCAGCTCCTAAGACAAAAGGAACACCGAGAAGCATGTTCAGGGTTTCTGTGGAGAGTGCAGGGCAGGGCGTTGGGGTGGGTATGATCAAAATACACATAAACATGTGTGAAATAGTCGAAGAAGAATAAATAAAAGTCTAACAAAGTAAACTTCGTGGAAGGCAATGTTAATGAGCTCACTGATAAGCAAGAAGACAAGACACCCTAAGGAGGGTCATGCCCGGGTGAAGGAAGGGACAGTGTAGGGAACCACAAAGTTGGCTCGACACCCCAAGACCAAGTTCTCAGCACAAAGATTTATTGATCCCAGAGGGGCAGAGAGCAGGGACAAGGGACAGGGAGCGAGGTCCCTGGAACAAAGGACTGGCTCTGGATAGAGGAGGCACGGGTGGCCCATAGGCAAATGGCAGCTTAGAAAGGTAGAAGGGGAGTCCCCCATTAGGATGCGGTGTTTAATTCTGATTGGGCATGTTAAGTAGGTGAGCCAAAGGGGCTTTTGACTGCTGGACTTTAATAGTCTGATAGTTGGACACAGGTGGTCAGCCTCAGGAGGAAGTGGTCAAATAAGGGAATAGACCTTGGGAGCTAGCTTTGGGAATGTGAGTTTCTAGCAAGGCAGAGGGAATGGGGGAGAAAGGCCACCCGAGCCATGCATGCCACACTCTGGGTGGCTGGGGGCAGCTGAGTGCCTCCACAGACCTGGGAGCTCTTTGAGAAGGCTCAGCTCAACCCCTCTTCTAGCCCAGCTTTTCTGAAGGTGCCCTTGAGAGACTTCCTGTAGGCATACTGTGTGCAGCTGGAGATGATCCCTGTAGATAAAACGGGTCACTCAGAGGGCAGACTGAAGATTGGTTCATGAGCCACATCAGTCTCATGGGAGTTGTCTCTCAGGGGGGGGGGGGGGGCACTGTTCCACTGCAGGCCTCAGTAAGTCAAAAACTCCTGGGTCAGCCTGAGAGCGGGCTCAGAACTAGTTGTGTATTGAAGTGGGGGTGAGGGGGAGCTGTCCTCTCTCTTCCTGTATCTCTTCTATTTCCTAACTAGCCATCCTGCCTCAGAGCCACAACTAAACCCAGATCTATGTGATTAATGCCCAGACTCCTTCCCAGCTGGGGGCAGGGGACAAGCACTGAACACTGGGAAAAATGTTCATTGCTTCCAGCTCCGGGGAGTGGGGGCTGGGGCCGTGGGCTTCTTTTCCATAGTCAATGTTCTCTAGAAACACATCTCAGGCCTGGATACTCTCCCCTGGGAACAAAACACCCGGTCCGTGAACCTAGACAGTGACTCCCATTGGAGAGATTTTGAAGGTGAGTATGGAGGCAGCCGGTCCAAATCCAGCCTGTGATGGACCCTGGGACAATCCTGGCTGATAGCAGAGAAGCATGAGCCATGAATGCCACCCTCAGAGACCCAGCCTAGGCTGCAGGTGTGAGGGCAGAGCTGAGGTAAAATGATTTCAAATGGGGAGGCAGGATCTGGCCAAATGAGGCCAGCTGGACAGAAGGGTCCATTTCCCACTCCTACAATCTCTCTGGTCTTCTCAACTGCCGTGGAGAAGGCAGACATTCCAGTGAGTCACAGCCCTCTCAGGCCAGAGACTGCGCTGCTGTGGTAAAAACTGGAAAGAGAGGTTAGGAAACTGGAGTAGGGCTGGGATTTAGTGTCCACCACAAATGTGCCCACTACCCAAGACCAATGACTTGGAAACCTCAGAGGGTCAATGAGGCTTAACAGGAATTAACAACGCTCCCTTCCAAGCTGGGGTAATGCAAGGTGCCCACGAAGCCAGCAACATCCCTTCCAGTTACGGAGACCACAATGTCCCCTGGAGAACAAGTGTCCCCTGCTTGAAGACTGCAGCAGTAAAGATTTACAAACCCCCACCTCCCCACCTCCCCCATGAGGAGAAGACCGGATTGCCGATACACAGTCAAGCCTGTTTTAATCTTGGGGACCGTGTACACCCAAACAAAAAACCACACTGTTCTAGTGAAAGACAACCTCAAAGACAATTTGAGAAGAGAGAGACAAGGGTACAAGGCTCAGGGGTAAACAGCAATAATGAAGAGAAGTTGACTGCAGGGTCTTGAGCTGATACATCCGCTCAAACACCACAAACATGAGGTCACAGCTAACCTCCTGAGGGCTTGACTCCCAAACCCGGTCTTTTTAGGGGTGAGTCCCTTAACCATGTCCACATGATTGTATAAAAATGAACATTAGTGAACACACACACACTGGTTATTAAGCCAGCTTAAAATGTATGATACTCTGGTATGTTTTAATTTTTTTATTGAGTCCACTGTACTAAAAAAATAAAAAATCAAAAAAATGCGTAGAAAACATTTTAATATCTTAGAAAAATTAGCAAAAAATTAGGAAAGTTGAGCATATTACATTGTACGTTTAGATAAGAATGCTTGAACATTATAAATACTTTGTTCCTCCTTCTCAAAACAGCACATCCCCAAACAGATTTTCAAAATGTTTTTCATTCACAATTCCTGCAGATAATCTTATCTCTAGCTGTAGGAAGGGCTGATTACAATGTCCATGCGGACACTCCTGAAGTTTCCTGTACTTATTACAGGGGTGAGGCAAGAGGTGGACAGACACTTAGCTGAAGCCACCAGTCCACTCAAAAGGAAGCCACAGAGTCCACATCTGTGCTGTCTTCTTTATCTGCTGTTTAAGGGGCTGTCATGTCCCTGCCACAATGCTGCTGAAGCCGGTGTGTCAACAAGCAAAACTAGATTGCAGACACCTTCTGCACAACCCACAGGGTACCACAACCAGGAAGCAGGCAGTGTTCAAGCTTGCACCCAGGCCAGACAGTAAGGGCCTTGGCAGCTGTAGGCCCTGCTTCTGGCTGTGTAATAAGAACGTCAGATTTAAGGAGGAACAGTCTGCCAGGCAGGGTGTGACAGTCCCTTCATCCCTGCCTTCCCTGGACTCCCAGGCCCTGTGCTCCATCCAGAGATTTCATGGCTGTCAGAACCTTCTGACAGTTTTTTCTCCTCATTCCCTCCAGGGACACCAAAGTCTCCTCATTAAGCAAGCACAGGGGAGCCCTGGACCCCATGGTCTCATAGCCCAGCTGACCAGGAAAGACTGGTGAATGAGGTGTACAAATGGCCGGGCAGAAACCTACACCCAAGTCAGTGACTAACCTAAGAAGGTTCATGACACAGTGATACTCTGCATACAAATCTAAACTTTATGGAGGCAAATATAAACATTAAATAAAATTACTTTTATTAAGCAGCCCAAAATCTTAAGAAAAATTTATAAGACTTCCATTGGCAAATCTTTTCCAGTCATGTAAGGTAGAGGTTTATGGAATTCTATCCAGTTCTTATGTAAGTACCAGGAACACTAAAATTTATCTCTAGACTTCCACGTGTCTAGAATGGCCTCCTCTCTGCCCTAAGGCAAGGCTGGACCAGGACACTCGGGTTTCTCTGTTCTGTTACTAAATTCCACCTTTTCTATAAATTGGAAATCACCTTCCTGCTTACAATGTAAAGCAATGCGGCTATCTATGGAGTCGCTTTGCCTATAGACTCCAACTGGAGTGGGAAGGCATGCTTACTTACTATTCTCAATCCCATAAGTGAAAACTTTGCTCAACATCCTCAAACAAGAAGCACAGAAACCGTGACCTGTGTCGCCCACCGAGGAGGGAAAAGCAGAAGAAGCATAGCTCTAGTGAAAGCCACAATCCCAGCCTGCATCATGCTGTGACACTTTACATCTATCAGCCCACATACTGTCAGCTTCCCCCAGTGTCCACATAACCTTCCAGACTACCCAATCACCACGGATTTCAAGTTAGCCCCTCTACTAGTCGACAGTCCTTTTACCCGTGGGCCAGGGGCTGGGACAGAACGTCCAGGGAAGTGGGCTGAGACACTGGGCCAGGATATAGTTTTGCTTTGAGGTGAGGGAAAGGAAATGCAAATGAAGCCTGCCAGGTGCATGATGCTGGGGAGGTAAATATCTTAGCTGAAGCTTCGAAGTCTCACCAACTACATCCCATCTACGAGGGCAGTAACTGGTCATTTGTCCATCACAGCACCAACAATAAAGGCCTGCCATGTCACCTAACAGGGAGATAGATACACAGCCTGAGGAGGCAGATGACCTCCCATGCACAGAGGGGCTGCAGAAAGTGACAGTGAAGGTGGCCGGGCCACACCCGTGCCTATGCTCTCACTCAGAAAAGCTGAGACGGTGCTAGAAGGTAATTACAGACCCTCAGCACATGGGCCCGCTGGAGCCCTGAGGGAAGACAGAAACAGCAAAGCCAGTGTCCTTGTCCTGGGCATGGAGCTCGACACCTCACTGAGGTCACTGTGCCTGGGGTGGCCACAGGGACCGACGGCTGTCACTCCGTGGTCTTCTTCTCTTTCCAGCACTTCTCCCTCTCCTGCAGCTCTGCCTGGGTGAATGCTGCAGGTCCCCAGTTGGTGATAAGGTGAGGATTCTTTGAACCTAAGCGACAAGCATGCTTTCAATACAGGGCACACTCCACACCTGTCATCACTCCGTCACAAAACAACTTTTCTACTTTCCTACTTCGTCTCTAAGGAATATCCAAAAAGGTCTAGCAGCCAAAAGAGTTACAAGATGTATGCAGAGAGACGGCCTGAGGCCACTCATGAAGGGGGAAGGCTGGTCAAGAGGGGCTCGCAGGAAGCAGCTGGCCTTCAGGGTGAGTCTTTGCCCATGTCTCCATCCAGGCTTGGATGAGGGTCCTGAGGACCCGAGCTCAGGTGACCAGGCCCAAAGGGCACATGTCCCACCCTGTACACCATCTCAATGATGACCTTACACTTCAGATCTCAAGTGTTAGCATTACAGGCACGTGCCCCCACCCCTAGTTTTATGTGGTGCCAGGTACAGAATCAAGGGCTTTGTGTCCCTAAGACAGTTGTTGCTGTTTTTAATATAATTCGATCACATAAATAGAACAAAAATAAATTAAAATAGACAAATAAGTATATAGTATAATATTACCTGGTTCTATCAATCGTATTAACCCCTCATGATGGGCCACTTTGTCCTTCCAGCTCTTGGTCATATTAGTTGCCATCTCTAGCTTCTTTTTAACTCCCTAGGACAAAAGCGACAGTTTAAGAACCAAGTAGCATGGACTGACCCTACTGTGTACTGTGGATCCCTCACTAAATGGTCACAACCACTCTAGGTAAAGCTACCATCACCCTCCTTGCACATTAGAGCTAAGCCATCTGCCTGATCCAAGAGATTTTTATCCAGTTACTATTACAAGGATTACCAGGTCCTAGCTACAAAGCTAGAGACCTGCAGCACCCAGTTACATCCTGAAGATCAAGATTGCCCAAAGAGCCTCGATGCCCTGATTCAACAGGAAGTAGCCTAATGATAATCAGGATTCCCTCTCCTATGATCTGATTGTTTATTAATAAAAAACAAATAGTGGGGAACGTAAGCCCTTTAAGCCACATGGTATCCAGATCCCTCCCCCAGGACCTTCAACTGCCAGGTTCCACCCACAGAACACTCTAATTGCTGGGCCCTGCCCCTACTCTGCAGAGTAAAAAGAGTCACACTGGAGGAAGCAGGCCTGGTAGGCAAGCCATCTGATCCCAAGGCTCTTCTCATCTCACCCATGTGACCTTGGGGCTTACTGCCTCGCTGCTCCAGGCCTGCCCTTTCCCAACCTGCCTTGTTGCTGGAATATTCTCTCACCACAGCTGCCAGTCCTAGCTTCAGGAGTAAGAAGCTCTGAAGGACATGAGGCACTCACTCAGGACAGTCATGGCCATGGTGGCTTGAATGAGGATGGCCCACATAGGCTCAGATGTTTGAGTGCTTGGTCTCCAGTTGATGGAGCTTTGGGGAAGGGTTAGGACAGTGACCTTGTTGAAGGTGTGTCACTGGGGGGGGGGGGGGGCTCTGATGTTTCAAAATGACTCATGCTATCCCAGTGTTTCTCTGCCTTGTGATTTCATATCAAGATGTGAGCTCTCGGCTTCCTGCCTCCACACCTTCTTCCATCACGGACTCTAACCCCTGAACCCCTAAGTTCAAGTGAACACTTCCTTTACAAGTTCCTCCTAAAAAGAGATGTGAATGCCCCGGGTGCTTTACCTCAGGGTGGGGCAATGGTTGCTGCCTACACCTGCCATTCCCATGTTCCGAGTTCATACTACAGCTTGGAGTGGACTCTCTGCCACAGTCTGTAACTGCAGAAGCTTCCTCATTCACACTCCTCTATGGTCCCTGAGTAGGACAGACACCTCCATCCTCTGGGAGGAGGGGGGGGGGGAACCAATTCTCTCTTTCTTCTCTATGCTAAGCAAGAGTCTAAGTGAATGATAGGGTTTTGTTTGCCCGTTTCTGCAGAGCTGGGTGCAGAGCCCCACCCTAGCCCAGCTGATCAGTGTTTCTAAGGAGCCAGTTTCAGGTATGTGCAGAGTGGGTCCAGCCACCTCATACTGCTCCAGCGCCTGCTTCCGCTCGAGCTCCAGCTGTTCCAGCTGTGCCATGGCCTCCTGCAGGGCCTGCTCCTTCAGGACCCGCTGATGCTCCAGCTCCTGCTTCTCTGCCTCTGTTGTCTGAATGGTCTGCTGCTGTGCCAGGTGCCACTTTTCCAGTTCTGCTCTCTTAGAAGACTCTTCCTCCAGTAGTCTGTAATGCAAAGGAGACTGGGGTCACATCCTGCTGGGGACCTCCTTCAGAGGAAAGTCATCTAATGTCCCCACTCTATAAGGAGCCAAGAAGCCAAAGGAGTATCTATCACAAAGTTAGGGAGCAGTCCAGGTGTCCTGCTCTGAGCATCCTTTGTTTTACCCGGCTATGGAGGAAAAAGAAAACTACCATTTAGGCAACACTGAGTGTACACCAGGAGTTGAGTCACGTGTGTCTTCCCACCATTTCACACAGTGCTCGTAAGTGCCATTCGCAGCCACATTTGAGACAACGAAGTGCAGCCTTAAGTCATCCACCTGCCAGGTGGTAGGGCTGAGCTCTGCAACTTGCCTGGTTGCTACAACATTAAAACATTTCTTCATCTAATAAAGACTTATTATCAACAATCTGAGAGGTACCAGCTCCTCGTCACAGACGAAGCAATGTGTCTGCAAGTGCATTGCAAAGGTCACAATGGACTTGAATACAGATGTGTGACGCCAAAGTGGTAGCACAGTAAGTAACAGGTTGGCTTGGATTAGCCGACTGCATTCATGTTTAAATAAATAAACCAACACACAGCCCAAACCCAAATTCAAGATGTGGCAGGGCAGCACTGCCACCTACAATATCTGCTCTCTCCAGCAGCAGCAAGGAAGAAGCAGGGACCATCCCTTCCAGACTCAGAACCCCACCCACCCCACCCCACACACATTCTGACTCCTCAGAAGTCTCCAGGAATACAGCACCCACCACTGATCCCAGGGCTGCACACAAGCCTGACATTCACTCCAATCCATAGCTATTCATTATACATCTATGAAGTGTTTCTCTAGAGACAACCAGTAAGTGAGACTCCAAAAACCTCTGCATTTTCACTCTGGTGCTGATGTACACAGGCAGAGTCTGGGGCAAGGTTACCTTCATGCAGCAGGAGAATCAACACAGGAGGGTCGGATGGGAGGCAGACCCCATCTCCCAGTATAAACACCACCACCCAGAGCATGCCCCTGGCAGTAGAGCATGGTAGAACAAGAACTGAGCTTGGCAAAGCAGTTGTTCCTCCTGGGTCTCTGACACAGAACCAGAGACAATGGAGAATTTCTCTTCCTGGTGGCGTGGTAACCCCAGGCCCATCCCCCATGTTTCCTGCCACTCTTCAAGGCCTGGCCACCTTCCCTCCATGGGACTGAGAACTATTTCAAAACGTTTCCCTCTTCCAAGTTGGTTTCTGTGGTTTGCAAACTAAGCTCCAGCTAAAGACTTGAGCAATTCTACCCTTTCTGTTGATCATTTTCATTTATAGAGATGAGAAATGCGCATGCCCGTCATCCCAGCCACTCAGGAGACTAAGGCGGCAGGATCAGTTGTGAGCTGCCACACGGGTGCTGGGACCCGAACCCTCTTAGCCACTGAGCCGTCCTTAGCCCCTCTACCTGTTTTTCTTGTCCTGATCCCTTTCTTTCCACATTTTCTTAATTCTGTACATGATGTACATCTTCCCCACCTGTGACAGGATATGCACACTGATGTCATACTAAGACACTAGATCTGAAACCTCTAACCTCATTTTCACAACTCTAAAGCTGTCAATCAATCACCCTTGTTTTATAGGTTTAAGCTCATATGGACAGAAAGTGCCACCAAAAGGAACTAAGTAGCCACACCTCAGCTATGAAACCGGCCTCTAGCTGCCTTCAAACACAGAGGCTGCAGTGCACTGTCCCTCATTCAGTAACTACTCCCTGAGACGGAGATGTAGCTCAGATGGCACAATGCTTGTCCAGCTTGTATAAAGCTCAGGGTTCAATAGCCAGTTGCAGTTATGGTACATGTCTGTGATTCAGCATTCGGGAGGTGAAGGCGGGAATACCAGAGTTCTAGGTCAGCTACAGCTTTGAGAGAAAGTCTGAGGAAGGCCAGAGATATATAAGACACTTCCTCAAAAATAACACAAGAATTCCCTGGGCACTTAACCAACTCACCATTGGCTGGGTACTGCCCCAGCTGCTGGGAGTGCAGAAGTGAGTAAGATCCAAACTTGGCTGGCTGGACTTCAGAGATGGACCTTATATATATACAGAACAGGGTGGCCCAAACTTGTAGTAATCCTCCTGCCTCGGTCTCCAGAGTGCTGGGGTTATAGGCATGTACTACCATGCTTGGCTCAAATCTAACCTTTAATGAGTAAAGTTATAATGAGATAGATTACAGCTCAGTAATTTATTTAATTTCCAGTTAAATGTTAAAAGTTTGCTTCTAAATTTTCTATCAGATAATTTTCAGAATTATATATTAAAAGCCAAACTTCTAGCTGGGCAGTGGTGGTGCACACCTTTAATCTCAGCACTTGAGAGGGAGAGGCAGGGGGAAGCTCTGTTATCAAGGCTAGCCTGGTCTATAGACTAAGTTCCAGGGCAGCCGGGGCTAGACAGTGAGTGCCTGTCTTAAAAATAAAAATCAACTTTAGTGACAAAAATTAAAGATCCATATGGCCTTTTGGTCAACCCTTCTTCTAGCCCGTTCCCATTCCTTTGTGCCACAGACAACTGCTTGTTCCTCTCACGGTGGAAATGTGATGAGCCACTTCCTGCTCCTGCTACCATGCATGCCTTTCCAGCAATGACGGATTCTCCCTCTGGACCACAAGCCAAAGGAAGCCCCTTTGCCCCAAGTTGCTTTTACCATCATCGAAACAAGAGAAAAGTCCCCACTTCAGGAAGCATTGTCACTCCACACCAGAGCTGATAACTTGAGTGAATGTCTGAGTTATCTGGTCTTCAGGGGACTTAATCTCTGGTGTGTTGTATCTCATTCCCCTCCCCGACTACTGAAATACAGCCCGCTTCACTGTGGACTCTGTGCATGAGAGCAATCTATAAACTCCCAGTGCAGAACAAATCAGTAACTCAAAATGTCTAGTGTCACTCAAAAGTGCCACTCTGGAAATGATACAGGATTCGCACCTTCTCCTGAATGACCTGCTAATGCCACTGTCAACAGCACCAGAGGCGGCTCCAAATAGCTGGCTAGGGCAACTCTGGATCAGCTTCTCCCATCCTTATGTTCCAGGGGTCAGACTTGGGTTACCAGGCTTCTGCAGCAAGTGGCAGTCATCTCAATGGACCTTAACTCAATTTTTTTTTTCAAGTGATAATTTGATGTCTTTTAATTACACTTGTTTGTTTTATGTGTGGCTGCATGCCAAGGTGTACATGTGGGGATTAGACAGAAACTTTTGAGAGGTGGTTCTATCCTTCTACTGTGTGGGCCTCAGGGATCAAACTCAGCTCACAAAGCTTGATAGCAAATGCCTTCAGCCACTGAGCCATCTCACCAGCCCCATCACTTTTGGCAAATTCCTTTTTCCAGTTTATTTTTCCATTTTTAATATTTTAAGACTTATCGTGTGTGTGTGTGTGTGTGTGTGTGTGTGTGTGTGTGTGTGTGTGTGTGTGTATGTGTGTGTGTGTATGAGAGAGAGAGCGCGCAGGTGTGCTGTAGCATGAGTGTGAAGGTCAGTGGATAACTTTGTAAGTCAGTTTTCTCCTTCCACGTTTGTGTGGATGGCAGACTTGGAATTCGGAGCATCAGGCTTGCACAGTGTCAAGCATCTTTTGCCTGCTGATCCAGCCCATTAGTCCATTCCTTTCCTTCCCGGGTTTAAACAGCATCTTTCTAACACAGGGAGGGAGTGTCACAGCTCAAAACCCAGGCACATCATCTCCACTGCCTCCCACAAGGCATCACGGAAAGGCATATATGGCTAAACCAGGCCAGCTCCTCATCCCTCTGGGGTCCACATGTAACTCTGTCCTTCCTGACGTTACAAAGACCCAGCAAAAACTTTTCTCTGAGATTATGAGTTTTACAATTGTAAACCTGATTTTAAAAGTTTGAAGAGGGAATGCATCTAGTGTCAAAACTTTTAAAACTTAGATTACAAGTAGTAGATATTGAAGAAATGGTGCCAATCCCACACTGGCAGCCCTGTCTATGCACCAAGGGTCACTCAGGTCTGGACACTGTGACAAAACCAAGTTTCCACCAAAGCCGACCTGGCTAATAGACATTCTGGAATAGAGTAAGTGTACCCCATCAAACACAACCACCACACTGCTCTTGGGCACAAAGCCCTTCTTTAGATCCACAAGCAAAAGTTTCTGTACCCCAGGATCAGAAGAAACATCCAGCAAGCCTGACATTCAGGGTATCTGAACAACATATGGGCACAAGCTCCCTTTCTGCCAGTGTTAGGATCCAGAGCAAGCAAAGCCAATGAGGGTGAGGGTTGCAGAGCTATCTGCACCTGGCCTGAAGCTTGCGCACCGTCTCTTCATCCTGGCGGGCCTGCCTCTCATCTTCCAGGGCCTCCTGCAGCTTTAGGTACATATCTTCCAGCTCTCGAACTCTCTGCAGATACTGTTCCAGTTCCGAGGACTTCTGAGCAACCTGCTCCTCCATCTGCTGTCTGATCTAGAAGGATGAGAGGATTGTGGTCTTTCATAAATGCAGACGACTTCTTCCCCAGGGCAAAGGCACCCATCCCACCCTTGAGCTAAAGATAGAGGAAATGTGTGCTCCAGGATTACTAACAGTAACATCAGACCACACTCAGGGCACTGGGCCCAGCACAGCAGTGCTTCATGGGAGATGTGTGCTCCAGTAACCAGCTAACTCCACAAAACAACCTGGACCTTAGCATGACCAGAGCCCAGGGGTCTCAGTGTTCACTTTGCTCATTATGGAGGAGAAATGGTGTGGATTTAAGTTTATGTTCTCATAGCTGTTTAAACCAGAAGTCTTTTGAGATGAAAAGCATCCTGGTTAACAGTCATCACATAACAAGGACGCCTCAAAGCAAAGAAGATGTGGGAGCACATTAACCAAGCATCTTTGCACTGCATACGATTCTGCTCAGGGCTCTGGAAAACAAGGCACCCACCCTTTACCTCTATCCCTCTGATACAGAGAGGTGCTCAATAAAGGATAATGCACAAGCTAGCACTCAGTTCCCCCAGTAGCCACCGAAGTGACAGCAGAGCAAAGCCGGGGTAGCCACAAGGCCCCCGGCTGACGCAGCGGTTCTCAGCCTTACCAGCTTCTCGCGCTCCAGCTCCGTGCTGAACCTGGTCTGTAGTTCCACTTGGGTCTGCAGGCGTTTCTTTTCCTCATCTGCAGCACGAGATGCCGCTTCCTCCAATTTCTAGTCAATCATCAATCAAAAACCCATCCCCAGAAAAGCAGGATCATTAGAATGGGAGAGAAAGCCTTGCTTAAGCATATGAAAATAAAAATGAGCCACAAGCTGTCAGACACACTGGAATGCCAATCAGTCTTCCCAGTCAGCATATAAAACAAGCAGGCATGAATGACTTGATTCTAAACACTGTGCACAGAGAATGTGAGATGGCCACTGAGCCATAATCACTTCCAGCTACACTCACAATGTGACCTAGTTCTGGGGTCTCTATATGGTGCTGTCACCTAGCACACTATTACTTCACCTCAGCTTCCAGATGGGTGACTCAGGGAACTGCCTCAACCTCCACCCCACCAGCCTTGTACACAGAAACAACTGGTTAAAGTTATTTTAAAAAAACAAAACAAAACAAAATATAGTAAAGCTTTGCGGACTATCCTAAGGGCATACATCAAAGAAGAATATCCATCTAAGAAAACCCATGAGGGGCTGGGCCAGGGCTTGGCAGGGGAGTGCTCACCCAGCATGCACAGGCACCAGAGCTGACCCTACCCTCAACAACAAAACCACTGAAAACAGAACAGCAACAAAAGACAAACTAGATCTTCCAACATGAGGCAGAGACACTCCCCTCGCTCCCCTGGGCAAGAAGGAAGCACCGCTCCTGGCAGATGAAACCAGAGACAAGGGCGCCCTCTATAGGTTGCTCATAGCCCAGGCTACAGAAGGCAGGCCTGATCACCAGAGTCTCACTTAGTTGTGGGGCAAATGCTCCACAGGAGAAGAAAACAGGTGACACCAGGCTGTGCCCTCTGCTTAGTAGCAGAGGCTCTTAACAAAACAGGATATAGATCCAGGAGGCTCCACCCAAGCTCATGGCAAGCCTCCTGCTTCACGCTCCCAAATGCTGGGGTTCTGGGTATGTGCCATCACACACACCCAACCTTTCATGGAAATTCTGCTCAAGGAGGATAGCGCTGTGACTCTCGCCAAAAGAAGTGACTTTGTTATGTGAGATGTACAAACCTAAGGACACAGTTGCAAACAATAAAGATTTGAGCCATAGGAATTAAAAGGATGCTGGTAGTACCATAGAGCACCAAACCAACCAGGCTAGTTAAGCCTGAGAGAAGCAGGAAGGCTTGGCTAAGCAGAGCCCTCAGGTGGTAGGAAAGTCTCAAAGCCTGGCCTTAAGAGAACTTAACCCCAGACTGTGGGGCTAGTTAGTCCGAGGGCACTGCAGAAACAAATCGGATACCCAGAAATCAGTGAGCCCTAGACAAGAGCAATGGTAACCGCTTACCAGGGAGCAGAGAAGAAGAGAACCATGGAGGGTCACTCCAGGTGACTGTGGCCATGCACGCCCAAGGCTAGGTCACTGAGGAACAGGACTGAAAGACCACAAAGGTCCAGGAAACAGTCCAGCCAAGTCACTAAATAAATAGCCGAACCATGACAAGCTCAGGGCGGAGGCATCAGGATCAGTATCCATAGTTTCTACGTTATCTTCTAAAACATCCAGTTTTCAACCAAAGAAAGTAAGAGAAGCAGGAAAGTGTAACCCATGAGTAGGAAAAAACGGTCAACAGATACTGCCTTTGAAGAAGTGGGAGGCATTTCTACAAAGAGATTACTGTAAATATGCTAAAGAGTAAAAGAAAGTCATGGTGAAAGACACGAAGGAGGGAATAACAATACCCCATGAGCAGGGGGTATCAATAAAAAGGCAAATTTAAAAAGAACCACGAGGAAATGGTTGGGCTGTAATGTTAAAGAAGTAAAAGTCTTCTAGAGGGCTGGAGCTACAGCGCAGCTGGAAAACCTGCACAGCTTCAGGAAGCCAGGGACTCCGGGCTCTCCAGCGCCACACAGGACACTGTGTGCTGAGCCTCTGACTCCTGAACTTGGAAGGTGGAAGCAGGAAAATGAGAAATTCAAGACCAGCCTCCCTAAGTAGAGAGTTGAAGGCCAGCCTGGACTACAAGACCTTATTGTTTTTAAAACATCAAGTAGAGGGGGCTAAACAATCTATGTGGACAGTAAGAAGACTCCACGAAAGAGACGCACAGAAGAAATTACAGTCAGAAAAACAGAAAGAAACAGCTTCAGAGGATAAAGACACTTCACACACGATATTCTGTTCAACAGAAATGTAAGGAAAGAGTGACAGGGAAGGAAGAATATTTGAATAAGTTGAAACTTTACCCAACATAATGGAAAATCTTGATCCACAGCCTGAATTCTAAATAGGTCAAAAACAAAGACAGAGCCAGACATGGTGGCCGCGCCTTTAATTCCTGGCAGGGGCAAGCAGCCTCTGAGTTAGAGGCCAGCCTGGTCTACACAGCCAGCTTTGGGACAGCCAGAGCTGCATATTGAGACCTTTTCTTAAAAACAATAGCAGCACCCATGAACATCAAAAGCAGTAAAACACAAGCGTCTAGAGTAAACACCACAGCTGACTTCCCCTCAGAAACACATGACTAGTTCTACACAAAGTACAGTTTGTAAAGCTGAAATATGCCATATCCAGCTGCAGCCGGTAAGTGCCAAGTCCTAGACCTTGTCTTCCTATAGCAGAGTCAACAGCACCGTTCAAGACCGCGGTTTTTCCATCAGCCCAGCCTTTGTGAATATGCATCTGGCTCAGCTTCTACTCAGTTCTAACTCTGTGTGTGTCCTACAGAGTGATCGGAGCACATAACGGTTCGAGTCTGTACCCTATAGCACCATCTACTAAGGACAAAGAGGGGACAGCAGTGACAGCTAAGAGCGTTAGTAGGCCCAGGGGCTGGACATACTTTCTGAGAACTGAGGTCACCAAACCACTCCCTGAACTTGTCCTAAAATAGGGTAGGTGAAGCAAAGCTCCTAAGGCTACTTGGCTTTGACACTAAACAGGACGGCACTGCCTTTGCGCGTCCCAGGCCTCTCTGACCTACACCTACCTTCCTCACACTCTCCAGCTCCTCCTGCTTGTTTTCATTGGCGGCTTGGAGCTCCTTCATCTGCCGCTCCAGCTCCTCCTGCTCGGCTAACAGCTTCCTTCGGAGCTCTTTCCGACGCTGGCGGGCTTCTTTGTGTGGCGGGGGGCTGCCCAGCTTCAAAAGATGAACGGTGGAATGGATGGCTGGAAGGACAGGAGAAAGAGGAGGGATGTGTACTTTTATGTGTAACACTTGTCCCGATCCTGGCAGGGAGCCGTGGTTCAGCCTGAGAGACATCAGCTTCTCCAGCTCCCACGTGAGGAATATGCACACTCAAGACTTCTGAGTGCAGGTCCACAGCTGCACACCTGTGCTTACAGACACTTCGCTGGGAACTCTACAGGACACACTTAAGAACCTATGAGACAGCTGGGCAGTGGTGGTGCATGCCTTCAATCCCAGTAGGCGAATCTCTGTGTTTGAGGCCAGCCTGGTCCTCAGAGTTCCGGGACAATCAGGGCTACACAGAGAAAGCTGTCTCAAAAACAACAACAAACTTAGGACACTTTCAACTCCCTTCCATATATTCCTTTTGTAAGACAGGGCTTCACTATTGGCTTGGCCTGCCTTGGTCTGTCCCCACACTCAGAGCAACCTGCTGTCTTCTGTTACCAAATGCTGATGCAAAGTGTCTGCCTTTTCTACTTCTAAATAAGGACTGGTAAAATGACTCAGCAAGTAATCCTGGAGGCAGTCTGATCCTGGGGACCCACAGGTGCTCATACACACACACATCATGAGCACTCACACACACACACAATAACAAGCAGTTTTTAAAAGCCAAATAAAACTAAGACACACTAAGGGCAGACAAAGTTCTTAGTATCTGATGTGCAGCCTGTTATCCAGACTACAGGGTCTTAAACAACCTGTGGACGTGGTCTTTTGCTGACACTTGGCAGGCTTAGGGGTGGGGTCTGGCTAGAGCAGAGATTCCCAACAATACCCAATTCAAACTCAAGAGGTACACTCAGGAAAGTTTCTGCCTACTCCTGTCCTCCAAGTTCTGGGTTCCTGGCCATCAGCAACTCATGCTAACCATTTCTGCTTCTTCTGAGATATTTTAAACAAATGGACATGTCTACATCTCAACCACTTCCTTTCATGTTGGCACAATGCTCTCTCCTCAAGTTATTGGTTTCTTTAATTACTTAAAAAAGCTCTTGATGTGTTCAACATCACTCCAAAAACTCCTTTTCTGCCTTTCATATGAACAGAATCTCAAGACGAGGCTAACATTTTTCATAAACCTAAGGGGGTGGGTCCTTCCAAAGATTATTGTGATAAGACTTAAATACAGTTTTATCCCCACAAAGTCAGTATGCAAATAGACTGACCAAAAGGGAAGGGGGGGCTTATGTTTCCTTGGTTTCCTTTCAAATGCAGTAATAGCCATGACATACGGAATCTAGACTGTGGGAGCTGAAAACAGAGTGTTTGGTGTTCTTATTTTTTTAGGCAGGGTCTAAAGTAGCCTCGCCTGGCTTAGAACTCCATGTAGGGGGCTCCTGATCCTCCTGTGTAACTCCTAAGTGTTAGGATTAAAAACATGTGCCCGTGTCCAGTTCTGCTCTCAAGTTTTTCCATGAAAAATAATAAAAGAAAATGTCCTACCCTGAATCCACTCCTGCTTCTTCTTCTTATCCGAGGCACTGATTTCAAAGGTCTTATCAAAGCATTTTATTAGGAAAAGACATTTCTTTCCATCTTTGTCTGGCAGAGACTAAAACAGAAAGCACAGTTAGTTCTTTACATTTTTATTCTTTCTTGTGTTAACTATTAAAAAGCGGCTGTAGAGAGAAGGCAGAAAGAGGCTCAAGCTGACCTTAGGTGAGACCATGCTTATTCATGGTGAGGGAACATCTGTGTCACCCACATGTGCACATGCCAAAATGCCCACAGAAGACAGGATGTGGCCTCTTCTAGGGGTGGAAATGACTTCCACAGTCCTCAAAGGAAGCTGGGAAGCATAGTCCTTCAGCAAGAAACTGTTTGTGGGGACAGGGTCTCACAGTGTAGACTAGGCCAGTCTTGAACTCATGGCTCTTTGAGCCCAGCTTCCTAAGTGCTGTGATTACAGGCATGTGCCACCTCAGCCAGTTTAAGTTTTCTTGTTACATATTTCAATTCATTTCTTAACTACTATACAAATCTAACTGAAATTCAATGCCAATGAAAAACACCTACAAATGCAAATGCCTGATCTACTAATGCCGTTTCCCAGGCAGCTTCATGTATAATTACAATGACCCAAGAGGGACGCTGCATCTACAAGGAAGAAGACAAGAGGACCCCATGCTCTTTGCTTTCCAGAGTATAACTCTTTCACGTGAAGAGAACCTGGAAGGGACACCCACAAACTGTTATAGGAGATCTCAGCATGCTAAAGAGAACCCTGGAAGGGACACCCACAAACTGTTATAGGAGATCTCAGGATGCTAAAGAGAACCCTGGAAGGGATACCCACAAACTGTTATAGGAGATCTCAGCATGCTAAAGAGAACCTGGAAGGGACACCCACAAACTGTTATAGGAGATCTCAGCAGGCTAAAGCTTCTCACACCTGGGTGTCACTGCCAGTGCCCTGTGGTTCTTGTCCTCTATCTTTAGAAGTAATGGGTTTATGGTAATCTTGTAGGTCTCAGTTTAGCTGATTATAAGCAAACCCCCTGGAGGGCACTGCTTATCCCAGAGCATTAATATATCTTTATATCATTTCTATAGGTGAGTTTGAACTCCCATATTTTAAAGGTTCTTCAACAAATACAGATACTAGTGATGGTTCATATACAAATCAAATCTTTTTTTTTAAAAACAAAACAAAACAAAACAAAACAAAAAAATCAATTTTTTAAGCACAAGGTCTTGCTATTTATACCTGGCTCAGTAGACCAGGCAATCCTCCAGCCTCCTGAGTGCTGGGATCACAGATACGTGCTACCTCACCCAACAGAAATTATGTTTTTAGGACTTCATACACACCTTTAAAGAATGGCTATAAGATGAGTCACTGAAGGCAGGTGTGGAGGCTTACATCTGTAATCCTACTACTGTGACAGAGGAGGCCGAGAGATCAGAGTTCAAGGCCACAGAAAGGTTTAAACCACCCAGACTACATAGATTTCACAAATAAATACATAAATATGTCTCTGTCTCAAAATAAAAAGGTGAAGTGTAGCAGCACATGCAATCCCTGCACCTGGGACAGAGAGGCAAGTGGGTAAAGGATGCAAGGCCATCCTTGACTACACGGTGACTTCAGGTACAACCTGAGCCACATCAGACCCTGTCTTCCCCCAAAAGAAAACATCACTCCAAATACTAATTATAATAATAATCAATTTTCTTTTATTTGCTTTACTCAAAACACCCCAGATCTTTTAGTCTATTGATAATTTCTACTATTATTGTACTGCATTTTTTGTCTTTTTAATGACTCAACTTTTCTCAAGAAATGATTCCTGAAATACAAATCTCTCAGATTTAATCCCTATGCTTTATTCCCAAGAATAAGACAAAATAAATTCATATTAGGTGCACATTTTGTCAGCTGGCTTCAATTTTTGGGTTAGAAGTCACAGTGACTATGCTTTATCCTGGAAATGTCCGCTTGGAGACTATCTGAGGGTTTAGAGTGATGCTGAGGACGTGCACGGACGACAGGGGGCAGCAGAGGACAAGCGTACAGAGAAGCCACACCTCACCTCCACACAACAGTTTTCATCCAGGAGGATGTCCCCCTTCTTCTCTTTCAGATCCTCACTCACGTAGTAGGAGATGATGTTGGGTTTTAATACAAACCACCGCTCAGTCCAGTTTTTCCGCTTATGGCCTTTCTTCATCATGTAACCCTATGGAAGAGTGAACCTAATGTAGATACATGTGCTTTTATGTGTAAGAGCTTAACAGTCCTTTGGTTTACCTTATTTTCTCCACTATCTGATACCTGATCCTAAACACATAAACGTCATGGTTTTTACCCGTGTGGATCCTGAGTCTCTGAGAACCTATGAAGGCCAGAGGCATAATCCCCAGTCAAATCCACACGACCACAGACAAAGGGTTACATGTCATTTTAGATACTTCAGAAAGTCTCCACACGGATAACAGAACCTTTCATATTACTAAATAGGAAAATTTTCTAAACTGACTTACCTTTTAAGACATTTATTGAAATATTTATAGGTAAAGGGAAATATCTAGAATTTCCTGGTACCATAGGAGACATAAAGGTATATAGACAAAGATGTCACATACTTCCTTATAATACCAAAACCCTATACATGTTAAACCTTAATTAAAGTGTATTGATGGGCTCCATGAGAAAAAAAAAAGACAATAATAATTACCTACTGAACAAAGAAAGAAGCTAAGTAGTGGAACCCAAAAGCAGAGTTATTATTTGATATAATAATGTAAGATGTTTGAAAGACCTGCCTATATATATCCAGGTATAGTGGCACATACCTTCAATCCCAGTAGGCAGATCTGAGGACAGCCTGATCTACATAATGACTTTCAGGCTAGCCAGAGCTACAGTGAGAGCCTGTCTCAAGACAGACAGACAGATGTTCTATTTAGTAAGTATTTAGTTCCTCTGTATATCAGGCACTATGCTGGGTGCTGAGAAAAGAGAAATAGTCTGATATGATAAATACAACTTTGCTATATGAAAGCACCTCATTCTAAAAGTAAAGGTATTATTTAATTCTGTAAAAACATGAGGGTATTTTTGAAAAAATAGTTTGGAAATTTGATTGAACTGTCCCTTCAAAAACAGTAACTTCTCAGTTCTTTACTGTACTTCAACTGTGCCAATAACTCTTTAAAGCACAAGCCTAGGGCCAGAGATACAGCTCAACCGTAGAGCACTTGCCCAGATGCATGATGCCTTGGATCAATTTTCAATTTCCCAGCGGGATGGGGGGGGGGGTGAATCCCGAAACTCTAATAAAAGAGAAAATATAATAAATGAGACTTTACTTTTGTTCTAATCATTTAAGGAGTATAAGTGACTTACACCATCTATTCACAAAAGAAGGGGAAGGAGAGGAATTGGGGGGGAACATCAGACTCTGAAGTTGAGGAGAGCAGTGTCATGGTCCTCTTACCTGTTTCAAGACATCTAAGATAAGCTCACTGAAGACTTCATTAATGGCCATAGACACTGTCTGGCGATCCATGCCCTTGCTAAACTGTCCATTTCCAATTAGCTCAATAAGTTCCCACGCAGAAAGACCGTCTTTATTGTCATCAAAGTTTATTCTGTAATGTTCAAATTGTTCTTGTTGCCAGCCTCCTCCCATAGCTTCTGTAAGCTTCTTGAGCAGGTATTCAATCTATAGGAAAAAATTTAGTTTAATTATTTCCTTTAGGGTTTTGTTTGTTTGTTTCTTGGGGTTTTGTTTGTTTTTAATTTTGATTTTTGGAGACTGGGTTTCTCTGTAGCTTTGGCTGTCCTAGCACTCACTCTGGAGACCAGGCTGGCCTCAGACTTACAGAGATGTGCCTGCCTCTGTCCCCTGAGAGCTGGGACTAAAGGTGTATGCTACCATCGCTACCTGGCTAATTATTTTCTATTTTTAACATAGGTATTCACTTGTGTTCTCATACTATTAGGGTCAACGTTTTGTGTGTGTGTGTGTGTGTGTGTGTGTGTGTGTGTGTGTGTATGTATTTATTTTTGTGTTTTAGAGACAGGGTTTCTCTGTCTAACAACCCTAGTTGTCCTGGAACTCGCCCTGGAGACCAAGCTGGCCTCAAACTTGGAGATCTGCCCGCCTCTGCCTCCAAAGTGCTGGGATTAAAGGTGTGGACCACCACCACTGCCGCCACCACTACGACCACCTAGTGTTCTGGTGGATGTTTAACCTCAGCCCCCCCCCCCACCTCTTTCTCCCAAACGAGAAAGCCTGCCAAATGATGACCCCCTCTCCCAGAGATGCTCAAGACCACTCCCACAGGGTATTTAAACTGTCCCCCAGAAAACAAACGTGGTTTTTCAGTCTCTCTTCTCAGTCTCCTCTCTGGGGGGCCAGAAAAATCACCCGGGAGCACTTTACCCATTAAACCTGGGCTTTTTCTTCATTCAGTTTGATTCAATCTAACTTAGAGTGCTGCGTTGGCGGAAAGGCTTATGGGGTGCCGGCACTTTTCACCAGCAGGAAATATTCTTTATACTTCCAAAGGAGTACTTCCTTAAAGAAACTCCCATGGCTAGGGAAAGCTGTACACACACATCACCAGGGGTTGTTCTCTGCTGGCCTACTAAGTAAATCAAAACTCGACAACCAACCACTTGTACACTGTGTCTGTATGCATGCAAAGCTAGGGAAAGCTAGAAACACACCATACACAAACTAACTGCTGTCACCGCATTATTCTACCTGGGTAGAATATTTCAATATATCAAGAACGTTAAGATTTTCTTCCTTTTTGTTATTGTTGCTGTTTTATTTTGGAACAGTCTTATGTAGTCCAGACTGGGCTCAAACTTACTATGCAGCAAAGAATGATCTTGAACTGATTCTCTACCCCCCACCTCCCCAGGACTGAATTGCTGAGGCATGTGCCACCAGCACCCAGGTCTGCACATGAATCTCACTGAACATGGAAGTGTTAAGTTAAACAAACATCTCAAATCCATGAGTTATTCCCTAGTTTACAGATTTCCTTTGTAAACCAATTACTTATTTCCTGATATCTCCATCCATTAGAACACGGATGTTATAAATATGACTGATAAGTAAGAAGGGCTTACTAAGTCTTGAAACATCGGACATTATCTAGGAAAATAGCTGGAGCCAGGGAAGAAGAAAAAAGGGGAAAAGGGAGGCGGTGATGACATGAGAGATGACATTGCTCCTCTTCGGAGTGTGCTACAATATTCTCAAACACCGTCACCCCACCCAGCCAGCACCCAGTGGCGATCTGATATATCTGGAGCATACTGGTTGTACAAGCTGATGGGTGTGATATGACAGCCCCGCATACACATCGTGCACTTTGCTCATATGCATCCCACCCCTCGTCCTCTCTGGCCCCTCCCTCACTACTGATTTCAATAGTGCAATGTCATCCACAAAACCCACCACTTACATCAAACCAATAACAAAATGCTGCTGACATTACTCCCGAGACCAGTGTTTTTCAGAAACTAGCAAATTCAACCAGTATTTTTGGCAATGGAATGAAAAATACACTAATCCAGCCACAATAGAGCCAAATGGGGTTTTATAACAAGGCCTTTGTGTGCATATCTGTGTGTGCTGGGTCAGGATATAAAATGTTTATCTTCCCATAAGGCTGAAATGGAAAGAAATATTTAGCTGGGTGTGGTGATAAATACCTTAATTCCAGAATTTGGGAAACAGAGGCAGACAGAGGTCTGCTTCAGTTCAGCCAGAGCTGCACAGTGAGACTCTGTCTCCAAAATCACAGGAAGAGAAATAAAGTACTTTTTGTTCAAATGGTTCACAAATATGTTCCTCCTCCTCCCTCTTGCTTCAAACCTCATGCCTGGCCCCTTGCCCTTGGCGGCCCTCGCTGTGTTTTAACAGGCTCTAGGCCCCCTCACACTGACCCAGCACTAACACAGACCCTGCATCTGGGCATCCTCTTCTGTGTCCCTGCTGCACTCAGGGGTATGTGCTACATACCTAGTCCTCCTTTGCTTTCCCATCATTTTCTGAATTCCTCACAGAAGGGACTATGCCTGTCTATCTTTAAATTCCCAGAGCTCAGCTCCCGCTAAGGCTCTAAAGACTCTAAATGAACTAAATTAAGCTCCAATCTCCTCATCTCTGAAATGGGGATGACAACGCTCATTAGAAAGAGATACAAGGAGGCACATAGAGAACAGTAAGAATGCTGCCCAGAAGGCACACCATCAATGCTACTTCCCTCCACACTGGGTGACATATTATACAGTCACTTAAAACTACATTTGAGAAAGCAAAGAATGCAAAGCTAAGCAGACCTGTGGCTTCACCTGCATAAACATCGCAACAGATTTTCTGGCAAATATTTGCAAAAAAAAAAAAAAAGAAAGGAAGGAAGGAAGGAAGGAAGGAAGGAAGGAAGGAAGGAAGGAAAATCTTTAGTTACAAATAAAACTTGGGATTCACTTGTGTTTTATTCTTTGCATCACCATTAATGTGATTATAATGTTTCCTAGGAAATAATAAAGTGTAACAGGAAAGAAGGCAAAAAGAAATCCACAAATTCAAAAAACATCACAGGTGAAGACTTAGCGTCCTTTGGGATAATAGATAGATGCTTACTTGGGATAAAGATTATGGGAGACCTTGAAAGTCGTGAGAGATGTCAACCCATGTTATGTGAAGAGAAGAACACAGACATGCCACTGACTGCTTAGTCTCTCCTACCTTTGGGGGAAGCAGAGGGTGGGAAAGAAAGAACAGAAAAAAAACCAGGAAAAATGACTAAAGATAAAACAACAAAAAGTTAAAAGAAAAGAGAAAGAAAGGAACAGAGAAAGGAAGGGAGGGAGGGAGGGAAGGAAGGAAGGAAGGAAACCAGTAAGAGTCCAGTTGGCAGCAGGAAGATCAGGAGTTCAAAGCCAACCTGGGCTACATGAGACTCTCTGTCTTCCTTTCCAACCATGTAGTAAAGGTTAGTTAAGTAATAACGGTCAAGGTAAAATAGGCAGCAGCATTAACACAAACAGAAGCTCCACTCCTGAGAGTGCCTAGAAGGCTCTAGGATGCTGCCTGTGACCTCACTTGTAAAGGGAATATATCTTACCATTACAGTGAGGAAACCATGCATGTATGGCCACGTGAGTGTACAGGATGAGGGACCATGGTGGGCTGTAAAATACTGTAGCCCATGACCATCTGCACAAGTCAGGAGATGTCCTTAGCTCTGCCTTATTGTTCTGGATGAGGCCACCTGCACCTTCCAACTCTGGCCTCCTGTCTTCACCAGGTGACTTTCTGTTTGTAACTCAGAAATCAGACGTTACTAACAGCTCAATTCTGAAAGCAGCTTTCCAAGTTCATCTGGAAGCTTCCTTAAAGCACTCCTCAAGCTTTGGGAGGCTGACCTTCAGCCCCTACTCCCAGCAACTGTATCTTTTCCTGTTGACTGCCAACACAATCATACCCTTACCATAACCAATAGCAGAAGGGCATTTTGATTATGCCAGCCAAAGAGACACATTCTCATGCTCCACTATTCAAGTAAACTAAATAATGAGTCATGTGCTAAGCTTGGTTCACAGTGGCCTGCATCAATTCTAAGGTTCATTCAGTTCAGGAAGCAGCTTGCTTCCTCCTTCCAAGAAGATTTCACCAAAAATAACAAAGAAGAAATTTCAAGCTGAATGGGATTTCTCTAGGCCTTTGGCAGGAATTTTTATTCTACCAAAAGTTCTTTCTCATTAAAGGAGCAGCTAGGTTTTACGTAACTTAAAATCTCTTCAAAATTGTTTCAAGTTTGAGTTTTCGCTGCAGCATGACAGTTCTTCCAAATAAGTGGATGACAGACATCCTGTTTGTTCTTGGTTCCGTGGGAAATGACACCAGTCAAAACTATACTTTACAGGCACATGTTTCCAGGAATATCACCATAAGAAAATAAGGAGTCAACTCAAAGAAGGTCACTATTTCTTGACAAATGTGCTGATAGAAACATCTCTATCTTGTAACTTAAATATTTATTTAACATTCTTGACATCCATTCTGGGTGATGGAAATTGAATCAAATGAATAATGTGAATGTATTATTCACACAACTGCCACTGTTACACAGAATTAGCTGGGGTAGAGGAAGAAAGGAAAAAGCTTGGATTCCACGTGGGGGTAGAGGCAGAAAAAGAGCCACAAGTGTAAGGCCAGTCTGCGCTTCATCATGAAGCTGTATTACAAAAGACAAAACAAGTGGCAACAAGAAAACCCTACATTACTGCAATTGGTCATTGTGATAGACGAATCACTAGACATATAAAATTAGGAGCAGGAACACACCCTCAACCCAGCAATGCGAGGCAGAGGCAGGTAGACAGACCAAGGTCAGCCTACTCCACATAGTGAGTTCCAGGCCAGCTAGGACTACATGAGACCTTGTCCATAGACAGACAGACAGATGGACAAATGTGTGTGTACATACACAGATAAACAGATTCTATTTAGAGTTCTATGTAATGAACATTAGGTTTCTCATATGTATATCAGACACTCTGAACTTGTAAAACTTTTAAAATTCCCCAATGGGAATTTAATTTAAATTCACAAAGTATTTTATTAATAAAAAATGTATTTTTTAATATGTTTTCACATTACATTTTCAAAAAATATGCATTTCTAAAACAGTTCAAACACAGTTTTTATGCTGTTAAATATTTAGGAAGGAAACAAAATTTAATAGGCTATATTTTCCACAACCCAGTGTGATCTTGGGGTGGCAATGCTTGTCAAGGGACAAGGGACATGCTAAATCTCAGTGAGTTAAATTTCAGAAGGCCGACTCAGCAATTTCACATTAATATACTCCAATGACCCCCTCTCTGTCCCACAAGGATAATCTATAGGCCTAACTCTACTTCTGTTATTTGAAATAGATATTGTCATGAAAACCAGGCAGGCCTCACACTCTTGAGCCTCCTGCCTCAACCTTCCCTGGTGCTAGAAATGCAGCACCGTGTTCCTAATTCTGACACTGAGGAGAGATGCTGAGGCACTTGAGGATGCAAAGCACGGAGTAAGCCCACAGAGGCATGACAAGATCCACTGTACCAGAGAGAGACCCTTCTCTTCCCAAACATGTTTGAAAAGGACAAAATGTTTATGTCAGCCTGCCATAGTGAAAACAGACTCTGGGCTGCGGCAAAGAGCAACAGGCCCATCAAGGCTCATGTGCATCCTGCTGCTCCTCAGAGTCATCGAGAAGCTGACCACAGTAGTGGCTCAGTGATGACAAGATCCCCAAATCAGGAAAGCACTTACCTTGTCCATAAACAAAGTAAGCACAATCCCTTGTGCTAATTAACTGCTAATTGTGAAAGGAAAACAAAGTGACTTTCAGGTCCACCACGGATATTTCAGTGACAGAAAATCCGAAAGGCCAAGGATAAGAGACCCATCCACCTCTAACTCCAACACATGAATAAACTTGGAATTTTGAGTGTGGCTATAAAAATATCCTTAAAGATCATATTGGAAATGGTAGGCATGGTGGTATAGGCCTTTAACCATTATACTCAGGAAGCAGAGGTGTCAGATCTCTGAGTTTGAGACCAGCCTGGTCTACATAATGAGGTCCATGGTATCCAGGGTTCTGTAGAAAGACCCCCATCTCAAAAAAGACTATGTTGGCGATCTTACACGGGGCTGGAGAGAAGGCTCAGCAGCTAAAACTGCTGACTGCACTCACACGGTGGCAAGCAACTTTCCATAACCCCCGTTCTGGGGAATCCAATGCCCTTGTCTAACCTTCAAGGCATGTGGAACACAGAAATACATGCAAACAAAACACTCATACACATAAAGTAGTAGTAAAATTCTTTTCTAAGAAAGGAAATAGTCTGTGCACAGCTCTAAGCAGCAGCCATGTCTGTTAAGTGTCTTTTTAGGCCACCATTATCCCACTCATCTCTGGATTGTGCTGGGCAATACTCTAAGATGTTGCTTTCTATCTCCCTTTTAACAGTTATACATACGTGATACCCACGGCATTATCACATTTAACACTAAGAAACTGTTCCCACTCCCACTGAGGACTGCCTTTCCCCTTGTTACCAACAATTACCTATTATTCAATCCAAATGCTCCTTCTTACTGTTATCTGATTTGTCTGCAATTTAACATTCTCATATGTCTCTTATCTCGTGGCCTGCCCAGTTCTGCTTCCTTTAGCAAATCTACTTCCTCCTGCTGCTATAGAAACAGCCCCAAGGTTCCCTCGGCTCTCATAACTCCTACTATGGCCATGCCCCCTGCCCTAACCCACTCTTGTGCGTTCTCCATGTCTCTCTCCAGCCCTGGCCTTTTACAAGCTCTGGGGCACATTTTCCACAAGAGTAGCCTACCTACAACACCAAACACGCCACACCCTCAAATTCAATAACTTGTCATCCACTCATTCACTACTAAAATGCATAACACATCTCTTTAGTGAGCCATGTATCACAGCACTACATCAAATGATTTATCAACTTAGTCTCACAGGGCTTGTAGGAAACAACTAACTCCATTTTAAGGACGGGGAGACCCAGATGAGGAGATTAATTTATTACCCTGTGGATAAGTAGTAAATCAGGTTTCAGAGTCAGTCAAAGGCCTGCTTTAAACAAAAACATTATGCTACCTCTAAAGCTGCCCAGGACTGAAACTTGCCTGTACTTTTCCACAAATAGGAACTATCAACACAAGTGGACAGGGAACAAGAGGATACAAATTTAATCTGCTGGTTATGCAGCAGATTATGGTTATAGTCTTATCTAGTAAAGACCAGTTAGCTGTGCTCTGCAGAGGACTCTGAGACCCAAAAGTTCAGCCACAGAACTCAATAATATCATAATCACAACTTCATGAATGTAGTTGCCTCATACAGGAACCTGATATCTTGGCTTAGAAAGATCCTTGTCTGGTCAAAACTTCCTGCATCCCTGGTTCCCAGAAAAAAAGCACAGAAACTTATTCTTATCCCCCATTGCCTGCACTGTGGAAGTTCAGGGGGAATAATATAGAAGACCTATAATATACAAGTGCTTTCATTTGCTTTAAGAGGTCGAGGAAAGCAGCGATCATCCTAGACCTTGAAAGAGAAATAGTAATACCTACTCCTAACACAGCAAGAGAACATTCTGGATCCTAGGTGTTTCCCACAGAGCATCAGCCAGTTAGTTCTTCACAAGGACTAAAAATTATGTTGTCCCTTGTACTGAGCAAATACTCTTTAGATATCATGAGGATGGACTCATCTGCCATCATAGCAATTCCAAGAGCAAGAGTCTCACTGTCCCTGAAATATCCAAAGGAATTGCCTATCCCCAAATCCTTAAGCTTTTCTGACTCGACCCGCTCTTGCCTCTGATACACAAAAAAACAAAAACAAAAAACAAACAAACAAAAAAAACTGCTTCTAATATCACTGAATCAACACAAATGTCTGTAGGCCAGGTCTACTGAGTGTCTAGACATCTAAAAACTCCCCAAAGCCCCACCTTACCTCTTCTGGCACAATAATTAATGGATATTTGTCCTCGGACAAAAAGTTGAAAATGACCCATACTTTAAATGCATCATCTTCTGTAATAAGCAGTGGATTCTTTGTGAGGTTTTTCTTGACACAGAGGGTCCAACACATCCTATTGAATTCAATCTTGTCAAAGTTGTCTTGGACCTAAAACGAAAAGAATAAAACTTGAGAGCCAGTCCAAAATAAGGTCACACAACCACAGACAGACAGACGGACAGACACATACACATGCAATAAAACTTGAGAGCCAGTCCAAAATAAGGTCACACAACCACAGACAGACAGACAGACAGACGGACAGACACATACACATGCAATAAAACAGAAGAGGCCTCAGCAAGCTTTCTACTAATCAATAAACATATTCCACATATTTGTTCCTGATACTGATACTGTCAGTGACTCAGCTAAGAAGTCTACTTAGCCTGATCTTGACATAGCATCTGTCCTTGACAATGAGCACATGGCAGAGCTGAGAAAGCCAATCACTATGGGCCACATTCTCATACTCTATTTTACTCTATTTTTATTTATATGGGCAAAAAAGAAACTTTGTTACAGAAAACCTATTTAGCTGAAATTCTGAGACAGCTGTCTTGAATCTAACACTGGTTACTATGAGCTGGTTACTAATCCAACCTGAATGAGGGGCTATGTGATATTTGGGCTGAGATGTGGCTCAATAGGGGAATGCTTATGCAACATGTTTAAGGTCTGGGCTTGATCCCCAATACTGAAAAAAGTACTTTAAAAAAAAAAAAAAAGCCAAACAGATCAAGAATGGGATGAAGAATGTTCTATCTAGTTTGTAGAAACTACCAGAGTGACAGGAAACCATGGCCAGTTTAGGCAAAAAGTGAGCAGTCAATCTAAGTGAGAAACTACATGTTCAAAGATGGTCTCGGGTAAGGGCTTTCCACAAGTGCAGTCAACAGAATCCTGTGTTCCTTTAAACAAAAAAGGAAGTTGATTAGGAAAACAGTGAGTAACCTCACAGGTCCAAATGAGCCAGAAAAAAAAGAGGCATTAACTTTGTCAGTACCAAGGCAGAGGAGGAGCTAGAAGTTCAGCTCAAGTCATTCAAAGGAGCAGTCTGGTGGAGACCTTACAGCCATTATACCATGAAGATGCCGCCGCTGCACCTGCCCTGGGGCCTCTACCGTCACTCACTGCAGTAGGTCTCTACTGAGCCTGGCTCACACTCTCGTGTTCAGGTGTCATAAAGCAGGGAAAATGAGGACCTATTTTTCTTCATCTCCATGTGAGAGAGGTCTTGTTCTTCACCTAGACCCTGTGAAATTTCTCCCAGGAGAGTTCAAAAGCCAGTCAGATCAATATTGGCAAACGTCCACTGCACAGGACACAAGGAAAAATGAGACTATAGAGGTAAGGGCCAAATTGGTAAGGAGTGGACTTCATCTGTACTGATGGCTAAGGCTCAAAGATCTTTTAAAAGCCACATTTTGGGACAATATGGGAGGCACTGTGAAGGAGCAGGGGGCAGGACAACAGGAGCAAAGCATGTATTATTTATTTTCAAGAAGTGATCTGTGTTGTGCATAATATGAAGAAGCGCCTGTTGGCCTCAGGGATTGGTAAACCCGAGTCCAGGAAGCAGAGAGATGCTCTCTGTCCTCTGCCCCCACCTTGTTCTGGTGCCACTTCCCACATTCTCACCACATGTGGCAGATCCATGGACAGAATGAAGCAGAAGTGTCCCTGCTTTACTTGCTTATTGATTTTAGCCCCAACTGAAGACTTTATTATATGTGAAGGTCAGGGGACTTCTTTCAGGAGTCAGCTCTTTCCTCCCACCATGTGAATACTGGGGGACCAAACTCAGGTTGTCAGACTTGGTGGCAAACAGATTTACCAGAGGAGTCATCTCAACCCCCCTCACCCCGCTTTTAGGTACTAGGACTGGAACCCAGAGCCTCATAAATGTTAGACAAGCATTTGAACTTATACATCACCCCTAGCCCTAACTTAGACTTCATATGAGTTTTATATTAAATATCACCCACTGTTTTCTGAAATGGGTTCAGAAAACAGTGAGGTGCTCTACTCAAGTTCACATGACTGGCACACATGGAAACTAAAGCTTAAAGGCCAACTCCTTCCACTATGCCAATCTGCTTGCAAAACTCAGTAGACAGAGGTCCCCTGTGTGACGTGGGTTATATCCATGCAGAACTAGTTCCATCAACCACTGACACCAGCTCTACCCACATCATGAAATCAAAACAAAACAAAACAATTCAGAGAAAGACAGTCCACAGAGAAATGACGTGTACAAAAGTATATCCCTACTCTGAGGAACAAGAAGTGATTCCATGAGTGTGTGCTAAATCACAGGACCCCCCCCCCCACACACACACCCAGGGAGCGCCTTAATACATGGCATTCTTTCCTTTCCTCTTTTTTTAAATTTAACTTCTTTATTGATTCTTTGGAAGTTTCACATCATGCACCCCAATCCTTGGGATTCACTTTTCTAAGTGAAAAAAAGTCAAATCATAAAGGAATTATAATTTTAAAAAAAAGTATGTATATGTGCCAGTTTAGTGCTTAGCAGAAAATATGGCATTCAAAGTAGACTGTAAAGTATGTGGGGTAAGGGCACTCACTGCTAAATCTGATGACTTGAGTTTAATACCTGGATCCCACACAATGAAAGGAGAGAATTGACTCCTGTGGGGATGTTTCAAATTTAATAAAAACAGCCTGAGATATCAGAGGGATCTACTCACAATCAGTCTAGGAGGATCTGACAGTGATAACTCACACCTTTAATCCCAGCACAGGGAATATCTGGGAGTGGTGACCTATACCTTAATCCCATCAAATCTGAGTTTGAGGTCATTTTAATTTACTGAAGGAGTTCCAGGCTCCCAGGCAGGCAGTGGTTGGGCCACGCCTTAACTGAGCAGAATAAAGTATTTAAGGCAGGCATAGAAAGACAGAGCAGGCAGAAGAAGTCAGGAGGAGCAAGGCTGAGGAAGCTGGAAGACAGCTGGGTGAGATCTGACTGTGGGGTTTCCTGTCTTTGATATCTCAGCCTTTCCCGGAGATCTATTAAGTGGTCCTCTCCCCCTCCCCCTCCCTCCCCCTCCCTCCCCCCTCCCCCCCCCCCTCTCTCTCTCTCTCTCTCTCACACACACACACACACACACACACACACACACACACACACACACACACACACAAGTGTTTATTTTAAGCCAGGTGCATTCCAAGGGCAGGAGAGAAAATAGCTAACGCAAAGGCATGGCGGCAACAGTATGCACTCATATGCAGGGAATAGTGAGTAGCCAACTTGGGCTGAACTGCAGGAAGATGGCAGATCAAATACTGCAGGCAAACTGAACTAATGCTATGTCTAAGCACAAAGGGAGACAAGCAGAGGTTTTAAAGGTAGGACCTGCGTGTTTGTGGACTGCACACTAATTCTAAACACACTGACATATTATATAAGAGGATTCTCAGTAGGTTGAAGGTAGGGGGATCAGAAGGCAGTGGCAGCAACAAGGGGATGATCTTGGTAAGAATGTCATAAGGACCAAACAGGTACACAAAACTCCCTTGTCTTATGAAGGAAAAGAGTTGTTCAGCTGTGGGTGTCTCCAGGTCGATATTCTAGGAATATTTAGAGATATCTAAAAACAAAGAAGGGGAAATAGAACCTACAAGAGGCAGACTTGGGAACCAACAGTTAGACAATGGCATAATGATGACCGCAGAACATAAACCAAGAATAAATAGAATCAGAAAAAGAACTTCAAATTGGGCACAGACGGCACACTTGTAATCTCAGCACTTGGAAGATGGAGGCAGGAGGCTCAAAGTTCAAGGTCATTCTCCTCTACTGGTGAGTTTGAGGCTATCCTGGGTTAAAACCAAAATCTAGAAGTCGGCCAAGTATGGAGGTCTATACCTGCAAGGCCAGCACGTGAGAGGCTTAAGCAGGAGAAAACGATGAGTTTGGAGCCAGCATGGACTCCTTAGTGAAACCTTGCCCAGAAAATAACATATCACATTCAAAGATGAGAGACGGAAAGCCTTCATCTAAGAGGAAGAATAAGACAAAGACATGCACCCTTGCTACTCCCTGATGTAACCAGAAGTACTAGCCAAAGCAACCAGGCAAGGAAATTAAGGAAAACTAAGTGGCTAAGGGTAGATGGCCGAATCTCACACACGGTAAGGATTTTAGACATTAACTTTCAAGGAGGTGAATGGCTTGCAATGGAAACTATGGTATAAAGCATTGCTGAAAAATACAAATGATACAGACATGTAGGACAGCATCTCAATGTTCACGAATCAGAAGACCTAAAGTAATCTACAGATTCTTCAAAATTCCTACCAAAATGCTAATGTATTTTCTTGCAGAACTAGACCTGGGGGGAAAAAAAAGAAAAAATCGTAACATTCATATGGACTCTCAAGGACTCCAAATAGTCAAAATAATCTTACAAAAGAAAGAAACCAAAGCTGGAGGCCTCCCATTTCCTAACCTCAACATACACCACAGAGCTAAAGCCAACAAAGCATTATATTACTGACATGGAGACAGAACAGAATCGAGTTCTCAAGTACACAGTCACATGATCTTCAATAAAGAGCAAAGAATACACAAGGAAGGGGCAGTCTCTTCAGTAACTAGTGTTTCAAAGCCTGGAAATTAACAGTGGAATGATCTTTACCTAACACTACATATAAAAATTAACTCAAAATGTTTAGAGCTCCAACTCAATGGATAGAGCAATTACAAGTCCCTGAGTATGATCCTCAACACAACTGGGTAACGTGGTCCATAACTATCATGCCAGCACTGAAAGATCACTGTAGCTACATAGTGGGTTCGAGGCCAGCCTGGACTACATGAGACCCTGTCTTGAAAAAAAGAAGAAAAAAAAAAAAAAAAAAGGAGGCAAACTCAATTAAGGACCTAAAACTATACAACGTCTCAAAGAAAACAGAAGTAACACTTCCAGACATTCCAACAACAATGCCATCTTGTTTTTAGTAACCATTCATTTAAAATGGATCAATTATCAGAAAACCTAAAGGACTCCTACCCAACTTAACAATAGCCCAAAGAAAAAAACTTAAAAGAGTTCTGACTATCTACAAATAGCCAATAAGCCTATGGAAAGATGTGTGTAATCACTTGTCATAGGGAAATGCAATTCAAATACAACACCCGTCAGATGGCACTGCCAAAGTATGAGGTGAGCACACACTGAACCCTTTTTTGTTTGCTTTTGTTTTTCAGGACAGGGTTTTTCTGGGTAGCTCTGCCTGCTCTGTGTAGTTCTGCCTGCTCTGGGTAGCTCTGCCTGTCCTACAGACAGAGCTGAACTCTGACATCCGCTTGCCTGCTGGGAAAACTGGTCCTTTGTGTTGCTGAGACTGAAAGGCAGTGCTGCTGAGAGATGGTGTAGACATTCTTCAAAAAGTAAAAATGGACCTATCACAACCCAACAACCTCATTCCTGGGTAAATATCCAAAGGAACTGAAAACGGGACCTTGAAGAGATACTGTACCCCACGGTACCCACTGCAGCATTATTTAACAGCCGAGAAAAATAAGCCTATGCATTTACCACAGTTTGTTCAAAGTACAAAAACCACTACCTCTCAGTCAAGTAGTAATTAAACAAAAGAATTCAAAAGCTTTCATATGAAGTATATGCTAAACAAAGCAAGGAAATTCGATTTTGGGTTCCAGGAATCTCTCACACATATGCCAAAATATAACTTTTGAAGTTCTAAAAATAAGAATAAATAAATATATGTGATCTTGCTAAATACAGCCAATTGTGGTGGTACACATCTTTACTCCCAGCTCTTGGGAGGCAGAGGCAGGTGGATCTCTACAATTATGATGTAATTATGTATGAGGCCAGTCAAGTCTACAGAGTGAGTTGCAGGGTTACATGGTGATAGCCTGTCTTTAAAATAAATAAATAATAGTAATAAACCTACCAAGTATGTGGCTACATGATGCTCTAACCATACACAGGGTAAGAATGTGGGGCCTCCAGTGTCTATCTGAGCATACTTCTGTGGAAGGATCATCAAAGCAACAACAGCTCCAGGTGTCTCTACAAAGGAACCTCACAGTGGGAAAAAGCAAGTTGTAAAGCACATCCATTTTTGTAAATCTCTAAGAAAAATTACTTGGGAGGGTCCCATGGGACCCTCATCCATTCAAGGGAGCTAATGACTATGAAGACTGCTTGGGGAGAGCCTTAGTCCTTAGTAATATGGCCAATGGTGTTAACACACTCCGGCAAAAGCTCCACACTTGTGCCCACAAAATATAGCCCTGGTTAGACCAGTGGATCATAAAGTAAACACAAAAAAAACCAAAAAGGCATGAAAATCGGATCAGGACTTAGGGGAGGCAGGTAGAGCTGAGCGGGAGAGAAGAGAGAGTAGAGTAGAGTAGAGGGACCAGAATATTTTATATTTGTGTGACACTGTGAAAAATAAATTAATTTTTAAGTAATTTCATCTAAAAATTACTCATCTATACGCAGCACATATGATAAAGCTTTTCCTAACATGAGTGAGTGAGGTATGCATCAAATGCAGGGTAGTGGCTTCTTGACGAGGAAAGAATTCAGAAGTAGACATACTAGGTCAGAGAAAATGGCAGGTTGGAGACATCTAATCATGCTTTATAAACTCCACATATCTTCCATGTATTTGTTAATTTGTGACAAAGATCCCACTGTGTAGACGAGGCTGACCTCAAATTTATAATCCTGCCTGAGTGGCTTTAAGTTCTAGGATTGTAGGCATAAGCCATCACATCTGGATAACTATTGCTGGTCTTACCTTCAACTGAGACAATGTAAATGTTCATTACTTGTAGGAGGTCCCACTTCAAATAAGAAACTGTCGCTATCTCCTATTTCCTTGTCTCTATGAATCTGGACAGTGGAAAGACAGACTAACACATCTAATGTTACAATACAGGCGGTGCAGGCAGCTCTCACTCAACGTCACACTCCAGGATGCTCTGCACCCAGGTGTAGAGTAGGGTGTCAAAGGGTTGATAAAAGACTTTCGGGAACATGACACAGTACAAGAGACTGTTTCTTACATCAATTTGCTCTGTGTCAGTTGTTGAAGGCTTAAAAATAGTTTTTCACATCTACTAGACTAGATATAGTTATAAAAATGAAGAAAAGAGAGAGACAGAGAGAGAATAAAAGGGAATCTATCTGCCAATGAATGTGTAAATAAGATGTGTAGACAATTTCAACAAGATATTATTCAGCCACAAAATATTTACATATCTCATAACATGGATGAGTGTTTAAAGCATGTTACATGAAGAACACTAGACACAAAACACCACATGTCATACAGTTCCATTAGTAGAAAATATCCAAAACAGACAAACCCATGAAACAGTACTGGCTTCCCGGGGCTGGGAAAGGGAGAGAATTGAGAGTGATCTAGAAGAGGACAGGATTTCTCTGACAGATGACGGACCAGAGAATGTCCTGACAACTACTAAATTGTATGCTTTAAAATGGTAAGGTTGAGCTGAACACTCGTGTGGTAGAGCAGGAAGTTAGAGGTCTGCCTAGACTACACAGCAAATACACAGAAGCCAACAAGATCACCATCTTCCCTGGTGTGGTGGCACTCACCCTTAATCCCACTGCTCAGGAGGCAGAGGCGGAAGGATCTCTGTGAGTTCAAGGCCAACCTGGTCTACGAAGTGAGTTCTAGGACAGCTAAAGCTGTTACAGAGAAACCCTGTCTTGAGGGGGGGGGGGGAGAGCATCCAGTGCATGTCTTTTATCAAGACACTCGGGCAGATTTCTGTGAGTTCAAGGACAACCTAATCTACATATCAAGGTCCAGACTAGCCAGCAAAATATTATCTAAAAGAAAAATGAAAGATAGGGAGCGGGCACTGAGCGATGATAGTTGAGTGTGGGGGAGATGGCTCAGTAAGTAGTGTTTGCCACATAAGCATGGGGACCAGAGTTCAAATCCTCAGAATTCACATAAATCTGGGTATAGAATCATGTGTCCAAATCTCAGCACTCCTATATATAGAGATGAAAGGCAGAGACACTCATAGGCTAGTTAGCCTAGCATAAGCAGTGTGGACAAGTTACAAAGAGATTCTGACTCAAGAAAAGTGGAAGGCAAGAACCAACAGGCAAGGACATCCTTGAACATCTGCACACATGCAAGCGCATGCAGGCGCACACAGACAAAGCAAAAGAGGACCAGTTTGGGCTACAGAATAGTTGGCAGCCCGGCACAACACCCTCAGCTGATGTCCAGCAGGTCAGAAGACAGAAGAACAAGTGAATTATACCTTAATGAAAAATAATCATTTTATGAACCATAAAACCAGAACAAAGGTATGGAGCTGGGAAAATGCAGAAGGGAAAAGGGGAAGGCTCAGAATGTAGTCACGCGCACACACACAATTCTAACTTCAAGTTCCTTCCTGAGTCCAGCTCTTCATTACTCTAATTCAGTGGTTCTCAATCATGCGCCATGACCCCTTTTCACTGGGGTCACCTAAGACCATCAGAAACACAGATATTTAGATCATGATTCATAACAGTAGCAAAATTACAGTTATGAAGTATCAATGAAAATAATTTTATGGTTGGGGATCACCACCACATGGAGAACTGTATTAAAGGGTCACAGCATTAGGAAAGGTGAGAACCAGTGCCCTAGTTCACACACACACACACACACACACACACACACACACACACACACACACACACACACACCATGAATTCTTTCTAATATACGGCCATATTGTATTCACATCTGTATCTCCTCTGTCAAGTATACAGCACTCATTTGCTCATCTGTCTAAACAGTTTTAAAGTTTTATGGTAGCTCATGCCTGTAATACTAGCACTTGGAAGAATAAGGCAGGCAGACTTCCATGCGTTCAGGGCCTGCCTGGACTTTAAAAACAAACAAAAAAGTTGTAAGCATTTACTGGGTACTAGTCACTGTGCTAAAACTGGACAGCAGTGAACTGACCTTGCTGGCACAGAACTCACACTCTAGAGGCTGAACTAGATCCCCAAAACTATGGACAATAACGGAGAAGCACAGAATGTTGTGAGGATTCCAGCACTCTGAAAGGGTGGGGCACTACCTGGGGAAGTGACCAGAGAATGAACAAGAACTAACTGTGCTCTAAAAGTGAGGAAGCAGGAAGAGCCCCAGTAATTAGAGGAACAGAGAAAAGACCAAAGCCATCACACTGAAGCGCGAAGCCCAAATGTTCACCAACTGGTGAAGGTGGGAACGAAACACAGCATGTCTGGGAGAGAGTGTTGGGGAGGGATCCTGAAGGAACGAACGGCTCTTTGATTAAGAACACTTACTGCTCTGGCATCTTGCAGAGAAACCCAAATTCCATTTCCAGTACAACTCATCATCCTGCTGCTGTCTGCTGGACTCTGAGGGCATCTGCATGCACATGCATGTATACACATATACAGCACCTGCTTGAATACACACATGCCAATACACACATGTGCGTGCATACACACACATACACACACACACACACACACACACACACACACGTGAACACACACAAATAAAACTAAGACTAAATATTTTTTGAAAATTTTAAGAATATGATTCTCCAGGACAGCTAGGGCAACACAGAGAGAAACTTATCTCAAAATGAATGAATAAATGAATGAAAGAGAGAGAGAAAGAAGAGAGAAAAAAGAGAGAGAAAGAATAAAGAGAAAGAAAGAAATAAGAATATGATTCTGCCATAAGAATGGAAGCAAGACTATTCCAGGGATAAGCAGGCGAGGTGACTGACACCAGACTCAAAAGCTGGACATGGAAATGATTCCATTAATAATGAATGTCAAAATAGGCAAATGTGTAGACTACAGTGTTACAATAAGGTTTCCGGTCCCGGGTGACCAGAGGTCCCAGACCCCTTAGCCGTCCGCCGCTGCTCAGGCTCCCAAAATGATTCAGACGCTTATATTAAGTTCATGCTGTTTGGTCTATGGCTCAGGCACATTGCTAGCTAGCTCTTACATCTTAACTCAACCCATTCTCATTAACCTGTCTGCCACGTGGCCCGTGGCTCACCTGTGTTCTTCACATGCTTCCTCTTTGGGGGCTGGCTCAGTCTGTCTGACTCCGCCCTTCCTTTCCTACCTCTTCTGATTCCCCACCTACTTTTTTATGGTGCCTGTCATGGGCCAAAACAGCTCCTTTATTTAAAGACTGATATTCATAGCATACTGAAAGACATTCTCACATCACTACAGCTTGTCTAGACCTATGAGGGAAGAGATTATAAATGCTAATAGAATAATGAAACATTTTTAGAGAGGAATAAACATTTTCTAAAATTGGTTGTGGTGGTGGTTATACAAAACTAGCCATACTAAAAACCACCAAACTATAAAGTTAAATGGGCAAATTGCTCAGAATGTGAATTCTGTGCCAACAACGCTGCTATTTTTAAACACATTATTTCTTAAAACTACATTGCGGCTGCATTTACTGTGCATGGTGTTCAGGAGCATAAAGTCCTTGGTGGATCTCACACCAAACCCCTTTTTCTCTCAAACGCCCATAGCCTTCAGCAAGACATGATGGTACCTGCCTATGATCCCAACCATACAGAGGTATAGACAAGATAATCAGGAGTTCAAGGTAACTGAGCAACATGGACATAACCTGGCAACTCAGCAAGTTTAAGGTCAGACTGGGCTATAGAAACCTGTTTCAAATCACTTCCTTTCCCTCCAAAAACACAGGAATGTGCATAGCCCTCTATGATTCATAAATTTGATGAAAATCTCTCTGGCAGGCAATTTGGTCACTGTAGCAAACTACTTAACTTTTAGGCTGGAGAAATGGGTTAGCAATTAAGAGAACTGGCTGCTCTTCCAGAGGAGCTGGGTTTGATTCCCAGCACCCATGTGGTGGTTCATAATCCCCTGAAACTCTAGTTCTAAGAGATCTCTTCTTGACTTGTGCAGGCACCAGGGACATACATAGAGCACAGACATAGATACAGGCAAAACACCCCGACATTTAATATAAAAACTTTCTATAAACCTACTTAACTTTAAAACAACATAGGCAGATCCAGTGAGAAAGAACATGAAAGGGCCTAGGCTAATGCTTACAAACAATACAATTTCCACTCAATAGTCAAAGAACTTTGAGAGTCAAATGTACAGACATTCAATTAATAGACGCAGCCTAGGAAGAGATTTTATGACTCGAAAGATGACTGAGTGGTAAGAGCACTTGCTGCTCCTCTGACAACTTAACTCATCCTCATCAGTAACTCCAGGCTGGGGGGGGGGGGGGGGGTTGACGGCCACGGCCTTGTCCGGTCTGGGGGGGGGGGGGCATTTTATAAATGTGGTACATACACATGCAAGCAGGCAAACACTCATGCACATAAATCTTTTTATTATTATTATCTCTGAAACTCTACCACAAAACAAACAAAAAAAAAAAAAACAACTTAAAAAAGAATAGGTTTTTCAAGCCAGAATGTTGAGCACCACACGTGGTAAGGAAGAGAGAAAAGAACAGAAGAGCATGGAAGCTGGGAGGCCTCCGAGGAAACACTCAGCAGATGTGCTATGTTCCTCTCCACATCCAAAACACAAGTAGAACAAGGGGGATTCTGCTGGAAACACGTGCATTTCCAACGTGAACGTGGCACATGACGTGACAGCTTTAACCACGTAGCCCAGATGAACCTTTAATACCCAAAGGGAAGAGCTGACAACAGCAAGCTCAGTCAGCCATAAGTCTCACGAGTGAGACGCCTCAAGACATGCTGGGCCAGAACTACTGCTTTGTGAAGCTAATTAGAAATAAACTTTGTTTTCAAAATAATAGCTAACCAATGCCTTCAATTATTTACCATCAAGTAATTCAAAATATAAAATCTTGTTTCAAAAAGAGGAGGGGGAGGAGGAGGGGGAGGAGGAGGGGGAGGAGGAGGGGGTAGAGGAGGGGGAGGAAGAGGGGGAGGGGGAGGAGGAGGGGGAGGGGAAGAAGAAAGTCCACAAAACTGGGATTTTTAATCCTTACACTAAAGTGCTAACAAAATTAGCACTCAGGGAAAATATTTGGTTAAAAAAATAAATTAACAGACCGCTTAATCACCTGAAGTCTCAGAAAAACTGAAAGTAAATTCTATCAGTGTGACAAGCATCAGGAATTACTATCCGGATGTAAATGAAGAAGCCAAATATGAAAACTACTTTTTGCAAAGCAGGTTTCAACATAATGAATGTATTTCAGGGCCAGAGAGGACTCAGAGTAACACTCCCAAACAAAAGCAGAAGACCAGAGAAAGCAACCAATGAACACAGCCACTAAAGAAGAGACTTGATCTTAAAGCACGCGGTTTTTCAAAGTAACTCCACCCCTGCCTTCAACCATTATTTCCCCTATTAGAAAATAATTCTGAAAAAGAGGGTTTCATCTGTAAGAGTACAGTTAAAGGAACACTGCTGGGAGATAAATTGTTTGAGTTCAAAATTTACTTACAGGCCGACAAATTGGCTCAGTGGAGAGAAGTACTTGCCACCAAGCCTGAAGACCTGAGTTCAATCCCCAGGTCCCACATATTATAGGAGGAAAAGCTGACCACTAACTTCCACAAGTACACTCTCTCCCACCCCCATACAGACAATAAATACATAAAATGTAATTTTAAAATTATTTTAATCTATTATGTAGTGGATTTATGATGTTACATTGTAAATAATTGTCCCGTCTACGAGTTTAATAAAAAAGCGCTGACTAGCCAAAGGCAGACAGGAAGTGTGGGTAGGGATACCAGACTAAGAAAACTCCGGGAACAGGAAGAACAGAGTAGAAATGCTACAGAGAAGTCAGAAGATGCAGAGGACAACTATGCTGCTCTGAGAAAAGGTACCGAGCCACATGGCTGAACAGGATAAGAGTCATGGGTTAGTTTAAGGGTAAAGAGTTAGCAAGTTATATGCCTGGGCCCCAGGTCAGTCAGCCTAAAATTAATGTGTGGAGCTGTAGGGCTGCGGGGCTGTGGGGCTATGGATCCAAACCAGAAGGCTAGGCTTTGTATCAGCTAAACCACTTATGCTCATGGGGTTAATGCTGGAATCCAGGAAAGCTGCATGAACCAGAACATATATCTGATGAGTGTGATCAACAGTTTATATTTTCACTGTATATAATCCCTTGCATCTCCTTCTAGCATTCATTACACTATTGACTTTTTTTTCCCCCAAAAACCAAATTTCAAAACAAGATACTAATCTTTGCTGACTTAACCCCACAGCATGGAAACCCTGCTGCTTTCCATGGATGGCAGGATGGCAAGTTTCTGCTCCAGGTGGCCGGGGTTCACTATTTTAGTACATCCTCACAGGCTCCATGACAGAGTTCTGCTCCAAATTCAGTGGTTCAATTTAGACTTTTTAATACTTCTTTCTTTTCTCCCCAGTTACAAGACTTTAAACTATCAGACTATAAAACTTAAATTCAAACCTAAAAATAGACTAGATCAAAGAGAGCAAAATGCAGTAGCAGGGCACAGCATTTCAGAATATGAAGAGTGGACCATCCCCTGCCACTGACTCAGCCCACATAAATTCTGATGCTGAAAAACAAAGCAATTTCCAGACTTCTGAGAATTCCTCAGTATGTCTCAGAATATTGTTTGTTTTAATTTTAGAAATAGGGTTCATGTAATCCAGCCTGGCCTTGAATTTACTCTACTTCTGAGAGTGACCTTGAACTCTTGATCCTTCTACATCTACTTCCCAAATATTAGGATCATAGGCATTTACCACCACACCCAACTACTGTCTATAATTTTAAGATTGTGGCTGGGCATGGTAATGCATACCTTTAATGCCAACACTCTAAAAGACAGGGGCAGAGAGGCTTTTTTGAGTTTGAGGTCAGCCTGGTCTACACAGCAAGGGCTACATAAGAGAGGTCTTGTGTCAAAAAAAAAAAAAAAAGAAAGAAAGAAAAGTAAAATAAAATTTAAGATATAGAGCATTTGAACATATCTTAGGGCAATGATTCTCAACCTTCCTAATGCTGAAACCTTTTAATATAGTTCATCATTTGTGGTGATCCCCAACCACAAAATTATTTTGTTGCTATTTCATAACTATAATTTTGCTACTGTTAGGAATTATGACGTATCTGATATGCTGCCCCTAAAGGGGTCATGTATAACCCACCAGTTGAGAACTGCTGCCTTAGGGTATATCTGTGATACCACTCCCAGAGGATTAACTGAAGGAAGATCGCCCATCCTTGTGTGGGTGGCACCATCCCATAACGGAAGGGAGATGGCCCATCCTTATATGGGTGACACCACGGGCTTTAGTTCTAGACTTAGTATAAAGGGGAAAAAAGAGAAAATGAGCTGAGCTCTAGCAATCATTCCTCCCTCTAATCTGCTTCCTGGTCTACCTAGATGTGAGCAAGCAGCCTCATACTCCTGCTGCCACATCCCCTATCCCCTTCTACTGCTAAGCCTACCGTATCGTGATGGACTCTATCACATTAAACCATGAACCACAGTAAGTATCTCCCTCTTTAAGTTGCTTCCTGTTGGGTACTTGGATTACAGCAACAGGAAAAGGAACTAGTGCACATCTCAGGATACAGCCCTGGGGAAGATTTCAAGAAATCCCTTTAATAGTCTAGGATGAAGTTTGCTGTGTGATATCTACACAGTAATTATTAAATTATCATCTCCTTTGGTATTCATGTTCAATTCCATCATACTCACTCTTTAACAACCACTGCCAGCACCTGAAAAACCATGATTTTCCGGGATAAGTAAAGTATCCTAAGAGAATATAAACACAGAGTAACACAAACACATTTTTTATTTCAAATTGGGAACCAAGATAGAAGTGTGATGTAAAACATCTTTGTAGATGTTATAATTATATTTTATTATTATTTGTTAATTAAAAAAAAAAAAGTTTGGCCTATGACTGTCAGCCTGCCACAGGCCCAGACAAGTCAAAAAACTTGTAACTGCAGATGTATGAGTCTGAGAGAGGAGGGAAGGAGGAGCAGAAGCTTAGCTTCACCCCTTTCTATCTTTGGAGGCCTCCCTCTGCACCCAGCTTTTGACAGGATTTCTATGGAATATTCCTTTACGCTGTGTGAATACACATCACTGTGAATGGCTTAATAAAGAATCTGACTGGCCAATAGCTGGACCAGATAAGGACTAAGGACACTGGGAAGAAGGGTGGAGTAAGAGGAAGCAGCAGGTGCAAGAAGAAAGAAAGGTAATATCACATGGCAGAATGTAGATTATTAGAAATGGGAAAATTAAATTTGTAAGAATTAGCTGATAAAAAGCCTGAGCTACTGGCTGAGCATTTATAATTAAGTCTCTGCATTTATTTGGGAGCAGCTGCTGAGACAGAAAAAAATCTGCCTACAGATTTCTCTGTGTAGCCCTGACTGTCCTAGAACTTGTTCTGTAGACTATGCTGGTCTCGAACTCAGAGATCCACCTGCCTCTGCCTCCTGAGTGTTGGGACTAAAGGTGTGCACTACCATAGCCAACTTTGTACCCAGCTTTGTAGTAGGACAGGCCCATAGAGTCAAAGAAATTGGCTCAAACCAATTGCCAAGGCATGCAGATAATATACTTCCTTGTGAGCCAACCTGGAGACTACCTGAGGGCCTACCAACAGTGGCTGTCCAGTGTTCCTGATTGTTCAGAATCTGCCTAGCAACAGTCACTGCCCAGAATTCCTGATTGCTTGGAATCTGCCTAGCAACAGATGCTGTCAGATCTATTGAATGTGCCCAGCCAATGAGGCACACCTATTCAATATCAACAGATTGTAACAGAGCCTGGGTACTGGGAAGAGGGTATATAAGAGTCTTCCCACTGTTGAATAAATGAGTTAGTCCTTTGCTTTTCAACTAACTCTGGGGTCTGTGTCGTTGACTCTGTGCCTTCTCACTCCTCACCCAAGGAACCCAGCAGCACAGTTTCTTTTATTTTCAAGACAGAGTTTCTCTATGTTACAGCTCTGGATATCCTGAAACTCACTTTGTAGACCAGGCTGGCCCTAACTCACAGAGATCCACCATGTACCCAGCTTTTTTGGTTTTTTGTTTGTTTTGTTTTTCAAGGCAGGGTCTCTCTGTGTAACAGTCCTAGCTGTCTTGGGATTTGCTTTGTAGACTAGGCTGGCTTTGAACTCACCCAGAACCACTAGTCTCTACCTCCCAAGTGCTAGAAGGTGTGCACTCCCACTGCCCAGCTATACCAGCTTCTTAATGTGCTCACCAATAGAACTGCCTTGGTTCACTTAACGCACACAAGGCAAGCAAAGCTGTAGGTAAGAAAAGGTTAGCATCATACCTTTTCCAAAATGAATTTATTTAAATATGGCATGTAGCCCTGGTTGGAGACAGGCCCCTCATCATCATCCCTGAAGTGCTCTTCAAGGGCAACAGGGTCATGTGGAACTTTCAGCACTGTGCACAGGTTATGAGAAAGAACCTAAGAGGGAAAAACAAACAAACAAAAAAAAAATGTGAAGACACCACTTACCAACACATAACCTCTAACCGTATGGTCCCTACCCTAAGTAGAAGACGAGGATAATCTAGCAAACATAAGGTCTGGCTCCAGCACCCTACGAATTACAGGTGAAGTTCTTCCATTCCTCTGGGTTTTGTTCCATGTCAAGCAAGGCTTTATATTATCTTCTGGCTATGAGCCAGGCTTCATGCAAGGTCATTTTTTTATTAAGGAAGAAAAGGGAGCAGTAGCAATAGAATGTGTTCAAAATCAAACTTTTTCCCATGTCATGACTTGGAACTTGTCTACAGAAAAAACTGACAAAAAGGCTATAGAACATTTTGGAGAAGATGTTTGACCTGGACAACACACAACTGTTCTGGACACAAGTTTTCCCATTTATTATACAGAAAGAAGCACATTGATATGTCAATATATCAAATATTAATTATTAGCCTTATAAGTATACTAATAGCTCTACATTTTTATGACTTTTAGCATCACTATAAAAAGACACAAGACAGTCAGTCAGCCATAACACATCTGTAATCCCAGCATTTGGCACTTGAGAGGCTTAAGTAAAAGACTGCTGATAGTCAGTCTAGGTAACAAGTTTCAGGCCAGACTGAGCTAACTTTTGTCTCAAAACCAAGAAAGAAAAATAATTACAGATACACAAAGAAAAAGAAGTCTAGGAGCTGGATATGTAACTCAGTGGTAGAGTGCTTACCTAGTGTGAAGAGGCCCTGGGTTCTATCCTCACCAAGAGACAAGAAAGGAGGGGAGAGAAAGGGAGGGGGAGGGGAGGGGGATGGGAAAGAGGGGAGGGGAGGGGAGGAGGGAAAAGCTGCTAAGCTGTTACCACAGAGTACACAAAGGACTATTGCTTAGGTGCAGTAACCCTCAGCAACCACAAGGGAATCAGCAAACCCGGTTGTCTCAAGTTTTAAATTAAAACTCCAGAACCTTCATTTCATTTGTACACTCCAAACAGGTCACATTCCAAAGGCAAGACTGTATTTTCTTTAACAACTGTAAAATCTTCCTAGGTCTCAAATTCCAGGCTAATATATTTCCTATTTGTTCAATACTAAATATATAACTACTTTTTGCACATTCACTGGGCGCTGGTGGAGCACATCTTTAACCCCAGCACATAGGAGGCAGAGGCAGGCAGATCTCTGAGTTCGAGGCTAGCCTGGTCTACAGAGTGAATTCCAGGACAACCAAGACTACACAGAGAAATCCTGTCTCAGAAAGAAAAAAAAAAAAACAAAAAACAAAAAACATGTTCATCTACATAAACATCTTCAATTTCATTAAGGAAGTCCCCTTCTACATATACCTATTTTCAGTTAGGATTTTTTAGATTAAAAGTTTTAATCTATAAAAAGAACATTTGCATATCTTCTTTCTATACTGGTTTTTGTTTCTCAAGGCTTCATCTGTGTAGATATCCTTTTGTACACACTCTACCAGTTTTAAGGAAGTCAATTTACTAATGGTCATAAGCCCAGCAATGTAGACCTTTACCAGCCCTACAAAGAAGGCTGTGTTCCTCAAACAGATCCTGTACTTGCCAGTAGAGCCTCTGAATGGAACGCCGTGGGGATTTCATGCAACCTTACACACCACAGTCAGCAAATCCTAAATATATTTTTCTTCTTTCTACCAAGTATATCCTAATTACTCCAAAGAAGTTTTGAATGATCCATCTACAGAGTGCTTAAAATGACAGAGAAAAAAGTCCTCATAACAGGCTCGGAGATCATCCAAACATAAAAATCACATTGGTAGGTCTATAAAGTGTTAAAGTCATGATGAAGTTCACTGTGTACTGATATGAAAACCTCTCCAAGATAAAACACATTTTTAAAGAGTATAGCACCAAAGTATTAAAGATAAATAGAAAGCCAGGGAAAAATAAGGGATTCTGAGGGAATACAAAAGAAATAGTAACTCTGCGGGAATGGATTTGGTTGCTGGGAAGCCAGGGACACAACACAAGGACTCACAGCAGCTCCTTTCAAAATTTAAAAAAAAAAAAAAAAGTTTTGTTTTGTTGTTTAGTTTATTGTTTCCTGTCCTCACACTTGAACCCAGGACTTTATACATGCTAGGCAAGCACTCTACCACTGGACTGTACCCATACTCTGTACCTCTCCTTTTAAGTCAATAAGAAAAAAAGAAAAGAGGGAGGGAGGGAGGGAGGGAGGGAGGGAGGGAGGGAGGGAGGGAGGGAGGGAGGGAGGGAGGGAGGGAGGGAGGGAGGGAGGGAGGATGGATTATCTAACCATGGCATGGGAGATGGCTCAGAGAGCTTCCTGCACAGACATGAGGACCTTAGTTCAGATCCTAGCACCCACATTAAAAAAAAAAAATGCACGGTGTAGGGTCATGAGTTTGTAAGTCCTGCCCTATGGAGAGCAGGAGTAGCAACTGCTTGTAATCTCAGCACTCAGGAGGCAGGGACAGAGGTTCCAGGGAGCAAGCTGGCTGCATAGACTAGCTGGAATGTTCAAGGCTCAGAATGCAAAGCAATTATTGAAGATACCTAACATCAACTTTGGGCCACGACATGTGCATGCACCAATGTATAATAAGTCACCAAACAATAATAAATTAATGGTGAGGGTCTGGGGATACATCTTGGTTGACAAAGTTCTTGGCTAAAATGTACAAGGCCCTTGGTCTGATGCCCAGCCTGGCATACACCACACACAGTGGTGCATGTTTATAATTCCGGCACTTAGATGTGGACTCAGGTTAATCAGTTCAAAGTCATCTACAACCAAATGCTGAGTTCAAGACTAGCCTGGGACATTTGAGATTTGAGACCCACCCGCTTAAAAAAAAAAAAAAAAGATAAATAAGGATTACTTTTGAGTAGCAAGAGACATACAAAAAACACACCATATGGAGGAATATGATGAGAAAAAATAGCTGATTAAAGCAAAGCTCTCAAGCTGGAGGAAATGGCTCAGGAGTTAAGGACACTCCGTGCTCTTACAGACCTAGATTAGATTTCCATCCATAACTCCACGGGGATCCAATGCTCTCCTCCGGCCTCCTTTGGCATCAAGCACATTCATGGTGCACAGTCATGCATGCAGGAAAACCACTCACACAGAAAATAAAGTGAATGAACCTAATAAAATTTCTTAAATAACATTAAATAAAAAATAAAAAGCAAAGCCTTCAGAAAACACCAATTTCTCCCATGCCTACCCTATTTCCTGCATTTGGGTTTCACAGACTCTCCACTGAAAGTCCTGTCATGGTCCCTGAGCACCATCTTATCCTTCTCATCTTCGAAACAGGAAGTACTAGCTCAAAGAGATTAAACAGAATTTTCAAGTCTAAGGTTAGTACACAGAACTGAGACCAGAACTAGGGTTTCATAATCTCTTGTCCAGCACTATCTAGTAATAAACTTGATTCTTCAGTTCCTGTGTATTCCTCTCACAGGGCCTCTCCTACACTCAGGAATTCTCACTTTCCCTAATAAATCCCATCAGTTTGCCCTATAAAAAATAGATAGATAAATAAATAAATAGAGCAGCTTACTGTTTGTATGTGAAGGCGCCCAGTTTGCCCCACGATCCTGAAGACTTTGATGAGAATGCTAGATTTCAGCATTGAACAGCTGAATAGCAAGCGCTCTTAGTAACACAAGGAAAGCTATGTTTACCTCCGTTTTTAACACTTTCCACACTTAATCACGCTATAGTAACAAGCACTGTGGAGTAGACCCAGGCCTTGGGTGATGTAACTGGCTTGGTCTCAGTATCCTCAATAGAAAATGAGGAGCTGTGCTTAAGTCTAAACTTTGGAAGGGAAAACCCCAATGCTTAATTGTTAACCCAAATTCATTTCATAAATTAATTCCACAAAAAGTTATCATATAGGTCAGTGGTTCAGCTTTGTTATTGTCTCTTTTTTTAATTAAACATAAGGTTTTTTTATAAAGTAATGTTCAAAGACATTAAGAACAAAAACTCTTAAAGTATTTTTTGCCAATAATTCTTTTAAAAGCCTACACAATATCTCATTTTTGGTTTTGTTTCTTTAATTTAAAAAAATATATAAAGAAATCAAAATTTAGGGCTTAGGAAGTTGCTCAGTCAGTAAACTCTCAGTTATGAGGACCTGAGCTCCACTGCCAGCCCCACGCAAAAATGCTACTGGTGATTATGACACTTGTAACCCCAAAACAGGACAGACAACATGAGACCCTGTCTTGAAAGATATTAACAATATTCCTGAAGAGGACAGCCAAGGCTCTCCTTTGGCCTCCACATCCATGAGTACACACATGAGCATGTACACACACATACACGCTAAAAAAAAAAAAAAAAAAAAAGTAAAACTTCTATTATCCAAAATACAAGCTAGTAAAAGATCAGAAAGTTTCATAAACCCCCACAGCAACCTAGGCCTTTTAGAGTAGACCCACGTCATCCACTAGAGTACAGCTATTTAACAAATGACAACACTGAGCCTGAGGATTAAAAGGTGTGCCCCAAATCTATCCTGTATGTCATGATACTAGAATTAGAACAGAAGCCCATCACTCTAGTCTCTTCTTGATCTGCCACAGTATCTCTCCTGGTAGAGAACTCCCATGGAAAGATAACTCCAAAACACATGTGCATGCTAGATTGCAGCGGTGAGCTAGTGTCCCCTTAATCCTACCAGTCAGTTCCCCAAGGCCCAGCAAGATACTGGCATTCAGCAGAGCTGAGTCAAGCCATGCGGTGAAAACTACAAACCTAGAACCAATCTGTGTGGAAACCCTCTTCTCCCAGCACAGGCTTATGAGGAAGCCACTCCCATAAGCATTAGCCCTTTCTCCACTTGAGAAAGCAGAAAAATAGATCAAAGAAAAGCAATCAGAGGTAAAAAAGACTACAAGTCCCTAATTTGTAAAGGACTGCCATGGGCTACTCTAATTGAAATCCTTGCAAGTTGCTTGAAAAAGCTTAATTTATCCCACTTCAAATGCCTGCTCCTCCAAAGGCCATTCTTTTAGCACCCACATGATTGCTAAGCAACTTTGCTCCCTGTCCCCTCTTCTGAAGAATAAATCATTGTTACTCAATAAAAAATCCACATCCATGCCAGAAACTCATCTCTCTGGGCCCTTGACGGCAGCCTGCTTCTGGCCCTGCTCTGAGATGATCTGTTTGAGTGGCTGCTGTGTATTGCTTGCATTTATCCTTTTAAAGCATTTTGTCCCAACTATCATAAAAGTGAAATCAAGGATGGTGGGCGACTGAACAGGGATTTACCACACACACTACTGCTGAATGTTCACACTCCTCCTTCCCAAAGATGTAGAGATTCTAAAGAGTTCTTTGAAATGTACCCCCAGGCGCACACCCTTCCCTTTACAGGATGTGCGCAATGGGCGAGATTCAGCACCGAGAAAAGGGGGTGGGGACCTCTATTCCAAACACTTCTCTGAACCAGCACAATTACAGAACTGTAATTCATAATGGGTGATCTTTTTTTAAAACATGAAAATTCTTGTCTGACTTATAAAATTTCAAGCTAATGGCAAGTTACCAGAAAATTCTTCCTAACAATAAGCCAGAATGACCAACTTCCTACCTCAACTATGCCCTGCCTCAAAGGCACTGTGTACTAGAAGTCCGGCCCCCTTAAACCATGGAGTCATTTCCCCCTCTGCCAACAGCTTTTCCTCCTGCTTATCCCTGCTGTGTGTCCTGCCTTCTCTTAAATTATCTCCATCCTATCCAGCCTAAACACACACACAATCAGTTACCATCCTAAACACTTTTACCAAATAAATCTTCAAGTGCTACTTACAGTACATTGTCTGAACATCACCAAACGCCTACAGAACTAGGTTTAGAATCAGAATTAAGCCAACAAGTATCTGAGCTCCACACCTAGTCTTCCCACAAGCCAGCTCACTTCCCAGGCTCAGCTTCTCCTGGGGCTTTGCACAAACACTACAAACCCTGCCAAGAAAAGTTCACACGCCAGATCTCAGGCAAACCCTGTAGCTCTCCTTTCTCTTGGGCTTCCCTAAGTGAGATCCATCCACCTCCATTTCTACCTAAGTGTTAACCTTCCCTGAATCCCCAAAACAGTCTCTTCTCCAGCTGGGTATCCCAAGCCATTCACAACTCCTGCACTACACTACTTGGCAAGTTTGCTATCATAAGATCAGACATTCTCACCCACACCACATACCCACAGCACATGCTGTGCAATACCCAGAATGCTTTTAATGACAGCTGAAGGAGTTCTTTTTAAAACTTCTCTTAATAATAAAAACTCTTAAATTTTAATATTAATGACAGTCCTTTTAAAAGTCCACTTTCTGTTTTGGTCTGGTTTAATTTTGAGACCGAATCTTGCTGTGAAGACCTTAAAATCACAGCAATTCTGCTGCCTCAGCCTCCTAAGTGCTAGCATTTAGAGGTGTAAGCAACCACACTCAGCTTTCTATTTCCTTACATCATAGGTAAAAAGACTTGAGGCCCAAGACATGACCTAAGTCATCCAGTGACATGTAACAGAGCAGGGACTAGAACCCGTGTCAAAAATGTCCCACGTGTATCTATACTAGATACACGGCTTCTACCCGCCCCATTCCCTCAGCACAAGTCACACTTCATAAATCTGAGGAAATCTTCACCAACCCACCACCACGCCTGAAGTCTAGCACGGCATTTATTTTGTTCCTAGTGCCGGTGGGAGCTCAGACAACTATCTGCAGCTGAGGAAGAAAGCTTAGCTTACTATCACTTTCTGTGTGCGCTACAAAATGACTAGTTATGGGGCCAAGGGACGACAAAGCAGAGGCAGCCCTGAGAGACAGGGTAAGACAGGATATCTAACCCCAAACCATGTCCTGATGCATCACTGAACTATGCATGTGTCACTGAATTACATTCTAAATGGAAAGCCTTTAACAAATTACTTTAGGTAAATTCATCAACTTGGTTACCAATTTACTAGAAAACACTGATAAATTCCATCCCTTAAGTTTTAAATTTTCTCTTTCAGGGGAAGAAAAAAAAAAAAAAAAAAAAAAAACGATAGCAAACAAAAAGGCTAATGCCACAATATCCAAACCACTCTTAAAAAAGTTTTTTAAAGAAACATATAATAGGAAAAGAGCAATGGGCATGGATAGAAAACTCACAAAGGAAACTGAAGACTAAAAAATATAAGCTATTTTCCAAGTTCAGGTTAACGGACAACTGAACCCTAAAGCTGGTTGTTGTATGTGCTTTTCGGTATGTCTTATCATTAATTTTTCATTACATTATTTATGCGTGTGTTGGGTGTGGAGGCAGGGACAGAGGGGTATGCATGTTACACACATGGAAGTCAAAGGACAACCTGTAGGGGTTGGTTCTCTCTTTTCATCATGTGGGTCCCAGAGATCAACCAGGCTTGACAGGAAGTACCTTCACTGACTCACCTCATTGGCTCTCAACCTTTTATTATTTCCTGGGAGAAGGGAAGGCACATGTGTACCTCAGAGGAAGTAGAGGGGTCAGAGGACATCTCTGGGGACTAAGTGCTCTCCTTTCCATCATGTGTGTTCCAGGGATGGAACTCAGTTCCTCGGGGTTGGCAGCAAGCACCTTCACCCACTGAGCCATTTCACCAACCCTCATCTGTCAATATTTAAAAGACTTTTTAAACAGTTTGTTAGGGTAGTAGTAGTTTTTACATGGAAACTACACTTAAGGAGCTACAGCTATGTGTGTGGCACTCACATTTAACCCCAGCACTCAGAAGGCAGAGGCAGGCAGATCCCTGAGTTCTGGGCCAGCCAGAGCTACTAGTGAGACCCTTTCTCAAAAAGAAGCCCTAAACTCTGTATACTTCATGGAGACTGGCCTCTGAATTGCTTCTTGTTCTGATGCTTGTTTGTTTTAGAAGGGTTGTTGCTGGTCTTCTTCTTCTTGGATTTTTTTTGGGGGGTGGGATGGCTAGATATTGTTGGTTTTGGGGTTTTTTGTTTGTATGTTTGTTTTTGGTTTTTTTGAGACACAGACTTTGGAAGTCCAAGCTGAGCAAGAGTGACTGTGAATTCCTCCTGATCCTTCCACCTCTACCATCAAATACTGTGATTGCCAGAGTGTGCCAGGCACCATGCCCAGCTGAGTTTCTTATTTCTGTGATTTCACATCTTGTCCTTTACTTCAAAAATAAATGAATCAGCGAAGAGATAAATGATAGGAAAAAAGATGGTTAAACTAACTAATGTGGATTAAAATAAGCTTCCTTTTTGCTGAGTAACATCCGAAGATACTTAGGTAGCTACACAGTATTGACTGCTTATAGACTTTGACCTGCCAAGATGGGGTGCTGGAGAAAGCGGAGTAATATATACTACACATATTACTTATAATACATACATACCTATGCCTGGGTATCTGCACACATGCATAGATACTGGGAAGAGTATTAGGAAAGATAATCATCAGATGTGATTGTGACAGTGTACATCTTTAATTCCAGCACTGGGGAGGCTGAGGCAGAAGAACAGCCAAGAGTTCAAAGTCAATCTGGACCCCATAATGAGCTCCAGGTTACACAGAGTGACACCCTGTCTCAAGAAAAAAAAAAAAAAAAATCCATCTGTAAGAAGAAAATTCCAATAGGTTTCTCATCTGTGACTTACACCACTGTGCACATTCCTTAAAGACAGGGTCTTTTATCCATCTGTGCAAACCCCCCAAAAAACCTAACAAGCATTTCATGAGAAGCCTAGCCAGCAAGCACTGCTAAGGCAAAGACACATGAAATTTTTCAAGATTTTTTTCTTCCCCACCATCTTTACACATGCGTACCTTTGTATTTTACTACACTTCTAGAAATAACTTTTAACTGCAATTTCTACTTTAGATAACTTTCACAATTATTAGTTATCCACGCTGCTGGAGCTAGTCAAGCATAATACATGAGGCTTGAGATCTAGTGAGGAAGTCTCAGTTCTTAAAACTCAAGTACAGTGCCTGCCTTGCACGCCTGATGCCCTGGGGTGGATCCTTGCACGGGGGTGAGACCATGTACAGACCTCTAAGGAAAGGACAGAAGAATGGAGAGTATGGTGGAGAGCTCTACAGTAGAATAGAGAAATTAGGTGACTCTTCTCCAGGAGAAAAACTAGAGCCACAGTGTATAGTATATAGTAATGAGCGAGAGCTCAGACCCGAGCGAGGTTCACCTCTGCTGCCTTCCTACTGACTTCCCTGCTACATGTGGTGCTTATGTACCAACCAGCCTCCTGGCTAATCTTGGAAGACACATTCCAACAGCTCCCTAAAATGCAATATACTATAATATGCTATTTAAAACTTGTGAACTCTTTACTTCTGGAATTTTCCATTTAATATTTTGAAATATAACTTGACGCCATAGGAAGTAAAAATATGAGGCCAGACTGGTCTATGTCTACAAAGTGAGTTCCAGGACAGCCAGGGCTGTTAAACGGAAAAACCCAGAGCGGGGACAGGAGGAAGGAAAGAAGGGAGGGAGGGAGGGAGGGAGGGAGGGAGGGAGGGAGGGAGAGAGGGAGAGAGGGAGGGAGGGAGGGAGGGAGTAAAACCAAGGATAAGGGGCAGGAGAGAGGGAAGTACCATACATCTTAATCTTCCCATTTAACACATAAAATATAGCAGTAGAGGCTGGAACAATGGCTCTGTGGCTAAGGCACTTGATACCAAGCTTCCCGACCTGAGTTCCATTCCCCAGGACCCACATGGTAGAAGAGACAATGACCTCCCTTAAGCTGTCCTCCAATCTCCGTGTGCATGCCAATACATGCACGAACCTCTCCATCCACAAAATAAATACACGAAAAAAATTAACAGAAAAGTCACCTAAGTAAAGGACCTCAGAATTTTAATCCAGTTCCATCTATCAGAGACTGTATCAAACAGCAGTTCTCAACCTATCACTGAGACCCATGTCAGCTGCCCCCAGCTGCCTCTCAACTCCATGTTCAACACCTTGCTGAACATGCATCACCCCTATGATTAGAAAGAACTGCTGGGGCTATATTCCTTGAGGACACACTGTAGCCCTCTTTCCACAATTCAATGAAAAAGTAATACTTTACAATGCTGTTTCTACAACCAGAACTACTTTGGGGGGGGGGGTTATGGAAGAGCAGATAGGTGTGGAACTAAAAGTCTCCTGTATACTAGACAAGAGCTCTACCATTAAGTCACACACTCCCTAGCTCCAGAATAGCTTTTTTACTATGTCATGCCATTTCCGGTTAGACTACCATGCACACATACAAGTCTTCTAATCCAAACCAAGCATGGCAAATCTAATTATTCCCAAAGAGGAAAGACACAGGAGGCCTGGACATGTACTAATTCTCCAATTACTCAAGTTTACTCCTAAACCACCTTCTTCCTATAAGAAAGTTGACATATGCAGATTTCCTAGTAAATGCTTTTCCTCCCAAATGCTGAGAACTGTGGTGTAGTAGACTTGAAGTAAAAAGAGGACTGAATAAGTGACAGACCCCCCTAATCCTAGCTATCCTGGTGGCCAAGTAGGGAGGATCCTGTGAATCTGTAAGCTCTGGGCCAGCCTGGGCAAAACAGTGAGAACCCCATTTCAAGGGGGGGGGGGCGGGAATCAGGCCTTCTATACAGTACTATACTCTACCAGCACTGGGGGGGGGGGGGGCGCTGAGGAAAGAGGATCACCTTGAGCTTTAGGACAGTGTGGGCTACACAGAACGTTCCAGGCTCCAGTGAATTAGCGTGTGAGAGAGTGCTGAGACGCCGGATACATTACTGTTTCTGTTATGAGACAGAAGTGACATGAGAATGAGAACCCAGATGTTCTGATCACAGACAGGAAGGTTCTAGACACCTCTCCATTGGGCAGGAATTTCCCTGGCCAGTGATGACGAGCTTAGAATGCAGGTCCTGTACTGTGTCCCTGAGGGACAGCAGTGAAACCCAAAGGGAACAGGAAGTAGGGTTCGGGACGGTAGTAAGCTCTGAGTTTTAAGAACAGAAATGCTAGACTGAGGTAGACAGACAACACCAATAGTACCCTGAAATTCAAGTACTATCTTCAATAAGACAAGAGTTTACATTTTTAAAGATGTATTTATTTTATGTGTTTGGTGTTTTATCCATATATATGGACACCATGTATGTGCCTGGTGCCCACGGAGGTCAAAAGAAGGCATCAGGTCCCCCTCTTGAACCCCTCCACATGTAGTTTTTAAGCACAAAATTTCCAAATTATCACACTAAACATTTTCTAGCACAAAATAGGAATTACAAATAACTCTTAGCTAACTCCTATCCACTTTAAGATTCAGAAATATCTTATCTTTTTATTTAGAGAGCTATCTTTACTCTTTTGTTTTGGTAAAATATTAAAACCATTTAGAGACTTTTTTCTCTGAGGCAAGGTCTCTCTATGTAATCTAAACCAGCTCTCTGATTCTAAATCCTAGAGTCTCAAGGCTGTAGAGGGCTGTAGTGACAGTCAGGGACCACCACTGCTCTAGTTTACAACACCTCTGAGGGGCTCATTTACGATTTGAATCCCCTGGCCTTGCTTTTTAAAATTAGAATTTTTGGTTTCCCAACATAATGAGCTTTTACTGCAGTGGTTAGCAGAAAACACAGTGGGCAGGATTAGGGACACAATGCTATTCCATGAGAATTACGCACGGCTTTGTGTCTGAGTTTCAACAAAGTAAGGCCTTCACTGCAGCCAGCTTCCGTATGTTTTCAGCTGATTACTCTTGCCTGGTCAATTTAACAATCGAGGTTAAAACTTTTGAAACTGGACGCCTGCACGGAAACAAAGTGTAAGATATCCAAAAGCTATACAAGCCCACACCAAGTTTAAGATTAAAAAAACAACAGATTTGAAATCTTTGGAGCCTAATGGTTCAGTCCTGTAATCCCATCTCCTGGGAGGCTAGCAAAGATATATTTGTGAGTTTGAAGCCAACCTGGGCTACAGAACAAGACTCTATTGGGAGAGAATATGAATGAATATCTATCATTGAGAAAATAAGATGCAAAAGACCCACACTGTCTCTCTAAAAGTAAGCTGTATGTAAATCTCCACTGTAGTTGTTTCTAAAAAAAAAAAAGAACATTTATTTTAAGACATTCCCAACACTAACATGTAATTCACACCTAAGCCATAATTGCAAACTAAACTTTATAATAGAGGTTGCAAAAATATCGCGAATTTGTTATATTTAAGTAAAATACTTTATAACACTATATATAACTGTATAACGATAAGAGTATTTATTTAAAGTACACGGTGAACTTTGGAAGGAGCACAGAAGCAGAGAACTAGTGTGAGCTGAGGGCGACTTCATTTTGTAATGCCTTTTTAATTATATCTTAGATATTTTATACCACTTGTACATCTATATGAACTATGACAGTTCCTCTCAAATAATAAATAATAACCTTTATTATTGTGCTGGCATTACATATTATTCTTAGCAAAGAACAACCAATGAAATACCAAATAATGTGATAGTAGTTTTTAAATAACCGCAGAGTAAAGAATAATCAGAAGCCAGCAAGATGGTTCTGTGGGGAAAGGCATTTGCCACAAGGCCTGACAAGCTGAGTTTGATCCCTGGGGCCCACATCTAAAAGGAAAGAGCCAGCTCTCCCGAGTTGTCCCTTGACTTCTGTGTACACACTGTGACTTGCTCACACACCTCTCATAAATAGATATAGAAATAAAACATAATAGAATAATAATTGTTTCCTCTATTTCAAACAAAACACTCAAACCTATTCCAATTATGGCTTCTGAGAACTTATACTATGACCTAAAAGGAATGTCTATTTCAAATGGCAGATTACTATGGTCTCCTAAAGTACGGAATCTACAGGAAATTGTCTCACATTTAAAAATAATAAGGGCACTGGGAAGGCTGAAACAGGTGAATCTCCCTGAGTTTGAGGCAGCCTGGTCTATACCGTGAATTCCAGCGTAGAGACCCTGGGATGGGAGGGAGGGGATGGAGGGATAGCAGATGAGAACAAGTACTCTTAACTACTGAAATATCTCTCCAGCAGCATGATTAAAATTTAATTAAAGAAAGAAAGGGAGGGAGGGAGGGAGGGAGGGAGGGAGGGAGGGAGGGAGGGAGGGAGGATGGATGGATGGATGGATGGATGGATGGATGGATGGATGGATGGATGGATGGATGGATGGATGGATGGCTTAGAGGTTAAGGGAACTGGCTGTTCTTCCAGAGGTCCTGAGTTCAGTTCCCAGCCATCACATGGTGGCTCCCAACCATCTGTAATGAGATCTGGTGCCCTCTTCTGGTCTGCAGGCAGACATGCAGGCAGGACACTATATACATAATAAATCTTAAAAATAAATAAATAAATAAAATTTAAGGAGCTAAACTTAGTCCCTTAAGTATCTCTCTGTATTCTAACCTGTAAAACAGGACACCAAATCAATATTAGAATAAAACAATGAACTGCCTTTTAACAATATATTTATCAATTGGGTTAATGCACAGAGTTGATGGTTTCTAAAGTGGGCAGAAATGGTTCCCTTCTCTGTGAGGAGAAAGGGACTTTTGAACTTTCAGGAAAACCACTGACCTTCTGTGACCTTATATCCACTTGTTTTCCTGTGACAATGCTGAAAAACTCCTATTATCACACCTTGTAAGCCATGCATGGTTTTTTATCACGTTTTCCATGTTTTAATATTTGCTGGTTTTTATGTGTAGATGTGTATGCCTGGATGCATATTGCACTGTGAGCATGCAGGAGCCCACAGAGGGCAGAAGAGAGCATTGGATGCCCTGGATGTAAGCCACAATGTATGTGGTGTTAGGAATTGAGCCCGGTTCCTCTCCAAGAGCCATTAAGTGTTCTTTAACTGTTGAACCATCTCTCCAGCCCCTATATATATGTTTTTATTTTACTGACAAATTCAGTGAAGGTCTGTATTTGCAATATCAAAATAATGTCTTTACATTAAATTTTTCTCTGAATTTTATATTTCAAACTGAGTATCTTCTATCCAATGATATTTCTGTTTGTGTTTCCTATCTGCTGCACTTTATATCATATATGCCAATCCACTGCACGCATGTGGAGGTCGGTGGACAAGCTGCAAGAATCTCTTCTCTCCTTTCACTGTGGGGTCCCAACAATCAAACTCAGGTAGTCAGGTTTGGAGGTTGGTGTCGTTACCAGCTGAGCGATCTCACAGGTCCATCATGGAGCTCACTATATAGCCAAGAATACCTCAAACTTACAGAAATCCTCCTTCCTCAGATTCTAAAGTGTTGGGACTACAAGTGTGAGCCGCCATTCCCAGCTAGACTTCTTGTCTTTTAAAGCTAGGGCAATTATCTAAACAATACAGTTTACATAGCAGGGGGCAAAGAGAATAAATAACCAGCCATTTTCTTTTTGGGGGGGCGGGGGGGGTAGGATGGGGGGTGGTTTGGGTTTTTTCCTGTGTAACAGCCCTGGCTGTCCTGGAACTCCTTTGTAGACCAGGGTGGCCTAAAACTCACAGATCCACCTGCCTCTGCCTCCCAAGTACTTAGATCAAAGGCATGAGCCACCACAGCTAGCTCTAAATAGGCATTTTCTAATGATCTTACACACTCTTAATCTGGGTGCCAAAATTTAAACTCTTTGAAAGCAAAGAATCCTATTTCTTTTTCTCCCATGTCTCACAACCATATCACCTGCACTGCACACACTGCCCAACCCAAGAAACATCCATTCTATATTTACAGAATGCATCCACCTGCACCAAAAGTTACGAAGGTAGGCCAGCAAGATGACTCAGAAACGCTAGACTGAAGACATGAGTTCAATCCCCAGGAACCCATTGTTAAGGGAGATGAAAGACTCCAGAAAGGGAGACATATCACGGCATACATGCATCTGATTTCACACACATACCACACACACATACACAATAATAATAAGCAAACTTGTTTGGGGTTTTGTTTAATTAATGGAGGCAGGGCTGGAGAGACAGTCCAACAGTTAAAAGTACTGGCTGTTCTTCCAGAGGAACCAGGTTTGATTCCCAGCACCCACATAATGGCTCACCATCGTTTGTAACTCAAGTCCTAGGGGGTCCTATGACCTCTTCTAGCCTCTGAGGGCACTACCCATATGTGGTGCACTAACATACAAGCAGGCAAAACACTCATACACATAATGTAAAAATAAAACTGTCTCAAAAAATAAAAAGGACTAGAGAGATGGCTCAGTAGTGAAGAGCATGTATTGATCTTACAGAGGACCAGAGTTCAGTTCCTAGCAGCTACTCACAACTACCTGTAACTCCAATTCCAGGAGATTTGATGTCTCTGGACTCCTTAGGCACATGCACTCACAGAAGAACATATGTACATAATTTAAAAGTAATAAATAAATCTTTTAACACAAAAATGTGTAATAGAGAGAGAGGGAAGGTAGATCAGGAAAATGGTTCGGCAGGTAAAAGTGCTTGGCCCCAGGTCTGACCTGCGTTCAGTCTCCAGAGCCCACGGGGTGAAAGGAGAGAACTGACTCCCCTGAGGTGTTCTCTCATCTCCACACACAAAGGTATACACTATAAATAAACATAAGATAAATTCCTGAATAAAAGAGATAAACCAGGCATGGTTTCCACATGCTACTTCCGCACCTCAAAGGGAAAAATCAGGAAGATTGCCCTAAGTTTGGAGCTGGCATTGTCTACAAGCAAGCCCACTCAGAGCTACATGGAAAGATTCTATCTAAAAAAATTAAGTGAAACTAAAATAAATAACTAGGTATGTAAACAGAGATGACAGTATAGCTGAGTGATAAAGAGCTTGCTTAGATTGCAGCACGCCCAGTGCTACAAAAGTGAAAAAAAAATAAATAAGCAGAGGCTGTGTGGAGGTGTATGTGGGGCCTGAATTCAATCCCTAGCACCTATGTGAAAATAGGGAGCATGGTGTTGTGTGTTTGGACTCTCAGCACTGGGAGGTGGAAACAGGAGGGTTCCCTGGGACTTATCAGCCAACCAGCTTGGTCTAAGGGATGAGCTCAAGCCAATAAGAGACCTTCTGCATTCCTGAGGGTGGCACCAGAGGCTACTCTCTGCCCTCTACAAGTACCATGTACCCATGTGCACCCACACATACAAGAACACACACATAATACACAGACACACATACAGTTTGTAAATAAAAATGGGGCTAGAGGAAGAGCTTAGAGGTAGTATCAGCCTAACATGATGGGTTCTATCACCAACACAGAGAAAAAAAAATCCTAAAAGCCTAAAACTAATCTTTTATTAAATTAGCAAGATACTTTATACACACTCAGAAGACAAAATTTTTTGCATGACTAAACCAATACATTAATTCCAAAATGCTACTGTTCACCAGTGAAATAGACTCAAACACCAAAAAGAAATTTAAATTTAATTTAAATTTAAAAACACTGGCAAAATGTATACACTGAATTAATCCAAAGTCTCTTATGTAGACACTGGAGAAACCAAATACAACTTCATAGATGTTCTAACAGCATGTGATTGAAACTATGAACTGAGATTTTACACTTCCTGCCTAGGTTGCTGTCAATAATCCCCTAAGGGGCCAGCAAGACAGCTCAGTGAGTTAAAGGTGCTTGCTGCCAAGCCTGATGACTTGAGCTTGACTCTGGGAATCCACCCAATGGAAGGACTGAATTGACTCCTGAAAGGTGTCCTCTGATCTCCAGAGCCACACTGGGACATGAAAACCACACACAATGACATTAAGTAAATGGAAGTTCTCTAGGACACTCAGAGGTTTCATATAATTAAAAAAAAAAAAAAAAAATCCCATCTCATCTATGTCCTCAATTGAAAAAACGGGGGGGGGGGGGGGGGGGGAGGGTGTTAAGAAACTCTGGCTTTTAAAATCTTGCTGGGAGTGGTGGTTCACACCTCTAATCCCAGCACTAGGAGGCAGAGGTAGGAAGATCTCTGTGAGTTTGAGGCCAGCCAGGTATACAGTGAGACCTTGTCTCAAAAAATTTAAAGAGAGAGAGAGAGAGAGAGAGAGAGAGAGAGAGAGAGAGAGAGAGAGAGAGAGAGAAGTGAAAATCTTTATCTAACCTACTTACTGCTTACACTGCATTGTAACTTGGGACAAATCACACCTCAGAAACCTCAACTACCATATCAACAAAATTGAGGGGTAACCTGGGACTATATGGAGGAAAGTTGAACTATTTTCTTAAGTTCTTTAAAAGTTGTAATTTAAAGTTAAAAAAAAATAATAATATTGATGTTTTTCAATGTATTTAGTAATAAATATGACAATTACCAGAGAGGGTAATGGCTTTTACATGGCAAAAGGTTTCTACCTTACCCTGAAGTGGCAAAATAGTAATTCTAAGTCACAGAACAAAAAAAGATAAATAAAACAGAATCCAAATCATAAAATGGCAACCCTAAATCTAACAATATCAATCATTACATTAAATGTAAATGGCCTAAATAGTCTGAGTAAGACAGGTGTGATTAAGACAGAGAAACCCTGTCTCAATAAAAAAAAATAAATAAACAAGTGTCAGACTGGTTAAAACAAGACCCAGCTACACACCATACAAAATTATAAGAGTAGGTAAGTGTAAAAGCAAAGTCATACACTTCTATGAATATATGAATCACAAACTAGAAATAACATAAATCTTCAGGGGTATGAATAACTATGGCACACCTATACAACATAATAACCTAGCAATAATCAGCCAGGAATAAAGGAAGTCAGCTTCAGAAGATCCATTCATATCAGACTGTAGAAAAAGAAAAACTAGAACAGATCAGTAGTTACCACCTGTAGAGATTGGGCAGTATGACAAAGCTTTTGTGGGACGTAACTGATGAAATCCTAGTTAATGATAGTGACTCCCTACATGTGCTAAAATTCACTAAACTGTACACCAGAAACATCTATTAACTTTTTTAAAATGTTGTCTTTAAATTATGTGTATGCATGTGAAAACGTGTGTGCTGCTGCTGCCCACAGAGGGAAGAGGCATCAGATGCCCCTGGAGCTGGAGTTACAGGCAGGTGTGAGTCGCACCGCGTGGGTGCTGGGAACGGAATCCTGGTCCAATGGAAAAGCAGTCGCTCTTAGCCACCGGGCCATCCATCTCTCAGAGCCCCTATACATCAATTTTTAGAGTAAAAGTATGCGGCTAATTTCCATCGGCCCTTCCAGACTGTGATTTAATGAATAAGATTAAAAGGAAGAGAAGTGAGAACGCCAGATCCTACTATTAAAGACGGAAAAGCCACTACTGAAAAGAACTTCCTCATTTACTGCACAAACATACAAAGCAAACCAAATCTTCGGAAACTTTTTCCCAGAAAAGGCTTTAAAAAAAAAAACCGTCATTCAGATCCAAAATGTGTATATTTGAAAAATGCCTGTGAATGGCTCTCGCCTGTTCCTATATCGCAGACTCTTCAAGAGGCTGCCAATTTCTCCTGGCTGCGAGCCACTTTGGGGTTTACTCAACTTACAAGTGTTCCTTTATGCGCACCTCATACTCCGGGGTCCTTGGGCAGCCCTGACGAGAACTCTACAAAAGCAATGGCCTTTGCCGGGGGGTGGGGGGGTGGGGGGCAGCAAGACCCGGGCTGCTGGGCACGCGCTCTCCCCGGCCCAAAGGTCTGCGGACCAGAGCCGGGGACTCCCGGCGCCCTTTAGGGAGCACGGCCAGCCGTCGCCGGAGCGGGAGGCCAGCAGGAAGCGTGTGGACCGCCGCCCCGTGGCATTCCCAACCACCCCTCCCTCCCCCGGGGTGCGCCGGCGCGGGGGACCCACCTTGAGCTGTGACTTGGAGACCTTGCCGCTGCGGTCCAGGTCGAGCGCGGTGAAGGCGTGCCAGATGGCTTTGAGCAGCTCTTCCTTCAAGCCCCCCATGGCTGTGGCCGAGCCGCCCCCGGGACGGAGCCGGAGAGTCCAGTCGGCCCCTTGAGCGCCTCTGCCTCCAGCAGCAGCGGCTCTACAGACGACGCTGCCCGCCGTGCGGTCACCTGACCCGGGCAGGCCCCGCCCCCTAGGGCCCGCCCCCTGGAGGCCCCGCCCCCTCGGGCCAGCCAGCCCGCCCACCCGGCACGGCCAGGTCTGTCAAGAAACCCGGTTTGTAAACACCACACCAATTCGGGTCATTTTCAGAAGCCTCCGGAGAAATGTGCCCCCCCATCCCGAGGAAGACGCGAGACTGGAGTCATCAGCCTCTGCGGCCTCTGTGGGAGTTTCATAGTTATTAAAGAAGCCTTGATTAGGTCCTGGGATGGAGTCACAGCAGGCCAGACAAGACCACGAAAAATGCCCAGAGAGAACCAGGAATGCTTAATAATCAAATCGGGAAGATGAGGAAAAAAAGGGACAGAAACAAAAATGGAACCTTTGGGAAAAGTTGGTTTGCACATTTTGCAATGGTGCATTGATGCCTCTAGGAGAGTAACTGCAAGTTTTAAGGGGGAATTAAGTCTATGATGGACTGTTAGGATGGCTCGCCGGGTAAAAAGCTCTTGCTGCCAAACCTGATAACTATGAGTTCTGTCTCCTGAACCCACATGGTGGAATGAGAAGTCTCCTGACTTCCACAACATGCCCACACCATACACACTAAATAAATGTGTAAAATGAAGTTGATAAACCCAACAACGTTTTCTTTCTAACCCTGACCCCTGGGGATCAGTTCACATCTTAGGAAGGATTTCACGGAGGTGATACTGCTGTGGCTGGTGGATTGTGCTTGTATGGATGGAAATTTCGACTAACCCCAACAAATCACTCCATTTATTTTACTAATGAGAATAATTAACCCACTAAAAAGAACCCATTTAGACATACATAAGTGTCTTTATGATTATAATTGCTCAACTTACATCACTTACCACTGGTCACTTGAACTTTCCTGGCTCCAGTTTTCTTGACAAATAAGATGAACATAGGATACCAAATATTACAGAAGGTTCTTCCACTGCCTTGGATAGTGACTATGATTGGATGACTTGAATCTGGTCACAATAGCACTGACAGTGCCCCTTCTGTCCAGTCCTGAACCCAATTTAGACACTATGGGAAGGATAACCATCAAAAGTCAAAAGCAGCGTATTCTCATATTAAAAGCATAGTTTATGTTTCTCTTTAAAGTCCCTTTGGGCTTGTCTGGCATAGTGACACACATCTTTAATCCCAGCACTAGGGAAGCAGAGGCAGACAGAACTCTATTAGTTCAGAACCAGCCTGGTCTATATAGTGTGTTCCAGGACAGCCAGAGCTACATAGTGAAACCATGCCTAATAATCCCAGCACTTGGAATTCAGAAATTCAAGGTCATCTCTGCTACATATAGGGCTGGAAGCCAGGTGGGACTAAATGAAACCCTGCCTATAAACAAGTTAATGTGCTTCCTTGATATCTACATATTTCTTATTTAGAAGTGACTGGGGAGATGAAAAGATTTGGAAAGAGAAGAAAAAAAGAATGTTTATTCTTAATAATAACGAAGGGACCATGATGTCGCCTCTCCCTAAGGGTGACAGCCTTAGGAGTGTCACCCCACTTTATTACCACTGGTTAGGAATTTTTCTTGCCATCCCAGGATTGGTTTCTATTGTCTGTCTTCTCTGATTTCAGCTCAAATCATCCATCAGCAAATAGCACAAGGTTTAACCTATCATTTATTGATGTCAACCCAGCTTGCCCTGAGTAGTGGCAAAAACAAGCATGGCAAGGTACCCCTGTACTCAGGAAGAGGAGGCAGACGATGGCTGAGTGTTTGAGGACACTCTGGTCTACAGTGTGTTCTTGGACTACAGAGCAAAATCTGCCGGGGGGGGGGGGGGGGGAGAAGGAGAAGAAAAGATGACGATGAAGAAGAAGAAATCCTAATTCTGAAGGTCCAGTTTAACCACTAGATGACACTTTCTCTTAATATCTAGAAGCACTAAGCACATTTCAAAGTCTTTTTTACTAGGTTATCCTGCGTTTCAAATTCTTTTCCTATCATCTTCCTCTTTATTTTAGGTTGGATGTCGGTTTCTTCCTTTGCTTGTTAAATAAAAATAAAAATAAAAACCACTATACCTGGCCTTTTTTTTTTTTTTTTTTTGGTCCAGTCCCCAGGGTCATTCACCATCATTATCATTATCCGATGTTTTACTCGTCTGTCCTATTTAATGTGGGTGAAAGGACAAAAATATGATCAGTAGGTCTAAGTCATGTGGGGTCAGTTTGAAAGATGGCCGCTTACTTCCCAGACGGGGCAAAATCTCAGCTTTCCCATTCAATCACCTATGAATAAAAGAGTTTCATTTCCTCGCATGTAAAATGGGTGGAGTGCTACTATTTATTGTGTTCAAATAATAGGAGACTTAAATGAAAAGCTAGTGTGACCTGCTATCAAAGTAGCAGACAATTGTTGATATTTGGCTCCTGATGGTTTTATCCTATGTCAATTTAGCCAAACTGGAACTTAGTTCCCTAAATTTCCTTCCTCTCCCCCTTTTTGGAGACAGCATTTCATTGTGTATTTTCAGCTAAGGGTGAAAATCTTATGTAGACAAGGACCTGGCTGACCTCCAACTCATAGCTCTTTTGCCCACCTTTGCCTCTGGATGGTAAAATTAAAAGCATACACCACCACACCTGGCCTCCTCCTGAAAAGAAAAATCTATTTTTTCCTTATATTTATGTGTGTGTGTGTGTGTGTGTGTGTGTGTGTGTGTGTGTCTGTCTGTCTGTCTGTCTGTGTGTGTGTGTCTGTGTGTGTCTGTGTGTGAGTGTGCAGGTGTCTGGGAAGGCCATGAGAGGCCATCATATTCCCTGAAGCTTGAGTTATAGGCAGTTGTAAGCTGCCCAGCAAGGTACTAGGAACCAAACTCAGATTATCTACAGTCACAGCACACACTCTAAACCACTGAGTCATCTGGCCAGGTCCCATATGGAACACATTGTAAATCCCAGCAGTCAGAAGACTAAGACAAGAGATACTCAGGGATAACCTGAGATATATAATAAGTTCAAGACTTGTCTGAGAGAGAAAAACAGAGGGGGGAAGGGGAGGGAGAGAGGGAGAGAGAGAGAGACCCTGCCTCAAAATGTCTAGGAGAGGTGGTATAAGGAGAAAAAAAGGGTAAAGTTGATATTACTGTCCTTCCAAGATTCATATGCTGAATATGAACTAACTTCAGAATAGCACCATATTTGGAGGTCTTTTTAGATATCATTCTGATCCAGCATGACTGGTGTCCTCATAAAAAGGAGAAATTTGGAGACAAAAATGCACGTGGCAAGAAAGAATACCGTGCAATAGGAAATCAGAGATCAGACTGATGTAGATCTACAAGCTAAGGAACACTAAGGATTATAAGCAAACAGCCAGCAGCTGAGAAACATGGACTAGATTTTTCCACACAGTCCTTAGAAACTGACAACTTGCTATTAAACAGTCCCCATCCCCTAGATCCCCCAACCTCCCAGCCCTCCACCCTCAATCCATCACCCACCACCCCACAATAAATATTTTTTGTTTAAGGTATCCAGTTCTATTGTTTAAGGTACATGTTACAACATCTCTCACCAACTAATATAGTTCACTTAAATATGGCACCTGTCACATAATGACAGAAAGCTTGGCAACACTGTTGCCTAAAGTTACAAAAATTAGACAAGTTGGACAGATGGCTCTATGGTAAAAAGTACTAGCTACCAAGATGAACAAGCTGAGCCTGAATCCTGGGACCCACGTGCAGGAAGTTGTTACAATAAAGTTTCTTAATCCTGGGCAGCCAGAGGTCCAGACCCCAGATCTGCCGCCCCAGACCCCTTAGCCGCCTGCAGCTGCTTTAGCCCCCCAAAATGATTCAGATGCTCATATTAACTTGATGCTGTTTGGCCTGTGGCTTAGGCACATTGCTAGCTAGCTCTTATAACTTAACTCAACCCATTCTTATTAATATGTCTGCCACGTGGCCCATAGCTCACCTGTGTTTCTTACATGTTTCTTCTTTGGCAGCTGGCTCCATTTGTCCTGACTCCACCCTTTTCCTACCTATGCTCTGATTTCCCCTCCTACTTTTTCTATGGTGCTTGTCATGGACCAAAACAACTCCTTTATTTAAAGATTGATATTCACAGCATACAGAAAGACATTCCCACATCAGGAAGCTGTTGTCTGTTCATCCACCCACTGTGGCATATATGTGCCCACACACACACACACACATACATGTGTACACACATGCATACAAATAAATAAAGGTAATTTTTAAGAGTTTAAACATAAAAAGAATAAACTAATTCAAAAATATATTTTAAGGAGACTTGAGCACAGACAAGCACTCTGCATAAATGTATAATACCAAGCATAAGGTTGCTTGGTATTATACATTTTTATTGGCCAGGGAGGCCCCAGAGTACCTCTACCTCAAACAGCATAGGCTATTGCCCTTGCCCTTAGTTACCTGCCAGAACAAAATGCCAAAATCCTACCACTGCCATGCTGTTGCTGCAGGACAGAAAAATCCAGCTGGAACTAACCTGAAAATTTCTCCCCTGCTGGATAGACTTCATAGTGCCAGAAAGTACTATGCAGGCCCTAGGGAAGAAATGACACCAATAGCAGTACTCAGCAGGAAATCTTGTATCTTAGTAACTGTTCTATTGCTCTGAAAGATACCATGACCAAAGCAACTTAAAGAAAAAAAGCATTTAACTGGAGGCTTGCTTAAATCACAGAGAGTCAGTCCATGGTCATCATAACACAGAGCATGACAGCAGGCATTAGGCATGGCATTGGAGAATGAAACTAAAAGCTCACATCTAATCTGTAGAAAGATTGGGCCTGCCATGGCTTTTAATAACCTCAAAGCCCACTTCCAGTGACACACCTCTTCCAACAAGACCACACCTCCTAATCCTTCCCAAACAGTTCTACAAAGCAGGGACCAAGATTTCAAGTATATGAGCCTATGGGGGCCATTCTTATTGAAACACCACATCCTGTTTTGTACAATCCTGATCTCTTGTAATATGTTGTGGGAATTCCATCCGTTCAGTCAGTGGTAGTGGGATAACAAGCCCTAGGGTGTGGTTTTGTCTGCATATGTGACTGGATAAAAACTTGAGGGAGAAGGGTCACACACTCTTTCTTGGGTGGTCAGAGCAGGACAGTTGGCTCCCATCACCCCTGGGCAAAACGGAGGACAATGACAGCTGGATTTGCAGCAGCATCTACTTTATTCTGTGTTGTGAGTGCACATTATTGGTTTCTTTTCCCTAATAAATTTCATCTAGCTCATTGCATTGGTGTCTCCCTTCACCTGATGCCCAACATGTCCTAAGCCCTGCAGCCCACCTGCAAGGCCACCAACCCAGAGACCAGTGCTAAAACAAGGCAAGATGGTCCTTCCAGTTCCTGCTTCACAGAAGGAACTGCCAGACATTCTGCAGGACTCAGAGGAAAGTAACTGATGAACTTTACCAATGTAGGTGAAACAGTCCTTCAAATTTTCTGCTTCTCTAAAAAGTCTGCCCGATACTTTAGCCCTGTAGGCTGAAGATGGATGCCCCAATGTTACAGAAGAACTTTGGGTAACTGTCCAGGTAGTCAGATGTCTTTGTCATTTCTAGAGTTTTGGAAGCTGCTTGCTATGCACTTCCTGGTTACTCAGGTAAAGTTATCTTTGAGGGGTCTTTGCTGGAGCTGAAGACTAAATAGAGTTTTCCTTAGTTACAGTAGAAAGTAAATTAGATACAAAACTTTAGACTCACCAATATAAAATAGATAATTAAGTATTTTCTCTAATTTTGTCAAATGCAAATAGATTGGATATTGTTACTGTAATTCTTAATAACTATTTTGTTGTATATAGTTTTACTATATTAAGATTAAAACCTTCCTTTTTAATTAGACAAAAAAAGGGGGAAAGGCTGTAGAATAATGCTCTTGTACACTGCAAAGTTTTGTCACTCAAAATTGGCTTAATAAAATGTTGATTGGCCAGTAGTCATGCAGGAAGTATAGGCAGAGTGGGAAAGGAAAGGCAGAGTCAAAGAGATGCCAACCAGCTGCCAAGAAATCAGGACATGTTAAAAGGAGGAAATAACCCATGAGCCATGTGGTAAAATACAAATAGAAATATGCATTAACTGAAAGTGTAAGAGTTGGCAGTAACAAACCTGAGCTATTGGCTGAGCATCTATAAAGTCTCAGAGTCAATAATTTGGGAAGCAGCTGCTGAGTATTTGGGAGTTGCTGGCAGGACAAAAACTTCCACGTACAGTAAGATGTGCCCAATGGTACAATAGTGGTATGAAGCTTATCGGGGTTACCAGCCACTTTCATACTGAAATTGAGACTTGCTTCATAGGAGGGACTTCATACCTTATAGTTGGTATTACCTGTAAATCTAAATAGAAGCCCATGACTATGGTTCCAGAGATCGTAGACCTTAGGGACAACCTATTATTGTTGTCTTGCCAAATGGACATGTTGCCAATATTCCTTTTAAACAGTTATATTCATACACATAGATTAATGCTGCTTCACCTTGAGCAGAGAAGCTTTTGTCTGCAGTACTTGGCAATCAATGTGAAGTCATTACTAGTCAAAGAACTAAGACTGTGACTGTTGAGTGCTCAGCTCTACATTGGACATCTCCATAAACTCCTTTCTGCTAAGGCTCTGGGAACACCACAGAAGAGGGGATGGAAAGAACACAAGAGCTGGATGATGGGAAGAGTGCATGAAATGCTGTCTTTTGGAAATGGCCTGGCCATTACACTGGTGAACTCACTGTAGCTATGGTTACCAACACAAGAGCAAGTTAACAAGATCATCCAGCATTCCAGTAGAAAGCACTTAGGACTACCAAGGAGGGGGGGGGCTGGGAAAGGAGGAGGTAAGAGAGCTGGGCACGGTGGTCTATGACTTGGATTGCAGACACAAGAAGATTTCTGTGAGTTTGAGGCCAGCCTGATCTACATTCCAAGTCAGACAGGGCTTTATAGTGAGACCCTGTTGGGGGGGGGGGTGTAAAAAAGATTGTTGGGGGTGTCTGAGGGAAGGGAGAGGGGGAAGTAGGGAGATATTACCAGGCTACATTGCTAACAAGTATGAAACCATCAAAGAAAAGAGAAATATTTCTGTTAAAAAATAGAGAGTGCTGGACAAGTAATCACAGACTGTGCATCCAGAGGACCCACGTTTGGTTCCCAGAAACCACATAGGGGTTTGCGACCTCTGTAACCCCAGTTCCTAAGACCCAATGCCTTCTTCGGGCCTCCACAAGTGCTGCATACACACGGTGCACACATATACATACAGCTAAAATACCCAGACACATAAAAATAAATAAAATCTTAAAATAAATTAAAAATAGAAAGGAGTTAGGGCATAGTGCATGCTTAACATGTTCAAGGACAAGGCTTAAATCCCCCAAAACAAAAGCAACAAAAATCTTAAGGCATGTATAAAATCCATATTTATAATACCTGCAACTCAAGACAGAGAATGAAGGAGAATCAGGAGTTCAAAGCCATCCTCAACAATATAGCAAGTTCAAAGTCATCCTGGGCTACCTGACATCATCTTTCAAAAACAAAAAATAAACGTTAAATTACACAAAGAATTGTTCAGCCAAGTATGTGCCTGTCATCCCTCTATAAACATAGTAATTCCCTATCTTTAAAAAAAAAAAAAAAAAGTAAAGGAATTGTTCAGTTTTCAAGCAAAACCTAGAGAGCATGTAAAGAAGCCAATAATCGGAGCTGGAGAGATAGCACAGTGAATAAAATCATAAGGAGTAAATAAAGTGGAGCGTGAACAAGAAAGACTTGTCATCAATTTCTGTCCCCACCATACACACAGACATACACACGGATACAGACACACACACACACACACACACACACACACACACACACACACACACGGATACAGATACATACACACACATAGAGATACACACAGAGACAGGGATACACAGAGAGAGACATACACATGTAAAAGAAGCCAAGAATTGCCCCATTCAGAAATAATGTTGTCTCTGGTCCTTAGTCTTTGCCAGCAGAAGACAAAAGACTCTCCAAGCAGGAAACGGTCGAACAATGAAGACTGAACCCAACACACTTCAAGGAAAGCACAGCCTCAGGGTAAACCAGGCTCTGACTTTTCTCAGTATGAGGACAGCTCTGAGACGTAAGGAATACTCTTCTAATTAGAAACCCTGAGAGCTTTGCGTCAGAATCGAACTGAAATCCAAGAAAGAGAAGGAACAGTTTTCAGAGACTTAGGGTGGCTTTTTGTCTGATAAACTGAACCTCAACACCATCGCTTGAACATTCACCACGGTATTTTTAGCTTGTGTTTACTTTAAAGTTTATTTACTTCATTTTGTGTGTATGGATGTCTTGTGCACATGTATGTATACCCACCACATGCCGGAGGACATCAGAAGAGGGTGTCAAATCCCTGGAACTAGAGTTATAGATAGTTGTGAGCCACCATATGGGTACTGGGAAGGGAACCTGAATCCTTCATCTCCCAAAGCAGCAAATTCTCTTAATCACTGAGCTACCTCTCCAGCCCCCTTTTATTGTGCTTTTGAGATACTTTTATTGCTAGAAAATGTTCATTTAGGATGAAAAAGAGATATGGTTCAAAGTAAAAAGAGGCTCCAGGGTACCCAGGGGGTCAGAAAGGCCAAGAAAGCAACACAGACTATCACTTTGGAAAGGGAAAAGTATCTGAATGCCATGCCAACAAGCCAAAGAACAGAACCAAGAATCCCCTGCAGCAAGGCTGGACATTAATCAAATAACTGTAAATGAGTCAGGGCGGGTTTCATAATTTTTACAGATAAATGACTACTGTATTACTTGTGTCTTTTTCCTCCCCTTCATGTTTTGAGTGGAATTAATAATGTTTCAATCTTATATCATCATTACATGTCAGCCAGTGTTCAAAAAAGAGTTATCATACAGGCTTTACTGTTTATCCTTAGAAAAATATATTTTTAAAATATTTTTAATTATGTTATGTGGGGGAGGGGGAATATGCATGTGTGTACCATGGAAGCCAGAAGTGTGGGTTCCCTGGAGCTGGAGTTACAGGCAGTTGTGAGCCACCCAATGTGAGTACTAGGAATTGAACTCCAGTCCTCTGTAAGAGCAGGAAGGTTCTTAATAAATCACCTCTCCAGTCCCTAGAAAGACCTGCTAATGGGCCCAGTGAGATGTCTTAACAGGTACAGGTGCCTGCTGCCAGGCTTGACAACCTGAGCTCCATTCCAGGATCCAAATGGTAGAAGAGAACCTCCTACAGGTCATCCTCTGGCCCCCACTAGTGCCCACAGACACGTGTGCGTGTGCACACACTAAATAAATGTGACGCAAGATCTATTTCCAACGTTGGCCTTTGGCTAGCAACTGGGAACTTTGTACGTGATAATAGTTACTTTTCCCCTTGCTATTTCCAATCCTGGTCTCTCTTTTTACTTTCTCATCCATCAAGATGTGAGCGGGCCCATACATGCTCCCTCCTGCCGCCGCTGCCATTTCCCTTTCCTGACATCATGAACTATAAACCACAAGCCAAAATCCTTCCTGCATTAAGTTGCTTCTTATCCGTTATACCCTCCCTACCCGGCAGTTCTCACTCTGGGCTGTTCCTCTCAGAACCATGTTGCCGTACTAGAAAAAGCTAAATCATATGGAGAGGCTTACATGGTGGGGGCAGGGGATACCGGCCAGGCCCCGGGTGTTTCAGCCACACCAGCCCAGACACATGTGAGGAAAGAAGTCAAGGAAGCCCTAAACACAATGACAGGCAAGCTGTCCCTGCCGATCCCCCCCCCCCCCCCCCCCCCCCGAGCCATCCCAGTCCTCAGACCCCGGAAGCAAAGCCTTTGCACTCTGCCTTGCCCAGTCTTCTGAGCCACAGGATCATGACTGTGTTTCGCCACAAAGTTTGGGGTTGGGTGATTAATTGCATTAGATAACTCAACAGCAGTGACAAGGTGTTTCCAAAACCATGCTGCCTTCTCCTGCCCCCAGAAAAGAATGCGCGTTGGCTTACTCAGACTCTCCACCTCCTGTCCCTTCTCAGACCAGAGCTTAAACTGTTTTCTATACAGCAGAATTTCAAAGACGCAGGAAACAGAGATCACCCGGCAGAGTTGGGTTTTGTGTATTTGGGGGGACAGTACAGGGGGGTGTTTTTGAGAAAAGAAAGAGCAGCTGTCACTTCTGACAGCAGCGATGTATGAAGGGGTGAAGACCGAATTAAAGAGATTTCAACCCTCTCCATAGTGAACAAAGCTTCAGAGAATTTTGAGCTGGGAGGGGCAACTGTGAAGGAGTGCTTTTGTTTTTAAGAGTTTTATTTGTAGAGAGCAAAAAGGTTCTTGTGCTCACAAATAAGCACTGGAGAACTCAGGAAAGTTAAACACAATGTTGAGCTCTTCAAAGGGAAATGACATTTAGCTGCTCTCCCAGAATCCTGGGGGAAATGTAGTCCGTTGAGCCAGGCTTGCCCAGAATATTGTTTGTTTATCCCAGACTCACCACCACCATCAAAAAAAAACCCCTTGAGGTTAACTGTGTAGTTGGTTATTTTTTTACTCTTTGGGGGTCCTCCACCCAGCTCCCAAATAAATGCATGGAGACTTACTTAGAATGCTGGGCCCTAGGTTGGCTTCATTCTAGCCAGCTTTTCTTAAAGTATTCTCTCCTACCTTTCGCTTCTGGGCTTTTACCTTTCTTTATTCTGTGTCTTTCTTTACTTCAGACTCCATGGCTGGCTGTGCTGCTGGGTGGCTGGCTCCTGATGACCTCCTCTCCTCCTTTCCCCATTTCTCCTCTTATTTCTCTCCCTCTATTCCCTGTGTCTGCCGGCCCCACCTATCCCTCTCCAGCCTTACTATTGGCCGTTCAGCTCTTTATTAGACCATCTAATTTAGGCAGGCAAAGTCACCCAGCCTCACAGAGTTAAGCAAACGCAGCATAAAAGAATGCAACATATCTTTGCATCATTCCAGGAGAGACAAGGACTATTACACAGAGAACCCGCCCCCCCCCAAAAAAATCTGGAAAGACAGAAAAGAACAAAACAAAAAACCTCATCCTTGTGAGAAATGTCATTTGTAATTTACAACTGTCTAAGTGATTTCTACTTTGTCACAGGCCCAGGTCAATCCTGACTCCCACAGGCACTGTGTCTACCCAGTCATTCTTCCTAGATCTTTAGCTTCAGCGATGTCTATAAGTCATCAAGAACCCATCTTACAGGTGGATGAAGCCTTATGGACTCTGGAAAGAGCTTCATTGTAAACATGAACAGAGTTAATTGTTATCTGAAAACTTTTCCCCAAAATTGTGCTTTAAATATGGCAAAAATACATATCAGCTGATATCAGACTCTCTAAGTCTCAATCCAGCCCTGGTACCAAAAAATCAGCTGAACTGGGTTTTATTCTTGTCTTTTTGCAAATCATTCTCCTGCTGGCTGCAAAGCCTGAGGGGACCCTCCACATCTCTCTCTCTCTCTCTCTCTCTCTCTCTCTCTCTCTCTCTCTCTGTGTGTGTGTGTGTGTGTGTGTGTGTGTGTGTGTGTGTGTGTGTGTGTTTGATATATGTGTGTGGGTACTCATGAAGGATAAAGAGTGTGTTGGATCCCCTGGAAATGGAATTATAGGCAACTATGAGCCACCTTACATGGGTGCTGGGAAATAAACTGGTCCTCCCTCGGAAGATCAGCCTGTGCTCTTAACCACTGAAATACTCTTGCAGCACCAAGCCCCTGTCTTTATTTTTTAAGATAAGGTATCATATCACTCTGTCATCCAGGCTGACCCCAAAATTCTAGATTCAAGTGACCTTTCTTCCTTAGCCCTCTAGGAACAGAGACCACAAACACCTGCCATTGCGCCTAGCTTTGGATTTGGGTGGGAGTGAGAAGGTTAATTCAGAGACTCATGAAGCCCAGACTGCTCTCACTCCTGCTATGTAGCCAAAGATGACCTCAAACTCCTGATATAACTGCCTCGTCAAGTATCAGGATCACACACATCGGCCACCACACCCAGCTTGAAGTGAAATATTTGTTTTGTTTTTGTTTTTTGAGACAGCCCAGGCTGACCTCGAACTCTCTGTGTTTCCAAGGATGACCTCCTGCCTCCACCTATGTGAAGATGCTGAGCTCAAGGGCAGGCACCATCATGCTGGTGTCAGACAGTGTCAGAGGATGGAACCCGGGCTTTCTGCACGCTAGGCAAGCCTCTACCAGCTGAGCTACCTCAGCTCTCACACTTCTTTGTTCTTTAATTCAGGACTAGCTTAGTCTTCTTAAATGTCACAAATAAGTGACATTCCCTCTCCTGGGTCCCCATTCCATATAGTTCTGTCTTTCCTTGTTAAGTGCTGCAGTGTCGGGGTTGATGAGACAATATACACATAAGCATTATGGTCTGTCAGAGACAAGGAATTGACAACTTTGAGCAGCAAATCATGAGCAGCAGTTAACTAGGCCAAAGATTGGAGATGAGCCTTTTAAACTGAAAAGCCATCTGAAAAGATGATGGTTTAGTGAAAAGCCAAAATAGGAGCCAGTGTCATCAGGGCAGGGCAAAGGATGAAAAGAACACAGATATGAGGGGAACGTGGGAGATCAACACCAAAGCCCAATAAGCCAGGAGCCTCAGGTCTCCTGGTTACCTCTGTGGAATTCTTATCTCCCCCAAAAGGTCCGAAATGCCCTGTAATCAGTGGGCACAATCTGGCAACCGGAAACAGAAATGCTTAATGTCTCTGACCGAGGTTGGCTGATGTGGGATGCCCCTGCCCCTGGGATCCTCAGCTGAGAACATCCTGCCATTAACCCACAACTTTCCTGGGGAAGCAATGAAACTTCTGGCTTTAGAGGGAGGTTCACAAGCCAGTCTTAGGATCTAAGATAAATCTCAGGGAACCAGATCCCCCCCCAAGTCCTCAGAGCTGAGCCAGGTGAGCCAATAGGCTGAATGGTGAAAATAATGCTCCCCCTGCCCCCCACGGGATTATTTATGGTGCCGAATGCATAAGATAGTAACAGCTGGGCCATTGAGATGGATCGGTGGGCAAAAGAGCCTGCCATGAAGCCTAGTGACTGAGTTCAACCCTGGATCCCACGTGACAGAAGACAAGTTCTCGGGCCTTCAACTGCAGCCGTAGCACAAGGGAAGTGACACACACTTAAAATGTAAGTTTTAAAAGGGTAACAGCTGTCACTGATATAGTGGGGTATATCTGCAATCCCAGAACTCAGGAAGCCAAGGCAAGATGATTGAGAGTCAAGGCTAGTGTGGTCTATCTGGATAGAGACAGTCCTTTCCAGAAAGCAAGACACCATCTGAATGGAAGGGGCAAGAATTACAGAGGAGAAAAATGAGGAACTAAATTAATGGAGGAGTTTCTTTTCCTTGGCTTTTAGGTTGTAGATCTTAGTTGTTACTGCTGTTATTGCTTGCTTGTTCCGTATCTTGAAACAGGGTCTTTTTTTTTACGCTTTTTCAAAGCAGGGTTTCTCTGTGTAGCCTGGCTGTCCTGGACCAGGGTGGCTTCAAACTCAGAGATCCACCTGCCTCTGCCTCCCAAGTCCTGGCATTAAAGGTATGTGCCACCACTGCCAGACTGAAACAGGCTGGCTCACACTTGTAGCAATCCACCTGCCTCAGCCTCTCGAGTCTGGCACAGCAGTTCTAATAACAAAATTCACAAGCTTCTATAACAAATACAGACGCCTTTAAGGCCTTGGGATTGGCTGTTTCATTCAAGATGAAGAAGTGTCTAAATCTGATCTCTAAATACTGAGGAGTGTGCAGCAGGGCAGACCATCAAATACGTGTTTGGTGTTGCCTGGCAACTGATGCCAAGTTTCAACATAATGGTGGTCCCGAGACCAAAGCCAGGTATACTGAATGCCTGAAGCAAAAAAGCGCATGCCAGCTCAGCCGCCCCCTCAGGACAGAAACAAAAGCTTAGCAGAGGTGAAGGCTGAGCTTTGAGGGCTTGTAAGAGGTCACGGTTGGCTGCAGAGAAGAAGGAGGGACACGCTGTAAGAGGGAGCTAGCTGCACATACGGAAGAACGAAAGGAAACGCAGACTGAAAATTCCGGAGAGGAGAGGAATAATGTTCTAAGTTTGGGGTTTGTTTTGGTTTGGTTTGGGGCTTTTGCAGGCAGGGTGACATTTTTAAAGAAGCTCACCTATAACCAGGCAAACCTACATCAAACGTCTGGCCTACCAGTGTAAAAATGGAAGCTTTCCTTCAAGGTCAGGACCAAGGCAAGGTTCCTGCCATTGTCACGTGTTCCGTATAGTACTAGACAAAGATAATGCAGTTAAAACTAGCTCAGAGTGGCTAAGAAGTGACTCGGTTAGAAACACTTGTTCTTACAGGGGACCCAGGTTCAGTTACCATCACCCACATGCAGCTCACAATTGTAACTCCAGTTCAAGGGATTTGATGGCCTCTTCTGACCTCCATGGATACTAGAAATGCATGTGGTGTTCATAACTAAGGATGTAGCTCAGTTGGTAGAAGGGTCACCTAGCATGCAGAAAAGCCTGAGTTCTATCCCCAGGACTGCAGGAAAGCAGCATGGGGATCCCTATAATCCTAGCAGAAAGATCCAACAACCTTTGAAGACCTCCTCAACTACTCAGTGAGTTTGAGGTCACCCTGGGATACAGGAAACCCTGTCTTAAAAACACAAAAACAACAACAAAAAAACCCTCATTTAGAAAGATGTTTGGTGGCACATGCCTGTAATTCCAGTACCATCCCATTGAAGCAGGAAGCTCACACATACACCCACAGAATAATAATAATAATAATAATAATAATAATAATAATAATAATAATAATAATAAAATTTAATTTTTAAAAATGGTGTATCAAAACATAGTATCTGGAGTGGTAAGCTGTAAGGGCACTTCCCACAGAGCCTGAGGACCCAAATTCAGTCCTTAATACAGAGGAAAGAATTGGCTCCTACAAATTGTGCTTCAATTTCCACAATCACACTGTGGCCTGCACTTCCTACACACAAAAAATATTTTTTTTCTTTTTGGTTTTTGAGACGAGGTTTCCCTGTATAGCTCTGGCTGTCCTAGAACTCGGTTTGTAGACCAGGCTGACTGACCTTAAACTCAACAGAGCTCTGCCTGTTTCTGCCTCCCGAGATTAAAGTCACCACCACTTGACAATAAATAAATATATTTTTTTTAATCAGTATCAGGCCTGGAAAGTTGGCTGGGCGGCTTAGAGTGCTTCCTGTTCTTCTAGAGGACCTGCATTGAGTAACCAGCACCCATGTCAGGTGGCTCACAACCACTTGTGACTCCAGATCCAGAGGATCTCACACCCTCCTCTGGCCTCCACAGGTTCCCTCACACAGATTCACACCACAGATAAAACTGATTACATTTTAAGTTAACATGAGCTGGGTGTGATCTACATAGTAAGTTCAGGGCAGGCAGGGCCAAATAGTGAGACCCTGTCTGAAAAAAAAAAAAAAAAAAAGGTAAATTTGTAAGTAGTTTCACATCCCTGAAAAGATTTAATCTTCAAAATATGTTTTTAAATTCCTAAATCTCATCAACAGTTTTGATTTGAATAGCTCAATTCCACGATCCAAAAGCTCAAGCAGACATTTTTCTCCAATAGGCAAAATGGCAGGCAGTAAGCCTTAGGAAATGCATTTGGAAACTGGGTCACATCATTCATACCATTAGTTTGCCAATGATCAGGAGAAAAAAATAAAATAAAATAAAATAAAATAAAATAAAATAAAATAAAATAAAATAAAATAAAATAAAATAAAATAAAAATGTGTCATGGAGAAACAGTAATTTTGGTGCAGTGTTTTGGGGAGTACAAAATCATGCAGATACTTTTGAGAATTGTATGGTAGTTCCTCAAAAAGTTAAAAATAGATTTCCATAGTCTAATAACTCCATTTCTACATACATGCCCAAAAGAATTGAAAACAGGGCCAGAGAGATGGCTCCATAAAGGTGCCCACCTGTTATTAATCCTGAGTTTAATCCCAAATCCATCCTACATTATGGAAAGAGAAATCCAGCTCCCAAAAGTTGTTTTATGTCCTATACACACACAAATAATAGGAAAAAAATGAATTGGAAACAAGATATATTTTTATAAACTTTTATTTTTTATTATTTCTCAATCATGTTGGTACATTCATGTGAGTGAAGATGCCTGAGGCAGTCAGAGGTATCCAGATCCCCAGGTGGCTGCCAACTCCCCAACACAAAAGCTGGAAACTGAACTTGAACCCTCTGTAAGAGCAGTATATGTTCCTAACCATTAAGCCATCTCTCCAGTCCTTTAATTGTGTATTGGAGACAGAATCTCATCCAAGACTCTCCTTGAACTCACCATGTGGCCCAGGTTGGCTTTGAACTCATGACAATTCTCCTACCTCAACCTCTGGATTCTTGGGATGACAGGCAAATGCCATCATGCCCATCTCTTGTTATCCATAGTAACCAAAAGATAGAAGCATTGGCCAGTGAGGGCACATGCCTATAATCACAGCACTTGGAGGCAGAGGAAGGTAGATCTCAGTGAAAATCCTGTCTTGAAAAAACAAAAAACAAAAACAAAAACAAAAAAATAGAAACAACATAAGTATCCATCAGTTTATGAACAAAGACATAAAATTTGATCGATAGACTGTAGGGTACCACTATTTAGTTAGTCAGATGTAGTGAAGATGGTAAATTTATGTTATTTGTATTTTACAACAGTAACCAATACTGGAAGCAAAGGAAAACCGTGATGGCCCTCAATGGAGTAGGTGACATATGGAGGGAAGGGATATAAAGCAGAGCTACAGAAATCAGGAGAGCAGACCACATACCACAGAGGGTGGAGGCAGAGCCTGAGGAAACACCTGTGGTCAGAGGCAAGGGTGTGACATGGGGGCTTATGGGTAAGGCCCAGCTCAAGTGTGACATGCAAGTGGATGGGTAGATGACATCAGCCAGAGAAATCTGACAGATTAGACTAGTCATAGGGAGGATCCCAGGGAACATCAAAAGAAAGAACCGTGACAGATCTTTGTGAGTTTGAGGCCAGCCTGCTCTACATTGTCACCGTCCCCCAATTAAAAATTTAGTCTCAAAGTAATTTTTGGAAGAAAGAATAAAAAGCTCTGAAAGTGGCTAAAAAAGTGTAGCCAATAAGGTCCAATGTCTTCCTAGACACTGGCACCCTGAAGCCCACACTTCTTTCAAAGTGTTGAGTTGCTTGCTTGCTTCTGCTCTTGGCTTGGTTTTTGTTTATTTGTTTTGTGTTTCATTTTGCCGGGTAGCCCTTTTATCATCTAGTCCTTAATCTATTAAGAGAGCCACACCAGGAAACACAGGCTTGGGTGTGTGCAGTCAGTTTTTCTGTGTGGCATGTGACCACTAGGCCACTCACTACCACACCCTCCCCCCACCCTTTTTTTGTTTGTTGGTTTGTGGCCATCAGGATTACTAGGTCTCCTGTCCTTGATTCAGCTCTGCTTTTTGAAACAGCTCTTTGGCTTAATCTCAGGCTTCTGCATACACTCTCTTCTAGAAGTTGAATGTTCCCTTCAGAACTCATTTTGAAGAGCTGAGGGTATCGCTCAGCTGTTATAACACTCACCTGGGGTTCATAAAAGCCTGGGTTTGATCCAAGCGCCATGTACACCAGGCATGGTAACGCATGCCTGCCATCCCAGTACTCAGGAAGTGAAGGTAGAAAGACAGTCAGAGGCTACTCTGCCCAGTGAGTCTGTGTTGTAAAATATTATTTTAAAATGGGTTGTGTTTGTTTATGCTACGGAATATTTGTTTTAAAGATGCAAAGGTGTGTTACACTCTTTTATACTGAGTTTGTTTAACTCTGTGGAGCTGCGTTACTTTGCCTGTCTAAAACACCCGATTGGTCAGTTGAATAAAGAGCTGAACAGACAAAAGTAAGGCAGGAAAAAGAATAGGTGGGCTGGCAGGCAGAGAGAATAAACAGAAGCAAAAGAGAAAATAAGATCCAGGGCCAAGAAAGAGGAGGCGAGGATTCCAGGGACCAGACACCCTGCTGCACAGCAAGCCACCGAGAAAGAAGTATCCAGAAATAGAGAGAGATAAAAGCCCAGAGGCAAAAAAAAAAAAATCAGATGGAATAATATAAGAAACACTGTTTAGAAATAAGCTAAGCTAAGGCCGGACATTCGTAAGTAAGAATAAGACTCGTTGTGTGATTTATTTGGGAGCTGGGTGGCGGGTCCCCCCCAAAAAACCAGAGAGTAAAAATCAACCAACAACAAGTCTGAGTCCAGCTTGAACTACATGGGAACCTGTCCCCAAAACAAAACAAAAACCACCCCAGGTTGAAGTGTTATGGTGAGGTAAGGCAGTGAGATGGAATCCTAACCCAACTATGTCACCTGGAGATGGGCCTTACAAAGTAATAAAAGCTAGATGAGGCCATAAGGGTGGGGCCCTCATACTCTGGGGCTATGGTTTTTAAAGAAGAGACACCAACTAGCATGTTCCATCTCCCTATATCAGGCCCTGCAACCCCTTGAAAATCTAGAGTCCCTCTAGCAAGAAGGACCTCACCAGAGCGGCCTCCCACTCTTGAATTTCCCAGTCTTAGGAACCCAGACAAATAAATCTGTTTAAGTAACATCTAACCTGTAGGATTCAGTGGGAGCAAAGAAAGGGACCAAGTGAAGTTTGTGGGGGCGGTATCTCACTCTGTCAAAGCAACAGATCTTTGCTGTCTGTCCAGCCCCTGCCAGGAGTGGGGGATGGCAGATGTTGGCTGGAGCTCTACTATAAAATTGTGAGTAATTTCTGCTGAATGCTTCCTAGTTTTAAGCCTTCCTCAAATCTATTACTGTAACCTCTTCACCTTCAGGGTCTTATTTGAGTCATCTAGCATCGTTCAGAGCTCACCTCACTGATGCAAATTTGTTTGCATTCATTTTTGGTCCAAAATAAATTTAGTCTTCAACTGTAAGACAGATGTTCCAGTTAACTGCACGTGTCTATACCTTGGCTATTTATGAATGATCTGTGTTCTGCATCAATGTGATGAAGCCTTTTTCGGAAATTGCTATTTAGGTATAAAATAAGTAAATAGTTTAATATAATCAAATCATACTTGGTTAGCAAAAATTTAATTAAATAAAATATAACTGATAAAGCTTATCTTGATTTCATGAGCTATTGCTATATTGAAACCTGTAAGCACCAACATATAAAAGAGTCTACATAGCTGCTGGATGAAGCAGTAAAGATGCCTTTACCAACCATGATGAGGTTACAGTAATAGATTTGAGGAAGGATTAAAACATTCAGTAGAAATTACTTACAATTTAGTATTGAAATTAAAATAACGAAGTTGGATAAAAATGAAGTTTTAATGCAAACCAGTGGCCTTGATTTGGAATGAATTTGAACCTCAGTGCTGCATAAAACACAAGCAGTCCCAGCACCTGGGAGACTGAGGCAGAAGAATAAAAAAAATACAGTCTTGGGGAGCTGAGGAATGGCTCAGTGCCAAAGAGCTCCTGCTGCTCTTGCAGAGAACCTGCCCTGGACTCTCAGCTCCCCAACAACAGTCTATAAACATTGGTCCTTATACCCACAACAGAAACAAAGATGTAACAGAGAAGATCCCTCCAGACAATCACACCCAGTCAAAATGCAGAACTGTAGAAAACATTCCTACACCTAAGCCTCAGGGATTATTTTGGAAGAGGAAACAGAACCATTGTAAGAGCCTGAGAATCTAAGAGTTTGATGTGAGATTGTGTCTTCTGATCATATTAGAAGCACATCTGTAAAGTCTCACCAACAGGACTATCAAACATGAGCTGACCAAGGATAGCATTAATGAACATGTCAACACAGATAGAGAAAATGCCACAAGGCCTCACAAAAAACAACAAGCAACGGGCCGGGCCGTCCTCCCCAGGGAAGAGCACTCCAACAATTGTCGGGGATCAAATGGTCAACCTTGAAAACATACATATAAGTAACATTATAGAGATGGAGCAGGTTACCAGGTTATGGCTAGAAATATGTGTGTGTGTACACTTCCACAATGCTTTCAATTACAAAAGAGAACAAGAAGTGATACATGGGAGAGTTTGGAGAAAGGAAAAGAGAAATGTATTAATTAAGTTATGATCTCAAAAATAATGTTTTAAAATGTAGAAAAAAAATTTAAAGAGAAGTTACTATTTAAAAATAAGAAACATAGGGGGCTGGAGAAGTGACTCAGTGGTTAGGAGCACTGGCTGCTCTTTTAAAGAACCCAGGTTCAAATCCCAGCAACCACATGGCTGCCCACAACTGTCTAACTTCAGTTCCAGGGAATCTGACACCCTCACACCAATGCACATAAAATTAAATAAATTTTTAAAATATCTTTAAGAAACTTAAACACACACATATATATGTATATATTAATTTTTTTAAAAATTAACTGTGAGAGTTACATGATCTGATCAATGTTTTACTAAAAGATGCTTAATGTACACTCCGGTCTTTGTTTTGAGATGGATTCTCACTATGTAACCCTGGATCACCTTGAACTTACTAGGTGGCTGAGGGTGACTTTGAACTTAATTTTTCCTATTTTGATTTTTTTTGTTGTTTGGTTTCTTGTTTGTTAGCTTTTGTTTTTGTTTTGAGACTGACCAGGGCCTCACTATGTAGACCAGACTGACCTTGAACTCCCAGAGATCTGTCTGCCTCTGCCTCCTGAGTGCTGGCATTAAAGGCCTGTAATGTTTTCTTTTTATTATTATTAATGTATGTGTGCATGAGTGAAGAGCACCATGGAGACATGTGGAACTCAGAAGACTTTATGAAGTCTCTTCTCTCTCTCTCTCTCCCTCTGCTTGGGTTCTGGGGATTGAACTCAGGTCACTAAGCCTGTTCAGCAAGCCTCTTTATTTTTATCCAATAAATCACTTCAATAGCCCGGACTTTGAACTCCTGATCTACTTCGAGATGCTGGGATCATAGGCATGTGCTGCCGTGCCTGGAAAGTTGCATTAGTTAGTAAAAGGATGTGCTTTATAGTACATGAATTCCATCTCCATAAAGCTATTATAAAATATGATAAGGGGTAAAAGAAAAAGGTAGAAGGTCAGTCATGGTGGGGCACGCCTCCAGTCCCAGCCCAAAGAGAAAAGAGAAGTTTGTACAGGATGTTTATCATACTCTCAACACCCATTTTACTTGGGTGATTGACAAGTCTGTCCCCCCCGTCTTTTAAAAGACTCTTCTATAGGCTCCCCTGGGAAGGAGACAAGACTCATCACACTTTGTAGTCTGAACTGTTGTATCTGAGATGGTGGTGACACCATAGCAGCCACATCTCATGGCCTGAACCGAACTCTCTGAGAAGGGCAGAACCAAGGGACTTGCAGGAGATACCTGCCTCGTCTGAGCACTCTGGGGGAGCTCCTCCATCCCCTGGTCTGTGGATATGTAAGACAATAGGCTCCCAAATTGGTTTATGTAATTTTGGATCAGGATTTCTATTACTTCATCCAAGCTTATAGCTTATAATCAGAACTTAAATGCAGAAGTGAGGGTAGTTATTTATTTTCAAAGACAGGTTCAGGAAGCCTCCACTAACCTCCAGTTAACAAATATGGAGCATGACCTTGAATTTCTGATCATGTATCTACCACCTCCCAGACGCTAGGATCACAGGGCTGTGCCTCCCTGATGTGTGTGATGCTGGGGGTCCCACCTAGAGCCTTGTAGGAACTAAACAAGCGCTTATTCATTGAGCTATAGAAACATGGTTTAAACATTTTTCTAATTTCTAAAGTCTATCCACAAATCATATGAATTTGATGAGTTAACATTCATCCTACTGGAACTTGAGCATGTTTCTTTGCCTACACAGAACCACCTCTGACTTTAAAGACCCTAGAAACAAAATTGGATATGTAATCCTGAGGGTCGGGATGGCAGATGTGGCCCACCAGTCCAGGTTTCCACAGTGCTGGAGATTAAAGCCAATGCTTTGTGCCTGCTAGGCAAACACTCTGCCAACCCAACCACATCCTCCGCTCCTCAATTAAAATTTAAATATAACAACATAATGCTATAGAGCCTGTCAAAACGCATCTTTAGGCTGCCTGTGGCTTCCACTTAGCCACAGGTTCATAGCAGGAAAACTTCAAAGTGGACATGTGACAGCTGAAGGAAGGTCTGTTGGTGTGCAGCCAGGCAGAGCCAGTTCCCTCCTGCAAGGGCTTCTTAAGGCACTTGGATTGGGAGCCAAACAGGTGAAATGTTGTGGAATATTTTTATTGTTTTTGTGTGTAGGTTTTGTTTATGTAGCTTTTATTTTGTTTTGGTGAGAGGGGGTTCTAATTTTTTGTTATTGCTGTTGTTATTGTCAATTTGGTTTGGTTTTCCAAGACAGGGTTTCTCTGTGTAACAGCTCTGACTGTCCTGGAATTCACACTGTACACCAGGCTGGACACAGACTCACAGAGATCTACTGGCCTGTGCCTCCCAAGTGCTGGGATTAAAGGCCTGTGCCATCATGCCCGGCATGTTGTGGGTTTTTTTTTTTTTAAGATTTATTTTTGTTTGTATTATGTGTGGATAAACCTGTTGTGCAAGTGCCCATGGAGGCCAGAAGAGGGCATCAGAGCCCCTGAAGCTGTAGTTACAGGTGGTTTTGTGCCATCTTACATGCGTGTTGGGATCTGAGCTCAGGTCCTCTATAAGAAGAGCAAGCACTTTTGACTTCTGAGCCATTTCCGATATATTTATACAAACATGGTGCAAGAAATATTAAATACAAATGTGCACAAGGAAATGAAATGACCTGTTACCTGAAATTAGTTGGGTTTTGTTTTTTTCTGTATGTGTGTTTTTTGTCTGCATGTACCACACGCATGCCTGGTACCTGAAGAACCAAAAGAAGATATCCGGTCCCCTGCAACTGGAGTTACAGCTGGTTGCGAGTCACCATGTACTGGGAAGTGGACTCAGGTCTTCTGGAAGATCGGCAAATGCTCTTAACCATTGAGCCATCTTGTCAATCCACCTGGGACTAGCTAGTGTCATCTGCTGAAGTCTGACACACAATTTCCATTTCAATCTTTGCCACAGCCTATGGTATATATGGTCACTGATAAGCCAACAATGTGACGGGTCCTCCTGTGGCTACTGTTCTTGCTACTGTCCTTGCCATCATGAGTTGGCCAAGCATCTGCCTACAACAGAAAGGGAGAGAGCACAGTGAGACCAAGAAGACCGGTCCCAGATGACCATGAACTTCGAGGGAAATGGGAGGTCTTGTCATGGCTCTCTGCAGCTTCTCAGCCTAGCTTAGCACAATGCTGGCCTACGATGGTCACTCAACAAATATTCACTGGTTTCTTGAAGAGCAAACTCAAGGCCAGTAAAATGCCTCTGACTCATAGAAAACTTGGCTCATTTTCATAGGTCTCATGTTAAAAATAAACGTGCTGTGTGACACGGTAGCAGGAAGAACGTCCACTGGCTAGTCAGAAGTCTTCCTCACCTTGCAGATTGTGAAACTCTAGAGCAGGTTACAGATGAGGAAGTGGAGGCCACATTCATGCAGGACTTTTGGCACAATGGTAAGTGTTGGCCAGATGTTATCACTGTGAGGCAGGAAGGGGGCACACATGTGAAGTGTCTGCTCTAGTCTGTCTATCATCTCCACTTACAAATGGCCAGCCTGCTCCCCGGCTTCAGTCTCTCACATTATGGCACTTATCAACTACCATCTGAACTGTTGAAACCCCGAAGGATTGTCTACGTTCAAGACAGTGGTGACCTGCCCTTAATTCCAGAACTCAGGAGACACAAGCAAGAGGATCTCTGTGAGTTCAACACCAACCTGGTCTACATAGTAACTCCTAGGGCCAGAGCTACATAGTGAAACCCTGTTTCAAAAAAAAGACAAAAATAAATCTTTACATTTTAAGATCAAATCCCTTGCCTTCTGTTTGTTTTGCCTTTTCCAAACAGGGTTTCTGTGTACAACTTTAAGGGTCCTGGAACTTGCTTTGTAGACCAGGCTGGCCTACTCCAACTCACTAAGATCCAGGCCTCAGCCCTCCAAGTGTCAGGATTAAAGGTATATCACTCAAAGGGGTTAAATTCCACTCAACTCAAATTCAGTTTGAAGTATACTTTGTTGACAGAAGAGCTAGGATTAGAACTCATGTCTAATCCATCCACAGGCTGGGCTCATGAGAAGGTTTCACGGCAGAACACCTGTGTCTACCTATGGGAAGAGACCCAAAGGCCTCTGTAGGCCTGAGAAGCAAGACCTGAGTTTGTTAGGCTAGCCCAAGGGCTCTAAGAAAGCTGTAAAGGGATAGAACACCCCCTGGGGAAATGCAAGCTGGCCAGAGCCCTCCAGAAATGAATGTGGAATGATTTGCCCTGTCCAGGCTGAGATGGTGGGGAACAGGAAGTCCCTTTAAAGCAAGACTCAGAGCTTGCCAAGAGTCAGACCTGGGCCACCGCCCAGCTCAGATTTTCCTCTGGTGGCTCAGGAAGACTACTCAGTTCCCTCCCTGGCCCTAGCAACTGTCTTTGTTGCACAGGAGTTGAAGCATTATTTCCAACATACTCTGCAATAACAGGCTTTCTCGAACCACCAGGCACCAAATCATGACAGACGCAGACTTATTAGTTATGAATTCTCTGCTTTATCTTAGGTTTGTTCCACTAACTCTTATAACTTAATTTAACTTGTTTCTCTTCATGTACATTTTGCCTGGGGCTTTTTACCTTTTTTAATTCTGTACACCCTACTCCATGGCTGGCTGGCAGCTGCCTGGCTGGCCCCAGGCGCCTTCCTCTCTTTGCCCCTCATTCTCTCCTTCTCTCTCTAGATTCCTCCTGCTATTTATTCTCTCTGCCTGCCAGCCCTATCTATCCCTCCTCTGCCTAGCTATTGGCCATTCATCTTTTTATTAGACCAATCAGGTGCCTTAGGCAGGTAAATTAAAACAGCAACACATTTTTATATATTTAAAGTAATATTCCACTACACTCTGAATTTTAAAAGATGCATATGTTCTTCCTCGAATACCAAGAATCATGAAACTTTCCTCTACATAAAGAAAAAAAGAGGGCTGTTGTATGAGGTTTCTGGCCCGGACTTTCCGGCCTAGCCTCGTGATATAGACTTTTGGGCCTAGCCTCAAGGTTTGGATCCACAGACCCGCAAACCCATAGACCCTTAGTCCCACAGACCCACAGAGACACACAGATGCTTACATTAATTGTACACTGACCTGCGGCACAGACATATAACTTGCTAGTTTTTACTTTTGAACTAACTCATGATTCGGATCCTGTTCAGCCATGCAGCTCAGTACCTTTTCTCAGAGCAGCATAGTTGTCCTCTGCATCTTCTGACTTCTCTGTGGCATTTCTTTCTGTTCTTCCTGTTCCCAGAGTTTTCTTAGTCTGGTATCCTTGCCCACACTTCCTGTCTGCCTTTGGCCAATCAGCGTATTTTATTAAATTGCAGGGCAATTATTTACAATGTAACATCATAAATCCACTACATAGGGCAAGGAAGAGGGTCCAGGTAAAGACACTTGCCACCAGATCTGACAACCTGACCTCAGTTCCTGGAACCCACATAGTAGAAAGAGAGAACTGACTCCCACAAATGGTCCCTCTGACAGCTGTGCATGCACTGTGGCATTTCCATACCCACATACATAAGTAAATAAGATAGAAAGATGATAGACAGATATGTAATTTGTAAAGCATTATAGAAAGCCAATCACGGTGGCATCCATTTTAATCCTAGGGCTCAGGAAGAAGAGTTAGCTGGATCTCTGAATTCAAGGCTATACTGTTCTACATAGTGAATTCAAAGTTAGCAGGAGCTACATGGTGAGAGTCTTTTTAAAAACAAAACAAAAATTACTTTAAAAAAAGCTACATGTGTATAAGCAAATTAAACAGACTCAGCAGGTTATATTTATATATTTATGCATATGTATTTAATGATAATAACTAAAGAAAAAGAGGCCATGAATTTGAGAGGAAATGGGGAGATGAGAGAAGCCGGCAGGAGGAACAATGTAACTATACTTCAATTTAAAAATAAAATGAACCTAGACATGGTGGCCCATTCCTTTACTCCCTGCACTCCAGATCTGAGAGGCAAGCAGATCTCTCATAGTTCAAGCCAGCCTGGTCCACATAGTGAGTTTCAGGCCAGCCAGGGCTACATAGCAAGACTCTGTCTCAAAACAAACAAAATGAGGTCAGCCTGGTCTATGAGTAAGTTCCAGGACAGCCACGGCCACACATAGGGAATCCTGCCTCAAACAAAACAACAACAACAAAATAAATAAATAAATGCAATTAATTTCTTAAAAATAAAGCTGAAGCAGCAGCACAGCCAGCATACCCTACCAGAAGAGGGTGGTGGAGACAGAATCACACAGAGCTGGTAGACCAGCTGGCTTAGTGAATGCAGCAATGAACAAGAAACAGTCTCAAACAAAATGGAACCAACACATGAGACTGTCCACCAGTCTCTACACTCAGGCCAAGGTGCAAGGCCTATCCTCTCTCTCACCCATATATAAACACACACACAAATTAGAAAGCACTGCTAAAGACCCACATAGCCCTCAAACTTGTGTGTCCACACACACAAAAGAAAGAGTACATCAAAAGCTAGTGGGTTGGTACATTATAAATCAAATGATGTGCTCTGCCTTTCTCCTTCCCACCCCATCTTCCCCCCCCCCCAAAAGCACTACCACAAAGCCACATCCTCAGCCTATGGCCTTTCTACTTAACACCTGTGACGGAGAAGATAAGCTTCCATATTGCAAAATCAGTCAAACGTGATCCCAGGCCTGTTCTGGTGTACAGGAGGACTATTTCAGAACAGAATCCTTGTATTCCCTTCAAAAAACTGACTTCTTAAACTCCAGTCACTCCAGCATCACATCCTCCACATTCAGTTAGAGATGAGGACCAAGAGGCTAGAGCCAGGTCTGGTGACACACAGTGACACAAACCTGTTAGCCCCAGCACTGGGGACGCTGAGGAGGAGGATTGTAAATTTGAGACCAACCTTAGCTACAAGACAAGGTCCTTTCTTTAAAAAGAAAACAGCAGAAACATGAGGCTGGGCTTGAAGAGTGTCATTAAGACAGATACGATTGCCTTAAGTAAGCTAAAACTTTCTGGAGAGTTGACCTTTCAGAAGAGGGGAGTCACAGGCCCGTGCTGTGGATGAGTGACTAAGGGAAATTATATCATTCAAGCTGTGCTTAAAGTGAGCAGGAAGGGCAAAATAAACAGACAACCAGAGGTCTTTCCAGTCTGTAGATGACCATAGGTTACTCCACCCGTGGGGAAAGGCATAACAGGAGCTGACTTGTATCTAAGACTCCCAGGAAAGGTTAAAGTTCAACCAAGCTTTCTGAGACTTTGGCCTCGGGATTAACAGAACTCCTGGGGAAATGCTTTGAGTTTTAGATTCCTTGGGTTATTTTTTTAATCATTTTAAGCATCCTCTACTTTTCTAGGGGCTAAGCTGGAAGTGGTGGAACATTCCAAAGATGACCTGGAATAGAGTTTGTTCTTCAGCTGCTGGAGGTGACGCAAGGACACACCACATGAACTACAGGGTTCTCTACACATGAGGAGGAAGTGTTGGGGAGTGTCTGCTACGGTAGCACTGAAGGCCCATTAGGAAAAGCTATTGCTTCCTAACCAAGAGAATGGTATCTTCCTCTGGGTGGAGATGTGCCTAAACTGTAGTCCATTTGGGCAGGCGGGTCAGTCACAGGACCAAAGAACCACCCCACAGGAAGTCAGGCTCACCTTCAGCCATGCTAAAGAGATGGGAGGAATAATTAGCCCTCTAAGGAGATAATACCCTTTTCTTTCCCAGAATCCCTGGTAGCCCTGGCTGTCTGGGATATTTTTCAGTCCCTTTTCTAAGCAGGATTTACTTTCTCTGAAGCTCCCCTCCCCACCACATGGCTGCTTTTCTGACATGTGTCTGCCCTCCGTGGCACTTTAACTCAGTGTAGACTTTTCTCTCTGGTCCATCTTCCTTCTCCAGGCAGCTGCCAAGATTTACAACTGCCTGACCTACAGTGTTTCTTTAACCCCTAATAAAATTGTCCTTTGTGCTTAAACGTTTTGATAATGAGATTAAGAACTCCAAGGGCCAGGCAGCACATTGCTAGCTATCTCTTACATCTTAAATCAACCCATTTCTATTAATCTGTCTGCCACGTGGCCCGTGGCTCACCTGTGCTCCTTACAGGTTGCTCCTTTGGCGGCTTGCTTGATCTGCCTCTGACTCCGCCCTTTCTTTCCTACCTATTCTGATTCCTCCTCCTACTTCTTCTATGGTGCCTGTCATGGCCCAAAACAGCTCCTTTATTTAAAGATTGAGATTCATAGCATACAGAAAGGCATTCCCACATCACTTCTCCCTTTCTGTCTAATCAAAAAGGAAGGTTTCAATTTTAACATAGCAAAATTACATATAACAAAATAGCTATCAAGCCAGAATTACAGATACAATATCTAGTCTATTTGTATTTAGCAAAATTAAAGAAAATACTCTATCATCTACCTTATCTTTATGAATCTAAAGTTCCATATCCAATATACCTTTCAAATGACTAAGAAAAATTGTACCTATAACTATCTAATCTTCAACTACATCAAAGACCACAGAAGAATATATTTACCCAAATAAACCAGAAGCGCAAGCGACTTCTAAAATCTAGAAAGGACAGAGATGACACCTATCTGCCTGGACAGTCACCCAAAGTTCCTTTATAAAGTTAGGGCATCCATCTTCAGCCTACAGGCCCAGAGTCTCTTTTCATTTCAGTGAAGCAGGAAATCTGCTCTGCCCATTCTGGCACAGTTCATCAGTTGCTTCTACTCGAGTCCTGAAGAATGTCTTGACAGTTTTTTCTGCAAAGCAGGAATCTGAAGGACCATTTCAGCTTGTTCTGTCAAAGTTCAGAAGTCACCTTCCTATGGAACCTGCATGTCCACTTCTAACAGCATACTGTCAAGCAGTTAATATAAGAACAGGTTTATGTCCATTGGCTAACAATGCCACAAATAGACTCCATACGGAGTTTCTTCAATGCTCATTTTTCACTTGAAGTAGATTGGTGCTGCCAGGAGCAGATCTGTCTCACTGTCCAGAAAAGTCTAAGTTCTTAAAACATTTTAAATGCCATATTCTGTAGGTCTTAGAAGTATTTGAAGATTACCTACCTAATTGAAATATATCTTTGTATACCTAAAAATCTAACTAACATGCATTTCTTAATTATACATCATAATTTTAAATCGGTTACATAAACATCATACCTTAAACAAGAGTTGAAAAATACAAACAGCATAAGAGAATTGACCTTAAATTTGTATCAATAAACCAAAATCTATACCAATGTAAAACATTTTGAGATTAACAGCTGATTTCCTGATCTAAGTAAATTCAATAATCTATTTTTTTAAAATCATTTATATACCATATCCCCTTTTTCTTCTTAGACCATCAACCATTTATAATGAAAACAAACATCTAGAAACAATATTTGGGGAATTTGGGCGTAGTTTTCTATGACTACTTCCTGCTGATTAAGGGGCGTTGAAAATCTCACAGATTGTTGAGACTGGATCATAATCTGCAGCCATGAAGCTGATATGGCCATCTCTTCCCATCAGAGATTTTTTTCAGGGGGTCTTGGTTGATGAAACCATATTTGCCTGGAAGCAATCCACAGGTTCTCATCTTCTGTGGAAACAAAAGCAGAACTCCATGGTGGTGCAGGTCTTTAATCCCAACACAGGTGAAGCAGAGGCAGACATCTCTGTGAGTTCCAGGACAACCAAGACTACACAGAGAAGCCCTGTCTCTAAAAAACATAACAAAACCAAAAACCCTCCAAGGAGGGACCCAGTCTTTCTAGTACCGGAAGGTGCGTACTAGAAAGGAAGGAAGGAAGGAACAGTGGGAAGGGAAGGGCTGGAGAGACAGCCCAGTAGTTAAGAGCGCTTCTTCTTGTAGAAGATTCACATTTGATTCCCAACTCCCACAAAGCACCTCACAACTGTCCATAACTCCAATTCCATGGGATTCACTGCTCTCTTCTGACCTCCATAAGTACCAGGCACACATGGTACACAGGCGTACAAACACATGAACACTCACATACATTAAATAAATACATATAACAAAACAAAATACTAAAAAAGTGCTGAGTTGGGGGACATGGCTCAGTTGCTAGAGTGCATGCCCCAAGCCCTGGGGTGAACCTGCAGCACCCCATAAAACTGGACATGATGCCTCATGACTGTAATCCAATCAGTCAGGAGGTAAATGCAGGAGAAGAGTTCATGGTCATGGTCAGTTCTAGGACAATCTGGAGTCTACAAGAATCTGTTTCAAAATAATCAATTAACTAGGTAATTGGGAAAAAGAAAGAAATTGCTTAGTGCCACTAAGACATATAAAAAAATAGTATTATTATGTTTGAATGGGATCTTTGTGGTGTGTGTGTGTGTGTGTGTGTGTGTGTGTGCGCGCGCACGTGTATTTTCTCTCCTCTCGGGAGAGACACAAGTTTGCACAAGTGCACATGTGTATCCCTGTGTGAGAAGGTTGATGTTCTTTGTCAAACCCTCTCCACCTTATTTAGTGAGTAAGGGTCTCCACTGAGCTTGAACTTCAGCTCAGCTAGGCTGGTGGCCAGTAACTTTTAGGAATCCACCAGTATCTACCACCACCCAAGCTTTTATGTGGTACTGGGGATTCCAAGTCAGGTCCTCATGCTTGAAAGTGACCAGCTAGGACATCTCCCCAGCCTCATGAACGGGACCTTCTGAAGTCAGGCTTCTTGACTCATTATTTGACCCTTAGCTCATGGGCAGTAGGCGCCTGAGTGGATTCAACTCTCACTGAAGGAATTCCACCTGAGGCAGAATAGAAAGAAAGCCAAGGAAAGTCCAGGAAGCCCTTCATCTAGGGATATGGTTTGCATTTCCTCTGGCAGTCAGAAAACTGTGATACCACTGACAAAGGTCCACAAAGACCACGTGCATTTTCCTCGAGATGCCTCAAATAGTCAAAGAAATTGAGTAAGCCCTGCTCACTCGGACCCCAAATGACCTAGAAACAGAGTTGGGTTTTGGTTTTTTATCATTTGTCTCTCTTCTAAACCTAAACAGCACCCACTTTACAAATTTACAAAAAGTGTTAATGCACGTTGTAGTTTATGCTTTCTGAGTGATGTAGCCTGAAAAGCCACAGGATGATATATGAAGCCCCTAGGAAGATGTCTGGAGCTTTAAGAAGCCCAGACCCACACCTAAGTATTTTCATCTTTCCTGAGTACCCCTTTTTTGTGCTTAAAACCTACACCTTAAACTATTCATTTAAAAGTTGTTAGGTTGAGCCAAGCTCAGCAGCATATGTCTTTAATCCCAGAACAGGAGAGAAGAGGTAGGGAGGTCTCTGTGAGTTCAAGGCCAGCCTACTCTACAGAAAGACGTCCAGGCCAGCCAGGGCAACCTTAAAACCTGTCTTTAAAAAAAGATAAAGAAGAAAAATGTAAGGAGGCTTACATGACATGCCTGAGCATAAATGTAGCAGGAAACATGGAAAGAAAATTGTGCAAGGAACATATCGGAATAACTAAAGAAATCAGAAGCACACATAACATTCTCGGAATACAAATCCCCAGGGAGAACATCGTTTTTTATTTATTTTATTTTGCTTCAAGGGAGTTTTGTTGTTTGGGTTTTGGTTGGCTTTGGTTTTGTTTTGATCAGTTTCTGGAGACTGAACCCAGGATCATGCCAGGCAGGTGCTCCCCTCCAGCCCTAAACATTATCCTAATAAAAACGCTAGTAGTTTTGACACAGTGAAGCTGATTCTAAAGTTTACATTAAAACAAACAAATAAGGAGAAAGAACTAGTTAGGAAATTTCTGACAAAGAAAGAGAGGTGAGAAGCATGCCTACCATCAGCAAACAGTCTCTACTAGCTAGAGTATGGGACGTGGATGCAGTAAACTGAGTGCACTAGGTGCACAATTATATGGTATATGAATGATTTTTAAATTAGATTATTGAATTTACTTTAATCCAAAAATCAGCTGTTAAGTCTCAAAATATTTTACATTTTGGTTTGTTGATATAAATTTAAGGTCAATTTCATTATGCTGTATGTATTTTTCTACTCTTGTTTAAGGTACAGTGTTTAACTCATTTAAAACTGTAATGTATAATTAAGAAATGCAGATTAATAGTCACCTATGATAACCAAACTTATGTTAGTTAGGATTTTTTAGGTATACAAGGATATATTTCAATTAGGTAGGTAATCTTCAAACACTTCTAAGACCTACAGAATATGGCATTTAAAATATTTTAAGAATTTAGACTTTTCTGGACAGTGAGACAGGTCTGATCCTGGCAGCACCAATCTACTTCAAGAGAATAGTGGGCATCGAAGAAACTTCATATGGAGTTTACTTTCTTTGTGGCAATGGTTAGCCACTGAACAAGAAACTGTTTTTGTACTGACTGCTTGACAGTATGCTGTATAAATTGGGCATGCAGGTTCCACAGGAAGGCGACCTCTGAACTTTGGCAGAACAAGCTGAGATGGTCCTTCAGGTTCCTGCTTTACAGAGAAAGCTGCCAGACATTCTTCAGGATACAAGGAGAAATGACTGATGACCTATTTCAGAATGGGCAGAGCAGTTCTTCAGATTTCCTGCTTCACTGAAGGGTATGCCAGAGATTCTGGGCCTGTGGGCTGAAGATGGATGCCCCAATGTTATAAAGGAACTTTGGGTGACTGTCAGGCAGACAGGTGTCATCCCTGTCATTTCTAGTTTTTGGAAGTTTCTTGCACTTCCTGTTTACTTGGGTAATATATCCTTCTGTGGTCTTTGATGTAGCTGAAGATTAGTTATAGTTATTAGTTTTTCTTAGTTATTTTTTAAAAGTATATTAGATATGAAACTTTAGACTCACAAATATAAAGTAGATGGTAGGATATTTTCTTTAATTTTATCAGATATAAATAGACTAGATATTGTAATTGTAATGATTGATAGCTGTTTTGTTGTATGTAATTTTGCTATGTTGAAATTGAAACCTTCCTTTTTGATTAGACAGAAAAGGGGAAGTGATGTGGGAATGTCCTTCTGTATGCTGTGAATATCAGTCTTTAAATAAAGAAGCTATTTTGGCCCTTGGCTGGCCATAGTAGTAGACAGGAATCAGAATAGGTAGGAGGAGGAGGGCAGAGTCACAGAGAGATTGAGCCAGACACCCAAGGAAGTAACATGTAAGGAACACAGGTGAGCCACAGGCCACATAGCAGACAGATTATTAGAAATGGGTTGAGTTAAGATGACAGAGCTAGCTAGCAATGTGTCTGAGACATGGGCCAAACAGTATGAAATTAATATAAGCGTTTGAGTCATTTTGGGGGAGAAAAGCAGCCGTGGGTGGATCAGGACCATGGGGCTAATCTGGGTCAGAAATGTCTTCTTACGCACTAGAGTATGGGATGTGGATGCAGAAATAATTAGAGTATGGGATGTGGATGCAGAAATAATTAGAGTATGGGATGTGGATGCAGTAATAATTAGAGTATGGGATGTGGATGCAGTAATAATTAGAGTGCACTAGGTGTGGTGAGCACACCTACGAGCCAGCCTCAGCTACAAGATGACTTTAAGGCCAGCTTACGCATATGAAACCCTATCTCAAACAAACAGGACCAGCTAGCCAGCTCAGCTGGTAAAGAGCTTGCCACACAAGCCTGATGACCTGAGTTCAATCCCTGGAACTTCTATAAAGGTGGAAGGAAATGAGTGACTCCACAAAGTTGTTCTGTGACCTCTACACTCTCCATAGCCATGGGTGCACACGCAATACACACACACACACACACACACACACACACACACACACACACGATTCATTCATAAACAGCCAAAAAAATAGTCTAGAAAAAACTTAAATACATATAGAAATCTCTCTTTTTCTTTTTCAGAGATAGGGAAATCTCTGTGGATCCTTATCTATTCTGGAACTTGCTTTTTAAACCAGGCTGGCTTCAAACTCAAAGATTAATCTGCCTCTGCCTCCCAAGTACTGGAATTAAAGGCCTATGTCACCACTCCAGCACTTGAGGTGGAGTCAGGCCTGATCTACAGAGTGAGTTCCAGGACAGCCAAGGCTACAGAGAGAAACCCTGTCTGGAAAAAAAAAAAATTTTTAAAGAAAGAAAGAAAGATTTGCCAAGCCTGGTGATACACATGGTGGAAGTATAATAAATAAATAAACAAACAGATAAATAAAAACTGTGAAACTGTTTTAAAAAGTAAATGCTTATTTATGCTGGGGGATAGAAACACATTATCAATGATATTACAGCCACTAGTAATTAGCACTCGGGAGGCAGAGGCAAGTGGATTTCTGTGAGTTCAAGGCCAGTCTGATCTACTTAGTGAATTCCAGACCTGCTAGGGCTACATAGTGAGACCCTGTCTCAAAAAAGAAGAAAAAATAATAAAATAAAATAAACAAACATTAAGAAGAACACAAAACTCCCAAAGACTGAGTTTATCTGTGAAGGGAGGGTGTAGAGAAAGGTCCAGACAGGTCGTTCCCTCTTTTGACCAGGGCATGGCCAAGAACACTGAAGAACAAGCCCCCGGGTTCAGCCCCTTCCCTAACACCCAGCTGCATACTGGGGCTTCAGCAGGGCAGGGGTAAGGTTCAGCAGCGTGCTAAGTGACAGAGTAGACTGAATTGTGCAGAGTGGAGTTGTTACAGAGCTCTTGCACCCCACACATACACACGTATAAAATTTGAAATAAATAACTAGACATGATGGATCACACCTGGAATCCTGGAATCTGAGAAAAGGAAGTATCAGAAGCTGAAAGTCATCCTCAGCTGCATAGTGAGGTCAAGACTAGCCTAAGCAACGTGACATCCTATTCAAGAAACCAAAAGGTTAATAGATTAAGTAAATAAAAAAATAATAGCAGGGATATCAGGTGTGTCAAAAGCCAAGGGAGAAACAAGTAAGATTCTTGGCCAGAGAAATGTCCCTGAGATTGGCAACAACTGGATCAATGACCTTGGACCTTGCCTTTGGAAGTTTCAACAGAGGGTAGCTGAAGAGACCAGATGTGAGGAGGTGGAACTCAGTACAATGACGTGGGCTTAGACCTCCAAAAACCCCTCACTTGTACACTTAGCCATGACTTTTAAAATATAAAGGTGGTGGTGTATGCCTTTAATCCCTGCACTTGGAAGGCAGAGGCAAACAGATCTCGGTGAGTTCAAGGCCATCTTAGTCTACAGAGCAAGTTCAAGGACAGCTAGGGCTACAAAGAGAAACTGGGGGGGGGGGGGACGCAACACATAACAGAGCCTGACAAATCCCCAGGAAACCGGAATAGAGGAATAGATAGAAGCCTAGGGGGATGGTAGAGCTGAAATCTCAAACTTGAGGATGTCTAGTTGGTAGGTAAGAGCACTTGAGAGTTGGATACAGGAGGATCAGGAGTTGAAGGCCATCCCTGACTACATAGTAAGTTCTAGGTCAGCCTATTCTACAAGAAATCATCTTGACAGAGGAAGGAAGGCAGGCAGACACAGACAGACAGGCTGGTGGTATGAGATGATATGGTTGAGTGGTTAACAGTGCTTTACACTCTTCCAGAAGATCCAGATCCCAGCACTCACATCAGCTGTTCACAACTGCCTTAACTCCAGCTCCAGGGGATCCAGAACCCTCTTCTGGTCTCCTCATGAATGAAAAGGGATGGCTGGTTGGTGGTACTCCTCACCATTAATGCCACCCAGCTCTCTGCAGGCAGAGGTAGGCAAATCTCTGAGTTCGAGGCCAGCCTGAGCTCCAGGACAGCCAGGATTATACAGAGGAACCCTGTCTGGAAGAGGAAGGGTTGGAGTGGGCAGGGGCCTAGAAAGGTGGCTCAGTAGTTAAGAGCATGTATAGGTCTTTCAGAGGACCCAACCCCAACTCCCATATCAGCTGGCTAGAACTATTTGCCTATAACTCCAGTCTAGGGGATCCTAAGTTCTTTTCTAGACTCAACAGGCACCTACACACAAATGTATACACACCCAAACATATACTTAAAAAAGATTAAAATAATTAAATGAAAGGTATAGATAGGTAGATAGATAGACAGACAGATAGATAGATAGGCAGGCAGACAGACAGATAGTTTTTGGTTTTTCTTTGTTTGGGTTTTTGTTTTGTTTTTTGTTTGTTTGTTTGTCTTTGGCAAGATTTCTCTGTGTAGCCCTGGCTATCCTGGAACTCACAGAGATCCACCTGCCTCTGCCTCCAGAGTGTTGAGATTAGAGGCTTGCACCACCACCACAAAGTAAATATTTTTTAAGGGGGCTGGCAGAATAAGTGGCTGTCAGGCTGTAGACTGTGGCTCTCTCAACACTAAGGAAGTGAGATGAAACCAGCATAGTTGAGCTGTCTGCTGCTCCCACCACTGACTTCACCATCCCACACATCCTTGATGTGGAACCCGGACCCCAGGTTGAGGCCCAGAGGCCCTAACAGAAGTGGCCTTGGGAAGAAATGAGGGGCCAGTGAGAAGAGAAACCCCAAATAACCTTCTCACACAAACAGAGCCTTGAACCGGGTAGGGTAACTCATAACCATCATCCTTGGGAGATAAGTCATCCTGCCACGTAGCTTGTTTGAAACCAGCTTGAACTTCACAAAATTCTGAAACATCGAAAAGGAAAATAAATCAGAAGGAGAAACAAGGAAGAGCTTGGAACCAAAATCTGACAACACGGAAAGGTTCTTTACTAGGGTGAGAAATAACCTTTGACCTTCTTGTCAGATAGAAAATTTTCTCAAATTTCCTTGGGAAGTTTGTAAAAACCGGCATTAAAACTTTAAAACGAATAGTGTCACAACTACTCAGAAATGAATGTTAACGTTCCATTTCGAAATGAAATTATTGAGCAAAAATAGGCAGAAATGAAACAAAATGAGGAAGAACCAACTAGAAATCCTTGAAGTAGAAAAATAGCCAAGCTGAGACTCTCAAGAACATACAGAGCACTCACTCTAGACTGAACACGGTAAGTAAGATTCTCCAGTGAAACGGCTGGAGCTGGATTCTAACAATCAAAGTATAAAACTGGCCTAGGGAGGCAGCCTACTATGGGTAAAGGGCTTATCATAGCAAGCATGAGTGCCTGAGATTCGATCCCCAAGACCCACGTAAAAAGGTGGGCACAACTCCTGTTTATAAACCTAGCATCAGATGGAGACAAGAAGATCCTAGGACTTGATGGTCAGCCAGTTGTGCTGAGTAGGGTGATAAGAAACTCTGTCTCCAAAAGCTGCAGAGATGGCTCAGCAAAGTGCTTGCCAAAAGCCTGACAGCCTGAATTTAAGCCCACATGGGGGTGTGTGGTGGCGTGTATCTGTGATCCCAGAATCCCCAGAGTGAGATGAGAGGTACAGGGCAGAAGCTGTGGACCACCCTGCCTGGACTGTGTAGTAAAATAGAAACAGAGACACCCACAGCCCAGGGATGGTGGTACGCACCCACACTCAGGAGGCAGAGGCAGGTGGCTCTCTGTGAGTTTGAGGCCTGCCTGGTCTACACAGTGAGTTCCAAGTTGTCCAGGGTTACACAGAGAAACCCTGTCTTTAAAAAAAAAACATGAAAATAAGGATAAAATAAAAGACCCTTCTTCATCATGGTGGAAGATGAGAACCACTCCCAAAAGTTGGCCCCTGAGTGCCACTCAAAAAATTAGTTTTTCTGTGTAGTTCTGGCTACTCTGGAACTCACTCTGTAGACTAGGCTAGTCTCAAACTCACATAAATCCAACTGCCTCTGCTTCCAGAGTGCTGGAGGCTTGTGCCACCACCAGCTTTGAAAAAATGGAAGGGGGTGTGCAGCAGGTCAAGGAGCTTGCTTAGAGTTCTATCCTCAGAACCCACAAAACAGAAGGAGAAAATGACTCTTGCATGTTGTCCCTGGCATCCATATTTGTGTATGGCACACAAGCAAATAAATCAATTAATTAATGTAAAAATACTTTAAGGTGGAGAAAGACATTTGACATTGACATTTGGTTTCTACACACAAGCACACATGTACATATGAGCATGTACACACATAAATACCATATACATACATGCAAAGTATCAAAATAAAAAAATGATTTGGGTGAAATGGGGGGTGGGTCTGGAAAGAGTTGGAAGTGGGGGAGGGAATATGATAAAAATACATTTTATGCATGTATTAAATACTAAAAAATACTATTTTTTTAAAAAGGTAGGGTCTCACTATACAGCCCTTGATAGCCAAGAACTCACTTGTAAACCAGGCTGGCCTGGGACTCAGAGATCCACCTGCCTCTGCCTCCCACGTGCTGGAATTAAAGACATTAATGAGTTGCTGATCCCACCCATCAACATTTTCATTTCTTAGGGGTTTATTTATTTAATTCTGCATTTGCGTGAGCATTCTGCCTGCATGCGTGTGTGTGTGTGTGTGTGTGTGTGTGTGTGTGTGTGTGTGTGTGTGTGTGTGTGTGTGTGTGTGTATGTGTACAGTGTGTGCCTCATGACTGCAGCAGCCAAAAGGCACAGTGACTGACTGGAGTCACCGATGGTTGGAAGCTATCATGTGGGTCGTGGGAACTAAACCTGGGACCTCCACAAGAGTGAAATGTACCCTGAATCACTGAGCCGTCTCTCCAGCCCCAATTTAACATTTTTAATTCTAGACCGAGAGCATGGCACAATACCCAGCACCACAGAAACAAGCAAATAAAAAAGTGTGGCTCCCATGCTCCAGCAAATAGGAAGGAGCAGGCCACAGCCGGGCCAGCATCTGAGGTGATCCTTAGACATCCCACGGCCTCACAAGGAATGCACAGACTAAGGCCACTGAGCACAGGGTAAGCTAGGGAAGCAGAAGCAGAGTAGGGGAACAAATGGAGCACAGCACAGTCAGTAAAAGCACGCAGAACCACCCCAAAGAGCCAGAGAGTTATAAGATCATAGGAATGGGGGGGGGGAATGATGGAAAGAGCAATATCTTTTTAAAAATGAGGCTAGTTTCCTCCTAGCCTTAAAAGGACCACAGACAATGTTGAGTGTTTGTCCTCGGGCTAGATTTCTAGATGCTCTGCAGCGTTCCAGGAGCTTCAGTTATTCTTGGGTCATAAACAGAAGAGGCACAGGCGTGTCATAGCACTTGGGGGTGGAGACAGGAAGATTGGGTCAATGTCCGTCTTGACTACTCAGAGTTCTAGGCCAGCCTGGGCCACCTAAAACCCTCTCAGAAAAACAAATAAACAATAAACCAAAATTAAACAAGCAAGAAACAAAACAAAACAAAAAAGCTCTGCCCAGAGTCTTCCAGTCCTTCACCCAGACTGAAGCCCGAGCTGGTCCTCTTGGTCTGGGCTCACCTGCCTGGTTCTTTCCTCTCCTCCTAGACCCAGGCCGGCTGCCCCCACTGTACTCCTTTCCAGATCTCCAGGCTTGCTTCACGCCTCAAGTTTTTGTCTAGAATGTTCTTCCCTCACATATCTTCTCCACTCAGGGGCATCTGCTCCGTCCACACCCAGACCTCGCCACACTCGCCACACTCCTAGGCTCTCTCTGCTCTGCTTCGCAACATAAATCTCTATCCCGCATGTCTGTCATATTTTTTTTCTATTATTGGGGAGTTGTCTTTTGCTTTTGAACTTAGGTCTCAGGTAGCCAAGGCTAGCCTTGAAGTCCCTGTCCTCCTGATGCCATCTCTGAGCTAGCACATCTGACTGCTCTGTTCCCCAAAGTCCGAACTGTTCCCAGTATGTTGTGGGTATTGGATATATATTTCTTCAGTGCCTCTATAACCCCCCCAAACCATGTTCACTGAACAGCACATATCACTAGCTATTCTTGTTATATATTTAAGAGGGTTGGGGGGAGGGCACCGTGGTGTGAGTACCTTGTAGTCCCAGCACTTGGGAGGTAGAGACAGGTGGATCTCTGAGTTCGAGGCCAACCTGGTCTACAGAGCAAGTTTCAGGACAACCAGGGCTACACAGAGAAACCCTGTCTGGAAAAATAAAATAAAACAAAACCGGAGCTGTTAAGAGCAATGGCTGCTCTTCCAGAGAACCAGGGTTTAGTTCCCTGCACCCGAACAGTGCCTCACAACTGCCTCTAACTCTAGTTCCCAGGGATCTGACGCCCTCTGCCCTTCCCGGGCACTGCCTGTGGTACGCTTGATACACGCAAGCAAAACACTCGTGCAAATAAAAAAATAAAAATAAGAGAAAGCAGTGCTGGGGCAAAGGAGACGGCTTAGCTGCTAAGATCCCTTGCTTTTCTCCCAGAGGCCTGCATTCAGGTCCCAGCACACACACATCAGGTGATTCACAAGTGCCTGGAACTCCAGCTTCAGGGGATCTGACTCACCCCTTGCACAGATATGCATGAAATTAAAAATAAATCTTTAAAAAATAAACAAAAAGGAAAAAAATCAAGAGTTTTTCTCTACTAACTTCATTTAAGGACATATCCCAGAACACTATTTGCAGACACCAGGAATCTGCCTTAGCTCGGGCTCATTTCAAGCTGGAGCTCCCCCTGCCTCTGTGATTATAGGCATGGACTACCACACACTAATGTCCTACTTTATAGACCAGGCTAGCCTGGAACTCACTCAGCAGCCAAAGCTAACCTTGAACTTCAGACCCTCCAGTCTCAGCCTCCCAGGTACACACTTTTGTTTGATTTTGACCCAGTGTCTTAGTTTGCCCAGGATAGCCTGAAACTCACAATGATTCTCCAGCCTGAGCCTCCTAGATGCTAGGATTACAGGAGTGAGCCACCAAGCCCTGCTCCACACATTCCTGAGAAGAGAAATAAAGATATAAAAACAGAACAAATAAAACTCGTGCTGTGAATGGGAGCGGAGAGACAGAATGGTGGCCTGGAGAAGGTGTGGCACAGGGTCAAGAGAAGAGTGATGGTCCAGATCCAGACAATGACCTGGATTGACACTGCTGGTCAACCTGGTGACTGGGAAGGGAGAGTCCTGAAAGGTGAGAACAGTGGCTTGCTGCGCACAGGAGGGAAGTAGGCCTGACTGGAGAAGGAGGTCTGGCATTTCTCTCTGTTAGAGAGATGAACAGCCAGCAGCAGGGCAAAGAGGGGGTTCTAACCTCCCGGGCTCCCACTGTGAGGAAAGGCTCACCAGGCACCATCAAGGTCATAAATGAGGGGCTGGAGGGATGGATGGATGGCTCAGTGGTTAAAAGCACTGGCTTCTCTTCCAGAGGACCAGGATTCAATTCCCAGCTCCCACTTGGCAGCTCAAGACTGTCTATAGTTCCAGTTCCAGGGGATCTGACCAATGCACATAAAATAAAATTAAATATACCCAGAACTGAGAGGTGGATTCCCTTAGGGTTTTTTTTTTTTAATGTAAATGAAAGACAGCCCCCATAGCTATGACTGAGGGTGCCTGGGAATCAAGATGACTTTAACCTTTCTTTAGGTTTCCTTCCTTCCTTCCGTTCATCCTTTCTTTTTTTGACACAAGTTCTCACTAAATAGCACAAAATGACCTTCAACTCAGAATCCCATGCCCTGGGATTAAAGGCCTCGTACCACGGCACTCAGTTTGGTATTTTATTTTCAAAAAATTATACTGGTTGAGGCTGAAGAGTTAGCTCAGTGAGCAAAACATATTTGCAGTACAAATGTAAGGACCAGAATCCAGATCCCCCAACCAGCCCTCATATTAAAGTCAGGCTAGTGTAACTGGCCACCTGCAATCTCATCGATCTGGAGCAAGCTGGCCAGACGAACCAAATCTGCACACCCAGAATTCACTAGGTGACCCTGCCTTGAAATATAAAATGGAGCTGGTCATGGTGGCACATGTCCTGATGCCAGAACTCAGGAGACAGATCAATGTGGATCTTTGTGAGTTCAAGGCCAGCATGGTCTACATAGTCAGTTTCAGGTCAGCCAGGGCTACATAGTAAAACCCTGTTTAAAGAAATAATGCCTTTATGTTCCCAATTCTTCTGCACTAGAGAAGATAATCTATCTGTAAAGTAGTCATGGCAAGCCCACTTTGGTATTAACCAAAGAAGCCTACATGAGTAAAAATTAGTTTTGTTTTCTCAAAAACTCAAAATGAATCGTCATCTGATACACTTGTTTATCTTGAGACAGGGTCTCACTAGACAGTGTTGACTGTCCTGGAACTTGGTTTGCAAGCCAGGCTGGCCTCCAACTCACAGAGATCTGCCTGCCTCTTCCTCTGAGTGCTGAGACCAAAGGTGTGTGTCACCACAAACAGCTAGCTGACAAATTACTAAAATAAATTAATAAATAAAAATATATAGTGCTTTGTTGTTGCTTATTTTACAGTACGGGGGATCAAAGCCAGGACCATGACTGGGTATAGTGGCTAGCACTTGATGGAGACAGAAGGAGCATAAATTCAAAGCCAGCCTGAGCTACATATCAAACTTCATATTGCCTTCACAGAAAGACTCAGTCTGCATTAATCCCGTCACTAAGGAGGCTGAGGCAGGAAGATGAGTTTCATGGTTGCCTGAGCTACACAGTAAGCTCATATCTAAAATGTATTAAAACCTTGTCTCCAAAAACAGTCTTAAGTAGCCAGAGTGTGGGAGTGAGAGGTAGGGCCCAAGGTCACAGGATATACCAGCCTTTGTGTAGACCCAACCTACAAACCTAAACAATGTGAAGGGTTCCACCTGCACTCAGGCAGCCCCACCCTAGAGTTTCCAAAGGCCTCTAAGGCCTGGGGGCCAGTGAATTCTAAGTGTGGGCAGGGACAGCAAATTCCCCTCCTGGGTCTCTGGACTTAGTTTATTTGCCATTTTAGTCCATTTGTAGTAATTTGTAGAACTTTAAAGGATTATTTGCCTCACAGTTTTAGAGGGTTGGGAGTCCCTGAGCAAGGAGCCAACATCTGCTGGGCATCTGCTGAGGGCTTTCTTGCTGACCCAACACAGTGGAAAGCATCATGACATACCAAGAGCAAACACCCCAGCTCAGTCTCTCCTCCACTAAAAAACCCACAGATGCGGCTGGCAGTGGTGGCTCATGCATTTAATTCCAGCTCTCAGGAAGCAGAAGCAGGCAGATCTTGATGAGTTGGAGGCCAGCCTGGTTTGCAAAGTGAGTTCCAGGACAGCTACAACAGTTACATAGACAAACTCTGTCTCGAAGAAGTAAAAAAGAAAGGATGCAGTCACAGGGTCCCATCACCATCATGAGGTTATCTCATCCTAATTACCTCTCAAAAGCCCCAAATACCACTAGGGACTCTGTTTCTAAAACATATACCCTTTTTTTTTTTTTCTTTTAAAGACATGATCCTACTATGTAGCGCTGACTGTCCCAGAATTCTGTGTGTAGATCATGCATACTGGAATTACAGGTAAACACTACCCATCTAGCTCAACAGAAGCAAATCATAGTACATATTAATCCTTTTGAAACTTTTATGTTGAAAAGCCCACTTGTTGGTTGGAAATGTAGTTTAGTGGTAGAGCGCTTGCCTAGCATGTCTGAGTTCTGTGCTCGATCCCCAATACCAGAGAGAAACAGAGAAAGAGGGAGAGAGAAACCTGGGGGGGGGGTGCTCAGTGTTAGCCACAAGGCCGGACAATCCAAATTTAATCCCCAGAACCTAGAAGTGAAGAAGATAATTCAGTGGAGAAAGGCACTTGCTATCACACTGATAACCCAAGTTCAGTGTCCAGCACCCATATGTTAGAAGGAGAGAGCCAGCTCCCTCTCATAAATTATCCTCTAATCTCCATATGTACAAGGGTATGTATACTCCCAGAACACACAGAAACAATAAAACAAATAACTGTAAAATAGATTAACATCTGGGTGCAGTGGTTCCCATCTGTAATCCCAACATGCCTATCATATATCATATATGTGTTATTAAGTGGAATTGCACATAACAAAGAGATATCAACCTAAGAAAGCAGGAGCACAGGATACATAGAGAAACCTTGTCTCAAAAAACAAATAAACAAACAAGAGGAGGAGGGAGGGAGAAAGAAAGAGAGAGGGAGTGAGGGAAGGAGGGAGTGAGGGAAGGAGGGAGGGAGGGAGGGAGGGAGGGAGGGAAGGAGGGAGGGAGGGAGGGAGGGAGGGAAGGAGGGAGGGAAGAAGGAAGGAAGGAAGGACGAAAAAGAAAAGCCAAGTGTGTGGGCACAAAGCTGTGGAGACAGGAGGATTCCCTAGAGCTTGCCGGCCAGCCAGTCAATCAACAAGTCCCAGGTCTGTGAGAAACCTGTCTCAGAAAATAACATGGAGAGTGACTGGGGAAGATGGAAGACGCTCAGTATTGTTCCCTGGCCTCCACACACGTGCGTTCACATGTCACTCCCACACATGAACATGTACACAAACGACACACCAAAAGAAAGTCATATAAACACAATCTTAAGATGGTGAAGAAATGGGTCCGGCATGCTTGAAACAAGGCAAGCCAGGCCACTGGAGCCGAGACATCCACGGAGAGAAGACAGGAGATAGGCCGTGACTGCAGGCCCTGGGTGGTCTGGTGGAGGGAGGAGGGCCTTGATCTGACACATTTTAAGAGGTACTCGTGCCTAGTGCAGAAGGAAAGGGAAGTATTGGGAAACCAACCACGTCGCGGCCCAGTGAGAATGAACTCATGACAGCTCTGACTCCTGCGGCGGTGAGGTAGGGTTGGAAGACATTCTGAAGGCAGTACCCACAGGATCCTCTCACAGAGTCCTGAGCAGTGGGAGAAAAAGTCAACAGCTACCATCAGCTGAGTGGGGAGAGTGTGCAGGGGTTGTCTGAGGCACTGAAGGTCAGTCAGATGTTCATATTTGGACATGAAGAGCTTGGACTGTCTTTTGAACAGCTGGGCGGATCTGTTAAGTAGCTGTCAGGATGACTGATTGTGCTGATAGGCCTGGGTAGACCTGCCTTCTCCTGTTTAAATAGCCTATCTTCATGGACATCTCCAAAGACTGTGTATTCAGTGTGACATTTGTGTCCCTGTGACCAAAGCCCCTGACAGAAGGGACATATGGACAGGTTGACTCTGGTTCTCTATTCCTGAGGGAGTTCAGCTTGTCACAGCAGGGCAGGCATGCAGCAGGAGCTGGAGGCAGGGGGCTGCTCCTATCATGACAGACAGGAAGCATAAAGCACCCACTTCAAGTGAACACAGCTGTTAAGCAGCCCCCATCTCCTGAGAGCTGAGTTTAAATCATGAGTATATGGAGGACATTTCAGGTTCAAACCTTAACAGCACCTTCCTCTATATTTCAAACACTTAAATCCAAACACCTACTTGATTTAGCAATCCCACAGCCACCTTCAATCTATCTGTCTAAAATAAATTTATAATCTCCCATCTCTCTCCACAAAACACAATAAACCAAACAGAACAACTCAAAACAAACCCAAAAGAAATTCCACAATAACCTAACTGATTTGTATATGCATGCTCATGTGTGTGTGTGTGTGTGTGTGTGTGTGTGTGTGTGTGTGTACGTAAGTGCAGGAGCCTATGAAGGTCAGAAGAGAACATTAGGTCCCTGAAGTTGTAGTTAGGTTTAACATGGTTGCTAGAAATCAAACTTGGGTCCTCAGAAAGAACATATGTGCTCTAACTCCTGAGCCGTCCCTTCAGCTGCCCCCACACACACCCAAAGTGACTCATTTAAGAGGAAAGTTAAAACATGTTGTCCCCAGTCCAAACCTTTCTGTGTCGCTTGTCATTGCTGTTTTAATTTTTATCAGTTTTGTTTTGTTTTTGAAACAGGGTCTTGTATAGCCCAGGCTAACCACAAAATTGCTATATAGAAGAAGGAGGCTAACCTTGAACTTCTGATCCTCTTGCCTCCACCTCCCAAGTGAGATTATAGGCGTGCACCCCACACCACCCCCAGCTCCTTCATGTCAGAGAAAAGCCTACTAAAGACCCCCCAGGATATGGCCCCATCACAGATAAATTCTCTCTCTAGTCAGATCCTTTTGGATTTTTTTTCATTTGTCCTGGCCCACTCAACTCTTGTCATACTGACTTCCTCCATCACTTCAAGCACATTCCTACCACAGGACCTTTGCATGTGCCTTGCAAATCTCCACAGTAATAAAGACTCTGTCTTATCCATTTCCATATCCTTGAAGCGATCACTGGCAAGTAGTGGCTGCTAAGTGGATGAATGGATAAATGTGGCTACTGTAGAGAATTCATTATGTCATCAGAATACAGCCTAGGAAAAGAAGCCTCTGTGCGCGCGCGCACACACACACACACACACACACACACACACACACACACACACACACACGAAGCCCAGGGGAAAATGTACAACAAAGGGAAATGAGCTGGTACTTCATAGTGGGAAAGTATACAGCTGTTTAGAACACTAATTATGAGGCTGGAGCAGAGCCACTTGGTAGAGTCTCTTGAAGGTCTATGTTCCAGTGATGGCAACCACATCAACTGAGCATAAAGGTACACTCCTGCATCCCAGCACTGAGGGAGTGAAGGCATAAGGAGACAAGGAAAGTCAAGGTCATTTGTCTATATAGGGAGTTTGAGACCATCTGAGGATGAGTCCCATTCTTAAAATAAAAAAGCAGCCGGGCATGGTAGCACACATCTTCAGTTCCAGCACTGGGGAGGCAGAGGCAGGTGGATCTCTGTGAGTTCCAGGCTAGTTTGAAGCCAGCCTGTCTACATAAGGAGTTCTAGTCTAACAGGCGTAGACAATAAGAACTTTTATTTCCAAAACAAGAGAGAGCCAGGTGGTGGTGGTGGTGCATGCCTTTAATCCCAGCACTTGGGAGGCAGAGGTAGGTGGATTACTGTGAGTCCCAGGACAGCCTAATCTACAGAGTGAGTTCCAGGAAGCCATGGCTGTTAAGCAGAGAAACTCTGTCTCAAAATAACAAAACTCAAGCAAACAAACAAACAAACAAAAAAAATCAACGCACTAATTATAAAGGCAGAAAACTGCTTGTGGGGACTACTGACACAATGGTCCAGTGAGTAAGGTGTCTGCTGTGCAAGCTTGAGGATCTGAGTTCAGATCCCCAGGGACCCATGTAAAAATCTGGGTGTGGCAGCATAGGTTTATAACCCCGGGGCTAGGGGAGGGCAGAGGGGTAGGTCCTGGGGGCTCCTGGCCAGCCAATCTAGCCAAAACTGCAAGCTCCAGATTCAAAAGAGACTGTCTTTAAATAAATAAGGAGAGGGAGAGGGAGAGAGAGAGAGAGAGAGAGAGAGAGAGAGAGAGAGAGAGAGAGAGAGAGAGAGAGAGAGAGAGAGAGAGAAGAGAGAGAGAGAGAGAAAGAAGAAAAGTAGAAAGGGACCTTTACCTCAGATTCTTGCAATCCCATGCATGAATGCACATACATATATATGCACACACACACACACACACACACATATGCTTGCAACATATTATAAAAAGGTAAAGACTGTAAAACAGATCTGTTCCTAATGTAGAATTATGCCCTGATCTGATTTTAGCAATTCAAAGTATGCATGCATAGGAAAACTTACATTAAAAACAACAGTGTTGGAAATGGAAACATGGGTCAGTGATTAAGAGCGTTGCTGACCCTGCAGAGGACTCAGGTTTAATTCCTAGCAGCTTCTAACCCTGCTCATATTCATCTCTAACTCCAAGTCCAGAGTATCCTGTAACACCCTCTTCCTGCCTCCTTAGCAGCATGCACATAACTGGTGTGCTCACATACACGAAGGCAAAATATTCCAGCACACAAAATCAAATAAATACATTTTGAAATAAAAAAAGAAAGTTATTGTTTTCAACCTATAAAGGGGATTCGGTGCCTTTTTATTTCACAGTTAGAACCACCTGTGTTCTCTCTTTTTCTGTATTATAAAAATTACACATTTTAACCCCCCTGGCACTCTGGGGAAAATCCCAGCCCATTGAAGTCAGCACCCAAGTTTCCCCAGGGATTCCAATGCAAGGAGGTGGGGAAGGGTCGTGAGCAGAACATGTGCAAAAAAGCTGCCCAGGCACCCAAAACTTCGTGGTCAGTGAGGCACAGAGCATTCGCATGACTAACTCCGGGGAAAACCCACCGGACAGGGATTTCTATTTAAATGCCAAAAATGCAGAAGTACATTTACTTGAGCCTAACGTGGCTTTAAAAGGAAAAAAAAAAACTGCCTCAGAGTTTTCCTGGGTGAAGATGAGGACATCTGTAATGAAAGAAAGCAAAGCCCAGGCTCCAACGACTTTGCATAACTCTAACTGGAGTGGCCAGGCCCCATTCCAGGTCTGGGTCAAGGGTTCCTTTTCTGAAGAGTTCTGAATTTATAATATTTTTATTTCCTTTCATTTACAATTTATTTATTTAGAAGTAAGTTCTCAAAGTGGCTATGAAACCAAAGAAAACCTTGAGTTTTGGACGCTCCTGTATCCATCTCTCCACTGTAGACAGGTGCCACCACATCTGGATTATGTGTTATAGCCATACATTCCTAGTCCCTGGTTGGCCTGTAATTCACAGGGATCTGTGTCTGCCTTTGCTATCATAATGCTGGAATTAAAGGCACAACTACTTCCAGCCTGAATGTCTTTCTTTTAAATTTTATTTTATCTTATTTTTCTGTGCACTGGTGTTCTGCCTGTGTATGTATGTATGTATGTATGTATGTATGTATGTATGTATGTATGTATGTATGTGGGAGGGTGTCAGATCTCAGAGTTAAAGACAGTTGTGAGCTGCCATGTGGGTGCTGGGAATTGAACTCAGGTCCTCTGGAAAAGCAAGTCAGTGCTCTTAAGCACTGAGCCGTCTATCTCTCCAGCCCTGTCAGTTTTATTTTTATTTTTAACTTATGTGTGTCTACCCTAAGGCCAGAAAAGAGCATTGAATTCCATGGAGTTGGACTCACAGTTTCAAGCTGCCTCAAGTAGGTCCTCTGGAAGAGCAGTAAGTGCTGTTGATTACTGAGCCATTTGTTCCAAGCCCTAGGCTTGCAAACCAAACTTATAAACTCTCTGGTAATCGGAAAAACTACTGAACTTCTTTCCAAAAATATTGCACATCTGCCTAAAAGAGTTGAAACAGCTCCCTATGAGCCACCCAAGCATGATCTTAAGACCTAGGCTCTAGCTCTTCGGGACCAGAGAGGGGCTCTTTGAGTGGTTCGTTCTGAGAGGGTGTCCTCTGCCGCTCAGGGTGGCCTCACATTCACTACATAGCAGAGCCTGGCCTTGACCACTTGTTTGGATTTCACTGAACACTGCAGCCACTGGATAGCTTACCTGCCACTAAATTGTATTCTTGGGTAAATTATGACTTGGTTTTCCAGACGTGGGTTGTCAGGACATGATCCAACAGTAGAGCCAGCAAAACCCAGACCTCAGGTGCACCTCCTGGGTCATCCGAGGTGAGCCAGTGGAATGCCCTGTCCGAGAGCGCCCTCTGCTGGGAATTCTCGGTCCCACTACGGGACTGCGGCTGCGCACACGCACCTCTGGGCGGCCCGGGTTGCTAGGGGAGTGGTTTATAATCCAGCCTCCTGAATTACAGGGTTGTGCCTTCCCTCCATCCTGAGACCCTCCGCATCTCACTGTGACTTTGGCCACCAAACTTTACTCTAGGCTCCCAAGGTTAGGTTCTTATGCGACTCTCAGAGACACATATTCAACGCCCACTGACTATGAAAGACAGTGTTTCTCACCACTGAGAGTTTTAATTATAATATCTCAGCAGGAAAGGATTCTGTCAGGTCCGTGCAAATTAAAAATTGGGGTCTGAGAAGTCGGAAGAGAGGCCGCGCCCAGAGCCTTGCTCTACACAGCGACTGCAGAGTCCAGGGCCCGGTACCCTCGATCGAACAGGGACAGCCCACCCTCCACCCTCCAGCAAAGTCACTTTTACCTGGTGCTGGAGGCTTGGCACCAGGGAAGCTCTAGACCTGAGCAGAAGGAAGCCTATGAAAGGGTTGCTCAGGGCTGGGGCCCTTGCCTAGCAGGCCTGGGGTTCCAAGGAGCATGTAGGGCAGGATGTGAGCCACATGGTGGCTTTTGTCCCGTCTTGCCAGTACCAGCCAGCCGGGGGCGAAACCATTCCTTTTGACCGTGCTCAGCAGGATCTCAGACTCTAGCTAAAAATAGAAGCTGAGATCAACCGAAAAGCACGAGACAGAGCAAATGTACACAAACCGCACTGCACCGGTGTGAAGTAATGTTTCCAAATAAGGCTGGAAGGAGGGTTAGCCCCCCTCCCCCATAGCTCTAGGAGACAATGAAGACTTCCAGGGGGGAAATGCTGAGTTCTGTACCCTACATTAATGAACTCCCAGAGAGTAAAATGGTAAATATTTTAAAGACATAGGCACACAATATCAAAAAGAGTAAAAGCTACATTTGTGGATAAATATGGGTATTTTCAATATAGCGAAAAAAATTACAAAGAAATTTAAAACACAGACACGGAACAGGGCTTTTAAAAGACAGTAGTAATTACATGAGAGAGATGTCTCCGCCAAAATTCAAGCAATGAATACCTCAGACGAGTAAAGGTTTATACATAAAAGACCAGAGATTGTGGTGGACAGCTGTAAGCTAAAGACAGAGTCTAAATTTGAGGCCAGCCTGAGCTACACAATAAAACCCTGTCTCAAAAACACTAACAAAAGGTCAATAAAATGGGTGGTTAGCACACTATATTCCCAGCACCTGGGGATCAGGAGTTCAAAACTGTCTAGCCCCACCCCCCCCCCCATTTTGTTTGTATTTTATAAATGTCGGTGTTTAGTCTGCCTGTGTGCTCACCATGTGCATGAAGTGGCCACAGTGGGCAGAAGAGGGTGCTAGAGTTCCCTGAAACAGGAGTTACAGATGGTTGTGAGCTACAAAGTGAGTGCTGGGAATTGAGCAAGGGACGAGCAGTGAGTTATCTCAGCCACTGAAGCTCTCTGGCCCCTAATAATAAATTTTTAAGTACAGTCTTAAGTGCTGAAGCCCACTCCCGTTCTGTGGAATGTACTCTATGCTTTTTACCCCGACTTGCAATGAATCTGTACTTTCACTAATAAAGCAACAGACATAAAAACCAAGATGTGTTGGCTAATGTCTTTATTCTCAGTACTCAGGAGGTTGAAGCAATAGATTAGCCCAGAGTTCAAACCAGGGCAAGCCACACAGTGAGTTCTAGGGTAGCAAGAGATATTTCATGTGACTATCTCAGACATCAGCAAACACACACACACACACAATTGCTAAACATGGAAAGCTAAATATTTGTTTAAAGAGAAATATTTGTTGTCCTTGATAATTAGAAATTTTCAACTCAAAACAATCACAGCATAATACTTTACATCTGCCACAGTTGCAAAAAAAAATTGTGTGTGTGTGTGTCTGTGTGTTGCTAAAAATCAACTAGACAAGTGAACTATCACTGAGACGTCCCTCTAGCTCTTCTAAAAGTGTGCTTTTTGAAATATTTTAATTTATTTGTATTGGTGTTTTGCCTGCGTACATATCTGTGCATTATATAAGTGCTGGTACTCAAGGAGGCCAGAAGAGGGCACTGGGCTTCCTGGAACGAGAGTTGCAAACAGTTGTGAGCTACCATCTGGATGCCGGAAATGGATACCAGGTCCTCTGGAAGAGCAGCTGTGAACACACAGATTTACCATTACAAAACTTTATCTCAGGGAAAGACCATTTAGTGCCTGAGGGCAGGGCCCAGGGCTAAGAAGAATCTAGGAAAAATCTCAGGAATATGCCTGAAAGCAAATAGATTCAAAACTTGGTTTCCCTCTGAAAGTTCAGCCAGTAGATTCAAAACTTGGGTTCACATCGAAAGTTTAGCCAATAGTTTCCAAGAATTACTGTACCCCATAACACTTTACTTAATCCTGAAATGCCAAGATGTGAAGTACCCCACTTACGTATTCTTTTCTTTAAAAACCCTCTCACCTCTGAGCTGGGGGCCAAATTCCTCTGCTTCGTTGGAACAAAGGGTTTCAGCCCAAGTTCCTTCGAACCTGTACAAAAAAAAAAAAAAAAAAAAAAACTGACCCTCATGTGTTTGCACCAAATCCAGCTCCCTGGTGGTCTTTGGGGGTCCCTCAATAGGGGTACAACAGCAATCAGTGCTCTTAACTACTTAGCTTAATTGGAAGATAAAGTAAAAGCAGGACAATCGGAGGTTAAGATCAGGCTCATTGATACATAGTGAGTTCTGAGCCCTTCATTCTGAGATGGGGAGGGCATAACTCTTGAGAGTCTGGTGGTCTTCAGCACAGCAAACAAACCAACAAAGCAGAGTGAAAAACAGACAGACAGACACCTATTACCATGCAGTTTGTGCTGACTAGAGTCACCTGCAAAAAGGAAACTATAATTGAGCGATTGCATGACTGTGGGGCATTTTCTTTGTCTGAAACAGGGTTTCACTATGTGGCCCTGGCTGGCCTGAAACTCACTATGAAGACCAGACCTAGAGATCCACTGTCTATACTGGAGGGCTAAGAGGAAATTCAGAACAGTGAAAGAAGAAACAAGCTAGACTCTGGTTGGTCGGGATAGAGGGTTAATTCAGAGAAGATGAGATCGGAGCTGAGGAAAGAGGGCTGGCTTCAGGCAGAAGATACAGAGAGTATAATAATATCCCTCAGGCAAGGGTGTGTAACCAGCAGAGCACCCATTGATTTTTGTCTGGTGTGGGAAATGCTTTTGTACACTGTAAAGAGTTGCTACTAGTATTGGTTTAATAGAATGCTGATTAATCAGTAGCCAGGCAGGAAGTTTAGGCAGGATGAGCTGACTAGAAAGGAAGAGGAAAGGCGGAGCTAGACGAGAACATTGGCCTGAGAAAAGGTACCAAGACATATGGCTAAACATAGATAAGAATTATGGGTTAATTTAAGTGTAAGAGTTAGATAGTGATGTGCTTGAGCTACTGGCCCAGCAGTTACTATAATATGAAGCCTCTGAGTCAATTATTTCATAAGCAGCAACAGGACCGGTCAGGCAGGACAGAGAAACTTTCCACTACAAATGTCACTCTAATACAGTGCACATACACCCACATAAAGCCTGATATAGCTTAAGAAGGGACTCTAGTCACAAAAGAACAAAGTAAAGCATAGCTTCTTGGTAGCAGCGTTTTCTCCAGTGGGCCATTTGCTGGTAGTGAGCAGAGACTTGGTTCCTTTAAGAGAGGCTTACTGACTCAAGGTTATCAGCAAAGATCCCGAGGCTCTTTTAAGAGACTCTGCTGCTAAATACTTAAATTAGGTTCATGAGCAGTGGGCAAGTGGTGTTCTACTTGGTGTTGGTGTTGACCCTAAAATTCCCCAGAGTTGGAGTGATAAACATCTCTCTTAACAGTACCTTTGCCATGAAGCCAAGCTCTTATAGACCAAGAAGATGGATGAAGGCAGCTGCCATAGCTGAGGTTTTAATCCTAGCCATGGCTTTAGCAGATTAAAGGCTCCTGTGGTCAGGAAAAGATAGAGATATACAGTAAGGACAGATTTAGATGAAAAAAGAAAACCTCTAAACAGTTTACAATGTGTTTAAAGTTATACATAGGCTTGGGAGGGAGATAAAATAAAAAGAATAGAGAAAGTCCTTTAAAAAGAAATATAAATAAATAGATAAATAAATAAATAAATAAATAAATAAATAAATAAATAAATAAATAAAAAGCTATGTAAAGATGGAATATATAAGAGTCTGGATACTCTACGTTATTGTTTTGTCTTTGAGGGGTTTTTGACTGCAGAGGAAGGAGCAAGAGCTGCTAAAAGACATTTGATTATATAAGCTGCTGAACTAATCTAACCTATATATTTTGAAAATATCTTGACTTCAAAATTTAAATCAAAAGATATGTTACTTTGGAGAAGAGGCTATGCTTTTGTTTTCACAGCAAATGAGACACCATGGGTTTATTGTGGGTTAAGATAAACAAATTTTTATTAAAGAAGACCCCTTGAAAAATCTCCAATGGGAATGAATGACTGACATTTCAGGTTACCTCTGTTGCAATTTCCTCTGAATTCTGCATCCAGAATAGCTGCAAGGCTGCCAGCTAAGACAATCCAGCCACACAGAGTACTCCACTTAGGACTTGTCCATGATTCTAAATTTTCTTTGGGTCCCTAATGTTGGTTTTACATGTGAGAACAGACACACACCACCAGTGCCACACTGGAGTTTGTTCTGGAAAATTACCAGGTGAGTACAAGGGAAAAGAAGCAGAAGAGCAAAGTGACCATCTTTCACATGGTGTCTCCTTTTAAGAGAACGGATGGGCACAGATTTGCTTAGCCATGCCTAGGGGCATGCTCTCTGTATGCAGTATGTTCTGCTGGTGCCATGTTGGGTTTACCATGTAGCTGCTACATGCCAGGGATCCTTACACCCATAAGAGTAACAGTCCGTCCCCCCCAATCAGTAGGAAGTAGTCTAGAGAACTATGCCCACGTTTCCAAAAAAAAAAAAAAAATTATGGATTTTTGTCTTTGTTTAGAGTGTTGGTTACAAGTTGTTATGGACAATGGTCAGGAAAAGGGCTAAACAAAGGAGGTTGGATTCAGGGTTCTTGTTCTGAAAAGAAAGAAAGGGGGAAGAAGGCAAATGTAAGATAATGCTCTTGTACACTGTAAAGATTTGTTACTGGTATAGGTTTAATAAAATGCTGATTGGTCAGTAGGCAGGAAGATAGGTGAGGCTACCAGACCAGGAGAATGTTGGGAAGAGGAAAGGCAGAGCAGGAGACACCAGCTAGGCAAAGAAGCAAGATGAGATGCTGCAGTGAGAAAAGGTATCGTGTCATGTGGCTAAACATAGATAAGAATTATGGGTTAATTTAAGAGTAAGAGCTAGATAGTAATATGCCTGAACTACTGGCCCAGCTGTTACTATAATATTAAGTCTCTGAGTCAATTGTTTCATAAGTGGCTGCAGGACCAACCAAGCAGGACAGAGAAACTTCCGACTACAGTCTGGACTGTGTATAATACTTTGAAAAACACTGATAAATTTGTTAGGCTGAAGTGGTATATTCGAATATCTTTTATCTTAATTCATCTAATATAAACAACCTCAGAGGAAAGTAACATTGCAAAAATATCACCTTACCCAATCCTCTTCCAAAAGGTAACCAGCCAGATACAAAGTATTAAGATTTCATCTTTAATGTGCTCAATACTTTTCTAGATATGAGTTAAAAATACTGTCACAGTTCAGGGAAAGAAAAGAGTCTTGAGTGAGTTTAGCTGCACAAATTCCACTTGGTATTAGTAATAAAAACTCAGAGCCAAATATTGGGGAAAAGCTAAAAGATCAGAGAGACAGAGGAACAAGCCATAGCCATTTCTCACCCAGTTAACTAACTCCTCAGGCCTGTCTCCACAAATGCTCAGATTGGATGCATCTGGGTTCTCAGCCAAAAGAGGAGAGAGATTCAGATGAAGGGCTGAACTCCTGCCTCCTACCCCTTATATTTCTTTCTTGCCCAGCCATATCACTTCCTAGTATAACTTTTCCTAGTCCTGGGATTAAAGGTGTGTGTTTCCCAAGTACTGAGAGCAGAGGCATGGGATCTCAAGAGTTGGGATTAAAGGTGTGCACCACCACTGCCTGGCCTCTATGGCTAAATCTGTGGCTGATTTTGTCTTCTGATCTTCAGGCAAACTTTCTTAAATACACAATATAGCACCACAGAGTTTAATTATTTGTATGTGTTTGTATATGTGCATGTAAGTGTTGTAAGGATTAATGGCACATAGCAGCCATGGGGTAAACCCAACATGGCACCTCCTGTGTAGTGGATTTATGATGTTACACTGTAAATAATTGTCCCGCCTATGAGTTTAATAAAAAGCACTGATTGGATTGGCCAAAGGCAGACAGGAAGTGTGGGTGGGGCCACCAGACTAAGAAAACTCCGGGAACAGGAAGAACAGAGCAGAAATGCTACAGAGAAGCCAGAAGAAGCAGAGGACAGCTATGCTGCTCTGAGAGAAGGTACCGAGCCACATGGCTGAACAGGATAAGAGTCATGGGTTAGATTAAGAGCAAGAGTTAGCAAGTTATATGCCTGGGTCCCAGGTCAATCAGCGTAAAATTAATGTAAGCATCTGTGTGTCTCTGTGGGACTGCGGGTCTACAGGTCTGTAGATCCAAACCTTAAGGCTAGACTCAAAAGTCAGGGCCACAAGGCAAGGCCTGAAAATCTGGGCTAGAAACCTAATACTACATACCTGGTGAGATAAGAATTCCAGGACCAGAGAAAAGGAACCAGAAGCCATTTTAACCTTGGCAAGTGGTAAACAACAAAAAGAGACATTTTAACCTCTTCCCATCCCCAGACCTAGCAGAAATCCACAAACTTTATTGTGCAGCTGGAGTCCCCTAGAAGGAAGAAACAGAAAACAGCTATATAGACAAAGCCTAACTTAAGGTCACACACGTCCCAATTTCAAAGCTTCTTTCTCTCCCTCTTTTTTCTCTTCTTAATCTGACCTCCAGATTCCGTAAGAGCAGAGACCCTCACTATATGTGTCACTTCCCAAGGTTCTCTTAATAACTCAGTTTTTCTTTTTTTTTTTCCTGAGCTTCAAAAAAACAGAATTTATCATCCCATGCCTTAAACTGCAGGAACGAGCCACAAAACCCAGCAAGCCTACCACCAGAAGATACAGCTCTCATCTTCCAAAAAGACAAACTTCACCCTTAAGACAGCTTGAAGCAGCCTTAAGAGATCTGTTGACCCTGTTCCAGTCCAATCCATTTTCCCCTGCCCACCCCCACCTACATAAACCCGGCGACTTTCTTTTTTTATAATAAACTTAAGGGTGAGATGTAAGGATTCCCGGCACACAGTGGCCACATGGAAAACTCAACATGGCACCAGCAGAACACAGTGTACGGAGGGCACGCCCCTAGGTGTGGCTATGTAAATCTGTGCCCACCCACTCTCTTAAAAAGAGGCACCACATTAAAGTCTCTCTCTCTCTTCTGCTTCTCTCCCCTGATTCCCCTGAGCAAACTCTAATGTGGCATCTGGTATAGTATGTCTGATCTCACACACGAAACCAACAAGTGTAATGTCCAAAGAGGCCAGAAGAAGGTGTTATATATCCTGGAGCTAGAGTTACAAGCAGCTCTGAGCTGGCCAACATAGGTGCTAGGAACCAAACTCGAGTCCTCTCCCAGAGCAGGGATGCTCCAAACTGTCTCTCCAGTCTGACTCTGGTTTTGTAGACCTAAATGCCATAGATATTTTACCAACTTTCAAATAAAATCCTTAATCCAACCTCTGTTCTGAACTCCACACTCAGATCCATCTATATATTTGACTTCTACAAAAATGCCTAATATCCATTTGAAAGTCAGTGTGACGGCTCAAATAAAGGCACTTTCTGCCAAACCCAAAACCTAAATTCAGTTCTGAGGACCCACGTGATAAAAGGGTCCTGACTCCAGCAATTTGTCCTTGACCTCCATATACATGCCATGACACAAATATACCCCTTGCTCTACTTCAATTTCCCCCAAAATAAATACATAAATGGAAAAAATTTAAACATTTGAATGTCTCAAATTAATTGACCACTGTTCCCCATTTGTTCTTCTAAAACACATATACAGACACACACACATACACACACCGGGAGGGGGGCACATGGACACTTATTTGTTTATTTACATTGGTTTTTCAAGACAGGGTTACTCCATGTACCTGAGGCTGTACTGTAACTCACAATGTAGACTAGGCTACCTTCATAACCCACAGAGATCTCCCTGTCTTTGCCTCCTGAGTGCTGGGATTAAAGGTGTGTGCCACCACTGCCCAGGTAGGGATGCAAGTGGATGTGGGGCTTCTAACAATTAGTAGCAAATCAATCATTTGCTCAGGTCATCTTAACTCTTCTCTTTTAAAAAGGAACAAAGGCAAAACCCACACCTACAACCAAACCACTAGGGAGACCAGTGAGGTGGAAGCAGAAGGATTTGGAGTTCATGGCCAGCCTTTGCTATATAACAACTTTGAGGACAGCCTGAGCTACATGAGACCCTGCCTCAAAACACACACACACATACACACACATAGACACACAGACACACAGACACACAGACACACACACACACACACAGACATGTCAGGAGCCAGTTCATTATCCAAGAATCAATTAAAGTTCAGAATTCCCTCCTTCTTCATTTTTTAGATTAAGACAGCATTCTTTAGATTAAGACAGTTCTTGTAAAAACTATACAAGGAAACACTGACCTTTTTACCTAAGCACATTCTTGGCTCATAACTGCCTAAATACAAGTCAAGTTTTGGCTTTAAGTCCCCTCACTAACCCTTCTTTCTTCATGCACCTGCAGCCCTACAAAAGCATATATAAGCAGCCTGGAAATAATAAAGATTGGCCACTGGATCAGAACTTTTAAGACTTGTGGTCCTGTCCTTCCTTCCCTTCTGTGTTTCCTGTCCTTGTCATTCCCTCCTTACAAGGGACCCTGTTGAAGTCCCACGGGTTGGGACAACTGGCGCCCAACGTGACCCCACCGCCTGCTACAGGTTGGGAGCATCGTCTTCCAGGAAAACTTGGCAGGCAAGTGAAGTTCATGATCGCCTCGGGACCACCCGCCTGAGAGACAGATCAGTGCACAGGAAAGGAGACAATGCCAGGTAAGAGGTGACTAGCCGTGGGACAGGCGATATCATCACAAGATTTGTACATTTTCAGATCTTAAAGAGGCCCTCAAGATGCGAGGAACACGGGTTAAGATTAAAGATTTGAAAATAAAATTTGATTATATAGGAGATACATGTCCTTGGTTTCCCCAGGAGGGGACGAAAGATGAGAACCGCTGGAAAAGAGTAGGAGACTGTCTCAATGATTATTATAGAATTTTCACACCCAAAAAGGTCCCCATAACAACCTTCTCCTACCGGACTTTAATTAATGACATTTTGAGAGTCCACAAACAGAGCAACCCTGTCTCAAAAACCAAAACCAAACAAACAAAAACAAAAACCGATAAACAAAACCAGACATGGTGGCGTATTTCTGCAATCTCAAGGGAAGCAGGAAGATTCCGGATTCCATGTCATTACCAGCTACATAACAAGTTCAACACAGTAAATAGTAAATAGGAAGTCAGTTCTTTAAAGTCCTGTACTTAAGACCTTTCCAGGTTCCCCATCTATCAGATCTAAAAGCTATCATGTTCCTAGGCCCTAAAGGCCCCAGGTCGCCTTCCCATCATCTCTCTGATCTCCTATTCTCCCCTTTAACATCTCTCTAGGCCTCCTTAGCATTTCTCAAGCAGATCAGGCAGGAGTCAAACTCCAGGCCACTGGCTTGTCATCCTGTTTTCCATATGGAAGAAGGAGAGACCTGGTTCTTGTAAGTTACCCTCTGGCCCCCATAACGGCTACGATCGCAGGAGTGCCCTCATGCACATGCACATACACACAAATGCACACACGCGCACACAATACACACATGCACACACACACATACACAGAAAGAGAGAGGGGGAGAGATGGAGAGAGAGATGTTTAGATGAACTGTGTGTCTGCTCTATGTTCTGTTCCTCAGAGGAACATCCATGTGGGCTGTGTCACCTCCGAGGGAAGAAGGGGTTGGTCTTTCAGGTCAAATGGCTTTTAGCTCCTTGGACGCTTTGTCCACCACCACTTCCCATTTCCTTTGCCCATCAGTGCTCTAAACCATGCCTTCGTCTTGTTACAAATCCTTCTCAGACTATCTCACACAATTCCCCAAATGCCAATGATATATATGAAAATTGATCCCAGGGCCTCATAGATCCAATTTCTCAAAACTCCTAGTGAACTTAAACCTGACATGGTCAAAGCTGAATTTTCTGAGGTGAAGGTGTAGCTCAGTCAAAAAGAGCTTGCCACTTGTGGGTTTGGGGAATACTCAAAGCTATAAATTTGATCTGTAACAGTGGGGAAAAGACACACAAAACTGGGGCTTGGGGTGTGTGGTTCAGTAGATCGAGCTCTAGGCTAGTGTGCGCAGAGCCCTGGGTTTGATTCCCAGCACTGCATAATTAGAAGTGATGATACCTGCCTGTTACTGAAGTCTTGACTTAGAGGTGATTGTGGAAGGTTCATAAGTTCAAGGTAAGGGATGCAGGGGTGGTTCAGTAGTTAGAGGGTACTTCCTGCTCTTCCAGAGGACTTTAGTTTGGTTCCAAGCACCCATGTCTAGTGGTTCACAGCGCCTATATCTCTAGTTCCAGGGTATCTGACCCCTCTTCTGACCTCTGGAGACACTTGCATGTATGTGGTATACACAGAGAGAGAGAGAGACATGTGCATACACATAAATGATACTTTAATAAATCATTTTAAAAGTGAAGTTCAAGGTCATCCTTGGCTGCATGTCAAGTACAAAGCCAGTCTTAGCTATATGAGACCTGGGCTGGAGAGATGGCTCAGCCATTAAAGGCTAAGCTCACAACCAAACATATAAGAAAGAGAGAAAAATAGAACTAAGTGACTGAGCATTCTGTTCTTTAACCTAAAATCTCCTCTGCCTTCACTCAGACATGTTGTCCCTTGTCACATAGCAGGGTACAATTAAGACCAACAGATGTTTCCTCTCCTGGATAGAAGAGGAAACATAAGCAGAATTCATTATTACCAGTTTCAGGTGTGGTGAGCTCTCCTGAATGTCTGTTTAGTCAGCAAGCTGCCGGATACAAGAATACTTATCCTGTTTTCCCTTTAAAGTCCCGAGTTGCTCAGCTGTGAATTAGTGTATTGTTGAACTGCAGATGACTTCAGGATGTTGAGTCTGCTCCAGCTGCCCGCCTGGGGCTGACAGGGGTCACTGAGGTCAGCGGATCAGGTGTACATTTAGAAATGAGTATTGCTTTGTCGCACTGCTAGACTTGCTCTTAGGAAGGGTCTAAATCACGTGTGAAGTTCAGGACAGATGTCTGTCCTCTGCAGACTCTCTAGGAAAATGCTTGGGTTTTATTCTTGCTATGGGCTGTCTCAGGCAGTCACTGGTTCTTATAGAGTGTCCCGCGAAGGAACGTGCTGGTTCTGACAAAATTTTAAAACTGAATATCCAGACAATAGTCCCTAATGCTACATACAACTCCTTATGGGTCCTATTGACATGGAGAGAGACCAAGTAATCTGGTTCTTGGAATGATTGAAGTTTTGGGACTCTTAACGGAAACAGTTGGATTTGTAATTTGTACTTAAGAAATGAGGGAACCTCTGAGTGTGGGCTGTGGACAGATCTGGGGATGTAGTGTCTGTTTCTCTCTACAGACTGCAGCAGGGACCCTCAGTGTTGCTAAGAGCCAGCAGCTCCCTGGTCCTCCTGAACAAAACCTTTATTTTCTTGTTCTGTCTCCGGGGCAGAGATTCCATGCTATCTGTCATGAGATCTGAGAACCCTCTTGGTTCAAGTGCCTGCCACTGGACTTGGACCAGTCGGCTATACTATGGGGACATGATCACATAGTACTTACTATTTATTACTGTACTGAAATTGCCAACACAGAGACAGAGATAGAGAAAGGGAGGGAGGGAGGGAGGGAGGGAGGGAGGGAGGGAGGGAGGGAGGGAGGGAGGGAGGGAGGGAGGGAGGGAGGGAGGGAGGTGGAGAGACAGGAAAGAGAGAGAGAAAAAAAAACTATTAATACAAGGTCAAATGACTGAACTTCCTGGTTCTGGAGAGTTAAACTGTTGCGGACAAGAGACATTATTTGGAGCTATTTTCGGTCCCTCTGAAAGCCATTCACTGTCTGCCCCATGTCTGACCTAATCTTGGGGCTATTCAAATCTTAAAAATGTATTCTCAGCAAACCACTAGCTTCCACCAATCTAAAAGCTGAGAATGTCACCAGATAGCACATGAGGCCTAGAACAGAAATGTCTCCACTTTGCTATAACTAAACCATGTGATGTTTCCACCACTGTATTTTTTTTTTATGTGTATAAGTATTTTACATACATATATATCTGTGGATGACAGCAGAGGGCATCAGATTCCCTGAGACTAGAGTGACAGAGAATTGTGGGCTGTCATGTGGGTACTGGGATTCTAACATGGGTCCTCTGGAGGATCAGCCAGTGCTCTTAGCTACCAAGGAACCCCTCCAGCCCCTCCGCCTATGTACTCTTAGCTGTCTTCCTTTGAAGGCTTGGTTTATAACTCAGTTGGTAGAGTCCTTGCCTAGCACGCACGACACCCTGTGTTCAATCCTGACCACTACACAAATGGAAAACCAACTCCAGCAAGTTGACCTCTGACCCCCACATGTGTACTGCGGCATGTGCTTCTCTCTCCCTCTCTCTTTCTCACACACAGACACACACACACACACACAATAAATAAATAAATAAATGTGTGTTAGTTTGAGTGTAATTGGCCCCCATAATCTCATAGGAAATGGCACTATTAGGAGGTGTGGCTTTTTTGTAGTGGGTGTGGCCTTGTTGGAGAAGTGTGTAACTGTGGGGGTGGACTTTGAGGTTTCCTAAAATCAGCATATCACCCAGTGTCTCACTCAACTTCCTGTTGTCTGAGATATAGGACTCTCAGTTTCTTCTCCAACACCATGTCTGTCTGGATGACATGCTCCCAGCCACATTATAATGGACGGAACCTATAAAACTGTAAGTGAGCCACCTCAACTAAATGTTTTCATTTTTAAGAGTTTCTGTGGTCACTGTATCTCTTCACAGCAATAGAGCCCCTAACTAAGACAAAATGTAAGAAGGTTTTTTTTTTTCCTTTGAGACATATTCTCACTATGTAACCCTGGTTGGCCTAGAACTCATTATATAAACCAGGCTTTCTTCAACTTCACAAAGGTATACCTGCTCTTCCTCCCAAGGACTGTGGTTAAAGTCAGCTACCATGCCAAGTGAATTATAAGCTGATAGGACTAGAGAGGTTGCTCAGTGGTTAAGACCTGGCTCTTGCAGAAGACCCAGGTCTGACTTCCAACACATATATGGTGGCTCACAATCGTCAGCTCCAGGGAGCTGATGCCCACTTCTGACCTCCAGAGCACTGCATGTACTTGCACAAATAGGCATGCAGTCAAACATGCATGCATACATATGAAATAAATAAATCTTTTCTTCCCCCCCTGGCTGTCCTGGAACTCACTCAGTAGACCAGATTGGCCTCAACCTCAGAGATTAGACTGCCTTTTGCCTCTTGAATGCTGGGATTAAAGGTGTGGGCTTCCTCAGCCGCAGCCGCAGCAGCCACCACCACTGCCCCACAAGTAAAGAAACAAATAAAAACAGATTTCCCATACGGCGTGCTATATCACACCTGGACTCTGTGCTGACATAGCACAGACGCTTGCTTGCTCCTTTGTGCTTGATGCAGCACTGATCGTAATAGCTAAGTCACAGAACTAGGCTAGGTACCCGGTAACAGAAACGATGAGGTAAATGTGGCACGCATACACAAAGGAATATTTTTTTCAGTTGTACTGCAGGAAAAAATATGATGTCATTTCAGGGAAAAAGAAAATAAGTAATATGAAGTAAATTAATGATGTATGTTTCTCTTTTGCTGTTTCTATATTTTCTTTAGATGTATAAAATCATGTATGCACCCATGATAGGAAAAACTGTCTAGGGAAAGAAAGGAGCTGTTGGGGGAGGTAGGGAGAGACCATGAGAGCATGTACTCAATGTTCAAATATATGCTTATATGAATCTGTCCTTATACAGCATAGGGCCCTGTACAGTGAATATACACAATAATTGATTTTAATTTTTTGAGATAAGGTCTCATGTAGCACAGGGGGGGCAAGGATGACCATGACCTTCCCATCTTTCTGTCTCCACTTCCCAAGTGCTGGGATTATAGGTGTGGGACTTCATATAAAATGACAATCTAAAAATTAAAATAACTGGATGTGGTGTCACACAACTTTTAGTCCCAACACTCAGGAGGCAGAGGCAGGAGGATCTCTGTGAGTTCTAAGCCAGCCTGGTCTATATTGGGAGCTCCAGAACAGTCAGGGATACATAGACCCTGCATGCACATGTGCGTACGGACATACAAACAAAGCAAGGAGAAAATAAAAAACGAAGAAGCTCAGTGTTGATTTGGAAGCCCGAGCCTCTCTGTGTAGCCTTGAGGACTTCAGAGCGAGCTTCTTAAGGGAGGCTGGTGTGAGCTGAGTTAGCTGCAGTGTTCCGATCTCCTTGGAGATGAATGTGAGGTTGACAGGGTGACAGCTGCACCTCCTTTGTTTTCCACTCCAAAGTCCACTGCTTTTGTACTTGCAAGAAGGTCTGAGCAGAGGCCAACAATCTCAAACAAATGCCAAGAGCAACATAGGGTCTGAAAACAAGCTTCCCGCCTCTTTTTTCTAACAGTCTATGAAGGAATCACTGTGGGGTGTTCATGGCACTAGTTAGTGATATGTCTGCGCTCTACAGGGAAGACAGGGGTGACTTCTCACCTAGCACTAGCAATGTGTGGACACTTTGCCAAAGGCTTTGTAAATGTTATATTTAAATGTTATATTGAGTTATTTTTTTTAAAGATGTATTTATTTTATGTATGAGGGGTTTTTTTGGTTTTTGGTTTGGTTTTTTTTTTTTTGGTTTTGTTTTGTTTTTAATGTATGAGTGTTCTAACTGCATGTATGCCTTTATGCCAGAAGAGGGCACCAGATCTCATTATAGACAGTTGTGAGCCACCATGTGGTTGCTGGGAATTGAACTCAGGACCTCTGGAAAGAGCAGTCAATGCTCTTAAGCACTGAGCTACCTCTCCTATTTCTTTCTTTTCGTTTTTTAAAATAGACTCAGCATGTCACCTCTGCCAAGTTCATGTGCACCTATACCCGAGAATTTGGGACACCCTAAGTTCTTTCTCTTCTTCTTAAATCTCTTTCTGTTTGCCCTTCCGTCTTTATGCACTAGATTCCAGGCTAGCCTTTAACTCACTAGATACTTAAGGATGACCTTGACGTTCTGATCCCTTCTGAACACCTGCCCCCACCTCTCAGGTGCTGCTGGGTTTACACGTGTGTGTCATCACACCCAACTTTACAAAAAAAAAAAAAAAAAGTTCTCATGCCGTTACTCTGCAGCCCAAGTTGGCCTTGAACTTGCATGTCCCTCCTGCCTCAGCTCCCCAGCACTGGGACTATGAATCACCATGCCTGGCCCTTCTGCTGACTTCTGGGGCCCATTCCTCTCATACTACCTGATATCTACTCGGTCCTACTCTCTGATCCCTCCTATCATCCGACCAGCTGCTCTGTGTTTTTTTAACTATACCCAAGGGAGACCCTTAAGGTCTCCTGGCAAAGGGAAACTTAAGCAGGTGTGAATCTGCATGTGGGCCAGCATCTATGTTTGAGGAAAGATCGCCTGCAGACCTGATGCAGAGGGAAAAATGTGTGTGCTCGTTGTAAGGGTCTAGGCCTCTCTGTGGGTGAATGTGAGCCAAGGTGTGTGTAAGTTCTTAGGTGTGCCAGGATGATACACCAAGTGCACAAACACTGAGGTAGTAGCTAGGGGCATCTGGCACCTGTCCCAGCCCCGGCTCACTCTGCTGCCAGCCAGGACCCAAGCCTTCTACTTCTGCTTGTGATGGAATGGTCTGTACTGACCGTTGCTTCCTTCCAGCCCTTATGAATCCTCTGACCACTGGAGGTCAGCTCTCTTCTAGTTTCAACTTTTACATTAAACTCCAAACCCAACCTGCCCTGGGGCCTTCCAGCCGGGTTCATACCAGCAATGCTTTGGACGTACACAAGCAAAGTATGTAGTTCTCCAGAAGAGGAGGGAGGGAGCTAGGCTCTTCCTAGTCTCCTCGGGATACCAAAGACCAAGGAGGGAGAAAAGCTTGCCTTTTGCCTTATCAAGAAGGAAGAGAGGGTCAGCTCCTACTACAGCCCTACCCTCCATCACCAGCTCCCTGGGCTTATTTGCTGGGCCACTCAGTCAGGGATGCAGAGACAGGGAAAGGTACGGGGATGGCAACGCCTAAGTCACAAGCACAAGGACCTAGGCACACAGGAGATGGCACGAAGAATACTGAATGAAGGAGGAGGTGACAGTGCCCTAAATTGGTTTGCTAAGGAGGAAGACACCAAGGTCAGTGATTGAGCAAGAGCAACTACCCCAGGTTCTTTCCAGAACGGGGGATCAGAGAGGTCAAAACCAAATGACACCCCCCTTTTCTTTCCTGGTTTTTGTTTTTGTTTTGTTTGTTTTGAGAAACAAGGTTTTCTGTTACATAGCTCTCTGGCTGTCCTCAAACTCACAAAGTTGACTAGACTGGCCTCAAACTCCCAGAGATCTATCTGACTCTGTCTCCAGAGTTCTAGGATTAAAGGCATGTCCCATTACCCAAGCAGTGGCAGCTCATGCCTTTAATCAAGCACTCAGGGGGCAGAGGAAGAGGATCTCTGTGAGTCTGAGGCCAGCCTGGTCTACGTAGTGAGTTTCAGGCAGGCAGGGCTACACAGAGAAACCCTGTCTCAAAAGAGAAAAACAACAAAGCCCTACGACTTCTGACTGCTGCGGCCCAGGGCTTTGTACATACCCTTCTTTCATCTGCTCACGTGTTAATATGTTCTATTCTTGCCTGAACAAAAACAAGAACTTTCTACTTCTCGGTAGTTTGTTTCTTGCAGAATTGAAAGCCAGAAATAGAAAGCATGAGCCTGTCAGGTGACTGAAACTGCCTTTAGTAATGATGACTTTGTGCCAAACCAGCTGGCCCGCCTGCCTGTCACATACACATGCTGAACTCTCACCCCCTAAAGTCCCAACTGGGCGTCATTCACCCTGACACTCCTACCTAGAAAGTCCATCCACTTGGTGAGGCCCTTCCTCATCTTTCAAGACTGAGAGGAAATGTCAGCCACATTCACCTCTGTGGCCTGTGGATTAATTAAGCATCGTTCAGTTATGTCTCCCAATTCTGGGAACTAACCAATGTGTGTACTCTATTGTGTTGTGGAATATTATTTTTACTGGGCAAAGATGCACTTATGCTGCAAAATATTACCTTAACTAAGTGAAGGTGTGTTACGTATGTTTCTATGGGATAGATAGATAGATAGATAGATAGATAGATAGATATAGATATAGATATAGATATAGATATATACTTTAAATAAAATTGCCATTAACAACGTGGAATAATAACACTCTTGGACACCAAACGATATCAAATAATGATGACTTTATGCAAAGCCATCTGGCCAGGGCCAGGAATGAATTAACTTTGAGTCACTGGCTAATGAGATCCCATAGACCGTGTCCCCCAAACATTATAGGTGGGTGATTACCATTGTTCTTGGCTAACCTCTAGAACTTGATAGTAAGAGCCTATTGCTGAAAACAGCGTATATGTGAGTCACAGAACATGAAGAAATCTAGCTGGTACTGACCTGAAAACTTAATCCACACTGGTTAGCTTTCGTAACGCTGAAAGAAGCTATGCATGATACTGAAGGGGAAAAGTAAGATTTACCCAGCTGTGAGTTTCAATAAGAGTGTCCTGGGGCTGAAGAGATGGCTCAGTGATTAAGAGCATTTATTGGTCTTCCAGAGGACCTGGGTTCATCTCCCGGCACCCACATGGCAGTTCATAACTCTTTGTAACTCTTAAGATCCGACGCCCTCACCCAAACATAACAAAAATGCACATAAAATAAAAATAAATAAATAATATTTTTTAAAAAAATACTGTCAGGCAAGACATTTGGACTGGTGCAATAGCGGTACAAATGTTATGGTACTAACCAACCACTTTCTATTTAAATTTAAGGCCTACTTCACGAGACAGAACCCATGCCTGACACAGTTATCAGGGTCAAGAACCTATGACTAAATAAGTCATACAGCCTAGGAGAAAAACAACTGTTTTTCTGCTAAATGTATGTAATAGTAAACCAACTCCCAAAGACTTATCACTATACCCATACCCATCTCTCAGTCTGCATCAGAGATGGCAATTATCACAGAGACCCGCAACTGATCACCGTGAACGAAATAAAAAAAAAAAAAAACCGCAGTGCTGTGGGATTAGGCTCTTGTACACTGTAAATAGTTGTCACTGTAAAGACTGGTTTAATAAAATGCTGATTGGCCAGAAGCTAGACAGGAAGTAGAGGCGGGGCAACCAGACCAGGAGAATTCTGGGAAGCAGAAGACCAGGGAGACACCAGCAAGAGGCAGAGGAAGCAAGACAAGAATGCTGCAGTGAGAAAAAGTACCAAGCCATTGGCTAAATATAAATAAGAGTAATGGATTATTTTAAGTGTAAGAGTTAACAAGTAATAAGCCTGAGTTATAGGCCAAATCGTTTATAATTAGTATAAGCCTTTGTGTGTTTATTTGGGACTAAGCAGCTGTGGGGCTGCCTGGGCGGGACTGATTACACTGCAGAGCACTCATCACTACATGAGGTATATCTATATCTCATTCCTTCCTCCCAAGGCTCAGGGATCACCTAGGGAAAAGTGGGGGAGGAGACTGTAAGAGTTAGAGGATATAGATGATAGCAAAATAATGTTTTCCAAACACAAGGCAGTTGCACTTATGAACTCACAGTGCTTGTGACAACATGCACAAGACCTAAGCAAACACCAGCCAGATAAAGGCCCAGCATAGAGGATGTAGACGGTCACAGTCTCACCCCTAGCTGACAAACTGTTAATGGCTGTTGGAAGACAGTTGGCTTTCTCTTCCTTTTTATAAAAGTTTTCGTTATGTGTGTCTGTATGTGAGTATGTGACCATGAGTTCGGATGCCCATGGATGCCAGAGGCACAGGATCCTATCAGAGTTAAGCAGCTTGAGGCACCAAATACAGTGCTGGGAAATCAACTTGGGTCCTCTAGAAGATCAGTAAGTGCTCTTAACTACTGAGCAATCTTTCCAGCCTTGAGTCTGTGTTCTTTAAGAGTATGGCCCCTTGAATGTCAAGCATGCACTAGTGGATAGCCCCATACCCTGAGGGGTTATTTCAAATGAACAAAAAAAGCCAGGAGGAGGTTTTAATGTAAATACTGGTTTAATAAAATGCCTTTAATCCTAGCACTTGGGAAGCAGAGGCAAACAGATCTCTAAGTTCTAGGCTAGCCTGGTCTACAGAGCAAATTCCAGGCCAGCCAGGGATGCACAGAGAGATTATCTCAATAAAGGGGGAGGGGGGCTAAGGCTGGATAATGGCTCAGTGGTTAAAAGTATGAGTGCTCTTCCAGAGGTCCTGAGTTAAATTCCAGGCAACCACATGGTGGCTCATGCCATCTGTAATAGGATCTTATTCCGTCTTTCCTTCCTTCTTCTTCTCTTCCTCCTTCTCCTCTTCCTTTTCACAGAGACAGGGTTTCTCTGCGAAACAGTCCTGGCTGTCCTGGAACTCACTCTCTAGACCAGCCTGGCCTCAAACTCACAGAGATCCACCTGCCTCTACCTCTCAAGTACTGGGATTAAAGGCATGCACCACCCACCACTGGCTTACAGGATTGTTTCTCTGCAGCATTACTTCTGTGAATGTCATACACACACACACACACACACACACACACACACACACACACACACACACACAGACACACACACAGACACACACACAGACACAGACACACAGACACAGACACACAGACATACATACATATACATACACACACACACACACACACACACACACACACACACACACACCACACGAGATTATGTTATTCCCTTGTAAATAATTGTCCCACCCAGTGGTTTAATAAAAAGTGCTGATTGGCCAAAGGCAGGCAGGAAGTGTGGGCGTGGCTACCAGACTAGGAAAACTCTGAGAACAGGAAGAACAGAACAGAATGCCAGCCACAGAGAAGCCGGAAGAAGCAGAGGACAACTATGCTGCTCTGAGAAAAGGTACCGAGCCCCATGGCTGAACAGGATAAAAGTCATGGGTTAGATAAGGATAAAGAGTTAGCAAGTTATATGCCTGGGCCTGAGGCCAATCAGCCTAAAACTATTGTAAGCATCTGTGAGTCTCTGTGGGTCTGTGGGCCTAAACCTTGAGGCTGGGCCTGAAAGTCCAGGCCAGAAACCTCATACTACAAAGGGACAGAACCTCATACTATAAATGGCAGCCCAACGTGGGTAAAATATACCCACATAAAGCCATAGAAAGCTTAAAAAACAGTCTAGAGCACAGGAACTAAAGCCCAAAGTAGCTTCCGAGTTATGTCTCTGAAGTGGCTCGTGGTAAAGAGACTGAGTGGTATATGGGATTAAATTATAAAATGGTGTGTTTGCTACATGCAACTTTGTAGGCAGAGTTTACTTAGAAGGCACCAGTACCAGATAGATATTTATTAAAATATAAATCAGAACTCACGGTACAGTTAACAGATTACAGTAGCACCTGAACAGGGACTGGAGTCTGGAACGGTGAACGAGTGATGGACAGACGGTGGAGTCGTTCCTATCCCCAATCATCCAGGAACCAGGAAGAGCGCGTCTCGTGTTCCAGAAGCCCCTTTTCAATGGGCTCCCCCCCCCCCTTCAGGGGCCCGGTGCCCTGTATAAGTGTCTTTTAACCTTATCAGCTGACACCTGAATCCCACAACACAACTTAAGGTGAACAAGGCCAGTTCCTGAGTCTAGATGTAAGCAAAGAGCTCTGTATGGTGGATTTAAAGTTTCTATTAATGAGGACAAAAAGAGAATAGAGTCAAAAATGGCTTCTTAGTGTCGATGTTTTCTTGGATCAGCTCTGTTTGCCAAAGGCAAAATGAGACTGGGCTTTAAGAGAAGTTTCCTGATTCAGCCTTAGAGGCAAAACACTTGTGAGCCTTTTAAGAGGCTCTGCTGCCTAATATTAAATGGAGTTAATGAGCTGCAGATGGCAAAGCTTTACTTGGTAATTATATGGACCCTAAAATTCCCCAGAGTACCTGGGTTAAAAAGATAAATTCTATGAAATTAAACTAGGAGCTGGGTGGAGACATCTACACATCCTACCAACCTTGAATCCTGACAGATTAAAGGTGTGTTCAGAAATTGAAAGAAATAGAAGAATCTGGGTGGAGTCAATCACCCTAGCCAAGCAAAGGTGTGGTCAGAGACAGAAAAAGTTAAGAAATAAATATACAGCATAGACAGTTTTTTTTTTTTAAAAGTCTAAGTGGTTTAGAGTGTGTTGAAAATATATGTACATAGCCTTAGAGAAAGAAAAGGTAGAGAAAGCCCTTAAAAAAGAAATAGAGTAAAATAAATAAAAAAAATAAGCCATTTAAAGATGGAAAATACAAAGAGTGTCTGGATACTGTATGTTATTGTCTTATCTTTAAGCTTCTTGACTGAAAAGGACTTAGTAAAAGCTGCTAAAAGACAGTTGATTATAAATGCTGTTGGATTAATTCAACCTATATATTTTGTAAATGAGTTTACTTTAAAACTGAAATCCAAAGATATGCTACTTTGGAGAAGAGGTTTTCTTTTTATTTTCACAGAAAATGAGAGGCTGTGGATTTATTCTTGGATAAAGAACATAAAGTTTGGTAGAGGAAGACCTTCTGAAAGATCTCCAGTGGAAATGGATGGCCCAGATGATTCAGCATTTCAGAGCACCTCTGTTGAAGTTTCCAGGTCTCTGTATCCAGAACAATTTGAGACTGGCTGAGATGACTCAGCCTTAGACACTACTCCACTAGACTTGTGCATAATCTTACATTTTTCTTTGGATTCTTATGAGATTGCCAATGCCCCCATTCAGCAGGAAGTAGCCTAGAGAACAAACATGAATTATGGATGTTCGTGTTTATTTACAGTGTTGTTTATAAGTTGTTATAGATAAGGGGGGGAAGAATACTAGATTTGGAGTTCTTTTTGTTTTAAAAAGAAAAGGGGATATGTGGGGGATTATGTTGTTCCACTGTAAATAATTGTCCCAGCCTATAAGTTTAATAAAAAGCCCTGATTGGCCAAAGGCAGACAGGAAGTGTGGGTGGGGCTACCAGACTAGAAAAACTCTGAGAACAGGAAGAACAGAGCAGAATGCCAGAGAGAAGCTGGAGGAAGCAGAGGACAACCATGCTGCTGTGAGAAAAGGTACTAAGCCCCATGGTTGAACAGGTCATCGGTTAGATTAAGGGTACAGAGTTAGCAAGTTATATGCCTGGGCCTTAGGCCAATCAGCTGAAAACTATTGTAAGCATCTGTGTGTCTCTGCAGGTCTGTGGGCCTAAACCTTGAGGATAGGCCCGAAAGTCCGGGCCAGAAACCTAATACTACACGCACACACGGGCTCCCATGATGGCTCCTTCAGACTCAATTCCAGCTTCAGAGAGACCTTTGTGTTGGAATCTTCTCTGAGTTTGTGCATTCCACAGAACACTTCCGGGTTTGTTTTCCACTAGGATCCCTCATCTGCACCATGCTCACAGAACTTGCTCTAAATTATGCTGAGTGCTTCAGCTCACCATTTTAGGTCTGAATCCTGACATTGGAACTCTGGGAAACCTAGGAGTTCATTTCGTCTCTCATAGATCTATTTTTAAAAGGATGAAACATGCTTGTCAAACACTACATTGTAGGTGGTGAGACCATCAGAATGAATTGCTCTCTAGCTCATGGCTCTCCTGCCTTCTCCTTCCTTAGCTATATGCTTCTTGAAAATGGTGCAGACCTATCTCTATTTCATTATTTTCTCTTAGACCAGCCTTCTGATAGCAGTATTGAGTCATCAAAGATCTAGTCTTAGATACTTTCTTGGACCTTTGGGTCATTTCTTAATCATCTTTGTATTAACCAATTTCTCCTCCCAACTTTTATTGTCTGCAACAGTAAAGGCTCCCAATTTTCCTAATTCTCAGATTGTTCCTTCATTCTCAATATTCACACATTTAGAGAAATTCTTTGCAATGAGGTCAGAGTTGGGATTCGCTATTCTACTTAGTTCCTATTCCTGTTTGAATCGCTGTAGTTGGTTGTTTTACTTTGGGGACCCACCTCCCAAATACATATACTGAGTCTTATTTTTACTTAGGAATGCCCGACCTTAGCTTAGCTTGCTTCTAGCCAGCTTTTCTTTTAATTTTTTTTCATTTTACATACCAACCACAATTCCCCCTCCCTTTAGCCAGCGTTTCTTAAATTCCCTACCTTTGGCCTCTGGGCTTCTACCTTTCTCTATTTTATACAGCTTTCTTTCCCTCTTACTCTGTGCCTGGCTGTGTGCTGGGTGACTGCCTCCTGGTCTCCTCCTTTTCTCAACCCTCCCTCTTCCCAAGTCTAGATTTCTCCTATTTATTCTCTCTTCCTATCCATCTCTCCTGCCTGCCTGGCTATTAGCCAGTTAGCTCTTTATTAAACCAATCAGGTGTTTTAGGCAGGCAAAGTAACACAGTTTTACAGAGTTAAATAATTGCAGCATAAAAGAATGCAACACATCTTTGCATCATTAAACAAATATTCCACAGCATAAACAAATGCAACACATCTTAAACTAATATTCAACAACAACAAAAAAACTCCATATATTTAATTCCTTATTTGTATGTTGGCTGTTTGGCTGCTTGTCTGCATGTGTGTGTGTAAGTGCCAGAAGAGGCCAATAGGAAGCATCAGATCCCCTGGGCTAGAGTTAATAGGAGGTCAACAACTGCCCAATGCTAAGTCCTCTTAACTGATGAGCCATCTCTCCACCATGAGCCTCCATACTTTTACCTTCACAATGGTGACTCCTTCCTGGAAAGCATCCAGATTTATTGTATCTTACCCATTTTATGCTATTCAAGAATGTCAGCACTCAAAACAAATATATGCTCTTTAAAGTATTTATTAGCTGTACAAAACTAAACAATTCCGAGTTCTGTTTCTTCAAGGTATTTTTCTTCAAAGGCTGGCATGGCTGAGGTTTCCCAGACTCTCAGCTTAATGAAGTTTTGACAGAACATGTCATCTTTTCCTGGTAAATCTTCCTAGAGCATACAGACATTTCTCCTTACTCCACAGACCTTTGAACTGCATTGAAAATTAGGGATATCTGCCATAAAGAGAAAGAAGTTCAAAGATGTTCAGATGAGTGCTTCTCAAAAGCTTTTGAATGCTAAATGTTGGGAGAGGGACAGTTTCAATGTTTTATTCTTCCATTTTTATAAAAAAATCAACTGTTTTAAAGAAACTTCTAAGAATGCAAAGAGATTTAAGGGAAAAGATCCACACACTGTTAATCAGTTTCAGTGATGGGAGTCTCAGGCTTAAAGTTTTCACAACATCCAAAACACTTCCAAAACCTTTAATGCATCCTCTTCACCAATTGCTTTAACTATTACACAAATCAATTTAGAAGTCCACAGACCTGAGAGATGCCTAAGAGGTTAAGAACACCTCCTCAAGGCTTGAGAGATGGCTCAGCAGTTAAGAGTACTGACTGCTCTTCCAAAGGACCTGGGTTCAATTTCTAGTACTCACATGGCAACTCACAACCATCTCTAACTCCAGTTCCAAGGGATCTGGGGCATCCTCACACAAATACAGATATACATGCAAGGCAAGATCCCAATGTTCATTAAAAAAAAAAAAAAAAAATCTCAAAATGTATTGTTCTTGTAGACGACTCAAGTTCAGTTCCCAATCCTGCACCCATATCAGGTGGCTCACACTGCATGCAACTCTAGTACCCATGCATCTGACACCCTCTCTCCCACCTCAAATTCCTCGTATACTCATGCAGACACAAGCACATGAAACCATCCATTAGGAACTTTGGTTTTAGTTTAGGGTGCAATTTTATAGATTTAAATGTTTTTGTATGTTTTGCATGTATTTTAATGTATGCACTACATGTATGCAGTCCTGTTGCCCAGAGGCCAGAAAAGAGGGTCAGATCCCTGGGAACAGGTAGCTGTTGAACCATGTGATATGGATGCTGGAATTGAACCAGGTCCTCTGCAAGTACAGCAACCACTGAGACATCTCTTGAGCCCCTTAATGTAGGTGAGTGTACACCGTGTCTGTTGAGATTCAACTTGAGCTGTCATTTTTTTGGTAACATTCATCATGATTTTGAAGATGAAGTTTTTCACTGGCCTGGAGTTTTCCAAGTAGCTTAAGCTAGTGGGCCAGCAAGCCCCAAGCACATACCACCAAGCTTGGTTTTGTTTTGTTTTGTTTTAATTAGGTCTGGGATTAAACTCAGGTTGTCTATACAACCTCGGAACTTTGTTAATTCTGTAATTTCCTGACCTCTAGAACAAAGGATAGCTAGAAAAAATAAAGCTTGAAAATTGCCCTTCCTGGGGCTGGTGAGATGGTTCAGTTGGCAAAGGTACTCACTGCCAAGCCTGGAGACCTGAACAAATCTCCAAGACATACATGATAGAGATGCTGGTTCCTGCAGAATGTCCTCTGATCTCCACAGGCACATCAAGGTACAAAAACACTTCCCATCCCACAAAACAAATAAATGTAATTTTTAAAAATGCGAAGACATTAGCTCATTAGTTACAGGGGCATTGCTCATACTTTAGCATAATTTTTTCCTGGTATATTAATGCAAAAATTTTAATACTTCAGTGAATTGTATTGATTCCTCTTCCCAACTACTTTTGATTTTTATTAAAGTCAGCCTTCAAAAGTTTATCAATGGCAAATATTTGCCTCAAACAACAGAACTTTGCATCTTAATGTTTTTAGTAATCTTAGATTTTTCTGAATCATTACTCAAGATATCTTACCCAACCCCTCACATGATAGAACATCTTATTATGTATATCCATGAATATCCTGTAACTTATCCTGAGTCCCTAGTAAGCAAATACTAATTTTTAAAAATTGGTTTTGGGGGGGAGGAGTGCTGGAGACATGGTCAAGTAGTTGAGAGCGTTTATTGCTCCTGCAGAGGACCAGGTTTGTTTTGATTCCAGAACCCACATGGTGGACCCACAACCATCTGTAACTCAAATTCCAGGGAATCAAATACCCTCTTCTGATACCCTTTGATTTCCACAGGTATCAAGCATGCACAGGGTACACATATATACATACAGGAAAAATAATCACATAAATGAGTGTTTTGTCTACACACCTGTGTGTGCACCTGGTGGCCACAAGAGGGCATTGGATGCCCTCAATCTCCAGTTAAAGATAAGTTGTGAGTTGCCTTGAGTGCTAAGTCCTCTGCAAGAGCATTAAGTGTTCTTACCTGCCGAGCCATCTCTCCAACCATATATTTTAAAAATTAATTCTATTTATGTATGTGCCCATGGCCGTGACAGGCGATGCAGGTGAAAGGACATAGGACAACTGGGCTCTCTTCTACCATGTGGATCTTAATTATAAGGTCACCATGCTTGGCACTAAACCATCCTGCCAGCCCCAAACTATTTTTACTACCTCCTTAAGGAGTCAAAAATGACCCAACAAAGTATCTTATGCTGAATCTTGGCAACTTCCAGATGGTTTAAGATTTCCTTTTGTACATCAAATACCAGATTTTTTAATACTTAAACTAACAGTTAAAAGAATGTGAAATGTTACAAATCTTAATGAAAAACACTTGAATGTTTCTTTGAAGCCAGTGTAATAGAAAAATGTACTTTAGTAACTCAAAAGTGATCAAAACACACCAAATATCCACTTTTTTTTCTTTTTTGCATCTGAGACATTGTCTGTGTAATCCTGATTGGGCCTAGATCTCTATATAGACCAGATTGTCTTCAAACTCACAAATCCATCTGCCTAAGTGCTGGGTTTAAAGGCGTTGGAACAGTACGCCTTGGCCTAGTCACTTTTTATACCTTCCTTCTGTTGAGACAAAGCCAATCTGGCTTCCAGCTTTTGCTTCAGCCTTCCCAACTGCTGCTTTTACAGGGGTGAGCGGTCTCTACTTCAGTCTCTCACATACCAACCAGCTTTTATATTTAGTGTATGCACCTACCTCTCACAGCTATTTTTGTTTTCTGACATTCTTACAACATTGCCCAGACTAGCCTGGAGCTCACAGTGGAACCCAAGCAGGCCTTGAACTAAAGGCAACCTTCCTTCCTTACCCTCCTGATAGGAACTCAGGCCTAAGCTACCATGTCCAGTTCTAAATTTAGCTAAAGATGTTATAGGGCTGGGCAGTGACAAATACCACTAATACAGCACTGGGGATAAGAAAAGGGTCTTGAGTTTAAGGGCAATCTAAATGACAAAGCAAAGTCCTATCTAAAAAAAACAAAACTAAACAAACACGCCATTAGGGTTAGGGAGATGGCTCAGTAGGTAAAGGCACTAAGCTTGCTAACCTGAGGCCAGTCCCATATAATGGAAAAGATCTGCTCCAGCTGTCCTGTTCTCATCCACATGTATCATAGCATGCATTTACCTCTCAACACCAACACACAAAATTAAATTTGGGGTTTTTGTTGTCTGTCCGTCCCCGTCCCCCCCCCCTCCCCAGGTAGCTTCTCTGTATAGCCCTGGCTGTCCTGGAACTTATGAGCTCAGAGGTCTGCCTGCTTCTGCCTCCTACACGCTGGGATTAAAGGCATTCACCACCACCCAGCAAAAATAAGAATTTTTAAAGTATCAATGGCTCAGCAGTTAGAGCATCTGTTGTACTTGCAGAGCACCATGTTCCATTCCATCACAAACACAGCAGCTCACAATCACCGTAATGGATGTGATGCTCTTCTCATCTCTTCACAGGCCCCAAGACACACATGATATACAGACATGCAGATAAAACAGTTAAATACAATCTTTAAAATACAAGTAAACTGGGGTAACTGTTTAGACTGAGTGTTTAGCAAGGGCAAGGCCTTGGGTTGTCTTCACTGTGTGCAAAACACACAAGCCAGCCTCTTAAAACTACAAGCTTTTCTATTACTCAGTCTAATTAGAGAGCTATGAATATATTTTATCCACTAAACCTGAACCTTTCTAAATTATACCTCATTTCTAGTATCACATGCAAAAACATGCCATTTGCTTTAATATAGTCCTCATACTGATAAAAATATTCAAAACTTTCATGGAATCTCACGATATAACATGGACTAAATAGCATCATTAAAGAGCCAGTAAGCTCCACATTCCATCAAAATAAGCATTAGAGGTTTAAGGATGGAGGAGAGAGGGAGCTAAGTTTTAGGCCACCCTAAGTTATAAGATGAGAACCTCTTTCAACGAGCCAGCAACAAAGGGAAGCACACTCTGTTCTTAGCACTTAATACATTATATCCTGTATTTTGTAATGCAGCAGTAAGGGGATATAAAATAGAAAAGAGGCACCATGAAGATTTAGACAATTAAGGTAAGCAGAATGACTTTTAATACACCAGTTAATGTTAATGAGACACAAGTCAAACAGACAAGTGCAAATGTTTCAGACCAAAGTTAATAGAAAAACAAATGAGACATCTCTTTTCCTTTGGAGGGCAACATCTATAACAAACCGTGTTAGTCGAATGGCTAATCACAGGTAAAATGTATTTTGTGTAAAACTTGGAATAGTCAGAAGTCATTCTGGCATTTCAGACAGCTATGTACAGTATTACCAAGATCAATTTATATACACAAATATTGAAGAGAAACTGGGCGAAACATTTAAAGATAGGCTAACCATACAACCAAGTACAAGACTTGACAGGAGGAAGGAAACATGTTTTAAAGTCAGAGAAGGACATTTTAAGAAAAAAATTACAAAACCAGTAATAATTATACTACATTAATACAGCGTTCAAATAGGGAGGGAGTAGGTGCACTTTTTCAATGCACTAGCTTCAAAGTCCAAAGGAAAAAAAGGCAAAGCTGCTTTTCATGAAGAGCAGCTACATATTTCACATAATTGTCTTGAAAGAAAGCCTATTAACAACAATGATTGTTTAATGCTAGTTTTACAGCAAGAGGAAGCTAAAATAGCAGCAAATTCACAAGGCAAGGCTTCCACAGGATGACCATCCCATGGCGCACACGACGCCTAAAGTGCTCCCAATTGGATATACAAGTACAATTCACAATAGAAAAAAAAGAAACATAGACTGACACAGGTACATCAGAGGCTGAGTAGTACTGAGTTTCTGAGCATTTCCCTTTTTGAAGGGAGAGGATGTTCGTAATAAAGCCCTTGAGTCCTTTCTAAGGGTCATAACAAGGAAAGATACCTTTCATCACACTGCAATAGTGAATAAGCAGCACACCACCACAGTGGTTAACCCTGCCAAGGCTGGCGGAACATCCAACAGTGACTGACATCTTACATGAAACACATGGGAAGATGAGACAAAAGCCTGACATAGCCAAGTCAGAATATAGCTCCCAACTGTAATTCACCTAAGTCCCAAAAGGCATTTCAGGAAAACTACTGATACCAATGGACAAAGTAATCGCAAAGCGGATTCTAGCAGTGATTTCAACCTAGCTTCCTCTTGTCACAGTTTTTTTTGGGGGGTGGGGTGGGGGAGGCAGTGAGGAGATGTGAGTTCAGTATATAGTAAGGCTGACAGAGCGGTTCATTTTCTTTCCAATAAGTCGAGAAGTTCTATTACTCTGAGTGATGGACCTAGTGGCCATCCGATCTGTGAAGAGTGCCCGTTCCTCAGCTGCAACTTTGGCTGCCATCTGGGCTTTCTTGAGTTCTCTACAGAAATAAAAAGAGGAAACAAGACATTTAATTTACCTACTGTATTAATCCCATGCAAAGAGTTTAAGAGGCAAAATACAAACAAACTGAATTGGTATGCTGGCTGGTTTTCTACCAACTTGACACAAGTTGGGGTCATCAGACTGAGAAAATATGTCTTCAAGATCAGGCTGTAGGCAAGCCTGCTTCTTAGTGACTGGTGGGGGAGGGCCCAGCTTATGGTGGGGAATACCTCCTTGGGTTCTATAAAAAAGCAGGCTGAGCCAGAGCCAGGTGGTAGTGGGGTGGTGGAGCACACCTTCCCAGCACTTGGGAGGCAGAGGCATGTGTCTGTCTGTGAGTTAAAGGCTAGCCTGGTTTACAGAGCCATTTCCAGGCTAGCCAGTACTGTTAAACACAGAAAACTCTGTCTCAAAAAACAAAATCAAACAAACAAAAAAAGAGATTGATCAAGCCCTGAGGAACAGCTCCAGATTCCTGCCTGGACTCCCTCAATGGACTGTGATATATAAGTCAAATCCCTTCCCCAGCAAGTTGTTTTGGTCATGGTGTTGTTTGTTCATCATAGTAACCCTAACTAGGACAATTATCATTAAGAAATATTCACATACTGTCAATTATTCTAAGATGCAACTGAGAAATAGAAAAATAAGTTTTTGTTTATGACTTGTTTTAGTTTATGACTTCTGCTTTTAGAATTAAATAATAAAGATGTTAGTAAAGACTTTCTTAAATAATCTCAAATTATACTTCAATTTGTATCAAAGACAAAAGGTATATAATTTTTTAGAATTTAAGTATAAAAATCTTAAAATTGAACATAAAACCTTTCTAGTCAAAATGGCAGCAAATTGAATTAGAAGGGGTACAAAGTCAGCCTCTTCTATATAGTAACATCAAGGTTATTCAGCGCTATATGAACTCCCATTTCAAATAAGAAACAAGCTGGAGCCTGGTGGAATTCGTTTACAATTGAAGCACTAAGGGGTGATACTGTGGTATAGGAGTTCAAGGCTAGCCTTGGCTACATACTGAGTTTGAGGCCAGCCTGGACTATATGAGATACTATCCAAAAAAAAAAAAAAAAAATTAAAGGATGAAGGATGAAAGGTATAGATCAATGTTACAGAACTTGCCTAAATAGGCAAAGGCCTTGTATTCAATCCCTAGTATTGAGACTCAGAGATGCCATACCTGGCCAGGGCTGGTGATATGGCTCATTGGTGAGGATATCTGTCACCAAGTCTGACACCCTGAGTTTTGAGCACCAGAACCCACATGGTAGAAAGATCAAAACATGGCATGTACAATGCACACACACAAAATAAATGAAATGTAACTCAAAAAAAAATAAGCATGAGGAGCCCCCCCCCCCCCATCCACATAAAAAGCAGAGTGGGGGGTGAAGATTTAGCTCAGCGGTAGAGCTACAGATATGGTCTTCAGCCATAGCGGTGAAAAACAATACGGGCGTGATGGCACAGGCCTGTAATCTCAGAGCTGGGGAGGCAGAGACAAGAGAATCCTGAGGGCTTCCCCAGACAGCCAGTCTAGTTCAGGGAGAGACCCTATTTCAAAAATTAAGCCCGTTGTGGTGATGCACTCACTTAACTGCAGAGGCAGAGAGGGGCAGAAGCAGAATCTCTGAGTTGAGGCCAGTCACGGATACTCAAAATCTTTAATGTCAGCAAAATTAAAATTAGATATATGTATGGATGATTGTTTTATATGCATGTATGTCCAGGCTTAATATATGTACCAAAGAGGCCAGAAGAGGGCAATGGGTCCCCTGGGACTAAAGTCACAACAGTTGTGAGTCTCCACAATGTGGAGCTGGGATTTGAACCTTAGTCCCCTGAAGAGCAGCCAGTAGCCAGTACCCTTAATTGTGGAGTCACTTCTCCAGCCCTCTTTTCCTGAATCTCCGCACTGAGATTATAGACACAAGACTCTGTACCCAGCTTTTACAATCTTGGGTGTTCATGTTCATGTGGGAACCTTACCACTGCCTTAACACCAGTTAATATTCTTAATGTACATAATTACAAAGTTTGACAAAAACGCTAAATGATCTTTCAAAATTTGAGAATGAGAATTACAGAGTAAAAATTTTTAAAAAATACAAAAAACAACCTCCCCCAAAAAACAACTCCTTACTTCTGTAAAAGAGAATTTTTGAATTTTTCAGCATTCAATTCTATTCGTAACTGCTCGGCACTCTTTCTAGATGCAGACAGCAACACTGAATGCTTCACCAGCACCATTGCTGAAGGCCTTCTTTCTGGATCGGGATGAATCATAACCTGAGAAACAAAAGTAAAATTGTGGTTAAAAACTACTACTTATGGCTGGGCATGGAGGCACACAGCAGGCAGTGGCAGGGGGATCTCTGAGTTCAAGGCCAGCCTGGTCCACAGAGAGTTAAAGGATAGCCAAGGGTACATACACAAAGAAATGAGAAACCCTATCTTGAAAAACCAACCAACCAACCAACCAACCAAAAACCCTACTTATGGCCAGGTGTAGTGGTTCGTGTCTTTAGGTTCCAGCCTTCAGGAGGCAGAGGCAGGCAGACCTCTAGATTGTTCCTAGGACAGCCAGAGCTACAGAGACCCTGTTTCTAATGTTTTGTGACATCTGTGTTTTAACAAATAAAGCTTGCCTGGATATCCAAAAAGGGGGGGGGGGGGGCTCTCACACCTTTAATCCCAGCACTAGGGAGGTAGAATGATAAGGCAGGGTAGAGACAGAATCTTAGGCTCTTTTGATCAGAGGATCCAGAGAGGTAAGAAGTCATTGGTGGCTGCTCTTCTGCTTCACTGATCTTTCACATTATTACCCCATATCTGATTCCTGGTTTTTATTGATAAGACTAATTAGGTTCATGCTTCATCTGGCACCCCACGTTGAGGCAGTTTCCCAAATAATTCACTCAAAGGCTTAATTACTTATAAATGCTTGGCCAATAGCTCAGGCTTGTTACTATCTCTTACATTTTAAGTTAACTCATATTCCTTATTTATGTTCTGCCATGTGGCGGTACCTTTATTAGTATGGTGCATTCATCTCCTACTCCCTCTGTCTGTCTACTGATTCCATTCTTCTCCTTCCCATCTTCCATAGTCTGGTCACCCCACCTATACTTCCTGCTCAACTACTAACCAATCAGTGTTTTATTAAACCTACTTGAGTGAAAAATCCGTACAATGTGTATAAGAGGATTATTCCACAGTCCTCTAAAAAACCCAGCTAAACAAAAGATTCCTTGGTAAAATGCTGAGGTGTTACTAGAGTATTTCACATATGACACTCACTTTTAGTAACTCTGTCAAGTCCTGGGAAAGCACTTGTGGGATCCGAGGTAACCGACCCTGCCTGATCTCATGCCACTGTTCTCCATTTCTGGGAAGGGGTTCAGCACCAGCAGCACATGCAACTGTGAGAGCAAGAGCAAAAATATCTGCTTTCGGTAGATGGCTATAGTTCTGTAAAATTTAAAAGAGAAAAAAAAAATAAAGATAGTGGTCAAAATAAAACATTGCACTCCATGACAGCCTATGTAAAATCACATTAAAACCTTTTTCAGGGCCTGAGTTTGAGGCAGCTTGGTCTACACCGTGAATTCCAAGGTAGCCATGGCTACATGGTGAGACCCTGGGGTGGGAGGGAGGGGACGGGGGATAACAGAAACAAGTACTCCTAACTGCCTAAGTATCTCTCCAACAGCAAATAACTGCTGGGGGAAGGGGTAAATATATATCTAAAAATAGATGCTGTTTTATCAGTTGCCCAGTGCCTTTGGGGGCACATATACAGACAATGTGCACGGAGACTAAGTAATTAAGACTTTATGTGACACACTATGTCGTAATTTACCTTTCATTCCCTTAGTAATAAATACAACATCTTCACATCGTTCTCTATGAATACATGTTCATTTGCATAGGAAAAACTCCTAGGGCTGAAAATTGCGGGTCAATGGAAACGTGACTTTTAAATATCAATATAGTGAGAGTTGGTCTCGAGAAAGGCTAGGCAACTTTGGAGTTCTACTTGTAGTAAATAGAACAATTTAATAAATATCCCTGGGTGGTGGTTTAGACTTTCTACTTTTAGTCTACTAGTTGCTTAATTTTCAACATATTCGAAATCAATCTTCTCTCAACTGTTAAGTGGTACAAAGCAAATACTATAAACCAAGGAAAAGTAAATTACCTCTTGTAAAACTTCATTTGCTAGAAAACGACTATCACCTTCTTCAACTTGTGGACTAGAGATTCTTGTCACATGCCCAAGATCACCTAGACGTATTAGAAAAGCACAGTTGCTCAGTTAGCAGAGTACTTACCCAGCATGCACAAAGTCCTGGCTTGGTATCCATAATCACATAAACCAAACATAACAATACATGCTCTACATGCCTGTAATCCTAGGACTCAGGGTAGAGGCAGGAGGATCCTGATCTGGGCTACATGGTGAGTTCAAGCATACCTGGGATATACAAAATCCTGTCTCAAAGTATATAAATATTGGCAGCATGCACTTGATAGCGCACAACTACTTGTTACTTGAGTTCCTGGGAATGCTTCTTCTGACCTCTCTGGGCATCAAGCATATACATAGTATAAGAAGATGGCTTTTATCTAGAGTAAGAACCAGAGTTCAGATCCCCAAAACTCATGTAAAAGCCAATACAGGAACACATGTGGCCAAACCCAGAACTACCTTGAGATGAGAGGCAGAGATAAAGAAAATCCTAGGAGCTCATAGGCCAGCTAGCCTGGCATCCAAAGCAGTGCACAACAAACAAAAGACCAACCAAGTCTGTCCTCTAATATCCATAATGCTATTGTACATGCATGTCCGCCATGCCTATATTACACCCACACACACACCCAAGCCCCACCAACCCCTTTCTTATCGTAACAGTTAAAATAGCTTTACCTATTTTGAACATAACTTTGTTGGATATCCAGTCATCTTCATCTCCTTCCTCAGAGACAGCATTCGGAATTGAAGTTCGAGATATAAAAATATTACCTGTTGAATGATAATAACTATATTTAACAAACAAGGCTAAATATAAAAATTTCCACTAAAGTCATGTGTGATGGTGCATGCCTTTAATCTTAGCACTCAGGAGGCAAAGGCAGGCACATTTCAGTGAATTCGAGGTCAGACTGGTCTACAAATCAAGATCAAGGACAGCCAGGCTATTAAAAAATCCATACATCTGGTTAGATGGTTCTATGGGAAAGGCATCTGCTACCAAGCCTGACAATACGAGTTGAAGCCATCCTCAGAAGTCACATGGTACAAGGAGAAAACCAACCATCACAGGAAAAAATCAACCAGAAAGCCTGAAAAATGCAGATTATTAAATTCTATCTCAATCTTTGCAGAGAATAACAACCTCAAGGGATAAAGTTAATGTATGCCTGGGGAAAATATATATATACTTCAATACACACACACATATAAAATGTTTTGGTTTTTTTGAGACAGGGTTTCTCTGTGTAGCTTTAAAGCCTGTCCTGAAACTTCTCTGCAGTCTAGGCTGGCCTCAAATTCAGAGATCCACCTGCATTATAAATTCTGGGATCAAAGGTGTGTGTCACCACAGCCTCTTGGAAATAGATATATTTTTAAACTTAACAATGACCTCTAAACATGTGGGAGACTACATAGGACCCTTTTGCCTATATCCTAATCTTCAGGGGAGACTAGAGAGATGGCTCAGAGGTTAAGAACCATCTTAAGCTCTTCCAGAGATCCTGAGTACAATTCCCAGCAACCACCTATAATTCTCACAACCACCTATAATTCTAACTGGTACCCTCCTTCTGGAATGTAGGCAAAACATAATAAAGTAAATCTAAAAAAACAAAAAACTTCAATATTCTATTAACTTAGAAATAATACAAAAGCTAACAGTAATTCAATGCTGGGGGAAAAAAAGACCTACTAATCTTATTTGGGTTTTACTCATTTTATTCTATGAGTGAATGTTTTTGACTGCATGTATGTATATGTACCATGAGTATGCTCGTTGCCCAAGGCACTGGCTCATCTGTAACTGGGCTATCCCAAATGGTTGTGAACCACCACATATCGATCTCTTTCCACAACTTAATTTTACACTAATGCTATCAGGCTGGATAACTGGATCATGCAGCACAGACATGCCAACACTGGTTATGACTTATTTCCTACTACAAACAATACTTCTTTTTCTTAAAAGTAATCTCATAACTGACATAAGTTTGAGTGGCAGATTTGTTTTTTGTTAGTTAGATGTATGACACTGGTAATATGGGCCAGAGATAGATGTTAGATGCACTGGCTGGTCATCAAGTTTTCAGGATCTACATGTGTCTGTCCTCATCTACTCTTGTGCTGGGGTTACAGGTACACACTTCTGCACTCAGCTTTTATACAGATGTTAAAGATCTGAACTTTGGTCCTTATGCTTGCACAAGTATTTTTTACCCGCTGAGCCATTTCTCCAGACCAGCATATTTCATTTTAATAGATTTATCAATATAACATCGATTTTTAGTACATAATTATTACTCATCTGTGCACTTTTATTCTATAGGACAATATATTTATGGTGATATTGTAAATTTGAATTTTTCTTCAAAAACAACTTTATGTCCTTTAGTACTTCTAGCCTTTGAACCCTTCTCTCTATTTGTTGCTTAATATAAAGTAACGTAGTATTGCCTAATCTTGCAGATTCTGATCTCATGCCTATGTCCAAATACCACCCCACCCCCCCTTTTTGAGATAGGGGTTTACTAGCAGTCCTGGCTAGCCTAGAACTAACTATATAAACCAAGCCTGGCTTCCAAATTCTAAAGTGCTGGTATTAAAGGTGTATGCCAACAAAACACTTTAGTAAGGTGAAAAAATTCTAACTGCAAGTTGCAAGCTGTATAGAACTTAAAATTTATTCAATTAACATGCTCCCTTAGAACAAAAAAACAAAATTTTCTGTGTGTAAAATTCAATATAAAGAAACCTTGCCAAGATGTAGAGATGGCTCAATAGTTAAGAGCCTTTCGGTTACTGCAGAAGACTGGAGTTGGGCGCTAGCACCTACATGGTGGCTCACAAATACCTCTAACTTCAGTTTCAGGGTATCCAAAGGCTCCTGCTTGCACATAAATTCACTCAAATGCATACATATACATAAACTAAGTATTAGTTGCCGGCCCATCACACAGGGTTTGTTTAACAGCCCTGGCTGTCCTTCAAAACTTCCTTTGTAGACCAGGCTGGCTTCAAACTCACAGAGATCAAACTGCCTCTCTGCCTCTTGAGTGCTTCAATTAAAGGTATGTGCCACCATAGCAGCTAATTAGTTGATTTTTAAAGTAAAGAATCTAGCCTGCAATTAGTTTGAATTCATCAACCCTTCTAACTTCCAATTTATAAGAACTATAAGAAAGATAGAAGCTAAAAATATAAGAAAGCAACCAGTTAAACACCAAAGTTTATCTGTAGGATTAACTCTAGCATTGTTAAGAGAGGCTAGAGATGGCTCAGTGGTTAAGAGCACTGGCTGTTCTTCCAGAGGACCAGGTTCAATTCCCAGCAACCACATGGCAGCTCTTTAAGTCTATAAATCCACTTCCAGGGCTTCTGACACCTCACAGACATACATGCAGGCAAAACACCAATGAACAGAAAATAAAAAATTATACATTAAGAAAGAAAAAAAAGGTTAAGGTTGAAACCTGAAAAAAGAAAATGACATAACCAGATGCTCAGTATGGTCCTGAAACACACACCAGTTTAAATGATCAACTATAGAATACCTGTGCCAGTTTGGGGGGAGTCCTAATCCTCCCATCATAAAACAATACTAGTAAATAATCAATGAAAAGTAGACAGATGTTTTCATATTCCCAGCATCCTGGTTCCACACAGCACAATCAGATCTGGAATACTCACTAGGTTTTATGTCCATGTGAACCAAAGACATTGAGTGTATGTATCTCAAGCCCCGGCCAACTTGCAAAAGCAGATCCTTTAACTCTACTTCAGTAAAGTAGCTCATGATTCTGTAGTTCTCACTTATAGCATCAGCTAAACTCCCACCTAACAAAGACAGAAAAAAAGTAACATTTCTGTTAATGTTCCCTCATTAAAATTTATTTTAAAGTTTTTATTTTCCCTTCTCTCTATATTGCACAACTGACATTCTCCATCAAGAAAATGACGTTTAATAGACTCTCTCTTCAACTTGCTTGGGATATCAACTTTTATTGTTGTAGTATGAAATACACTAACAAATATAGAAATACAATTGAAACACCAGCCCTGATGATGTAGGCACATAATGCCAACTATCTGGGAGTCTGAGGCAGGAGGACCATAAATTTGAGGCTACATTAGGCTACAAAATGAGTTGAAGGATAGCCTGGGCAGCTTATTAAGACAGTCTCAAGCCTACTTACTACTGAACATATATAGGTCCTAGATTAAATTCTCAGCACTGAGGGTGAAACACAATTTAAGTTTTCTTTCAACTTACTAATCTCAGCAACTAACTCAGTTCACTTTCTCTGAGTAAACCATCAGTTTCTTTCTCTTTTTCTGAGGGGAAACTTCCAGAGAGTGGAACGAGAGCAGGACATGGCGGGACAGTTTTAAGTGGAGTGCTCTGGAGTAGGAGCAGGCAGGTACCTGTGAGTTTCAGGCCACTCTGATCTACATGGCAAGTTATAGGTCAGCCAGAGCTACACAGCAAAACCCTGTCTCTAAATAAACTAAGAAACTGACTTAAACCAGGAAAGGAAAGAGGCCCTTACTACTTACATCACTTATAATTCACAAACTGAACTGTTACTTATTTATGAATAAACCTTACCATCAAGTTTCTAAACCTCTTATTTCTTTTTTGGGTTTTGCTCTGTTTTGGGACTGGATCTCTGTGTAGCCCTGTTGGTTGGCCACAAACTCAAAGGTCCTTCTGTCTCTGACTTTGAAGTACTGGAATTAAACAGTGCACCACCACACCCAGCTACATTTCTTTTTTTTTTTCCTTGTCTCTTTGAGATAGGATTTTTCTGTGTAAAATTCCTAGCTGTACTGGAACTCGATCTGTAAACCAGGTTGGCCTGTGCCACTAAGCCACATTTCTTTCTTAAAATAAAGATGTTTATGTATGTATAAATGGATGCTCTTATGTGTGTACATCTGAGAGGTCGAAAAGGGTATTGGTGTCTTCCCACCTATTTCATTGAGGCAGAATCTCTCCCTGAACATAAGAGTTCATACATTTTCTCAGCTACACTACAAAGAGCAAGCCCCAGTGATTCTCCTGTTTCCCTAGGATTCTGAGACATATTAGCCTAGCTTGTGTAGATGCTGAAAATCTTCACTTTACTATGGTCCTTTAAATCATACATTTCTCTAATATTTATACAAATAACTTAAAAACAGAAACAACCCACTGTGCAGAGTTAGCTGAGTGGTGGTGGTGAGTGCCTTTAACCCCAGCATTCAGGAGGGAGAGGCAGGAGGATCTCTGTGAGTCAGTTTGGTCTACATAGTGAATTTCAGGACAGCCAGAGCTACACAGAGAAACCCTGTCTTGAAACACCCCCCACCCCCAAAGCCCATAACTTACTTAACAGATGTAATGAATTCTAGCAGTAAACTAGACTGGACAGGTGGTGAAAATAGAGCAGGATTTCAGGATGTGGTCAAGAAATGTCTAAATTTAGATGAATGAAGTCACTGTCCACTTATGAGAAACCAACATCAGTTAGAAACACACAATGTAAAAGCTAAACGCAGTGAAAATTCATTGAAAACATCTTTATGATTTGAACGTGTATTCCAAAGTTCAAGTGTTAGAAGCTGGGTTCTAGTAAGTGGTAAATAGGTCAGAAGACTGTACTTTCAGGAAGGGATCAATGTTAAGTCTAGTCTTGTGGCAGAAGCCTCCTGGAATATCATTAAGATCAAAGTGTGTCTTTGCTGAGTGTGAGGTCAAGGCCAGGCCTGGCTAAAGGCTTTAGCGAAACCAGGCACAGAACAAATACAATAAGAACTGAGGCTGTAGCTCAGAGGTAGGGCTCAAGAGGCTCCCAGTTCTATCCCTAGTACCACGAGGGAAGGACTGTCATGAAATCTGCCATTGAAAAATAAACAGGGCCAGAGTGGTGGCACATGCATTTAATCCCACAAGATATTTGTGAATTAGAGGACAGTTTAGTCTGCATACACAGAGCTCCATCCAAGGAATATACACTGGAACCCTGTATTCCGCATGGAAAGACAGCATGAAGATGTTGATGTCATGTTCTTAGGCTTCCCAGCCTCCAAAACAGAGGACCAAATAAATTTATTACAGTTGCCTCATCTCATTGTATCACTCCTGTACATGTGAAGACAACAAACTAAGACAGTCTTTCCTGTATGCCCACAGACTATGCTGTGTGCTAGGAAATAACAAATATACACAACAAGGCGACCAGTACACTGTCTTCTCAAAAAGCTCGGCACTGAGTAGAACAAGGTCTACTACTGAGGTATGTACAAGATGCCACAGAAAGGATAAAGCTTCCAACTTGAAATTCATGTTATTCTTCTGGATGAAAGGTGAGAAAGGGAGCCAGGAGGTAGCACATGTCTTTAATCCTCACAATGGGTAGACAGAAGCATGTGGATCTTTGTGAGCCAGGCAAGATTGTAATAAATATTTCCTTGGTGTTTATTTTTTAAATTCAAAAGTTTATGAATGAACACAACATTACTCACCATTACAATATTCATTCTGTATAAGCATATGGTCATCTTCTGCCCATGCAGAGAAATATCGAACCACATGGGAATGCTGTCCAAGCACAGCATGAGCATACACTTCTCTCAAAGCATTCTGCCTAGAAGAAAAATATTAATAGAATGCTAAGTCATTTCTATTCAAGACTAAGTCAAATCACCTGAAACACCATAAAGTATGACCTTTTAAACCACCATGCTAAAAGTAACTTATGAGAATTAAGAATTATGCAAACTGACATAGTACACACTAACCCTACCAATAGGGAAATTGAGGCAGGAAAATGGGAGTTCAAAATCATCAGTATACAGAGAGCTCACCAAAGCTAACCTGAGCTACATGAGACCTAGTCTTATTAAAAGCATTAGGTGTTGGTTAATTAAAACCTTAATGTTTATCAATAACAAACAAAATACAAAAGATAAAAATATTTAAACACATACTCATCAACAGAGCCAGCCAGTGGCTTTTTCGATCGTTTAATGGCATAAATGCATCCGTCTAGCCTCTTCACACATTTAAACACAGATCCAAATTCTCCAGAACCAATTTTCTCCAGCTCATGAAATTCAGTTGCATACCGTGACTTCATATTGCTTTCAGTAATTGTAATTCTCTGTAATAGAAGGATATTCATGTATAATTCAAAGATATGAAATTCAATATTTAATAGCATGCAGGCTTATATTAGCTAATTAAATCATAAAAAGCTACTTACTTTAGCAGGCCTTGTTTCATCTTCAAACTCATAATCACTGGCTTCCATGTCTTCTGAGGAACTTAAAAAACAAATACACGTGTATTTTTACCAATATATCAGAGTCCACATCAACTCAAGATTAACACTTTACCTACTAACTATAGAGTGACATAGATATTTAATGAGAAGTAAAAAAGAAAGCATATAGTTAATTTTGTAGCCCTAAAATTTGACTAAACTGATGGGAAAGAAATCTTTACGGAGATACGCTCACCAACTAGACTACTGTGACACAGACTGAAATTAAAGCTTTCCTAAAACCCAGTCTCTGGCTATCAAGACAGCTCAGAGCAGCAGTTCTCCAGCTGCAGTTTGAGATCCTTTTGGGGTAATGTAAAATACATTATCAGATATTTATATTACAATTTATAACAGAACAAAATTACAGTTAAGTAGCAATGAAAATAATTTTATGGTTGGGGATCCACAACATGAGTAACTGTATTAAAGGGTCACAGCATTAGGAAGGTTGAGAATCACTGACTCAGAGGATAAAGGTTCTAGCCCCACCCCTTGATAACGGGAGTTCAAGCTCAGGGACCCACTCAATAGAAGGAGAATCAAGTCCCTAAAGTTAACCTCTATATGTGTGACCTTCACACACAAACTAAGAACATGTATTAATAACACCTCTCTCAGATTAGCAGACAATAGATGTCTAACAAGAACTCTAGTCCTGGTTAACAGCATTGGCGGCTCTTCCAGAGGACACTGGTTCAATTCCCAGCCCCCGCTTGGCAGCTCACAACTGTCCTCACACATAAGCTGTTTTGGGGTTTTTTTTTTGGTTTTTTTAAAGACAGGATTTCTCAGTGGGTGGTGGTGATGGCGGTGGTAGCAGCACCAACAAAAAGCCAAAAAAAAAAAAAAAAAAAAAAAAAATCCAATTAGGATTTCTCTGTGTAAAAGTCCTGACAGTCTTGGAACTCACTGTGTAGACCAGGCTGGCCCCAAACTCCGAGATCCACCTGCCTCTGCCTCCTGAGTGGACTAAAGGCATGCACCACCACCGCCTGGTCTAGCTTTTAAAAAATAAAATAAAATAAAAAGTTTGTATGTAGGTGTTTTGTGTTTGCATGTATGGGCATCACATGCATGCCTAGTGCCTGAAGAGGTCAGAAGAGGTGATGGGATAGGTAAGCCTCCACACAGAGAACAGTGAGAGCTCCATGCCTAAGCCATCTCTCCAGGAGTCACGGTTTCTTATTCTTTTCCTTTCTTACACCACCTCATTTCTCCTAAGAACTGAGTGCTAATGAAATAAAAACTCTGAGAGCACAGACATCCATGCCATTCAGTAGAAACAGAATTTGGTAGTACACTGAATCCACTTTAGGTATACAGAGGAGCCAACTTATAGACTTACTCATTAAAATATGCTCTTTTTCTCCCTCGACACCTTCCTGAGGAATGAAGCAACACAGGATCCGGAGTAAAAGGATTAACATTCACTTGAGGAGTTTGCCATGTGTCCAATTCTCTTTTTCCTGATTTTTCTGTGTCCATGAATAGAGAACCAGTCCGCAGTTTAAGAGAGCTGGAATCAATTACTCGAGCTTTGGAAAGCAAACTCTAAAGAAGGGAAAGACATTCTTCAGAATACAGCCTTAACTGGCCTTTCAAAGTGGCTGGATGTATAGGCCAAAGCATTGTGAATGAAGAAATCCGTGCTGGGAGAGGTCCCACTATCCCACTTGGAGAAAGAACGAACGCCCGCCCCCCACCCCCCCCCATCGGGTGACGACATAAGCCTTTCTTATATTTCAAGTAAAATAAACAGTGGCTGACTTAGGGGTCAGGTTGAATACTAACTTCTTATCTGTAAAAGATAAAAGAGGAAACCAGTACTTAAACCTTTAAAAAAAAATTGAAACTAAATCTAAGTTCCTATCCGTAGCTAAAAATTAACTGGCTCTTTCAACATTCTAAAAATAAAGCAATCATTCTCAAAAAGTCCCCAAATCCACCTCAAGAGGGCTTTAGAAGGCTACCTCACTGGACTCCTCCCTCTTACCTAGAGGGACTGGGCCTCGGGCAAGTTGGCTAACGAAATAGCAACGCTCAAAAACACACGTATTCTCCAGGTTTATGACTAAGGGTGCGTGGAAATCAATGAATACAGGCTTTTTCCGCGTTAAAATTGGTGTCACTTCAAGTACACGGGCTATTCCGGACGGGTGCTTAAGACACATTAATCTTGACATACAGTCCAACAAAACCTCAAAAGCCCAGGGTAAACACAAAGGTTCCCTAATATTAAGTACGAAAGACAATCAAAAGCTACCTAGTGTTCCTGACTGTAAACGGTAAACGCGGCCTCTCTAACGCCATATAACACGAAACCACAAGTACAGGAGAGGGGGGAAAAGATCCTTTAATAAACCCGACTCCCACTCGTGTTCCCCAAACACCAGGCTCGATCACCCGGGTTTAAAAGGCACCATATGGCCCCGAGTGTCAGGTGGCCCGCACCAATCCGACATCCTAGCACACCGCGCTACCGGGGCCAGATCCTCAGCCACCTGGACAGCGGGGACCAGCCCCTTTGTAAGACGAAGAAGTTACAGACCAGGCCCATTGTTCAGTTACATAATCTTAACCGACAACTTCTGGGCAGAGCCCAAAAATAAAGGGGCTGCCAACTTTTTTTTTTTTTTGGTGGCGGCACAGGACAGCGAGGGGGGTGCGGCGGGGCGGTTATGTAACCGAACCCCGACAGCGGCGCGCTTGGCTGCAGCGCCGGGGCTTTTTTTTTTTTTTTTTAAAAAGGCCCTGGAACCGGGTCTCCCGGGTCCCCCGCTTACCTTGGGCGTGTGCGGCGTGTCGAAGAGCCGCAGCTTGCGGAAGGTCTTGTGCGGCGGGGTGCTTGGATGATAGTCGGGCTGTGGCGAGCAAGGGCCCTCCATGGCCCGCGACGCTCCGCAGCCCCGCGGAGACGCATCCCCCGGGCCGCCGCAGTGCACCGGCGAAAACGAGGGGCCCAGAAAGTAGGCGGTCGCCGGTGACTTGACGGGCGACGACGAGCCGAAACCTTCCTCCTCCCAGGAGTCGCCCTCGGCTCCGCCGCCCGCCGCTTCCGCGCCCCCGCCCCCGCCCCGCAGCAGCAGGTCTTCCTCCAGCTCTCCGGGGCTGCTGGGCTCCGCGCCGGGGGAGCGGCGGCGCTCGGCTTCAGCCTCGGCGGGGCTGCGTGCACACGGCAGCGGTGAATCGGGCTCCTGGAAGGCCGAGTCCTCCCCAGTGCTGTGGCCGCTGCCTTCCTCTTCCTCCTCTTCCTCCTCCTCCTCCTCACAATCGCTGCCCGGTGAGAAGATGAGCTTCTGCCGCAAGCTGCAGACGGCCGCTGCGCGGCGGGTGGGCGGTGGCTGCTGTCGGCTTAGGAAGCTCATTTCCCGGCTGCAGTCACGGCGGAGCACGGGAGAGCGGAGGACGGGCGAACACAGGCCGGCGGTGTCCAGGTCTCGGCTGGCCCAGGGGGCGGGTCCGCCACGTGCGATCCGGCGCTCCGAGCTGAAGCTGCAAGCGGGCCTGCGCGACGGCGGCGGCGGCGGCACCCGGGGCGGTAGCTCCGAGGCGCTCCAAGCTCCCGACGCGGCGACGGGTGCGGCGCGGTCCGTATAGCGGAGATTAGCCGGTCCCGGTACGAGACGAAGGTCTCCCCAAGTTCGGCCGCAAGTTCGCGTTCCGCGGCTTCCCGCGACCGTTAACCACGTGAGGGTCCAGCCCACCAATCCCCGCCCAGCTCCGGGTTTGAAAAAACAGGGAGGGCGCGACGTAGCCCGCGGGGGCGGAACCAGCTACGCGATTTTGGCGCGAACTCGCTGGCCCCGCCCCACGGCCTCGGCGCCGCCAGTCCTGGGCGGGTCCGCGGCGTCGTGGGCCAATGAGGAGGAGACCGAGACCGCACAGAACCCGGAGGACTGGAGCCTGCGGGGAACCGCCCTGCGAAGAGGGGCGTGAGTCGGCCTCTGTGTCCCCGAGTTCGGACGCATCCGGGCACCCCGCTGCCCTTAGGGACGCCCCGAAGCCTGGCCCATCCCCAGGTTCCGAGGCCCGACCCCTGGGGCGTTCCGGGCGTGGCTGTGTACCGTCACGTTCCGGAGTCGAGGTCTGAGCCGGAAACGGTGACCAGTGCTCTGGACCGCCTGTGTGCTGGCTTCTCCGGTCCTGGGTCCAGCGTAGCCAGGCTTGTCGGTGGTCATCGGTCCTACCATAAGACGAATGCCCACTGTGCGACCGTAGTGTTTGTATTTATTCGCTAGCACGTGAGAGTGTGCGGGCCAAACTGATTGGCCCCGGGCGATAGAAACAAAAAGAAAATAAACAAAACCTAAGTGTAATAGAGGTGAGTGCTCGCGTACACACCTGCAATTCCTGCAGTCTGCAAGCTCAGGCCGGAAGACCAGAGTTCAAAGACACCGTGCTGTGTAGTGGTGCTGTCTCAAAAGTTTTCCGGAAAAATAAAATTTCCCCACTACCTTGTCAAACCGTAATTTAAACTCTTTGTATGTGTTCCTATTTTGTACGCTACCGTGCCTTCTTCGTGTTATTTTAGGGCTTCTGTTTTGTTTTAGCATTCATTGCTGGAGTGAGAATCATCGAGACCAGACTGTTCTAAGAAAAGTCATTCTCTTTTTTTCTAGCAGATCAGAACCCGCTTTGGGGAAATTGAGGATATTAGTAGAAAATTTAATGATTACTGATGTAGATTCACATTATCTTGATAGTAGCTGTTCATACTTATTTCTATTGTCTTTTATTGCCGTTATAAATATTAAATTTTGAGATCTTGTATGTTCTGTTTCAACACTTCAAAGGCTAAAAGGTCAAACTGATTTTTATTTTACGTATTTATTTATTATGAGGCCAGACTTTGCCATATAGCCCAGTTTAGTTAACTCCGGCAATCCTCCTACCTCCACTTCAGTGCTGTGATTATAGGCACCCTGCCAGGCCAGGGTGATTGGTTGGTTGATTGTCTGACACCTCCCCCCCTCTTTTTTTCAAGATAAACATTTCTTTGTGTATCCCTGGCTGGCCTCTAACTCACAGGGATCGATCTGACTCCCAAGTGCTGACTTTATTGTTAAATCGGGATTGATTAAGGTGACTTGAAAATAAGAAAGAGGACCTCAAGCGAAGCAGATAGTCTTTTTATTAGAACAATGAAGGCTAGCAGTTTCTCTTGAGTGGATACTGCATGAGTTTGGGGGTTTCAGAGGACAGAAAAGGGAACTTCTGGGTGGAAGTTTCCATCTGCAGATCTGTTCCACTTAAATTGTATCAAAGTTGTAAATTTGGTGTGTTGACCAGATTGTGGGCAAGTTTTATCATCTGCTGGAGTTTCTCTGCTCATCTGAGGCTTTGGGGTCACTAATCCTTCAATTACAAACACCAGTCTAGCTTCCAAACTAAAATTTAAAATTATTTTTATTGGCAGATTGGGTGGCACACACTTTTAATCCCACAGCACATGAGAGTTAGAGGCAGGCAGCTCTTGTGAGTCACAGTCCAGCCACAGCTTCACAGTAAGACCCTGTCTCAAAAATAAATTTCTGTCAGTGTATGTGTGCACATGCTCTCAGTGCTGTGTAGTGTGTATCGGTGACCAAATTCAGGTTTGTCAGGCACACACTGCAAAGACCTTCACCCTCCAAGCCATCTATCCCAGCCCTTCGAGGCTGAATTTTTAATAGAAGCCCATTTTTAGCTCATAGATGGCATGGAGAATTTCCTGAGAACCCAGTTGATGTTGTGAAATAACCACAGCTCTCTGAATGTGTCTTTTCATATGCTAGTCCAAACTATTTATGCTGAGCTGGTGGTTCTGTGTAGTAGTTGAGGGAGGGTTTCTGTCCTGCCTCTACCTATGGGGTTTTAGCATTTGCACTACCCCTGAGTTCCACACTTGTCTTTAACTCTGGGTAGGATAAGAACTTCACACTTGTCTAAATCACCGGGAGGCCTTATCTGATCTATCACTGCCAGAGCCCTGAAGGAAAGTTTTATCATCCCCCTTTTTGACACCTCCCTTCCTCTAGTCTTCAGTATGAACAGTTGACATTTTCTCAATTTTATGTGACATATAAATAAAAGTAACTAGAAAACTTTTAATTTATAACAGGAGCTAACCCTTAAATAGTGCTTTTTAGGCAAAGTGGAACATTAAAGCTCCTCAAATACTTGTCCCCAGTTACTGAGCCCCTTCTGTGTAAGAATTCTGTGTACAGGCAGCAAGATGGCTCCACTGGTACACAAAGGCACCTAACAACCTGATCCCCAGGACCCATATCCTGAAAGGGAGAACCAGCTCTCACAGTTGTCCTCTGACTTCCATGTGTGCACTCTGGTACACACTCACACAATAATTAATTTTAAGTATATGAGTAATAAGAGAACTCCTGAAAACCTGTCTTGGAAAAAAGGGGGGGGCTGGGGATTTAACTTGGTGGTAGAGCCCTTGCCTAGCCAGCTCTGTTGGGAGGGGCCACACAAAAAAACAGGAGAGAGATTCCGCTAGCTGTGCAAACTCACACACCCCACCTTCCACTTTACAACCCTCTGCTTTACACCATCTACAAGCAGATGTTTGTTACTAGCCCTACCCCCAGGGACTAAATGGTCTTTATCTAATTTATTGCTGTGCTCTCTTGTGGCTTTAGGGTTCACTATCTTTTAACTGATAAAGGAGTCCTTAATTAAAATGTTTGCTCATTTGTTTCTTTGTTCCAAGTAAGCTTGCCTGTTTAGGATTTGGAACAGAAGTTTGCTATTAGACTTTGTCCCCCTCATTGTCGCCCAGCCATTCTTTCAAATAATAGAATTTTAAATAGTTCAGAAGTCTCCCAGGTCTCCCTTTCCATTCCAACCCAATTTCCCTTCCTGGAGCTAAATACTGTTTATAGTATTTGTCTTGATTTTATCTCATACTTTGCCATCTGCCTACCTCCCCAGAGTAGGAGACAGACCCTCAGAGTAAGGCTGGGTGGCCCAAATGTGATTCCAGATAGGAAGAACTCTTGGTCCATAGACCTAAGATTTGGATATCCAGGTCCTCAGGAACATTAGGAGAGGTAAGTTTCCGAACATTGTATGGAAGTTAAAAATAACTGCTGGCCTGGCAGTGAGGTAGTTCAGCAGTTAAAGGCACTGGCAACCAAGCCTAACAATGAGTTCTATTCCCAGAGCCCACATGGTGGAAGAAAAGAACCAATTCCCACAAGAAGTCCTCTGATTTTCATATTCCTCTCATGCAAAATAAAAAACAATACTCAGGGACTTGTACCTCTCTAGAATCCTTGCACTTTGGAGACTGAAACAGGGTAGGAGGATCCTTGCAAGTGCAAAGCCATCCTTGGCCAAGACTGAGACCCTGTCCAAAGCCAAAACAATAGACTGGGGATGTAGTTCAATTGGTAGAGTGCTTGCTTAACATGTATGAAGTTTTGGATTCAATCCCTGGTACTCTATAAACTGAATGTGACATATATATACCTGCATTTCTGTCACCAGGAGGTGGAGGCAGGAGAATCAGAGACATAAAGGGGATGTGAAATAACTCCCCCCCTTTCAAGAGGATATATAAAGAATATGAGACCACAGCAGGGTGGTGGTGGCTCAGGCCTTTGATCCCAGTACTGGAGGCAGACTGATCTCTATGAATTCAAGGCCAGTCTGGTCTAAAGAGTGGGTCCTGGGCCAGGCTCCAAAGCTACACAGAGAAACTCTGTCTCAAAATACCAAACCAAAAAAAAAAGACAAAAAGAAATTTTAAAAAATGTATGAGAGCAGCTTGGGTTATATAAGGGTTTGTCTTTAAAAGAAATGTTAAAACAAGGCTCAGTAACAGTGTAATATTAGTGAAGCACAATGTACTTGCTTTTATATAGATTATGCAATGTTCTTATCAGCAGGGGCTCAATGGTAGAGCATTTACCTAGCTTTTGGGAGGCCCTGGGTGACCTCCAGCACCACACACACACACACACACACACACACACACACACACACACACACACACACACACACACACATACATATACAACTATGTTAAAGCCTATGTGGGACTTTCCAATGTGTCTACAGGTACTGCAAACATTTATTTGTCTGTCTCTTCCCACCCGCACCCCAGGCTGAACCAAGTTCTTTTTCTACAGGTCCACTGACCACCACCCTGCCTCTCTAATCCATGAAGTTATTGAAGGAAAACCCAGTAGTTTATAACTGAAGTCCCTGAATGAGTAAGATACCCAGGCCCCACCTTGTCCAGCTAAGCACAAGGCATGATGTTATGATTTAATTACTGCAACGTCCTAACTGAAATTTTTGGTGACTATTCTGATATTTTTAATTTCATGCTCCTCCAAGTACAGTACATGATGTACTAAACTGAAGGGTTCCACCCACTTGCCCCGGGCTGGAATTTTTAGCTATGTCCCCACCCAATGTTGTCTCTAGCTGTAATGTTGCTTGGCAACTTCTGCAGAATCACACTCTGGGATACTGTTAGCTGAAGGACAAAAACAAACAAAAACCTTGTCTCTAGCAGTAGGGGGAACAATATGTTTATCCTCCTTCCTCCTGAGACCTAGCAAGTGAAAGCCTTGAATGCCTGCTCTGGATCATTCATCTTCCTTGTCAGCAAAACAGGATTTTAGTTGAGACTCCTAAGACACCAGCAATGTGCAACAGCACATGGGTCTTCCAGTGTTCTCCTTAACAGAACTCAGAACTATTTTGTTGTCAGTGACATAATCAGAGGAATGTTTCATGAGACGACTGGGGCTTTCCCAAAGCAGGGGCTTTCTGGTTGTGTTTTGAACCCTGGAGAAATAGTTCAGCTCTAGTAGTTTTCTGGGTTTTTTTTTTTTTTTTTTTTTTTTTTTTTTTTTTTTTTTTTTTGTTCTTTTTAAGCTTCTTTAGGGGCTTGGGAGGTGGTTCAGCAGATGGAGTCATGTCTGATGAAACTCCCTAAGCTGTCTTCTTCCACTGTGCCCTGCGTGTGCCCAACCACATACACGCTCAACAAAATACGCTAGTGTAAGCCAGCAGGATGGTTCCGCTGGTAAAGGCACCGACTTCCAAATCTGACAACCCGAGTTCACCTCTAGTCCCTACTGGATGGAAGGAGAGAACTAACTCCCACAGGTTGTACTCTGACCTCTGTCCCTGGGCTTGTACCCTACACATATACAAATAAATGTTAAAAGCTTTTAAATTCAAATTTTAAAGCTTCATTAATTAGTCAAAACTCAGATTGACCCAAACAAATGTTCTGGAGCTAGAGAGAGATGGCCAACAGTTAACGGCACTGGCTGCTCTTCCAAAGGATCTGAGTTGATTTCCTAATGCTCCCACGGCAGCGACAACCATCAGTAACTCCAGTTCCCGGCCTCAGTGGGCGCTAGGCATGCATGTGGTTCATAGACATACAAGCAGGCAAAAACACCCCCGTACACAGAAAATAATTTTTTAAATGTGTCAAATAGTTCACCTCTCATTTTTCTCTTCCTTATCATCTTCACCTTGTGTCATCTGACATTCCTCCATCCCTTAACAAACCTACATCAACCCCAGCTCTAACTGCTGTCCGCTGCCCCAGGAATCCAGATGTCAGGCTAGACTGAAGGCAACCCTAGAGCCCTGGCTGGCTCCTCAGGTACCATGAGGTTTCTAGTCACTCCCACAATACCCTTACTGGTTAGCAGCTCAGTGTAATCAGATCGACTCTTCTGAAGTTACTCAACACTAGCAAGTATCCTTTGTAAGGAACATTCCATAGATGCTATGTGTGCCTTGACTATAGCAATGTTGTTGAGAACAATGACTTAAAAGTCACTTACATACCATATGTAACTCCTGATGCCCCCCACAAAGATACTTACAAGCAGATGAGTTGTGCACAAGCAGCGGGGCGATAATGAGAGGAGCAATCATGTGCATATAATATGAAAGGAGTCTAATGAGCAAGGGGAGAACTCATAGCTTAATATGAATTAGTATTTCTTGCCATGTCTAGTTAGTCTCTAGGGACTATTGACACACTGATGTCTACTTCCTAATGTTCGAATAAGATAGGTCAAGGGCAGATGTCAGTATATCCTTTCCATATCAACATATCACTTTTACAGATCCTATACAGAAACTTTGAAGATCTAGCATTATTCATGTTTGCTTAGGGCTGAAGGTAGGAGAGAGACCACACGAGAGTATTGACATGTGATGTCTGTGCCCACACAAAACCTTGACAGTAGGGGCCACAGTGACATGGCTCAATGGCTAGAGATATTTGCTGCACAAACCTGGTGACCTGAGTTTGAGCCCAGGCACCCATCTAAAAGTGGAAAGAGAGTTGACTCTACAGTTGTTGCTTGGCCTACACACATACCCCATGGCAAGTACTACCTCATCCACTTCCACTGGTTTTTAGAAGTTATCTCAATGAGGGTCTTATCTCTCTTTTCTCTCTCATGCGAATATCATGCGTATACATAATAACAAAAACAAAACATCAGAATGGTCTCCAACAAATAATGATGCATCTTAGGGTCTTGGAAAACGAAGAAAAAGCACAGGACTGTGCTCAGCAATTAAGAACACTGGCTGCTCTTCTAGAGTACTTGGGTTCAGTTCCAGCACCGACACGGTGGCTCACCAGTTGTCTATAACTCCAGTTCCTGAGGATCCCAATCCCTCTCCTGGCTTCCATTGGCAGAAGAAACATACGGCTACCCATGCGGGCAAAACACTCCTAAAATTAAAAAGAATCCAGAATCGGGCTGCTTCAACGGAGAGCCGGAGGGGTGGGGGGAGGGGAATGTGACTCCACACAATAGGCTCTTTGACAGTAACCTAGCTTATTAGTGGAAGGGGTCCTTGAGTCTATTCCCAGTTATCCCGGCAGCCCTCAGCCATGTACAGACCCCAGTCTAGGAAGACTTGATGACCCCTCCTGCCATCAGTCAGGGAGTCCTTTTTCAAGAGAAAATGCAGGTGCCCCCTTCACCTTCCAGTCACATCATTGCATCAGAAGAGGAGTTCTCAAGTAGCATATTTCAGATTTGCAACTCTATGAAAAGTGTCAAACTGAAGCAACTCTTAGAGCTTCCTGTTTACTTTCTATTTTTAATTTTTCTCTTTTTTTTGGTGGGAGGTTGCCATTTCAAGACAGAGTTCCTCTGAGTATTCCTGCCTGTTCTGGAACTGACTCTATAGATCAGGCTGGTCTTGAACTCACAGAGATCAGCCTGCTTCTGCCTCCTGAGTACTGGGATTAAAGATGTGTACTACTACCACCTGACATTTTCATTTTTTTATTGCAATACTGGGGATAAGACTCAGAGCTCTGCTAGGCAAGTGCTCTATCTCTAGACTTCTGACCTGATAGTTGCAATTTTGTAACCCCCTTCTTAGGTTGGGGATATAGTGCTGCCCAGAGTGTGTGGCTGACATGTGCAAAGCTCAGAGTTCAATCCTTGGTACCCCACTCTTTACAGAGGCATAAAGAAAGATCTGGCTTTTAAAGTAAAGTTCTCTTCACTTCCCAAACAAAGAATCCTGCCTGAGTCCTGAACAGAAGGTCAGCCACTGGGCAAACGGGTAATTGAGTAATTGCCTGTCCCTGGGGTTTGTGACACATACAGGAAATGATGTAGTAACCACCAGGCTCCACACAAGAACAAGTCCTTGTTGGCTGGTCACATTGTAATGAGTTAAGCAGACTTTGTTGGAAGTAGGTCAGGACATAAGATGTGGAGACTTCTTCAGTGAGTCAGACACCTTGTTGGGGAGGGAAGGGCAGAGAAGGCAGCCTCCCAGCCTGCCCTGCTGGATTTTAGTTAGCAACTGAATAGTGTTTGGATATAGTTATTGGATGTCCATGACTCATTGGAGAGTCAGTTTTAAAGTTCTGTGAAGGGCCTTCTTTCACTGCAGATAGGATCAAAATAACTTCACCAGCAGCTAGCTGAAAAGCACCCAGCTGTGTGACATGATCAGTCAACTGGAAGCATAGATACACAAAGGAAAAATGCAGCAAGCAAGTCCCCTTCTGACTGTCATGTTTAAACACCACCCTTAGTCTACCAACTACGGCCAAAGGAGAGAAACATTCCACGTTACAGGAAGTGGGGCTTTGGAGGAACATTCGAGAGGCAGCTACAGAAAAAGCTGTCCTCTGATCTCCAGATGTGTGCTGTGTTGTGCAGCCCTTACCCATACCAATAAATAGATAGGTAAATAAATAAGTAAAATTTAGTAGTAAAATGCTTTTATTGAAAAATATTCTCATACAATATAATTTGTTAAAATGTTTTTAAAGACTGTTTTAGTAATTTATGAAATAATGCAAATATTCATATTATTTGACGCAGAGGACTTATTAAAACATTTCTGCAGATTTGTGAAATGCAAACAGATCATTATTAGTTCTTTAAGTAAATCAATAATAAGATTCCTTTACAGACCAGACATCATTTGGTGCCCCGGCCCGCGGGATCAGTCAACAGAGGGTCTGGGAGAGAGAGAGTGGGACAAAGAATGGGAGGAGACGCAAAGAATGGAGACAAGGCTGGAAAGTTTGCTCAAGTCTCAAAGTTTATTGTAGCTTGGTACAGTATATAAATGTTTCAGGGAGGCAGCCCCCCACCTGCTGGTTACATCATCATCCAGGGTGGTAGCCCCCCACCTGCTGGCTGCACTACAAGGAAATAGTAACAGTAACCAAAAGCAGGGGGTTAGTCATTGTGCAGAAAGAACAAAGTGTGCATCATGGCATGGTGGCCAGGACCACAAGGAGCCACAAAATATATCATTCATGCCTGGGAGAGAACCTCCTGGTTCAGAGAAGAATTCAACAGGCGGAGAGAAGAAGGAAGTGAAGTCTTTCCCACACTTGTGGGTGTCCACAATTTGGGGATTGGGAACACAGAAGTGATACACTACAAAGTCCTTTTATGACTCTTTTTTTCTTATAGAGGAAAACATTTTATTGGGGTGGCTTACAATTCCAGAGGTTTGGTCCATCATCATCATGGTAGGAAGCAAGGTAGCATGCAGGTAGATATGGTGCTGGAGTGGCAGCTGAGAGTTTTATATTTTGACCTGCAGACAACAGGAAGCAACAGTAAGCCTCACTGGGCCTATCTTAAATAAGACCTCAAAGCCCACCTCTACAGTGACACACTTCCTTCACCAAGGTCACACCTACTCCACCAAGGCCACACCTCCTAATAGTGCCATTCTCTGTGGGCCAAGCATTCAAACACATGAGTCCATGTGAGATATACCTATTCAAACCACAGCAGTATTAAAATGTTTGCAGCTTTGAGGGCCATTCTTATTCAAATCATCGCATACAGGTTCTCACACCTTTCATGATGTTTGACCAGACTTCCTACTTTGTTTAAACAAAGTTTTCTTCAGTATATTCTTAATAAAGTTTTCCATTAGTCAATATAACTTGGTTTAGAGGTTAAAAAAAAATGTTTGACAATACTAATTTTTTATTTTCTAAAAGGAATGCCATGTTGGTTATTGCAAATTCCTAAATCCCCAAATAATAAAAGTTTTTCCTAGTAAGAAAAAAAGAGAAGAAAAATTAGGTTATGATACCTTTTTTGAGAGAAAGGTTTGTGACAGGGTCTTGCTACGTAACCAGACTGGTCTTGAACTTGTGATCCGATTGCCCCAGCCTTCTGAGTACTGGGACCGCAGGTAGCTTAAGGCCTAGGACTCTAGCTTCTGCTATGTTTCCACGTTCTTATCTGCTCTCTTTATGAGGACTTTGTCAGATAACCTGCACTTAATTGGATCTTCCAGCACTGCTTTCTGTCTCCTAATTACATCTTCAAAGTCTCCTTTGCCATATGAAAAAAGAATAAAAGCTTCTGGAAATTATGATCTGACCACATTGAGAGCACTATTTGTTAGCAGCTACGTTATGAGCTGTGTATTGTGGCTCCCACAATCTATGGGCAAAGTTCTCTTTTAGGATGTTTCCAAACGGTCACTGATATCCTTGACATGATTTTTCCATGTGTGAGGGCATATCCTTAAGACATATAATTAGGAACACTGTTGGGTCAAGGGGCGTGTACACCCTAAACCTACTTCCTTATATTCTTGATAATAGCAATACCCACTTTTTTTGTGCAGGAGATTGAACCTAGGGTCCTGTTCATGCCAGACTAGAAGTTCTGCCACTGAACTATATCCCTATTGCAATAAATCTCACTTGCAATATACCAAATATAGGATTAATATTTATTGGGGGGTATTTCAACACTCACGATTGCAAGTTTAACCTTAGGATGATTCCTTGGCGAAAGGAAGGTCCAGGCGATGGATGTGATCCAATCTCCAAGAAAGCAGGAACAAAATGGCTCACTATCAGCTAGCTCTTACAACTTAACTCAACCCATTTCTACTAATCTATGTTTTGCCACATGCCTCTTGCTTACCTGTACTTTTACATCTTGCTCTCTTAGTGGAAGCTTGCAGCATCTCTGTCTGACTCCTTCCTTCTTCCCCTTTATCTATGCTTGGATTTCCTGCCTGCCTATAAGCTGTTTTGCTATAGGCCAAAACAGTTCCTTTATCATCCAATGACAATTCACAGTGTACAGAAAGACATCCCATGTCACAGAGAACCCAAGTTCAGCTCCTAGCTCAACAATCACCCACAACCCCACCTCTTCTGGCCTCCATGAGCTCTAATACACTCAGAACATTCACTCACCCAAACAAACACACATACACTATGGTTAAAAATAAATCTTTAAAGAGAGCAATACAAAAAAAGTAGTAGCCAGGTGATGGTGACACATGCATTTAATCCCAGCACCCTGGAGGCAGAGACAGATGGATCTCTGTAAGTTTGAGGCCAGCCTGGTCTACTGAGTGAGTTCCAGGACAGCCAGGGCTATACAGAGAAACCCTGTCTCAAACCCCAACCCCACCACAAAAGTAATAACTAGTATCACAGTATTGTACTCAAGCATGATATTAGCACAAACCTCTGAAGGTAATGATAGGGAAGGAGAAATCGGGGGTCAAAAAAAATGGTGTGGGCTGGTAAGATGGCTCAGTGATTAAAAGCATGGACTGCTTTTCCAGAGGATCTGAGTTCAATTCCCAACAACCACATGGTAGCTCACAAACATCTATAACAGGATCTAATGTTCTTTTCTGGCATGCATGTGTACATGCAAACAGAACACTCATACATAAAACATAAATTAATTGATATAAAAAGATGGCTCTCTAGGTCTAAGATGCTAACTACAAGGCTGGGCTCCAATAACAGGAAGAATTCTTGATATTCTGTCAGGATAACCTTAGCTACAGTTTAGCAATCTGGGGTCCAGGATTGGTGATCAAGGCAAAGTCCATCCTCAGGAACTAGGCCATAGCCTACTTATCACACCCGAGGGTATTGTGGGCCTGGTATTGTGATCTCTTTCATAATTTTATGAAAGAAATAAAACTCGGGAGTAAATATTAGGAATAAATAAACCTGCAATGGCAAAGATGATCACCATACTCTCTCTACTTCCAGAACTGGAAGAAAGGAGCTACCTCTGGGCTCCTTCATCTCCTCCTCCTCCTCCTCCTCCATGTGTCTATAGCCCACTCTGCCCACTGTAGTATGTCGTGGAGTCCAGCTCCATGGTTACAACAGGGTTTGTAGAATAAACCTCAGAGTAGTGACATCTATGGCTTTCTTCTCCTTCTTCTTTTTAATCTGAGGGTCTTTACAAATAAGTTTCTATCTGAGGAAAAAAGACTGGTACAGGTTTGTTCTGAGGGTCATTTTCTTTTTTTTTTCTCCCCCTCTCAGCCTTAATTCTACAGCTTCTTTTCAACTCTCATTTTTAGTTCTTATCACTGCTTGGCTAAATACACGCTTCCCCCAGCAGACTCTGCAATAATAAGGACAAGTTACACAGCCCTCTCAAGGTCAATGGCACATTCCTTGAGAGATGATAAGGTGCAAAGCCATTTACCATAGCAACGAATAGCAGGGTCATAGTAGCCGGTGGCATCCACAGTTAGCCGGACATAAGGACATAAAACTCTTCTTCTCTGGACTTGATTAATCGATGACTCTGAGCTTAGAATATTTGTACAAATTAGTTGCTAAAGTTCAGAGCAGGTGAATTCTGAGAGTCTCATTATCAGCTGCCAGCAGGAGAAGCACAGGACAATTCAGTCCCTGAAGGACCTTGAACCAACAAAGCCAGGCACTTGGTAACTTTTTTCCTTGAGTCTAATATGTGGAAGTCCTGCTTGTGATCTGTCCACAGAGACTCTTTATCTGGCCAAATTCCTCTGTCAGTAAGCTAATCATAGAGAACAGACTTCTAAGTTTCTCACCATAATGTGGAACAATAAATCAATTATGAAGCATATTCTAGTATATTTTTCTATATATTAAAATTACACAGCTAAATGAGAAGACATCTTCCTGACCATCCACAAATATATGTGCTCATAAGATTGAGATGTAATCATGAGATTATACCTACAAATTACATGAAAATGCATGGTAATGGGGAGATACCACAGCTGTTTTTGTACATGTGAAATTATAGACAGGAGCAATCTAGTTTTTCAGAGTCCATAGCCCTACAAGCCCCGCCTGACAGGGTTCTGGTCCCACATCAGAGAACTATTTGTCTGGTGGGTTGACATTTAAACACCATTTGTCACCTATTGTATTTACATCATGGCCTGTAACACAGCTGAATGTAGACTTCACCCTTTGAACCTAGGTAGGACTCTATTAGTGATCTCAGAGCAATCAACATAAGCAAATTTCCCCAACACTTTCCCTCTTTTGTCTAAATAAAAAGAAAGGGTTTTAACTGTAGCATAGTAAAACTATATATAATAAAAACAATTATCATGTATTTTCTAAATAATAGAAAGGGAAAGGCATTAACTTAAGCAAAATGAAACTATATACAACAAGAACAATTATCAAGTAAGCATTACATTCACAATGTCTAGTCCATCTGTATTTGTCAAATTCAGAGAAAATACTATCTATCCTCTCTTGATGAGTCAAAAGGTTTGTACCTAATTTACTATCATGAGTAAAGAAAATTGTAACTACAACTATCTAGTCTTCAACCCCATCAAAGACCCAAGAAGGATATATTACCTGAATAAACAGGAATATAGAGCAAGCAACTTCTAAACTATAAGAAATGACAGAAACAGCTGGCTGCCTAGACAGTCATTCAAGTTTCCTCTGAAATGTTGGAAAATTCATCTTTGGCCTACAGGCTTAGAATATCGAACAGACTTTTTGTGAAGTAGGAATTTTGAAAGATTGTCTCAACTTGTCTTGGCAAAATTTATCAGTCTTGTTTCTTTGTGTCCTGTTGGTCCGGGTTTGGACAACATACTGTCAGTGATTGATGCAAGGGCAGTCTTTTGCTCAAATGACTAGCTTTGCCTGCCACATTGAAAGCAGATTCCATATAGAGATCCTTCAATGCTCATTATCCTTTTATAAAGAAGATTAATTCTGCTTAGAGCAAATGTGTCTCAATGTCATGAAAAGCCTCAGGTTATTAAAATATCTTAAATGTCATATTCTGTAGTCTCTGAAGTATTTGAAGATCATCTATCATCTAAAATATGTCAACTTCACCGTAAAACATAACAAAGGTGACTACAAGTTTGACTGTCGTAGATGATTAGCCTGTCTTTCACTGTTATCCTTAATATCATTCAAGGACTAGAACTTTACATTACATTTTTAAATGAATTGCATAAGTACAATACCTTAAACAAGAATAGAGACCTATCTACAGTATAACAAATATAACCTAAAATTTGTATCAATATGCAAAAATATTTTAAACAAGAGTAAAAAATATATACAATATAACAAAAATAACCTTAAATTTATATCAATATACAAAAATCCATGCCAATGTAAAATATTTGAGACTACTAGTTGCTTTTTTAATTTTGAAAATAGATTAAATAATCTACCCTTTTATCCTATCATTTTGATATCCCTCTTTTTTTTCAGAATGAGGTTCTTGAATCTAATTTTCTTTGCTTAGTTTTCTCTCTGACCGTGACCAATAACAACTTGTGATCCATCCCCCTGAACAATGACAAACATCCATTGAATAACCAAAAACCACTCATCCCATCTCTTGGGAATGTGGGCATTGTGTTCTTAAAATTACTTCCTGTTGTCTGAGGGTGACAGCATGTTTTTTAGGGGACCCTAAAAAAACAGGGTTAAGATCAAGTTCTGATAGAGCTAGCTGTTGCCCAGTCTCAGTGTGAAGGGAATGTGCAGGCTAATCTGAAGTCCTGACTTGAGTAGTCTATGAGGCTGGACTATTTGAGCTAACTGCTTTGAATCTGTCCTGAGCAGTGTGTAGTCCGAAACTGATCTTTGAATGGTGTTTGTCAGCTTAGTGGTGTTACCACGATCCAGATGTATTCATCATTGTGAGGCCCCAACATCCTTTTGGAGACTTCAAAGGTCACTGTTAGGAATGGTCACGGTTCACTGCAGGAAACTTAAAACATTTTAAATGTCATATGCTGTTGGATTGCTCTATATGCTCAGGAGCCTGCTAGTTCTTCTCTGGGGGAGGGGGCAAGAAGGCATGGAGTCAATGAACAGTGGAGCCTAGTTGAAACTACTAAGGGTACTAGCTGAAACAAACAAGTCCAATTTATTGAGGAAGGGGTAAGCCTTTATATACCCTCTACCCAGTGGGGGTCGGAGGGCTGTGCTTTGCTGGCATCTGTTACTGCTGTGTGGTCATCTCTGGCCCAGGTCATCTTACATCAGGACTCTGCTTCTGTTGCCAAGGCCCCCAGGCAGACCCCAGGCTGGCTTATGAGGAAGTGTTGGCTCAAGGGGCCCTCATGGCTATGAGGAAGTGCTAGGAGCATGTGTCTTAAGGCACTAATTACAACTAGTTCGAACTGGCTCAGACCAGGCTAACCCCCAGGTCCCTAGAAGGCTCTAGTGCTTGTCAATATGCAGCAGATACTAGAGGGGTTAAAAGATCACAAACTGTTAAATATATCCAGGGTACACAAACTTAGTTCCTAGTTACCTGCTTCAGACTCAAGCCTGAAAACACACAGAGAAAGCTAGAGAAAACTTATTTTTAGAATCAGTAGTATTCTATATGACCATCAAATATCACAACAAATCGTACAAATTTTGAGGTTTAGGAATATTTATACCTAAAATTTTTTTTTAAAAAAGTCAAATAAAATCAAAGGACTATGAGATTATCGGTAGCAGAATAGTTCCTAATCTTGGTTTTTCTTCTGTTCTATATCAGATGGTTCTTCTGACATAAGACAGAGCAGAGTTTGCACATTCCTTTAACAAGCATGCTTAGGTTTAGAGAAGGAGAGAGCTATGCTTCAGCTCCAAAGCCAGCTTTGGTTTCCAACTGAACAGGGACCACAAAAAGACCATTTGCTGGGCTAGAGTGCGTTAGAGGTTAAGAGCACTGGCTGCTCTTCCAGAGGTCCTGAGTTCAGTTCCCAGCAATTACATGGTAACTCACAACCATCAAAGATGAGATTTGGTTCCCTCTTATGGCATATAGGCACACATGCAGGCAGAACACTGTATAGATAATAAATAAATAAATCTTTTTTAAAAAGACCATTTGCCTTATATGTCTGTAGAGAACAGTAGAGACAAACATTTGAGAAGACTTATGAGACTATTGGACTATGAAACTATTGGACTCCTGCTATTATTAGGCCAAATTACTCTTTTTCTTAAGGCATTGTCTATAGATAATTTGTTATTCTTCTTTAGATGTCTCATTTGTCCAGTGGTTTTCAGATTGCTTAGTTAGATGCTTTTATTCTCCTGGAGAGACAAAAACAAAATCCTGTTCCAACCTTAACTTTGGGGTATTTCCCTTTTTGCCAGGTTGAATTGCCATGTTGTTTGATGAACTATCACCTGCCCTAATAAAGAGGTCTCTCATGTTCAAATCTAATCTTTATTAATTTTGGTGTTATTCCTAGCTTCCCCCCCCCCCTGTGGAAACAAAAGCAAACCTCTTCCCTAATGTAACACATATCCTGGTTTCCATTCTGAGATTAATACAGCCATAAACTATACAGGCTGATTTAGTTCGGCAATTTTTTCTACTATTCAATGTCTCTCCACAAGTGTTGTTACTTTTTCATTAGCATTGAGAAAATTCAAAGTTAATATAGAATTATATAATCTATGTCTGGGCATCTTCATTGTACCTTTCTATTTATTAAGCATCTTTTTAAAAATGTGGTTAGATCTTTCTGTGACTGCTTGCCTGTAGGATTATGTGGCATACCTGTAATATTTTTTATGCTGTAGTATGCAAAAAACAGTTTAATTTTACTAGAGACATATGCTGGAGCATAATCAGTCTAATATGTACAGGTATTCCCATAATGACCATAATCTCTAATAAATGTGTGATTACAGAATCAGCCTTTTCAGAACTCAAAGCAGTTTCCCATTGAAATCTTGAATATGTATCTGTAGTATGAGGTTTCTGTTCCAGACTTTCGGGCCTAGACTCAAGGTTAAGGCCCACAGACCCACAGATCCGCAGAGCCGCACAGATGCTTACAGTAGTTTCAGGCTGATCAGCCTAAGGCCCAGGCATATAACTTGCTAACTCTTTACCCTTAATATAACACATGACTCTAATCCTGTTCAGCCATGTGGCTTAGTACCTTTTCTCAGAGCAGCATAGTTGTTCCCTGCTTCTTCCTGCTTCTCTCTGGTATTCTGCTCTGTTTCTTCTTGTTCCTAGAGTCTCCTGTCTGGTAGCCCCGCCCACACTTCCTGTCTACCTTTGACCAATCAGCGCTTCTTATTAAACCAGTAGGTGGGACAATTATTTACAGTGGAACAACATAATCTCCCACATGTATCTATGATAGAGTACACATACTTTCATTTTCCAAACTCTGAAGAATAAAACATATCTATTTGGTAAATTTTATTTCTTTGAGTACCTTTTGGATTGCTTTCTGGAAGCAATAGAGTTTGGTTGTACAAAGAACAAGTAGGACATTTCTTTATCATTTCCTTAGCCTGTTACCAAGTGATAGAAAAATCTTTCTTCAAACCCTTGCTATTAACATGGTGTTTTGTATGAAATCCAAGCACTCAGGAGGCAGATGCAGGTGGATCTCTGTGAGTTTGAGGTCAGCCTGATCTTCATTGTGAATTCCAGGACAGCCAGGGCTGCAGGATGAAACCTTCTCTTGAGCCCCTCTGCCCCCCCAAATGTAATGAGGCTGGAGAAGTGACTCAGTAGTTAAGAGCACAGGCTGCTCTTGCAGAGGATGAAGTCCAGGTTAGACTCCTAGCATCCATATGGTGGTTTACAACCATCTGCAACTCCAGTTCAGTAGATTCGACTCCCTCTTCTGACCTCAGCAGGCACCAGACCCAAAGTGGTAACACAGATATACATGTAGGTAAAACACTCATACATATAAAAATAAAATAAACCTAAAAATGTTTGATATAAATGAAAATGTAAACATAAAAGTGCTATGTCTTAAAAACAGACAACCAGAAAAACAGGAAGCTACTGTGGAAATGGTCCAGTGGGGTGCTTACTATACAAAGTATGAGGACTTGAGTTCAGATCCTATATTATACAAGGAAAAAGAAGCTGGGTGAGTATAACCAAAATCCCAGCATTGCCTGATTGTACAGAGTGGGTGAAGAGGCAGGAGGCTCCCTGGGGCTTGCTGGTCTGGTGACCTGAGTTTGATCCCCAGGAAGCCCTATAGAGTGAAAGAACAGACTTCACAAAGTTGTCCTCTGACCTCTACATGTGTGCTGTGGCACACAGGCCCTCCCAAGTCCCCAAATAATAAAAAAGTACTTTTGGGAGGAGGATTCAAGACTGGGTTTGTTTGTTTGTTTTAATAGTCCTGGTTGTCCTGGAACTTGCTCTGTAGACCAACTGGCCTCAAACTCACAGAGATCCGCCTGCCTCTGTCTCCTTAGTGCTGTGATTAATGGTGTGCACCACCACCCACAGGCAAAAGTACTTTTCTAAATAAGAGAGAAAAAACCAAAATGTAATGAGTCTTTTTCTCTCCTGCCAGCCAGCTCCTGAATAACAACACAGAGACTTATTATTAATTATAAAAGCTTGGCTTGTAGCTTAGGCTTGTTCCTAACGAGCTCTTATAACTTAAATTAATCCATTTCTATTAACCTATGTTCTATCATGTGATATTACCTTTCTTCCATCTTGCACCTTCTGGTTTCTCTCCATGTCTCCTGGTAACTCTCATGCACCTAGATTCCTTCTTTCCTTCCTTTCTCTTTCTACTTGGAACCTCCCCACCAATACCTCCTGCCTAGCTATTGGCCATTCAGCTTTTTATTACACCCATGGCAGCAATACATTTCACACAGTGTACAACTATCCCACAGCACCAAAGGACACTCAGTGTCACTGGCTTACTTTACACAAACATAGACAAGTGTACCACTACTCGTATACACGTATACCACACACAAAAAAAAGGTACATTAATTTAAAAGTACTTTCAAAGTCAGGCATAGTCATGGTGGTACATGCTTCTAATCCTGGCACTTGGAAAGCAAGACAAGCAGATTTTTGTGAGTTCTAGGCCAGCCTGATCTATATAGCCAGAGCTAGGATTACACACAGAGACCTTGTCTTAAAAAAAAAAAAAAATACAAAACAACAACAAAAAAAACCCTATTGACTCCTGACTTAGTTGTTCAATTCCTTTTCTGTCTCTGCAAGAGAATAACACAGACTAGACTGTTGTCTCCCGAATAAGTGCCATTCTGGCCTTTAATGGCCCATCCTACTAAAACCCTATGTTAATAAGGAAAAAACCTGTTTTCCTGTGCTATAGACACTGCCACCTGCTGAGTGCTAGCCTCTCGGGATACTCAATGACCTTGGGTGTGCCCGGATGAGGGGGCAGGGTGTGAAAGAGAAGGTAAGGGAACAAAGGGGTCACGAGGAGAGACACACAGGCAGAAGCAGCAGAAGCTGGGGACAAGCATGGAGTAGAGTCAGTGTGAGTGGAAGGGGCAGAAGGAATCCAGCATGGCGAGAAGCTAGAGGGGAAAAAGCTAGGCGAGATGCAGTGGCAGGAGAGAAGCATGGCTAAGAGACAGACAGGTCTAAGATATAAGATGTACTGAATAAAGCTCGGGTCTCTCAGTGTGTGGAGAGCCTGAATGATGGAACCTAAACGACTCCTGAGTGCAGATTATTTAATCTTGACGCCCCTCGCCTGGGACAAAACTCGGACCACAAAGAAACCGGACGCGGTACTAGACCATTTATAAAGTCAGGTATTGTAACACATACCTGTAATCTCTGCATTTGAAGGCAAAAGGGAGGACCAAGGCAAGCCTTAGTTAGCTATGTTAGACTGTATATATACCAACAGGCAGCACTTGGGAGGCAAAGGCAGGTGGATCTCTGATTTTGAGGACAACCTAGTCTACAGAGTGAATTCCAGGGCCACCAGGACTATACGGAGAAATCCTTTCTTGAAAAACAGATAAGAAAGAAAGAGAGAGAAGAAAATAATATTGAGCACAACCTATTTTAACATAATTAGAGGCCAGCCAGAACTATTTAGGCACTGCTTTAAAAAGGAACAGAAAAACTCATAGTTCTAGAGACGGATGTCCAATTACATGCTTACCCCTTTATCTCATCAGACTAAATTTGTTCAAAAAAGATTTATTTTTGTTATTTTTAATTCATCTGCACAGAATGCAGGAGTCTTGGGAAGACAGAGTCCTCAGATCCACTGGAGCTGGAGTTTCAGGCAGCTGTCAGCCCACTGAGGTGAGAGAGGAACCGAACTCAGATCCTCTGGAAGAGAAGCAGCCAGTGTTCTTAAGTACTGAAAGGTATCTCAGGTCTCCAGACTCACTGTCTGAACCTTCAGAGGGCAGAGGGAAGTTTCCTTGGCTCTTATAAAGCTTAGATAGACTATCCCTACCATGGCTAAACCAGAAAAAACACAGTCCAGCTGCAGGAGTGGGGGTGGGGGCTGAAGAGGGCTGCTGGCCCTGCACCTCACAAAGCCTCTGCACCTCACAGGCCCCTGAGCCTCCCAGAGCCCCCTGCACCTCCCAGAGCCCCCTGCACCTCCCAGAGTCTCCCTACCTCCCAGAACTCCTGCACTTCACAGAGCCTAATGCATCCAGACCGTCCAGTGTCGGGTCGTGCCCCCCCCCCCCCTCCGCTTTTGGTTTTGAATAGCAAGCTGGGTTCCACTAGCTTCACAACAGAGCCCATTTATGTGGGGGAGAGGGGATGCTGTCCTTTTTTTTTTCTTTTTTCTTTCCTGGGTGGCTGCAGCTTTCTGGTTAAAAACAACAACACAATCAGTTTCAGGATGTTGAAAAAGCCTCGAGGAAGAGAAAAACCTGTCTGAGCAGTTTTGCCAGGTGAGCTGTTCTGTGTCCTCCCAGGGTCCTAGGGCACAAAAATGATTGATGTAGAGCAAAGGTTTCCTATTTTAAAAGATAGGAACACACACCCCCAGGACATCGAGATTGTAACTGGTTCCTTTTCCCTTAGGAACTGCAGGGTTTCTGTGGGGCCGAGTCTGCAATTCAGCTGTTTCCTGAGTGCTTCTTCAGTGCCTAGGGCTTTGGGGTCCGAGTTCTGGGTGCCTGAGAGTTCTGGGACTCTCGGGGAGCCCTACAAGAGCGACAAACGTGGAGACTGAAACTAGGTCAGTGGTTCTCAACCTTCCTGATGCCGCGACCCTGTAATACAGTTATTTTTGTTGCTACTTCCTAGCTGTAGATTTGTCACTGTTATGAATCTACCCTTTCATTTTAACATCGTTGTATCTTTTTCCCCCTCAGAGAAGATTCAAAAACCTACTCTTTTGTCCTATTATAACTGTATCCCATTTTTTTCTTTCTCCCCCCCCCAACAAGAACCCTGAATATAATCTCCTTTGTTTAGCTGTCTTTCTACCGATTACCAATAACAATTTGTAATCGATCACCCTAAACAATGACAATCATCCATAACCCATTGAAAGACCAAAACCACCCACCCCACCTCTTGGGAATGTGGGCATCATGTTCTTAAATTCATTTCCTGAGGAGCAATGGATTCTTTAGGGGATCCTGCAAAGAAAATTTTGGGTTAATTGTCAAGTCCTGGGAGAGGAAGCAGTTCCAGCCTCTGAAGCCCCGCCCCGCCCTGAGTTCTGAGGTCAGTCTCATTTAAGAAGACCCCTCCCCGTCTCAGTCTCATTTCTTCCCTCCCAGGAGGGCTCTCTTCCCTTCCCTCTCCCTTCCAATTCTCTTCTCTGTCTTTTTTCCCTCCTCCCTATTTCTTATAATAATAATAATAATAATAATAATAATAATAATAATAATAATAATAATGTTTTTCTATATAGAAGTAATCTATGTATATCCTGCCATGTTGCTGCTGGCCGCTGCTTCCCACCACATGGGGCAAAAGGTCTCTACTTTATAGCCATCTGCCAGTCACCCTATGTAAAGCGCATATCAGATCAAGCATGATCACAACTGTATCATATTTTATCCAGTCTCTGCATAATGGGAAAATGCAGGACTTGCCTTAAGTCCTGGCTAAAACAGTCTGTGAGGCTGGTCTCTTCAGCTAGACACCTCAAAATTGTCCCGAGCGGTTTGTAGTCCAAAGCCAATCTTTAGGTGATGTTGTCAGCATAGTGGTATTATCATAGTCCATGTGAAATTATTGTTGTGGGACCCTGTCATCTTTTTGGAGACTTTAAAAGGGCACAATTAGGCATCATCATGGTTCACTGCAGAAAACTGATAGAGACTCAAACCCACAACAATGTACAGGAAGCTAGATGAAGCCTTTTGGCTAGAATTAGTACTTTATATGACTATTAACATCATGACAAAAAGTTTTAAAATATATATTAATTTTATAAATGTTGCTATGAGATTTATACATAAAGAGCTTTTAAATAGTCAAAATAAAAGCAAAAGATCATGAGATTAATAGCAATAGAATAGCCCCTTAATTTTGGTTTTTCTTTTGTTCCATATCAGGTGGCTCCTCTTATGATATGATACAGAGATTTTGTATTTTCCTTTAACAAGCATGCTTGGGTTTAGGGAAGGAGTGAGTCACACTCCAACTCCAAAGCCAGCTTTGATTTATTATTGAGTTGGGACCTCAAATTTTCTTAGAAGTAAAAAGATATAGACATTAGTGATATTTTACCCTGTAGAGTATATTGGTACCAATAGGCCTGGTTTTGTTTTTGCTTGTAAATTCTTTCTGAATAGCCTTCCTTCTGCTTTAGAGGTCTAGATGTCCAACGTGTTTTGACTTCTTGAAGATGGGTATTTATATTTTTCTGAAAAAACAGAACAGAACCCTGCCGTGACCCTTGTTTGTTGAGTTTTCCTTTCAACTTATACAACTGTCACATTGGTGGATGAGCTGCCATTTCTCTTTATCAAGAGGTGTCTCCTGTTCGAATCAAGTCTTTATTAATTTTGATGGTATCTATCGCTTTTCTTCACTTGTGGAAACAAAAGCAAAACCCTTTCCCCAATGCAACACATATCCTGACTTCCATTCTGAGGTCAATACATCTTTGAAGTAGACAGGCTTATTTAGCTCAGCTAATTTTTCTATAGTCCAATGCCTTTCAGCAGCTGTTGTTTCTTTCTCATTAGCATTGAGAAAATTCAAAGTTAATAAAGCATTATAGAGTCTATTTCGGGGGGGGGGTCTTTCTTACTCCTTTCTGTTTATTTAGCATATCCCTTAGAGTTTTATTTGATCTCTCTACGACTGCTTGCCCTGTAAGAATTGTGTGGTATTCCTGTAATATGCTTTACTATAATAAACAAAAAATTGTTTCATTTTACTAGAGACATATGCTGGAGCATTGTCAGTCTTAAATATCTCTAATTTGTACAGGTATTCCCACGATAGCCATAATTTCTAGCAAATGTGTGATTATAGAATCAGCCTTTTTCAAGCTAAAAGCAGTTGCCCATTAAAATTCTGAAAACATATCTATCATATGGTGGACATATGCTAATTTTCCAAATTCTGTAAAATGAAACACATCCATCTGCCAAATTCCATTTCTATATATACCTTCCTGCTGGTAATGGAGTCTGGTTAAAGAAGGAAGAGGTAGATTTTTTTTTTAACAATTTCTTTGATTTGTTGCTAACCGTTTTTTAAACCTGTGCTATTTTTTTTAAATGAAACTATGAGGCACCTAGCACATTTCTTATTAATAATTGATCAATTTCATCATTTCCTTCTGCTAGGGGCATGGACGAATCACATGGGATTGGATGTATGTTATATAGAAGAGAATATTCCTAGTCCTGAATATTTCTTATAACAGAATAAATAATGAAGTTAGTTCTGACTCATTGTCCCGACCTGCGGGACTTCAACAGGTCCTGGTTACCTGTAAGGAGGGAATGGGAAGGACAGAGACACAGAAGAAAGACAACAAGACTTAAATTTCTGTTCAAGAGGCTAATCTTTATTTTTTCCAGGCTGCTTACATATGCTTTTGCAGGGCTGCAGGTGCATGAAGAAGGGAGGGTTAGTGAGGGGGCTTAAAGCAGAAACTTAGCTAGTGTTAGGCAGGTATGAGCCAAGAATGTGCTTAGGTAGAAAGGTCAGTGTGTTCTTGTGTAGTTTTTCTGAGAACTGTCTTAATCTAAAGAATGCCATCTTAATCTAAAAAAAGGAAGAAGGAGGGAATTCTGAACTTTAGTTGACTCTTGGCTAATGAACTGGCTCCTGACAATTCATCAGAAATAAAGTCAGCAGTTTCATTGTGTAAAACAACTCTTTCTGCATACTGAGAGTCAGTAACTATATTAAGAGGTTCTGTAAAATCCATTAATACCATCATAATAGCATATAATTCTGACTTCTGAATAGAATTATAAAGGCTTTGGGCCACTAAATTTTCTGATTTGTAACCTGTCTTTGTCAATTTGTTTGCATCAGTGTAAAATATAGGGGCTCCAGAAATTGGAGTTCTCTGTACAACATGAGAAAGAATATTGTTGGTTCTCTTTATACTTTGTATTATGTTGGGGATATTTGTTATTAATCTCTCCCCCAAAATTACTGCAAGCTCTTTGCCAAGGTTACTTTCTGCCCATAATTGCTCAATTTCTTCTTCACTAGTTAAAGGTACAACAATTTCTGCTGCATCCATTCCTGTCAAATGTCGAAATCTTAATTTCCTTTAAAAGTGAAACCAGAAATTGTTTCCACATTTGTCTTTAATTTCTTACTTGGTTTATGTGATAAAAAATATCTAGTCCAATATAATATTTTTTTCTTTGTATTAAAGTTCCTGTAAGAGAATGCTTAGAGGTAAAATAACCAAAATGTTATTAAGTTCTGGATCCACATGATCCAAGTGTGCATCCTGTAACTTCTTTTCCACCAAAACCAATTCCCTCTCAGCTTCAGTTGATAATTCTCTTGGACTATTTGAGTTATTGTCATTTTCTAAAGTTTTGAACAATTTATTCAATTCATCACTTTTTAACTGTACTGTGGTCTGTAATTGGAAATGTCTCCTAGCGATCTTTGGAAATCATTAAGAGTTCACAGTCTCTTCTAAATTGGCACCTTTTGAATCTAATTCTTTATAGGTCTACTTTATACCCTAAATAATTAGTAGATTCTCTTCCTTGTTTTTTTTTTTTTTTTTTTTTTTTTTTTTAGGATCAATTTGTAATCCCCAAACGGGAAATTTTTTTCACTTCCTCAAACATTCTTTCTAAAAGTATCTATAATTGAGTCAAACAATAAGATATCTTTCATGTAGTGGTAAATTATAGATTGTGGAATATATCACTTCTAATGGCTATTGTACAGAGTGGGGCTATTTAACATTCCCTGTGGGAGAATCTTCCATTGGTATCTCTTTACGGGCTGAGAATTTTTAGAAGTGGGGACTGTAAAGGTATTTTCTTTGTTTTTTTCTTGTAGCTGTACAGTGAAGAAGAAGTCTTTTAAATTGATAACTATAAGAGGCTATTCTTTAGGTAACAGAGAAAGCAAAGCAATTTCAGATCGTAAAGAGTCCATTGGCTGAATCACCTTGTTAATGGCTCTTAGATCTGTTACCATTCTTCATTTGCCAGATTTCTTTTTGATAACAAATACACGGTTTCTTTGTGTATCCCTGATTGTTCTGAAACTCACTTTGTAGACCAGACTGGCCTTGAATTCCCAGAGATCCACCTACCTCTACCTCCTGAGTGCTGGGATTAATCTGACCTCCACCATAACCCACTGCTAAAAAACATTTTTTTAAAGATCATTTATGTTTTAAAATTATGTGTATGTGGGTATGTGAGCGCTGGTGCCCAAGCTGTCCAGGGCATTGGCTTGGTGGCGGTGCCTTATCTGTTGAACCCTTTTCCAGCTCACTGCTCTCTCTTTTCTCTCTCACCCCTCTTTCCTGGTTGATCATTCATTGCTGCTGGTCTCCAGAAAGGAAGAGATCAGAATGTGTGGCAAAATGTGTAACTAACAGTGTTTGTACCATCATTTCCCCTCTGGGCCTGACCAGAGACCTTCAGTGAACCAGGATTTCACTTTCTTCAAGATAGAAAGCTCCACCCCAACTGCCCCTCACAACTAATTTGTAGCCAGTTTTGGTTTGTCAATCTTCCTTTGAGGTTGCTCTGGCCTGACCAGTTGAGTTTCGTCCATGTCTTAGGAGTTTTATTGTTCTGAAGAGACATCGTGACCTCAGGAACTCTTATAGAGAAAACATTTAATTGGGGCTTTCCTTACAGTTTCAGATGTTCAGTCCTTTATCATCATGGTGGGGAGCGTGGAGGTGTGCAGGCAGAGGTGATGATGGAGCTGAGAGCGCTACATCTTTCTTAACCAGAAGGCAGCAGGAAGTCTGTCACACTGAGTGAGAAAAGAGACCTCAAAGCCCGCCCCCACAGTGACACACTTCCTCCAGCAAAGCCACACCTCCTAATAGTGCCACTCCCTTTGGGGGCCATTTTCTGTCAAGTCCACATGCATCTCTCTCTCTCTCCTTTGTTTCTCCTAGGAGATCTCCCATGTCTCTCTTTTTCTCTTCTTGCTTTCTCTGCTATTATAATCATAGCCTTTCTATTAATCATAACCATACTCATCTGACAATAAAGATTGCTGCCTTCTGCCTTAATCCCACATGCATCCATAGAAATCTGCTGCCCGATAACCAGGTAAATGCAAACCATATAGGTGGAAATTTCTGTCCCAGTGGTCACTTCCCAAATAATTACAAAAGAGTCTTATTATTAATTATACATGCTCAGCCAATTATTCAGGCTTGTTACCAGCCAACTCTTATATTTAAGTTAGCCTACATTTCATATCTTCATGTTGTCATATGTCTTGGTACCTTTTTTAGTATGGCATGCTTATCTCGTTTCTTCCTGTGCCGCTGTTGACTCTTTTGACGCCACCTTTCCTCCCAGCATTCTCCCAGTCTGGCTCTTCTGACTAACCTTATTCTGTCCAGCTATTGGCCAGTCAGCTTCTTTATTAAACCAATCGCAGTGACATATATTCATAAACTGTAAAGGAATATTTCACAGAAGAAATCCTGTCTCAAAAACACAATTTAAAAAATTTTTGTGTATGAATCCCCATGTGTACCTTATGTGTGTCTAATGCCAGAAGGAGGCCAGAAGAAGAGGGCATCAGACCCAGTGGAACTGTAGTTCAAATGGTTAGAAGCCATCATGTAGGTGCTGGAAATTGAACCGAGCTCCTCTGGAAGAACAGTCAGTGCTCATAACCACTCTAGTACCCAAGATTCCTTATATCTAGTTTTCCATAGCCTTGTCTCAAGGACCTCAACAATAGCAGGATCAGGATGTCATATATGTCTTTCTTACTAGACCCTCTAACACTGGTCTTCCTTAAGCTTGGCCCTGGAGAGCATCCTTGATGACGCCCTTCCTCTATGTTCAATCTCTGGCTTCTCTGTTACCAGCCACCCCTCTGCTCCTCCCTCTCCCTCCCTACCTCCCCTCCCCCCTCTCCTTTCTTTCTGCTATGGGGCTTTTTCTCTAAACCCAGATACAAACATTTGATTAGAAACTTCCTATCAGGCACGCAGGGAACAATTAAAAGTGGCTTCACTCCCCCTCAGAGGATGTCCTTCATCTTCTTAAGGTAGCTAAGGGGTACTTGGGTACCATCCAGGTACATGTCTCCTTCCCCATGTCTAACCTGTCCCAAAAAGGAATGCATGCCTTCTCTGGACCCTACAACAGCTCTCCTGTCCTGCCCAAGCCACTGGACACAGCAAGCTCTATTCCCTTTGGTCCCAGAAGAAAAAAAAACAAAGCAACCCTAGTATCTCCCCTAGTTCTTCAGAAAAACACATGCCTTTTGTATCCCAAAATGAAATTACAAGGTTAACATATAAAGACTCTTGGCTGTTTCCTCTGCCTTTGTTCATAACAGACAACTCATTATCCAGGGTCATTTGGTATCTTCCCCAGATCTGGTAGGACTGTAACACTATGTAACTCTTAGCCTTTTAGGAGACTGAGAAGATGTGTAAAAGAATTCTTTAGCTGATCCAAGCACAGTGAACTGTCTGAGACCTACCACAGACCAAACTTTATAGCTTAATAACCTTAACAGGCAATTGGAGTTTGTTACATTCTGTCACAGTTGTAATTTAGATTTAATTCTCTTTTAGGAAATTGGTAAATTTGTTTGTTATGTTGTGCTATGTTATCCTGGCATGGTAGTTTCTTCCTTCAATCTCATGGAAACAAGCAGGCAGATTTCTCTGCGTCTGAGGCCAGCTTTTGCAAGCCAGTCAGGATTACATACTGAAATTCATCTTTATATTTATATGACAAAAGAAAGAAAGAAACCTGGGCAGTGGTAGCACATGCCTTTTTAATCCTAGCACTTGGAAAGCAGAGGCAGGCGGATTTCTGAGTTGGAGGAGGTCAGCCTGGTCTACAGAACGAGTTCCAGGACAGCTAGGACACTGTTAAAAAAAAAAAAAAAAAAAGAAGAAGAAGAAGAAAGGAAAGTGCGGGTCTGGATGGCTTCATGGTTAAGAAAGTACTCTTTTGACTGAAAAGCACGCAATGCATCCTATGGATCCCACTGATCCTCCAGAGAGGCTTATTATGTTTTTTTAATCTTATTTTTACTTATTTTGTGTGCATTGGTGTGAATGTCTATGAGTATATCTAATCCCATAGCATTGTTATAGACATTTGTTATAGTTGTGAGTCACTCTGTGGGTGCTGGGAATTGAACCCAAGTCCTCTGATAGAGCAGTCAGTGCTCCCAACCACTGACCCAGCTCTCCAGCCCTCAGAGAGGCTTCTGAAACTATCCCTAGACTGAGACCCTTAAGCTCCAGATAGTATTGTCTCAGACTTCTCTACATTACCATTGGTATCTATGCCTGTCTTCCAGCATGGAGGACCTTGTTCTGATGACCACTTCAACTCATACCCTGTTCTTGGTACATTATGCTCTATTACATGACACCACCACCACCAAGCCGGGCTCCTTTTCCCCCAATATTCCTACTCAGCTGTGAGCTAGCTCTAGAAGATATGATCTGACCTTGCTAATCTGTGTGGGGAGTGTAGCTGCCACTCTGGTGAAACAACTAATCTAAATGCTGAGCTAATCTCAACTCGAGACTGCTTTGGCCTCAGATCAGACTCAAGAGTAAGGTCTCTGCTGCTTCCAAGAAGGATTAAAAGAAGTTACTCTTTAACAAGGCAGGGCTGCAGAGTGTGCGAGGACACCCTGACGCTTCTGTAGAAGATACCAGTTTCAGACCCTTAGGAGTCTGACCCCTCATGTCCTTTGCTGCTTGGCACAATAAGCTCATCCTAAGGAGAAACAATTCATCCTGTAAAACCCTTCCATGAGCAAAATGAAGAGGCTTAATCATCCAGATCTGAGCACGACACCGGTGTCTCAAAGGACTAAACAACCCTGGACCCCATGACATGGAAACACTTCCTGACTGACCACACCGACACCACCTTCTCACAGCCAAAAAAACTAAACCAAACCAAACGAAAACAACAACAAAAACCCAAACAAACAAACAAACAATCAAAACCACTTTTATGCATTTTCTCTGTCTTATCTGCTGGGCGGCAATACAGTTCATCTAATGAACTTAGTATTTTGTGTTCCTGTCTTGTTGAATTCTTTCTCTGCTTGTGTGTCACCAGCCTGCCACTGTCTTCCCTAGTATCATGGTACCAAGCACATGCCCCATTGGTGCATGGGACTTCATAGAAAAGTTTGTAAGAACTTCAAAGGTGGGCTGGAGAGGCAGCTCAGTGATTATGAGTATGTTCTAGAGGCCCCAGGTTCAATTCCCAGTACTGGCACCAGGTGATTCACAACTGCCTGTAATTCCAGCTCCACAGGATCCAGTGTTTTCTTCTCTCCTAAGACAGGCACTACACTTGTATACAAACTCACACTCTGACACACGCATACATATAATTTAAAACAATACAAAGTTTGCCAGGCAATGGTGGCACATGCCTTTGATCCCTCCAGCACTCTGGAGGCAGACAGGTAGATTTCTGAGTTGGAGGCTAGGCTGGTCTGCAGAGCGAGTTCCAGGACAGCCAGGGACACAGAGGAACCTTGTCTTGAAGACCAAAAACAAACTAACCAAAAACTAAACCAAAACCTAAAATAACACAAAGTTAAAAAACAAAACAACACTATGGGGCCTGGAGAGATTGTTCAGTGGTTAAGAGTAGTGACTGTTCTTCAAGAGGACCTGGGTTCAATTCCCAGCTCCATATGACAGCTCACAACTGTCTGCAACTCTAGTCTAGGGGATCCAACATCCTCACACAGATATACACACAGGCAAAACACCAATGCACATTAAAAAACAAACAAACAAAAACCCCAAAACATTACAAGTGGTCAAGCAACCACTGAAGTATAGGATTTTTTTGTTTTGTTTTGTTGAGACAGGGTTTTTCAGTGCAGCCCTGGCTGTCTTGGAACTTGCTCTGTAGACCAGGCTGGCCTCAAACTCAGAAATCTGCCTGCCTGTCTCAAGAATGCTGGGATTAAAGGCATGCACCACCACCTCTCCTAAGTGTAGGTTTTTTTCCCCTGGGCAATAACCTTCCACGGTGCCCACTTCTATTTCCATTCTCTCATCATTGCTGAATAGTTGCTAGTAGGCAACTAGCCTGCAATCTTCCTAAAAAAATATCTATTTGATTGTGTGTGTGTGTCTGACTGTATGTCTGTGCACCACACATGCAGCACCCTTAAAGTATAGACGATGGCACCAGATACCCTGAAGCTGGAGGTACAGGCCACACTGGTCACTTGATATTGGTACTGGGAACCGAACTTGGGTCCTCTACAAGAACAGCAAGTGTTCTTAACCAATGACATGAGACATCTCTCTAGCCCCTGGCTAACAATCTTAGCTGAAGGCAGGAAATACTGTATGGCAAGTTCCTCAGGCTGAAAAAATGTAATCCAGTTTCATTTTCCCAAGCTGCTTCTGAGCTCTATTAGCTTGATCCCAGGGGATGGGAGATGGACATGGAAGACCCAGCCTTTAGAGCCGTGTGGTTTGTGAAAGCCAATGGAAGTCATTTGGAGCACACACTGTAGGCAACCTGTTTTTTCTCTTTTTAAAAGTTAACTAAGTAAGAGCCAGAGAGATGGCTTATCAGTTAAGAGCAATGACTGCTCTTCAAGAGAACCTGGGTTCAATTCCCAGCAACCACACGGGCAGCTCACAATGGTCTATCTGTAACTCCAGTTACAAAGGATCCAATGTCCTCTTTTGCCCTCTATGGGCATGAAGCAGACATGCACTGTAGAAATACATGCAGAGAAAACACCCATACACACAATAACAAAAGAATCACAGAATGTATGTGTGTGTCTTCCAGGGTTTGGGTGATGGAGGTCACATCTCACAGTAAGCACTTTCACCCCGTAGGCTGTTGTCTTGCAACAGGTTTTGTTGGGGCCTCAAGCAGCAAGGTAGAGGTGACTGTTTTACCAGGACTCTCATATTTGACTCAGTCTGGATCTTATCACACAGGCTGTTTGTTGGTGTCGATTTGTTTTAACTTGGAAACTTGGGACTTGGAGAATTTATTTCTGGAGGACTCCTTTTCACTGTCTTTGCTGAGACCCACAGCAGTTGGAACATACCTTGAGGGAGCATGCTACCTTGCTGGACACTAGATGGGTTGGGGACAAAGAACAGCACCCTATGTCCCATTTTCTCTCGGGCCTGGGAATGAAGCGAAGCACCCTAGAGTCTGAGTATAGGTGGATATAAAGGCTCAGAAAGGCCCATGCCTTAGGTTTTCATGCCAGAAAGAGTGAGCCCATCTGGGCCACCCTGAGACCTCACATGTTCTCCAGTCTGCCCATTATGCCTCAGATGGGTACTCTATGGATGTGTATGCATCACCATCATGAATGAAGCTGGGTCTGGGGATGACTAGTACACTGGCATGTACCTACAGGCCTTGCATGAAAGGTGACTAACCAGCCCTGAAGGCTTCTCTAAATGACTAGTCATAACCCTGGCTTTAGGACAAAGGAAACATTCACATAAAGTAAAACAGCACATTTTCCCTTCTGTATTATACAGCTTCACATGAAAAGTGGCCATGTTAGGGCTCTGACACCCCAAGCTGGGTGAACGATAGTGCAGAAGTGGTGGCTTTCTCTTTTTAAAACCCTGAAGGGTCCACTGCTGAACTCTCAACATTGGACCAGGGTATGCTGATGTTGCTTGCAATCTCAGCATAGGTAGATGACTTCAAGTTCCAGGTCAAGCAGGGCTATAGAGACACTGTCTCAAATGAATGAATGAATGAATGAATGAATGAATGAATGAATGAATGGATGGATGGATGGATGAATGAATGAATGAATGAATGAATGAATGAATGAGAACAGAACAAATAATAAAACCAAGAGGCTGGAAAGATGGTTTCACTGTTAAGAGCCCTAGCTATTCTGGCAGAAGATCCAGGTTCAGGCCCCAGCACCTACATTAGTTCACAATTGTCTGCACCTCCAATTCCAAGGGATCTGATGCCCTCTTCAGATCTCCATGGGTACTGCACACATGTGGTTTATACATACATGTAAACAAAATACCCATATACATAATATACATTTCCTTAAATGTATTTATGTATTTATTTTTGTTGCTGTTCACTGGTGTTTTGATTTCATATATGACTATGTGAGGGTTTCAGAAATCCTGGCACTTGTGAGCTGCCATGTGGGTGCTGGGAATTGAATACAGCTCCTCTGGAAGAGCAGCCGGTGCTCTTAACTACTGAGCCATCTCTCCAGCCCTTCAAAATAAATCTTTTTAAAAAGACTTTCAACTCTTGCTACTAAGCAAGCAGAAGCTATCAAACAAAAGTCATTTTGAACCCCTGGTACAGTGAGTGGCTTACCATTCCAGGCTACTGAGATATAGTATAAAACTAATACTGGACACAGAGGCTGAAAGCTGGGCTGTCCAATTTTAGCCTGCCCTGCCTTTTAGAACTGCCAGGCTTTGGTAAACTGGAGACAATAAATCTAAAGTTTTCCCAAGACTATTGAGTATACAGTAATACACAGATAAGTGCTTGTTCTTTGCCTATCCAGGATTTGGCCTGTGTGTATAGGGTTATGCTGTTACACTAGATCCCTGTGCAATATTCCCCAACACCACAACAATTTAATGAAACAAACAAAAAGTATTGTTTTAAAAACTGCTGTATTCATAATCAATAATAAACTTTAGGGTAAATAAGCTTTAAAACAAAAGCTTAAGAACAAAAATAAATAATTTACACAACTCACTAACCCAGTTTTTCAGTAAATCCATTCCCAGCCGTAGGACCATGTGCCTAGACCAAACTCATAGTTGATTATCTAAAAAAACAGTAGCAAAAAATCAGAAGGCTGAGCAGAATCTTTAAAAACCTAAACACTGGATATTCTTTGTTTTTTGAGGAAGTGTTTACTCTGTAGTCCAGATTGGCCTGGAATTCACTACACAGCCCAGGCCAGTCTCAGATTTATGGCAATCCTCCTGCCTCAGCTTCCTCAACACTGGGATTATAGACACAAGCTACATGCCTAGCTTCAAACACTGGATTTATGTTTACTTTAAAATTACCAAACTTTTTAATTTTATACACAATCCAATGTAATGCCAAAATAATTAGCATTTTAGTTTGAAGAAGCATTTTATAACAGGGATGGGACATTATAGATGAGGTCTTCAATTCTTGAAATATAAATAAAATGGGTGTGCAGTGGGATAAAAAATCCAGACACTAACTTTAGGGACATCTGAAGGCTTGCATCCTTTATTTTCTGTGATGGCTTTGAAGTTATGATTGTTTGACATGTAGAACCTTCGGCACATTAAATACAGCCTCTCTTTTTTTCACAGTAAGTTAAAAATTTCATCTTGACTCCATATAGACCTGGCTGGTCTTGTGGGTGAGTAGATAGATTCCAGAAGTCTGCTGTGTGATAAAGAGTAACATGAAGGATTGCTGTAGTGGCCTAATTTCATACTTCCTTGTACACAATGAATCACTTTGGGAATTTATTCCAGGGGCTATGTACACAAGAGTGTCAAGAAGAAAATGTTTTCCATTCTTGCATAAAAACGTGTATGGTGCTTCAGGAACGGAACATCTGTTCTGCCGGGCTGAGCCCTGGAGATTTCTGTAGCCAGAAGATGAAGACTCCTTCCTCCTGCTTTATTGCTCTGTGGTTCTGAGTATTAATCATCCAACCCTGGCGTTTCTCCTTGTTGGATTCTAGATGCTATCCTGATGGCTTCTTCCAGAGATGGCTGTTCTCCAAGCTGAAACCACAACACAATCAAACATCAATCATCCAAAGTCCCGATCTGTGTACTACCAGATCAGACTTGTTAAATGGTAGAAGGGTAATTTCTCTCTGGAATTCTGATGGTTTGGATTGCTAAAATATTAGTTAACTTGATCACTAATAGCATGAAATTAAACTTCTACGTATGAGAACAATTATTTATTTACTTGGTTTAAGTTCTTCAAATGCCAAGTCAGCACAGCCAATGGAGTGTTTGCTAAGTAGCTAGCTTCTGCATCCATGTACTAAAGAAAACTAACCAATGGTTGGCATTTCCCTGTTTATCAAGTAAACATAAGGAGAAACCACTCTCTATACAGAGGGTCTCTGCATCTAACATATAGGGTCTGTACTCTCTGCTGGGAATAGGACTCTTTGCTCAGAGAATGCTCCTTCCATGTCTTCTGACACGCCTCACTTTGGGGCTTATGGGCATTCTTTGAGGAATCACTGAGGGTCTTTTTGTACACAGCAGGTTCACCTCCAAGGAGTAGCTCCCATGTGCTTTATAAAAACCCACCCCATAGACTCCATCTTGACAGTGACAACAGTTGTCTGGATACACACAAGGAAACACACCTGACAATTTTTCTCTTGTTATGAATTCCCCAAGAATGTGCAAAGCAAAAGTAATAGAGAACACTATGAGTTTATGTTTTGACTAGGGGCCTCAAAAAGCTTAGGCCAATGACCTACATTCAAATTCTCATCTTCCTGCCTCCACTTCTTGAGTACTCAGATTACAGGCCTGAGCAGAAGGCCTGGTTTGTGTGGTCCTGGGGATAGTCCTCAGGGTTTTCTGGATGACAAACAAGCACTCCACCAATTGAGCCACACCCGGCCCAGGATGGTCGCTTTCTTTTTTTTTTCTCTCTCTCTCTTTTGGTCAGCAGTGGTGTTCTGAGAAAGGGTCTCTCTACATAGCCCTGGTTGTCCTGGAATTTTGTAACTCAGAGGCTGGCTTCTGCCTCCTGGGTGCTGGGATTAAAGGTAGATGTCTCCACTGCCTAGTGTCTGGTCATTTTGAGATCACCTCCATTATAATAATTGTCTTAAAGCAAGTTATGCACCCATGAATTTATGCATGGTAAAGCATAAAAAAGCTAAACAAGAGCCAGAGTGCCAGGCTGAGAACTAAGTACCACTGCTGTCCACCTAACCTGTACTTACCTGAACTGCAATCTGGGTGCCATTGGATGTTGCCACTAAAGTCAGAGGTCTGGTTTCTGTAGTTACTAAATGATGGCTATGCTGTTGGTGTCCCATTTCTGAAGAGGCTGTATGGAATGCTGCCAGGTCTTGAGCCACAATCGCAACCTTAAGTGAAGCAAAGTGAACAAAACACACATAAAACTTTTATCTATGACTCAAAAAGATTAAAGTCATTTTGTGTGAGGGACAGGATGTACAGGCACTTACGGCTGGAACAGACCTTATGAACTGTCTAGGCTGGACTCTTTCATTTGAGGAAGCTAAGACTCCCTCAGAAGGGATTTATCTATGAAGTAAGCTAATGGCAGAACAGGAAGAGAGTAATGGAGACAAGGATCTGCCATCCTAAATGGATGCTGAGGAGGTTGTAAATGCCAACTACCTCACACTGGAGATGTCATTCTACTTCAGACTGGACTATTTTCTCCCCATTACTGGGGACCAGGACTGGTGACATGACTGACCAACAGCAACATCTCCTCAGATACACTCCCCACCTCACACTCACGGGGCTCTGCAGTAGCTTCTGAGGCCTCTTGCCACAATTACAGCTTTAAGGTTATTCTTATTTTATGTGTATGGGGTTTTTTGCCTGCATGCACATCTGCATACCACTTGCATACCAGGTGCCGGAGGAGGCCAGAAAAAGGCATCAAATTCCTTGGGACTGGAGTTACAAATGCTTATTAGCTACCACGTTGGTGCTGAGACTTGAACCAGGTTCTCTGGAAGAACAGCCAGTGTTCTTGACACAGCTTTGTTCTGGTGGTGTTTTTGTTTGCTTATTTGCTTTTGAGACAAAGTCTCACTATGTAGCCCTGGCTGGCCTGAAAATTGCTCTTTACACTTTACACAAGGCTAGACTCGAACTCAAAGATCTGCTTGCTTCTGCCTCCCGAGTGCTGGGTCTACAGACATGTACTGTATGTCCAGCTGTCCGTGGTTTTGTTTTGTTTTTTTTTCGAGATAGGGTTTTCCTGTAGTTTTGGAGTCTGTCCTAGAGCTAGCTCCATAGACCAGGCTGGTTTCAAACTCACAGAGATCCGCCTGCTCCTGCCTTCCCAGTGCTGGGTTAAAGTTATGCATCACTACTGTCTGCCATTGTATGTATGTTATTAAGATTTAATTTTAATGTGTTTATGTCTATGGAAGTATATGCTATGTGTGTGTGTGGGTACTCTTGGAGGCCAGTCGGAGTTACAAGCACTTGTAAGATGCTTAATGTGACTGGACATGGTGGCATATGCCTTTAATGCCAGCACTTGGCAGAGGCTGGTAGTTCTCTGAGTTTGAGGGCAGCCTGGTTTACAAAGCGAGTTCCAGGACAGCGAGAAATCCTGTCTCAGAAAACCAAAAAAAGAAAGAAATATGAGCTGGGAACTGAATTTGAGTCCCCTGGAAGAACAGCAAGCACTCTCTTTTAACTGCTGAGCTGCTTCTCCAGTTCCATTTCTCCCATCCTACTGTGCTTTCTGGTGTTGATGTAACTATTACTCCTATTTCACAGACAGAGAAAGAAACAGCTCCCAGGACTAACTGACTAAAGAAATTATAAAACTGGGAGTCAGTCTGAAGTTCAGGAACGAGCACAAATAGGAATGTATAGCACAGCTTCTGTGCAAGTTTTGGCAGTGATGTATGTACTGGCGAACAGTGAACAAAGGTAGTTACCTGCTGTCCTTCTGTGCCTTCGGCAGTGACCATAGCCACAGAGTGTGTTCCTGCTGAGGAGATAACTGCATCATGAGTGGGGACGGTGATAGGTGTGCCATCCTGTGTTACCATGGTGATGGTATTGCCAATGGCCTGCATGTCAGCTTGAGATATGTTGACCTGCAAACAGTGCATTTCACAATCAGTCAATGTTTCTTGTCACATTTGGCAATCTTTCCTCAAATAAGTTTACTCTGTGGCAAATACACTTTTTACAAAGGGATGAACTCATTACCTCATCAGACAAGACAATATCTGTTTTCTTATTTTTGTTTCTTTGACAGGGTCTTGTTCTATTGCCCATGATGGCCTGGACCACGATAGTAATCATCCTGCCTGCTTCCTGCTTACCAGGGTTATGGTTGTGAGCCACTACGCCAGCTTAGACTCTCCTGCCAGTCTATTATCCTTACAGGTACTGGGCCTTCTCATTCTAGCCGTCTCGACCTTGATACTTTGAATCCTGCTCTGATCTAGACTTTCTGTGTATGCTTTTCACTTTTCTTCCTTTTTTTTTTTTTTTTTTTTTTTTTTTTAAAAAAAAAAAAAAACAAAGTTCCTTTGCATTGGTGTTTGCCTGCATGCTGTCTGTCGGGTCCCCTGGAACAGGAGTTACAGTCACTGTGAGCTGCACTGTGGGTTCTGGGAATTGAACCTGGGTCCTCTGGAGGAGCAGTCAGTGCTCTCAGCCATTGAGGTGTCTCTCCAGCCCCACCTTTCAACTTCTTCACACGTTCTAGGCCCCATATTCTATCACCTCAAATCTGCACCTGACACCCCAGCTACTACTAACCAACTGCAGCTTCCATAAGGGTCACATTCTGTGACATTTTTATGGCTTTCATGCTAATGAAAATCTTTCAATTCCCACTGAATTACCTTCTATGATAACATCATTCTAAGATTTCTTGGGGACTGATACTTTATTCTCTCTCCCAGGCTTCCAAAGTAGTTCATATACCTTCCAAATAGATACTCCTTATCATTAGGAGTTATCACTTGACTATATTAGAAATGTCTCTCTTTCTAGACTGCGATATCACCCTTTGGCACTAGCCAAACTATCTTTTTAAAAAATGTCTTCATGGACCATGTGGTAGTGATGCACCAGTTAAATCCCAACACTTGAGAGGCATAGACAGGTGGATCTCAGTAAGCTGAGGGCCAGCCTGGTTTACAAAGTGAGTCCTAGGATAGCCAGGACCATCCTACAGAGAAACTGTGCCTCAAAAAAAAAACAAAAAAAAAACAAAAAAAAACCAACCAAACCCATAAAAAACCAGTCTTCATGGAATAGAAGGCCAAAAATACCTGAATGACTCAGAATGAAATAGAATTCCTGAAAGAAATGGAGAGGCTAGTTTAGAGAGAAGACCACATTGGGATGACAGTTTTGGACAGTATTAGCCTGTCTCTGTAGGGTTTGAGAGAGCCGCGAATGAATGGTAGGGAGATGGGTTCCCTATAAACACTAGAGCACTCAGCACTGCTCCTGGCTACCTCAAAGAAAAGCTGTTAGATCAGCACATCCCACTTGAGGCTGTGTTGGAGTCACTGCAGAAGAAATTGCTCCGGAAAGGGGAATAGCTGGGTTCAACAGCATCAGGCAGATTCTGTATATTATTATCTGATTTAGAAAAAGTGTCAGGACAGATGATGAAAAAACATTGGGTTATAGCAAACATGTACTCTGTGGAACCACATGACAATGCGATGGTAGGGATAAGTGTGCATGTGATGGTGTGAATGCTTTGGTATTTCTCAATCCTCAATGTTGTTCCTCCTAGCTAATATCATCATATTAACAGTTATAAAACCAGGACAGGAATGGTGGCACACAATTTTAATCTCAGCATTTGGAAGACGAAACTTGAGCTATGAGTAACTCTGTTTTAAAAAACAATACACACACTTTTTTTTTTTTTTAAAGTTATCAAAACAAGGAAAGGTGGGGCATGGTGGCACACAACTATAATCTCAGACGCTGGGGGTGAGGCAGGAGCATTTGTAAATTCAGATCCTCTACATAGAGTTCTAAGCCAGCTAGAGATGCACAGTGAAACCCTGTGTCAAAAGCCAACAACCCAACCCAACCAAACAAGCAAAACAAAACAAAAAACTAAGAGTATACTGACTTCTGGAGGCAAGTTCTAATACAGATGGGCAAGAAGAGAGCTTTCCACGGAAGCTGGGTCACAGGAGCATTAAGGCCCATGGTCCATGTGCTTGGGTTCTGTTCTGCTTTACCAAAACTAAAACAACTCTAGCAAAAGCTTAAAAGTCATATCAAAGCTGAGTTCTTTTAGATTTCTGCTATCTACAAAACAATGACAGGTTTGGCTCAGAGAGCACCCATTCCACTACCTCCCCGCCCCAGGCAGGGTTTCTGTGTCTAGAACTAGCACTGTCCTAGAACTAGCACTATATAACCAGGCTGGCTTTCAACTGAGAGATCCTCCTGTCTCTGCCTCCTGGGTGCTAGGATTAAAGATTGTACCACAACAGCCTAGCACTTCTTTCTTTTTTTCTTTCCTTTTCTTTTTAAAATATTTATTTATGTGTTTTATATATTTGAGTATTTTGTCTACATATATGTCTGCACACCAGAAGATGGCATCAGACTCCATTAACGATAGTTGTGAGTTGTGGGAACCGAATTTAGGACCTCTTAGAAAAGAAACCTCTTAACAGCCGAGCCATCTCTCCAGCTCAGATCCATTACTTTTGAGGCTCCCAGTCTCCTTGTGGTTCTGATCTTCGTTACTTCATCTTTGAGCCATACAAGCCAACACTATTCTACAGACACAAATATCCTCTACTATTATTACTTCATACTGTCTTTCTTCAGCAAACTATGGAAAACCTCTGGGAGACCTATCACTGCCTATTAGTGGTTCTGAACCTTGTGGGTAATGAGTCCTAGAATAGTCACCCTTTCACAGAGGTCACCTAAGACTACTGGAAAACACAGATATTTATATTACAATTCAAAACAGTAGCAAAATTACAGTTATGAAGTATCAGTGAAAATAACTGTTGTGGTGGGAGGGTCACTACAACATGAGTTGTATCAAAGGGTCACAGCACTAAGAAGGTCGAGAGCCACTACTGGCCTACACGCTGAAGTCCAAACTTCATGCTTTGCTACTCCATGAGGACTTGGCCTGTCTCTCAATCCCAGGTGCAGAGAAATACTTAACTTTCTTGGTGTTTAATAGATACTTACATGTTGAGTTCCGTCCTGGGATATAAGTGTAACTTGCTGACTCAACCCAGACTGGGTTACTGTGGCTACTTGTGTAGATACGATGTCTTCTCCTTCTACACCTGTTACATATGTGATCTGGGACCCTTTAAGAACATCATCACCTTGACCTGTTTAAAGTAAAAGAATAATTTATTTGACCAACTGACCAATCTATTTAGACAACATTAGAGATTTTAAATATGAAACACAAAGTTGAGTTGAGAGCTGGGCATGGTAGTGCATGCCTGTCATGCTAACACTTAGCAAATGGAGGTAGTTCAAGGGCAGCCTCAGCTATCCAGGGAGTTCAAGGACAATCTGCATTGTACAAAGCCTTATCTCAAAAAAAAAAAAAAAAAGAAAAGAAAACAAAAGCATATTTTTATATTCTAGACCATGAAAACAGTTTTCAAGACCTCTTCTTAATTCTTCTGTATTCATTTCTGCCAAGGCAAGCCAAATGGGACCCTTGCCATCAACCTGAAGTGCTCTGATTTGGGGAGACCTCTCCTTAACACTGAAATGGAGTGATGATGTGCTACTGTGCACATGCGCACTAGGGACACAAAGGGAGGGAAGAATTGTACACAAGGACAATTTGCCCCTCCCAGTAGGACAAGTCTGAACCAAGTTCCTGAAGTCACTTAAGATTAGAGTCTCTATAAACATTAACCACAACACCATAATGGCTTGTATACACAATCCACTAACTTACTCAATCTTTACATATGTGATCGATGGGCAAGCTATTGGTACACAATGACATCACTGTGTAAAGACTATGCAATGGCATGTTATCTGGGCTGAGGTTAATCATTTAATAAATAACAGAACAGGAACTCCAGTCCAGTTCTTTTTTTCCACAAAGAATTAACAAGTGAGCTAGGCAGAAACCCTTTCTCAACAACCACCTCCTCGCTTCCCCTCCATCCCCATCCCCCAAAAGCGGAACAGAAAGTGAATGAAGATTTCAACATCTAGAACTGCTAGACTGGGCAACCAGGAAGATTACTGATCTCTCAATACTTATTAGCTCCCATGGAACAAGAAAGTAAGTCCCTATTCAAAGAGGAACTTAATATTCTAAGTACTAACCTAATACTTTATATACTAGGATTTTAGTGTGCAAATCTAGTTGTGTTCAGTTGGAAACAGTCACTGAGGTGTACTGTTCTTATACCTATCACTTTGTGCCTCTTCTTAGTTATTTATATACCATTATTCCAAGTGTTACAAACCCAGAGGACCATGGGAGAAAAAGAAGCATAAATCTGTATTTTTAGAAAAGCAATCACAGTTGGGTCTTTCCGTTTGTTTTTTCCTTAAAGAGATTATTTATTATGTATTTAGTATTCTGCCTGTTTGCCAGAAGATCTCACTATGGATGGTTGTGAACCATGGTGCAGTTGCTAGGAATTGAACTCAGCACCTCTGGAAGAGCAACCACTGCTCTTGACCTCTGAGACCCTCTTCAGCCTTTGTTTATTTTGAGATAAGAGTTTCTCGGTAACAGCTCTGGCTGTCCTGAACTCACAGAGATCTACCTGCCTCTTAAAGGCATGTGTAACCACCAACCAGCCAATCATAGTCTTAAAAATATATTCTCTAATAAGCTATTTTATAAAATTAAAAAAAAACTTCTTATAATCTGAGATATCAACAAATAAGTAGGAGACTAAAGAAGGTTGGAAAGAGAAGAGTTTTATAAACTACATTTAACATTATTAAAGCCTGCTTTCTTTCCATGGGTACGTGTAGTGTGCATGCATGGAGCTTGAGACTTCCTTGATAGCTCTCTACATTATTCATCAAGGAAGGGTCTCTCAATGGAACCCAGAGTTCACTGATATAGCTAGTCTATGTCTACCTATCTGCCTACCTATCTATCTACTTATCTATTTCTGTCTCTCTGTCTGTCTATCTAACCAGATATAGTATTTATATTTCAGGGAGCCTGTCACTGTGGCATTTGTGTGGGTTCTGGGACCCTAACTCTGATCCTCACACTTGCACAGCACTTTTAACAGCTGCGCCATCTCCCCATGCCCCAAAGCCTGTTTTTTCTTTTCTTTTTTTTTTTAATTAAAAGTATTTAGTAGTTACATCTCTGTTTGTTGCTTTCTCATTAGCAACTTTCAAATATAAAGTATGCCATCATTTTTAATTAATTAATTAATTAATTAATTTATGAGACAGAGTTTCTCTGTGTAGCTTTGGAGCCTGTCCTGGAACTTACTCTGTAGACCAGGCTAGCCTCAAACTCAGAGATTTGCCTGCCTCTGGATTAAAGACCTGTGCCACCAAAGTATGCTATTATTAACATTGGTCACCATGCTGTACAATGTCTCCAGGACTTACAACTCTGATACTCCCACTTACACTCCTTAGCTAGGCATGGTGGCTCATGCATGTAAGTCCAGAATTTGGGAGGCTGTAGCAGGAAGACTACTGCAGGGTCAAGGTTTTCCTGGGCAACAGTCTCTGCTGGTGTGTGTGTGTAAGAGGAGAATGAGAGGGATGAGTTGTGTATGTCCCTGAGTGTCAGAATATGTAACTACACACAGTCACGGGGTTGGGCTAGGAAGTAATGTGAAAACATTTGAGCGGTGATCTCTTCCTATCAACAACCTTTGCTTGATTTCTCTGTGTAGCTCTGTAGACCAGGCTGGCCTTGAACCCACAACACCGACAGCCTATCTCCGGAGTGCTGGGATTAAAGGTATGCCTCACCACTGCCCCGCCCTATAGACATGTTGAAAATGAGAAAAGTCTTTGCTCTCCCAGGCAGAACTTCCATACTGGCCAGGCTTCCTCCAAAGTCTCCACCTTGCTTTCCTCTCCCCAGGCATTTATTTCTTCAGCCTCTTCCATTTGTCTATCTGCAAGTACCCCCTGTACCCCAGGCCTTGCTTTTTTGCCTCCTCAACCCCTTCTAGCCTCATAACCTTTCCAAGAACATTTCTTCAGGAAGCTTTCTCTGTCCTTACAGAAGATACTCTTCCACAGCCCAGATCACCTGTGTCCTTCTGTAGCATTTGCCACAGTTGTAAATCAGATTTCTGTGATTATACAAATGAAACTGAAGGATTTGAGAAAAAAGCATGGGTCATATGCTCATAACTGATTCTCAGACTTAGAACAGATAAACTGCCAAAACTCTCACCTGGGGGAGGCTCGAAGAAGGCTTCCTGCTCCTCCTCAATAGGCTCTGTGTCATTGTGAGCTGTCCGTTTGTGCATAGCCAGTGTGGAGATCTGTTTGTATGTCTTCCCACAGTGGTTACAGTTGTATGGTTTAGAGTGAGTATGAACAACATGGTGTTTATACAAACTGGAATATTCCGTAAACCTTTTGTCACAACCAGGAACTGTACAGACATATGGCTTTTCTCCTAAGTAAAGAAGACACACAGAAAGGTCATTCTTACACAGGTAGACATAATTACTCCACAACTGGAGAGTGGGACTTCTAAAAATAAACAGCAAAATCATTTGTCACTACAATTCTTTGCTAGAGTGTTTTTAACAGGCATGACACAGCATTCAATTCCCAGCACCAGGAAGATGTGTGTGTGTGTGTGTGTGTGTGTGTGTGGTCCCTTTTCATCTTGAAATGAAATAGCACACAAGAGAAAAATTCCTATGGGTCTGACTTGGCTCAAAAATAGTTTAAGAGGCTGGAGAGATGGTTTGGTGACTTCTCTTGGGTTTGCTTCTCTTGCAGAGGACTAGAGTTCAGTTCTCTGCACCTACATTAGGTGGCTTACAACATTACTCCACCTCCAAGGCACTCAACACTGCCTTCTGGTCTACACGGGCCCTGCATTCCTGTGCACCTCCCCCTCCCATACACATGACTCAAAAATAAAATCTTTGTGAGGATGTGGCACACAGCCTAATCCCAGCACCTGGAGGCAGAGGTAGGTGGATCTCTGTGAGTTCAAGTCCAGCCTGGTCTATATAACAAATTCCAAGCCAGTGTGGGTTACAGTGTGATTAAATACATGTAACAGCAGGCCTGACTACATCTCTTAGTGAACCTGGAACTCACTGATTTTACAAGAATGGCTGACCTCCTGTCTCTGCCTCCCTAGAGATAATAACAGGTTCATTTTGCCATGCTCATTTTTTTCTGTGAGTGTAGGGAATCTGAACTCAGATCCTCATGCTTGTATGACAAGAGTTTATCAATGAGGTGTTTCTGCAGCCTGCTACAATATCTGATACTGTCGTATTTGACTGATGCTTTCAGTTTTGGGCTAAGTGTAAGGAAGAGTTACAAACATTCAGAGAGCTACCTGCCTCTGCCTCCTGAGTGCTGGCATTAGAAGCATGTACCACCACTGCCTAACTATTTTTTTAATTTTATGTGTATGAGTGTTTTTCCTATGTATATGTGTACCAATTGTGTGCAGTGTCCAAGAAGACCAGAAGAGGACATAATTTTCTCTGAAAGTGTAATTACAGATGGTTTTTAGCCTTCATGTGGATTGTTCTGTAAATCAAGTCTGTGTCCTCTGAAAGAGCAGCAGTGCTTTAAAAATTATATTCATTTGTGTGTGTTGAGAGTGAATGTGTATGGATATGAGCAATGCATGCATGTGAGCATGTGGACATTAAAAGACAACTGTAAGACTCAGTTCTCTTCTATTATGTGGGTTCTGGGAACTGAGCTCAATTTGTCAGGGTGGGCAAACACCCTATCCACTGTGACCTCTCCCCAGCTTTTGTGTGTTTGTTCACTGCAGCAGTATGGATGGAGCGACTGTGAGACTATTCCCGCACTATGAACAATGGCTCGAGGGTAGGGGATGAAGAGCAATGCTGAAGTCAGCCTGGACTACACAGCAAGACTGTAACAGGAGAGGAAAGGGGATGGGGAGAGAGATGTGTGGAGGCAGAGGGACAAGACTGAGTGGATATGTAACTGTTTTGACGTTGTTAGAAGGCAAGTCTCCCTATGGAAAGGAATACAAATATAGAATGGCGGATAATAAAGATGAGCCCTGTGGGAAGACCTGGAATTAGAACACAGTGCAGCGTTGGAGGTCAGTTTGGATGATAAAGCATATATACTCGCATACTCATTTATGTCCTAGGGAATGTTATTTCCATCTTCTGTGTAACTACCTTTTCTAACAGTTCTGTACATGAAACCATTCATAAATTAGAACATTTCATATCAGTATACAGTAATTGAAAATGGACTGTTGTCTACTCCCTAGATGCTCTTCTCAAACAAGGCAAGAAAAAGGTTTCTTTTAAGTTCTTATTTTATCTGGTCATGGTGGTTTATACTTTTAATCTTAGTGCCCAGAAGCCAGAGGCAGGTGTGAGTTCCAGGCCAGCAGGAGTCTCAGGCCAGGCAGGGCTATGAAGAGAGATTTTGTCTCAAAATAAATGAATAAATAAACAAACAAACAAACAAATAAATAAAAGTTCTTATTTCAATAGAGGGCCTCAAACTTGGCGAAGGGGAAGAGCTGACAAATGATTCCTAGACAGGAAAATGGCTGCCAATTACCCCTTGGAGCAGCAGTCGTACTGTCTAGGCTGAAGCAGAAACCAACACTAGGTGGCACCAGTCAAAAGGGGAACAGGCTGACCACAAGCTTTTTTGGAGGGTTGGGGATGTCTTTGTTTTTAAGTGTCCACATAGCTTGTTAATGACCTCACCCGCATTCCGCATTGACTTGTGATCCTGCTCTCTCCATCTGTCAAGTGCTGGGCACATGGGCATGCAATCCTCCTCCATAGCTTCTGTGCTCCCACTGTCAGCTACACTGACTCACCTGAGCATGCTTAACATGCAGGATCTCTTCCTCCCTGTCTGTCTGCTTTCTTCCTTCAGACCCTTACACCTAGGAGCTCAAGCATGGAGGCTGGGATGGCTGGCATGCACCGCCCTGTATGTTGGCTCATCAAAGAGATTTTGAAGCTGCTTAACCTCTTCTCACCATATGAACCAGAAGGAAACCTTGAAAGACAAGGCCAAGACATCAGTAATCATTACCTGTGTGTATCCTCACGTGGTTTTTATAATTAGTTGCACTGGCAAATGCTCTCCCACATCCTGGTTCTGTGCAATAGTAAGGTCTTTCTCCCGTGTGTGTCCTAATGTGCACTTTTCTGATATTTGATGTTGTAAAGGACCGACCACAGCCTTCAATAGGACACTTGAAGGGCCTTTCTCCTAAAGATACAAAAGAAAATAAGTTAAACGGAGCAAAAAATAAAATACACAGTGAACAGAGATGTCTCATCACTTGGCTCTGCCCAGGGCCTCTCCCCAGTCTGCAGCCCACCTGCCCTGAGCTTCTCTTCTGGGTACTGCTGTGTCTCTGGAAAAATCATCTTCCACTCCGATGTTGGGCTCACATAAGGAAACTGAATGGCTCAACACTCATCAGTGACTGATGTTTCAAGATAGAATCATCAAGTGAGCAAACTAAAAACTGAGCTGAAAAATGCATACACTAAAACATCAGAGAAATGAGGGAAAAAAAACTGGGTCAGGATAAGGACTAAGGTTTAACAAGATGGCTCCATGGTATAAATGCTTGCTGCCAAAACAAACCGCCTGAGGTGCATCCCTGGAACCTAATGGACAGAATGAGAATCAACTCCTGAAAACACTTCTCAGCCCCCAGTGAGTGCCATGGTGCTCACATATGCATACACATACCAAAGTAAGGGTAATACAGTTTTATTTTTTAAAAGGCTGTTTCTTATGTTATTTATTCTATAATAGCACAAAGAAAAATAAATTCTGTGGCCAGTGAGATGGCTCAGTAGGTCGGATCTAAAGCACCAACTCCATGAACAGCTTGAGTTCTATCCCTGGGAACTACATGGTAGAAGGTGAGAACCAACTTCTGTGAGCTGTCTTCTAACCTCCATGTGCACAGTGTAGTGTGTGCGCCCACAATAACTAATAAATACAACAAAAAAGAAAGCAATATGCTATTTCTTTAATCTAGTACCTCCCACAGAACATATCAAAATATCTGTTGAACATATACATACATGTACCTTTATGTCTACATATTTATTTATACCATGTATCGAAGACATAATCTTTGTTGTTGAGACAAGGTTTCTCTGTGTAGCCCTAGCTGTCCTGGAACTAGCTCTGTAAACAAGATTGTAACTCTTGAGATCTGCCTCCCAGAGCTGGGACTGCCATAATTAACCTCAGCTATTTCCTTTTGCAGCAGATGAGAAATTATGTACTTAGGGTCTGTTCTCAATTTTGCTACCTATCAAATGTGTAATTCCAGGAAAATAAGCTTATTGCTCAGGTAATTTCTGAAAATTGAGAGGATTGGTGATCTAGGGCTTTACCTTGTTAAGAAGTACATATGCACGAACAGAAAACGGGATGGAATTGTAGGAGTTTAAGATGAGGCCCCGATAATGATTCTTTAAATATTTTCAAAGACTCCATCCTCACCCCCAAATCAAGAATCTCTGGTTTACCCTGATAGTACTAGTTTGTAATTTCAGACCTGGAGAAGCTGATTCAAAAGCATCACAAATCCAATGTCAGCTTGTGCTAAAAAAATAAGAAAATTCTGGTCTTGATTTGATACTCTGTTTGTAGTACCTGTATGGGTTCTGATGTGCTTCTGCAGATCTCCTGAAGTTTTAAAAGATTTTGTACAATTATCTTCTGAACACCGATATGGCTTTTCTCCAGTATGAGTTCTGAAATGACTTTTTAATCCATAGCCTTTGAGAAAAATTTAAAAGAAATTTAACATTAGGTGGTGGTAGCACATGCCATTCATCCCAGAAAAGGCAACAGCAGGTAGATCTTTGAGTTTTGAGGCTAGCCTTGTCTACAGACTGAGTTCCAGGACAGCTAGGGTTACACAGAGAAACCCTGTCTTGAAAAACAAAAAGAAATTTACTAATACAATACTCCTCTAAACAAGTATTCAGAGATTCACTCATGGAAATCTACAGCAAATAACCAGGATAAATACTAGGCCTCTATGCTAGGATGAGAATAAATATGAGGCAGGTAGGTGTGGTGGCTCCTGCCTGTATCCCAGGGTATGGGATACAGCCTGAGACAATGTCTCCAAAATAAAACAACAACAAAAATAAAAAAAAATCCAAATGTTAAAAAAGGTGGGGCTTGAGAGCTGCTCAGTGATTGGGGCATTTGTTGCTTTTGTAAAGGATCTGGGTTGGATTCCCAGCATCCCTATGACAGATGGCGAAATTCTCTATGGCTCTCTTAGGCTTGTACTAATTATACTTTAAGTCAGCATTTGGGGGAGAGGGCAGCCTTGGTCTGTAGCCTTTGCTGGCCTGGAACCCACTAGCTAGATCAGTGTGTGCTCAAGCCTGCCTCTGCCTCCCCAGTGATGGCATTAAAACTGTGCACTGCCCTAACTGCCTTCTAATGCATAGAAAAATAGAGGATGGAATGAGAAGCAGCAAATATGTAGGCGGAGCTAGACGTTTGGAGAAAATTGGTAACACAGAGGAAGGTCCAGAGTAAGCAGGATAAGAGGCAATTAAGAAAGAGGCCAAAGGAAGGGGTTGGATAAATGGCTCAGCAGCCCAGAGTGCAGACTGCTGTAAGCAGAAGTTTGGGGTCCCAGCACCATCATCACATTGCTCACAACTGCCTCTAAGTTCAGTTCCAAGGAATCTAGTCACCCCCTTTGGCTTATGGGGCACCTGCACATACATGATACACATAAATTCATGCACACACACATATATACAAATATTATAGAAAGTATAAAACTAAACAACTGATCTTGTGCTTCTGTGGTCTCAAAAAGCAGAAGGGGCCCTGCCGCTGGCTTGCCCCGGGCAATCCCCCACCGAACTAAGAATCAAAGAAAATTTATGCTTTTACCTGTTGCAAATGCTTTCCCACAGCCTGAATGCTCACACTGATAAGGCCGGTCTCCTGTGTGCGAGCGCTCATGGACCTGTTATTAAAATACAAGCATGATTCTGTTTCCAAATCTAATTTTTCCTCCACTAGTCAATGGTTTTATGCTCCCCCCTTCTTTACAGCACTGTGCTGGGGAGTGAATTCAGGGCCTCAGATAGGAGATGCAATGGCTATCACTAAGCTTATCACAAGTCCTGTTGAATACTTAAAAAAAAGCTTTTCCACGGAAAACCTATAGCCTAGTAATTTCCAATATAGACCCAGATGTTACAGAGCAAGAACTCCTTTAAAATAAGCAGGATCATTTGAATGCCCTTAGTCACAGAACTCCTACAACACATGCATGAACAGAATGAAGAGAGCCACAGGCTTCTCAGAATGAACTGTGCCATGCAACCTGTGCTAGAAAGGCACACATCTGAAACCTGAAGCAAGGCTACACAACAGCCTAGGAGTGGCCTCGGGCACCTGTCTGTCTCTGTCTCTCTCTCCCTGCCTGGTTACCTATCTAACCTATTCATCTGAGCTGGAGTCTCATATCCCACAATGGCCTCAAGCTCTCCATGCAGGCAAGGGTGACCTTGTGCTCTTGATCCTGCTTCATGTGTGAAGATGTGTAGCTGTTTGCCTGCCTAAGGCATCTGATGGTTCCAATAAAAAGCTAAATAGCCAATAGCAAGGGAAGAGGTATAAGCGGATTGTTTAATTATGGAGTGATGTGTTGCTATTTTACCTTGCCTGCCTAAGGCATTTGATTGATCTAATGAAAGAAAGAGTAAACAGAGGGAGGAAGTGAGGCTCAAGGAAGAAAGGGGATGACAGGAGATGGCAGGGACCAGCGATACGAAGGAAGCAGGAGAGTAGGTAGGACTCACAGAATGAAAGAAAAGTAAAAAGTTCTGAGATAAAGAGAAAAAGGTGAAATTAAGTTTAAAGAGCTAGTGGAGCAAGCCTAAGCTGAGGCTGAGCATTCATAATTATTAGTAAAGTCTCTGTGTCTTTATTTGGAAGCTGGTTGGCAGACCAAGGAAAATACCAACTACACTCTACTAACTGAGCTACATCTGTAACTCTGCACCTGCCTTTCTAAGCCTCAAAGTCCTCTCTATAAAGTGAGGTAAAATAGCAGTCATTGCTGAAGGCTGCTATGACATGTGTGTGCTTATGCTAATGCCCAAGATTCACTGACCCTTTAATGGGTTAACTCTTTTTAGTAATTTATATGAACAGTATTAACTTATTTTCACACCCTCTCTATAAGAGAATGTTATGTTACAGACAGTCTGGTTTTGTAATCTTCTAAGGCTTCTGCCTCTACCCTTTGAGCCTGGATCAAAGGCATGTGGCACCATGAGCAGTTTATGTGGCATTGGAGAATCAACCCAGTTCTGGCAAGTACTCTACTGAGTGAGTGACACTCCCAGCCTAAGAAAACCAGGTTTTGTTTTGCTTTGCTTTGAGGACAGGGTTCTGGCTGTTCTGGAACTCGATTTATAGATCAGGCTGGCCTTGAACTCATGGAAATCTGCTTGGCTCTGCCTTTTGAGTGCTGGGATTAAAGGCAAGCATTATTACCATCTGGGAAAGTTTTATAGATAAGGGAAAATGAGTACCAGGAGGTCACTTAACATGCCAAGAGATATGTTCTAAGGCTACTGTTCCAAATATACTTCCTTACACAAGGTAAGTTACTCATTAAATTTTAGCTATTGATTAAGAGTCTTTGCATATTCTACTGTGCTTTACTGCCATTAAAATAAGAATACTGAGGCTAGGTATAGTAGCCCTCCACTTAAAAATAGCCCTCTATGAGGCCGGGTGGCAGTGCACATCTTTGGTCCCAGCACTCAGGAGGCAGAGGCAGGCAGATCTCAGAGTTTGTGTTGTGACCAGCTACTTTTCTCTTATGCACCTTGAGATGATGAGCTGTTGTATACAGTTTTCCACATCCATCATATTTACACCGAAATGCCTTCTCTCCACTCTGTTGAGATTTAGGAGTTATTCTTGTAGCATGTCCTTGTAAGACAATCTAGGAAAAAATATGATTTAAGGTATTTACACTTAAATACAATAGATAAAATTACTGTTTACAAAATAAAAAGAGAGAAACTGGGCGAAAGAATGTATTTGCCAGGGAAACACAATGTACATGATGGAAGAAAGGTAACACCACATGGCAAATGTAGACTAATATAAATAGGTTAATTTAAATTATAAAAACTAGTTGAGAACAAGCCTAAGCTAAGGACAGTCTTTCATAATTAATAATAAATAAGCCTCCATTATTTGTGAGCTGGCAGCCCAAAGAAAAATCTGACTACAAAAAAGATAAAATCATATTATCAGCTACAACTCAGAACATCATTTTGCTAAGAGTCTAGCACTTCAAATTATGGAAAGCTGTTCTGTTCTAACGCTGAAGTCCATGCTCTGAACTTCATGTATACCTCTGACCTACATGTATACCAGTACTCATGAGGACCTGCATATAGAGACATCCAGGTGTGCACGTGCAGGCGCTTACACATACAATTTAAAATAATAACAAAAATACCTTTTGACCAGTACAACTCAGCTTTACATACCTGCATTTTTTTTTCTTGCTCATTCTCTCCAATCAGTCCTGTACTTGTCACACTTTCGCTCCCATCAATGGACACCTAAAAGATAAATGAAAGCTTTAAAAGGTTTTATTCATTTATTTGCAGTGGTGGGGACTGAACCTAAGACCTCACACACATTAGAGAAGCATGATACAAAGGAGCTATACCTCTAGCCCTGGATTTTATATTTTGATAATGACTTAGGCTGGTTAACATGCAGATTTATTATTATTTCATTGTATATTTTAAAAATCTCCCAGCCAGGCAGTGGTGGTGCATGCCTCTAATCCCAGCACTTAGGAGGCAGATGTAGGTGAATCTCTGAGGTCAAGGCCAGCCTGGTCTACAGAGAGTTCCAGGGCAGCCAGAGCCACACAAAGAAACCCTGTTTCTAAAAAACCCCAAACAAATAATAACACTAAAACCTTGCCAAATTAAAAAGTAACCAACTATTATTTACATGTTATCATGGTGCTGGGATTGAGCCCAAGGCCCCATATACCCTGCACTCTACCACTGGACCATACTATTAGCTCCCCCAAACTGGAGTCAAGGCTGAATCTGAGTTCCTGATCTTTCTGTCTCCACATCCCTGATGCTGAGATTATAGCCTTATCTTCATATCCTCCTACTCCACACCCAAACTTTAGTTCAGGGGAAAAACTTTAAGAATCCTGCCCCCCTCCTCCCTTCTCTCACCTCTCTCTCTTGTCCCTCTCTCTTTGGTTTTTCAAGACAGGGTTTCTCTGTGTAGCCCTGGCTGTCCTGGAACTCATTCTGATCAACCTGTCTCCTAGTGAGGAGGATTAAAGGTGTGCCACCACTGCCTAGCTCTCTCTCCTTTTTTAGATGAGGTTTTCTTATATTATCCGAGTCCTGAACTCCTAGACATGAGAGATCCTCATTCAGCCTAAGCAGCTGGGACTACAGGCATATATTCTCATTACTGGCTCAAGAACTAGTGGCTTTTACATAAAATTCTAGGCTTTGCTTCACTTTTCTCCTTTAAAACATTTTTATTTATTTTTACTTTATGTGCACTGGTGCTTTGCCATGAATGTAGGGTCCCTTAGAACTGTAATTACAGACAGTTGTGAGCTCCCATGTGGATACTGGGAATTGCACTTGGGTACCCTGAAGAGCAGTCAGTGATCCTAACCACTGAGCCATCTCTCCAGCTCCTCTTTCACTTTTTCCTTATCTCTGATTTCACTTCTGATTTATACTCTATTGTGTCCTTTATAGAACTCATCCTTGATTGCCTTTATGTAAATTATCAACTATTTATTTTTTTAAAGTTTACTTCACTCTGTTATTCTTCCCAATTATTCCTTTTTTTTAATTTTTAATTTTTAAAGACTGAACTGCAGTGCCTGATGCTTGTGGAGGTCAGAAGAGGGTTTGGGATCCCTGGAACTGGAGTTTTAGATGGGTTCTAGGAGTCAAACCTGAGTGCCATGCAAAAGCAAAAGGTGTTCTTTTTTATTTTGTTGGTGTTGGCTTTTGAGACACAGTTTCTCTGTGTAGCTCTGGCTGTCCTACAATCCACTCTGTAGACCAGACTGGTCTCAAACTTGCCTGCCTCTACCTCCCAAGTGCTGGGACTAAAGATGTGCACTGTCCAGCACAAGTGTTCTTAACTAAGCCATCTCTCTAGCTCCCTTTCTGCATTTCTTTAATTGTTATTGAGACAGGATCTCACTATGTAGCCCAAATTTGTCTTTAAAGCTGTGATCATCTATAAGTATGCACTACATTCTGAACACTCACTTATTTGAAAATAAATGTTAAATTCTTTAGTATTGACTCATACTTTTTACTTTAAATTGCTGCTTTTATGTTCATTGGTGTCTTGTCTGCATGTATGTCTGTGTGAGTGTGTCAGATCTTGGAGTTACAGTTGTGAGCTGCATGTGGGTGCTGGGAATTGAGCCTAGATCCTGTGGAGGAGCAATCAATGCTCTTAATTGCTGAGACATCTCCCCAGCTCTTCTTCTTGGTATTTTTTATTTGTTTATTTTCTTTGTCCTTGAGATAGGGTCTCAAGTATCCCAGGTTGATCTTCAACTTATTAGGCAGTTAAGGATGACAATGACCTCCTGACCCTCCTGCTCTACCTACAAGGTATTGGAACTGCAGGTGTGAACCACCACTTTTGTTTATGCAATGCTAGTAATCACTCTAGGGCTAAGTGCATGGCACAACAAACACTCTAACAACTAAGCTACAGCCCCCCACCCTCCCTCACCCCGGATCCAGAGATGGTACTGAAGTTGCAAAATGCCATACCTTTGCTGCATACTGCTCCAAAGCACTAATGGTATCTGGATCGATTGTGGCATCCCCAGTGTGCAGCCCTGCCACTGTCCCATCAGCCTGAATTGCCAAGATGGTATCAGACTGTGGGACTTGCACTGCATGGTGGATGTAAGCTGTTGTGCCATCTTCCAATTGAACTGCCTGAAGTGAGCTCTGGTCATAACTATCTGAGGGAATGGAAAAGAACAGCATTACATTAAAAGCATCACATTAGTCCAACAATCCTCCTAGCTTTCCCTGTAACTCATCTCTATTCCTTTGTGTCGATCACTTATCCATAGAAACACTTTCTACCATGGACCACAGTGGCTAATACTGGGCGGAGATGCAGGTAGGTGATTTTCCTGTCCTTCTGTCCCCTGCCCTCATCTCCCTAGACTTGCTCTTCCACATACTGCAGGCTGCCTACACAAGCCCTCCTGCCCACCCATCTCTTTTCCTGGGGACTCTGCCTCCTGGTGCAGGCCTAGCTCACTCCATCTTTCCCCATGGCCTGTATCAGCCTTTCCTCCTAGCGCATCTCCATTCCTTTGTATCACTGGTCCACCACAGAAGCACTGTCTACCAAGGACCCAGAGAGGGCAACAGCTACCAAAGAATAAGACATCCACCCAATGGAGACAAGACCAGATACCCACACCAAAAACACCTCAACTGTCAACTCCAGATGACTAGAACCAGCACAAAAATACAAACATGAACAGCCAAGACAATATACCTCCTCCAGAAACCAGGAGCACCTACTGCAACAGACCCTGAGAAATGCAATTTAGCTGAAGCACAAAACAAATACTTCAAGGACCTTAGAGAGGATATGAATAAATTCCTCAATAAAGACTGTGAAAACACAAACAGTTGAATGAAATACTGAAAACAGCTCAAGACATGAAAATACAAACAGAATTTATTTTTAATAAAATTATAGAGCTGGGCAGTGGTGACGAAGACCTTTAATCCCAGCCAGCACTCGGGAGGCAGGGGCAGGCTCAGAATCTCTGAGTTCGAGGCCACCCTGGTCTACAGAGTGAGTTCCAGGATAGCCAGGGCTAAAAAACTAAGTGCCTATAAAGATATAAGAAGTATAGTGAACACCAAATAGAACTAGAAAAGAAATTCTCAATGATACATAATAAAATACTACACATATAGAACAAAGAATATTAAAAGTTGAAAGAGGAAAAAAACCAAGTTAAATACAAAGGCAATACCCCTCTTTAGAATAACCCTGACCTTATGGAGACTCTGGAAGCCAGAAGGGTCTGGGCGGATGTTCTACAAACTCCATGAGACCACAGGTGCCTAGACTACCCAGCAACACTACCAACCACAATTGGAGGAAAAAAAATTACAATAAAATCAAAATTAAGCAGTCCATCTACCAACCCAGCTTTACAGAAGGTACTAGGAAGAAAAGGTTAACCACACCATAACATAATAACAGGAATCAATAAATACTGCCCATTAATAAGTCTCAGTTTTTATGGTCTCATAAATTCCTCGATAAAAGGCACAAATAATACACTAGATATTGCAGAAGGCAGAGGCAGGCAGATGTGTGTTTAAGGCTAGCCTGATTGGTCTATAGAACAATTTTTTCACAACTGCCAGAGCTACACAGAGAAACCCTGTCTCGAAAAACCAAAACCATACCAAAAAAGAAAAAAAGGAAGAAAACAGGATCCATCTTCCTGCAACCTCTAAGAAATCCACTTCACAAAAAACAGATACTGCCTCAGGGTAAAGGAAGAATATTCCAAGCAAAAAGACCAAGAGGCAAGCAGCTGTAGCCACCACTTTAGTAACAAAACAGACTCCAAACCCAAACTAACCAGAACAGGGAAGGATAGTACATACTCATTAAAGGATATTGTACCAAACACAAAGGTACCAAGTTCGTAAGAGAAAAACTACTACAGCTAAAACCACACATTGGCCCTTACACAGTGAAATGCTGGTTTTAAATAAGTCAGACAGATCTAACTGAACATTCTACCCAAACACTTAAGAATACACGTTCTCAGCAGTCATGGAACTTCACCAAAACTGATCACATACTTGGACACAAAGCAAGTTTCAACAAACATAAGAAAATTGAAATGACACCCTGCATTCTATCTGACAATCACGTACTAAAGCTGAGTATCAACAGAAACAGAAAAACGTTTACAAATTCATGGAAGCTGAACAACTCACTACTAAATGAGAAATAGGCCAAGACATATCAAAAAGAAAATAAAAAACGTTTTAGAATTGAGTGAGAATGAAAACACCAGATTCAAACTTATGGGACACAACCAAGGCAGCTCTAAGGAGCAAGTTCACAACACTAAGTGCCTACATAAAAAAATTGGAGAGCTCTCATATTCTTCTCCATCAGTAAGAAATATGGTTTACAAAGGGCAATGGAGCAAAGCTGAAATGATTCTCAAAATCAAGGGACTAGTTTGTGACACACACACAAGAATCATTTTATATTTAAAGAAAGAGAAGCAGAACTTTTATGGAGTAGTTACTATGAATACAACAGTTTATTTACTTTTTGTTTTGCCTGTAACCCGAGCTGCCCGTACCCTCTCTGAAGGCAATGGTTTCTTTAAAGTTGTGGTGATCCTCCTGCTGTGCCTCTCAAATGCTAGGATTGCAAGCATAGGCCCCATATCTAGTACTGGCTATGTGCCCTATAGTCATTAAATCTGTACAAAAATACTGTGAGGCAGAATTCACCACCTTTACTGTATAGATAGAAACCTGAGGTCTGGGACATTAAAGTCACTTTCTTTAGGAATGCTAAAAGAAAAAGGCCTAACTTTAATATAACATTTAACCTAAAAGAACAACACTCATTTTGAGTACAAATAGAGAAACCATAATTTGGACTCATGTCAGTTCCTGGTATTCAAACACCGGGCTCCAAAGTCTGTGCTGTTTGTTGTGATAAACTGTTCCGGGACAGCCCAAACCATCAGAAAGTTTTTCCTTAAATAAAGGAAACTTTATAAATAAGTAAAACTAAAGCCTACTGCTTTAGTCCTTGAAACGACTGTTTAATCCTTAAAAAGGCTCCAGCAGCCAAAGGCTCCCACCTTTCCCTTATGTCATTCACGTTCACAGAACTACTGTACCTTTAGAAGTATGGTGGATAAATGCAGTGGTTCCATCTTCTAGCTGCACTGCTTGGCCATCCTCCAGCCGCAAACTGTCCCCTGCTCAAAAGCAATGCTTACATTTAGGTCCCCTACTTTCAGCACATTCCAGCTAACTCACACAGCAGCACAGGGCCAGTTTAACACATTTAAGTAATCTCAGTGAAGTTGCTTTGAGAAACTATTTAGAGGAAAACGGAATTTTGAGATTTGTTTTAAGATTATATCCCAAGGACAGGGAGAATTGAAAGGAGAATAAAAGAAAATGGGTGGTGTATAATTTGGCTCCAACATAGTCACATTATATAGCCCTGGCTACCCTGCACTCTCTAGAGCAAGATGGCCTCAAACTCACAGAGACCTGCCTGCTCTGAGTGCTGGAATTAAAAGCATATGCTTCCATGCCAGGCTGTTGTATCTTAAATACTTACTACTTTTAGGTATGGGGACATGCTGAACATAGGCAGCAGAACCATCTTCCAACTGAATGACCTGGCCTTCAATGAGTCTCCCATCTGGAAAAAAATATTCAAGCCAATAAATTAGCAGCAAAAAAATTAAAACTTTATACAATTTCAAAATGATATCAACTATAAAAACATACACTACTTAAGCTCATGTTCATCTTGGTTCTTTCCTCAATGTTCTGAGCATCAATATCACATCCAGTGATCCTATAGAAAGCAGAAAATCCTCCCTCAGCCATCCTTCCTCCCTCCAATTTCAATCAGATAAATTCGAGAGGAAGAGTGGCATCACAGTAAGCTACACGCATTGAATCTCTGTACCTCTCAGAACCACATAGTACCAATGACCCTGAGCACTATGGAGCTGAAAAGACATGTCAGTGTATGTGAATTCTGCTGACATTCTCATCCTTGGGAGCTGTGTTTGTCCACACACACGGGAATTTTCTATACAAAAAAAGTTTAGAATTGTGCTATTTCCTGAAGCAAACTCAACGTCAATTCAGAGACAATGTCATTAAAAATATATATATATATAAAATCTTTACATGTTTTTAAACACATTGAAACAACCTAGAGTAAAAAGTAACAAACTCTTCTTCCCCTGCCTGTTGAGTACCCAGAATATCTTCCAGCTAAAGGGCAGCACAAAATTATCAAAGCAAAACTTAAGTCAAATTGAAACAATTTAAGTATCATGTACAATACACCATCTTTAGGAGATTGGAATGGAGGTCTAATTGCTAAGGGCTCTGAGTCATTGGCATAATCAATTGGCTGCACATGATGCACATACCTTTAGAATTATGCTGTATGTAAGCAGTAGAGCCATCTGCAAGTGTTACAGCTTGCAAACTTACACCTTCCATATTTTCTAAATTGTCACCATCTAGGATAAAACAATAGTATTTTTTAGATAGCTACATACATTCGTGCTAATAGCATTAAAAAGTTATTTAGCTAAACTGAAGATGTCAGAAAGAGGAGAAAGAGTGAAAGAGAGAATACGTACGTACATACGTGTGTGTGTGTGTGTGTGTGTGTGTGTGTCATCAAGAACACCAGATACATGTATGGGGCTCTTTTTTTCTTTAATTGTAACATTCATCCTTCCATGATCCTTTCAAGCACAATTGCTTACCTGCCACGGTCACTGCCTCTGTCAGGCATAGGGTGACATGTTGGGCCTCCATTCCTCCTCCAGGAAATTCTGTCATCCCCTGAGAATCCCGATTTATTTGTGCTAACAACATTTTCTACCTTGAAGAAAAATATGAGCACTTGAGAACAAGGACTGATACACATGACATAAAAGCTGAGATGGCGCCGGGTTAAAGGAACTTACTTTTTTCCAAGTTTGATGATCTGACCTGAGTCTCATCCCCAGAATTCCCATAGAGGAAAGAGAGAACTGGATTCTACAAGTCACCCACACACGCACACCAGTGAGCACACTAAATACACAAGTGTAAAGTCTTGGCTGGGCACGGTGACACACAACTTTAATCCTAGTTCAGGAGGCAGAGGAAGCCTGGACCACATAGTGAATTCTAGAACAGTCAGAACTACATAGTGAACCCTATCTCAAAAAACAAACAAAAACTTTTATTTTTAAAAGAGCTGCAAATACCACTTGTAAATCACAAAAATATTGTTAAAAATGTGAATGATACTTTATGGAAGGTAAAATTTCACTTAATATTCAGGGCAGAGTTATTAAAACTAACAAGACTCCAGCAAGACACACTAATGACATAGCTAATGGGCAGATCTACACAGCAATGATAGGTAAAAATACCCAGGTTTGCTTTGTAATAGTAAGACATTTACTGGGAGGGTTGTAGGTGCAGGCCGTTAACCTCAGCACTCCAGAGCTAGGATGTCTGTGAATCTAGTCTGATCTAAACAGGCCTAGGCCACTCAGGGATACACAGTGAGACCTTGTCTTAAAACGGTAACAGCATAAACCATGTCACCTCAAAATTAGTGTCAGATTGCACTTCATTTCTCCCGTTCTCTCAATTTATCAGCCTCTCCTCCTTGGGTAGGTCAGGGTTCTTGTGTGAATGACAACTACCTTAGTTCCTTAGCATCAACATTCATCCATTAATCCATCTATATCTACAAAAAAGCAAAATACCTCATCTACTTCAGCTATTACTCTCTCCTGTGACAACTATTATTTATTTTCAAGCTGTTGCTAAAAATACTTCCTGAAGACTGAGGGTACAAGTCAATGTTAAGACACACATACACACATACACACACATACACACACACACACACACACACACATTCACACAGAGAGAGAGACTGAGACTTAATGATTTCTCACTGCTGGTACCTTTGCTTTTTCATAAATCCTCTGCAGATACACTGAAACTAGAGTTATTCCTAGAACCTACCCCCCACAAAAATAAAAGCCAACTACCAAAAGACTTTTTAAAAAAAATATTTATTTCATGTGCATTGGTGTTTTGCCTGCATGAATATTAGTGTGACGGTGTTGGATTACCTAAAACTGGAGTTACAGTTTTTCACTGCCATGTGGGTACTGGAAATTGAACCTTGGTCCTCTGGAAGAACAGGCAGTTTACTGCTGCGCCAACTCTCCAGCCCCCTCCCCTACAGAATATTTATTTATATGGGGTTGGGGATTTAGCTCAGTAGTAGAGCACTTGTCAAGCAAGCACAAGGCTCTGGGTTCAATCCTCACCTGGGGAGGGGAGAGCTATAAAGCTGTTGATAATTCTGAATTGGAAAGGATTTAAATGTCCATCTATAAAAGGGTGGGTAAACAAGAAATAATGAACCCGATAGAATATCACCCGTATGGCAACAGAGGAAAACCTACTACACACATGTGGAAACACTGATGGAGGGGGGTGCTACAAACCTGAAATCCCAGCAATCAAGAGGCAGAGGCAGGGAAATTGCTGCAAATTAAAGATCAGCCTGGTCTATGTAATGGGCTCTGCTTCTGGAGGTGGCTACTATCTCTTACTCCATGTTTTAGATGAACTCTGGTGAAGCCCAAGATGAAGTTTATCTAGCACCAGTCAGACCAGCAGGAAAAATTAAGCATAACTGAAAACCCTAGAGGTTACTGGCAGGAGCACTCGGTGAAGAATCAGGCCTGACCCTTATGCCCAACGTTGGTTATGGGAGCCAAAAGCACACAATCACATGCTGGTTCCTGAGAAGCCATGAGCTTTACAGTGTTTCCTCCACAAAGCCATCCTGGAAAGAGTGGCCTCATTGGCCATCAGAGTCAACCACTTTCAACAAGATAAACAAAAAAGAAATGGACAGACAGTTGACATATACATTTTCTTCATGCTAAAATAAAACATAAGGGGAATAAAAAAGAAATGTCTTTTTAATAAAGCATCTTGTAGTGCTGAGGAAGAATCCAGGGCCTTCTACAACATGCTAGGCAAACGTTCTGCCCCAGCCCTGTCTCTCAGTTTAAGATTCAAGAAAAAGCCGAAATAACAGCTGGACAGTCTCCTGGGAGTTCCTTTGAAATCAAAGATATTCTCAGAATAAATGCCATATTACAGCCTCCCCAACCACCCCCCACACAAAGGCTGCCAGTTCATCTTTATGCTCTGATGGTTTGCTATCTGCATTTGACTATTTCTAACATATTAAGATATCCACAGTAAAATTTCAAGCCCTCCCCCACCCCACGACTAAATATTTTTCTTAAGGTTACAGTCTAGTCTTGGGAACTGCCAAGATGTTTAACCTTCTAAATTTTTCTTTCTCAAAGTTTGTCTTGGTAGCACACACCTTTAATCCCTCAAAAGACAAAGGCAGGTCTATAAAGCTAGTGATAGGGCAACACAGAGAATCCTTGTCTCAAAAAAAAAAACCAAAAAACCAAAAACCCTTTTTTTAGGTCTACAGAGATAGCTCATTAAAAAAAAAAAAAAAAGTTAAAAAAAACGATTTCTTAAAAAATATTCTGGGGGGGGGGGGGGAGATGGCTCTGTGGTTAGGAGCACTGGCTGCTCTTCCAGAGGACCCAGGTTCAGTTCCCAGCATCCACATGGTGGCTCACAAACATCTACAATGAGATCTGGTGCCTTCTTTGTGAAGACAGAGATTTACTGTCACAAAACTTTATCTCAGGGAGACCATTTAGTGGTTGAGGGCAGGGCCCATATCTAAGAATAATTTAGGAAAAATCTCAGGAACAGATTTAAAATTTGGTTTAACCAATAGTTTTCAAGAATTTCTACCTCATACCTCTTTACCCAATCCTGAAGTCCAAGACATGTAATACCCCATTTAGATATTTTCTTCTTTAAAAACCCTCTCATCCCCAGGGCTGAAACCCCTCTGCTACACAGGACAAAGGGTTTTGGCCCAGATTCCTTCAAACCTGTCCGAAATAAACTGACCCTCATGTGTTTGCATCAGAATCCAGCTCCTGTTGGTCTTTGGGGATCCCTGGACACAGATACAACATTCTCTGCCCTGCAGGCATACATGCAGACAGAACACTGTATATAATAAATAAATCTTAAAACAAAAACAAACTAAAGGACCCAAGTTCAACTGCCAGCTTCTACATCAGGCAGCTCCCAACTGCTAGTAATTATAGCTCCAGAGAGGACCTCAGGCTTCTGGCCTTCACAGGCATTCATGGACAATATTCACCTACAGACCCATTAAAATACACATAATTTAAACACTAAATCTTTTTTTTTTGTTGTTGTTGTTGTTGAGATATGGTCTCACCATGCAACCCTGCTGACCTTAACTCAGATATCCGATTCCCTCTGTCAAGTGCTGGAATTAAAGACATGAGATATCATGTCCATCCACAAAATAAACAAACACAAAGATGTCCAACCATATGATTTTTAGTATTTATTAAATGCTCCTGAGGGCCTGTGAGGTGGCTCAGCAGATGACCTTAATCTGACCCCTGATGACCTTAATCTGATCCCTGGGACTCACAGAAGGGAAGGAGAGAGACTCCCTCAAGTTGTCTGACTTCCACACGGGTACCACACCAAGTGTATGCCCTCTCACAATAAATTATCATGAAAATTTAAAAACATTTGTATAAGCATGCACAGTTCAATAGAACATTATTTGCAATATCAAAAGTCATTAACTAGCTAAAAGTTCATCAAAAGAACATATTAAATATGCTACCAAAAATGAAGCATGATATAATAAAAAGAAATCACTTCTCTCAAGGCACAACTCTGCTCCAGAGCTCCTAGTTACCATCTGCAAGACTGTGGGTTTGATCTCTAGCCAGCAATAGAAAGAGATCTGATGTACATAAAATGGTGAGAAATGTGTCTAAGATACAGTGAGGAAGAAGGCAAATGGCAGAAGAATATGCCTGGTATAATTACACTTGGGACTGAAAAACTATACAATAACCAAGCAAGCATGTATATAAATTCAAATGATTTACTCTCAGGAATAGGAAGGACTAAGAGATAAGTGTAGAGAAAAGAGACTTTCAGTATTCCCATCCCATCACACACACACTGCATAGGATACAATCCAGGACAGGTGTGAGGAACCAAAAGTTCCTCCATCTTAGAGTCAGCAGCCATATTAGCAAACAGGTCAAGGAAAGCTCAGGCTAAATCCCCCTCGGTTCCAAGAAACTTGCAAAAAGATGTTATACATCTGGGCCCCTCACCCTAGCCTAACTGCAGGATGTCCCAATCCTGCCCTGGGGCCAGCCAATACAAATTCATACACCACCCTGACCCACCTTGACCAAGTTAAGCAGCAGAATGTTCCAACCCTGCCCCAGGGATAGTCAATAGAAACCCAATCCTGACCCACCCTGACAGAGGCCAAGTTAACTCTTTCCTCATTTTTCTCATTTTTCCTTCAGTTCATGGTTTTTGCCTATAAAAGAGATAAATACCACTTCTTCATATTCAGTAGTAAGTCTATAATAAAATAAAACGTCACTGTGTTTGTGGTAGCACATAGATGGCCTAGCAGGATGCTAAACTGAAGGCCTGCCTGGTCTACAAAGCAGGACAGCTAGGACTAAATGGAGATACTTTGTCTCAAAAAACACAAACAAAAGTTGCAAGGATGTGGAGAAATTAAGAATCCCTATAGCTGTTGTTAGCAATGTAAATGTGCAAACGGTTCAAGCAATCTCTGCCCCCCCCCCCTTTCCCCGTCTAGAGGGCCAGTACACTGACTTAAGGGAAAGGTGCCTGCGGCCAAGCCTGACAAGAGTTAACTCGCTGGGACCCACAAAGTGGAGGGTGACAACAAACTCCATCAAGTTGTCCTCACCTCCACATGTATACTGTGGCATACACACATACAGAGAAAGTAAACAAACATGTAAATTTAGGGGCTGGAGAGATATCTCTGCGGTTAAGATAACTGGCTGTTTGTTATTTCAGAGAACCTGAATTTGGTTCCCAGCACCCACAAGGAGGCTCACAATCACTGTAACTCCAGTTCCAGGAGACCGGCCACCCGTGGATACTAGCCTAGCCAAATATTTACTTTTTTTCTTTTTGTGACAAGGCTTCTCTGACTTTGAACTCAAGAGATCCATCTGCCTGCTGAGTGCTGCTAGGATTAGATATGCACCCAGTTCCCTGACTAGTTGGATTTTTTTTTTTCTTTCCTGAGTCAAGCTCTTGTGTAGCCATACCTGGTTGGACTAGAACTTACTATGTAGCAAGGAATGACCTTGAACTCCTGTCTCTACTTGCAAGTAGTAGGATTATAGGTATGCATCAGCATGGTGAGTTCATTGGCAGTTTTAGGGGCTAATTTTAAGGCTTTTTGTACCTGGCAGGTAAGCACTCCATGCTACATCCCCAACCTGTTTTTTACTTTTTTGAGTTACGGCCTCAAGACTAGGTTGCTCAGGTTGGGCTTAAACTCAATCTGTAGGTCAAGGCAGGCCTTGAATTTGTAATTTCTCCTATGTTAGCCTTGGGAGCCAAGATAAAGCTGAACTACTAGGCCCAGTTTTCATTATATTTTAGGTGAGACCTGCAGTGTCAACTCCCTGAATGTTGGGATTATGGACAGAGCCACCAAGTCCAGATAAAACTATTCAAAATAAAAAGAAAATATTTGTAGAGCTGATTAAATTTCCAAATAGTCAAAATGTCAGGTTTATGCTGATTGATGTTTTGTAATCTCAATACTTCACAATGAACTTCACAACATAAACTTAGAATAAAAAGTGTTACACAGGTTTTTGCCAACTACAACGTCTTTCCTAGAAAATGAAGGACCAAAATGAACACAATATGAAACTTGCAATTTCTAACATTTTCAACGAACTATGCCAGTTGATTTGGGTATTTCAAAAGTGAAGACAAAAATTGATTCCAAACAAATCGGTGGGCAGTGGTGGTTTTTTTTCTACTTATTACATGTAATGGAAAAAGTTAAGAGTGAATAAAAGTCCCACTATAAAACATTTGTTCTTTGGCCAATAGGAAAGCAAAGAGGGAAATGTCAAATGGTTATTTCTGAATATCCGACGTTAGGCTTTAGAAACCTTTAAAGAAGAATCGAGAAAGAGAACAAATATGCCCACGATCAGAATAGGAGGAAACCCGGGTACGATGCGCAAGCGGTGTCCCCAGCCGCAGGGTCCGCGCCCCTGCTGGGGTTGGCTGTGAACCGAGGCCGGGAGGCCCAGCCCGAAGAGCTTCGCCATGGCGCGCCTGGGGACGTACTCCGCGCGGAAGGTCAGGCCGAGGAAAGGCGCCCGGCTCCCCAGAGCTCCACCCTCCCCTCTTGCTCTCCCTCCCCTCAGCGGCCCCCTAAGGGGAACAGGCGGGGCGCGGCGTGAGCGGGGGAAGGAGGTGGCGTCCTCGACGAGAAAAGCTCCGCCGCCCCAGAGTGGCGGCCCCGGGTTATTAATAAACTCCGCTTTTGCCCGGGCTTCGCTACGAAGGCGGCCGTAGGATCGGCCGGGCCTCAAGGCCCAGCATGAGGAAGAGCTGGAAGTAGAGCTAGGGCCCGAGTGGCCCGCGCCGCCGCGCTGAGGGCGGCGGCCGGGCGGAGAATAATGCACACTGGGTAAAAACACATTTATATACGAACCTCCGAGAAAATTTTCCAACAATTCCTTCGTCCGACCACCATGCACCAGGACAGGAAACAGCCGCCCGGCCCCCAAGCCCCGCAACCCGCATAGCAATTCTGAAGCCCGCCCCTAGCCTCCATTGGGTTGTCCTAGCGTCACTCACCGGAAGACTCTGGCTCTCTATTGGTCCGTATTTAGGGACGGACTGGAAAGCGCGAATAACCACGCCCACTTCGAGGGCGTCATCATTGCTAGGTCTTTCTGACCGCGCCTGAGTGGCTGGCGCCAAGGGCCGAATCAAAGCTTCTGTGTCTGACTGGTTGGAAGAACCGCTCATCCCGGACCACTCCACCTTACCGACGAGTGAATTATGCCGATTCTGGGGCCCCAGCGGGAGGCGCCATTTTGTGGCGAGGGAGGGAGGTTGGTCCTTTTGATTGCCCGGGAGGGAAATGGGGTGATGGGCGCCATTTTCCCTACAGGACCCAGGCGGAGGATTTGGAGCTCCCGGTGGGCTTGCCGGAGTCCGTGTCGGGGGCCTTGCCTTGTTATTTACGAATGCTCAGATTGGGAGGGAGGATGTAGGGGGTAGTATGGCAGCACGGGGGGCCCACGCGCTCCCTTGGGGTTCTCTGAGCCGCCCGAGGCCTTCACTCTGGGGCTCTTCCTGTCCGTATCGCTGATGGCGGCGACCGGGTTCCGAAACTGCATGCCCTTTCTCGATCTCGGGGAACGGCCGTGCGGTGGGAAATTGAACTTTGTTGCTTGTGCAATTCCGGCGGAGAGAGCTTCCGCTGGGAGACATTGCAGATGGTCTAGAGTCGGTGAACTTGTGGCTCTGAAGTTAGTCATAGATCGACTTGGTGACGCTGCGTTCCTTTGTATGTGCTTTCCTGTTGTGTCCGAAACGAAGGATGGTAAAAGCATCTGTTCATGCTCTTTCAGCCTATGGAGACGTTAGTTGTGCCGTGCGTGTGGAATGTTTACTGGTGCTCTCAGCCCAACCCTTTTAAAACCATTTCAAATATGAGGCATTTCAGGCAGTACTCGGTAAAGATCAGATGAGCAGTGTGCGAAGTTAAATCAAGTTGCCAGGTTTATATTCCATTAAGATGTAGCTAGCAGTAGCAGATTTTATTTGGTTTGTTGTAATTCAGGTAACGATGGAATAGTTAAAAAGAACAAGTTAAAAAAAAATAAGAAATTTGAATTTGGGGGTTAGCAAAGTGATAGAGGCTCTGGGTTCGACCCTCAGCTCCAGAAAAAGAAAATTGGAGTTTGTAACTAAATCTAATCGATAGTGTTACATACTCTAACCCTCATCCTGTGAGACCGAACTTTGCAGTTTATTCTAAACTATGAACTTGGTGTGGGGATCATAGTGCTTTGGCCTCCAGAATGCTACTACGTCTGTCACCAGATCCAACATCATTGCAATTTTTTAGTTATGTGTATTCTAACCAACGCATTATGAAATTGATACACAAATGTCATTAGAAAGGGAACAGAACTTGAAACTTTTTAACCATAATATTCTTTTTGGACTTTTGATTAAGTCTTCTGTAGCTCATCTGGCCTCAGAATTGAGCCACAGAAGCGACTACATGATCATTAATTATGTGGTGATATATTTTATATTTAAAAAAATCAGCCCAGAATATCAGAGAACAGAATCACCCAGTCAAGACATAAGGGCCACAGAGTAGTAACTCAAACCTTTAATCCCAGCACAAGGATGACAAAGTAGACGCCTTTAATATCATAATTCATAAGACAAATCTGTTTTTGTGCTTCTGTGAATTCATGGCCTAACCAAACAGTAGTAGCTCACACTTTAATCCTAACTATAGGATTATGGTGAAGAGCTGAACCCAGAAAACAACTGGGCAGAGAAGATAAGCCTTGAACTAAATACCAACTAAAATTCTTGCAATATTTGGTGCCCAGCAGGAAGCCCATTAGGCATTACCTCCTAAACCCTGATATGACAAGTGAATGTCACCATGTTTTTGTCTTGGACATAGGGCCTTTGAACCTCTACTTGGACAGTAATGGAACGGCTGATGTGCCACTATCCCTGGTTCTAAATAATAATCTTTGTAACGTTGAGTGGTTCTCAACCTTAGTAAAGCTGCGACTCTTTTAATAGTTTTTCATGTTGTGGTGACCCCCAACCATAAAAATTTTCATTGCTACATCATAGTTCTAATTATGAATTGTTATGTACAATGTATCATGTAATAGTAATGTGCATATCTTCTACACCCCATGTAAAAAGGTGTCTGACCCCCTGAGGGGTCATGGTTCACTGTTTGATTAGTAGGAATTGGAATGTACCTGTGCTTTTTTTAAAAAGTGAGCACTGTTGGCACTGGAGCTACAATTTTGAGGACTTATTTTTCTAAAGAATAAAATTAAGATGTCTGTAAGCAGCTGAGGGTGTACCAGATTTATAATTCTGCACATATGAAACATACTTGGCACATACACAGGATCTTGTAATTTTGAGGGTATGTGTGAGGTGAGAGACCTACTATTCCTTTGCATGTAGGTACTTGCAAGAGGGCTGTTTGTTAGTTCCATCCCCATTAAATTGTCACATAAGATTTCTCAGCTCTGTATTTAGCCAAAACCAATGCCACCGTACCGTCATTACTAATCAATATTCTTTTCAAGATTGTTTTGGATATTCTTGTCCCTCTTGTATCTGTCAATTAAGATTCTATCTGAAGTACCTGTGGATCAACCTGCATGGAGTACACTGTAGCATAATCAGGTACAGAAAGTTTTTTTTTTTTTTTTTTTAACCACTTTGCTTGGTTTAAGAGAATGCAATTAAAAAAAAGTTGGGTGGGACACATGTTTAATCTCAGGATTTAGGAAGCAGGTGGGTCTCTGATGCCAGCCAGGTGAGGCTAGCTAGCTAATCCTGGCTGACAGCTTTTCTTGATAGGCTGGTGATAGGAGAGTTAAGTTCTACATCATGGCATTTAGAGGAAACTCACGACTGCCTGGAACTCCAGCTTCAGGGAGCTGACACTAATTGCAGAATATTCTCTTATACCACGTGAAGATGTGTCACTGTGACTGACTTACTATTAAAAAGAGCTGAATGTCCAATAGCTAGACAGGACTTCTGGGAAGAGGGGAAGAAAGGTGCAATCAGCTAGGCAGTAAAATGTAGCACGAGTGAGAGATGAGGGCACAGTACAGAAATGAAGTAAGTTGAGCCAAAGCTAAGACCAAGCTTTCATAATTCTCTGTGTGGTTATTTGGGGGCTGGTGGTGCAAAGATAGATCCAGATAAATGATAAAAATTACAAGAGGTCTTAAAATAACCTTACTCAAGTGTAAGGGCAGGAGCATCAAAGTTAAAAACACCAGTGCATCCTGTGATAAGATCTGTCTCAAAAACTTCTAAATCCCAGAATGAGAGGGTTGGCTCTGCAGTAACATTGAGAGAATCTGGATTTACTGACTCCCTGGCTTCATGACCATCCCTAATTCAGTCCCAGGCTGCCTTCTGGCCTACATCAAGCACCACATATAAAAGGGGGTTGTTGGTCACCCTTGCTATACACTATGGTCTCTTTTAGGGCTAAGAACCGTGGGTACTATCTCATATTCATAAATAGTAAATAGTAATACTGTTGGAAAAAAAAGAAAGCAACATCTAAATAATTATGTAGAAGAGTCTATATACAAATTATGAGAACTGGAAAAATGGCCCAGTGGTTAAGAATTCAATTCCCATCACCCACTTGGGGGCTCTCGATCATCTCTGGTGAGATCTGATGCAGATGAAGCACTCATATACATAAAATAAATCTTATAAATGCCCTTATTAATTGAAAAAAAGGACAAATAAAAATTGGATTTCTCAGGTAAAGTACATTGGTTGGCTGATTTTCCAGAAGACCCCAGTTTCATGTCTCAGAACCCAGATGGTGGTTCACTTCAGTTCCATTGTTTCTGACACAGAATACACTAGAAGGCAGAACAACCAGAAAAGGACTATACTTTTCAAGGCATGGAGACACAGGGCCCACAGGCCTTTGATGACTGGCCAGCCTGGTCTACATAGTAAGTTCTAGGAAGCAAGGGATACAGAGACCCCATCTCACAAATAAAAATATCCACCCATAATTTTAATAATTATTGGGGAGGGGGTGTTTGGGAGAACAGCATCATAAAAACACTTGGATATTTAAATAATTACAAAATCTAACATCAAATTAAAAACCTATTAATTGGAGATTATAATACACAAGGCAGTAAGCTTTTGTTTTTGAGACAGGGTTTTTCGGTGTGGCTTTAGCTGTCCTATAACTCACACTGGAGACTAGAATGTCCTTGAATTTACTGGCTTCAGAGTAAAAGTTCTTAAAGATATGTCATTCCAAGTTTCTTGAAACAAAAACCTTAGCAAAAGAATTTTCATTTTGTGCATAGAGCTAACTAAACTTTATTAGATATGGTTTTCTGATAACAATGTGAAAACTAGATCAATTCAAAGATCAGTAAATAAAATTTAAAAAGCAAAGTAGATGTTAGGGTACTAAAACATAAAAGACGATGTTAATAATATGCCGAATCTTCCCTCTATGTACAATGTTAATATATATATATGACTAATTTTTATTTTATAGAATAGTGACATTCCTTTAAGTAATCTAGGTTATACACTTGGTGCCCGCTTGAAACGATAGTAGAAGCATATTTGATTTGATTAACGGGTTGAACCCACACGTTTAGGTATCTTTTACTTTTGGCCAAGATTTTAGTGTTAAATTCAGAAATACAGTCACTCCTTCAGAGTTAAAACAGAAACCCAAATGGTACCTTTAGTGGCTTAAGTATTGCTATACAAGAAAAACACAACACCAAAGAATTTTCTTAATTATGCATTTTAAATATCAATATGTGCATTTCATTTGTACAGTTTATAAATTTTGTTTTAGACAACAGTATGTAGTAGTTTTGAATCCACTGAGATGTTGCTTTCAATTTGAAATATTGTGTATACATGTATATAAAAAATAATCCAATGTATGACTCATCTGACAGATGTTTAAGATCAATAAAGGCTTATCTTTGAACATGCAATTAGGAAGAGAGGGGAGAAGCCCACCTCGCTATCCTGTTGTTGCTGGCTTATTTCTGCAGTGGTATCAATAGTGGTTTTCTTAAAAGGGGGAACCATGTGCCTTCAGTCTACAGAGTTAGGATAGATACCATAATCAAGACGGGTAGAAGAGAAAGGCCAACGGGCAGGTATTAGTCTTAAGTACATTTTGCACTCTTTCTGGTACAGGATAAAAACAGGTCAATGGGATAGGGATTAATTAGGAATAAACTGCAATCAGATCAAGACATAATTGCCGAATTAAGTTCTTTTAATAGATTGCATATATAGATGTTTAGCCATACTCTAGATCAACTCTTTAAGAGTAGAATTTTTACGTCCAATTTACATGCTTCAGATATCACCTTTGTTTGTTACATAAGGTCTTGTATCCAAATGTCCACTTGTACACTGACAGCTTTAAGGAACAAAAAAGGACACAGAGGGAGTTGCCATTTTTAGCAGCAATGAAACATCACTAACCCCTTTTTACATTCCGAATTCAAGTCACTACCAGAGGTGAGTGTACCACAAAGTCACCAAATACAAAATTGCTAGTTCATTTTTAAATTAATAATTAACCTGAAGTTACCCCTGCCCCCCACCCCATTATATCCCTTTTTATAAACAGCAAACAGTTTTGCTTTTATACATAGGCTAGCAGGCTTGTTTCAATATGAAAGTGCTAATTCATTTACAGATTTTAAAATCAGTTATGTAGTGCTACAATAAATGTCCAATCTACATAGGAACAATCTGATGAATGAAAATGATAAAGACTGAATAAGGCTATCTGATTACCTTATCTTATTTACATATAAAGGATACCCAATGGCAAGGAAGAGACAGAAATTGGACAAATACTTAGAGGTGTAAGAATTACATCTACCTTTGAACTTTATACTGTAAATGAGACATTTTAAATAGTCCTGTAGCCCATGCCTATTTTTTTCCTCAGAAAAAGAAAAGCTGCCTTCATGACATCCCCTCGTTTCAGATTTCCACAGTGTCTCTTGAAGCTTCAGAGTCAGGATCTTACTTTCTTCAAAAAATAAAGAAAATAGCCCCCCAAGTTAACCCCTCCCCAGATCCCTCTAGGTTCTCGTCCAGTGCCAGGTTACATGATCAGTTCCCACCTCCTGGGGTTTCTGTCCATCTATTGATCAGTTAGTAGATAACATGAACCGGTTCTGGAACCACTACTAGGAGGAACACAAGCTCTTCACTACACTCACACAGCAGGAAAGAAAGTAGAAACTCAATTCATCCCTGGTGCCGGGCCTCCAAAATTGAAAGAACTTGGCACAACTGGAGCGCTGAATTTGTATCCTCCATGTTTTTCGATCATTTTGGATTCTGGAAAACAAGTGGAGCGTTAATGGTCGGTCACCTGATTATCTTACTGCTTTGAGTAAAAGGATCTAACAATACACTTACAAGCAGAGCTTAATCTATTACTATGAAAGCTGTATCTGGAGTTCTTAGCCAATTTTGATTAAAAAAAAAAAACAAACCTTTATATTTTTCAATATGTAAACAAATCACTAACTACTCATCTTAAAAAGGGAACAAATTAACCAGTAAAATGCAATTAAATCCTTAAAACAGAGGATCATTGTTCAACTATGACTACTCAAATACCTGATTGGACATTAACATTTACAGAAAAAGGTTGGCTATGAATATTAAATTTTAAAATCCATACTGGAATTTAAGTCGATTTTAATGATAAAATTTTACTTCAACATAATTTCTGTTAACATCATCCTAAATTTGTAAAGTTTTACTTAGGACAACTCAGTGTGTACACCTCTAGCCCCATACTGTTAAAAGAGTTAAATCCTTGCACATAATTGTGAAACTTTATGAACTCATTAGGAGATCAGAGGGAGTTGTGGTTTCTAACATACCATGGGCAGCTCTTCTTTGATCAGCCAGAGTTGCTATGTCCTGCAACTGTTTCCTTTGTTCTTCATTAAGACCATGAGTCAAAGCCTGATACCATACAGGATTACGGTTTTGAATAGCTGTATAAGGAGGAAAAGAGGGTAAGGGGAATAACTTTAGATAGTACTTCAGTGCTGAAAACTCTTCTAAGAAATAAGGTTCCCCAGACATTGTCGCTCATGCCTTTAATCCCAGGGAGGCAGAGGCCTGTCTGATCTACACCCAGGACAGTCATGGTGGTTACAAAGAAACCCTGTCCTAAGTCAAAGGGGGAAAAAAAATAAGTCATCAGTTTTTAATAAGTAACAAACTTGATAGGCTTTGGGAATAAAGCTAACCTAATTCCCACAGGAGTTTTTTTTTTTTTTTAAATCATTAATCATGTATGATAGAACTTGGTGGTAGATAACACTTACTAGATAGGAAATACCCTGGATCCAATCCCTATGAATCACAAGCCACACAAGTGGATGGGTGGATGTAAGGAAAGTGACAGTACTGATTCACAGGAAAGGTCCTGACTCCCACCTGCACTGTGGCACTGTAACCAAACTTTTTATTAAAACAATTTGATTCTAATTGTAAGTAATAGAATAAAGGAAAAAAATCGGACATGGCATGGTAGTACATGTAATAGGCAGCCTGGTATGCATAGTAACTTTCCATCTCTAAAAAAGGAGAAAATGACATCCTCAAACTCAAAGGTAGTATGTATTTTCAACTGCTTTGCCAGGAATAGACACAAGGACAAATCTGTTCAATTAAATGGTTCACTTAAAAAGTTGGCTTACTTTGAAATATAGCTTTAAAGATCTGATACTCATCAACAGGGTTGTCTTCATCATCGATGATTGTGGAATAGCCTTCCAGAGCAGTCTCCTCGGCATCATCTTCTTCCCAATCTTCATCATCTCCATCTTCACCTGCTTGCTTAGCCAGGATCTCCAAATATTCCTGGCCATCTTCATCAATATCATCTTCATCACTCCCCAGTTCTTCTGCCAAGTCAGTTGTTTATGACAATGAGACACTGTTACTCAGCCAAGTGACAACTATCTGAACACTCTTAGGTGTCCATGAAACCCAACTGAGACCCAAGTGATAATAAAGTAATAAAACTTTTGTTTTATTGAGATAGGGCCTCTTTAACAAGCTCAGACTGGACAGGACCTCATGGTATCATGGTCTGAACTATAAACTACTGCCTCTGGTTCTATGATCCAAATACAGGTGACAAAGGAAAGAAAGGTAATAATTGCCTACCTTCCTGAAATGATAGACAATTATCACTATCCCAAGTGATAGATAAAAGCTTCTGGCAAATGAACTCCCACCCCTTCTCTCAAGAATTTTTTTGCCTTCTATGTTTCAGGGAGCCTGAACTTTTTCTTTTAAAAACTGGCTGTGATGGGCTGTAGAGATGTGGTTAAAAGCACTAGCTTTTCTTCCATAGGACAAAAGTTCAATACCCAGCACCCACATGGAAGCTTACAACAATCTGTAACTTCAACTACAGGGGGTACAAAACTCTCATATAGACATGCATGCAAACACAAATGCACATAACGCAAAAATTGGTTGTGAGGGGACTGGAGAGATAGATCAACAGTTAAGACTAGTGGCTACTCTGTCTTCTAGAGATCCTGAGTTCAATTCCCAGCAATCACGTGGTGGCTCACAACTATCTATAATGAGATCTGGTGCCCTCTTCTTGCATGCAAGCATACATGCAGACAGATGAACACTGTATAGACAATAAACAAATAGATCTTAAAAACAAAACCACCTGGCATGAGCCAGGCATGGTGGTCCGTGCCTTTAACCCCAGTACGTGGGGGCAGAGGCAATTGGGTTCCAGTCCAAGCAAGTCTGGTGAACATAGTGCATTCCAGAGAGGGCTCTATAGAGAACCTGTCTCAAAAAACAGAGAGACAGCCTAACATGTTTCTTTGGTAAAAGTATGATTCCTACAGAGAGAGCCACCAATTCTGATTACTGTGCTAAGATTATACATATCAAACTCAATACACAGTGATAGTCTCCCAGTGTCTTACAAGTTAATCATTTAAGCAAATATCTAATTACCTTTTGTTTTGTTGTTTTTTTAAAGATGTGTATTAGTGTTTTACTTTCATGTCTGTATGTAAGTATACCATATACGTGAATTGACTGCAGAGGCCAGGAGACTGGGGTTATATGATGCTAGGTTGCATTTTCGGCAAGCACTCCAGCAACTGAGCTACATCCTTAGCTTATCTTCCTAAACATTCAAAGGAACTCTTTCTCCTAATGAACTCAAGACCTTGATCAATTTAATAAAACTTTTGTTAAAATTCGGCCTATTTAGTTTAGAATGGCCTTATATGTAAGAAGGTGAGAACTACTGTGGCCTTCCAGGCATGAATATATCCAGGTACTGGCCACCATATCTGAAAGTCTTTGGCTGTAATCTTATGAGGCATTCCCAGATATGCTCTGCTTTTCTGCACCAAAAATCCCTTACCGGTTTCATCATCATCTTCGGCCTCATCGTCATCATCACTGTCATTCTCATGTTCTGCATGGCAGGCATATGCTCTTTTTAATCCATTAAATAAAAGAATAAATGCTGGTAAAATCTGTCCTGAAACCTGATTTAAAACCTGTGGTATTTGTTCCATATCAATAAGGGCACACAAGCCCAGAACACACATCTTCCTGTCATGAAGCCTAAAACCATAAATAAAAGAGGTAATTAGACTTTATTTTATTACATAAACAGAGTCACTCATAAGGTATAATTATCACTTACCCCAGAAAACAGTCAACGTCATTAAGCCATTGTGTGATAAAATGATTTGTAACTGGTTCAACATTATTAGGGAATCGAAGATTTTCTAAGGTATTAAGTAGTAGGTGTGGATTATAATACAATGCTGCAATTGCAACTTGCAGGCACATTGTTCGGAGTTCACTTGTCTTAACCTCTCTTGTCAGTCTCTCTAAAGCCGCTTCCACAAATAATGGAATACACTGTAAAAGAGAGATTTACAAAATCTTCCAAGACTGTAATAGCATCCTACCCAGCTTACTACATTAAGTTATTCATTAGTTCAACTGAAACTTATGACCCTAAATGGGACATCTAAAGATGACTAGTTAACTACTGAGTCATTTTCAAGGGAAATCTAACTTTATAAGGAAAGTAAGTCTTCACTGACCCATGAGAGCTTCACTAATTATCAATCCTGGATTCATAGTCTTCCTGCTTAAAGTGACTTGGAATGAACAAACCTATCAAAACTCTTTAACCAAAGCTAATTCACACAACAACAAAACAAACATTAAACATAAAATTATTGCCTTAAACAGAAAATCAGCCTCACTGACCTGATCAATGCCACGTCCTTTGCACTGTAGAATGATGACCTCTAACAATTTTGCTGCATGACATTCTGCATCTTCTCCTGCAACTCCAGTAAGAACCTAACCAACATACAATACAAATTCCAAAAAAGCTTTGTGAAATGTTTAAATCAGAGAAATAATTTTCCTCTATATATTTAGAGTTTTAATTTAAATGGATAATTACTATGTTTACCATAAAAGGAATGGATGCTATTTATTTATCACAGCCTACCCTTCTGGTATCTTAGTTTCTAAGATGGAAGTACATATCCTGAATTCTTATTTTGGACTCTAGCATGCTAACAAATATTAATTTCTCTTGCAGAGATATAAGCTAGAACAGTAACCTTTCAAGGACATCTGGTTCTTCGAAAAAGAACACACACACACAAACACACACCTAAAGAGTAGTTTGGTTAGTTTTTTAGTTTGGTCCACAGAAAGTTCACCACGTAATTCTGACTAGTCTGGAATTTGCTATATAGGCCAGGGTAGTTAGTCTCTAACTCACAGTGCTAGAGTATGCCACCATACTCAGCCAAAAGCCTACAATCTCCAAAGATTTCTTTTTGTAAATATCTCTAAAGTCAGACCTTAAAATAAAATCCTGAATTTAAAATATTGTCTGTTTATCTACCTAGAATCTTGCACATGCAAGGCAAGCGCTCTATCACTGAACTATCATTTCCTCAGACCCAAAAAATTACATTCCAGCTTTTTGGTCAGGGTCTCAAATTTGTTGTGTGCCACAGTGTGTTAAACTCCCAATCCTCTTGTTTCTTCCCACAAATGTGAGTGACCGGGCCATTTGACTTCTAAAAGTCCTTAATTGTCTAAGACCAATGTATTCTGTGTTCAATACCATCTAGGAGCACATGTATCTTTATCATTTATTACAACAACCTTCTGATATCAGGTATTATAAAGGGGCCTACCTTTTTACACATACTGTATATCATCTCAAGATACTTGGTATCAGATAGGAGCGTGTCTGTATCAACTGTTACATAGTTATGCAGAAGAGGCATCATGTCTATAATTAAAAGTAAAAAAAAAAAAGAAAATCAATCTGTATATCTTTTACCTTTATTTATTGTCCTCTGCCCACAAGGCAGTCTCCTCTAGCTCAGGCTAACCTGATAGTCAAGAATGACTTTGAACACACATCAATCTGCCTTCAAGTGCTGCAATAGTTAGGTACCACCACCCCAGGCTTATACATATTTATAATAAAAATATTTCATCTTTCCTTTTAAAAATTTCTCATCAAAAGACAAATCTAGCACTATTCTGTATCTATAAATCACTTTAAAATACATACACGTATACTTATTTCTATAGATTATGAGCATGTATGTTTTTAAAAGTAAACATTAATAATGATACAGCAAATTAATACCCATGTCAGCCTAAGGCATTGTTAATGACTCCTTATTTAAGCAATGCAGTAAAGCAGTAAAAGGAACAGTATTCAAAGTATAAGTTATGTAGTATTCACAATGGAGGTAAAGGAATAGTAAATATATTCTTGATGATTTGACTTTACCTGTAAAGTAATCAAAGCCATCTTGCTGAAATACCTCAAATACAAGGGGCAGCAACTGCCACATCTGTGGAGACACTTGTTGACATGTCAGACTGTGTGCCAAAGAGAAAATCTCCTCATAGAATTCTAGAAGAGAATATCAAATTGTCATCAAGTGCTTACTCATCCTAAATGATATAAAAATGGCAAAATGAGTTATAATACCTAAGACGTGCTGTTGTAAAACGGTCCCAATGACTTGTAAGCAGATTCCCTCAAGCTGCTGGGTTATCTAAAAGTGAAAAAAGATTGCTAAGGAATGTCATGTTGTTGTTAGGAAAACACTTTGAATCTCTTCTGAAACAACACACATAAGACCAGGAAGAAATCTACCATGGCCATTAATGGAAAATCATTACAATGAGAAAAATAAGAAACTACTTGCTTATTTACAAAAATAACATAATGGGAAAATACTAGTACAAACACTCTAAAGACAGCGATGTCTTGAATATGTGCATCACACACACAACTCAGCCCAGACAAAGCTAAAAAGGCACTGGTTGATTTATAATGAAACTGTTTGAAGGCAGACAGTGTTCCTACTAATACCAGCAATGCTAAGTTAGGTCATTTTCATTTTTCCTTTGTTTTCTGGGAGTAGGCCTACTTTAGTTAAGACCCAAGATTTGGTAGATTTGGTAGCCTTGGTTGGCCTAGAACTCACTATGTGGAACAAACTTCAAACTCTGCTTCTGTCAAGGATTAAATGCATGTTAGCATGTCCTGTTCCATTTTCAAACCATCAGCTAGTGACCCATGAAATGTAACCTTAAGCCTCAACTCCATCAAGAATAATAGGAAATACCAATTCTTAGGTCCCTCCCTAATGTATTCCTTCTGCACTGAACATTCAGTGACTCAGTGCATAAGAAACAATTCATCTACAAATTAGATACAGAAGACATTAATTTTGAACACATAGCATGTTAATAAAACTCATTTTTTTAAAAGAAAATACTCATTTGCTAAATAAAAAAGGACAGAATTTTACATGAAATCTGCCTATCTATAATTATCATACAAAATGGAAAAATGGTTTGGTGATGTTTGCACAACTGCTTTTAGGCATCTGGAAAAATAATTATCATAGATGGTATGTATATATCACCTGTGTAAACATCCATAGTACAATTACTGACACCAAATTCATGACAATGACTTGCATGGAAAGAAGCAAGGCTGAAATTGCCTCTAGCCAAGCATTGTGGTAGTAAGAAGGCTAAAATAAGACGATGAAAGGAATACGTAAGGCCAGCACAGACTTTATACAATGATTCAAAGTCTGTGTGGTGTGCACACACACAGTGAGAAATTTATAAATGGTAGAGAAATCACTTAGCGTATAAGAAGCTATTATCCCTTGGTCCCAGTCCCAGCACCAGAAGTAGGATAAACAAAAAAATTAAAGTTGGCTTCTTATGGGAAATAAAGTCTAAAAGAAATATGGTGAATATATTAAAACGCTGTAACTTTTAGGTGAGACCAGTTAGTTTTCTATTGTTTTTTATTTTATAACATAAGTGATTAAAGCTTATTCCCCTTTCATTTAAAAAAGGTAACAGGTAAAAAGGATGAAATAGTGATAATTTCAGAAGAAATATGTATTCAATATTATTCCTATTTGTTCTTACATTTATTCAGGCATTCACTTGGGTGCATATGCTGTGTCCAGGGACTGACTCAGGTCATTAGTCTTGGAGACAAGGACATTTACTTGCTGAGTCCTCAGCAGTCCAAAACTAGTAAAACTAGTATCATGTGTCCCACCAAATAGACTGGTCCAGGAAAATTATAAGCTACAAAGATAGTAAATCAAATAGCAACTACTTCCAAATCATTGTGTGGACTTAACATTTGTTAACTTGAAACCACAAGTAATTAAGCAATTAAATGATCAAATAAAAGCAGATAAAATGGCTTTATAAAATTTCATAAAAACTGCGGCATGAGTTTCACTTATGTGTCTGTCTTTTACCTCTTTGTGATCTTCAACCACACTCAGGAGTGTGTCGATTGTGTTTAGAATCCCCATGGCAGTGACTGCTTTGTCGTCACCTCCTTCCTCGTCTGGCCCAGTTTGGATTACCTGGTTAAATGTCATTGCCTAGAGTCAAGAGGAAGGACACAAGATTAGCAGACAGAAAGTAAATAAATCCAAGGAAGGTCTCAAATTTCCTGTCACAATACCTGGGGCATTGTACACTGGCACCGTGAGGGTAATGACACAAGGTATAGAATGTGCCAAGGGACTGTGACCCCGAGAGTTCAGTGACAGCACCAGCAAATACTGAGAATCTTCCTTTGACTATTCCCAAATACAGGTATATTAAATCACCAAGTTGCTGATTTGCATTTCTAAAAAATGCAACTTAATGTATGAATGTTTTACTTTCAATTATGTCTGTGGAACACTTGGAAGCCTAGTGCCTGCAGACACAGACCGGAAGAAGCCATCGGATGTTGTGGAACTGGGGCTGCACATAGTTCTGAGCCAACATGGAGGTGCAGGTGCACAAAGTTGAACACAGGTTCTCTGGGAGGACAAACCTTGTCCTTCACCACTGAACCATCACTCCATGCCTGATTTGCCATTTTAACTATATCCACTGTTCTGAATATTCAGCAAACCCACAGATGCTGCCATGAACACACCTAAGAGCCCACACTGTTGACAACACAGAGATGAAACCCACACTACATTTAGCTCTGACAAGTTATTCAATTTTTTCTACTTTACAATTTTCACTATACAACAGAGAAATCATTTCAACTAGAACCATGTGAGAAATGACGTCAGTATCTATAACAAGGCTTAGACTACAAGTTATATAGTCAGTTCCATGGAATATTTGCTTTTAGGAAAAACAAGGAATCTGTGCAAACTACAGGGATCATACAGAAAGCTAAGCTAACATCTATGCAAGAGTAACAGGTTCAAACAACATACCAAATGCTGTGTCATTTCTACAGCAATAGGAGTAACTTCTTCGCTATATTCACATATCATTTTCTGAATTACATTTGTAAGATCATCATTTTCTGTTTCTCTTATAATATGAAGAAGAGCCTGCATTACAGGTCTGATAAATGGAGTAATATATTCTTTAGCTGTAATAAAGAGGAAGGAGGAACTTAACAAACAGGTAAAAATAGTTCCTTGAATTCTGCATTACAGTTATAGAAGGGTGTTTGTGCCATAAAAATCATTTACCCTTTTCTTGATTGCTGATCAACACTTGCAGTGCGATGGCGGCTTCCACTTTCACAGGCATTTCTCTATCATCAATCAGGCATCTTCTTGTGAGCTCTAACGCTGTTTGGAGGTTCTGATCACTTTTGAACTTCACTTCACAAAAATAGTGAAGTACCCAGCAAGCCTTTGGGATGGAACAGGTGTGTGTGTGTGACTACAAACAGCTTATAATAGATTTCCTCAAAAGAAGCTCTTCCCAGAACTTTGTGTCTGGGAATTTGGAGGCTGGCCAGTGGGAGATGTGTTCAAGCACAACACTAAACCAGTACTATGATCCCATGTTACTCTTTGGCTGCACACTCTTTGTGTGGATAGCAAGATCTGAATGCAAAACGCAGACAGACACTGCTACCAGACATAGATGACAACTATGCACACAGTACTACAGCAGCCAGATGAAGACTCACACAGAAAAATATCTTAAAGTTGAGATACACACTTCAAGCCAAAGTTTCAATTATTAGTCATTCCTTTCAAGATATAAATACACTAAATAATACAATTTAAAACTTACTCTTGCTCTCATGTAGCCTAGCTCACTGCTGAAGAGAGGAAATACATGATTCTGCAGCATGTATTCCATTTGATCTTTGTAGATCTTTTTCTGTGAATATAAAAGTGTCAAAAAGTTGTCTAAATACATTGTTGTAAATACATGATGTTAAAATAGACATTTATTCCCATCCTTTTTAATCTCATGACACACAACTCATTTGTTTTTACACTATGACCTTTTTTCCAATTCAGTATTTGGTACTGAGTAATAAGCGCAACTACATGCTGGATGATCTTTAAAAGATTACAATATATGTAAATGCCAGTCACAAAAAAACATGCAATATCCTTTGGTTTATGTGAAAAGTCCAATATAAATTCACTTATGAATGTCGTCCTGGCCTGGAAGACTTGGTATGAAATGGGAAGAGACTTCTATTGTAGAGACAGGATTTCTTTATGTTTTTTTTGGGGGGTGGGGGGTGGGGGGTAATATATTTTTTTAAAAGCAGGATCCTGGGATTTGCTCAATTTATCAAACTGGCCTTGAACTCACAAGAACTGCCTGCCTATGGTTCCCAAGTGCTGGGATTAAAGACAAATCAGGATATTTTTTACTGGTGATGGAACTGTCTTGAAATGGTATGAAGTACTGTGGAATAATCATTCAGCAATATTCTTTTAGAATTTTTTGGATTATATTTCATATTTTTAATGTCTCTGTCACAGTGCTATGTATATATCTGAAGACAACCTGTAGCAGTTAATTGTCCTGTACCATGTGAGATCCACGGATTGAACTCAATCAGATTTGGTGGTGTGTATATATATATATACACACACACATATATATGCTATATACATATATATATATGCTTTATATATACTAGTACACTGAATAAAAAAAAATCATATGGTTTACATACCATACCTCAGAAAAAAAGAAAAAACAGCAAGTTATTAATTTAGGTGATGGGAGATGGCTCAGCAGGTAGAAGCATTCACTACTCTTCCAGATAACCAGAGTTCAGTTCCCATAACCTACATCAGTAGTTCACAAACTATAACTGCAACTTCAAGTTATCAAACTATGTCCTCTGACTTCTGTCCTTCTGCCAACTGTGAAACTCATGTTTCACACTTGTCAGGCAATGGACACACACACACAAAATATATTTATTAACAATACACGCTCTCGCAGAGGAATACCTTCAGAAGTATTTCAGCTAAAGAGCCAATCATATGTAAGGCTCCATCTTTTTTACGAGGATCAGCATTTGGTTCAGTAAGAATCTGATAGCAAAATCCCATAGTCTTTTGCAGTACCTGCAAGAGACAAGCAACACTTTATAGAATAAACCATAGTTCTTGAAGGACACACGGACAAAAATAATACGATTAACATTAAAAGAGGAGTCTATTTGGAGAAATTTAATATAGTAAAGCAAATGTAATCTACATGATAACTCACCTCTTTCCTTTTACTACAGGCTGTAAACAAAAGTGTCTGAGCAGCAGTAGTAGGAGAAATGAAATCTTCAAACACATCTAGAGAATAAATGTAAAGTGAAAATTTAGAAAAAAAAATACTTTTGTTTTGTTTTCTGATACACTCAGAAGAATCCCAGGTTGGCCTTGAATTCATCCTCCTGCCTCTACCTCCCAAGTATGAAGATTAAAGACATGGAATACAGTGCCTGATTTCTTTGCAAAATATTTCATATTCCCTAATTTACAAATTATTTTCTGTTTGAGTCAATTATGGTGGTGCAAACCTGTAATTTCAGACTGAAGAGGATGAAGCAGGAGAATCTTGAGTTCAAGGTTAGCATGCATGGTAGTGACACATGCCCTTAAGCCCAGCACTCAGGAGGCAGAGGCAGGTGAGCTAGAAGAAATCAGCAAGCCTGTCTGTAGAAGGCAAGCACTACACAGAGAAACCCTGTCTTGAAAACCATAGCAAATTAAAACAAATGTTTAATAAGGTGCTAAAATGAATTAACAGACCTATAAAAAGACACAAAGACATAAATTATACATTTTATGAAGCTGAGGCTGGCTGGCTTCACACAAATATGTAAAGTTTATTAAAAATATTTTAACATTTCCCATTATACTATATTATAGAGTGAATATAATAAACTTTGCTTATTAGTAGATGGAGAGGTACACACCACAGCAGGTACATGGTGGTCCTAAGAGGACAACCTATTATGTGAGTTCTCAGATCATCAGGCTTGGCAGCAGGCACCTTACCCATTAAGCCATCTTGGTTGACCCTGTTTGGTTTTGAGATAGTCTCTTACATAGGTCAAGCTGGCCTCAGATTTCTCGGGCATCTGAGGATATAACCTTCCATTTTCCCTCCTAGTTTTGGAGTTACAGGCCGGCACCACCATGCCCAAACAGCAAGGTAAATTTTCTTACCAAACTTCATGCGTATATATTCGTAAGGGTCTTCTTGCCAGAGTTCCTCATCAGCATCTGTATAGCACATCAATGGAAAAATAACATCTTGGATAATGCCCTGCAATTTAAAAGTTAAGAAAGTAACAGTCTTCAGCTTTCAAATTTAACCTGTCCAGACTCCTTTAAGTAGCAAAAGAAAATGATTAAATATATAAATTTGATAGCTAACTCCAGTAATTTGTTTATAACGCATTTTAACACCAACATTCAAGCTATATATACACTTATAATGATTACATACTAAGACATTTGTGCACATAGGTAGCAGTTATGAAGCATAACTGTGAAGAGCCAAATGACCAGCAGTGCAAACCTAGGTTCAATCTCATCACCCAAAAAAGCAGATTCTAGAATTCTAAAACTAACAAATCAAGATAACAATATAAAGAATGTTCCTTGCTAAGTCCAAATCACATGACTAAATCATTAACTATAATCCAATAATCAGAGCTTAACTAGTATCTTGAAGTTTGAGTTTTAGACTAAAATGTAACTGGATATTCATAAAGTACCTCTCACTATGTTGTCAAAATGTTCCCTTCTTTTACACTACTCTATTCAAACAATCAACAGAACTAGAGTAACAAAACTCAACAATCATTTATGGCGATTAATGGATTTCTACTATTCTGCTAACAAAACTAACCAATCAACAAAGCAAAAAAAAAAAAAAAAAAAACCATTCCAGAGAGAAAATTATTACTTGTATATGAGGCTTCAGGTTCTTCCAGGTGAGAGCATGGGAAACTCCTTGATTAATATAATTTAATGTCTGCTGTAAAACTCGAGGAGCCATATATTGTTTCTCCTTGTACTGATATAACACTTTTAATAAAACCTTTAAAAAAAGAAAAAGTTCAATCAAATAAAATTCAGATAAATTTTAGCCACTAAAAGCAAATAAACACACAACTAGATATCACTGCAAAATAAAAAACATAGCCCTTTAAAAACACATTTTAGAACTTGGGTAGAGAACTACATTTATTTCTCTAAGACATTAAAAATAATAAATGGCAATGTAAAATGGTTCTGCAAAAAAGACACTTACCACCAAGCCTAATAACCTGAATTGTAACTCTGGAATTCACACTGGATTCTGGCAACTTGCCCTCTAACTTTCACATGCATACATACAATATACATATATATGTATATACACATGCAAAACAAGTTTCTTAGACCAATAAAATAATAAACGGAAGTAACACTGTGTCAAAGGCCAGGTTTTGTAGTTAAGTAAGCAAGACAAACCCTATACTACCTACTCAGCATACCAAACACAACACTATGGTAGCCCTATGCTTCATTTCCTTTTATGAAAGCCTTACTAAACTTGTCACCTACTATTTAGCTTTATCAACCATTCTCGTTCTACCTGATATTTTAAAATACTGAAATGCAAAGTAAGAGACGGTTTCAGAGGCTCTCACAGATAGATGAAAGCTATCATAAAAAACAATAGGTTATTATCTGTCTTTTTTCTTTAATCCTGTCTGGCCTGGATGCTTGGAAATTATGTATAGATTAAGGAATGATTCCATGTGTATCATACACACAGAGATACATACACTGTAAGTAAGCTGTCATGACAAGAGAGTTCAAATGGAAATTAGGGCCTCAACTCAAGACAGTTTCTGCTTGGTGTTGTTAGGCATCAATTTCATTCTATCTCTGATATTTGTTATTTGCCTTGGAAGCATCAGTGAAAGCACTGTGTTCTGTCTCTGTCTCTTGGAATTAGGATCTCCAGCTGCCATGCTCAGCTTCCTACGTCAGTTTGCTGGGTGTCTTCAATTTGTTCTCCTTCCCCTTGTCCACCATTAGGTAAATTAATTCATTCAAACTAAGAAGAAGCTGCTGGGTGGTGGTGCATGCCTTTAAATTCCAGCACTCCAGGACAACCAGAGCTGTAATGCAGAGAAATCCTATCTTCAAAAGCCAAAATCCAAAACAAACAAAATAACAAAAAACTTAAACTCTGAAAATAAGGCTGTCAGAAATCATTTGTTGGAAAGATATAAAATAACCAACCCCTCAAAGTCCTCAGGTCAAAAAATGTATAAGTGCTTTAAGGTTCAAACACACACAGTCTTTCAAAGAAAAAGAAACAAGTTGTAGACCAACTTTAAGCCAGACAAGTCCACCAATCTGTAAAACCCAGCACTAAGGAGATGGAGCAAAAATAAGAATTTTTAAAAGCAGGGGCAAGAGTCAGGCACAGTGACATACACTTCTGGCACTCCAGGGACAGAAGCAACGGATCTCTGTGAATGCGGGCTTCTTAAAGACTGTCTTTTAAAAAGGAAAAAGAAGCTGGGTGTGGTATTGCATTATTTTATCCTCTGCACTCAAAAGGCAGAGGCAGACAGATCACTTAGGCCAGCCTGGTCTAAAGAGTAGTTCAGGGCAGTCAGGGCTACACAGAGAAACACTGTCTTGAACAGTGGTTAGGAGCACCATCGACCTGACTCACATGTGTAACAACAGTTCCGGGTATCTGACTCCCTCTTCAAGCCTCTAAGGCAGCGGTTCTCAAGTTTCTCATGTTGTGGTGATCCCCAGCCATAAAACTGTTCTCATTGCTACTTGTAACTGTTATGGATCATAATGCAAATATCTGATATTCAAACCCTGTAAAAGGGTCATTATAACCCCAAAGGAGGAGTCAAAACTCACAAGTTGAGAACTTATGCTCTAAGGGCACCAGGAATGCTCAAGTGGTACAGATGCCTGCTAAATACCCATAAACATAAAATGCAAAAGCAACTCAAACAAAAGTGCCATGTCTATCATTAAACAAATGTTAAGACTTACTTGCTGGACGCCAACAGCAAATGCCTTCAGAAAGACTTCAGCAAATTCATTATACTCCTTAGAAACATTCCCAGGGCTTCCATATCTACATGAACACGAATGTGCCCATTATTTCTTTATAATGCTTTACATCTACATTCATAATAGCAAAAGCTTGAAAAAGTAAATTTAAATTACTATGTGTGAACAAGGACATACCTTTCAAAAAGTCTTGCTAAAATATGTAAGGCCCACTTCTTACATTTCCACCAGGGTAACTCTGGTCTATCATCTTCTTCAACTTGAAGTGTTTCCTTTAAAGAGACATTTATTGAATAATATAGGGACTATAATCTAGAAAGAACTGTATCTGGTAACAATAGACTATCATAAAAGTTAAGATCCTAAGCATTCAAAATTAATGATTGATTGAGCGCAATGTAAGGTACCCATGGCATTTTAAGTTTAAAAAGTCAGAATACAGAACTGAAACCTTCATACATTGCCACTGAGAATAATGCCAAATCAGGTTAAGTCCCTTTAAAAGTTACCAATAATAAGTCAAACAGATGTCCATTCTCTGGTCCAGTTCTATTCTCTGGTCCAGTTCTATCCTTCAGTATTTATGCGAGAAGCATGTGACTAAAAAGTGACTATAATACTCAAAGCACACCACTGAGTATCCCCATCAACATGCAATGGCATCTTAAGGTATGACGCTATGTGAATACAAAGATTATTTCACGCTAGTAAAATATACAAATAACAACCAAGTATCCAAAATATATTAAGTAAAAGAAACTACAAACAAAATTACTTTATTATCTCAAAATGGACAAAATCTTCTGTGTAAGAAATGAGAATGGAAGCTGTAAGACTCAGTTTTTGATACTTCTAGATACTTCTACTGTGACAAGCAGAGTTGGAAACCCAGCACACAATTCAAGCAGTTCACAGACCCTTATAACTTTAGATGCAAAAGCCCAAACACCCTCTTCTAGATGCAAAGACACCTTCATGCACATAGGTGCAAACATTAACAGACATTGAAAAAAGTGTCAGGCATGGTGGGACATGCATCTGATCCCAGCACTCAGGAGACAGAAGCAGGTGGATCTCTGAATTTGAGGCTGGCTTGCTCTGTACAGAATGAGTTCTAGAATAGCCAGAGCTGCTACAGAGAAACCTTGTCTACAGAAACAAAAAACAAGCAAACAAAAATAACAAGAACTGGACAGAAAACACACAAATCCTTCCATTCTAATAACCTACTGAACAGTTTAGCTATAACCTGTTATTGGATATAAATTATAACATAAAAGATAACATATGTGAAACATAGCTTATGTATCTTGTATTTAATAAATAAAAGAACATACTCTTAAGCTAGTATCCTAAATAGGAAAAATAATTTGTGTACTTCTTCAATGACTTCACTTTTTAAACAAATAGCAAATACTTAAGTACAGTTGCATTTGTGCTTAGGAAGCTTGAGTTCTATTCCTATCACTTGGAAAAAACAAAAATTAAACAAAAAATAAAAGAGGGGAGCTGGAAAGATGCCTCAGCAGTTAAAAGCACTGACTGCTCTTTACAGAGGACCTACATTCAATTCTCAGCACCCACATGGCAGCTCACAACTATCTTTAACTGCAGTTCCAGGGGACCTGACACTCTTCCACAGGCAAAACAATGCACAATAAATAACCAACACTCCCTCCCCACAAAAAGAACAGAGAACTAAAATGAAGTAGAATTAGGATTAAATACATATACAAGCAGCTTATTTTTCTAGAAATAACCTTTCCAGCATATAAGGTAACAGATGAAATGGCTATGGTGGTGCACACTTTTAATCCTGGCAAGGCAGAAGCAAAGAGAATGAACACGTAAGAACTTACATTAGGTACATCCCTATTCACAACTGTCTTCAAAATTTCCACCCACTCTGTCAGGTTCTGTTGGTTTATCAGCTCCAGGGGTAGCGTATACTTTAAAAAAAAAAAAAAAAAATTGTATTCTTAAAGACACAAGGATATGCCATTTCCTTTCACTCAATCCCCATTTCGACATTATACATAGACTAATTTACTTAGTGGTCAATGGGATTTACCGGGACATCCTTACTTTTCACAACTTACTAGGAACACATCTTGTTCTAATCCAAAGAAGAGTTACCATTATTCTAGTGAACACATTATGTGTGTTTGAATGCAGTCACTCATTTACTTATTTTTTCAGTGCTAGGGGTCAAACCTAGGGCCTGTATGCTAGGGAAATACTTTTACCGCTCTATTTCCCCAGGTTTGTTCTCTTCTTATAAAGGAGGAATTGCCTAATAAGTTCTAATGGATGCTTTAGTGAGCATCTGGAAACATAAATCATGCAATTTAGAATCTCTGTTAATTTTGAGACAAGGTCTCATGATGTAGTGACCTGAAATTAAAAAAAAAACAAAAACAAAAACAAAACAAAAACAAAAAAACCCTCAAACTCTGGCAAACCTGTCTTCGAAGTGCTTGGATTACAGATGCACTATCATGTCAGGTCATCCAACCCAGGATTAGGACATCCACTCACATGAAAGTCAGGTGGCACTATACTTTGGTATCAAGACAGGCCAGTCTCTGTGTGTGTGCACAGTCTGAGAGTGCAAGTACTCTCAGAAGTCAGAGGGTATCGAAAACACTGTTGCTGGAGTCACAGGGTTGTGAACAGGCCAACACTATGCAATTCACTGGAATTATCTTCTAGAAGAGCAGTGACTATTCTTTCTAATCTACTAAATGTGCTGGCCTTAAATCTGCTGAAGCTGGATGTAATGGCACACACCTTTAGTCCCAGCACTTCGGAAGCAGATCTCTGTGTGTTAGAAGCCAGTTTGTCTACAGAGCTAGTCCCAGAAAAGCTAAGGCTACATGAAGAAACCCTGCCACAAATAACCATAATAGAAAAAGGGGAAGGGGGAATCTGTTGTAAGGATGAGCACTTATTTTTGTTCTGTGCCCTAGGGTGATTTTTTTTCTTAAATTTTATTTTTATGTATATGGGTTTGTTGCCTACAGTATATCTGTGCACCGTGTATATGTGTCCCCAGAGAAGAGAAGAGGGCATTGATTCCCCCTGAAACTGGAGTTATAGACAGTTGCACGTCAAGATTTAAGTATTGGGAGAGGTAGAACCTGGGTCCTCTGAACAGTTAAGCTGATTCTCCTGTCCTAGAAATGATTTTTTTTTTTAACCTAAAGTTGCTATAAGGTTGATAAAGTGCTAGTCTTTATCAAGTTTTTGAAGTTTTACCAAGAATTCAAAACCCCAAATTCAATCCCCAGCAGCATATAAACTGGGTATAGTTGTGCATGCCATGGTTCAGGAAATCTAACAATTCTCTTGGGTGGTGGGACCACAGGTATGTGTCAACACACCTCACTGATTCATAAACACTTCAACATTATAAGAAAATTTTACTAATTTTTGCAGGGAATGGTGATGTATATCCACAGTCTTAGTTACTCAAGAGGCTGGGACCTGCAGATCAAGACTAGCCTGGGATTCATGGCAAAACTCCATCTGGAAAATAGAAAATTAGTCATGCTGGACAGCTATGAGAATTCTAACTGCCCATTTACAATGTCAGCTCAACTAGAATTGCTTGTGGGACTTGGACTTGTAATATCTACAACTCACTTTTTCCTGAGCAACATCTACTCACTATGTAAACAGGCTGGCTGCAAATATGCTTCTCTCAACTTCACCTCCTGAATGGTGGTATCCAGGCACACTTTTTTCTCTTTTTCTCTAAGGTCTTTTGCTGTGCTAGTCAGACAAGTCTATAATACACCATATAGCTCAGGCTGGTCCTAAATACATGATTCTACTGTCTCAGCATCCAGTAGCAGGATTAGAGGAATACACCACCATATCCAGGCTAGACTGTCAAATGTAATTATTTATATGAATGATTTATAATCTTTTTATAATTTTATAATTATTTATATTCTTCTTTAATGTAGTAAATGACAACCAGTGTTACGTGTGTGTGTGTGTGTGTGTGTGTGTGTGTGTGTGTGTGTGTGTGTGTGTGTATGCATGTATATATGTATGTATGCATGTTCCTTACAGGTAGGCAAATGGTTCATGCCTCTAATACCAACACTCAGAAAACAGAGGCAGAAGGCTAAAGCATTTAAGGCCAGCCTGGGCTACATGAGAACGTTTCAGAAAGTAAAAAGTCAGGGAAGTGAGGAAATGACCCTTGCTTAAAAAAGAAAAGGAAAAACTGGAACGAGCCCACACCCATTGCCATCATAAGCAGCAATAATTAGATTCTGTGTATTAATTTTTAAAAAGCAAAAGGTAGAGGTATGAATTATAAAAAATAAAATTTTTAAAATAAAGAATTAAAACCACCCTGTTGAGAGAAAGAAAAGAACAGAAGCGGAACGCTCAGGCTGGAGAGACGGCTCAGTAGGTAAAGAAGGTACAGGCTGCCAAGGCTGAGTTCAGTCCCAGGACCCAAATGGTAGAAGGAGAGTCCCAAGTTGCCCTCTGACCTCCACAAGCATGTCATGGCATTCACTAAGCCCCTCCCTCCCCAATACAAATAAATGTAATAAACATTAAAGTAGTACCTGAACAAGAGCATAAAAAATCTTGAATATCTGCTTTTGGATGAGGACAGACTGGTCAGACTGATCAGAGAGCAGCTGGATAAAGCGGTCCTTCAGAACGGGCAGGAAGTGCTGCATTGCTGCCACCAATGGACTTCGCTCTTCTGGTTTCTTGTACCTAAGGGCAGGAATACAAACTAATTCTGTAAGAATGTACTTCCATGACTGATACATACAAAAATCTGCCTATTCTACAGATACTAGCAACAGATTCTAACCAAAGTGAAGCCTGCTTAGGAAAACAAAAACCACACCCAGGATGGGTAAAGATTTCAAAAGGTAAAGGAAGGTGCTCACTTGCAGAGTATACAGAATAAAATTAAATTATGCAAATACAGCTGGCAGGGCTCCTATTTAAGGATGGCAGATTTGTGAAGTATTCCTATTCAAGGGCAGGACACAGTTGGGATGCCTGAGCTGAGTGTGTTGGTTTATATTTTTAATCCCAGTAGTGGAAAGCAGAGATTGGTGCTCTAGGCCAGTAGTGGGACCCTGTTTTCTGTTTGGTTCAACAAACAACAACAACCACAAAAACAAACAAGAGGGACTTCCCAGCCAGGCACATGAGTAATACCAGCATAAAGAGCCAAGGCGGAAGGATGGTACATACAGCTAACCTGGGCCACACAGAGAGAAGAGCTTGTTTTTAACAGCAAAATAAAACAAAAAAGCCTAGATTCATTTATCTTACAGTTTAATATAACCAAAGTAAGCTATCAAGAACAAAAAATACCAAGAAAACTGAAGCGAGGACTCAGTCCGTAAAAGCATAACGACCTGACCTCATCACATTAAAGTCCAGGTGCAAAGCTATAAAGATGACTCAGCAGTTAGCAGCACTTACTGCCTTTGCAGAGGATCAGAGTTCCATTCCTTTCCTAACACCCACAGGGTAACTCAACTGCCTGCAACTCTAGGTCCAAGGGATCTGATGCCTTCTTCTAACCTCAGGTGGGCTCCTGCACATATGGTGCACACACAAACAAACCCGTAAAAATTGAATTAAAAAATTCTAGGTGCAGAACATGCATATAATTAAATTACTGGGGAAGTTAGGAAAATCGCTGCATCTTTGCCAAATAGCCAGTCTAGCTGAAATTACCAAACTCCTGTCTTTATTAAAAGCTAAAATGGCAGTGTCATAAAATAGTTCAGCAGATAAGGGTGCTATAACGACCCGAGTTCAGTTTCTGAAACGTACATGGTGGAAAGAAAACTAATTTTTACAAGTCTCCTATGACCTACACATGCATACTGGTGTGCACATGCTTTTAAAAAAAAGTATAAAATAAGCAAACAAATCAGGCCACACACCTTTAATCTAGCACTCAGTCAGGAGCAGAGGCAGTTGGATCTCTGAGTTTGAAGCCAGGCTGGACCAGAGAGTGAGTTCCAGGACAGCCAGGGCTACACACAGAGCTACACACCCTGTCTCGAAAAACCCAAAAAGAAAAAGACACTGCTGTGCAGGCCTACCAACCTAAGTTACATATCCAGGAACCATGGTGGGAGTAAATGACTGCTCAAAGCTGTCCTGACATCCACACCACAAATGCATTTAAATATTTTTAAGAGTATCATACTTCTTAGTCAATAAAACAGTAAATTTTCCGATTCCTGTGACAAGGGCTGACTACATGATTCAGTGTAGAGTGACAGTGTGCTACACAAAGAGTATCTACATTTGAATCCCAGCTTCCACAAAAAGAAAGAAAAGAGAGAAAGGAAGGAAAAGCTAGCCGTGGCAACGAATGTAACCAAAGTGCTATGGGACATGAAGGAGGAGTACTGGACCTTTTTTTGGTTTTTTCATCTAAACTCCAGTTTGAGTTATTTCGTGGAAATAAGGCAACAGTGAAGAGCAAATGCCAGACTCCCTCCTCTGGTCTCTCTTTCCACTGGCAGTGTGCCCGCTGCACCTGTGTGGGGGCTACTATCTCTTATTGCAGTATACACTCAGATACATCAACCAATATTACACACCTACAGAAAGGTATTACAACGGGATTGGTAAGAAATGGCTAATCCAAGCTAGTGGCAATTAAAGTAATTTATGATATAAAATACCAAAATCTTCTGAAAGTGTGACATTAATAAAATGCCTATACCAGGCAGAGGCAGGTAGATTTTTATGGTAAGTTAATTGAACTAAATAAAAACAAAAAGCCTAGTATAAGTCCTTGAACTCAGGACAGTGAAGACTGCTGTCTCTTCTTCCAGGAGCTGAGATTAACTAAAGGCGTGCATGACCACACTAGGCTTAATTTTTTGTTTTTAAACAAAAAGCCAGTGGAACCTCAATAGACAAAAAGTCCTGCCTTCCCAAGGAAAACAATTTAGCTAATAGAGTTCTTGTCGAAAGAACCCAACTTTGGATGCTCAACAGCATACAAAACGATGGCAACACCTAGAGCTTGAGAAGTTAGAGGCAGGGCGATCAGAAATTCAAAGCCATCCTCCACTATGTAGGAAATGCAAGGCCAGCTCTGTCCCAATTTACCAGACCAAAACTATTACTCTAACACCTTACCAGGAGTTTCTCAATGGCACTGACATTAAAAAATTTCTAGATTCTATAAGTACCCTGAGCCTGTGGGAGGGCTCAAAGAGTGGATACCCTTGTATTGATCCCATCAGTGGCAACTGCATGGTAGAAGGAACGTTGCTCACAGCTTGTCTTCTGACCTCCATCAGGCCATTTGAACACACATGCATGCACAAATGCAAAATACGTATAATAAAGAAAAGTTCAGAATAAGATTCCTATTTTAATAGGAAAATACTAAATTAACAAATAGTTCGCTAATCTTCTTATATCAAAATAAATTTTTTATGTTCAAATTTGTTTAAATTTTCACAATTACTCCCATTTCTCAAAAACCTAACTGGAATTAGGAGGAACACTTACTCATAATTTTTCACAAGTTGATAAAGGCAAAGAAGAATTCCCAGCCAACAAGCACTGTTATCAGACTGAAGATAAAATCCAATCTTGTCAACAATGGCAGTCCAGCGGCTTGGATAGTCATGTTTGATGATATGATGAATGCATGTAGTAAGCTGTACCCTGAAAGGCAAAACTCAACAGTAAAGAAACTTCATCTAGATAACACACTGGTAACTTAAAAAGGAAAACAGGTTGTTTCAACAAAGTCTAATTTCAAATAACCAGGTATTTGGATACACATAAAATGCAGATAATGCAATACTACTCACTCAGCAAAAGCTGCTTCTTCCTACCAATTTAAAAGAAATCTAGCTGGGTGGTGGTGGTGAAAGTATTTAATATGAGCACTCAGCAGGCAGAGGTAGGTGGATCTCTCTGAGTTTGAGGCAGCCTGGACTACAAGGCTAGTTCCAGGACAGCCAAAGCTACACAAAGAAACACTATTTGGAAAAACAAAACGATTAACTACAAGAAAGCAATAGCCAACCAAGCCTGACTGCACAAACATATAATCCCAGCAAGTAAGAGGTAGCAGAGGCAGGAGGATCATGCATTTGAGGCCAGTTTGAGGTATATAGTCTAGTTTCAAAAAGCCTTTTTAGTTTTCATTGCAGAAAGTATCAAGATCACAAACATATGCCAAGTCAAACACTGTGGCTCACACTCACTTCTCAGGAAAAGCTTAAGAGTCCAAGGTTAGCCTGGACTACTGAGTTAACCAGACTGACTAACAAGACCCTTTTCAAAAGACTCAAAAGCTAAGAGTCAAAGATGTGGTCAGTTCAGTAGTTGCTGTGCAATCCCTAAGAACCTGAGTTTGGTCTTCCAGAATCCATAAAGGAAGGGCAGCACTGTACACCTATATAATATTGTGCTAGGAAAGACAGGAGGATCCCTGGATCTTGCTGGCCAGCCACCCTAATCAAAAATCTCAGAAAGTAGGTAATTAAGACAGCCACTATCAATTTGCAAAGTTCTATAAAATAAGAGTGCTTGCTAGCCAGGAACACTGTTAATCCAAGGACTTGGGAGGCAAGTGGATCTCTTTGAGCTCAAGGCAGTCTGATATAATAGCATGTACCAGGCCTGACAGGGTAGTGATAAGGGCGCTTCACGCCCATGAGCAGGGAGCAGAGAAAGTGGAGCTCTAAAATAAACCTACAGATGGGAGGCAGCATTCTGAAATTTTTCTTTCTCAGTACATTAATAAAAAAAATTGGACAGCATACTTGTTAGACAAGTATTCTACTACTGAACTACCCTTCAATACTTGACTTTTTTGGGACAGGGACTTTCTGCTGCTATAAACTAACCACCATCCCACCTCTGCCTCTGAAATGCTGATTGCAGCCACGTACCACTGTCAGGCTCTACTGTTTTTTACTCCCATTTTCTGATCACACTTTGTTCCACAGGTTTTACATAAAAAAGTCTCAGTTTTATAAACATAGAATTCAATTGCAACACAGGAGTGCTTTTTAATTCTAGCACTCAGTAGGCAGAGGTAGGTGGCTCTCTGGTCTACAAAAAGAAAGATCATGTCTCAAATAAATAAATAAATATTCTAAAAAGAAAATTTAAAAATAGGCATACACAAAACATGTATCTATAACAATGAGTAAACTTTTTATTAAAGATTTATGTATTATGTATAGCATTCTGCCTACATATGTATGTCTTAAACACCAGAAGAGAACACCAGATCTCATTATAAATTGTTGTAAACCACCATGTGGTTGCTGAGAATGAACTCAGGACCTCTGAAAGAACAGCTAGTGTTCTTAACTTCTGAGCCATCACTCCAGCTCACAATGAATAAACATTAAGAACATACCTGATAAGCTCAGGTGAGTGGATAATGGCTTCTACAATGTTTTCTCGAATGCAATGTCGGTCTTCTTCTGGAATTGTGTATGGGGAGATGTCCCCTGGTGTGGCTTCCCGATCAGGCCAATACTGTGTTATCATATTTTTTAAATAAATAACACCTAAAATACAGACCATTCATAAAGTAATGTACATTGTAAAAATGATGCAATACCTAGAGAATATCAATATTAGGAAGAGATTCTTTTGTAAGCAAGTAGCAAATTATTTCAAGGCAAAAATCAAAACACATATTTAACATTCAGTTGTAGGCACACAATTATTAAACACACAGAAGGGAACCTAGCAAATAAACACAGTATACCAAAATCATTTTCTAAATAAAACCCCTAAGCATCAGATCTCAGCACTTAGGAGACAGAGGCAGGAGGTGAATCTGTGAATTTGAGGCCAGCCTGGTCTGCAAACCATGTTCAGGACAGCTAGGGTTCATGCAAAATCCCTGTCTCAAAAAATCAAAAGTACAGCTCATGAATGTGATAAAATGTTTTATCATCCGAAAAAAAAAAAATCGTATATAAGGGTTCTTAGTGTCTAAATTATTTCTATCACACAGCACTTCAAATTCATATTCTATGAGAAAATTTGCTGTGCTCAAAAATCAGATTATAATCTGCTGCCAGCCACCATACTGCTACCTTTGCACATTGCTATCTAGTTAACAAGCTGATGATGCAGTGTGATGTAGCGCACTAACAAGGCTTTTTACTCAGCCTTCTGGAAAATGTGGATTACAAATGTGTACCATGAAACTGATTCTTAAATGCTATAGAATTTAAGAACCAGCTTTTTTGATTGGCAAACTCTACCTGATCATAAGGTATTAAAAAAACTAAACTATACCTACAATAAAAGACATGGAATTGATATATTCCAGATTAACACTACTATGTATTAGCTCTAGCCCCAAAATACGGCAAGAATAAAATTAGGAGCTGACAGCCCTCTGTGTCTGAAAACATGGGAATCCATTACTGACTTAGAAGTGTGAAAGTTCTCCATTAGGACACAACATAGACTGAGACTACATACAGTGCAAGCCCATGAGGCTTCAGTCTATCCCAGATGTGCTACTGTAAAACCAAAACAGATTCATCCTCCAAGGCCTAGCCAGTAAGTAAAAGTACCATAGGCCATACTAACTAGAGTTTCAATCAGTCCAAGAATGTCACCTTAAAATTAATGATTACATTTTAATTTATATTAAGCTTATGGGTGTTTAGTCTATTATAGTTCTGGGGACAGAATACAGGGTCTTAAACATGCTAGCACTCACTCTACCACTGAAGTGCATCATTTTACATATACTAAAATAACTTACGTATAATTTAATCTTCTAATAACCAAAGTCAAGGCAACAATGTGTTAAGAACCAATCTTCTGGAAGCTGAAGGATGACTCAGTGGTTAAGAGCACTGGCTGCTCTCTCAAAGGTCCTAAGTTCAAGTCCCAGCAACCACATGGTGGCTCACATATATAGTACATGCAGTGTACACGCAGACAGAATACTTATACATAAAACACATATAAATAAATAAATAGGTTTAAAAGAAAAGAGCAATCTTCTGACATGTTAAACACTTTCATTCCAGTGGGAATCAAAAACATCCACACACTTAAAATAAGTAAAGAAATAAGTTACGAGCATTCGGTGTTCTTTTCAGAGTACCCTGAATCAATTATCAGCACCCACAAAGGCATCTCACAATTATGTGTAATTCCACTTCCAGATCTGACACCCTCTGCTGACCTAAGGACAATGAATGTGCACAGTGCACAGACATACATACGTGTAACACCCATACACGAAGTATGAAAATAAATCTCAATTTTCCTTTAAATCCTACCAAATACCAAGAAACTTGCGTTGCTATACACACCAAAAAGTAAATGGATTCTCAAGTAAAGAAATTACTTAAGTGCCAACCCACAATACCTCTTCTATTCATTAACATACCATTTAATCAGTATATTTTGTTTGTATACTCAAGAAATAATTCAAGAAACTTGCCTGCCTGTCTCACAGGTAAATCCAGTTGTTCTGACATAGTAATCTGGAGCAGTGTTGAAACAAAATTCAAAGACTTGTGTGCCTACAAACAAGCAGACAAAACAAAGACTTTAAATTTCTGTAGATAAACACATTTATTTAGAGATGGTCTCACTACATAGCCCAGGTAACCAGTGAACACATCCTCCTCCTTCCTCAGCCTTCTCGGTGCTGAGATTACTGCGGTATGTCAAAGGCTTTGTGTCAACTTTCTGCTATTTTATGTAAGTATATTTTTTATAAAAACTGATACCCTGGAATGATTGTATTCTGCCAGGTACGGTGGCTTATACCTTTAATCTCAGCTCTGGAGGAAGCACTCAAAAGGTAAAGGCATGATAATCATAGCCTCACAACCATTTCCTAACCAATTCCAAAGGATCACATATCCTCTTCTGGTTTCAAAGGACACTGCACACATGTGGTGCACTCACACACATAAAATACAATTAAAAATAATAATAATTGGAGCCAGGCATGCTCACCCATGTCTTTAAACTTGGCACTCGGGAGGCAGAGGTAGGTGGATCTGTGAATTCGAAGTGAGACCAGCCTGGTCTACAAAGTGATTTCCAGGACAACCAGAGTTGTTACAGAGAAACACTGTCTCAAAACAAAACAATACAAAAATATGGACCATAATAAAATTAAGTATTAAGTCACCACAATAGGAGGACTATGACCAGGCAGAGCCTTTTCACTGTACCTATCTTGCTTTCACAAGTAACAGTAATATGTACATACTTCTCAACTAGGAAGGTTTGTTTTAAAAATTACTTAAGAGACCAAACGCCCACTTTACAGTTACCATTGAGGTGCCACTGACAGAAATAACACACACACACACACACACACACACACACACACACACACACACTGTAGGTAGATAAAACACTGAACAGATGGTTTTCCTTTTTTCTGTATTGTTTTCTGTATATGGTGGTTTCGCCTGCATGTATGCCCTGTGCCCTGGACAGATGAGGGCATGAGATTCCCTGGAAGAGCAGTCAGCACTCTCAATCACTGAGCCATCTCTCCAACCTATTTTTATAATTTTCTTTATAATTTGTAGATGATTGCTTTGTAGCATTGGTTTAAGCCTAAAAATCTCTTAGACTTGACAATGTTGTCACTAAGTTCTTATCTCATAGTCAAAGTATTCAGAGATTTTCTCTCTCCCAAATTCCCATTGGATTCTTGGTAATCAATGTTACGAGTGCTGGAGAGATGGCTGCTGGTTCAGAGGACCCAGATTCAGATTCCTAACATCCACATGGCAGCTCACACTTATCTGTCTGTTCCAGGGGATCTGACTCCTTTACATAGACATCCATTCAGGCAAAATACCAATGTACATAAAATAAAAATAAATTACTAAAAAGAAAAAAGGAAAATGAGCTGGGTGGTGGTGGTGCTAACCTTTAATCCAACACCCAGGAGACAGAGGCAGGTGATCTCTAAATTGAAGGCCAGCCTGGTCTACAGAGCAAGTTCCAGGAGCCAGGGCTACACAAAGAAGCCTTGTCTGGAAAAACAAAAAGAAGCAATGTTATAAAATCTCTAGGTGTGGTGGAGCATAAGCCAGAGAGGACCAAGATTTCAAGGTCATTCTCAGCCATGTTGTCACTTCAAAACTAGCCTAGGATACTGTGTTTAGTAACAAAAAACCACCCACCACCCAAATAACAAGCTTAAGGGAACACATCCGTTATTCTAGCACTTGGGATTCTAAGACAGACAGGAGATCACTTCTAATTCAAGGTAGCCCAAGATTCACGCACAACCTGTTTCAAGCAAGCATGTTGTTTTCAAAACACAGGCAGCTCTGATCTCTCAAAATATACCAAAGATCTTGATTAATTTCTAGACACAATAGACTATTATTTTACCCCTTTCAAATCCAAGACATTCCACCTCTCCCTCTCTCTGACCAGGTTTTACTGTATAGCCCTAACTGGCCTAAGCATGAGATCTGCCAGCCTCTGCCTCCTATGTACTGACTTTCAAGTCCTTTTGCAATTCTTTTCTTGGGCAGAAGGAATACTGGAATTGAATCTAGTGCCTTACACATTCCAACCTCCTTTAAATAATTCAATAAAACAAAAATCAGACATCCTTCCCTAGGCTCTAGCCCAGTAACTGGATGGAACTAGAAAAAGACAATACTGAGGTGAGGTAACCCAGAATCAGAAAGACAAACATTGCATGTTCTCTTTCAATGAAGCTTCTACCTCCAAATCTTCAGATGTACACACATATCCTGGAGTAACTGTAGAAACCAGGAAAGTAAAAAGGGACCATTATTGGGGGAAGGGGGGAAACAAAGAAGGGAAAACAGTGTATATGTGATCTCATCTGGGAAACTGGAAAAACGGGGACTTTAATTAGGGAGTAGGGATGGAAATATATGCAGAGGAGAGGAGGGTAAAAGCCAACAGTAAGGATGTCTTTAAAAAAGACGTAAGGAATCATACTATTGACTACCTAAAAGAAACCCTATAATATAATTATCTGTGTATAAATACACATATGAAGTTTAAACTACATTCTCTAATGTGGGCTCCCTCCAAGAGCCAAAGACCCAATTGCTGTGGGACTATGCTCACGTACACTGTAAATATTTGTCACTTGTATTGGTTTAATAAATTGCTGATTAGTCAAGTAGCTAGGCATGAAGTAGAGGCAGGGCAACCAGACTAGAAGCAGAGGAACAGAGAAGATGCCACTGAGGCCAAGAGAAAGCGGAATAAGAATGGTGCATTGAGCAAAATGGCACCAATGGTACCAAGCCACATGGCTAAACATAAACAGAAATGAGTTAACTTAAAGTTATGAGTTAGCAAGCAATAAGCCTGAGTCACAGACCAAACTGTTTGCCACTAATATAAGCCTCTGTACGCTTATTTGGGAACGAGCGACAGGACAGAGAAACTTCTGACTACAGACCATCCAACAAAAACCCCAACACCAGGCCCGAGAAAACACACACACACACACACACACACACTCTCTCTCTCTCTCTCTCTCTCTCTCTGTCCCACCACCAACAGGGTTTCTCTTTGTAGTGGGGGCTGTCCAGGAATTCTGTAAACGAGGTTAACCTTGAACTCAAAAGCTCTGCCTTCCTTGGTCTCCCTAGCCCTGATATTAAAGATGTGTACCACACCAGACCAGGCTCCCAGAACATTACTTAAACTGTTGCTGTTGCCCTGGGTTACCCCTCAGAGGTGGTTAAGTCCTTGTTACTTGTTCACACAGGTATCCAGAAGCCCATGAGCTAGAACTGACCTGAAAAAGCCTCCTCCCTGAGATCCAGCTTTCATGGTACCAAAAGAAACCATGGAAGCTCCCAAAGGACCAACAGTCCTACCCAGCCATGATGCCTAAGAACTAAGACAATGACCAGCTTGGCATGATAACCCTAAGAGTACAATGGTGGTACACATACCTTGGCAGTAAATCATCAGCTCTCTAATTGGACTTAAGATCTCCACAAGCGGGAAATCCTGCCTGGTTCTGTAAAACTAGCCAACTACCAGAGCTAGTCATGGATCTTGAGGGAGAATCTACACTACCACTTTACCAAACCAGCACAATCCCTAACTACACTCTATTTTTATTTTTTTGTTTTATCAAGACAAAGTTTCTCTGTGAAGCTGTCCTAGAACTCACTCTGTAGACCAGGCTGGCCTCAAACTCAAGTGATCCGCCTCCCCCTGTCCCCTGCGTACTGGGATTTAAGGCATGCACCACCACCTCCGGCTCCTAACTTCACTCTCTTTACAACAGATAGACCACAACCAATCAAAAAGCAGAGCTGTGGAACCCAGGCCCTATGGATACATCTAAAAAACCCATACCTAAGTAAGATTCAGGAATTATTGTGGAAGATATGGTAGAAAGTGTAAAAGCCAGTCGATTGAGTTTGGCTACCACTCACTTGTGTCTCACAAGAGTGTCATAAGCGACACCCATAAAACCTCAACAACAAAACTGCCTAAACAAGGACACAGAAAAAACGAGGGAAGCCTCAACCCCACAAAGAGCTACAGGCAACTAAGGAATGCTGAGAGTGGAAGAACCTTGCACACAAACTGGCTATGCAATACCAAAATGCTCAGCTCTGAAAACAGACATACAGATGGACTAGACTGTATTTAACGTACTTAGGAACTTGTATGTATGTAACAATAAAAAAATGAGGCCATGAATTAATTTGAAAGAGACCAAGAAGGGGTTCATGGGACAATTTGGAGTGAGAAAAAGGAAGGATAAAATTACATACTTGTATCCTGAAAAAAAAAATTAAAAAGAAAAACAAAGCAAAATTAAATTAGGCTTGTATGTTCTGGATGGCTGATGCAAAAGATCAGCTCGAGGCTATCCTTAACTACCCAGCAAGTTAAAGGCCAGCCTGTGCTACAAGACTCTCCCCTTCCCTCAAAAAAACATCCTAGTAGTCAAAGTAACTACTTGAGGCAATAATCATCCTCATAGTATGAAGCACACAATAGATATTTATCAATACCAAACAAATCCATTTACTTTCATATAAATTAGCCTAGATTACAGACTAAAATCTACCACTACAGTCCAATGTTATTTGCCACAAAATAAGCACAAGATTCCCATCTAAATACTTGTTAAATATTGCCTACTGTGTAAGCCAATATTCTCATGTTAATGCCCACAAACTGTCTTCTATATCCACACATATGCACTTACATACATATATACCTAACACACACACACAAACACAAACATAATTTCTCCTAATTAAAAAAAGAAACCACACTTCTAGATAAATACACATCAATTAATCTCTAAAATATGGCATTCAAGTTATATAAAACAAATTTACTTATCTTTAAAATTTTTTTTTGTACATTGTTTTTCCCTCCATGTAAGTCTGTGTGAGGGTGTCAAATGCTCTGCAACAGACAGGGGTAAGCTGTCATGTGGGTACTGGCCATCTCTCCAATGCCATCTTTTTTATTCATTTATGAACAGAATTTTTCTTTTTAGCCCAGGCTGACCAGAAATACTATAACTTACTACATTCCTGCTTTCTCGGCCTTCCAGTTGCTGAGCTCCCATGCCTGGCCAGAAATCAGTTTTAAAGATTTTTTTTTTTTTTTAAGAGTGTTCAAAAATAAATAAGTATTCTAGACTGGAAATGGCTAAATGGCTAGAAACACTGGCTGCTTTTCCAAAGGATTCCAAGGTTTAACCTCCAACACCTACATTGTAGCTCACAGCCATTTATAATTCTCTTTCTAGGAGATAATGTTCTCTTCTGGCCTCCAAGGATATCATGAACACTTTAGTTACACATATATACTATCAAAACACCCATACACAAAATAAATCGTCTCTTTTGGTTTTGTTTTGGTTTGTTTTCAGGACAGAGTTTCCCTTTGTTGCCCTGGATGTCCTGGAACTCTGTAGACCAGGTTGGCCTCAAACTCAAGAGATCCATCCACCTGTCTCTACCTCCTACTGTTGAAATTAAAGGCATGCTAGGTCACTACCACCACCACTTGTAAACTAAACCTTATTTAAAAGTGGTTTTTTACAGAAATTTGTTTATTTTATATATGTATGAGTGTTCTGCCAGCATACATATGTACCATGTGCTCCCAATGCCTGAGGAAGTCAGAAAAGGACATCAGATTCCCTGGGATCCTCTGGAAGAGCAACATGGGTTCTTAATTACTGAGTCATCGCTCCAGCCCAAATAAATGTTCTTAACACTTTATGTAGGTTCTTCTGTCGTGAATTCAACAAATACTTCCTTTGTCTATTATGTGCCAGTTATTATATACCTAGGACTGTGTCAATTTTCCTATCAATAATGTCACCTCATAGTAACCTCAGTGTCCAAAGAAGCATTTCAACCAAGGATAGAAGGACTAAGAAGTAGACTGTGAGGCAGGAAACAACACTAGACCTTCACACTTGTACACCATGTGTCATATGCAGTGCAAATAACTTGGGAGGACTTGCTGATGATACCACTTCCCTAGATCTTTACATACACCACTTCCTTAAACCATACAACACTATGATATTATTTTACTATACACACAAGAAAACCAGCCTCTGAAGGTTCCACAGCCTAGAATGTGGGGATTCAATAAAAGTTTCAGAAGTTTTGGAGATAAGAGGGAATCTACCCACAGTCTTTGTGGGGGGTTAGTAAAAGACCCAGAAGTCCCAGAACTCTAACCACAGTCAGTCTAGGAAAATCAGAGAATGATGATTCAAACCTAGAACAGGTAGTATCCTGGGAGTGGTGATTTACACCCTTAATCCTAACTGAGTCAAATTCACTTCAGATTATAGAAGGAATTCCAGGCTCCCAAATAGGTGTGGTGGGGCAATGCCTTAATTACCAAAAAGAGTACTTAAGACAGGATAGAAACACAAGGGAAGCAAGGCTGAGGAAGCTGGAAGATAGCTGGGTAAGATTTGACTGTGGTGTTTATTCCCCCAAGTATTTCCAACTTCTTCAGAGATCTAACCCTGGGTCTCATTCATTCATGGGACACTGGAATTCAACCTAATGTAGATGAAAACAATTTTGGGGGGGAGGGAATGCACTTGTACTGAATATATACAGGCTTAACATTTCCCACTTTCTTTTTTCCTGAGACAGGGTTCCCCTGTATTCTCCTGGCTGTCCTGGAACTTGCTCTGTAGACCAGATTGGTCTCAGAGATCCTCCTGCTTCTGCCTCCCAACTGCTGGGATTGAAAGGCCTGCACCACTACCTCCTGGCTTTTTTCTTAAACTATACCATATAACAGCTGATTACAGAGCGTTTACAATGCACTGGACATTATAGGTAATAAATATTTAAAGTACAGGGGTCTAATGATATAATTCAGTAGTACATAGGCTATTATATAAATATTCCACTTTACATAGGAGACTTGATCACTTTTGATATCCTTAAGATATATTGCTGCATAGGGAAGACTATAGAACTTTGAAGTTTTTAATTACATGTATTTACGTAATTAAACATATGTATTCACCATAGCACACACATAGCCATCAGCACACGCTAGGACAACTGGCCAACTTTGGTTTTCTACCACTTGGGTGATTTGAAAACACTATATAGGCTAAGCATAGTGGTGTGGTGCCTGTAATCCCAGGACTCTGAGGCTAGACTAGACTATAGAGAGACCATGTTTCAAAAAGAAAAAAGGAAGTAAAAAATACACACCCCAAACAGTCATTACTTTCTTAGTCTAATATCATTTGTAATTTTAGTCATATGTAATATTTAAAAAACCCTCAAATATCCTTTAAGTATAGATGATATTCATGAGAGCTAAGCTTTAAAAAACAAGGGAAGGAAGACAGGAAAATGGGGACTCCTTCATGATAGAGATATATGAAAAGAGACAAAAGGTCCAAAGCTGAGCACACAAGCTTGGGAGCAAGAGTACTGTCACATTTTCAAACTGAAAACTTTGAAAAGCTGGGCATGGTGGGCACATGCCTTTCGTCCCAGGCAAAGACAGGGCGACTTCTTGCATTCAAGAGTCAGGTTGACAGAGCAAATTCCAAGCTAACCAGCACCCTCCTCAAAAACTAAATAAAATAAAATAAAAATGCTAAAAACATCTGCAATTTTTAGCCAATGACTATCTCACTTAGTAAAGGAATTCATTCAATTATCAAAGATCTTTTAATATTATGAACAATTTTTAATGTCTAAGGAGCAAAAACAGCTTTAATATGAACAATATGCATCTTACCATCCTGACAAAAGCCTCTCAAAAGCATTATGTTCCATTCTCATTCTTCAATACTTATCTGGAATGTTTCCTAAATCAGAGTAAATATTCTAGAAGTTACTTTAGGAAAATCTAAATGTAGTAACTGAAAGACATATAAGAAATAAAGAGCTAAAAATCACAGGAATATAGACTAGATAATACATTTCCTGTAGCAGGAAAGATTATCAGTGTTTACTGTTCCATAGCATTTCAGAACAGTGGATCAATGGCTGAGTAAAAAAGGCTCTGATTGCTATTTTGACTATTCATTCATCTTTTAACTTATAATTTCTACTATGTGAGAGAACATAAAAATGCACATAGATATACAATAACTGGACGTGGTGGTAAATGGACTTAGAAGGCTGGAGCAAGCAGAAAGATTACCCAGGAGTTTGAGACAAGCTTGGGCTAAAGTGAATCCCTGTCTGAAAACAAAACAAAAATCCTAGAAATACAGTAACTTCACATAATTCCAAATTTGAAAAAAAGCATTATCACCCAACCTTTAGATAAGAGAACTTCATAAGCAAAAATATTATTTATTGTAAGGAAGGCCCATCTCAAATGTCCCCTAATTCCTCTGTGTGGTTTCATAACATTTTAGATAGACATTTTGTTTTACCTTACCATTTTACACCTCAATGTAAGCTCCTGCTAAGGTGACTTTGGGTCTAAATTTTGAGGACACTATAGTCATTTAGAATGATGGCCTCATTTACATATAACTTACCTTTTTATTTTGAAATAATTCCATTTGTCTAAACCATGGGTGGTCTCGTGGAATTGTAAATTCCTTGAGGGCATGCAAGTAAACTTGATGTGCTTAATTAGTAGTTTCCCTGACATTTCCTATTAAGTCAATGCTTTACATTTTCTTTAAATAGATTTCTTTTTAACACACAAACACAGAGAGACCTCACTCAGACCCAGTAGTATACCAAGATAAATTTGGTCTCGAGAGAGTTCTTCTGAACCTCCTAAATTCTTACTAATACATAAAACTGCAAAGTCCAGAAACAAATAACGATGATGAAATCCGTTCTGTAAAATATCCATGTAACACTACTGTTTTCCAAGGGGCACTCCCCCAAAACACGTGGGAGAGAAACCAAACTCTGCAAATTGTGTAAGATCCTATAGGCAGACTTCCATTATCTCACTTGACCATCACAGCAACCCTGCGGCTAATTTCATGAATGAGTAAAACTCAGCATCTGGAGAGGTTAAGGGACTTGTCCAAGGTCACTCCAGTTATCAGTGAGAGAGCTATAGAAGGTCGCACTTCACCTGACCCTTTCCACTACATCATTCCGCCTCCAACTGTGGCACTATGACAGTACGAGAGCGGGGAACACACTGTGTTAACCCGCACGACTCCAGCCCTACCAAGGAGGCGCAGGCTTACATCTGAAATCTGTCCCTAGCAGCTCGCCGGCGACAAGTTGCACCCGACAGGCAGGTCACTGATCCGCCCAGAGCCGAGACAAGGCTGACAGCGCAGCACCCCCAGCGGACCAGCTAGTCTTCCCAGGAGCCCCGGCATCCCCAGCGCCGGCGAGACTGGTATAGGACACGTCTGTACGCCCTCCCAGTAAGTTTCGCCCCCTCCCGGGAGCAAGACACGAAAACGACTGGGAGCGAGCCAGAGGGCGGCGGGCCACCCGAGCCGGCCATGTGTCCAGACCGTCACGCCCGCCTAGCCCGGCCGGCTCCTCACGCCCAGACCGCAGCCGGAGGCCCACTCGGGAGCCGAACCAGAGGCAGCCCGGGCGCCGCGGCCCCACTGCGAGGCGCCTGGCACAGCGGGCAGATCTCCGCCCCACCCCTTCAAGTAGACCGGTCGGCGACACGGTCGGCGATCCCCGCCAGGCCGGAAGGCTCGGCCTGCCGGTCTACTAGCCCGCAGCAGCCGCTAGCCGGCCGTCCTTACTTCATTGAGCTGGCACTCCGCGGCCTCGCGCAGGGCTGGGTCCATGGTGCCCCGTAGGGCCTCGATGATGGTGTTGGGATCCATCGCCGCGCGGTCGGTCAAACCCGGGACACCGGTGCTACTGAACCAGAAATAGCGCCACTCACTGCGCACATGGACCGGCCGCGCTCCGCAGCGGCAACCGGCGCGAAAGGAAAGAGAAGCGCTAAGGCCCCGGATAGAACCTTCTCGCCTCGGCGTGGAGGCGGGAGATGCTCCGGCCACTTCCTGTCAGCGCACCCGCGGAGCACCTTGGGAGATGTAGTCCTCAAACGCAGTGGCTCACGTGGCTGGCTCCGGCAGAAATAGTCCCGCTACAAAGATAAAACGTTCAAATGCCACAAAAAGAAGAGCAAAACAGTTACAAGGATGTATGTGATATCCTAGAGGATATCAAGCAATGTGTGATGCAAACCGTTGGTACTGACTGCATAGTTAAAAGAAATTTATGTTTTATTTTTTGGAACATGCTTGCTGTGTAGCTCAGTCTGACCTGAACTTGATGCAATACCACTGCCTCCGCCTCCCAAATGGAATTTACTGAAAAATAATTTGAGATTCCTAAATCTATAAAAGTTGTTTCGCTCTGATTCACTAATCTCATTTGTGAGCCTTTATCCTAAGAAAACAGTGCGATACATGTGGTGGAAACACATGCTTTTAGTCGCAGCACTTAGGAGGCAAAGGCAAAAGCAGTCTGAACTACATAGTGAGTTCCAGGACAGCCAGAGCCTCACAAGGAAACCCTCACTCTAAAAAAACCCACAAAAAGATGTGGGAGGGGGGCACTGAATGTCTATAAAGGTGGCAATTTAAGTATCTGTAACTACAACATACTGAAGTTATGTTGTATTACGAAGTGTTGAAATTTCAGCTAGGTCATATAAATCATTTCTAAATACAGAGTAAATGCATAATGTTTATGAATACTCACAGTCTTCCCAGGTATGAGGTACTGCTCTCATGGAAGCTCCACCTCAATCCCCGGCACCCTGGCATCCATATACCCAAAAAGTCTGGAATGATTAGGTGAAAACCCCACTTCTCTCTCCCCAGACCCTGCCCCTCAGAAAGCCCTGCCAAACATGGCTCCACATCCAGGGATGCTCAAGACTACTCCCACAGAATATTTAAATTGCCCACAGAATATAGACACATTGTTTTTGGGTCTCCTCCACCCCCATTTCCTCTCTAAGGGTGGGAGAATCACCTGTTAAACCAGGGCTTTTTCTAATTAGGTCTGATTTGGATTGTTGTGTCCACAGAGAGGCTTGTTGGGGTGCAGAAACTTTTCAGGTACAAACACTTCTAATTCAATAGTTCTCAATCTGTGAGTTACATCCCTTTGTGGTCAAAAATCTCTTTCACAGGAATCACACATCAGATGCCCTGCATATCAGATATTGATACTACAATTCATAACAGCAAAATTACAGTTATGAAGTACCAACAAAAATAATTGTATGGTTGGGGTCACCACAACATGAGGAATTGTATTAAAGGGTTGCAGCATTAGGAAAGTTGAGAACCACTGAAATACATCTCAAATCATTTTTCAGTTAGAAATCAAATAAATTTCAATTAGAATCTAACTGAAACTACATATTGAGCTTCAGGCAAGCCTAAACTACAAAGTTCAAACCTTTCTCAAAAACAAAGCAGCAGTGGGCTACAGAGACAACAAAGTGGTTATGACTTCTTGCTGTGTTAGAGGGCAGAAATTCAGTTCCCAGTACCCATACTTAGCTGCTCACAACCACCTGTGACTGAAGTTACAGAGGGATCCAATGACCTCTTCTAACCTCTGCTACCTGCACATATGTGGCACACACATACAAATAGAAAAAAAAATTAATGAATAATAACTCTGAAGACAGAGGCAGGCAGATCCCTATGAGTTCAAGGCCAGCCTAATCTACAAAGCAAGTTCCAAGGTAGCAGGGACTGTTATACAAAAAAAAAAAAAAAAAAAAAAAAAAAAAAAAAAAAAGTGTCTCAAAAACAAAACAACAACAACAAAAACAAATTCCAGTTTCTAGGAATTTAATATCCCATTCTGGCTTCTGTGGGCACCTGCACTCACTTGCACAAACCTAACCAGATGCATAAATACACACATAGTTTAAAAAAAGAAAAACTAAGGGGCTGGAGAGATGGCTTACAATACTGGTCACTCCTCCAGAGGACCCAATTTGAATCCTAGCAATTACATGACAGCTCACAGCCACTTATCATTCCAGTCTCAAGAAATAAAGCAGACCTCTTCTGGCCTCACAGGCACCAGGCATGCAGTTGGTGCACAGACATACATGCAGGCAAAACAGTCATACACATAAAATAATAAAATATTTCTTAAAATAAAATAACTTAGAAAAAGAATAGAGGGGGGCTGGAGAAATGGCTCGGAGGTTAAGAGAACTGGCTACTTTTCCAGAGTTCCTGAGTTCAATTCTCAGCAATGAAATGGTGGCTCATAGCCATCTACAATGAGATCTGGTGCCATCTTCTGGTGTGACGTGCAGGCACACATGCAGGCAGAAAACTGTATACAAAATAAATGAATGAATGAATGAATAAATAAATAAATAAATCATTTTCATAGCATTTATACCACGTTGGGTATAAAAAAGTAACCTAGAAAACATAACTATTGTATTTCTTTGGCCCTTGGGCTAAAAATTAATTGACCAAATATGAATAAATCTATTTCTATACTCTATCTAGTTCCACTGATCTATTTACCTTTCCCTATTCAATACTATGATATCTTCATTAAAGTGGTTTCCTTGAAACTCTTGAAGCCAGAATGTTAAGTCCTCCAACTTTGTTACAAATTGTTCAAATGCTTAGATTGCTCAAGGTTATTTGCAAATATGGAAAATAAAACAAGTTAGTCTGTAAATAAAATCTGCTGGGATTTTCAAAATTACTGAATTTAATTCATAAATCAACTTGGGTAAAATTAACCTCTTACAATATTAAGTTGTTCTGATCCATGTACATGTTATAACTCTCTAATTATAACTTTACAATATTGATTCATTTTTACTTTATGAATGGGTGTGTTTTGCCTACTTGTATGTCTGAGCACTGTGTTCATGTAGAGAATTTCTTGAAACTAGAGTCACAGATAGTTGTCAGCTATCAGATGGTCAATGGGAATCCAATATGGGTTCCAACAGTAAAAAGTGCTCTTAAGTGTTGAACCGTCTCTTCAAACCTAATTTATTTAGAACTTTTACAGATTCTCTTAGTTATACTCCTAGATATATTTTGTTTCGGGAATTTTGCTTTTTGAAACAAGGTTTCCTCAGGTAGCATACAGTCATTAAATTTGTAATCCTGCTCTGCCTCCTAAGTGCTGGAATTACCAGAGTGCCCCACCATACTTGCCTATAAATTTAGCTTCTGATGGAATAAAAATATTTTTATTTTCTGCTTTATTCCCAGCACCCAGGAGGCAGAGATAGTCAGGTCTCTATGAGTTTGAGAACCAGCCTGGTCTGCTGGTCTACCTATCAGGGTCTGGACAACAGAGACCCTGTCTCAAAACACACACACACACACATACACACACACACACACACACACACACACACACACACACACACACAAGAAAGAAAGGAAGGAGGGAGGGAGGGAGGAAGGGAGAGAAAGAAATAACAAAACTAAAAACAAACAAAAAAGCCACACAGTGTATCACTGATGATTCTCATGTCTGTAAAACCTGTACATCTGTCTTCTCAGTTCTGAGATTGTCAATCTTCCCTGCTTTGCAGCTTTCTTGCTCTATTTGGCCTTTTGTTTCTGTTGATGGGTTTGTTTTTTGTAGTTCTGTTTTTGTTTTCAGACACATTCTAGCTAAGTTACTCAAGCTGGTTCAAATTCATTATGTAACGCAATCTGGCCTCAAACTCCTGATCCTCCTGCCTCCACCTCTGAGTGTTGAGAAGCTCTGTTAATTATTAATTACATGTTGGATACCGTGCATGTTACATGGCTAGGGAGTTTATCTTTCTTTAATGAATGTAATCTATTGTCCAAAAAAGCCAGCTGGACTATTTATAGTTCTGTGAAATATTTCCAGGTTTGGTTTCATGTTTGGGGGTCATTTTGTTTTGTTATTTATTTTTGAAACAAGGGCTCACATAGCCCAGGCTGGCCTCACCCCTATCAGTATGGATGGATGTCCGTAAACTCTGGTCTTTCTACCTATATTTTCAGACTGCTGGCATTACAGGTGAATGCTACTGTTGTTGTCAGAATGAGAAATAGCCCCCATAGTTATGGGTATTTGAACACTTGGTCCTCAGTTGGTGGCACTGTTTGGGAAGGTTTAGGAGGCAGAGCCTTGCTGAAGGAAGTGTGTCACTGGAGGTGGGCTTTTAGTATAAAAAGTCTACCTACTTACAGATTGTTTTCTCTGCTTGGTGACTGAGATTATCCGACCTCACATAATACTCCAGCCAAGACTTAACAATTATCCTGATTTTCTTAAGGTTCCCCCAAAGATTTCAGTGCCTCCAAATAACAGGAAGTAGGCTAGAGAACAATTCCCACATTCCCCCCACAAAATGGGCTATGGGTGTTTATTATCATTTAAGGGAGGTTGCAGGTTGTAATTGGTAATAGGCAGGGAAAAAATAAACAACAACAAAAAAATAAATTCAAAGATCTCTTTCTAAAAGAAAAAAGGGGATGTAATATAGAAATGATGAGATAAAAGGATAGATTATTGAATCTATTTCAATCCAAAAACAACTATTAACCTCAAAATATTTTACATTGGTATGGATTTTAGTTTATTGATACAAATTTAAAGTTATTTCTGTTATATTATGTGGATGCTTTTACTTTTGTCTGGGGTATTGTGATTACATAGCTCACTAAAAATACATGTATAATTAAAAAATACAGGTTAATAGTAATCTATAATAGTCAAGCTTGTACTCATGTTAGGTATTTTTTCAAAGTCATAATAGATATATTTAGATAAATAGATGGTCTTCAAACACTTCAAAGACCTACAGAATATGGCACTGAAAACATTTGATGACCTAAGGCTTTTCATGACAGTCACATTGCTCCTGGCAGCACCAACTTACTTCAAAGATGATGGGTATCAAAGAAACCCATCAATATGGAGTTTACTTTCCTTATGGCAAAAACTGGTAATTTGGACAAAGAAACTGCCTGATTACTGGCAATTTTGACCAGCAGGACAAAAAAGAAGTGACTGTCATAATTTGCCAAAACAAAATAGGACAGTCCTTCAAAATTCCCTACTTCTCAAAAAATGTCTGTCAGACATACTAGGCCTATAGGCTAAATTTAGATATCCCAATATCCCAATGTTACAGAAGAACCTAAGCTGGTTGTCCAGGCAGTCAGATGTCCCTGTCATTAGGTAACATTTCAACCTTATGGGGTCTTTGATGGAGTTAAAGACTCCTTATAGTTCTCCTTAGTTATGACAGAAGGTAAATTAAGTACAAAACTTTGGAGTCACAAAAATAAAATAAATAATAAAATATTTTCTCTAATTTTGCCAAATACAGACTAGATATTGTAACTATAATTCTTACTTGGTAACTGTTTTGTATTATACAATCTTACTATGTTAAAGTTAAAACTTTCCTTTATAGTTAGATTTAAAAAGAGGGAGATGCTGTGGAATAATCCTTTTGTACACTGTGAAGATTTGTCACTGTGATTGGTTTAATAAAGATGCTGACTGGCTCAAGCTATTGGCTGAGCATTTATAATTTATATGAGCCTCTGCATGGTAATTTGTGAGTGGATGCTGGGACACTCTGAAGTTTGGAGGTGTGGGTGCTAAGCTTCTTCCACTAGCTACCATGCTTCTGCTCTACCTTGGACTCATCCTTCTGAAATCAATAGCCAAAACAAACTCTCTTCCTTTTTTTTCCCCTATGAAATCTCCAGATCTTTAATCCTAGGAATTAATTCACCAAGTGGCTATTTAGTACAAAGAGTGAGGGCCAATCCCCCTCCATACTGAAGAAAAGACCTGAAAGAAACAGAGCTTTCTATAATACATGGTAGTAGAGCAGACTAAGGCCCAGGCTGCCTGAAGCATTCACCTACTCCGCAACCCCACCATGTGCTGAGGTTGCTTGTCATCAACTGGGAGTGCAGACTCATCTTCACCATTGGAACATCCAGTACTGTTGGCCAGTCGGACACCATATGGAATGAGATTGACCATAAGACAGAGACAAACCGTCTTCTCTAAATTGCCCTCTTCCTGGTCTTTCATTGTAGCAACAGAAAAGTAACTAATGCAATCATGATAATTTGTTTGGTTCTGGGGATCACATTTTTGTACCTCTTAAGCAAGTACTCTACCAAGTAAGCTATATCCCCAGCCCCTAACTAATTTTTGAAAGATTTTTTTAAAAATTTAAACAAATAGGTGTATAACAGTGGGCTCGGGGTGTCAAGCTCATGCACATGAGTGTGGTCCCCTCAGAATCCAGAATAGGATGGTATGGTGTTGGAACAGCTGAACTGGGAATTACAGGCAATTGTTAGCTGCCTGATGTGGGTGCTAGGAACTGAATTCAGAGTCTCTGTAAGAGCCATACACACTCTTGAGCCCTGACTCATCATTCTAACCCTTATATTTTTGTTCGTTTTTTTGTTTAGATAGAGCCTTACTGTGTAGCTCTACTTGCTTCTGCCTCCTGTGTAACAAATATTCCTCTGTCCTGCCATCCATTCCCAAATAATGTCAGGAAGACTTCATATTAATTATGATTATGAAAGCTCAGCCTATAGCTTAGGCTTGTTCCTAACCATCTCTCTTAATTTAAATTAACTCATTTATATTAATCTACGTTCTATCTTGTGGTGTCACCTGTCTTCCACCCTGCACATCCTGTTTCCTCTCCATGACTCCAGGAATCTTTTTGCAACTAGATTCCTCTAACACTTTTTCCTCTCCGTTCAAAACTCCTGCCTACATTTTCTGCCTACCTATTGGCTGTTAAACGTTTTACTACACCAATCACAGCGACACACCTTCATACAGTGTACAAATATCCCACAACACCCCTGAGATTTGGGATTAAAAATTTTTTATTTTGGGGGGAAGAGGGCAAGATTTCTCTGTGTAGGCCTGGCTGTCCTGGAACTCCTTCTATAGACTGGGCTGGCCTCAAACTTACAAAGACGAGCCTGCCTCTGCCTCCTGTGTTCTGAGTTTACAGGTGTGCATCACCACTGCCCAGCTTTCCTATTTTTATTTTTTAAAAAATTAATATTGTATTGTTCAGGACTGAATCCAGAGCCTTGAGCAAGCTAGACAAACCCTCTCCCACTGAACTATATTCCTATCCCAGCTCATCAATTTTTTTTTTATTACATGTATTTCATTTGTGTGTGTTCACACCTGTGTGCACCACGGTTTGTGTGCAGAGATCAGAGAATGAATAGCGGGAGTCACTTTTCTTCTACAGCGTGGGAACTAAAAATTACAGCTTGGTAAAAAGTTCCTTTATCCAGAGATATCTTATGGCCCCTGTCTCATTACTCCTGAAAGCTCAGGAACGATTCAACTACTATCTTCCTTTGTAAGCAAGCAAGACACTTTGAAGCTACTGTGGGAAGGTAAATATTCTTTTCTTTCTTCAACGTAAGTTTTCTTTTAACCACAATAGTCATAAAAAGAACATAAAATTAGACGTATTATTTTACCTAAAATGGAAATTTTTTCTTTCTATGCCTAAGTGGGACAGATGGTACTTACTTTGCATAACACTCTGATGTAGAAATCCAACACCACAGAAAGCCTCAAGAGAAAAGAATTAAGAATATATTTGAGATAGTTTTTCTCTTGACACTCAGAAATCTCTAATAAGAAAATATAAAATTGCCTGGTGTCAGTGGAGCATGCCTTTAATTTTAGCAATCAGGAGGCAGAGGCAGGTAGATCTCTGTTAGGGGATCAGCCTGGTCTACATAGGGAGTTCCTAACAGAACAGCCAGGGCTATATATGCATAAAAACCTTGTCTCAAAAAAACAGAGAGAGTGAAAATACGAAGTACGAAATCAAGGATTTGGTGGTATATCTTTAATAAAATTAGTCTAGAATGTCAGGAGATCAACCTCAGAGGCAAGCTATGAAGGTCAGGAAATGGTGATCCACACCTTTAATTCTATCTTTAGGAATGTGAAAAGAGGAAATTAATGTAGCTGGGCAGAGGAAGAGAAGTTTTTGGGCTTTCTCAGAGACTTGCTTGGTGGTCTGAGGAGGGAGAAGTTGGTGTCTGGGGATTTCGTGGAGACAAGCCTGAGGAGTTGGTGGGTGAGAATTGGCTGTGGGTTGTTTCCTCTCTCTGATATTTTAGCTTTTCCCCAATATCTGGGTTCAGTTTTTAGTATATACGAAGTAGAACTCCTGCAATACAAGGGTGGTGCACATCTGTGGTCCTAGCATTCATGAGGCAGAGGCAGAAGAATTTCTGAGTGTTTGAGGCCAGCCTGGACATTACATGGAGTTCAGAACAGGGCTATATAGAGGAGAGAAAGAGAAAAGAAAATATAAAATCAGCATTCTTTGGTTTTTCCTTCCTTTGTCCCCTTTTGCTTGTTTCATTGGTGGTGGTTGGGTGGATTTTGTTTTATTTTTTATTTTATGTATATGAGTGTTCTGCCTACCTGTATATCTGCACACCACGTGATGCAGTGCTTGATGGGGCCAGAGAAGGCATCAGAAGCCCCTAAGATTGGAGTTAGAGATGGTTGTGATGGCATGTGGGTGCTGAGAATTGAACCTGGGTCCTCAGGAAGAGCAACCAGTGCTCTTAGCTGCTGAGCCACCTATCCAGCTCTGTTTTTTTGGTTTGTTTTATTTGCTTTTTATTATTATTATTATTCTTTAGTTTTTGGGTTGTTGTTGTTTGTTTGTTTTTTGGAAACAGGGTTTCTCTGTTTAGCCCTGGCTGTCCTGGAGCTCACTCCATAGATAAGTTAGACTGGCCTCTAACTCTTAAAGATCCACCTCTGTAGTGCTGGGGTTAAAGGTATGGCCCATGGTTTCCAGCCCTGTTTTTTTGAGGCAGAGTCTCACGTACTCCAAGCTGAACTCAAATTCACCACTTAGTCCAGTATGGCCATGCCATATTCTGAAAATATCTCTTTCATCCTAAGATACTGGAATTTTTGCTGGGCCTTACAGCCAGAGTTAATAATACACTTTGAAGTGACATAAAACTTAAGACTGCTAGCCTACTGTGATGGCTGTTCTTGGTTGTCAACTTGACCACATCCGCAATTAACTAAAATCAGAATGACTGGTCATACCTGTGAGGGATTTTTACCTTAATAATTTGAAGTGGGAAGACTCATAACTAATCTATATCTTTGCACTGTTGGATTTTATTTATTTTGGTTTTCTCTATGTAACTGTCCTGGCTGTCCTGGATCTCACTTTGTAGACCTAGCTAGCCTTGAACTTACAGAGATTTGCCTGCCGGTGACTCCAAAATGCTGGAATTGAAGCCACGTGCCACTACTGCCAGCCAATTTCATATTTTCTTATTATAAGATTCACCTTTAATGCAGGCCTTTTGAAGTGTAAAGACCCACTTTTAATAGGGACCACATCCTCTGCTGACAACCTATATAAAGGACATGGAATAAGAATGCTAGCTCTCTCTTTGCTGCTTGCTCTTGCTGGTAAATTCATTCCTTCACTGGCACTAGGGCCTACTTTGGGATTCTGGCACATACTGAAGACCAGCTGAGACATCCAGTGTCATGGACTGGATAAACTATTGGATTGTTGGACCTTCTGGTGGTAGACGGCCATTGTTGGAATAGTCAGACCTAACTCATCCTAATAAACTCTCCCCTTTGTCTGAGAGAGAGAGAGACAGACAGATACACACACACACACACACACACACACACACAGTTCATTCTATAAGTTCTGTTCCTGACTAATACACCTACCTTGTACATAAAGCCTTATACATAAAACTTTATTTAATCTGCCTTTAAGAGAACAACTAACCTTACCTGCCTTGGAATTCTCATGTAATCAACTTTTACAACCTAAGCTAATGGGTAGCTTCAATCTTCAGTTTTGTACACTACCATGCCCCTGACCTAGTTAATACATATGCACCATTTGCTGAAAGCAGCAAATACAGAAGTCGAAAAAAACTTTGTAAAATATAATGTAGGGTTGAAAGCAACTATGTATATGTATTAGTTTAAAAAAATATTCATTTGGTTAAAAAACAATGATACTCATTATCTGGTCAGGTGAGATTATTGGAGTCAATGACTTAATCCCTTGTAAAATTCTGTTAAAGTTTTCTGTAGAGTATCCCATTCCTTTCTCATTTGATGCTTTCTATGTTTTTCTAAAAATATAGTCACACTTCTCACAGAAACAGAGACAGGGACAAACAGATTTCACAAGACAGCCTTCGGGCAAGCACAGATCCAGATTCCTAACAACAGACAGGACAGAAGGCACAGGGAGCATGGGGTAGAGAATTCACATCTAAACTCCCTCTTGGCTAAATTACTTCAAGGGTAAGTGCTTTTATTTCTCTCCTTAATGAGACATGGACACATTATTGGTAACTTGGAGCCAATCCCTAATGCGTTTAGTCCTTGAAGTCAAGGATAACTTTGAACTTGTGCTCCTCCTGCTTCCATTTCTCAGGTAATGGAATGACAGGTACCTGCCACCATGGGGGTGCTACAAACACAAGGTGATTTTTTGTTTGTTTTAAGATAGCGTCTCATGGTATAGCCCAGGATGGCCTTGAATTCACCACCTTTCTGCCTCTTCCTTGCAAATGCTGGAATGGCAAGCATCAGTTATTACCATTTTCTTTAAAACTGTACTTTGGCTGGACATGGTGATGCCATTCCTAAAGGTAGGTTTCTTAAGGAGTGTTTGCCTACATGATTTTTATGTGTATCAAATGTGCACAAGAACTTTCACAGGCTAGAAGAAGGAACGGGATCCCCTGGAACTGGAGTTATGTGTGAGTGCCAATGTGGGTCCAGCCTCCCCAGGCCTGAAATATTTACTGGGTCATATAAATGGTATTTCCAGAACTAGTTTCTCCGTGTGTCTCCAATGTCATTTTGTGCAATGACACTTTTTATGTGAGATTTCCTTCAACAGAAACTGAAATAAAGGGTCAGAAAACAAAGGTAGTGGCCAGCACACACCTTTAACCCAAGCACTCTCAAGGCAGAGGCAACTGGATGTCTTATGAGTTCCAGGCCAACCTGGTCTATAGAGTGTGACACCTTTTCTCGAGAGAGAAATGGAGTACAAAAGGAAAGGATAATCTGGGGGGTGATCAAAGAAGAAAAAGGAGAGAATTAAAAGTGGATTCAGAGCTTAGCTGTTATTTGGATAACTGGGTACTAGATCTTGTGAGACCTCCTTAGAAATGATTGGAAATGTACTCAAGACTTGCTGTTTAAGGGAAGAGATGAAGAAATACTTATCTGACTTCTGTTACATTGATAAAGAGTTACCTCACTAGGCTTAAACCTGCCGGGAAACCTCCTGATAAGATCCCCAACAGGGCCATAAGAATCCAGGGGTGCATAAAACAGACATCTTGGATCAGGATGGCGGATATAAATATAGGTGTGAAATGAGGTGCTGTCAAGCTGCACCTGCAGGAAGGCAGGTAGTCGGCAGACTGCATAGATTAGTCACTACAACCAGACTAGAAGTACTTGAAGGCCTACCAGAAGAGGTATGAAAGAGGCTAGGAAAATGACTCAGTAGGTAAAAGCACCTACTAAGCAAGCATGAGGACCAGAGTTTGGATCCCCAGAACCCACATAAAAGTAAGGTGGGTGTGACAGCCTCTTGAACCCTGGGAAAGCAGGCTAACTAGAGCAGCTGGAAACCCAGAGGTCCAGATTCAGTGAGACTCTCCATGGATAAAAGTTGAGAACTTCCAAGATCAGCTTTAGGCCTCTACATGCAGGCACACATAAGTGCATGCACAGGCCCACATACACAAGAATACACACACACACACACACACACACATACACACCGGTGAACTTTACCTCCTGAAAGATTGTCTCTGCCAACACCTTCATGCTTATCTCTCCCCTGAGCTACAAAGCCCTTTCATCTAGTTTATCTACAAGCCCATCAATTTCTTCTAAGTCAACCCTCATATTATCACTGGGGTCACTGTCCCAAAATGGCAGGTAATAATCTATTTCAAATAATAGCGATTATAATGATAAAAAAGAATAATAACAAGGGCCAGTGAAATGGCTTAGTTACTAAAGGTGCTGAGTTCAGTCTCTAGACTCCACTTACTGGAAAAAGAAACCTAACTACTGCAAACCATCCTCTGACTTATGAATGTACATGCTTACACACACACACACACACACACACAATAAATAAATAAATGAAATACAATAAAATTTAAATAGTGACATTAATTTGGAGGGAAGTCAACATTCAAACTACCAGCATTTTTTTTTTTTTTTTTTTTTTTTTGGACAGGGTCTCAGGTAACCCAGGTTGGTGCTTTGACTAAGAATGGCCGCCTCCAGAGGCTCATATTTGAATGCTAATCACCAGGGAATAGAACTAATTGAAAGAATTAAGAGGATTAGGAGGTGTGGCCTTGTTGAGGAAGTAAGTCACTGGGGGTGGGCTTTGAGATTCCAATAACTCAAACCAGGCCCAGTATCTTTCTTCCTGCTGCCTTAAGATCTAAATGTAGGATCCTCAGATACCTCTCCAGCACCCTGTCTGCCTGCATGCTGCCATGCTCCCTACCATGATGATAATGGACTTGTAAGCAAGTCCCAATTAAATGTTTTCTCTTGAAAGATCTCCCTTGGCCAGGTAGTGGTAATTTACTCCTTTAATCCCAGCACCTGGGAGACAGAGGCAGGCAGAACTCTGAATTCATTTGAGGCCAGCCTGGCTTATGGAGACGTGACTTCCAGGACAGCCAGGGCCACACAGAGAAACTCTGTCTCCCCAAAACAGAAAAACAAACAAACAAAATGGCCTTGGTCATGGTATTTCTTCACAGCAATAGAACATTGACTAAGACACCGATGTAGCATCTGGCTTCAAATTCACTATATATTAGAGGCTAGTCTTAAAATCCATTACTCTTGCGTCTTAACTCCTAAGTGCTGGAATTAACAGGAATGTATAACCCTGCTACTTGACCCATTTTTAGCTGTTTTTCTTATTGTTAAATTTTAGGAGTTCTTTATATATTTTAGTATCAATCTTCCCACACACACCCCACGTGTTATAGGGCTTGTTTTGGTTTTCTGCCCCCCCCCCCCCCCCATACACAGAGACTCACTACATAGTCCTGTCTGGCCAAGACTCACTATGTAGACTGGGTTGGCCTTGAACTCACAGATATCCACATGCCTCTGCTTCCTGAGTGCTGGATTAAAGGCTTGTGGCTTTCTGGTTGCCTTAACGTTGTTTTTGAGACAGGTTCTCACTGTGAGGAACTCTCTACATAGACCAGGCTGGCCTCAAATTCACAAACATCTGTCTGCCCCTGCCTCCCAAGCACTGGGATAAAAAGCATGAACTTAGAAATTTATCTTGTATTTAATAGATTTGCTGATATATCTTACTTTTTCTAGTGATGTCTACTGATGATTTCCAGGTAGATGATTATACAAAATTTCCAAATAATCGCAACTGTGTCTCTTTTCTACAAATAGTTTTCTTACTCTTTCTCTTCTTCCTTTTTCTTTCTCTCCTTTCAATTTTTCCTTTTTAAAGCTACCTTTATTTATTTGTGTTTAGGAATACACACATACCAAAGAATATGTTGGAGGTCAGAGAACAAAGAAAATAAATTACAAAATGAAAGACTTGTAGAACCTGGCTAATCTGTCTCCACAGACCCAGAAGGAATATAGGTTGAGGGTGTTAAGGCAGAGTTGAAACACAGAACTACAGGAGTGGGAATTTATTGACATGGAATGATGGAATGATTCATTTGTGATGTGGACTCAACCTCTTGCCAAGAGCACTTCTAAAGCTGTTCTTGACACTCCGCTTCAGTGAAGGTTTTAAAGTCCAAACACAGGCAACATGTGAACACAGCTTCCAGCAATTGTACAACTATGCAGAAAGTAAGAATCAATTGTCAGTTGTGTATGGTAACAAGAACCTATAATCCCAGGACTTGGGAGGCTGAAGCATAAGCATCATTGGAAGTTCAAAGCTAACTTGAGCTACCCACAGAGACACTGTCTCTGAAACCAAAACTATCATCAAACCAAACCCACACCAAAGGACATGACTTCCTACTCTCCACTGTCAATTGCTACCTTGCCCCAAATCTATTTGTTCATTTAAATGCAATACTATGATTTAAATGTGCATGCTAGACAAGTAATCTACCATTGTGCTGTGCCCCAGCCCCAAGGCTGTTTTAACTTTTTTGCCAATGGCCATTATATGGTCTTCAGTAACCTTGGTTTTCCTGGCACTCACTTTGTGACCCAAGTTGGTTTTGAACTTGGAGATCCACCTGCCTCTGCCTCCTGAGAGCTGGGATGACAGGCATGTGCCACCACCATCTGGTGATCTCTTAACATTGTACAGAGCATCATACTGGTTCAGTATATTGAAAATATCAGACTAATCGGACCTGGTGTAAGAGTGATAAGCACCCAAGTCCTTGCTAGTGTTAAGAGTAACAGAGAAACCTTGTCTCAAAACAAAACAAGACAAGGCAAAAAAAAAAAATAGTTACTCAATGGACAAATAGCAAGTATTTTACACATATATATCGCATACTATATATATATATATACATATATATATACATATATATATATACACATATACACACATACACGCACATATTTGAAAAGGTTAAAAAAAACCAATGTTTTAAACTTGTGGAATTTAAAGAACAACAATTAAAAGTATAAAAAAGAAATGTGGAGCCCAATCAAACAACAGAAAGACCCAAGTTGTGTTTGATGCACGGATTAGATTTGCCAGCCTCTGGCCTAGAACTAGAAATTTGCCGGGTGTGTTTATCCTTCCTTCCTTCCCCCTCCTTCCTTCCCTTCTACTTTCTTTTCTTTCTTTCTGTTTTTTGTTTGTTTGGGTATTTTTTTTTTTTTTTTACTTTACAAAAGACTTAAAGTGGTTAAATCCACAGCTTCTTGAACTTCAGGACATGACTGACCCTATACGTAATATAGTGTAGGGATTTCAAAATATTTGGGAACAGTAAAAGATTTCTGAATGTGCAACACACAAATATCACTTCAAAATCAAATCTACAACGAGCCTGAGTTCTTGCTAGCAGTGCTTACCCATGTTGCTGCAAGGTATTTTTTTACTACAAACTTTTCCTGGACACAGTATGTGAAGTTGACATACTCCATGTGCCATCACACCACACAACATAGGTGAATGCTGTCTGAAACACCCTAGATCACATTGGATGTTATGAACTGTGGTATTTTTAGTATGTATATAAATTTGTCTACACTTATAGAAACATAATGATTTAGTTATGGAAAACAAAGACTTTAAATATTTCTCTGCCATCATTCTTTAACTGGTATCAAATTGTATTTCTTTTAATAGTATTGTGTTAGAATGTTTGATTTTAAAAATTAAGCCAGGAAGTGGTGGCACATGCCTCTTGGAGTTTGAGGTCTGCATAATGAGTTCCAGGAGAGCCAGGGTGCTCTCTCTCTCTCTCTTAGACAGACAGATAGACAAGCACACACATTCTGTTTGATTTTCTTGAGTTTTATTTTTAAGAATCATTCAATGAATTTTGATTTATGATTAGGAAAGAATTTCCAACAATTTCTGAAATGTCTCTATACATGTTACTGCCATTTCTGTACTATGCATTAATCAAATAAGTATTCTCAGTATTGGTGATCACAAAAATCAAAATAGGACTGGAGAGATGGCTCAGCTGTTAAAGGCTCGGCTCACAATATCAAAATATTGGTCATCTTTGAAAACTGTTGGAGATGCTATTTGTCAAATATTCAAGCCAAAATTAATTTTTAGTGTACAAATAAACAAGCAGACTTGCATCATTACTATCTGAAAGTGATTTTATCTTTAATGAAGAGAAAATTATGTATGTCAAATAATTTTTTGTTTGCTTGTTTTTGAGACAGGATTTTTCTGTGTAGCTTTGGCTGTCCTTGAACTTGCTTTGTAGACTAGGCTGGCCTCAAACTCACAGAGAGCCATCTGTCTCTGCCTCCAGGTGTTAGGATTAAAGACATGTGCCTTAGCCAAGGGTTCTGGTACAAGCCTTTAATCTTAGTACTTGGGAGGCAGAGGCAAGTATATCTTTATGAGTTCAAGGCTGGCCTGGTTTACATAGAAATACTTTGTCATATTAATATTAAGAATAATAATTTAAAAAGAATAAGTATGCTGAGGTTCTGGGTTGTTGGATGTAGCCCTGGCTGTCCTGGAACTAACTCTATAGACTAGGCTGGCTTCAAACTCACAGAGCTCCGCTCAATTCTGCTTACTAAATGCTGGGATTAAAGACATGTGCCACTACCCCCTAACTCCAGCTAGATTTTTAAAACCAATCTGTGCAGGATGTGAAGTTTGTCTTAAAAAAGAGATAGCATGATTTGATTCCCTAAAAAAACTTGGCATGGTGGTTCATGCCTGTAATTCAAACACTTGGGAGGCAGAGGCAAAAAGATCAGAAGTTCAGGGTCATGGTTAGGTGGGGTAGCTATGGTAAACTGGAGGAGTTGGAGACTAGGGTTAGGCTTGGACACAGATTCGGATATGGGAAACCCAATCTGAGGGAGGGGAGAGAGAGTGTGTTCATGCTGGGTGTAATGGTATATGCCTTTAATGTTTGAACCCTAGAGGCTGAAGCAGGAGGATTATGAATTGGAATGAGTCCCTCAAAAACACAAAGAGGAGAGGAGGGGTGTAGTGGGGAGGAGAAGAGGAAGAGAAGGAAAAACAGAGCCCCTGAGGAATAAGGGAGGCGTTATGGCAGGGTGGAGGAGGGACAGTGCTATGAGTAAGTGGAGGAGATGATAAATGGACAGAAAGTGGAAGCCTGATTTGGAGAATACAATAGCTAGTATCTTTGGTTACAAAGATCACATTACTTAAGATGACAGTGATTTATTTATTTCAAGGCTATGTGGGAAAAGAAAAAGAATTTCAGTCATGCGGATTAAGGCTTTGAAGGATATTGAATTCAGTCTGGGACTTGAGAGGCTCTATTAGATCCCAGGCAGCCTAGAAAATCAGGTATGTTGTCTGGATGCTTTTCTGGGCTCTGTCTGTATCTAATGATCCTGCTTAACTTCCCTCTATGCTGAATACTAATGACTCCTGTCTGCCTCTGGCTTCTGCTGTGTCATAGCCTCTAGTCAGAGCATTTTTTCTGTGTACCTTCTAGCTTCTGACTCTCTTATTATCGACTTATTATCTGGGTCTCAAATTCAATCTTTGAAAGAGATAATTTGATTTTTCTGGTTAATTATTATCATTCCTATCAAAAAAACCTCTGGGACAGACTATGAAGAGACTTGATAAGGTCAAGTGGATATGTCAAAACTAACAGAGTTCTGTACTGTAGAACAAAGATATAGCTTAGTAGGTTGAGTGCTTGCCTAGCATGTACAAAGCCTGGGGTTCTCTCATCAGAATGACAGAAAACCAGGCATGGCGATTCATGCCTGTGGTCCTAGCATTTAGAGGGTGAGAAGGATTGAACTTTGGGCCTCAGAAATTCTGAGGAATCCTTTCTTTCTTTTTTTTTTTTTTTAGATTGATTTATTGATTATGTTTATAGTGTTCTGCCTACATGTGTCCCTGCTGCCAGAAAAGGGCACTGAATCTCACTACAGGTGGTTGTGAGCCACCATGTGGTTGCTGGGAATTGAACTCAGGACCTCTGGAAGAGTAGCAGTCAGTGCTCTTAACCGCTGAGCCATCTCTCCAGCCCCAAAATTATTACTTCATGGTCTTTTCTCTCCATGTACAGTCTCACTGACGATGACAGGTCTAAGTTTCTAAAAAAAAAAAAAAAAAATTTAAGATCATGTGACGTATCTTTTTTTCAGCTTTACCCATTTCCTCTTCATGAAATCACTGATATGACTGGGAAGGACTTGAAATTGAAGTTGGTTTTTACAGGTGGGGAAAGTTTGTAAAGAAACAATTACATCATTTCATCCATGACAGCCTTGCCAGATTCAAACACCATCCTTCTCTGCAAGCTGGATGCAGTGGCTCAACACCTGTGATCCCAGCACTTGGGAGTTCTAGCTAGAAGGATCAAGAGTTCAAGGTTAGGACTGGAGAGACAGCTCAGTAGTTAAGAGCAGTTATTACTCTTACAGAAGACCCAAGTTAGGCTTACAACCAGCTATAATTCCAGTTCCAAGGATCTAATGCCCTATCTGACCTTCAAGGGTTCCTGCATGTATGTGGTACACATACTTACACCCGAGCACACACACATAAGATAAAATAAAATAAATATATGTTTTAAAGTGTTCAAGGTTATCCCCAGCTACATAACAAATTCAAGGCCAGTCTCGGCCTTCATCCTGACTCATGAAACCAAACTAAACCAAGACAAAAAGCAAACTGACAAGCAAATAAACAAAAACTGAATCACTGCACAGCCATTTCTCGTCAATAGCAAGAACACAGTATCTGTTTATAAGAAAATTCTTTTAACATGTTAAGTACATCATTCTAAGCACTCACAAATATGGCCTCCTTTAGCTCTCACAAGAATCTACGTAGTGTTCTGGGCAAACCTGGTCTAAGTAGCCAGTCTCATCCTAGCCAGGGCTACATAGAGGCAATCTGTCTCTCTCTCTCTCTCTCTCTCTCTCTCTCTCTCTCTCTCTCTCTCTCTTTCTCTCTCTCTCTCTCTCTCTCTCTCACACACACACACACACACACACACATACAGACACTCAGTCACACACACACACAGTCACACACATACACACACACACACACACAGAGTCACACACACATATACACACACACACATATACACACACACACAAAAGAAAGGAACAATGAAGGGTAGGCTACCCTAGCCTATTTGAATTTCATCTTGAATCTTCACGATCAAGATTTTTTATTTTTTTCTTGGAATTATTAAAGTTGCCTATTTCATTTTTTAAATTTTATTTATTTATTTTTTAATTTGTATCTCAATAATGTAATTCACTATGATCTTCTTGCTTCTGTCTGTTGAGTGATGATGGGAGTATACACCCAGATACTTTTGTTTCTGTTTTTTTGAGACAGGGTACCCAGACTGGCTTCGACCTTGTGGTAAGACTCCTGACTAGACCTTCTAGATGCCGAGATTACAGGAATTTTAAAAAACAAACAAACATAACTTGTGTTTGTGCGGGTGCTTTAATTATTATTATTATTCCCTGCATTTTGGAACTGATTGAGGCGAATCACTTTGTTTGGCCCTAGGCAAGTTTCAGGTTTTTGTTGCTGAAGTTCTTTGTTATTTATTGGGGGGTAGTCCCCCGCTCTCACAAAGTATGCAGCCCAGTATTCCGCACTCTGGATCACTACATCTAGACGGCAATGGATAAACCTCACTCTGGGAAAACCACCTTTTGATGGTATCTCTCCAGCTAGGTAAATGCCTTTGATCTTTATCTAACTCGTCTTAGATTTCTAATTTTGACTGGTTCTCCCAGCTGAGACTGACTTTGAACTCCTGATCTTCCTCGATCACTTCTCTGGTGCTAGGATCTCAAGGGCTCCGCACCTGGCTCATTAGCCGGACGGACTGCACCGCGTGCCTTCAAAACCAGGCACTGAGCCTGCATACTGTGTTTGCAGCTAGGTCCCCTTCGTGACTTTAGAATCTGGTCTCACCTCCTGTGATGAGGGGCAGGACCGTAGAGGTCCAGAAACACCAGGTTCACAGCAGTACTTGGCGCTGGCAGTCCCCAGGCGCGTTGCTGACTCAGTCCTTCCGGTCAGCCTGCCGCGTCAACCGGAGTCATCCCGGTCCGGAGGTGCCTGAGGTGCGGACGCCAGAGTCATCACCGTGGTTGGCCCCTGACTCAGCCACTTCCAGAGCATCCCAGCGTTGCCGCCTCCGGTGCCAGGCCATCTCTTTGACGCTCCGCCCCACATGTGAATAGGACCCACAGTTTGGCAGCGCTTTCTACAAAGCACTGAGGTTGCAGCTCAGGGGCTCAGGAGCGCATACCCACGCTCCCATCCTATGTGGCAGGAGTTTTGCGCCTCGGCTGCCTTCACTAGCAAGGCTAAGGAATCTGTTCTTAATAAGCCAATTGAAAGAGTAAATTACTATTGGAAAGCAGAAAAAAATTCATCCCATGTGGCCACATTAGGAGGAGGGACAGACTTAAAAAATAATGGACACACCCCAGTTTCTTCCCAAGTTCATTTTCCTGCATGGGATTTTGGCTGAAGTAGAGGGTCAGTGTTAACCCAGCTAACCAGGTATGGGCAAGGAGTGGCCCCACACATCAGCATCAGTGACCATCGTTTGATCTGTCCCACAAAGTGACCTGACAATTGCCAGTCTTTTCAGGAATCCCCACCACAGGCTGGCATGGGATTCCTGGGGGAAGGGAGGGAGAATTCCAGTTTCTTGGAGTCCATTGTTTTAATAGGCTCAAATGTCCTTTAAAATGTCCTCCCTTCTGTTAGAAGTATTAAACCTAGAGTCACTTAATCTGGCTGAACTTCACCTAACACGGGGACAAAACAGGAATGATTCTATGCTCATCTTAGTGCCTTGCACAACATAGGAATTTGGTAGACCCTAGTTGTGTTACCACCCTCCAAATAACACTTTTTCATTACAGTTATTTGTGTGTGTGTGTGTGTGTGTGTGTGTGTGTGTGTGTGTGTGTGTGTGTATTGGAATGGGTGGTATGGTCAAAGTACAACTTGGAGAAATTGGTTCTCTTCTTCCAGGGATCAAACTGAAGTTGTCAGTCTTGGTTGCCAGGGCCTTTCCTGGCTGCCATCTCACCAGCTCTTCCAGTGGCTTTTAGATGTACTGTTCACTCTCGTTGGCCATAACCTTCGTAGCCCCAGTCCTTAACATTCCACTATGAGGTGATCTCAATGACTTCTTAAGTGGTTTTGCTACTTCTCTACCCAACCTACACACAGTAGTCACATTCTTTTTTGTGGCACACTATATTTTCAAGCCATTTCTCTGCACAGGAAAACTGAATACTCCTTTGTTTTGAATAGAAAGCTAATTTTCTGCTTTATTATAGCAGAGATTACTCATTTCCAAGCCCATCATCACGGTACAGAGGTTGCTGTTCTCTGGGAGCGCTAGTGGGAGGCGCATGTATAACTGGGGTGCTGGGATGTGTGCCACAGTACTCGAGTCGATGTCAGAGGGTAACTTGCACATGTCATTTCTTTCCACCATGTGGGTCATGGAGATTGGATTCTGCTGGTTAGACCTTTAGTGGCTGAGTAATCTCACCAGGGTTGGGGAGAGCTTTGAGACATCAGCTTTATCAGATTCTCTAGGTTTTGGAGACCCTAGAAGCAATCTGAAATCATGGATGCTTGGTATTCCAGAATGCATGAAATATCTAGTCCTATCCCCTGGATATCCCTAATCTTCCCCTCTGGGTCTCATTTATGTAACCAATAGTGACCTTGAACTTCTGGTCTCCTGCCTCTACCTCCTCAATTTTAGGATGGCCTGAAGTGCCATCTTTCATTTGTACAAACCCAGGGCTTAATCCATGCTTGGTAAGCACTCTAACAACTGAGCTACATACCCAAATTTAGCATCTACCAAACGATTTCTTCCTTTGGCGTCCATCAGCCAGACAGCCTGAGTGGTATTGAAGATGATAGGATATTCCTTTACACTGTGTGGATATATATGCCACTGTGATTGGTTTAGTAAGTTGACTGGCCAATAGCTAGACTTGGCACAAAGAAGAAGAGGAGGAGTCTCTCCAGGTCATGAGATGCAGAGCATAGATAAGAAAGATGGCTTTGCTTCCTGGACTACAGAGGGAATTGGCAATCAGCTCAAGCTATGTTAGGCCCTATCTTGAGTGTCTATTAAACTTGTGTTCTCAAATCTGCTAAAAAAAAAAAAATGTAACCTTGCTTTGAGAAAAATTGGAAGGGATTAAGAAACAAAGATGTGGGGCTAAAGAGAGATGGTGCAAAGGTTGAGAGCACTGGATGCTCTTCCAGAGGACCCTGGTTCAATTCCTAGCACCCATATAACAGCTCACAACTGTCAGTAACTCCAAGATCTGACACCCTCAAACAGATATACAAGCAGGCAAAACACCACTGCACATTAAATAAAAATCAGTAAGTTATTTTTAAAAAGAAACAAAGATTCAGGAGTTCCTATTTGTAATCTCAGCTCTTTCAAGGTTGAGGCAAGGGTAGTCAGAGCTCCAGGCTAGCTTTGGCTTGATAGTGAGACATTGTTTTAAGACAGGAAACAAGAGACAACTCTTTGAGAAGACCACACCCATCTCCTCCCATCTTACTTACTTTTTAACATTTATTTAACTTATTTGATTTATGTTCATTGGTGTCAGATCTCTTAGAACTGCAGCACAGACAATCATGAGCTACCATGTGGGTGCTGGAAACTGAACTCTGGTCCTCAGGAAGATCAGCCAGGGCTCCCAGCTGATGAGCCATTTCTCCAGCTCCCCTGTGTTACTTTCTTTTTGAATACCTTTCCTTCTCTTAACCCTAAATGCTTAAAATCTGTATTAAATTATTTTTAATTTTAATGGTTCCTTTATTTATTTATTTATTTATTTGTTTGTTTGTTTGTTTGTTTATTTATGTGCATTAGGGTTTTGCCTAAGTGTATGTCTGTGTGAGGAAGTCTTTCTCATTCCCTAGAACTGCAGTTATAGACAGTTGTGAACTGCAGTGTAGGTGCTGGAAATTTAACCAGGGTCATCTAGAAGAGCAGCCACTGCCCTAAACCTCTAAGCCATTTCTTCAGCCCCTTAAATTGTATAAATAAACTCCAACTCTGTGCCAAAGATAAAGAAAGGAAGGAAAGAAGTAACTGCCCATCATCTTCTTCATCCTTTGGGTTGAAAAGGGAAAATCAAACAGAAACTTGGAAGCTGAAGTTTAAAGGATTATTTATTTTGATTTTTTGAGACAGGGTTTCTCTATGTAGCACTGGCTGTCCTGGAAATCACTCTGTAAACCAGGCTGGCCTTGAATTCAGAGATCTCAGAGATCCACCTGCCTCTGCCTCCATAGTACTGATTAAGTACTATTACCTTTTAGAGAGGGGGTGGGGAGGAAGAATGTGTGTGTTTGTTTACTGTGGATGCACAATGTGGGTCAAAGGACAATTTACAAGAGTCGGTTCCTTCTTTCTACCATTCAGGTCATCAGGCTTTGCAGCAGGTGCTGATGAGCCAGCCCTCTTCCCATCCCTCCTATCACCATCATCATTCTACCATTTTGTGTGCATGTATGATAGGGTTATGTGGGCCATGTGCATGTGTAGAGGTCAGAAGACAAGCTTGCTGAGTCAGTCTCTACTTGTACCTTCTTGTGTGTTCTGGGGGATTGAACTCAGCTTGTCAGGTTTGTGCAGCAAGTGCTTCCACCTGCTGAGCCATCTCACTGGCCCAACATAAAATTTTCAAGAGAAGGATATCTGTAATATCTGACATATTATCAATTGTACTTTGAGTATGTCTTTCTATACATGACTACCTCTCACGTATTTGCCCCAGCTGCGATTGTTATCACACACTTTTTTTGTGTGTGTCCTTACGGGACCTTTATATAGTAAACTGCAAAACCACTTCACTGAAGGCTTGGGGTGTTTCTATTCACTGTATAGTTAATGTAATGGCGATGAGCATGCTGCCTTTGACAATACAGAGCCCTTTGCTGTAGCCGCGTTCCCTCCTCAGTCTCTAAGATATCTAATATTGTCAGGTAGACAGCATCTAGACTTACCTGAGACAAGCCTCTGGGCACCTGTGAGGGTCGTCTACATTACATTAACTGAGGTGAAGACCCACCTTAACTGCAGAGGCACCTTTCCAAGAGCTGGGGCCTTGAAATGAGTAAAACAGAGAAAGTGAGTTAAGCACCACCAGTCATTACTCTGCTTCCTGATTGAGAAAGCAAGGTGACTGGCTGCTTCATACCCTGCCACCATGTCTTGCCCTGAACTATGGGGCAATTTTTTCCCTTAACTTGCTTCTTATCAGATATTCTTGTCACATCAACAAGAACACACAGAAAATTGGTACAGAAAAGTGGGGCCATTGCTGTGATAGACCTGACCATGTCGGTCATAGAATTTCAGAACTTTTTGTGGGAGGAATAGGAAGAGTTTGGAATATTGGACTAGAAAAGTCCTGGGATATTGTCCACAGAGCCTAATGTGTCATTTCAGTATGATCTTGGAAGAAAAGAATGTGCTTTTAATCCTAATATTTAGGAAGCAGAGGCAGGTGGATCTTTGTGAGTGCTAGCCTGGTCTACACGTGAGTTCTAGGCAAGCCAGGGCCACACAGTGAGAGCCTATTGCAAAAATAAATAAATAAATAAAATATTCTTTTTAATTTAAGGGAGCGAGGTGTGAAATCAAGGAATTGGCACTAGAGAAGCAGGGAGGGATGCATCTATGCTTTAGGAAGGTGACCCTATAAGCAGTGAGAAGAATGATTTATCTAGAGCAAGATTTCCACAGAAACCAGAGACCACTATGATAGCTTAGTTTATGTCACTCAGTTTTCTAGAATAGGACTGCATCACTGAAATGGAAAAAGGGGCTGAGGAGGAGCTACCTCAGCTGGGAAAGTATCTGCACTGCAAGCATGAGGGCCTGAGCTCAGTCTCCAGCATTCATGTAAACGTTGGGATTGGTGGTGCACACTTGTAATCCCAGAGTTGGAGAGGCAGACAGGTGGATCTCCAGGACTTTCTAGTCATCTAGCCCAACATCCATGCTAAGATCCAGGCCTGTGAAAGACCTTCTCAAAAACAAGGTGGCTGGCATCTGAAGAATAATACCTGACTAGGAGTTGGTGGCACACATCTTTAATCCCAGCACTTGGAGGCAGAGGCAGGTGGATCTCTGAGTTTGAAGCCAGTCTGATCTATAGAGGAAGGTCCAGTACAGAATACACAGAGAGACCCTGCTGCAAAAAAAAAAATATGATGATACCTGAAGTTAACCTCTAGATTCCAAAGTTAGGTTGATGCATGTGCACCTACACATACACAAGTATGTACACATACCTGAATGCACATACACACAAAATAAATAATTTTTACTTTTAATAATTTATGTTGCCAGGCAGTTGTGGTGTATGTCTTTAATTCCAGCACTCAGGACACAGGGACAAGTGACTCTCTGAGCTGGAGGCCAGCCTGGTTGAGAGTGAGTTCCAGTTCAGCCACGGCTATAGAAAAACCCTGCTTCAACAAACAAGGAAGCAAAGGAACCAACAACAAAAAGATTTATTTTATAGATATCTGTATGTGGGGGTCTGTATGTGGGTGTGTACATGTGTGCAGGTATCATTGGAGGCGAGAGGCAGCGGCTCCCCTTAGAGGTGGAGTTACAGGTAATTGTAGGTCACATGATATGAGTGTTGAAAACAGAACTCTTGAGTCTTCTGCAAGAGCAGTAAGCATTCTTAACTACTGAGCTAGCTTCCCAGCATACATACATGTGTATATATATATATATATATATATATATATATATATATATATATATATATATATATTTCTAGATTTTATAATTTTGTGTGTATGAGTGTTGTGCTTGGATATGTCTGTGTACTATATATGTGCCCGAGAATCTGGCAAGCCTTCATATAGGGGCTGAGAATTAAACTTGGGTCCTTTACAAGAACAAGTGATCTTAGCCACTGAGCAAACTCTCCATTCATATGTATTTAGATATGTGTATATATATATATGTTTATACATATACATGTCTATGTATCTGCTTTTTTGAGATAGTGTCTCACTATATAGCCTGGTTATGTACATCAAATTAGCCCTGAACTCATAAAGATTTGCCTGCCTCCCAAGTGCTGGAATTAAAAGTGAGCACCACCTCATCCAGCATAGTTCATCAAGCTAAATGCTTTCTTCAAAAAGTAATTTTACTAGGCATTATGGTGCATGCCTGCAACCCAGAGCCTTGGAGGTTGAGGCATATAGGATATCAAGTTTAAGGCTAGCCTGGGCTACATGCAAAGACTTCATTTTACTAAAAATAAAAAATCACAGCTTTGAAAATCTAATAAGATATAAGTCTACACATCTAAAGAATTGTTGATTCAATAAAGCAATCAGAGAACCTTCTCTGTTAGCAATTGGCAGTGTAACTAAATGCTTTCATTGCTGTTTGCTTTGAGACAGGTCCATATATAGCTCAGCTGGGCCTTGTACTTGAGGGATTGATTCTCCCAAGTTCTAAAATGTCTCCGACAACTCCATGTCTCTGTGTTTTTTTCTTTTCTTTTTCTTAAGTTTTTTTGAGATGGGTTTTTTTGTAGCCCTGGCTGTCCTGGAACTTACTTTATAAACCAGGTTGACTTTGAACTCAGAGATCTCCTTACCTCTGTCTCCCAATACTTGGGACTAAAGGCACATGACATTAGAACCCTGTGAACTCAATGTTTTCTAATGTAAAAGAGAAATCAATGCTTTTGCTTTTTATATTTACACATTTAATCAAAGATCATACAGTAAACTTCTCTACTTGTGGCAAACACCTTTTAACCATGCTTCAAGGCAATAAAAATAGTTTTTATGATTATGCTTTTGGAAGTCTGACACAAAATATGATCTAATTTAAATAGTTTGGTATGATAGCTGTAAGTGTCCTGATTCCAGCTTCATGTTTTAATAGCATACTTTCAGTATTAGTAAACTGTTCATTTCTTCTGGCCTTAACAGTCTTTTCCAAGTTCTGGAACTCAGATGTACCCCTGGAGACAATCCCTACAAAGACACATGTTGACAGGTCATTTCTTTCAGAGACCCTAATCCAGATGTATTGGTAAAAGCTTAAGTGTCCATGTCCCTGGGTCCCTGTGGAGTGTGTATGTGTTGCCAGAAGCCAAGAAGCACAGAGTCCCAGAATGGGACTTCTGCTGATGGCTGGGTTGCTTCCTTTTTTTGTTTGTTTATTTGTTTATGGAGACCAGTGTTTCTTTGTGTTGCCCCGATGTCCTGAACTTGTAGAACATGCTGGCCTTGAACTCACAGAGATCTGCCTGCCACTGCCTCCTGAGTGCTGGGATTAAAGGTGCTCACTACTGCGGCCTAGCTGGGCATGCTTTCTTAAGAAGGCACTGGTTAGTTTGTTTATTTAAACCAATTCTCACTTTGTAGTTCTGACTGACCTAGAACTAACTATGTAAACTAGGCTGGTCTCAAGGTCGGTTCAGGTCCACCTACCTGTCTCCTGGAGCTGAAATTAAAGGAGTGTACTGGGCAAGTTTAATAGAACAAGTTTTTATTTACAGAAGTCGAGGGTAGTACAACTGACCAGAGAGTGAAGTTTTCCTCTATATTTGTAGTTGGAACTGTGAACTTAAGTTCCCAAGAAGCTGTGTTAAAAATTCTACAAAGTAGGGCTGGAAAGATGAGCTCAATGATGAGAGTGCTGTCTGCTCTTCAGAGGACCAAAATTCAATCTCCAGCACTCACATAGAAGCTCACACTGCCTACAAATTCAGTTCCAGGGGATCTGACACCCTCAGGTGGACATGTATGCAGGCAAACACCAATGCACATAAAGGAAAAATAAATAAATCTTTAGAAAAAAAGATTCCACAAACTGTTGTGTAACATTTTCTTCCAATCCATCCAGCAGGAAGCTCCTTAAACTGAGATAAACAACTCAAAATAAATTCAGAAAGTTCCTGAAACTGAGCAGATACACCAGGCTCCTCCCTGCCAGAGTAAGAAATAAATGCTGAGAGTCTCTCTCAGACTAGGGAAGCCAAACCGCAATGAAGACTCTCAGGCAAGCCAAGCTGCCTGGAAGAAAGAGAAACCAGCTGAGAGTCTCTTTAAAAGGACACCTGCAGCCTACAGGCTGTGCAGTGTGCTCCAGATTCCTAGCTTTTATGAGCTGTCACCCATGCTGGGGTGGACTTTGATGATAAAGTTGTCTTTGAGTCATTTCTGCTCCTGTAAATAAGCCCTCATCCACGCATATTATATGTAACCCAGACAAAACTCATTAGGTAATGGATTTGTACTTTGGTCTGTCCTGAGATGCATATATAGAGTGAATAGACATGTTTTGGGTCTCCCTAGGAAAAGTTCTGACACAGAACACTGACTGACTATAGAATTTATGTGACAGTAGAGAACTGGAATGTTGTAGGTGTGGAGCCAAATTATCTTAGTCTGAGGTCAGACCTTTAACTTAATAGGCCTTTATTTCCTAAAGTCCTTTTGGCTGTCAGGTAAAATCCTTTCTAGAATGCACAAACAGACCTCTAGCTTCCTGCAACCCAAAGGCTAAGAAGGTCATCAGATAACACCTAAGGCAGACAAGGCCACAGGCAGGAACTTCCCTTCTTTGTTGTAACCTCCCTCATGTTCTTACTGATATATTTTCAAGAATAGCTTTTGTTTTATGACTTTCTTTGTTCTGCGGATTAGAACTTTAATAAACTTGCTGGTGCAGATCTTTAATCCCAACACCTAAAAGGCAGAGGCTCTTTGTGAATTTGGGGCTATCTTTGTCTATGCATAGTGAAATTCTGTCTCAAAAAACCCCACGAAACCCTTTAATTAAATTGTTACCATGTTGGAACATGGTGTCTGGGTTAATCTAAATATGTTCACCCTAGGCCACTGTCACTCATAATTGGATCTAAAAGAAAGTAACCTGTCTAGTGACTGGGTAACAACACATGCAGCGACCCTGCAGCTCTCACAAAGCTGTGTTCTCTTTTGCAGGTTCAAGCAAGGTATACACACCTTACTTACTGCCCCTCACCCATGATGACCTTGAGTTGCAGCTAGAATTTATCAGTGACTTCCTGACACCTAGCAGAAGACTAGGTCCCATGGTGTACAACTTACCCTCTATCTTACTTACTATTCCAGTGAGAAAACAGCATGGCCAAAGAGAAGGAAAGAGTTTATTTGGCTTATGTTTCCACATCACAGACAGGAACTCTTGCAGGGCAGGAACCTGGAGGCAGGAGCTGATGCAGAGGCAGTAGAGGGCTGTTGCTTAGTGGCTTGCCCCCAGTGGCATGCTCAGCCTGCTTTCTTATAGAATCTAGGATCATCAGCCCAGGGGTGGCCCCATCCACAATAGGCTGGGCTCTTTCACATCAGTCACTATTTAAGAAAATACCCTACAGGTTTGTCTACAACCCAGTCTTACGGAGGAATTTTCTCAATTGGAGTTCCTTCCCTTCAGATGACTCCAGTCTGCGTCAAGTTGACATAAAATTAGTACGGTACCCCACCAGAGAACTCATAAGAGCAAGAAACTTCCCTTTGTCTTTTGGGTCTATTAAAAGAAATTGACAGAACTGATGGGTCTGTCTCTCTCTTTTCAGGGTCCCATCAGAGGTGCCTATGGCCAGGATTTCATCTCTTCTAATAAAGCTCTCTTCTGAAGGGCAATTTATATCAGCTACCTTTATATAAATCAATAACCTTTTATTTATAAATTTTATCTTTTTAAGCATGTGCATGTGTGCACATGCATGCACATAAGTATAGGTGCCTCAGAAGCCAGAGATTTCAGATTCCCTGAAGCTAGAATTACAGGTCAAATAGTTGTTAAATGTGTGATGGGAATTGTACTCAAGTTCTCTCAAAGGACAGTATATATATATGTATGTTCCTCACCACTGAGCCATCCTTCCAGTCCTGTAACCCTCTATCCTATTTGTTGAGACAAGTTCATTCACTGAATCTGGAATTTACTGTTTCAGTTAGACTGGCTGCCCAGAAACTCCTGAGATCAGTCTATCTTTGCTTTCCCAACCATTCCACTAAACCAGGTTTTGATATGGTTGCTGGGCATCCAATCTCACACTTGTACAGTGTAGTATTTTGAATTTATTTAGATCCTATAAACTCATAGGGAGTGGTCTATTAGAAGATATGGACTTGCTGAAGTAGGTGTGGCTTTATTGGAGGAAGTGTTTAACTGTGGGATGGGCTTTGAGGTCTCCTATGAACTGTGGGATGGGCTTTGAGGTCTCCTATGCTCAAGCTACACCACTTCCTGTGGGTCAACATGTAGGGCTCTCAGCTCCTTCTCCAGCACCATGTCTGTGTGCATGCCATCATGTTGTACTATGATGATAATGGATTAGACCTCTGAAAATGTGAACCACCCCTATTGCATGAACTCTAGTGATGTGGGAATGCGTTTATATATGCTGTGAATCTCAATCTTTAAATAAAGGAGCTGTTTTGGGCCATGGCAGGCACCATAGAAGAAGTAGGAAGAGAAATCAGAGCATAGGTAGGAGAAGCAGGGCGGAGTCAGGCAGATTGAGCAGCCGCTCAAGGAGCAACATGTAAGGAGCACAGGTGAGCCACGGGCCACGTGGCCGACAGATGAATAGAAATGGGTTGATTTAAGATGTAAGAGCTAGCTAGCAATGTGCCTGAGCCATAGACCAAACAGCATAAAGTTAATATAAGCGTCTGAGTCATTTCTAGGGGCCTGGGCAGCGGGCGGCTGGGTGGCTAAGTGGTCTCGGGCAGCAGGTCTGTGGGTCTTGGACCTCTGGCCGCCCAGGATCGAGAAACCCACTACTACACTCTAGTTTGCATATAATAAAAACCTAGAGCTAGATATTGGGAAAAAGCTGAAATATTAGAGAGAGGAAACAGACCACAGCCAATTCCCACTCAGCCAAGTTCTCGGGACAATGGAGTAAATGCTATCTTCAAGGACCTCAGCCTGACTGGTCACTTCTACAGAATAAGTGAATCTCTGCCTTCCCTGGTCTTAAATATATTCCCTGCCCAGCTGATTCACTTCCTGGCTCAACTTTGTATCATAATCCTAGAGTTAGAATTAAAGGTGTAAGATACTCTACTGCTTGGCTGTTAGGCCTTGAACTCACAGAAATCCAGAAAGATCTCTGTCTCCTGAGTGATGGGATTACAAGTGTGAGTCACCACTTTGGCCATCTTGAGTGATGGGATCAAAGGTGTGGGTCACCACTCTCTGAATCTCCTGGCTTGACTGTGGGTGATTCTGTTCTCTGATACTTCAGGCTGATTTTATTAAATACATATCACCACACACCCCAATTAAATGTTTTTATTTATAAGAGTTGCTATGGCCATGATGTCTCTTCACAGCAATGAAAACCTTAACTAAGACAATCAGAAAGAACTTTATTGATTGAAATATGTCCCCAGCCCCCCCTACTCTTTTTATAACAAATTTTTGGTAATAGTTACATTTTTTATGTAATTTAACAAAAATTTTTGATCAGTTGGTCATGCCAAACACTCTTCTGACCTTTGAGAAAACGGCAATGAATGAAGCATTGTGATGACCTTTCCAACCAAAGAGGCGTGACCAAACAAATATCTGTATGCTTTATGAGATAATGGTGATTAGAAATTTGTCTGACAGAAAAACCAATATAAAATAAAGTCTCTCTTATTAAAAATATAGATTAATATATGTCAGGTGAAACTTGGAAGGCGGAGGCAGGAGGATCAGAAATTCAAGGCTGTCCTCAGCTTCACAGAGAGTTTGAGACCAGCATGAAATGTCTCAAATGCCAGTTCAAACATAAATAAATAAAAACAGGATATCACAATCTGCTTTGCTCAGATAAGCTGGTCTCTATTTAAAGATCTTTTTGGTAGGGAGGACAGGCTTATCTATGTAGCTCCCGCTGGGCTGGAACTCTCTATGTCCACCAGGCTGTCCTTGAATTTGTGATAATCCTCCTTCATCTGTCTCTGGAGAACTAGGAGTCCAGTCCTGAGCCACCACATGAAGGAGATAAGACTTCTCCACTGGCTTTCACAAATTACAATACTCACAAAATGGCTTAAAAGTACATAAGCATCAAAGCTTGATTAGCTCTTGTTAGGTTTTTTTTTTTTAGATATAATCTCCCTCTGATCTCCCTCTGGAGCCCTGCTGGTCTTGAACTCATGGCAATCTTCCAGCTTTACCCTCCCAATTTCAGGAATTACAAGCATGAGCCACCATCCTTGGCTCAAAGCCTAAAGGGTTTGCACTCTTGTCCAGCACTCTCCCTACCCACATAAATGAAAAAGCAGCTGGAGCTGTCTGTGTTCTTTTCACATACAAGTGTGTCAAGCCAAAGAATTTGGCTCGGCTGGTTATCCTTAACTGGAACTGTCATTCTTCCCTTTACACTGCTGTGACCATATTTGAAGATGCCAACCCTGTCTGCACTGTATCCATAGTATAACTTCATTCCAGATTCACCAGCTGCTTTCTGGGCACCTGATCCCACTGGCTTCAGGTCTGCCTCGCCTGATACTGCCTGCATTGGGATTTAAAAATGAGTTTTGAAGTCAGGCTTGGTGGCACATGCCTGTAATCCCAGCACTCTGGATGTGGAGCAGAACCCTGTTGTGGGGGAGTGGACACTGACTCTTTCTAAATGCCTGGCTTGGGCAACCACATTCTTGTCTATTTTTAGGACAACATCCTTTCTTTGGCTCCCTGAGAAGCTGTTCTTCTTTTCTGTTCCTAAACTGTTCCCACTCCTACTTTAGACTGAGGCATCTGTATATGGGAAGCACAAAGCTGCTGCTGCTGCTGTTACTGATTCCTCTTCCTCCTCCTCTTCCTCCTCCTCCTCATTTTCTACACAGCTAAGGAAAAGGTGCTAGTTATACTAAATTGTTCTGGCCAAAGAGGTAAAATTGGATATCAATAACACAGTAAAACTTGTATGCACTGTGGTATTACAAGTAGTCAAGGTTGGTCTTGAGCTCTCAACATTCTGTTTATTTTTTTTTTTAATGTGATGCTAGGATTTGAACCCAAGGCCTTGTGCATGGTAGGCAAACACTGTGCCACTGAGTTATATTCCCACCAGTTGGTCATGATCTTGAACTCTCTATGCAGAAGATGATCTTGAAAAATGAGATTTTTTTTTATTTTTTGGCTTTAAGTCTTTCTATATAAGCTAGCCTCAAACTCCAGACAACCCTTTAGCCTCTGCTTCCTATGTTCAACACTTCTTTCCCTTTTCTTACTTCTAATTCTGTTACCGAGGGAAAATTACTGGTTGCTTGACAGTAGATATTTCTACAAGTAGCAGTCTTAGGCCTGCTGTAATAATTCTATTTACATACTTGGTGATAAAAGTATTCTTGGGGAGGGTCAGTTCAAAGCCAAACGAAGAGGCTGAGTGTGGTGACTTCAGAAGATGAGGTATGAAAACAAAACTTCAAGGTCAGCTTTGGCTACCTGGTTAGACCCTGTCTCAGGAAATGAAAAACAAACCACAGCTAGGTGAAAAGGGGGGCTGGGGATGTAACTCAGTTGGTAGAGTATTTGCCCAGTGCTATGGGATAGTGCTCTTGTACACTATAAAGATTTATAATTTGTATTGGTTTAATAAAATGCTGATTGGTCAGTAGAGGCAGGAAGTATAGGTGGGGTAACCAGAACAGGAGAATTCTGGGAAGAGGAGAAGCAGATGCCAGCCAGAGATAGAGGGAGCAAGATGAGAATGCTAGACGGAGAAAAGGTACCGAGCCACATGGCTAAACATACATAGAAATTAACTTAAGTGTAAGAGCTAATCAGTGATATGCCTGAACTACTGGATCAGCATTTACTATAAAATTAAGCCAGTAAGCCTCCAAGGTAATTATTTCATAAGTGGCTGTGGGACTGTGGGGCCTGAGGAACTTCTGACTACAGCCCAGCATCCATGAAGCCCTGGATTTGATTCCTAGCACCACACAAACATGGCGTAACCTGGGATCTCAGCACTCAGAATGTGGATGAAGGATTGTCAGAAGCTTTCAATCATCCTCAGCTACATAGCAATTTTCAAGTAACCCGAGCTGCATATGATCTTGCTTCAAAACAAAACAAAACCTAGGAGAAAAATAAGTCTACTTAGGGACCCTGGTGCAGGAGAAAAAAGGATGAAGAAATAAAGAACTGAAGGGTACCACCACTCTCAGCTGGGAAGTATGTGGATGTTTCTGTGGAGGCCAAAGGTCAACATCATATGTCATCCTCTATTCTCCATGGTATATTCTTTGGTTGGTTGATCTTAATTGGTCTTAGTAATAATAATAACCCAGAGTAAGATATTGGGGTAAATGCTGGAAGATCAGACAAGTAAAGGACCTAGCTACAGCCACTTCTTACCTCTATGACTCCTCTGACAGAAAAGAGGCAAAGCTCCTCTCTCCACCCTACGGGTCTCCTGTCTGTACAGACATCCAACCTCTATGGTTAACTAGTGGTTAGCTCCACTCTTTTATCTTCAGGCAAACTTCGTTAAAGCATAAACAAAATATCACTACTGTTAGTTTTGCCTTTTTTCAAACAAGGTCTCACTGTGTAGCCCTGGCTGGCTTAGAACTCACTATATAACTAGGCTGGTTTCAACTCATAGAGATCTGCCTGGCTGTCTCTCAGGGATTTGTGGCCAGTGCCATCACACTAGCTCTACCTCATGCTGTTTTAAAGATAGTGTGTGTGTGTATTTGTCTGATTGGTCCGTACATGTGTGAACAGAAACTACAAAAGGGTGTTGAATCTCCTAGAACTGAAATTACAGATGGTCGCGAGCCTCCACTGGACGTTAGGACTTACATGCTAACACTAGGAAAGAAGAGCAAGTGCTTTTAACTGCCAAGGATATCTCCAGCCCCATGCACTTTGTTCTTTGAGACAGAGTCTCTCACAGGAGCTGGATTCGGCAAGCATCAAAGATCCTCCCATCTTTGTCTCCTCACTGCTAACACTACAAGGAAGGCATCATATGAAGGTTTTGTGCTTTCTTGGTCAACTAGTTTGTCTCTCCATCCCAGGGGCCCTCAATCTCCTATAGTCTTGAACTATTATTTTTATCTTACTCGTAGTTAATTGTACTTTTTGCTACTTGTTTTGCTACTTGGGCTTTCTTTGTCTCTCTCTCCAGTGCTGGAACCATCTCTAGGGCCTTGTGCTTACTAGACAAATGGTCCACGGTTGACCTCTTCCTACTCCTTTGTTGTGGTTTTGCAGTAATAAGGATTAAACCTTGGACCACACACTTTAGTCCAGCACACTACCATATTCTTAGCCTTTTTCTTTTTTAAAAATTAATTTATTTATTACGTATACAGGTTCTGCTTCCAGATATGCCTGAAGACCAGAAGAGGGCACCAGATCTCATTACAGATGGTTGTGAGCCACCATGTGGTTGCTGGGAACTGAACTCAGGGCCTCTGGAAGAGCAGTCAGTGCTCTTAACCTCTGGGCTGTCTCTCCAGTCCCTAATTTTTCTTTTTATATTTACTTATTGTATATGTGCACACTCAGGGCACTGCATTAGTGTACAGGTCAGAAAACTACTTGTGTGAATTGGTTCTCTCCTTCCACCTTGTGGGTTCTGGGGCTCCAACTCAGTTGTCAGCTTGGCAGTAAGAACCTTTACACACTGAACCATCTCATTAGTCCCTTCCTCTTTATCAGAGCAAATGTTATACACAGAGACAGGCCTAATGATTGGTGATTCAGCAACAGTATCACATAAGTTTTCTAATTCTTCTCTCTCCCTAACTGCCTGCCCCCTCCAGAACCTCACGTTAGCCCCAGCTGGCCTCAAATTCATCATGTAGAATAAAATAGCTCTAACTCCTGAGCTGCAATTACAAGGTGGGACATCCCAATGAGCTATTTTGTTGTTTTATTTTATTGTAGAACAGTCTTATGTAGCTCAGGCTAGCCCACAACTCACTAGGTATAAGAATATATTGGATTCCTGATCCTCCTCCCTCCACCTTTCAAGTGTTGGGATTATAAACTCAAGCCTGGCTTTATTGCTTTAATGAAGACTTCAAAGGAACATGAAGAGCCACCTTTTAAGAGTGGTTATTAATGGAACGCTTTAATAAAAGTAGGTAATCAGTCCTGGTTGGGGCTGTGCTAGTGAGTACATGCTTATTATAAGAAGACCCCTGGGCTCAGTTTCCAACACTGAAAACAAAGTATTTCTACTGAAAGGGTATTATAGAATTTACTAAATCATTTGTGTGTGGGGGTGTGTGTTGGGTTACAAGTTATTTCCATGCTTCTGTCACAGTACACAGAAAAAAGCCAAACCAATAGTAAAGATTCAGCTGCCTGACTGATTAGAACACCATGACTATGGACAATTAGCAGGCTGTAGATACAGAGTCAAATTATTCAGTCTCCTTAAGAGCCATTCAATGGGGGACAGAGAAATTGCTCCGTGGTTAAGAGCACTGGCTGCTCTCCCACAAGTCCCCAGTTCAATTCCCAGCAACCATACAGTGGCTCACAGCCATCTGTCATGGGATCTGATTTTTCCTTCTGGTGTGCATGAAGGCAGGTCACCCATATACATAAAATAAGTTTTTGTTTCTTTTTAAAGAGCCAATAGCTGAAGCTAGGCCTGGTGTACAAAGTGAGTTCCAGGACAGCCAGGACTACACACACACACACACACACACACACACACACACACACACACACACTCACTCACACACACAGACACACACACATACAAACAGACACACACAGACACAGACACACACACGTCTGAAAAAAAAATCATTTCATCACTGTTTTGACCTACCATCTTTATGATTATCATGTAAAACTTTTGGAATGATTTAACTTAATATACAAGCTTCTACTAAACAAAAGCTAAGAATACCAATGATAGTATTTGAAACTTATAACAGAGATATCCCCCACTCTGCTGTAACTAATATGTATAAACGGGTAGAAATATTAGGTAAGGGGTTAATATACATTATATATGTGTATATATAAAATTTACTTGGCTGGGCAGTGATAGATAGTTCATGCCTTTAATCTCAGCATGTGGGAGGCAAATGCAGGGGGATGTCTATGAGTTCAAGGGCACTCTGGTCTACAGTCAGTTCTAGAACAGCCAGGGCTACACAGAGAAGCCCTGTCTCAAAAAACAAAAATTATTTTTGTTTATGTGCGAATGCCTAAGTGTATGCCTGTGCCCCATGTGTGCACCAGTAACTAAGGAGTCCAGAAGAAATGTGTGGGATCATCTAGAGTGGAAGTTAAAAGCAGTTGTGCATTTCTGTTTTGGGTGCTGAGAAGTGAACTCAGATCCTCTGCAGGAGCAGGAAGTTCTCTTAACCGCTAACCCAGCACCTCAGCTGCACTTTTTAAAATGGGATCTCACTTGTGTAGCCCTGGCTGTTTTGAAACTTGTTAACTAGAGCAGGCTGGTCTGGAGGGAACTCACAGAGGTCTGCCTGTCTCTTCCTACTAGGAGCTGGGACTGAGGGCCTGAGCTACCACCCACCACTGCCGGCTTGAATACATTCTTAATCCCTTTCAGATGAGAGCTGTTTTGTGTTGACAACTACTATATGTTCTAATGTTATTAGAAAAGACTCTTCTGCATTCTTTTTGTGGAATTTCTTCTTAAATTTTTATTAATGCTACATTTATTTCTCTGTGTGGGAACGAATGCCATGTCAAAATTAGAGGACAACTTGCAAGAGATGGTTCTCACCAACAAGTGGGTCCCAGAGACCGAAGTCAGACTGTCAATTTTGAGACAAACACCTTTACCTGAGTCGCTATCTTTCTGGCTGTCAGACTGTATCTTATAAATGTAATTAGTGGATAGGAAGAATCCAATTTTTCCCCTTTTGTCTCTCTTTTTAAAAAATGAACTGACAAATTGTTTTCACGAAGAAAGACCCCAGTATTCGATAACTGCTTTTAAAGAAGCTAACGGGGGGGGGGGGGTGATAGGATGGGGGATGCTCAGTGGCAGAATGTGTGCTTTGCACGTTCAAGGTCTCGGATTAAATCTGCAGCAAAAATAAACCAACCCTAAAAGTTAAAAGGGGGACTCTAGTATACTTACCTGTGAGAAGGTGGATAGTTGTCCTGAGGGTTTTCCTGGGTTCAGAAAATGCGAAATATAATGAGCTAGGGTGAATTTACTTGTGACAGGTGGGTTGACGACGGGAACGCATTTGTTTTGAACCAGAAAGCCTGGACTCTAAACTCAATTGTGCCACTCTGTGACCTTCATAGGTTGCACCTTATCTCTGGGCTTGTTTTTTGTCTCATGTTTTAAGTTTTTCACAATTTTCGGACCAAGCTTCCAGTTCCCTCTGCGCTGGTGACCCACTTGCACAAGAACCTGCAGAACCCTCAATCCGGAAGCCCCAACTAATCGCTCACCGACACTACCGGTCGGCGGGACTAAAGAGTCAGACGCACTCAAAGACTCACTTCCGCCGTGACGTCAGGGGCGCGGAGACGTCGATCCGCAGGCTGCAGGCCCGTGACTTGGCACTGCGACTGCCCATGCGCCAAGCTCGCGTGAGGTTAAGTAGGCGGGGCCCTGGAGGAGGCGTGGCCCACCCTGACTTGTCTCGTGCTTACTGGGCCTGCGGCAGCGCGCGAGGCTCGTGGGCGGTGCTGGGCGGTGCTGGGCGGGGCCCTAAGCCGAGATCTCTGGGAGGCTCGGCCGGGTGTTTGGCTGCTGAGGTCGTCTAGGGTGAGGGGTCGCGCCGGAAGTGACTGTGCGGCGCGCCTCGGTGTTGGTAGGATCTTGCGGGTGGAGTTTAGTCATTCTAGGGGGCGCGGCACGGCTGGGCGTTCTTCACGGCCCCCTGCAGCAACCATGGCGAAAGGGCGATCGCAGACCGGGGCGCTGCACTCGACCCCGGCGGGGGACCGGGCAACGGGGACGCGCGGATCTGTCACGCCAGGCAGCAGAGACCACCTGAAGGGTGAGTGGACCCGCGGCCCGGAGCGGAGGCTACTCCAAAGGCAGGAGAGGAGAGTACCCCTGCAGGTGTCAGCTCCCAAGGACCGCAGCAGAAGGGTGTACTTGGTGAGGGGACCGCAGGACAGAGGGTCAGACTCCTAATAAATACTTTCTTAAAACACTTCAGTTAAAAGAAGCAGTGATGCTGAGTCGGTGAAGCTCAGAGAGACAATGAGGTTGGTTACCCAGGCTACCCACTTACTGGACAGGTGCTTAAGAGACGTGAGGCTTCATTGCATTGTTTTACAGATGAGCAACCTGAGAACTATGCAGGTATATGACTTGTGTAGAGTCACAGAGCCAAACTAAGGTAATGATTAAGAGCAAGGAATTGCCCTTTCAGGTGCCACTTGAAAGTGTCAAATCCTGTGCTTCCTTTTACCCTCCTTTGTAACTGACGTTTGTTTCTGTTTCTGGTTTTCTGAGACAGGGTTTCTCTGTGTAGCCCTGGCTGTATTGGAACTTGATTTGTAGACCAGGCTGGCTTCGAGCACAGAGATCCACCTGCCTCTGCCTACTGAGTGCTGGGATTAAAGGCCTATGCCACCACCTTTCAGTTTGGATTTTATTTATTTATTTTTAAAAGACAGGTTCTGGGGCTCGTCACGGTAGTGTACACACCTTTAATCTCAGCCCTTAGGAGGCAGAGGCAGGTGGATCTCTCTTAGTTCGAGGCCAGCCTAGCCTACAAAATGAGTTCCAGGACAGCCAAAGCAGTTAAACAAAGAAGAAATTCTGTTTCAAAACAAAGGCCGGAGGTCTAGCAATGTAGGTCAGGGTGGCCTAGAGTTCACAGAAGCACCAGCCTCAGTTTAAGGAGTATGAAACCAGGCAGAGCTGGATTTGTAACTTTGAAAAACTCAGTATTTGAATTAAACAAGAATAGTAATAATAGTATGGGCTTAATCATTGGTGGGTGGTGTAAACAAAACAGCTCACATAAACTTGGCTTCTATGAAATGGAGGATAAATAAATGTTAAAAATTACTGAGGAGATTCATTCAAAAGTTTTTTTCTACTAAACCATTTTAAGAATTTCTTGGATCTTTAAATATAATAAGTACAGAAAGGGAGTGCTTTGATTTTTGTCGTGGCCTAAACTTATCCATTGCTTTTCAGTAGCTGAAATGGTTACATTCTTTTAAGTGCTTTTGAAACTCAGTTATCTGAGGTGATCAGAACAAATGGCCATTAAGCTGCTTGCAGCTCACTAACTGCTGTCTTCCTCCACCACTAATGGCCAGAACAGTGGTCTTGTAAAAAGTTGTAGTGGACAGGCTAGAAATATGGCTCAGTGGTTAAACACACTGGAAGCTCTTGCAGAGGACCCTGGTTCAATTCTCAGCACCTACATGTCAGCTCATTACCATCTGTAACTCCAGTTCCAGAAGATCTATCACCATCTACTGGGTAAAGTGCACCCCCACACATACAAATAATAAATCTTAAAAAAAAAATAATACACAGTGGAAATGTGTTCTCAGCTGATTTTAAATGTGTGTTATAGTCTTAATTTGGATATATAGGTTTATATATAGGTTTATGTATTTGCATATAGACTGTGAAGATAAATAATTTTGTATATATGAAAAAACTCTAGGAACAAATTGTTGCTAAAGCCTAAGTCCACTTTAAATGAAGGGAACACTGTTCTGAAGATTCAGATGTGGAGAGTGAGAATATTTCAAGCTCTAGGTTTCTTGCAGGAGTAAACCTAACAGGACAAGCCTAAGTAACTGTCCTTTGGCTTGAGATAGTCTTCAGATTGTGAGTTGTGTGAGTTTGCTTGTTTTGTTATTGTTGTTTGCTTGAGTTACTGGATAATAATAATCATACTTCAAAACTTGCGAGTTCCTTTATGGTAGTTTCTTTTATCAAATGACTTGCAAACTACACACACATAAGCCAAAGGATAGGTGGGAAGATGTGCCCTCTACGAAAAGTGGGGTTTAGATAAGTCTAGGAAAGGGAAGGGGATTCTGAGCTAGGGGAAACAGTAGATTTAGTGTCACCCTCTTTATATGTGTCAGTAAAGAAGTTGGTTTGTCACCAATGGTTGGAGTTTCTGTTGGGTGGTAGGAGATTAGGTTAGCCTATTTGACCTCGTGTCAGGTTATGCTAGGCAAAAAATAGTTTTTAAAGAAACTTTATTAATGCCTCATTTTTTTTTTCTTTTTTCCCCCTTCTACCCTTTCCTAATGTTAGGAATTTTCTTAGTAACAAAAGATTACGTGCCCCTCTTATGTGATAGAATTAGTTTACTTAGTATTCTGCTGTGGTGGTGTTATTAGTCATTAGTTAGCAACTAATTTTCTAGGATTGGAAAAAGAATTTTTACTGATTGTGGATAGCAACTTGCCATTCCAAAAAAAAAAGGGGGGGGGGCAAAGAAGTAAAGATTCCAAAAACCTTTGATTGAAAAAAATCTTCTAAATTCTGTATCACTTTAGTGTATGTTTTTTGTTTGCTTTTAAGATAGAGTCTCACCATGTATCCCAAGCTGACGTGGAGGTCCTTCTGCCTCAATTCCCGAGTACTGAGATTCCCCAGAATGGGCCACTCTATACCAGGCCATGACACTTTTTGTCTTACAGTATAGACCAGGCCTAAACCAGGCTAGGTTTCATCTTTTGGAAGTCCAGTACTGAGATTGCAGACAAGTGCCACCATCAGTGACCTTTGTGTGTATGAGGTTTTATTTTTTTTTTCTTTCCTTTTTTTCTTGTTTTGAGGTGCCTGCATGAGTGTGTGCATGTCTGTGGGTGTTTATGCTTGGGAGATGGATACAGGAAGATCAGAAGTTCAAGATCACCTTTGATTACAATTTTGAGTTGGAGGCCAGCCTGGTCTACATGAAACCATCTCAAAAAAACAGAAAACATGGAGGTACAATATGGTTAATTTTTATTTTTTGAGCCTTTGTTTATTTGTTTATTTATTTATGGAGAGGGAATCTATGTAGACCAGGCTGACCTCAAACTTAGATCCATCTGTTTCTACCTCTTGTGTGCTGAGGCTATATTAAGATGTTGATGAATAGAAAGAATTCATAGAGCAGAATCTAGAAGGAAGTTTGTTAACTTTTAACAAAAAGATAAGGATAAGACCTAGGAAGGTGATTTTGTGATAGACTTGAGATAGAATGGGGGGTGGTTCACTAAGAGGCAGGGTCCTTGGGTACAGGGATCAGTGATAACCCAGATTGAAGCAGGCAAAGTATATGGACTTGTCCGTTGACAAAGCATGACTCTTTCTCAAGTAGTACCTTTGACCTGGGAGAAAGCTGGAAAGGCAGATAGTTGGATAAAAGTGTGATAATATTAGATAATAATATTAAGGAGCATAATGGAAGTATTGGGAAGATTTAGAAGCTAATGCATTTCATGTGCAGACATAGTGGTTACCAGAGCTAAAGCACAGCCATCTAAAATAGTTGTACAAAGATACTAATGTAGTATGTATGGTACAGATTCAGATGAAAATTATAGAAACAAGATTTATAATTGAATTATGCTCAGAATTATAAATAGATTGCATGTCAGTCTTTAGGTTTACTAGGATTATGCAGAAGCATCATGAGATCATAATTATCAGCAATGCTTACTATGTGTGGAAGTAAAGCCTCAGAATTTAATGTCACATGTATATGCACCTTATGCACCTTTTCCATGTTTTCTTACTTTGATGGTGAACATAATAATGGCTGATACAGGTGGAGGTGGCTCAGTTTCAGACAGCAAATAGATATCAAGTTAAACCTTAGAAGCTATATCACTGTCAAACAAATAGCAGGTAGATGTGTAATCAAAACTCTGGCAAGTTAGTACTCTGTATTCCAGTTAGCTATTTCTGAAACATGTCCCAGTTGATCCCCAACTTAGGACTGGTGAATTCTTAGTGCAGAGGGAAAAAAATGAATTTTTCAGACAATATAACAAATGGCTTAAGTTTTAACTTTAAAGATGACCACATGCCTTTAATCCCAGAGCAGCAGTATGTCCCAGAGGAAAAATATTTCAAAGTTAAAAGTCTAAGTCCTTAAAATGTATTTAGGAACATACAGTACAGGTTAGAAGGTTCTTTCTCCATCTTTTAATCTTCAACTAAAAATTGCCTTTATCGTGTTCACTAAGTGATCTGGCCTTCCTATGAAATCTTTAAGCCCATTCGGATTCATATTCTTTATGGTGATGATGCCTACTTCTTGGAAGCAGAAGTTGAACATAGCAGATGCCCAGCATACAGAGAAGTATATGTATTTCAGTCTGTGACTTATATAAAATTATCAGGAATGGAAAGAAGATCAACCGTTTGTTCTTAGAAATCATTTTTTATGTCCACAAATGCTTTCACAGTGAAAACTAATTTATTAATAGTTTTTATTTTATTTTGTTAATGTTAAATTACATTACTATTGCCTAATCCCAGCAGTAGGGAGGCAAATGCAGGTGGATCTCTGTGAGGCCATCCTGGTCTACAGAGGAAGGCAGAGAACAGCCAGGACTACACAGAGATCCTGTCTGGAAGAACATGGAAGAACACAAGCAAAACCAAAAACTACATTACCATTAAGTACTCTTCTAGATGATAGAAGCTAAAGCTTTAGGCTGGGACAAATTAATTCTAGATTGGGTTAAAAAGTATTCATATTTATTTATTTATTTGTTTTTCTGTTTGTTTATTGGCAGGCAGGTGGGGCATGTGTATATGTGTCAGAACACAATATTCCAAAGCACACATGTGGAAGTCGGAGGACAGTTTGCAGGAGTCTGATCCATCATTCCATTTTTGTGGGTGTCAGGGATGGAGTTCAGGTGTCTGTCTGGTTTGGTGGCAAGTGTCTTTACCTGCTGAGCCACCTCCTCAGCTCTTCAGATAGATTTAAAAATAGTGTGTCTTTAAGAGACAACAAACATGATAAAAAGACTAGTTACATGTATAACATGTCTTTGCTTTGCTGACAGTCATTGAAAACTGTTGTTCTAAACTTAGTATTTATGTATTATATATTCTTCTTATGAATCTTTTTTTTTTTGGTTTGTTGAGACGGGGTTTCAGGAGTTTTCTGTATAGCCTTGGCTGTCCTGGTACTTGGCTCTGTAGACTAGGCTGTCCTTGAATTCAGAGATTTACCTGCCTCTGCCTCGGCCAATGCTGGGATTAAAGGTGTGGGCTATCAGCCTGCCCCTCCTATTTATATTCTAAGACTACTCTTCTATTTGATAAGAAAACCAGTTAGCCTAATGAAAAAAGGTGTTTTTTTTGTTTTTGTTTTTGTTTTTTTTGAGGCGGGTCTCCTTGTGTAGTCCAGGTTTGTCCTGCCTCAGATTCCTAATTGTTGGGATTACTTAGGTGTCTGCTACCTTGCCTAGTCTTCTGTCCTATTAACAAAAGCTACATTTTTTTAAATTGAGTTGGTTTTAATACATACTGATGTTTTTGTAACTTGTTTTGTGTATTGTATGTATGGTGCATGCATCTGAGTGGGTAGGTATGAGCATTTAGGCGCGTACATGCAGAGCCCAGAACAGAAAGGGGTCTTTACTGCTTTCTGCCTTACTGCCCTAAGATAGAATCCCCTTTATTGACCATGAAACTTCCCTTTGAGCTAGGCTGGCTAGATGTGAATCTAGGGATTTGACATGTTTGCAGTATATGCACTCTTACTCATCTACACATTTTTCCTAGCTCCATAACAACTTTTTTATTTTTAAAGGTTTATATTTCTGTGTGTTTGGTTGCGTGTATATAAATATGCCCCATGTAGCACTGCCTGTGGAAGCTAGAGGAGGGTACCGGATTCCCTGGGTGGTTGTGAGCCATCATATGTGTGTGCTAAGAACTGAACTTTTGAGAACATTGAGCTGCTTCACCAGCCTCTGAGCTCCATAGCTATTGATTCCTGAGACAGAGGTCTTGTTATCTATCCCAGGCTAGCCTCCATTGCACTGTTTATCCTCAGGCTGGCCTCAGACTTTTGAGAGTTGGGTTTACAGGTTTGACCTTTCATGCCAAGAGTAGTTTATGTATGTGTGTGTGTGGTATGTGCATGTTTATGTGGGTGTATTTATGTAGAGGCCAGAGGACAATAATGTCAGAAATATTCTCCAACTTTTTTTTTTTTTTTTTTTGAGGTGGGGCCTTATTCTGTAACTCTGGTTGTCCTTGAATTGTGTAGATGAGGTTGGCCTTAAATTCAAATTAAAAGAGACCTACTTGCCTCCTTTGAACACTGGGAGATGGTTCTTATAGCAGTTGAAGTAATTGCTTTAATGTTGTGGTTTTAGTATGAACAGGTTTTGGGGGGGAAGGAATTAAGGAAGTTATTAGTTGACTTGAAATACAATTTATTTTAATTACACTTTTTTTCTTCTTTCAGACAAGCCTTGTGCAGAAGCTGGGTCAGCAAGAATGTCTCTCCTTATACTGGTGTCCATTTTCTTATGTGCTGCTTTCGTTATGTTTTTGGTATATAAAAATTTTCCTCAGCTTAGTGAGTAAGTATGCAACAAAAGAAACTAAAAATGTTTATATATTTTAGAGGTGAAGTAAATTAAAAGCTGAATTTCCTTTAGCAACAAAATTATTACCATGTACTAGCTTTCATGGATTATGGCTGTCCATGAGCACTGTTATATCAGGTTTCTACCTTCCTATTGGGCGAATTCTATTTGATATTATTAATAAAAACTGGAGCCAGATATTGGGGAAAAGCTGAAATATCAGAGAGATGGGACACTACAGCCAGTTCTCACCAACTCCTCAGGCTTGTATCCCAAATCTTCAGACTGCAAGTCTCCCTGACCCCCCAAAACGAAAGTGGCAGACCAAGCAAAGCAGTCCAGCCTCCTCCAGCCTTATCTTTCTTTCTCTGCCCAGCTATCTCACTTTCTGATACATCTTTCCTAGTGCTAGGATTAAAATTTTCCTAAGTACTGGGAGCAAGGGCGTAGGATCACAAGTGCTGGGATAAAGGTGTGTGCCAATTCCTGGTGCTGCTAGGCCTTGAACTCACTGAGGTATCTCTGCCTCCAGAGTGAAGGGATCAAAGGCATGGGTCACCACTCCATGACCTTCATGCCTTGACTCTGTGGGTGATTCTGTCCTCTGATGTTTCAGACTATTTTTATTAAATATACAGTATATCACCACACTGTTCTGCCCTTTTGTTTTTTAGACAGATTGTCTTATCACCCCTTTGGTTTAAACTCCCTGGTTTTACAGAAAAATGACCTTGAACCTCTAGTTCTGCTGTCTCTGTCTCCCTGGTCTGAGGTTGTAGGCATGTGCCCATTCCACATAATCCTGCAGGGTTTCCTTCATGTTAGGCAAGCAGTCTACCAACTGAGATATGCACCTCCCCCAGGCCTACTTCCTTTCTTTGTTTTCTTCTCTTCCTTCCTTCCCTCTCTCCCTCCACTCATCCCTCCCCAAATTAGATTTTATTAAGAAAAGGATAGGACAAGTGTGGTGGCACAAGCTTTTATTCCCAGAACTCCAGGGACAGAGGTTGAAGGGTTATCAGAAGTTTCTCAAGCTAGAAAATTGCTTTGACTCTTGATTATTTTTCCTGTGGAACACTTTTTTAGTATCCCCAATTAAGAAATCATCTTTCTAGGGGCTTTTTTTTCAAACATGATTACTAGAAGACATTAATATGTGCGTGTATTGTTATTTGTTATTGATTTTTATGAGACAGGGTTTTTCTGTGTGGTCTTGGTTGTCCTGGAACTCACTTTGCAGACCAGGCTGGCCTTAAACTCAGAGATATACGTGCCTCTGCCTCCCAAGTGCTAGAATTAAAGATGCACACAACCACTTCCCAGCTAATTTGTATATGTATATTTGTTGAGTAAATTGTTCTTATATAGCTTAAACTGGCCTTGAATTTAACACCTCTTGAGTTCTAGGGTTGTAGGTGTTTTCTACCATGCCCAGTAAGCTCTTTATATTGTGATTCTTTATGCATATGATTTCTTTTTGAAATTTTGAAATTTTCTTTGTGTGTGAGTTGAGAGTGTATGTATATCTATGCATATAAGTTTTTGAAGCAGAAATTTTTACTAAAGACATTTTAAACAGGTCTTACATACAGTATTAATAGAGACTCTTAGGAAGAAAATAACATATTCATGTGAGCTTCTCAAAGGAGAATTGCCTGCCTGCTTGTATTGTTAAGCAAATATGCAAATATTAATATTTTTGAAACAGCGTATTCATCCATTCATACATCCATGATTCTTTCTGGCTTTTGATAAAGGAATAGTAAATAAAGAGCTTACTTAAGGTAATCTTTACTTCCAACCTGAGTAATAACATACTTGTAGAAAATAATATTTTTCTATACATTTGTTTGTGTATGTGCATACTTCTGTAGAGACTTTCTAGTTTTAAATTTCATCAACAAGAAGCTGGTTTAGATAGGTTTTTTTATAGTACTTAAGAAAGGTAGCTACTCAGCTAGCACCTAGAAAGCTAGCTACTCAGTCTGAATCAGCAACATCAGTAGATCCATAAGCTCTAGATTAGCTTGAGCATCAAAGATACACAGATAGATAGATAGATAGATAGATAGATAGATAGATAGATAGATAGATAGATAGATAGATAGATTTATTTCTGTCATTCTAGGGAAAAGTGTCCAGCCAAAGAAAACTCACCCTGGCTCTGGACCCAGAGCCAGTGAAAGAAACCCATCCTGAATATAAGACCTGAGCCAGTGAAAGAAATACTTACCCCTGAACTCATAACCAAAAGGAAATGTGCCCTGACTCTGAAACCAGCACCAAATAAATGTTTTTAATGTTTGGTTTGTATCATGTTGAACTTTAGTTTGTATGTGTATATATTTGCAGGCTGTTAAATCTAAAAAAAATGTAAATTTGTCCTTATGTATCAGTTGCTTGCATCATTTTGACTTAAAACTCCATGTTTTGAATTTGACTTTAGTTTTTATCATGTGATTCTGGTTTTTAAATTTTTTTACATTATTAATTTTATTTCTTTAGAGAAGAAAGAGTGAATATGAAGGTTCCAAGAGATATGGATGATGCCAAGGCTCTAGGAAAAGTTCTCTCCAAATATAAGGACACTTTTTATGTACAAGTATTGGTCGCTTATTTTGCTACTTATATTTTGTATCCTTTTATCTGAAAAATGTTTTCTAATTTGTCCAAGATAAGGTTCTAAAGGTCTACTGTTTATAATAGTGATTGCTTTCCTTTTAAAATGTTAATTCAGGGGCCAGTGAGATGGTTTAGCAAGTAAAGGTACATGCTGCCTATCAGGCATGTCCTGGTTTTGATTCCTAGGACCACAGGGTCCAAACTCTTAATATATAAAGGTGTACATTTTAAATTGAGTAAATAGGGAGAGATTTGATCTTTTGCATATAACAAAGATTTCATCTTACTAGCAGGGCCGGATGAGCCATGTAGGCACATGAGAAAAAGTAACACCTGGATTAATTTTACTTCCATGTTGTACTTGAGTCTATGTGTCAGATAGTTTTATCATTTCAAATGTAATTCATGTGAATGCTAGTGTGTGCTGGGATTGAGCTAGGACCTTCAGTGCATTGAGTACTTGCTTTATTATTTAGCGTAGCTTCTAAAAATTATTGATGAGATATTTGATTTTCTCTCTCTGGTTTTTGATTTTTTGTTAGTTGATTGTTGTGTTTTGTTTGAGATAGGGTTAATTGTATAGTCATGGCCGACCTGAAACTTGTATGTAGACCAGGTTGCCCTCAAACTGCTTTGGTGTATGCTACCTACCTGGCCCTCTTTCTGTACTATTTCTCTGAAATGTGCTTTGTATCTTATACTCATATTTCAACTCAGACTTGCCACTTATCAGTGTCTCTTAGTAGTCATATAGCTCCCATAGTCTCATATTTATATCTAAAAAAATTCGGAGTGTGTGTGTCTCTCTCTTGTGTTTTTTGTTTGTTTTGTTTTTTTTTAAAGACAGGCTCATATGTAATCCAGGCTGCACTTAACCTTGTTATGTAGCCAGTAATGACAGTGAACCCTTTATCCTCTGAATCTGCCTCCTTAGATGTTAGAATTCCATGCATTTGCTACCATGCTTGGCTATTTATTTTATTTTTTGGCTACAATTTCTAAAGTTTTATTTTAATCCTAGTGTTCATTTAACCAGTTTTTTTGTTTAAAGTAGTAAGTACATACTATATACATATATATATATATATATATTAGGTGTGAGTATTGAGTATTAAAAAGGCAAGTTATTAAGCATCCGGACTAGTAGAGAATGTTAGGTAGAGAGATACACAGCATTTGTTAGTACTGTTAACCAGCACAGTTTGCATTAACTAATACTCCTTTAGTCTCAGCACTAGGGACCAGAGGCAGGTGGGTCTCTTTTGAATTTGAGTCTAAACTGGTTTACAAAGAAAGCTTCAGGCCAGCAAGGGGCTACAAAATGAGACTGTCTCAAAAACAACAAAACAACCCCCCCCAAACGAAGAAGATAGTATTGAATACTTTTTTTTTTGGCTGAGCTGCCTAATTTGTTTCTGCCCAGTGTCTTTTGGATGTTTGTCCTGGATTTCCTCTTAGCATAATCTTACCAACATTGTGCTTATCTCCTTGCTGAAGTTTTGCATTATCGGTAGGCAGTTAGCTTGCTCAGAGCTGGAGGTAGTCATTGTCCTTTACTACAAGTCGGGTATTCCTAGTCCTCAACTAATATCCACAATCTCCAAATTATGCAACTTGTTTTAGTGCAGATATGTTACCATGAATAGAAATACTCACCAGAGCTCTTTGGGGCAGGTTTTAGTCCAACACAAAGTAGCAATACTACAGAAAATTACTTTTGGGTTATTAACATAATTTTTATACTATAATTTTTCACAGATGTTGAGTTTACCTTGTGAAAATTCCGTTTCATTATGTTTAATCCTTAACTTAGAAGTTAACAGTTTGCAAACATTTGCTATTCCAGGTTCCATATTCCTCAGTATACTCTCCGGGTTCCTTTACCCCTTTCCACTAGCCTTATTCCTTGTCTGTTTGGTAAGTATGTGAAATGAATAAATAGAACACTGAGCCTGCCAGTCTGTGTCATCTCATAATCTTCAATTTTCTAGGAGTTGGTGCTACTTCAGCAACAGCTAATCAACAGGAGTGTGCTTCCTGTTAAGTCTCATAAGGAGCTGTTAAAAGTTTGGTTTTCCTAGAAGGAGCTACTATAGACAGACTTGGAATGACAGGACCTTTCTTCTCTGTTGGTTTTTGCAGTTCTGATGGACTAAGAGTGTGGGGGGATACAGTGAGTCCCTGCGCTGGAAGTAGTGTCTTTATGGCTACGGGGGAGGGTGGGAAGGGCTCTTACTCTTTTTAAGACAGGGTTTCTCTGTGTAACAGGGCCTGTTTGTCCTGGAACTTGCTTTGTAGACCAGGCTGGCCTCAGACTCAGAGATCTGCCTTGCCTGCTTCTGCATTCTGATTGGAATGCTGGGATTAATGGCTTGTGCCACCACACCCAGATAAGCTACTGGATATGGTCACAAAGTTACAGTTTGAGAAAGGAGTAGATCAAATGGGTTCTTATTCTCAAAGTAAGAGATGTGATACAGACTACTCTGTCTGATCCTGAAGGAGGTCAACCAAGTCAATACATCTACAGGAATGTGATGTGGAGATACAAAGCACATAGGTGTTTTTTGTGTTTTTATTTCCCCCAGTGTTCTGGACTCGGTGCCTCGTTCTGCTACATGCTTTCCTATTTAGTTGGAAGACCTGTTGTATACAAATACCTAACAGAGAAAGCAGTGAAATGGTCACAGCAGGTAGGCATGTTTTTTGGTTTTATTTCTTTGTGGTTCTTTGGTTTTGTCATCATTATTTGCTCTTTGAGAATTTCATGCAGTGTATTTTGATTATATCCACACATGCCCATTTTCTTACTATGTAGCCCTGGCAGGCCTAGAACTCAGTTTGTAGCCTCAGATTTAATTGTGATATCTGCCTACCTCTGCCTCTAAGAGAGTGCTTAAAGAATTAAAGGCTTGGGCTACCACTCCTATAAGAAGTTATTTTAAAGCATGTGATGGTTGGTTTAAATTGTTGGACCCTACACAAAGTAAAATAACCTAGGAAGAGAGGCTCAAGGAATTGTCTGGATTGGGTTGACCAGTGGGATTTTCTTAGTTGGGTTATTTGAGATGGGAAGACCCATCCTACAGGCAATCAGCACCATTTCAGGAGCTGGGTCCTTAACTCAGTGAAAAGGAGAGCAGATAAGCACTAGGCATGCATTAATTCATGGCTGTCTTTGACAATGTATCTCGATTATGTTCCCCCAAATCTGACTTTACTCTTCTCTAGTCCTTCAGTACTTACCCCACCTATAATCTCTATTACCCCTCCCCAAACTAAGTCTAATTAGTGTTACCTGAATGTTGGTGGGTATAGGGCCACCCACTGGAGCATAGGTAACCTACCAGCTCAGAAAAATGACCCCTTCTCTTAACAGCTTCCAACTACCAGTAACTTCTTACCTGGGGTAGAGCCTCATAAGTCCTCTCCATCCATGCCTGAATGTTTATTGGGCAATTGAACATTTAATCTTGTGAAAGTAGCCATAGCTGCTGTGATTTATGAGTACAGTGGCCATGTTATTCCCAACATCATATCACAGTATTCCTTCCTATCCGCCAGCTCTTAAATTCTTTCCACCCCTTTCTTCTGTGATCTTCCCTGGGACCCATTTAATCAGTTATGACTCTGCATTGCTGCCTACAGCAAAAAGAAGCTTTTTTTGGAAAGTAGCATTAATCTATAGATATGAAGATTTAGAAGGGCTTGACAACATACACATTTAGCAAGACACCAGTAGTGGGTTCCCCTCTAGTGCCTATGACCTCTAGCCATAGGCTTTGGCCATTTTATAGTGCCACAATTTGAGTTTTTTGAGATATGACATTGCTCCATTTTAATACATGTATACAATACATTTTGATCATCTCTACCTGTTATTTCTTCCCCTTGATTCCCTCTAGACTCACTTCCCAACACAACTCCCAGTTATAAGTCCTTTATTTTTGTTTTTTGAGACAGGGTTTCTCTGTATAACAGTCCTGGCTCTTACAAACAAACAAAAATAGCCTGCTTCCTCCAGCTAGACCTATTCCATAGCCTTTGATAGTCCACCAGCTAGAGACCTAGGCTTCAACACTTCAGCACGTTATAGTGATGGGGGACATTGTACAACAGGAGGGGATTTTATTTTATAAAATGTCAGAAGAGATAATAACTGGGTCTCATGGGAATAGAGATCCTTTTTCAGCCTCTTATTTTAGAGAAGAAATGAAGGTTTTGTATTTTACTTCAACTTGTGATGATGTGTTTATAAAACATCTGAAGTCTAATGGCTAGACCTCATGTTTACACTTTCAATCTGCTTCCTTTTTATTATGTGTACCAAGTATTAATTTGACATGTATATATTATTTGGAATAGCTGTTTTGTATAAGTGATTCCTAATTATAAATACAAGTAATTAGTATTTATGTTTAATGAAAAAAATTTTGTTTATTTAATTCACTCACATATTGTAATAGCATAAGATGAAGATTATGTGAAATTTTTAAAAAATTGGAAATTGAAGGCTAGCATAAATGAGTCCTTAGGATTCCTCCTTCCCCCAGAACCATAAAAATTAAAATTAGGGCTAATAAGATGCCTCAGTCTGTCAGATCATGGCTCCAAAAGCCTAACAGATTCGTTTGACCACTGGAACCTATATACAGATTAAGGGTAAAAAAATTTTTAGCTTTGTGTGTGTGTGTTTCTGGGTATTTACCCCTAGGCTTTGCACATGGAAGGCAAATGCTGTAGCATTGAGCTACAAACCCAGAAAAACAATTTGAGTAAATTGTGTTATATAATGAGAATTTAAGATATTTTAAATTAAGCAACTTACTTTCAATATTGGTCTTAACTTATACCTGTTCTTTTCTTATGACAGGTGGAGCGTCATAGAGAACATCTTATTAACTACATTATATTTTTGAGAATCACACCATTTTTGCCTAATTGGTTTATTAATATTACGTCTCCTGTGATAAATGTCCCATTGAAAGTATTTTTTATTGGCACTTTTCTAGGTAAGACTTCTGATCAATATGATATGATATGATAGCTCATCGTGTGCATGCCCAACTGTCCAGCTGGTCTAGATTGCCTGCTGTGTGTAAAATCACTAGTACCATATATAACTCTTGGACACAAAGCCTGGCCTAGATAAATAGCTTGTTCAGTGTGTTAAAATGTGCTACCTCTGTAAAGAATGAACACTTTTACTATATGTGGTGATATATTGTATATTTAATTAAAACATTATTTTAGTAACCTGAGATTAAGCAGAAACCCCTTACCACCTGTTTTTTGTTTTGTTTCTTTTTTCTTTTTTTCTTGGTGACTAGACCTCAAATCTGGGGCTTGTATATGCGAATCAGTAGCTCTGTGTCACCAGCCACATCCTTAGCCCAGTGAGAACTTTTTATGTGCACCTAGACTCTAGCCCACTTGTCCTTTCTTCCTTTGCCAGCTGAACCCTGTTAGATCTTAGGGCCATGAGCTTTTTTGGATAAACACTCTTCTTATGAGCCTGGACTGCATGTTCCCTGTGAGCATCCCAGGCTCCAGGTCCCTCTGGCTTCCGGAAGACTTAGTGGGTGATGACTAATAACTGGCTAAAGACAGCTTTTTCTTAGTACTTTCTGAGCTGCACAAACTTTGCTATGTTCCCAGCCTAAACTTTTTTTTTTTTTTTTTCTGTTTTTTCAAGGCAGGGTTCTAACAGTACTAGCTGTGTAGACCAGGCTGGCCTCAGGCTCACTGAGATTCTCCTGCCTCTTCCTTCCTAGTGCTGGCAGTAAAGGTGTGTGCAACCACCACTTAGCTCTTTTTTTTCCTTAAGTTTTTTTTTTTTTTTAAACTCTATTGTCTATCTCAGTAGACAGAAACATTTAGTTTCTCTTTTTGAACTTTTACCTTTGCTTTCTAATCAAATGTTGAAATCCAGTTTATTACAGGTATTATCAGAAGTCTAGGAAAAACAAGATCAACAAATATCAAGGGATTTATAACAGGTTTTGAAATTAATAAGTGGACATAATTTATTTAGGGGAGTTGAGTGCTTGCTTGAGTACAGTACACAAGGCCTGGGCTTTATTTCCAGAACTCAAAAAAAAAAAAAAACAAAACCAAAGACCTTCTAAATTTTTGTGAATTCTGCCTTTATTTAGAAAGACTGCTGTATTTCTTTGCAGTTTGCATTTTGAATTGCTTAGATTCAGCATGTAGGGCTTTCGTGTATTGAATTTTTGTTAAAGTTTAATACTTAGGAGTTCTGGTTTTTGTTTTAACTATGTATCTGAGTGAGAGAGTATTCATGTGAGTGTAGGTACCTGTGGAGGTCAGAGGCATCAGATCTCAATGGAGCTGGAGTTCCAGCTGTTTGTGGGCCATCCCTCATGGAACCAAGCTGTGATCTGCAAGAGCAGCAAACATTCTTAACCACTGAGCCATCTCTCCAGCCCCTTGCATTTACTGTTATAAACTGTTGTGTCTGCTCAGACTTTAAGTATCAGCTCACCTTCTGCTATTTTTGTGTCTGATTTAGAGGTAGAACTTAAACCCCAGACCTTTTGTGTGCTTGGATAGCCCTCTACCACTGGGTTACATTTCTAACCCTTATTATTTTAATTTTAAAGTCTGTTCTGCATGATATGTTTGGTCTAGTTTTGTGGAGAGTTGGAGGTACAGGCAGTACATGGACTTGAACCTAGGGCTTTCTGCATGCTAGACAAGTAATGTGCCCTTGACTGAGACCCCTGCTCTCTTGTTTTCCTTGTTTTTTTTTCTCTTTTCCTTTGAGAGAGATTACTTAGGCAAAGTTGATCTCGCATGGCTTTCCTGCCTCCGTCTCTCGTGGTAACTGGAATTATAGGATTGACTAACCTTTAAAACATACTAAAGTGGGGAAGTTATTCTCTGGATGACTTTATTTCTGTTTTTGTTTTTTGTTTTCATTTGCCTTTTCAGATTTTTTTCTGGCTTTTAAAAAAGTCGTTATCCTTAGAAGGTGACTGTGGAACAGTGAATTACTTTTGGTGGACTACACTTATGGAGCTTGAAGTTTTCTACCCACTGAGCTAGCCCTTCTTGTACTTTGGCACACTTTATATTGCGTGAACAACAGGAAGAGGCTTGATCATGTTGCATATAACAGATTTTATTTTACTAGCACAGGGCTATTAGAACTAGATGAACCAGCAGGCAGATGAGAAAAAGCAACACCGAAAGTTATTTTTATCTAATATTGTACTTGAATCTATGTATCAGATAATTTTACTATTTTATATTATAATTTATGTAAATTCTGGTGTATACTGGAATTGTATACTGGTGTATACTGGTGTATACTGGCCCTCACTGGCCCTCCTGAGTTCTAAATATCTGCTTTTAAATTCTTAATTCTTTCTTCAAAATGCAAAAAGCTGTGTTCCTAAAAGACAATATATGCATATAGAAATTTAATTTGTAAAATGTGATTGGGGGGACCTGGAGGGATGGCTCAGTGCTTAAGAGTACTTGCTCTTATGGAGAACTTGGGTTCAGTTCCCAGTATCCATATAGAGGCTCATACTTGTCTATACCTCTAGTTCTGGGGATCTGATGCCTTCTTCTGGCCTCCATGGACACTGGTGCACTCATACCTGTGAGCAAAACACATATACATATGAAAAAATATGAGAAAAGATGGGGGTTTTTACTTTATTTGACAGGCTGCCAGTGCCACTCCCTCACTGTTTCTGTTTTTATTGTAGGTGTCGCACCTCCCTCTTTTGTAGCAATTAAAGCAGGAACAACTCTGTATCAGCTTACGACAGCAGGGGAAGCCGTTTCCTGGAACTCAGTATTTATTCTAATGATTTTGGCCCTTCTTTCTATTCTTCCAGCCATCTTCCAAAAAAAACTAAAACAGAAATTTGAGTAAAACTCATAGGTTTTTCTTTACCACCACCACCACCACCATCATCATCATCTCAGGATTAGCAGGTGTATCCATTTTATGTTTTGAATCACCTCTTCAGTAACCTAAAGAGGGATTTGTAAAGTAAAATGTCCATAAGACAGATAAAATAATGCATTTATTTGGCGAGGGAGAACAGAAATTGTTATAGTATGGGAAGTGTTATCCTCAGATTTGTGGATCTTACACAGTACTGTTCCAAGATACCATTCATGTGGCTTGGTCTGGAGTTCTTACTGAATGAATTGTTTTTGTTTTTTCTTTTCTGGCTAATAAGTAAGATAATGAACAGTGACACATACGTGTGACCCCAGCTGCTCAGGAGACTAGGGCGAGAGGATTGCCAGTTTGAGACCAGTTTGAGACCAGTTTGAGCAATGCCCAATAAGGAACAGTGAAGTCAAATAAAATAAAGATTCAGTCCACAAACTGAGCACTGGAAGCAAACAGGAGGTTTTAATTTCCTTCTCTTTTCAGACAGCACTTTCCATAGGCTGTGAATGTAGCAAGGGGGAGCATTTAGTTTTCCTTATAGATTTTTATCATGGATTAGTCTGATAATTTAAATTCTGGACAGCTTGTTTTCATCTTTTTTCTAGGTTTTACAGTATTTCCACCATACATATATAAAATGAGAATTATATGCCTGTATCATATTGGTGTTGATAATGTATATTCAGATAATAATATTTTGTTACAGTGTCTTTATTATCTCAGAGGGGTTCTAAAAATAAGTACTCGAAGCATATAGTTTTTAGACATTATTTTATACTGAAACATCTGGCAGAAGCATTAGTGGCTAAATCTAGTTTATTTGTTCCAATGACTGTAAATTTTGCCTCATTAATATGTCTGCTCATTAAAGAGTGCATTGTGTAATTACCTTTTATGCAGGATACATCTGTGCAATTGCTCTGTTGTCTGTCCTCTGGTGACTTCCTGTTTGGGACAGCACTTGATTAGTTCTGTCCCATCTGTAGAGATTTTTCTCACTTCAAGAAGTGAAAGTGGGTGGTCTAAAGCACTCGGAAGATCCAGTTGGTGTGTTGAACAGTTGCTTTAGTGGTGCGGGAAATCTTTGTGTTTCTGTTCTTCATAGTCTAATCATCAAAGTCCATTTTTCCTGCATAATGTGGACTAATCTTTTTTGTCACAGTATTAACATGTGGATATAGTATAAATACAAGGAAAATAATATTGATCAATGGTGTAGTCTTGTGTTCTTTTGTGTGAAATTATTATGTCTAGCAAAGCTCTGATTGACCAGAGACTGACTGATAAAGATTTTGTTATTTTTACAAATGAATTAAACACATAGCTGTCTGGGACAAAGTTTACTAGTACTATTTTATAAATATCACTGAAGCTGGGCATGATAATATGCTTGCATTTGGGATTGGGAAGTAAGGGTTCAGAGTTAACCTTGGCTACACAGTGAGTTTGAGGTCAGCCTGGGCTACATATACACACACACACACATGTATACACATACAGGTGTGTATGTGGAAACTTTTATCAGGCCTTTACAAATAAATAAAGGCTTGGGTTTGTATAATAAACAGACCCTGCTGTTTATTTTGGCTTGTATATGGTGCTTAGTCTATGCTGAGAATATTCTCTCTATTCTTCCACGTATAAATTCTTTCCTTTTGTGATTTTTTTTTTTTCTGCACACAATAGGAGGTGCCACTTAAGTTGGATAAATTTTCTTCTCTCTGGCAAGAGTAACCATCGTTTTAACTTTTTATCCTTGACTGTCAGAAAAAACTTGAGAAGACAGATGAGATATAGCTCAGTGGTTTTTAGAGCACTGATTGATCTTCCAGAGGGTCCGAGTTCAATTTCCAGGAACCACATGGTGGCTCACTACTATGTGTAATGGAATCTGTTGCCCCTTCAGGCATGTAGGTGTACATGAAGGCAGAATACTCATATAAAAAGTATATAAATAAGTTTAAAAAAATCTAATAAAATAATTCTTGGGGCCAGAGAGGTAGCTTTGAGATTAAGAGCACTGGCTGCTTTTCCAGATGTCCTGAGTTCAATTCCCAGCAACCACATCAGCCACATGGTAGCTCCCCACCATCTATAATGAGATCTGGTGCCCTCTTCTGGCCTGCAGACAGAACACTGAATATGTAATAAACCTTAAATAAATAAATAGATAAACAGAGGGGGTGGAGAAATGGCTCAGCAGCTGGTAGCACTGGCTGCTCTTCCAAAGGCCTGCTTACATGGTGACTTCTGGCATGCGTGCAGGCAGAATACTTATACTTAAAAATAATTCATAAATAAAAAAGAAAACTTGAACCAAGCATGGTGACTCATACCCGGTGCTTAGAAGGCTGAGAAAAGAATATAAGGAATTAATGGACAGCTTGGGTATCTGAGGTCTTGTCTCAGGAAAACAACTCAGCAGTAGGTTATACCCCAAATACAGTGTCACCTGTGCTTGGAGCACAGGTTTGGCACAATGCCACATGTTTACTTCCGGGGCAGGGAATTGTACCCAGGGCCTTGTCCATGCTTAAGTATGCGTCCTATAACTGAGGTATGGCCGCAGCTATCTTGAAGACATTTCCTATTACTAGTCACAAGAGAGCATCCTGTTATAATGGAGAGACAAGTAGGCTGACTTGACAGTCCACAGAAGACCGTTTCCTCCTTAGTTTCTGGGTCTTTCATGGAGCTTCGTTACTTTGATTGTAAAATATCTTTGATTCTTAACACACGTAAACTAAAGTGTAGATTACTTTAGAATCTGGAGAAACATCAGTGTCATGCTTTGGATTCATTTCATCAATACATGCATTTTTTAAACAAATATTTCTTGACTAAAATAGTTTTGATTTTTGTTTGTTTTGTTTTTCAAGAGGGCGCTTCTCTGTGTAGTCCTGGCTGTCATGGAACTCTGTAGACCGGGCTGGCGTCCAACTCAGGGATCTTACCTGCCTCTGCCTACCAGGTACTGGGATCGAAGCATTCTGCACCACTGTTTTTTTCAATTTTGTTTTATTTTAAACTTGGGAATTGAACCCAGGTCTTTGTGCGTGACAGGCAAGCATTCTACCACTGAGCTATATTTGTGGTTTTCTCAAAGATTCTAACATACATTGTACCATTAAGAACAAAGAGCATAAGATTTGGGATGTAGCTTAGTTGGTGCTTACCTAGTATATTTGAAGCCCTAGGTTCAGCATCTCCATCCCCACCATAGAAAGCACCTCATATATCTGGCACACTGACACACACCTGTAGCCTAGGCACTATATAAGTCCAGCGAAAGGATCAGAAGTTCAAGGTCATTTTCGGCTTCATAGCAAGTTCTAGGTTTATGGGCTAGCCCTTGTCTCAAAAAGTAAAATATATGAATTTTAATATAATTCTTCATGAGATCTAGAGAATGGGGACTAGACTGCTCTGTCTTGGTATTGATGTCAATATCTTGGTGGTGATAAACTATATTTTTGCAAGATGTTGCCTTTGGGCAAAGTTGGGTGCATGGGCTTTTAATGTTTCTTGAACTACATATAAATCTATTAGAATTATCTCAATAAAAAGATTAGGGTGTGGTTGCACATTCACTTAATTCACTCAATAGGCAGAAGTTAGATCTTTGACTTCTAGGCTAATTAAAAGCAAAAAATTGGAGTAGGAGAGATGGCTCATTGGTTAAGTACACTGACTGCTCTTAACCCTGGTTCAATTCCCTAACACCCAGGTGTTCACATCTGAAATTCCAGTTCCAAGGCTTCTGACCCCCTCACACAGGCATACATGCAGGCAGAACACTAATGCACATAAGATAAAATTAAAATAATTTAACATTGTTAAAATTGGGAATAACTTCCCCTCCAGTGATGTTTGAATGAGTGATCCAGTTTCTCTTTTTAGCGATTGTGATCTTAAGATATCAAAAATGGAAGTAGTCCAGATGTCCTTCAATGAACAGTTTGGTTTTTTTTGTTTGTTTTTTAATATGGAACATTTCATAAATTGGGTGTCGTTCTTATGCAGGGGACTATGCTAGTCTTTATATTCCAATTTTAGTATATGTGCTGCGGAAGCAAGCACTAATGTTTTTAAAAAGAATGCAAAATTAAAGAAAATGAAGAGGAGCTGGAGCTGAATTTGGCAGCACTCAGAATCCCAGTCTTCTAGAGGCAAAAGGAATAGAAATTCAAGACCAGCCCTATCTCCAAAGCCCAAAGCAAACAAAATTCTTTTCCTTTAGCATCTCTTAATCTCTTGCCTTGAGATATAGCCCAATAGTAAAGTCTTGCCTGGGATGTCTGTTACTTCTGGGTTCAATCTCTAGAAAGCATACAGTCTGAGTAGACATTAAAGAGACCAGGTGTGACACCTGCAATGCTTGCTGTGGCTGGAGAGACACAGAGTTCAAGGCCAGCCTAGGCTAATAGCAAGAACCTGTCTGAAACACATACAGCAACTGGAAAGATGGCTCTTCTGTCTTAGGATCTCTTTGAGGATGAAAATTCAAAAGACCCATGAGATGTGAGGTTGATCTGGTCTCCAGAAAATGATGTTTGAAGAAAGGAAAGAGTAGTTGGGACTATATAGCCTAGGAGTAGTGTATTTGTCTCAAATGCATGATGCCACCCTAGGTTTAATCCCCAGACATACAGAAGAAAAAAAGTGAGGTGGGGGTCCTTTGAATGACAGTAGATGGGAAGGCTGTGTACCTAGTGACTTCAGAGAGAAGCTGGGCTTGGAACTCTTCTATTTTTCTAACTGAAGCCTAGTAACATTGCTGAGCCCCCATTCAGATTTTCTACCCTGATAGAAGTGCTGTTGAAAACATTCCGAACATGAAACCCAGAGATGTGAGTTGGGACAGTGGTGGAGTGTTCATGTCCTCAAAACTCTTAAGTTTGTCTACTTTAAATAAAGATTTGGTGAATACCTACAAGGTTTGCTTTTTGCTTGTTTTTTTTCCTGAGAAAGAGCTTCTCTGTATAACAGTCCTCATCCTTATACACTTTATATACCTATTTTGTGAGTTTCTTTTCTGAATTTGGTAACAAGGAAAACTGTAAACTTCAACCCCATCAAAGACCAGAGATATAAGTAGCTGAATAATCAGGAAGTACAGAACAACTTCCAAAACTACGGAAACAACAGAGACATCTGGCTGCCTCTGTGACACTGGAGCATCCACTTTTGGTCTGCAGTCCTAAACTATCTGACAGACTTTTCTGTGAAGCAGAAATTTTTAAAGGTCTGTCCTGTCTTGGCTAAGTATGACAGCCATCCCCTTTTGTGCCTTGTTTGTCCAATTTGGACAGGATACTGTCAGCTGTTTTGAGGCAAAGGTGATTTCTTGCCCAGTGGCTAACTTTGCTATAATGAAAGCAAACTCCATATGGAGGTTCTTTGATGCCCATCATCCTTTTTTTAGAAGCAAATTGGTGCTGCCAGGAGCAGACATGTCTCACTGTCATGAAAAGCCTTATGTTATCAAAACATTAAGATGTCATATTCTGAAGGTATCTGAAGTATTTGAAGGCTATCTAAAATATGTTTAACCATGCCTTGAAAGTATATCTACAAGACTACAAATTTGATTGTTATATATGAATAACCTATATTTTAAATTCTAAACAATTTGTAATAATAGCTTTTTAAAGACTAGAACTGTACATTACATTTTTAAGTGATCTTCATTGGCACAATACCTTAAGAGTAGGAACATATAGATAGTATGACAAAAGCTTAAATTTGTGTCAATATACAAAAATCCATACCAATGTAAAACATTTGAGATTAATAGTTGCTTTTAGTTTAAAAGTAGATTCAATAATCTACCCTTTTATTCTGTCACTTCTATATTCTTTTTTCTTTCCAGGACAAGAACCTTGAATATCTCATCTGCTTAGTTTTATCCCTGACTTTGACCAATAACTTGCAACCAACCCCAACATTCATAATCCACTGAATGACCAAAGACCACCCACCCCACCTTTTGGGAATGTGGATATTGTGTTCTTTAGACTGCTTCCTGTTGTCTGAGGGTGAAAACGTCTTTGAAGAAATTGAGATAATGGTCAAGTCCTAGGAGAGCTAGCTGTGTTATTTTTTATTTAGTCTCTCTGTAAGGGGGAAGTGTTATTTGAAATCTTGGCTGGATAGTCTGTGAGGCCGGACCATCTCAGCTAGCAGCTTTTAAGTTGCAGAATTTTTGAGGAAACTGCAACAGAGGCATTCTGAGAGGCTGGATCACCTGTTGAGCTACTCATCTTCATTGATGTCTGGTTCTTTTGTTCTGAAAAACACAAACTTTTAAAGGTAACACACACACATGCATTAACAAAAGTATGGAATTTGAATCATTTAAAGAATTCAAAGTTAATAAGGCATCGTACAAGATCAGACACCCTGTGCATTTCCCATCTTAATAAATTTATTCTTTTATATTCTTTCTTTAAAGATTTTATTATTTTTAAACTACTTTTTCTATGACTATACATACTTCTTTTTCTCTTCTTTCTTTAGCATCTAAGCACATTTTAAAACACATTATATGTTTCTAGAGGTTTTCTGTGTCTAGACCTGGCTTTACTAAGTGCCTTCAGTGTTCTCTGTGTGAGACTTTTTTAAAAATTTATTTATTTTATGTATATTATTGTTTTGGCTACACATATGTCTGTGTGAAAGTGTCAGATACTCTGGAACCAGAGTTAGACTGTTGTGAGCTGCCATTTGGGTGCTGGGAATTGAACCTGGATTCTCTTAACCTCTGAGACATCTCTCCAGCCCCCCTGAGACAAATCTTAAATTGCCATTTCAGCTGCTGTGTGGCTCAGTTTAGCACATGGCGCTGCCAGCTGGCTCCAGCCCACAGGTAGCAGTTGGTAGCTGTGCCTCTGTGCACCAAGCACTGGCCTATCTGAGAGACCACAGGACTAGGAAGCTGTTTGACTCCTTGTCCAAAACTGTTTAGCTTTCTCATGTCTTGATGTTTGAATATCTGAGTCTCCGCATTGGATGCCATATGTAGATGTATTTTTCTTTTAGCTATAAGCTCATAAATAATAACCCACTATTAATTGTGAAAGCTCAGCCTGAGCTTAGGCTTATTCCTAACTAGTTTTTTAGAACCTAAATTAACCCATATTTTTAAATCTACATTCTTTTATGTGGCTCAGTTACCTTTACTCTGTGCTGGCATCCTGCTTCCTCTGTGTCTGGCTGGCCAGTGTCACCTTTTTTCTTCCCACAGTCTTCTCTGTCCCTAGAAGTCTCACCTAACTTCTTTCTGCTTAGCTCTTGGCCATTCAGTTCTTTATTAAGCCATCCAGAAGGCCCTTTGGCAAAGACACATCTTCACAGTATAAACATATATTCTGCAGAATTTGGCCCGCTGAGCACAGTGCATGGGTGGAATGGTGATGCAGGGCCTTGGGCATAGAATAAAGTGTATAGTTACTTCCTGCCCGCTGACCATATCCAGCACTCTGCTTGCAACCAGATGAAGAGGATGAAAGGTGAGAGGAGAATGGAACAGGAACTCAAAACCGTGATGGAAGGGGATAACAGATATTGACTTTTTAGCTCTGCATATATATCTAAATTCTGCTGTCTACCAGCCACGCGCTGGCAAATATTCAGCAGCCCTGCTAGTAGGGCATACTGTGTATTTGGAAGGATGCCTCTCCAGATACTTTACTGCCACCTGTTGGAAGACTGTCATAATAACTATGCAAATTAATGGTCCCCACAATGAGATCTGTCTGATGGAACAGTCTGTACAATGTTAGGGGGCAGCTTGTGTTACCTTCAGAGTGTTAGGAGCCAGAGTCACAACTACTGAACTATTTGAGTTGAGTTAGAAGCCAGCCCGGGCAACACGAAAACCTATCTCAAAAGACCAAACAACAAATCCTAAATTAGTGAACTGTACCTTGGATATATTTTAATATTAGTGAAGTTTACTATTTTTAGTGAGTAGTTCTCAGTTTTGCCAACCATGAACCATGATGTAACCACCACTACAATCGAAACAGGTGACAATTCCAGCATCCCATCTCAAAATCTTTCAGAAGTGGGATGTGGTGCCATATGTCTTTAAATTTCAGCACTCTGGAGACAGAGACACATAGATAGCTGTGAGTTTGAGGCCATTCTGGCCTATAGAGAGAGTGTGAGACTAGGCCAGCCAAAGATACATAGTGGGATACTGTCTCAAAACAAAACAAGAATCTTCAGAGCTTAGCTTCAGCTAAATATATCTCCTCTTTGGGATCCTGTCCAAGGACCTTTCATTTCTTCACTAGACCATCCGGCCTTTCTCAGGAAGCTCTTGGCCCCAAGCTGATGAGAATAACAGAACCACTGTATTCACAGTCTAAGGGAAAAGGCTGGGTGCAGCACACAAGAGGCCGTCTGGTCTGATTCTGAGAATCTTTTTAGTCCAATGGGACATGGGAGGAAGGGAGGGGGTCTGAGAGAAGCAACCATTCAATGTCTCCTGGGCTTGGAGAGCCAAAGATACTCCTTTGCTTTCTGGGTCTGACCACGCCACCCTACATCACACACACACACACACACACACACACACACACACACACACACACACAAAGTCATGCAAACACATCTCTATACGCATCTACATACAAGATCAGTCCTACTACACCTCAATATTCACTCACACAGGAAAAAACTCAGATGTACATTTACATAAACACATGTTCACACACAATTTTAGGGAAGGTTGTAACACTTGGGGACATTATCAACATTTGCTTCTGTTCCTCAACTTCACACTTCCTCTTTTGCATCAGATATGGGTCAAGGCTGGCCGATTTTAGAGGCTTCTTTGTTGCTGTCAGTTGCGTGGTTAAAAGGTGATGCCTGTTAGATATACATGGAGCAAAGGTGATTGCTGGTTCAGAAAAAGAGCTGACACAATGGCCCTCCAGCAATCAGCTTTGTTAAGGGAAAGTGCCCCCACCTAGAATGTGACCAGGCTATGAGGTGAGAGACCATTAGAAAAAAACTAAAAAAATGAACGACTGATCAGTTAGGACTGCTTTCTCCTTTTCTGGGAGCTGGGCTCCTAGTCAGCTCCAGGTGGCTCAGGAAGTCCAGGCAATCCAATATCCTCTTCTTCTGATTTCTTCAGGCTCCCTCTGTCTCACATATACACACACAAATAACATATCATAAATAGCTTAACAGAGGCTTTAACATGAAAGAGAAACTTTCCTTTAAAACTGGGAGAGGCTGCCAAGCATGGTGGCACATTGCTTTAATCTTAGGACTCAGGAGGAAGAAGCAGGTCGAGCTCAGAATTTAAGGCCAGCCTGATCTACACAGCTAGTTCCAGGCAAGCCAGGGTTACATTGTGAGTTCAGTTCCGAGAACTTTCTTCTGACCTCTGCAGGCACCGGAAAGACGCATAGTATACCTATATACAGACAAAACACTCATAAATCTTAAAAAAAAAAAAAACCTGAGAGATGTTTCATGAAGAGATTTAGTTCAAAGTAAAAATAAAAGTGACACAGATGGAGCTGTCATAATAAGGGTGACAGAGAAAGGCTCCCCAAAGGAGGCTTCAGAGAAATCATCTGCCTGTGTACATCTCTTGGGACTCACAGGAAATTTTCCACCATGAGATTTAGTCAGGGGCCACTTATGTGACAGAAGAACATGGAAAAACCAGGCCCAGGTTAAGGCCATTGATTAGGAGCTTATTAACATAGCATAGTGGCTTAACTTGATTCTGAGAGACTTTTGGCCTGATGTTTAATTCTTTTAGAAAGTGGGTTGTTGAGAGACAGGAGTGCTGTTTATAAGCAAGGTGGGACAGCAGAGTGAAATAGATAAAAATCAATCAGAGATGGCTATGCTTATTGAGCATGGTGACTCACGCTTATAACCCTAACATTCCAGAGACAGCCTGGGCTCTCTAGTGATATTGTGTCTCAAAACAAATAAAAGAAACAAAAGCCAAATTGTCCTGGTGGAGGATCAATGGATTCCTTTGTTTATATAGTAGAACTTCTCACTGAGCAAAGCAAATACTTTTTATTTAGTTTTAATTTGTTTAGATTTTTAAAAAATGTTGATTTTTTTTTCAAAGCCAGTCTGTAGTAGCACCTGCCTTTAACCCCAGCATTCAGGAGGCAGAGGTAAATCTTTGAGTTCAAAGCCTCTTGATCTACAGAGCTAGTTCCAGGTCATCCAAGACTACACGGAAAAGCCCTGTCTTGAAACTCCAAAAATAAATAAACAAGCAAATAAAATAAATAAACACAAATAAACAAATGAAATCTCCTGAGCACTGAACTCACATCTCAAAATGTCAACTCAGTAGAAATGTATGCTTTAAGCAAGTATCTTTATTACGTTGTTAGTACTCACTTGTTCTTCCTTTTTTGTAAAATACGACGTAATCGTAACACTCTAGCTCACCACCTAGTCACTGAAAGTGGCAAAGTACTTTAAAATTAGGCTTGAAAGAAATTAGGGAGAAGAACTTCCTGTAACACTAGTACCTGCACATAATGAGCTCTTGGCTAGTTCACCCAATAAGTGAGGAAAAGAAAGGTGGGTTCTATCTCAGCGCGGCAATTTGAGTTCTCATACGTACTAGTACACTCGTAGGGATTATGAACATTTTTACCTCACTGGCAGGCAGTGGTGGTGCACACCTTTAATCCCAGAACTGCCCAGGGAGGCAGTGGCAGACAGATCTTTGAGTTTAAGGCCAATGTGGTCTATAGAGCAAATTCCAGGATAACTAGAGCTACACAGAGAACCCTGTCTTGAAAAACCAAAGAGAGAGAATTTTATGTGCATGGGTGTGTACTCTCTGGTTTTATGTCAGCTTGATATAGCTAAAGTCATCTGAGAGGTGGGACCCTCAATTAAGAAAATGTCTTCCCACCATCAGGCTGTAAACAGGCTGTAGGGCATTCTCTTAATCAGTGATTGATGTGGGAGGACAGGGACCATGTTGGGTGGGACCATCCCTGCACCGGTGGTCCTGGGTCTGTAAGACAGCAGACCCAGCAAGCCATGGAGAGGGAGCCAGTAAGCAACTTTCCTCCATGGCCTCTGCATCAGCTCCTGTCTCCAGGCTGCTGCCCTGTTGGGGGTCCTGTCCTGACTTCCTTCAGTGATGCGCAGTGATGTGGAAGTATAAGCCAAATCAACTCTTTTCTCCTCAAGTTGCTTTTTGGTCATGGTATTTCATTGAAGCCATAGAGACCCTAACTAAGACAGGGTGTTTTGTATGCATGTATGTCTGTGTATATTGTGTGTACAGTGTCCACAGAGGCCAGCAGAAGGGGTTGGATGTTCTGGAACAGGAGTTATAGCCAATTGTGAGCCACTGTGTGGATGCTGCAAACTGAACCCTGGTCCTCTGAACAATCAAATGCTCTTAATTACTGATCCATCTCTCCAGCCCGTAAATACAATCTTTTTTTTTTTTTTTTTTTTTAAATAGGGTCTCAAGTAGCGTAGCCTGACCCTGAACTCCCTATGTAGCTAAAAATAACTCTGAACTTCTGATCCTCCTGCATCTACATGCTACATCCTGAGTGCTGGAATTATAATAATGTCTGCACTGCTGTGTCAGAGTCCTGCTCTGCTGAGGATACTGTGCTTCGTTCATGCTGAACAAGCATTCTACAACATAGCTACACCCCGGCCTGATTTCCTTCTTTTTAAGGGCTTAATGCTCTTCTGTATTCTTAATGTAGTCTATATTACATTTCGTTTATCCTTTGTCTACTAATCTGCCAGTAGACACTTGAGTTGCGTCTATGTTTCAGCCACTGTGTACAATTCCATAACTTTCTTACACTATTTTTTTGTGGGGTGTGAGGGAGCTGAGGATTGAACTCCTAATCTGAGTTTCCCAGCTCTACCTTCTGAGTGGCAGGATTACAGATCTATGTCACAACACTTTGTTTATGTGATGCTGGGATTGAGTTCGGATCTCTCTACCGACTAAACTACATTTTTAACTCCTTATTTTTTCTCCAATTGGTTTTGCTTTAAAGTATTTGGTTCTTTTTGTGTGTACAAGTATTGGTTTGCATATACATATGTGTACCACATAGGTGCTGATTTCCCGGAACTGGAGTTACATATGGTTATGAGCTGCCATGTGTCTGCTGAGAACTGACCCCTGGTATTGCAGGAGCTGTTCTACAAGAGCAGCAAGGACAGTTACCTCAGAATCATCTCTTCAGCTCCTGTTTGCTTTTTTTTTTTTAATTTAAAAAATGTGTGTGTGTGTGTGTGTGTGTGTGTGTGTGTGTGTGTGTGTGTGTGTGTGTACCGTGTGTGTACATATCCGTGGAAGCCAGAGGTCATTAGATCCTTTGGAACTGAGTTACAAACTATGTTTGAATGAAATTGTCTTTCACAGGCTCAAATGTCCCCAAGACGTAGAAGTCTTTGGAAGGATTAGGAGATGTGGGTTTATTGGAGGAGGTACCTCACTGGGGCAGCCTTGAGGTCTTGTGAAGGCGTAGATTTACCATTCACTCCAAAGCTTTCTTTCAGGGAAGGACCGTTTAGTGCCTGAAGGCAGAGCCCAAGTCTGAGAAGAGTCCAGGAAAGGTCTCAGAAATGGGCCTGACAGCCAAAGGATTCAAAACTTAGTTTCGAGCTGAAAGTTCAGCCAGTAGATTCAAAGCTTGGGTTTGCACTGAAGTGATCAGCTAATAGTTTCCAGGAATTACTGTACCCCATACCCTTTTATCCAACCCTCAAATGCCAAGATGTGTAATACCCCACTTATGTATGTTTTCTTTAAAAACCCTCTCACCCTTGAGCTCGGGCCAAGTTCCTTTGCTGCGCTAGAACAGAGGAGTTTCAGCCTGGGTTCATTCTCTGCCTTGTACTTGTAAATCAAGATGTGAGCTCTTAGCTCTTCCACTATACCTTTGCTTTGCTGTCCTGGACTCCGACCCTCTGAAATCATAAGCCCAATTAAATGTACTGACTCTTTGTCAAGATGTTTTGTAACAAGATGGTTGTTACAAGATGGTTGTGAGCCACTTGCTGTAGGTGCTCAGACTGAACTCAGGTTCTTTGGGAAGAATTGTGGGCACTCTTACCTACTGAGCCATCTCTCTGGCCCCTGTCTTTGTTGTTGCTTTGTTTTTGATGTTATTTATTTATTTATTTGATATGGGACGCCACTTAGCCCAGCTTGCCTAGCTTGCTTTCAAATTAACTAATATTTTTGTACTGCCATGTTCCTCGTTCGTATATATCAAAATCTCTTTTAACCCTTTACTCTTATTTTTCTCTTTGCTTGTTTTCTATCCGAGTAATATTTCCATGTTTGCATAAAATAGTTTCTTTAATCGATCTGGTGTAGCTGAGTAATTTGGGTTATTTCCAGTTTTTGCTGTCGAACCCTTTCTACAATGGGAATATATAATTATATGCCCATTTATGATACAAAATATTTCAGAAACTTCATTTTGGCTCAAAAATCAGTATTTAGCTCTGAGTGAATCTGTAGACCTTTCCTGTTAGTTTGCTTTCTTCCCGTTCTTGAGCTGAATTATTGTGACCACTTTCTTCCTCTGTGGTGATAGAAAACCAGTCTGGAATATCAGAGAACAGATCCACCCACAGTCAATCCAGGAGGGTCTGTTCTCTGATATTCCAGACTGGTTTTATTAAATATACAATATACTACCACATTCCTTTCCACTCTTTTAGAGGTGCCCTTGCAGAGTGTAGCTGTACTGTTTTATACCCCAGAGAGGTTTGAGACTGGACAGAGAAGTAATATCATGAGCCTTTGAAATGATATTGCAAAACTGTTTATCGACTGTATAAAGTCAGGGCCAACACTGAGCTACATTTTCAATCTTGGCATTAAAAATATTGTCTTCTCCCCAGACACAGTCCTCTCAAGCCGCCCTAGCCTCTTTATTGCTCCATTAACACTCCAGACACACTCTACTTCACACCCACTTCTGTAATTATGCCCCCTCAGATATCTACTTGCTTGTTAAAGTCCTTCATACTGAATTGGGTACCCCAAGTTGTGTTAATAAAACCACATTATATATTGGGCTGGTGAAATGGCTCAGTGGGTGAAGGTGCTTGCTACAGAGTCTGACAATTAGAGTTCCATCCTGAGAACCCAGATCATCAAAGATGAGACTGGATTCTTGATGTGGGAATGTCTTTCTGTATGCTGTGAATATCAATCTTTAAATAAAGAACTGTTTTGGCCCATGACAGGCACCATAGAAAAAGTAGGAGGGGAAATCACAGCACAGGTAGGAGAAGCAGGGTGGAGTCAGACAGATTGAGCCAGAAGCCCAAAGAAGAAACATGTAAAGAGTACAGGTGAGCCACGGGCCACATGGCAGGACAGATTAATGGAAATGGGGTGAATTAAGATGAAGGAATTAGCTAGCATTGGGCCTAAACCATAGGCCAAACAGCATGAACTTAATATAAGCTTCTGAATCATTTTTGGGGCCTGAGCAGTGGCGGGCTGCTAAGGGGTCTGGAGCTGCAGGTCAGTGGGTCTGGACCTCTGGCTGCCCGGTGCCAAGAAACCTTATTGTAACAGATTCTTCTAAGCTGTTCTAACTTCCACTTGCATGCACATACACACACTCATAAATAAATGTAATAAAGATATTATTATATATAAAAGTATATTATAGTGAGACATGGAGGTACATGTCCATAATCCTAGCACTTGGGAGGCTAAGGTAGGAGGATCTCAGATTTAAGGCCAGCTAGACTTTATGCTAGGTCAATTATAGGTCAGACTGGGTTATATAGAGAGACACTGTCTGAAACTAAACAACACAATTATTTAATGCTCTCAATATTTAAAGTCTTAAGAATTCTTCAATTATTTATGAATCTGCAGTGTAATCTGTTGTGAGGTAAGTATGACTAGATGCCTGCTCTCAGAGCTGGAGAGATGGCTCAGTGGTTAAGAGCACTGGCTACTCCTCCAGAGTACCCGGGTTCAAGTCCCAGCTCCCACATTGCAGCTTACTAACTCCAGTTCCAGGGGGTCTGACGGATGCCCTCACACAGATACATATGCAGACAAAACACTAGTGCACATAAAATAGAGAATAAAAATAATTTAAAAAAGAATGACAGCTCTTGTCCGAGGCAGTCAACTGATGGTCCTCCTCAACACAGATAGTAAAAGGACTGGGAACAGATTTTAGTCACCAACTAGTGACATCTAGTTCTATATTTCCTCTGACTCTAAGAGGCAATTATTCTGCTAAACATATTTCCTACTGAGAAGGAGATCAGTTTACAGTTGAGTACTCTTGGGTCTCTGAGCAGTTACCATTTCTCAAGGCAAATTAATATTTTGTGTCTTATGAGCTGAGTTAGTGTGAGAGAGGTCTTTTAGCAGCTGGCTAGTCTGGATAAAATATTTCTTGGCTTTTAAGCTGAGGACATTTATCCTTTTTCCAAATTTCTTCTTTTTTTAAATTTGTAATTGGGAAATTTCCCCAAGACTCCTCTATATCACCCCCCAAGTGATCCTTTAATTTTACAGCTCTGTACTCAGGGACAGTTTTATACCTAGCACTTGATGCCTTTCTTGCCTCAACCTTTTTCTTCCTCCCTGTTTTCAGTTTTCAACTCCTTTTAATACTGTCTTGGTTTTTTTTTAAAATTTTTTAATTTTTAGTTTTGGAGACGGGTCTATATGGTTAGGCTGGCTTCAGATTTAAAATTCTTTTGCTTGGCCTACCAAATGCTGGGATTATAGGATTGCTCCACCATAACTGCCCTTCTCACCTTCCATTTTGGTGCATTCTTGCCTAAATGTATGTTCCCCATTCTTTGTTGTGGCTCATGTTATGTATCTGATGTAAGAATTTCCTATTGATCCCTGGACCTCCAGAAGCCTTCCCTGACCATGGCCCAACACCAACATGCTTCTTTTTTCTTGTTCTGTTTAGCTCCTGCACAGTCTGTGTCCCAAGCAAGCATGCAGGCAGGATAATGTGGCATCACCTCGGATGGACTGTGTAAAGCTGTTCAGGTAGGTTAGATCCAGGGAGCAGATGCTATGGTTTCCTGTGATGTTGGTGTGACCTCTCGACCATGCTCCCAAAGGGATCTAGTACTTGAGAGAAATACAGGAGACAGAACCCAGGAGAGAGCCCAGGTTCAGCCCTTGGGGAAGCCAACTGCCTTCTATAGTCCTTAGTTGGCTGCCTGCCAGCGCAGACCTTGAGCACACCATTCTGCAACAATAATGATGTGTAATATTTCTGGAGTGCCCTCTATGTTCTGGATATAATCCTCACCACTTTACCTCTACATGCACTTGTTTTATGTTTTCACAAAAACCATGCCTGCTGACACCTACAGATTACATAACTTGCCAACATCACACTGTAAAATGATAAAAGCAGGGATTCAAATAGGAGGGTTTGTTCCTAGAACATATGGGAGCAACCACTACAATATAACTGTATCGCTTTCTTACCCTCTGATATTCCAGTAAAGACCCATCTGATTCTGGTGTCTCGGTGCAACTTGTAAACTAAGCCCAGTAAGGAGGAGGCAGAAGAATAGCTACACATAGCGAGTTCTGAGTTAGGGCCACACAGTGGGACCCCGCTCAAAAAACAAAAGAAATGACACATCTGTCTAGCTTTTGGGGGAAATGAAATCAGAAGGTCTGTTGTTGAGGCGAGAGAGACAAGGACTAGGTTTCCCTTTCAAACCACACTTTCCTCCTACATGGGAAGGCTGGAAAGAAGGAAGGGAGGGAGGAAGGGAGGGAGGGAGGAACGGAGAGAGAATTCTGACAGTGTATAAAGAAAGAACTTCTAAGTGTCAGGGGTCTCTTAGAATGTGGAGAGAGAGAGCGCGCGAGCGAGCTTGGTGCAAGAAGAAACCCTGTTTGTGGGCTGCAGGGCGGTGAGCTGTCCACGAACACAAGACTCAAGAGTAGGTTTATGTCTCTTGCTTTTCTCTGAGCCTCAGTTTCCCCATTTGCAAATTAAGAGTAAACCATAAGGTAAACTGACCCAACCTCTTCAAAGAACAAGGTTTCCTCAGATCTATGGGGAAAGCCCCGTCACTGACACTGAGGAGCGGGGATAAGCTGTTGTTGTGTGGTGACAATCTAGGACCAGGATCCGGTGGGCTCCACAGCTCACTCGTGCAGCTCCATCCCGGGGACACCGCCAGCACCGGCCAAGGTCTCAGCTCTACGCCCATGGCCCACTCTTTTCGCACCCTCCCCCTCAAGTCTTCCAAAGGACGTCTTAGTCCCGTGAGGGCGGCAGTCAGTAGTCGCGGGGTCCCGGCAGCCGGCCGCTGGCTACACTGCGGCGACAGCTCTGGAAGCCCGGGCCCCCAGGGCCCAAAGAGCATCACGTCATCCTTTGCGCTTGGTGCCCGCCCCTCCTGGACCGCGCGTGCGCAAGCGGCGTCGGCGGCGGCGGTGGCGGCGGTGGCGGCTGCGGGTGGGGGGCCGCGGTGGGGCGGGCAGCCGCTCTCCGCCCTTCCTTAGGCTTGCTCGGGCCGCGGCGCGGAGGGCATCGTCCAGGATGCGGCGCGGGGTGGCCCAGCGCCCCCCTGCCCTGGCACGGCAGCGGCGGCCGCTGAGACCCGGCCTGGACCGGGGGCGGCGGCCCGAGCCTCGGTAGCAGCGGCGGCAGGAGCGGCGGCCGAGGGCGGGCGGGCGGGCGGCCGGGGGCAGGGGCTCGGCTCCGCACGGCTCGCCCGGCTCGGCCCGGCGCCATGAGCGGCGGCGGCGGCGGCGGAGGGGGCTCGGCGCCCAGTCGCTTCGCCGACTACTTTGTCATCTGCGGGCTGGACACCGAGACCGGGCTGGAGCCGGACGAGCTGTCGGGTGAGTGCGCCGAGCCCGGGCTGGGGCCCACGGGCCCCGCTTTGTCCCGGGAGCCCCGCGAGGGTCTGGGGAGGGGACGGGGCTGGGGCCCGCGGGTCTGCTGCTCTACGCCCGGTGGGCACGGCGTCGGCGAGCTGCGAAGACGCGGACGCTGTGTGCACCCACCCGGGAGGGAGGTCGAGTGGCTTAGTGCAGACTGAAGGGGAGCGTGCCTTCCCGCACCCTTTTGGGAGGGTAGAAGTTAGCCCGTGTGTCCTAGTGAGAGTGAGTTAGTCCCACCCGGACTTTTCAAAAGAGCAAAACAAAAAACTTGGCGAGTTGATTTGGCCTCTTGCTGAGAAGCCCGTGATAGCAGTTCCTTAAAACCGTTATAACTCACTCCCGAGCAGGCCAGGCCCCGGGCTTTCCCTCCACAGCTCTGCCCCTCTGGAAGAGACGTGAAGTGACACGTTGAACTTGAGTTACACCTAGAATGATTTCTCCTCCCCGGGGCTATGCCTTTTTTTTTTTTTTTTTTTTTTGGAAAGTTATGTCCTATGCCTTTTTTTTTTTGGAAAGTTATGTCCTTTACCAGGCGACGGTCATTTGTGAGTTGAAAGGGCGACTGTCCCAGTTGGACAGGTTGTGCCGTGTTGTGCCTTTCAAGCTATCTTCAAGGGGGAAGGGTTGGGGGAGTGACAAGGCCCTGACGAGATTTGGCACCCATTGCTTGAAGGTGTAAGAATTATGAAGTCCCCGGTGAATTCCTCCGCGCCGTATAGAAACCTCGGATTGCAACAGTTTTGGAAGTTTTTGTCTGGAGTGGCCAGTAAGCAGGTTTCAGTGGGTGGAGGCTTGTTGTGTTGGACTTTAAAGTTACGTCTTGCCGATTTGATGAGGGAAACTCCTTTCCCCTTCTGTCACGATGTGGTCACTGTGCACTGTACATTTCTCTTTTGAAAGTGATCATCCTGTTGACTAATTTCACTCTGCTTAAGAGACGCTAGGACAGTTTTGCAATTTTTTTTTCACCAGAAAAATTCCAGTGTTTCTTCTTCTTTTTAAAAGCAAAACAAAACAAGCCCCCCTCCCCCCCAAAAAAACTAAATGCACACAGTAGGTTGCTTTTTTAAAATGAGAAACTGATGCTTTATTAAAAAAAAGAAATCATGAAGTAGTAATGGATTCATGCTAACTGAGCCTCCTGTCAGGGCAACTCCAGGATTCCAAGCTTACCTTTTTATGTCATCTAATTCTTAAACTACAGCCGTTTGTTTCATAAGTATTAATTTGAGACTTTAATTTGGCAGTTGTTAGAATTCTGTTCTAGGTCTTGGTGTTGGGGAGGATCTGAAAGGAAAATGAGGCCCAGAAGGAGAGCAGGGCTTGGTCCAGTGGTTCTTTAGGGATGGTACGCTGTATATAGAAGCCCCTCTGGAGGTCTTTAGAAAACAGTAACATGGTCACCAGTGGTGGTGTGTATCAGTAATCCCAGCACTTGAGAGGCAGAATCAGGATTGTCACACGTTTAGGGCTAGACAGCTTCATAGTGAGACCCTGGCCAAAATAGCAAAAAGAAAAGCAAACTGACGTGTTGAGAAACGTTAAAAAGAACAGTTTTTCTGGATGAATGAAATAATAAAAATAAGTTTTCTGGATGAAGTTCAGAGGTAGAAAAACCTGTTATTTTATGTTGTACTATTGAATTTCTGTTAAATTGTGTAGATATTTGGTTTTAGAAAGTGAAGACAGCCTTAAGGGGTGGTGTAAACCAGTGAAAGATCCCTGCACTTGGGAGGTGGAAGCAGAGTGACCTGGAATTCCAGGTTATTCTCAGGTCATTAAAAAAAAAAGGAAGGAAGGAAAGAAAAGAAAATAGGGCTTGGGTTGGGGATGACGCTGTTTTGCATATTTGCGCCTGGAGCAAATTAGATGACAGTCACTATATAACTAAAAAGTTTTACTGAAAACTTAAGCTGTAACTTTAAAAAAGCATTAGTTTTCACTAAGAAAGAAATGTTAGTCTCTCTTTATGAATATCTGTTAATTATCTGGCTTCTCAGCGAGCTAAAATTATATCCCTCTGCAAGCTCATTGGGAAAATAAAGACAGAGGGATGAGTTAAGGAGATGTGTACGAAGGGCACTTTGTGTAGTCTTAAATTTGGCTGCAGTAGTGTAATGCCAGACTGTCTAGTAGCTTTTGCCTTTGTTAGAACAGACATGGATGGAGGGGTTTTTTTTTCTCACCCATCCTTTTCATTTCTGGTGGGTTGATTGGGGAATCTGGATAGCCTATGGGGACTCTGAGCCCAGCAAAACAGAACACAAAATAACTCCGCAGTCCATGCTGAGACTCTCTAGGGTGCGTTTTCTCTCCTTAGCCTGCTTGATTGCTCCCAAATTGGTGATGTCATAGTCCGTGAAACTATATGAAATTAGGGATTGTGCTCAGATTCTCTGGTTAGGCACTGAGAGGAACCTGTGTTCTTTTCTCCAACCCAATTAAGTTGTATTATTATTTCTATGGTAGTTTCCAAATAGTCAAAAAACAAACAAACAAAAAAAAAAAACAAAAAAAAAAACTGTATCCAGAAAAGCAAATCAAAGGTGCTTAGAGAGGCCTGCCTGTATGGTGGCCCACAACTATAATCCTAGCACTGGGAAGGTTTAAGGTCATGTTGTCTACTTAGCTAGTTAGTTTATCCTGACCTACATGAGACCCCCACTGCCACCCCCCCAAAAGAAACCAAAATTAAAAATGCTTCCAAGTAATTTAATTATCTGCAATGTAAAGACAGTTGGGCCTGAATTCAAGACCAGCCTGGCTGCATAGTAAGACCCCATTTTAAAATAAGCAGAAAGTAAATATTAAAATTAGGGAAAAAAAATCCTTTCACAATTTGTTCTATGCTGACACAGTGACGGATCATAGAAGTCTAGAGATGCAGTAAATAGTTGTTTGACGCAAAAGGTAAGTGTGGGCTGGAAGAAAAGAATACTAATAGTCATTAAAAGAAAGGCACCCAAGGACAGCAGTGGCACACACTTTTAATGCCAGCATTTGGGAGGCAGAGGTTATTGGATCTCTGTGAGTTTCAAGTCAGCCTGGTCTATAGAGTGAGTTCTGGGACAGTCAGGGTTATTATACAGAGAAACCCTGCCTTGAACCCCCCTCAAGCTCCCCCAAAAGGCACCACATGTAAAGATTACATGGAAATAGTCTCAAAGTGTCACCTTCTAAATATTTTTATTTTCTGTGCATTGATGTGTTTTGCCTGCATGTATGTCTGTGTAAAGATGCCAGAGTCCCTGGGACTGGAGTTATAGTTACATGGGTGCTGGGATTTGAACCAGGGTCCTCTGGAAGAGTAGCCAGTGCTGCTCTTATCCACTAAGCCATCTCTCCAGCTCCCTGTATGTCACCTTTTGAAGAGAGGGAACATTTTGTCTTGAAAATCCAGAGCAGAGGACTTGTCTGGTGGTAATTTTTAGATGTACCAAGCAGTGAGATTAGAATTGTTTTCTTTTTGAAAATGAAGTCTTGCCATGTAGTCCAGGCTGCCCTGGTAATTTTTAGATGTACCAAGCAGTGAGATTAGAATTGTTTTCTTTTTGAAAATGAAGTCTTGCCATGTAGTCCAGGCTGTCCCTATTTATGGTCTGCTGGAGTGACCTTCATGGCCTGGCTGTGAATGATTCTGCCTGATATTCCAGACTGATTTTATTAAATATACAGTACATCACCACAGAAGTACATGCTTGTAATTTCAGCACTGGAGGCAGAGGCAATGCACCCCTAGTTCCAACCCAGCTTTAACTATAGAGAGAGACTAGCTCCCCCACTCCTTCCCTACTCCTTCCCCACTCTCCATCTCACACCCCCCCCCCCCCCCAGATTGATGAGTTGGCTGGGGATGTGAAGCTGTGGTAGAATGCTTGTTTAGCACACATGAAATCCTGGGTTCATTCCCCAGAAATACCACCACCACAACAAAAAATGTGTCAGTATGAATGAACAGTATTTTGTTTGCTCTTCCTCTACCAGTTTGAGTTCCTGGCCAGTTCTCCTGTATTCATTCTCAGTCTCTGCTCTGAAGCCTAGTTACTAGCTACAGGAATCTCCAATCTTGAGGCTCATCTCAGGCTTCTGATTGCCCGAAGTCAAGGCTGCTGTCATAGGGGGAGATTTCCCAAGTAAGGTCATGTGTTTCTTTTGTAAGGTAGAACAAGGAAGAAGTCTGGAGAAGGTCAGCATTCAAGAACCAATAAGAAGCAGCCCAAGGCAATTTCAAACACATACCTAATTTCTTCAGGGGCTGAATTGGCACAAAACAAAGAGAGTCCTTACTTACTTCCTCAGGTAGTGAGGATCACATGGAAAATGAGTAGATTTCACTTTAATGACTTTGGGTGTCTGCTCCTCTCAGGAGGAGTTCCTGAGTCAGTGTTTGGTGCTTAAATCAAATCTCCTTTATTCTGTTCAGCCCTTCCTTCCTTCTAGGTTAAAAACAGTTCTGTTTTTGTTTTTGTTTTTGTCTAAACCTCCTTTGTTAACATCCTTTTCCAGGCCCGTTTCCTTTCAGAAGCTTACTTTTTGGCTAAGTCTGGTAGAAGGTGTGGTTGGGCTTTGTTTGGCTATCATCAGATGAAGGTAGAGCTCTCTGAAAACTTACACAGAAGGGACCTGTGCTTTCAGTTCCTGCTGATGTGGAGCAGCTGTGCCCTACGAAAGGCTGGCCTTTCAGAAGCTGATGACTTCTTGTGGAATTCAGTGATGAAATTTCATTTGTTATCATTAAACTTCTTCACTTATTAAGTGAGGTAGATATTAGTAGACTGTCCATATTCCAGGTATTTTGTGATTGTTGATTTAAATTTTTTTATTGCATTTATTTTTCTATGTGTAGAATGTACATGTGTCATTGCATGTATGTGGAAATCAGACTAGGAATCAAGTTCAGGTCATCAGAATTGGCAGCAAGCATCTTTACATGCTGGGCCACCTTGCCGGTCCAGTTTTAAAATTTAAATTATTATTATTATTAATTTTAGGGAGTTATTATGTACCCTTGGCTGGACTATAGCTCAGCATGTAGAACAGGCTAGTTTTGAATTCACAGAGATCCACCTGCTTCTGCCTCTGCCTCTCCAGAAAGGTATGCACTACCTGTGCCTGGCCAGTTGTTGATTTTACTTTTGAGTATTTTAGTCTGTGAACCACAAGATCCTGGAATGTGAACAGTAAGAGGGTATACCAGATCTTAAGCTGTTTTCAGAATGTTCTTGGAGGATCCATCACAGCTCCAGGAATTAAAATAGTAATAGGAATAGTTTAGACCACTGAATTTGTAAGTATCTTGAGATTCTTGCTTGAAAAGCAACTGAAGGAAAGAGTTTTATCTTGGCTCAGTCTGGGTCGATGCCATCTGTCATAGCAGGGAGATTATTATGATGGAAGCATGAGGAGTCTCTCACTTCCATTTGGAGCTAGGAAGCAAAAAGAGATGGTGCTGGAGCTCAGCTCACTTTCTCCCTCTTTTAATCAATTTGGGACTTTAGCTGAGGGATGGTTCCACTTGCATTTAGGGTAGGTCTCTCCACCTCAGCTAAACCTCACTTGGAAATACCCTTGAAGACATACTCATCTTTGTGTCATGGGCGATTCTAAATCCAGTTAATGAAGATATACACTGTGGTCGGGTCAAAATGTTACTAGGCCAGGACAGGCCTGGTGGTGTCCACCTGAAGCAGAAGATAGTCTGCTCTACATAGTGAGTGTCAGACCAGCCAGGGCTAGATCATGAGACCATGCCTCAAAACAAACAAACCAAAAAGATTGCTAGCACCTCTAGATCTGGCCCCTGGCACTCAGGAGGCAGAGGTAGGTGGAGCTCCGTGAGTTGGAGATCAGTCTGGTCTATAAAGCAAGTTCTAGGACAGCCAGGGCTACACTGAGAATCCTTGTCCTACAAAACAATATATTGCTAGCTCATCTGTGGTCTACTGTATAGATGACACCAGCTACCTTAGTTTAAAATACTTGTGTGGAATATTGAAAGGCATAAGCAGAGAGTGGAGATTGATGTCATTAACATATTTTGAGTTCTAAACTTCCCAGTGTGCAAAACATGATCATGCATTTGTGTACATTGGTCACACAAGCAAAAAAATAAATAAATAAAAAAAATTAAAAATCAAGTACTAGAAATCAGAGACTCTACTCACCACTTTTGATAGGTGGTAATGATTAATATTTCTAAATGACCTTAGAGTTTTTGCGTGTACATTTAAAGAATTTTTAATTTTTCAGTTTCACTTGAAAAAGAAAATCTTCTGGTTGTGTGGTGATGCCATATGCCTTTAATTCCAGCACTTGGGAAGCAGAGGCAGGTGGATCTCTGTGAGTTTCAGGCCAGCCTGGGCTGTTGCACAGAGAAATTCTGTTCCAAAAAAGCAAAACCCAAGCAAACAAAAAGAAAAAAAATATGTTCAGTGTCAGCGAGTTAGAAAAGAATTGTTATAATCCAGGTCTCTCTCTGCTGTCTCAGTATTGATATGACTACTTTTTTAATTTTGGTGATGGAGGCATTTGACTAGTTACTTGCCATCCAGTCACTGGGTATGGCATGACATGACATACGGGTTTTTGTGGTTCAGTCCCTAGCTGATACTCTGCAGAGTAGAGCTGCAGTGTCAGGAGATCAGACAGACGGCCCGCTTCCTTTTACATGCAGTTAGTACAGCACTGGCTGGCTGTGGGTTTCTTCTTTCTTCTCTTATCAGTTCTGGAAATCAGATGAAAAAGTGAGTAGGACTTTGGTTCTAAGAAGGTTAGCGCACACCCCCAACCCCTGTCACCCCGTCATGATGTTTCAGCCTTCTTGCATGTGGTCTTTTTTCTTTGAAGAAGAAAGGACAAGATTTGCATTTTCTAACCTCAGAAGTTCCTTGGTTAGTACAGTGTCAGGGTTTGCTTGTGATTTCTGTGGGCCTGTAATGAAATGATATGGGAAATAACCAAGAAACTTTGAGGATATTTTAAGTCAAGGAAACAGGAGAAAATGACGTAGAAATAATAACCACAAGCCAGGAATCATAAGATAGATGAACTTAGAAAATTCTACTCATTTTAACTATAATACATTAGGCTAACATTTCAGGAAAGCCTAGAGAATTGGTTCTGTTGGGATAGAACAATGGCTCAGTGGTTAAGAGCACTGGCTGCTCTTTCAGAGGACCTGTATTCTCTCCTCAGCATTCATGAGACAGCTTACAAACAGCTATAACTCCAGTCCCGAGCATCGGATGCCTTTTGGCCTTTGAGCATACTACATAAATATACATGCACACAAAATTAGAAGAACTAATAGTCTTCTTATATGAATGGCAAATATACGGAAAAAAAGGAATCAGTGAAACAGTCCTGTTCACAAAAACTACCAAAAAAAGGAAAAAAAATTAGTTTTATTTATGTGTATGTTAACTGCTTGTCTGTGTGTATGCCATACCCACTGAGGCCAGAAGGGGGCATTAGATTTCCCGAAACTGGAGTGAGGTGCTTGTGAGATCCTTTGCAAGTGCCCTTGAATTTATTCTTTTTTTGAGGTCATAGTATCATCTCTGATTTTTTTCTTTTTCTTTTTGGCTTTTAGAGATAGGGTTTCTCTGAACAGCTCAGGCTGGCTTTGAACTCAGAGACCTGCTTCCAAGTGCTGGGGTTGGGCAAGTGCCACCACTGCTGGGCAAGACTCTACTTTTGTAATTTGCATATGATAATTGTGATGTTGGTTTAGCTTAGTTATGTAGATAGAGATTACTTTTGTTATATTCTGTTATATTATTGAAAAAAGATGTAGAGATTTAATTTTGGAAAAGTGTCTCTTTCCCTTAACTTACTCGACTTTTCATTTAACATGACCATTAAAAAGTTGTAAATTTTTTTCTGGACCAGTGAGATGGCTCAGAAAGTAATGGTGCTTGTTGCCAAGGCTGGTGTCAAGGGACCAACATTGTGATGGGAAAGAATCAATTCTGAAAGTTATTTGCTTTATGAAGACTTCCCTCCCCACCCCACAATAAATAAGAGCAATAAATTCTTGAAAAAGTGGTTTAATTTTCTCTTGATTATAAAATCCTGATTGTTATGCAACTTCAAACATTACATAACTATGTTAGAAATTTCTCTTGACCCAGAGTCAGCTAGGTAGGGCTCTTCACTTTGCTGGAGACAGTGGTTTATATAGTAAGTGCTTAATGACAGTTTGTTGTATTATTATGAAAAGACATCAGCTTCTTTTTAGATCTTAACTGGTTTTCTGATGTAAGACATCATACTTAATCTTTAGTATGAACTTAATAGCCAAACTTTAAACTTTCCTAAGTTCTGAGTAATGAATGTGAGAGAGGTCTGTAAGAGAGAATACAAGGACAGTGATTAAGTTTCTGAATTTTTAAGTCTGAAAGCCGGAGTCAAACTTGAATCCGAGGTGTTGAACATTTTGTTTTGGAGTCTGATTATTTCATAATTTATACATTAAGGAGATGAATATATGTATTTATTCTGCTACAATCTATACTCAGCTCTTTTATTCTACTGCCTTGGACTCCAGAGTGCTGGGATTGCAGGCATACTTCACAAAGCCTAGCTTTATTTTTAATGATTCTATTTAGCCAGTTCTATTGACTCTGTCACCTCCTCTCCACTCCCCTGTCCCTGTTAGGGATCAAACCCAGCCACGGCTTTGCATCTTCTAGGTCACACTCTTACCCATGTACCACATCCCTAGCCCCATTCTGTTTCTTACTGAGAACTATATAGCATTTGGCATGTCTTACACATTGGTGCTGCTTAAAGAAGGTACTACAGAGGAAAGCTTAGAAAGTGCATTTACTACAACTTTGTAGTTTGAGACCTAGCTCTAGGTGGTTTGGGCATGACTTTCTTGTTGTATCCTCTTGTAGTAGAAGGACAAATGAGCTATAGCTAAAGCCTCTTTTGTTTTGGCATTAATCCTATTAAAGAGAGCCGCCTTCTGGCCCAATGACCTATTACTTGTTTATTTTTGGTTTTTAGGAACGGTTTTTCTGTGTAGCTCTGGCTATCCTGGAACTGAGCTGGCCTCGAACTCAGAGATCCACCTGCCTCTTCCTCCTGAGTGCTGAGATTAAAGGTGTACATCACTAATGCCCAGCCATAGTAATTTTTCTCTTTTATTTTATTTTTTGCTTTTCCAGACAGGGTTTCTCCTTGTAGTCCTAACTGTTCTGGACTTTGCTCTGAAGACCAGGCTGGCCTTGAACTCACAAAGATTTATCTGCCTCTGCCTCCCAAGTCTGCCACCACACCAGACTCTGTGTCACACTCTTAAACTGTTCATAAGGTTAATGAGGTTGGAGCTAATACATGAGAATAACGATATGATGGGGAGTTGTTGGATGTTCTAGACCCGTGTCTCAACATGTGTGCTTTGGATCAGTGGTTACAACAGCTCCTAGAATTTACCAGAAAAAATACATCTTCTAGTGACCTGTCAGATTTTTTTTGAGATGAGGTCATATGTTTCTATGGCTGTCTTTGAACTGGAGACAGATATCACTGTGTTACCCTCCTGAGTTCCTAGGGTCACAGAGGTATGTCATTGAACCTGGCCAGGCCATATTTTTTTGCCTTTAGAATCAGAAATTCGAGGGATGGGCCTAGGATCTTGTATTTTATCAAACCAGCTTATCCCTAATGCATATCATACCATATTTTGAGAGTGCCACACCCCCTTACAGTATTAGGGATTGAGCCCAGGACATAATGCATGCTAAGTAGCCAGTCTGCTACAGTTTTGGCAACAGTTGGGAAATTAAAGCTCCACATTTACCCAGTAGCATGTTCCTCAGCAAGGCCTGGGATTGATCCAAGGAAGCACTGAGTAACTGCAGGTGGCCTTTTGAGTTGGTCACTCTGGTTTCAACATGCAGTTATGGAGCCTCACATGGTGTCAGAACTTGTTGGGAGGATTGCATGAGGGAGAATTATAAGCAGATGCACATGCACATGCATACACGATTGGAGCAAGGAAGGCTGTACTGAGTGAGCTATATCCTGATCTTAATTTTTTTCTTTTATTGTTTGAAATTAATGAATCATTCAGCACCCACTCTTCATTCAGCCTCTTCTGTGAATCTTAGCTCATCAGGTTCTGTATTGAGAGCTAGAAAGAGAACAGTTTTTGCACTGTGAAATATGGCGAAAAAGAACCAGACAGGAGGATCTCTGAGTAAAAGGCCAGCCTGGTGTATACAGTGAATTTCAGGTCAGCCAGAGCTACATAGTGAGACCCTGTCTTTGGGGTTTGAGGAAAGGGAGTTATCATTGTATGAAATGACACTTCTCTATTTTTTTTGTTTGTTTTTTCTGGTTTTGGTTTTTGGAGACAGTTTCACTCTGTAGCCCTGGCTGTCCTGGAACTAGATCTGTAGACCAGGCTAGCCTCAAACTCAGAGATCTGTATGCTTTTGCCTTCTGAGTGCTGTGATTAAAGGTGCACACCACCACTGCCTGTAGGGTAACACTTTTTTTGATGGATTTTTTTTTTTTTTTTTTTAAAGCAGAATCTCATTGTGTAGTCCAGGCTAGCCTTCAATTTGTAGGCTTACCTTATGGATAATATCTTAAAAGGCTATCCTATTATCAATAAAAAGATCTTTCTGGACTTTTGGAGTATTTACTTTTTAAAAATATTTGTGTACATTTATTTTTGCACAGTTGTAGGAGTCGTTCTTAGCCTTAATTGCTAAAGTTGAAATTTATTGAGTTCAAAAAATACACATTTTCAGCTTTAATAGATAGTGCTAGATTACTTCCTCACAATCTGTACCAATTAAGATTTTCACCAACACCTCCAAAATTAATTAATTAATTAGTATGGGTGATTTGCCTGCATGTATGTCTAAGAGAATGTCTGATCCTCTGGAACAGGAGTTAGAGACATGTATTACTGTGTGTGCTTGGAATTGAACTCAGGTCCTGTGGAAGAGTAGCTAGTACTGTTTAACTGCTGAGCCATCCCTCCAGCCTCACCAACAGTTTTGACATTGCTGTTTCCTTTATGTCTGTGCTGGCTAGTTTTATGTCCACTTGACACAGGCTAGAGTCACTGGAGAGGTGGGAGCCTCAATTGAGAAAATACCTCCATAGAATCTGGCTGTAGGCAAGCCTTAGGACATTTTCTTAAAGTATGTGGGTATGCCCAGACTATTTTGGGCTGGGCTGCCCTTCAACTGATGGGTGGTTCTGGGTTGTGTAAGGAAGCAGGTGGAGCAAACCAGTAAGCAGCAACCCTGGATGATATCTGCATCAGCTCCTGCCTCCAGGTTCCTACCCTGCTTGAGTTTCTGTCCTGACTTCAGTGATAACAGTGATGTGGTAAAAAACACTTTCCTCCCCAAGTGGCTTTTGATCATGGTATAGTAGCCCTAACTAAGACAATACCTTTAATATGTTGTGCTTGAAATATTTCTACAACTTGGGGAAGAAAATTGTCTGAGTTAATTATTAGTGAAGCTTAGCATTGTTTACAGTTCATTACATCCATTACATTTTTTACATTCATCACAATTTTTACATTTTGTTTTTGTTAATTACCTGTCCAGGTATTTTATTCATATTTCAATAGTGGTTTTGACCTATGTGTTTCTAATATATTTCTACAAGTTAAAAATGGTCCCCTTAGGGTACAGGCACTTGTTTTCAGGTCTGATCACCTGAGTTTTATCCTTAGGGTCTGTGTAATGGGGGAATAAACCAACTTCTTCACTCCCTGCCCAGCTACATACATACAGAGCTGAGCCTGCTGACATCTTAGCAATTGGGAGACTGAGGCAGGAAGCCTGTGAATTTGACCTAAGTTTGGGTAACATAGTGAGAGCCTTTGCATTTTTTATTGTGAGATGTATGTATATGCTTATTATAATTTCTCCTTTTCCTTATTTACTTTTAAGGGGTACCGTGGAGAAGACAGAATTAGCAGTTGAAGGGTAATTAAAGATCTCTCTTACGTAGGAAGGCTTGTGAATTTGTTTTGAAAGTGGGGAGGGTAAAGGAATGTGGTTTGGAAGGCATATATTAGTTTCCTGTGGGCTGTTGCATCAAATGACCACAAATGGCATGGTTTAAAACAATACAGCCATTGGCTTTGTGCCTTCCCCCCAGGCTGAACCTCATGATGAAGGTATCGGTGGGTCACAGTTACTTAGAGACTCTTGGAGAGAGTGATTCCTGGCTACTGTTTCTAGTTTCCTTGACCTTGGATCACACCCCTCCAGTCCCCCCCTTTTTTTAAACTCTGAGCCATCTCTCCAGTCTCCTGGGGTCCCTCAACTATTAAATGACTTTCCCCCTGTGTTATCATGTGTAAATCTGTTTAAACTGCTAGAGAATTGCAGTAAACATATCTCTGATCCTTCAAAGCTGAGGTCCCTCCTGGGATCTGAAGGAGACATTATAGCCCCGAGCTTAGATCTGTCACCTGAGTTTGTGAGTTGGATACCCAGCTCCTCCTTTTACTATTTGGGTGACCGTAATCTGTTATGTAGAGTCACAGTTTTTCTCATAGAGTTCTGAGGATTAAAGTGAATACACTAAATGGCACATGGTGTCTGTTAAGTGATCACAGCTGCTAACATTTTTATTTTCCACCCCTTAACTTTAAGAACATTTTTAAAAATTGCGTTTATGTGCATATGTACATGTGTGTACACAAGTCATGATATTTGAATGGCAGTCAGAAGATGCTTGCAGGAAATAATTCTCCTCCCATATGCACTCTGGGGAGCCAATTCAGATTATCAGTTGGTTGCAAGCACCTTTATCCCTAAACTATCTCCCTGGCCCACCATCCTGTAACTTTCTGTGTAATTTTGACATTGATGAGAAGTAGTGACTAGGCACATTCCCTCATTCAAGTTTATTTGTAGTCATGTGAGTGAAATTTTTTACCCACATTTTATAGATTAAGATTGCACAACTGTGATGGGGGAAGATGGGGATTCACATGCACATAGGAGAGAAACCAGAGTTGACTCTGAAAAGCCATTGAAATAAATACACATTGTGTGTACATTCTGGTAGTACTTTTGCAACCTGAATATAGCCAGGCTTCTAACACCTTAGACTCTTACATTGTGCACTCTTTTGTGTCTGAAGTTTTTGAAACAAGGTCTCTTTTTGTAGTTCAACGTGGCCTTGAACTTGCTTTGTATTTGTAGCCCAGGTAGGTCTCACCTTGATAATCTTGGTTTAGCCTCCTGAGTGCCTGGGTAAGATGGTGGGTGGCACCACACCCAGCTCTGGCTTGGATTCTTTTTTCTTTTGGTCCTTGCTTTATTCTAAATTGTCACAAACTTTTCTTTTTTCTGGCAGTACCAGGTATTGAACATAGGGCCCCCAGTGTGCTAGGCAAGTGCTCTACAGTCTGGCCCTTGTGTTTTTATTTTTTATTTATTTTTTGCACAACTTAGGTGAGAACCTACCCCTGGGCCTCCTAACCAGTGGTTGGCATTCTCACTTTTGTATGCTTTCTGTTGTGTTACTTTGCTACATTTTATCTCTGAGCTCTCTGCATTTGCTGGGCACATGGCTAGTTTCAGGATTTTGAGTATTGATATTTTATTAGCATTTGCTTCACATGTGTGTTTTAACTTTTTTTGGTTTTGTTTTTTTATTTGGTTTTTCCAGAGATGTTTTCTCTGGAAGTTCTCACTAGAACTGTTGCTGTGTTCTAGGTGGGAGTCTGTGGTATATATTGTAGGTATATTCTAATCCATTCCTTCCCTCTGTAGACCAGGCTGTCCTTGAACTAATAGCGCCCCTCCTGCTTCTGCCTCTCAAGTGCTGGGATCCACCAACACTCCCTCTCTAGTAGTCTCTTAAGGTGACTTTCAAGAAACAAAAGCATCATTACAGTTTTCTCTCTTTCTGTGTAGTGTTGTTATTATTATTATTTGTGAGGATTACAAGGTAAGGAAATCCTGTTTTCTTCCAAAGGCCAGGCTGTTGTACCTTTTATAATTAGATGGGTAATTCAGAGCTAACCCTTTAAAATGCTGTGCTGCAACTATTCTGTTCCTGGCTGAAAAACTCCTCTTACTTTTTTTTTAATTTTAATTTTTCAAGACAGAGTTTCTCTGTTTTGGAATTCACTCTGTAGACCAAGAGGGCCTTGAACTCACAGGGATCCTCCTGTCTCTGTTTCCTGGGTGCTGAGATTAAAGGTGTGCCACCACTGCTTAACCCCCCCCCCCTTTTCTGTTGTTGGCTGTTTGGTATTCTACAGAGTGAACAAACCATTTCCCACTCACAGCTGGGCTTGAAACACAACAAGGCTTTGATCAGACCAGTACAGAGCTTTAAAGGAAAGTTTTGTAAAACAAGTGCTGATTTGTGTTTTGAAAGTACCAATTTATAAAATTTTAATAGTTAGAAAACTTTGCTTTAAAAAATTATTATAAAAGATGGTAAGAGTAAAAAGCTTTCTGTCATCGAGGGCACATTAACACCAGGATCCATGTTCTACTATTTTTGTGTTTTTCCAAGACAGGCTGTCCTAGAACTCACTCTGTAGACCAGGCTGGCATCAAATTCAGAGATCTACCTGCCTCTGCCTTTCAAGTGCTGGGATCAAGGCATGCACAACTACATTTAAGATGTTGGCTACCTTGGGCTCTACGTTGTTGTATGTTCTGTGAAATGGATGTGTATTGCCATGTCCATTCAGTGAAGGTTTCTTTCTTGGGAAGTATTTGGGAACTCCAAGGGCATTTCTGCATTTTGTTTTCAGGACTACAGATTTGGAAGGGACATATAAATGGCAGCCCTTGGGGAAAAAGGAGTCAGTATTTATTGGGTGCTTTACTTACTGTTACTCATTTATTCTAAAGGTTGTAACTGAGAAACAGCCAAAGTAGAGCTGGAAAGGGCAGGGTCCAGGGAGGGCACAGAGCCTCCGTCCCGTCTGCAGGACTCTCTCCTGTGGCAGCTGGTGGGTCTCTCTGAACTAAGTCTTGTTCTGTTGCCGTGTTAGGCATCAAAACTCTGGAGCTGCAGCTTCTTTATGATGAATGGTTAATGTGGCTTCTTCTGCCTTAAGAAAACTCGCATTGTTAGAATCTGTGCAGCTTCTGCAGTTTGTTAGATTTGTTTTCATGAACCTAAAAAGAAAAAAAAGAGCTTCTATTCTGTTCAGTATTTCTTAAAGAAGTAGACTTGTGCGAGATGGCACTAAATGTGAAATCCTTGAAAGCAAGAGTGGTAGCAAATGCTTGCAGTCTTTGGAGGAGTAAAAACAGGAAGATGAGAAACTTAAGATCATCTTTGGCTGTGTAGCGGGTTTGAGGCCACCCTGGGTGGGATACCTGAGCTTCTACCTCAAAAACAGCACCAAAAAGTACATTTGAAAAAAGCAAATCAAACTGAAACTACAAAATCTTCTTTTGTCATTGTTAAGATAAACTATATGATTTGGAAAGAATGAATTGTTAAGAAAGAGTGATACTGAGATCTTTTGTTTGTTTCTTTGAGACAGGCTTTCTCTGGGTAACAGTCCTGGCTATCATGGAACTTGCTTTGTAGACCAGGATGGCCTTGAACTCACAGATTTGGGATTAAAGGCATGGGTCACCACTTTCTGACCTTTTTGGCTTGGCCAAGGCTGATTCTGTCCTCTGATATTCCAGACAAATTTTATTAAATATACAATATATCATTACAGAGGTCTCTAAACATTAAATTTTGTTGTGAATGAAATGCAGTCTCTGACCCAGACACTGCACCTTAGAATTCCAAAGTATTGGGGGATGAGATAATTCACTGCTAGAAACCTCCAAAGAATCAGAATAACCAAGAAGAAGAAAAAAAAAAAAAAAAAAAAAAAAAAAAGACAGAATCTCAAGACCAAGAACAAAGTAAACTTGAAGAATTCCCAGCTGAAACTTAGAATGGAACCCTTTCTCTTCTTGTCTAATTTGTGGCCTGAAAAATTGCTCCTGCACGGCAGGATTGCGGGAAGTAAGTAATTGTTATGTTAACTTTTATTCAGGGTTCAGCAGGTAAAAGAGACCTAAATTTGATCTTGTGTAAAAGTGGAAAGAGCAAACAATCCACAAAGCTGTTCTGACTTCTAATGTATGTCATGGCGCACAGACACACAAACACACATTTAAAATATTTATTATTGTTTTGTGTGTGTATGTGAGCCTGTGAATATGTGTGTATACAGGCCAGAAGAGGCATCAGGTCCCTTGGAACTGGAGTTGTGTGCTGCCAGATGGGTGCTGAGATCCCAATCTCTGACAGAGGAGCTAATGCTCTTAATTATTCTAGCCCCACACTAATAAAAAAAAACCCAAAACTTTAATTTTACTTATTAAAGGACCCCATTTTTCTCATTTGTGATAGTCTTAGGAGACCAGTACTAGCTCAGTTGGAAACATAATACTATTTTGGTAAATAATTGTTTGTTATGTAGCTCTGGCTGGCTTTGAACTCATAGATCTTCACCTGCCCTTTTCTCCCAAGTTGTAGGATTAAAGGCATGCACCACCACACCTGACCACAAACACTCTTTCATAGCTAAATCAACCGAGTTTTATAGTATAGAAGTGAGGAATTAATATTCTAAATCTTAGATGAAATCTCATTACTAGGTCCAAAAAGATTAAATTTGAAGTAGGCACACACTTGCATTTAGTGCTCATGAGACAGGGCAAGAGGGTCACCAATTTGAGGCCAGCCTACACTACATAAGCAAGACCCTGTTCCACAGGGGGAAAATCTAAGTAAATTATTATACTCTTCCACAGAGACTATGCACAAAACTTGTGAATTTGGTAAGTACATAAAAGTATAAAGAGAAGTTCAGTCTCCTATACTTTTGCCTTTCCAAGTGTGTTTACTTATTTTTCTCATTATTATGACAAATAAGCTGTGATGAAAACAATTTAGAAAGAATGTTTTTTAGTTTATGGTTTCTTAGCAGTCTGTCAAGGTCAAGGTCACTGGAGGAGGAGCCTGAAGTGGCTGATCACATTGAAATACACTCAGAAAGCAGAGCTGTGAAGGCTGCTGTTAAGCTTGATAGCTTTTTTTGAATGTTGTCACTCTGCCTTAGTCAGGGTTCTGTTGGTGCGAAGAGACACCAGGGCACAGCAGCTCTTATAAAGGAGAACATTTCATCGGGGCTGGCGAGGAACATCGTGGTGTGCAAGCAGACGCAGTAGCTGATTCGAAAGCTGCAGGAAGAGAGAGCAACACGGAAGCCTGACTTGAGCATTTGAAACCTTAAAGCCCACCCTGTTACAGACTTCCTCTAACAAAGCACACCTTCTGATTCCTGTCAAGCATCCAAATGTATGAGCCCGTGGGGCCCATTCCTGTTCAAACCTCCTCACCTTCATTTATGCAGATTCTTTTCTTTGTCTCAGTTGACCTAGTCCAGATAGTGTTTCACAGGTATGTGAGAGGCTTGTTTTGTGGTGATGTCCAATCTCATCAAGTATCAGTGTTTAACAATTTGTGTTTCAGGACTAGGGATGCAGCACAATGGCAGACTACTTGCTGATGTTTGCAAGACCAATTTCATAGTTTCACTCTCAAACCAAAAAATGTTCATTGGGGCTAGCTGGTTAAGAGCAGTAGGTGCTCTAAAGGCTGAGCCACCTCTCCAGTTCATACTGAATTATGTAAAAAAAAATCACATGTTGCAGGAAAATGCCAGTCTGCACTTTGTAAGAAAGTGTTGGGGTCCAGAAGACACACACTGAATTATGGCTCTTTGAAGTAAAAGAAGCTGGAAGCCCTCAGATGGAAATCTTTTGACCTTTGTTCTCTTGTTCTCCCCTCATTCTCTTCTGAAGTGAGTTGTAGAATCCAAAGTTCCTCAAGGTGAATCACAAAACCAAAAGTTCTGTGCCCCCCCAAACCCCCCAAAATAAACACTTGAAAGTCTAGAAGGGCCTTTCTCCCTTGGTTCTGCATTCCAGACAGGTTTTGTCCTAGTCTGGAAAAGAGTGCTTCGTGGAAAGCCTAAGAACAGTTGGAGAAGATGGGCCTCTCATCTGTCCACACCCTTTCACCCAATTACACTTCTGTGTGGCTTTCCACTCTGCATTGGGCCTAAGCATAAAAGCAAACATTATCTCTTGGGTTTCTGGAAGCTCCATATCACATAAAATTTATTTAAATATATGTGTTATGCTTGCAGGCTGGAGAGGTGGCTCAGCTGTCAAGGATATAGAGTTTAGTGTCTAATACCTGTGTCAGGTGGCTTACAACCTGCTTTTAATTCCAGCTCCAGGGGCTTTATACTGTCTCCTGGACTCTGTGGGTACCTGCACTCACATCTGCACAGATACACATATTCAATAAAATAAAAAGTTAAAAAATTTTCTCTTTTGGTTTTTGAGACCAGGGTTTCTTTTTGTAGCCCTGGCTCTCCTGAAACTCTCTCTGTAGACCAGGTTGACCTTGAACTCAAAGAGATCTGCCTGCCTCTTCATCCCCTGTGCTGGGATTAAAAGTGTATACCCCATGCTTGGTGAGCCTTGGATCTTTGTGTTAGCCCCATCTGTCTTGAGTTGTTTGTTATGGCTTGCTAGGCATGCTCCACCAAAATCTTGGAACAGCTCGTCATATTACCAATACAATAGTATACAAACATAGCAAAATTTCTGTATCTGAGATGCTACTCCACTAGATGTGTGTTGTACGAATAAAGGAAACTCAGAGATTAAAGGCCTGGCACCACCACTGCCTGTCTGGGAGCCTGGAACTCCCTCTGTAAACCAAACTAGCCTCAAACTCAGATCTGCAGGGATTAAGGGTGTAGGTCACCACTCCATATTCCCTGTGCTGGGATTAAAGGTGTAAATTACCACTCTCTGATCCTCCTGGATTGACTGTGGGTAGGGCTATCTGATATTTCAGACTTTTTTTTATTAAATATGAAACATATCACCACATATCTCCTTTTGTGTCAAAAATAAAAAATGTTATAGCTACCATAAGAAAAACCATATATGATAGGTATAATAGTAATTATATACAATATATACAAACAATAATTACATGAGTAATGTCCAGTCCATTATCAAAGAAAATATTCCATTAATTATCCTATTTTGGTGAGTCCAAAGGATTATACCTAATTCACTTTCTATCTGACTTGTATTACTAATTAAAAGCTATATTTTGATGTCTCTCAAACTTATACACTTTAACTTCGGAGTTTCTTTTCTAAAACTGTCGCTAGAAAACTATAACTATCTCATCTTCAACTACCTCAGAGACCCAAGAAGGAAATAATATTTACTACCTAAACAGCAAGAGCAAGCAAGCAACTTCCAAAAAAAAAAAAAAAATGTAAACAATGAAACAGCTGGCTGCCTGGACAGTCACCCAAGTTTCTTCTGTATCATTGAAGCATCCATCTTCAGCCTACAGGCCTAACATGCCTGACAGACTTCTCTGTGAAACAGAATATTCTCAAAGACCTTGCTACCTTGTCTTGGCAAGATCCAGCAATTCTCTTGTGGGTGTGTCTCCTGCTTGTCCATTTTGAACATCACACTGTCAGCAGTCAAGGCAAAAGTACTTTCTTGCCCAGTGGCTAACTTTTGTTACAAAGAAGGTCACTATGTATGGAGTTTCTCTGATGTCCATAATCTTCTCTGAAGTAGATTGGGGCTGCCAGGAGCAGTTGTCCCACTGTTATAAAAATAATAAGAACCTATATTATTAAAATATCTTAAATGCCATATTCTATGGATCTCTGAAGTGTCTGAAGAAGACCTGTTCATCTAAAATATATCTGTTTGGTCATGAAAACATATCTAATATGACTGACTATGTTTGACTGTAATGTCTAACTACTAACTTCCATTTCTTTATATCCTAATTAGTTGGTAATAAAAACTTTCATGGACTAGAAATTTGTATTATATTGTTAGATGAACTGAATAAGTATAACACCTTGAGCAAGCATAGTGATATATGTACAGTGACAAAATTAATCTCAATATACACAAAAATCCAATCCAATGTAAAATATTTAAAACTAGTAAAAGAAGATTCAACAATCTACCCTTATATCCCATTATATCTGTATCCCCTTTTTCTTTTTTTAAAAACAAGAACCTTGAATCTAATCTCTCTTGTTTAGCTTTTTTCTAACCATAACCTATAACAATTTTTAACCAATAAACCTAAACAGTGACAATCATCCATAACCCATTGAAAGGCCAAAAACTGCCCACTCGACCTCTTGGGAATGTGGATGCTGTGCTCTTAAATTTACTTCCTGCTGTCTGGGGTGATGTCATCTTTACAGGATCCTGAAAAAAAAAAGTTTTGTTAAATGTCAAGTCCTGAAATAAGTAGCTGTAACATTTGTTGTCCAGTCTCTGCATAACAGGAAAGTGCATGGCTTGTCTCAAGTCCTGTCTATAGTAGTCTGTGAAGCTGATTCATCTCAATGAACCACCTCGAAATCGTCCTGAGCAGTTTGTAGTCCAAATCTGATCTTTGGTTGGTGTTTGTCAGCCTAGTGGATTTGTCATAGTCCATGTGAAATCCTTATTGTGGGGCCCCATCTTCCTTTTGGATATTTCACATTCGCAATTAGGTATTTTCATGAATCACTGCAGAAAACTGATAAGAGACTAAATCCTAACAAATGTACAGGAAGCTAAATACATAAGTATTTATTCAGCATAGGATTAGTAACAATAGAATAGTCCCTTATTTTTAGTTATTCTTCTGCCCCATATCAGGTGGCTCTTCTGATATGATACAGAGATTTTGTATTTTCCTTTAAGAAGTATGCTTGAGTTTAGAGGAGAGAGCAACTCTCTAAAGCCAGCTTTAAATTATAATTAAACTGGGACTTCAACTTACAAAATAAATTTGTAGAGGTTAAGCAATGAGATTTTATCCTATGAAGTATACGGGTACCAATAGTTACGATATTCTTTTGCTTGTCAATTTTTCTGAATAGCCTCCCTTTTGCTTTAGATGTCTAGATGTCCAAGGTCTTTTCACTTCTTGAAGATGGGTATTTCCAGTTTTCTGTAAAGACAAAAACAGAAACCTGCCCCCACCCTTTGTTTTTTCTTACAACTTAAAGAATTTTTAATATGGGTGGATGAGCTATCAATTCTTAGTTTCATGTAGTTTCTCTGGTTCAAATCGAGTCTTTATTAATTTTGATGGTATCCATAACTTTTCTTCACATGTGGAAACAAGAGCAAACCCCCTTCCCCAACATAGCACATACCCTGGCTTCCATTCAGAGGTTAGTACATCTCTGAAGTAAACAGGCTGATTTAGTTCAGCTGTTTTTTCTATGGTCCAATGCCTTTCAGCAGCTGTTGTTCCTTTCTCATTAGCATTGAGAAAATTCAAAGTTAATAAAGCATTGTGTAGTCTATCTCTAGGGGTCTTTGTTATTCCTTTCTGTTTATTTAGCATATCCTTTAGAGTTTTATTTGATCTCTCTATGACTGCTTGCCCTGTAGGATTGTGTGGTATTCCTGTAATATGCTTAATATTATAATAAGCAAAAAATTGTTTCATTTTACTAGAGACATATGCTGGAGCACTGTCAGTCTTAATTTGTACAGGTATTCCCATGATGGCCATAACTTCTAGCAAATGTGTGATTACAGAATCAGCCTTTTCTGAACTCAAAGCAGTTGCCCATTGAAATCCTGAAAATGTATCTATTGTATGATGTGCATATCTTAATTTCACAAATTCTGTAAAATGAAATACATCCATCTGCCAGATTTCATTTCTATGTATACCTTAGGATTACTTCCTGCTGGCAATGGAGTTTGGTTATAGAAAGAACAGGTGAGGCATTGTTTTATAATTTCTTTGGCTTGTTGCCAAGTGATAGAGAAATCTTTTTTTAATCCTTTGCAATTGATGTGATGCTTTTTTATGAAACTGAGGCCTCTAGCACACTTTCTACTAATAATTTATTAATTTCATCATTACTTTGTGCAAACCCATAAGGGACCTGACAAACCTGTATGGGACCTGGCAAACCCATATGGGATCGAATGTGTGTTATATAGAAGGGGTGATGTCTAGTCCTGATTATTTCTTGTAACAGAATAAATAATGAAGTTAATTCTGACTCATCATTAATAAAATCAGCAGTTTAAATGTGTGGAACAACTCTCTCTACATACTGAGAGTCAGTGACTATGTTAGGAGGCTCGGCAAAATCCATTAATACCTTCACAATATCATATAATTCTGACTTTTGAACAGAATTATAAGGGTTTTGAGCCACTTTACTTACATGTTCTGATTTGTAACCTGCCTTTTCTGATTTGTTTGCATTGGTATAAAATGTAGGGGCTCCAGAAATTGGGTTTATCTCTTACAATATGAGGAAGAATCTAATTAGTTTTCTTTAGAAATTCAGTTCTTTTGCTTTGAGTATATCTGTTGTTAATATCTCCCCCCCCCCAATTACTGTAGGCCAAGGTTTGCTAAGGTTTACTTTATACCCATAATTGGTCAACATTAGTTAAAGGTACTACAATTTCTGCTGGGTCCATTCCTGAAAATTGACGAAGTCTTATTTTTCCTTTAAAATTCAGTTCAGAAATCTTTTCCACATATGTCTTTAATTTCTTACTTGGTTTATGTGGTAGAAATATCCATTCCAATATAACATTTTCCCTTTGTATTAAAGTTCCTGCTGGAGTATGCCTAGAGGGCAAGATAACTAGAATGCTTTTAAGGTCTCGATCCACATGAATCCCATCCCAGGCATTTAATGCTGCCATGTGGCATAAAGCCAGAACATGTTCATTGTATAAAGATTGCCTTTCAATGTCAGCATAATCCCTTCCCAAAGAAATTGGTCTTGGGAGACTTCTGTGCCTCTGACTCTGCTTCTTTGCTCTATTGTTTTAGCCTCTCCTCCCACCATGTTTTCCACTGTAGAAGTGGCTCAGCCTCTAAAACAGCAGTAGCCTTATCTAACCAATCTTTAGGGGTGATCTGGTTACAGGATAACTAGCTATTTAGCATTTGTTTTACAAATGGTGAGTGCATCGCATTTGTCACAATTGCTTCTTTTACTCTCCATAATTCTAGCATTTGTACTGGAGCCCAACTAGTTTTTGTATTATCTTTATGACTGTGCAATTTTAAAAAGTTACTGGATATTTTAATGTTGGCTGTTTTTGTGTAATCTTAGATGACTTTGCTGAAATTGGTTCTTTATATTCCTCTGTTTGAGTTTGTGTTCTCTCTTAACAAGCTTTTTTCTAAGACTTTTTTCTTGGCATTTATAGTAATTGACTTTTTAAATGATACAACAGAAGTCAAATAAAAATATTCATAATAAACAATATGATAAACATTATGATATCCCATCTACTTTATTTATCTTTTCCTCCACTGATTCCAATATCAAATCGTCTAGAGATAGATTACAGAAAGACCAAACACCCTCCATTGTCTTAAACAAATCCCCCCCCCTTTTTTTTTAAATTGGATTTACTCACTAGTCTAGTTGTCAGTGATGGTCCGAATGACTGTGAAGTGGGGCAGCTACCTCGTGTGATCCTAAGGAGGGGTCCAAAAGGAGGAAAAAAAACCCAAAAAACCAAAAAACCAAAACCCACAACCTACCAGGAAAAAGAGGTCTTGTCTGAAAAACTTACCCAGATGAGAATGAAACCGAAAGGCTGGAGGCTAACTCGGAACAGAAAGCCTAGCCCACCAAGTGTTGCTCTGGCTGGCAAGTGCTTTTTGGATAGGGAGGGGAGGAATTTGTGCCCCAAAGTTAGACGCCAAGTATCAGGGAAGCCAGATCTCAGGGAAAGGCTGAGATATCAGAGAGTAAACACCACAGTCAGATCTCACGGAGCTGTCTTCCAGCTTCCTCAGCCTCACTCTTTGTATCTTCTGCTGCCTGCTCTGTCTTTCTACACCTGCCTTAAATACCTTCTTCACCCAGTTGTTTCACATCCAGGTTAAGATTAAAGGCATGAACTACTACTATTTGGTAGTTAGCCTTGAACTCACAGAAACCCAGAAAGATCCCCTCTGTCTCTGGAGTTACGGGATTAAAGGCCTGGCAGCACTGCCTGCCTGGGAGCCTGGGACTCCCTCTGTAAACCAAGCTGGCCTCAAACTCAGATCTGCTGGGATTAAGGGCGTAGGTCACCACTCTTGGTCTTTCCTGTGCTGGGATTAAAGGTGTGAGTCACCACTCTCTGATCCCCCTGGAGTGACTGTAGGTAGATCCCTCTGATATCTCAGACTGTTTTTATTAAATATGAAACATCCCACCACAGATGTGTGTTCAGGTAGGATATTTAGTTGAGCTAAAAGGAAGCAGTGTAACAGCCTTTGTTATTTAAGCCTCATTCCAGCTACGCATAGTAGGGTCACACCTATAATCTCAGCTTTTAGGACAGTGGTTCTCAACCTGTGGGGCTCAGTGTGAGAGGTGAGGTGATGGTGGTGGTGAACCATTGGAAAAGACATTTACATTATGAATCCTAACAGTAGTAAAGTCATAGTTAGAAGGTAGCAATGAAAACAGTTTTATGGTTGGGGTCACTACAACATGAGGAACTGCATTAAAGGATTGTAGCCTTAGGAAGGTTGAGAACTGCTGATATAGGAGGTGAAGTTCTGTGGTTATCTCCAGCTATGTAGGGGATTTGAGGTCAGCCTGGGCTATTTGAGGACACACCCCCCCCCCCATTGTAATCTAGTAACCTGGAGCAGTTCTGTTTACATAAACTCTTGAATCCCAGTCACTTTGTTGAAACCTTTTAGATGTGAGCTATAGGAGTTGGCTTAATGTGGCGCCTATAAGATGTTAGACAGCAGGCAAAGCCCCAACACAAGTAATAAGGTACTTGACAAGGAAAACACACTGAGAAAGGAAGTGAGCAAATCTGCCTCCAGGGGAAAACACAGGAGTGACAGGTGTTCTCTTGATTTTTCTCAAAAAGGCTTGGAGAGGCTTTCTTGGGTTAGTGCCTGAGAAGGGACCTTTGTGGCCTTTCTGGGGTAGGGGAGGTTTACTGTCTGCTTCTGGGTGTTTTTGAATGAACCCTGAGTGTACAGTCAGCTGGTGATGTAGACTGAGATTTAGACTTTCTCTGCAAGGAGCAGTTAGTTATAACACTTTATGTTATTACAAATTTACTTCAGTTTCATGTCAGGAGGAGATGAAGGAGAGGAAGTTTCCAAAACTGGCAACCCTTATTGTGTGTGGCTTTTGTTTGTTTTTGCTTTTCTTGGGATCCAGCCATGCTTTATAAAGCAGTCTGGCTTCACACTTGTGACTAATCCTTCTGCTTCTGCCCCCAAGTCATGGACATACAGTAAAAAGATATCTATCTAATAGTGATCTCAAGATTAGTTTTTGTGTAAGTGGTAATTTCTGTTTCTTTCTATTCCTCACTGTGATCCTATACACACAGATGACAGGAAATGCTGTGTGGGTTGAATTGGGATTCACAGATTATCTGGAAGACAGGAACAGTAGAAACACAGGGAACAGGCCCATTGAAAATAAACCAAACTGGTTCTTTAATGCATCGAATTAACAGACCCAAACTCTAAATATCTCAATGAACGTCTGTTTTGCTACAACACATTTTGTTCAGCTTTTATGTATGTGTTTGTAAGGACAATTTGGAGAAATTAGATTTTCTCTTAAAACCATGTGGATCCTGGGACTCAAACTCAGATCATCATGCTGGGCAGCAAGTGTTTTACCTGCTGGGCACCAGTTTGCTGGCCCCTGCAATATGAAATGCTCAGAGCTTAAGAGCACTTGGCTGCTCTTCCAGAGGACACAGGTTCAATTCTCAGCACCCACTTGACAGCTCACAGCTGTCTGTAACTCCAGTTCCAGGGAATTTGATACCCTCACACGTACATGCAGACAAAACACCAGTGCACATAAAAGATAAAAAAGGGAAGAAAGTAATATTACTCTAATTTGGGTTAGCACCAGCCTGGAAAATGGTTTTGTGGTGCATGTGGGTTAGCATGCCCACTTAAGGTTGTTTATGGTGGGACATTTTGTTCCCAAATTAAGAGAAGTATTTGGAGCTGTGATTTTTAGTTATTTTGACTTCTGTGACTTAGAAACTGATAGAAATTGTGGTTCCCTTTCCAGAAAAATGCTCATGTCTTTATACAATCAGGAGTTCTTTGAAACTTTTAACATAAGCCTCCCTCCCCCAGTTTAGGGTTATTTAAATAAAGCTGATGCCAACAGACATCAGCTAGTGTGTGGTTTGACTTGGCCAAAACAGAAAAAGTGTAAACTTATTACATGTCCTAAGATATGTAAGATTTAGGATTTTCTAAATCTGTAGAGGCAGATTCACAGAGATGGAGGGGTACCACACCTAACATTTAAGTTGTTAGAAATGGGGATTAGCATTTACATCTGTTGCAGGGTTGTTTGCTTGTTTGTTTGTGTGGGTTTTTTTTTTTTTTTTGAAACAAGGTCTCAGATGTAGCTCTGGCTGTCCTAGAGCTCACTGTGTAGACTCACTGGTATCAAAATCACAGAGATCTGCCTGCCTCTACCTCTTGAGTGCTGGGATTAAAAGCATGCACAACTACACCTTAATTAAATTAATTGCTTGAATTTTCTAGAGATCTATACAATAGAGGGACTAAGGTGCCTATGTACCCTGGCTTCAGACAGTGATCTCTGTAAGTGTTTCAGTTATTATTTTCTTACTGCTGCTTTAAAAAATGCAGCAGTTCATAAACTACAAAGAATAGAATAGTATCAACAGAAAGACCTCAGGTTTGTGAACTCCTTTTTTTTCTTGTCTTATTTGACACTAAAAAAAAAAAAGAGAAATTTACTTTCATAAAATATATGAAAAGGTTTGTTTTATATAAATTATGAAAATGTACATAAAATATTTTAAAATTATGTGTTTAAGTATTTTTGTCTGTGTGTGTGTGTGTGTGTGTGTGTGTGTACCTTGTGTATGCCTGGTGCCTGTGGAGGCCAGAGATGTTAGATCCCCTAGAGCTGGAGTTACAGATGGTTAAGAGTTGCTATGTAGGTGTGGAAACCAAACCCATGCCCTTTGTAAGAGCAGTCACTGCTCTTAGCCTCTGAGCCATCTCTCCTGCCCTGGACCCCATCCACTCTCCACTACCTAGGCTGCTGTCATCTTTCTGCATTTTGTCCTTTAAGATTCCGCTGAGTGTCCATCTTGTCTTAGAGACACCTCATAGCCATCTTAGGAAAACTTGCTCCAGAAGCTTTTAGTTAGAACAGTGGTAGCCACCCTGACCCTTGTGTATGTTTAGATATTTGTAGATTTTACTCTGGATTTTCTAGGTAAGCTAGGAAGAAATGAGCAAATGTAGGAAGTTTTGGAAGCTTAGAAAGAAAAAAGTTATCTCCTTTCAGAATTAAAGGTGGTTTAAAAACACCTCCTGAGAATTTTGACTATAGACAGGATCATTGTGTCACTACTTGCTGCTTGATTATTTTATGCATTAAGTTTCAGGCCATGAGTCATTTCAGCAGGTGACTAGCTCCACATAAGCTCCAGGCCTTTGCTGTCACTGTCACCAGCTGCCTCCTGATTGTGTATGTCCTCCTGAGTGAAGATTACTAAGTATATTTTGAGAGATGAAGTGCATTAAAAAGGAAAGTTTCAGAGGAATCTATTGGGAGGAAGGATTTGGAAGATGAGAGAAATTGAAAGTGTGGTTGGTACTTGATTTACTCACAGAAGGAAAGTTGTGTCTTGACAGAAGTTGAAAATTATGAAGGAATGGGTGCTTCTGAGCTTGGACAAAATTCAGAGTAGATGAAAACAATTTGAACTAGAGAGCAATATGTCTAACTGTAGCTTTTAGTTTTTTGGATAGGTGCTTTAGAACCCCCCCCCCCCCCTTAGACTGGGCTGCCCTCAAGCTCTTATGTAGGCAAGATGATCTTGTACTTAAAATTTTAAAATGTATTTTTATGTATGTATGTATGTGTGTGTGCCTGTTTGTATGTATGTATGTATGTATGTATGTATGTATGTATGTATGTATGTGTGTGCCTGTTTGTATGTATGTATGTATGTATGTATGCATGCATGTATGTATGTATGTGTGTGCCTGTTTGTATGTGGACCATATACATGCAGTGCCCATAGAAGCCAGAGAAGGACATCAGATCCCCTGGACCTGGAGTTAGAGGTGATTGTGAGCCTACTGATGTGGGTTCTGGGAACTGAACCTGGGCCCTTTGGCAGAGTAGGGAGTGCTCTTTACTGTAGAACCTTGACCTTGAACTTTGATCCTCTTGCCTTCACCTCCAGTGTACTGGGGTAACAGATGTGCACTGTCACAATTGGTTTTATGTGGTGCTTTGTACATGCTCAGCAAACACTACTGAGCTACATCTCCGGCTCTCAAAAAGAAGCCTGTGGGATGATTTTTGTGGTGAGTAGTTTTCTGTCCTTAGGTCTGTGTCTTTCTGTAATGATGAGCGCCACATTAGCCTTAATAATTCCTAGCCTTCCAATGAGCATGGTGGCCCATGCCTTTAATCTTAACACTTGAGAGGCAAAGGCAGGCTGATCTCTGTGAGTTTGAGGCCAGGCTGATCTATATAGTGAGTTCAAGGATAGCCAGGGTCATGTAGAGAGACCCTGTGTCACATATAGCAGCCCTCCTGATTTCTGAACTACAGTTAGAATCCTATTAGCTAGTATGCACAAACAGGCCCCATGCCACCTTAGCCTTCTGAGCTCTGAGAATTACAGGTATGACCCATCACACTCAGCCAGTTTATTTTAGAATAGAAAACAAAAGAATATATAAAGTAAGGGTAAGTATTATTTTGTGGATTTTTTTATTTTTTATACAAACACATTCCTGTGTGTTTATTGCTTTGTGACATAAAATGTGTCTTATACTGGAGTCATGGTCAAAAACTTTGAATAACACTGCTTTGTTGTAATCCTCTGTTATTTCATTTATTATATAGCATTATGCCAGTACATTCAGGCTTCTAAAGCCAGGGATGGTGCCAGCCCTTTCATTTCAAGTGCGACTGAAGGTAAAAACAAGACGAGATGCAGCACGCCCAGCTTTCCAGTTCTCGGTCTCTCTAGTGGCATTTGGACTCTTTGGCCTTTTTGAGCACTAGATTTCTCAGATTTGTGTGTCTCTAGGTGGCAGGTCTTTTGGCTCTTTCCCTCCTCATTTTAATGTTATTCAGCATATGCTAATGTTTTACGAGGAGGCAAGGAGAAACTAAGACTTCTAGCAATTTCAGATGACTCTGAACTGATAATGGAGCCCGTTAGATAGCATCCCTGAAGTCTTAGTGTCTTTGTACCTTTACTATCACAGAAGTATATAGCTTACTCTTAAATGATATGCTCCTATAACGTTCCAGGGGCTTTGGGGGTGGGGGATGGGCAGTCTACTTTCATTCCTGTGCTTTCTCCTTCTTTTTCAAGAAAATTAACCACTGGGCTCATAGCAGTGATTTCATTTTGAAGGTAGTGGTGTCCACTATTAACTGCTGTACTTTTTCTGCTTCTTATTGACATAGTCATTTTGATGCCTTTCCTACTTAGGCGGCTGGCATACTAACCCCTTGCCTTCATTTCTCTTCCTTGCTGGACTGCCACACTTTGTGTGCATAACCTTGTGATTTAAAGGGAGATGATTTGCTTCATTCTTTTTCTTACAGGAGAAAATTTTGAGCAGACGCCATTGAGACGAACATTCAAGTCTAAGGTCCTTGCCCGATATCCTGAGAATGTTGACTGGAATCCCTTTGACCAGGATGCAGTGGGAATGGTTAGTATTTATTAGCCATAGAATTATGCAGAATAATTTATAGTAGGGTTTTGAATCCTGGGTATGGTAACAGTGCTTCTTCAATGAGTGTGGTGGGGATATGTTTCATATTTAATAAAAACAGTCTGAGATATCAGGGAGATCCACCCACAGACAATCCTGGAGGATCAGAGAGTGGTGACTCACACCTTTAATCCCAGCACAGGAAAGACCAGGAATGGTGACCTATGCCCTTAATCTCAACAGATCTGAATTTGAGGCCAGCTTGGTTTACAGAGGGAATTCCAGGCTCCCAGGCAGGCAGTGGTGGTGCCAGGCCTTTAATCCCACAACTGCAGAGACAGAGGAGGTCTTTCTGGGTTTCCATGAGTTCAAGGCTAACTACCAAATAATAATAACCCAAGCCTTTAATCTTAACCTGGATGTGAAACAACTGGGTGAAGAGGGTATTTAAGGCAGGTGTAGGAAGACAGGGGAGGCTGAGGAAGCTGGAAGATAGCTGGATGAAGATTGTAGAGCACATTGGTCATGATTCTATATTTGATTAATGTATTAAACTGGTGAAAGATCATGCTTCTATTGTATATAATAGTGAATCTATGTGTTATATTAGTGTAAGTGAGCTTTAGGCAGATGGGTAACTAACATAGTAGATTCTCGCTAGCGGTTATGTGTTCTGAAGAGGACAAGGAATGCTCTCACTTCTTGTTTCCCTGTTGTCTCTTGTAGCTATGCATGCCCAAAGGGCTGGCATTCAAGACCCAGGCTGATCCCAGGGAGCCACAGTTCCATGCCTTTATTATCACAAGGGAGGATGGCTCTCGGACATTTGGGTTTTCCCTCACCTTTTATGAAGAAGTGACCAGCAAGCAGATCTGCAGTGCAATGCAAACCCTCTATCACATGCACAATGCTGAGTATGATGTCCTTCATGCTCCGCTTGCTGATGGTGGAGACCAGAGTGGCATGGAAGATGGTGAAGGCATTCCTGGGACCAAGTTGCAGCGCTTCAACTCCTATGACATTAGCCGGGACACGCTCTATGTCTCTAAATGCATCTGCCTCATCACACCCATGTCCTTCATGAAGGCATGCCGAAGTGTGCTGCAGCAACTCCACCAGGCGGTCACATCACCTCAGCCCCCTCCTCTGCCCCTTGAGAGCTACATATACAATGTACTCTATGAGGTGCCACTTCCACCTCCTGGCCGCTCTCTGAAATTTTCTGGGGTCTATGGGCCAATAATCTGCCAGAGACCAAGTACCAATGAGCTTCCTCTGTTTGACTTTCCTGTCAAAGAGGTCTTTGAGCTGCTTGGGGTGGAGAATGTGTTTCAACTTTTTACTTGTGCCCTTCTGGAATTTCAAATCCTGCTTTACTCACAGCGTAAGTCAATATTGACCACAGCTCTCCATCCATGAAGAGTCCCTGCTTTCTATATTCATATATAATGGATCTGACTGTAAAGATCAAGGGCTGTTACAGTCTTTTGTAGGTGGGAGGAGAATGAACCTCGAGAAGCTATCTTCTTCTTCCTTCTTCTTTTTCCCAACCTGGAGGTTTTATTAGCATGAAGGGAATGGGGAGAGGGAGAGAGAAAGAAATAAGGGAGAGAAACAAGAGAGAAGACAGGTCAGAGGTGTCAGGAAGCTATCTTCTGATTGACTATCATTATGATCTTTTGCTAGGAATAGATGTAATTTGGGAGGGGAACACTGTCTGCACACATCCTTCTGATTGATGCTGGAAAGGGCTGTTCTGTCTCTTCCTCAGTCTGACGTGAGATGAAGGACCTCCTAAAGGATGATCTTTTTATACTGAGAAGAGGACTTGTTGCTCCTTTCTCTTGTTTGTTATCTGAATTGTTTCTATAAATGGGAGTTGAATATGAACAGCAGATTTAGAAAGAGTACTAAGGTAGATGAGAAAGAACAGTTGCTTAATGTGTGATCCAGACCAGTATCATAAATTTCAGTACATATTTATTGAGAACACACCGTGTTCCAGGCATTGCTTCAAGGGTGGTGGATAAAAGTGGTGGATAAAATATTTTTCTGTAGTAGAATTTATATTTTGATGGGACATGAAGAGTTAATACATAAATATGCAGAATGGAAGGCAGTTCAAGACTTTGGAGAAAGATAAATATTTGGAGAAGAGAAGTTCTGGTTGTTTTAAAACTTTTGTTTTTGTTATTTTAGGTTTGTGTAGGTGTGTGTGTTTACATGTGGGTATGTGCATAGGAGTGCAGGTGCTTGCAGAGGCTAGAGGCATGATGAGATCCTGCTGGAGCTGGAGTTATAGACAGCTGTGAAGCACCCGATGTGACTGGGAACTGAATTTAGGGTCTGGAAGAGCAGCAAGTATTTTTAACCACTGCGCCGTCATTCCGGTCCAATTCCAGCTTTGCTTTGTTGTTGTTGTTATTGCTTTTTCCCGAGACAGGGTGTCTCTGTGTAACAGCTCACAATGTAGACCATGCTGGGCTTGAACTCACGGAGATCCAAGGCATGTGCTACCACTGCCTGGCAGTAGAATGATTTTTAAAACAGATTTTATTTTCATTTTGGATTATAAATAGCGTCTTTTTTCCCCTCTGAAGATTTATTTTGTTTTTAGTTATTTTTATGTTTGTGTGAGTAAGTACATGTGTCCAGGTGCCCAGGGAGGCCAGAAGCTTCAGGTTTTCTGGAGCTGAGGTGAAAGGCAGTGTGAGTCTCATGGGTGCTGGAAATCAAGCTTGGGTGCCTGGACAAGCAGTATATTCTCTTATCCACCAAGCCATTTCTCCAGCATCTTTGTCTGAATCAGGACCTCCCTCTGTAGTCCTAGCTGTTAGAGAGCTCAGCATGTAGCCAGGCTGACCTAGAACCTGTGCCTCTCTACTCAGTCTTCCCGCCTCTGCTTCCCTAGTGCTAAGATTCTATAGCCAGGCTGACCTAGAACCTGTGCCTCTCTACTCAGTCTTCCCGACTCTGCTTCGCTAGTGCTAAGATTCTAGGCATGGTCTGTGTCCTTGTAGGCTGTTTTCAGTGGAAGAGCACACACTCATATAACAAACAAACAAACAAAGACTAGCCACTATTTCTGGTTAATTTCTTAAGGGACTACTGGCCTGATATTAGTAAATCTTCCAGTTTTTCATAAGGCTTTCTGAGATGAAGTCTCTGAATTTTTAAGTGATGGCAACAATGTTGATAGGAAACAATATAGGCCAAAGAAAAGCATCTGTTGAAAAATGGTTCCTGAGGCTTCCTTTTGTAATTTCTAATTTAAAATATAGTCTTGCTGGACAGTGCTGGTACATAACCTTTAGTCCCAGCACTCGGGAGGCAGAGGCAAGCGAATCTTTGAGTTCAAGATCTACAGAGAACGTTCCAGGACAGCCAGAACTACACAGAGAAACCCTGTCTCAAACAATCAAAAAATAACTTTCTAGTCAGAGGCAGACTACTTGTGTAGTCCAGTGATGGTCCAATACGATTATTTCACCAAGTCATAGTTGTCCTAGTTCCTGAATGTATACTGTGAGGTGTGTCATTGTGTCACATTTCTTAGAATGAGTTACAGAGATGTGTTCATTTATTCTTAGTGTCTTTAATTCCAGCAGGCTTTGAGTTATCTCCTTTATTAGGAGTTCATTGCAACCTAGAGAGGGCTGAAAATTTAGCCAGTTGCCTGGAGCCTGATCACTGAGAGTTGAGGGGTGTGGAATGCTATGGCAAAGGAGGTGCCGATCTTACCATTGATGCTAAATACAGAAAAGGGTTGTGTTTGTCACTCCTGGAGGTTAGTATTCTAGCATTCATTATTTACTCCTTTCAAAATGGGAGGCTGCTTTAAAACAAACAACAAACATTTTAAAGGCAGAAGATAACTACAACTCATACAGACCAGAAGACTAGAAAACTCATTTCTCCTTATCTGTTAAAATAGACCATGTAAGTGGGAAGAAGATGGCGTTGACTATGGGGACTGACTTAGTCTAGTCTTGCTTTTAAAGAATGTCACAGTTTTGAGTCCATTGCAAGAAGATCTTCAGAGGTTTAAATCTAGAGGAAGCATAGTTATGTGAGTTTCAGATACTAGATTAGGTTTATTCTGAAAAGGAGGAGAGAGCAAGGCTTAGATTTTTACACTGTTGAAAAGTCTGCTTGTTACAGAGCAGAGAATGACCTCTTTAAAGTCCAGCATGCCCTGATATATGCTTGGTTCCCAGCCACTTAAACTACTGAACTCATGCTGGCTGAGTATCTAGGACAAAGAAAACCTCATGATGATGGGAATTTGGGGACTGCCTCACTTATGCAGTGTTTTGGCACACTATGGGATGCTCTCATCCTGAGCAGATCCCAGGAGCCACAGAATACAGTAGCATATGCTTCACTAGCTTTGGCTATGGCAAGGGAGGGAAAGCTTGTTGTTTTGTCTTGGACACAGTAGCTTCACCTTGATCTACTACTATTTCAGCCAGCAATTAGGATTCTGTAGTTAACGGCCTGCTTCTGTAGCATCAGCCTAGCTGATTAGACCCCAGCCTTGTGGGAATTCTGTTCCCGAAGGCACTGCTCTGTTGCTGCTGCTAAAGGTGGTTTTAACTAACTCTGTATTGTTCTGTTTATAAATAACACTCAAGATTCAAAGGCTGGGGTGAAAACCTGCTAGCTCAGAGAGGTTGAGTAGTACCCAGCTGACCTTCTCTGATATAGTGTCTCACAGAAAGCAAATCCTCCCACTCTTCCACTCAAAATCCCTCCCTTCTACTTCTGGTGCATCTAACACTTCTAGACTGTCTGGTGCTCTATGATTACTTTCCATCAACTACTTGCTAACTTGGCCTCCTGACTCAAGCTTAATTTTATTTAACTCAAATGCTAACTTGGGGTTCACAGTGTGATCAGATATTCTCAACAGAAGCTCTTTGGATTTCTTATAGTTAAAAAAGAGAAGATCTGTGCCTGCCTCCCCTCTCCTTCCTCTTTCCCTCCCTTTCTCCCCCCCAACCCCCACCCAATCTTGAAATGGTGTATGGAAGTGCCAGTATTTGGAATAGTAAGACTGGCTTTAAATATTGTCTAAAGGTTTTCTCCCATGTTCTAATATTCTTTTGATCTAAATTTATTTATGTGTATGTCTATTTTGCCTCTATATATGTATGTTCTACGTGCATGCCTTATGCCCTCAGAATTCAGGAGAGGTGTTAGATCCCCTGGAACTGGAATTAGGGGTGTCTGTGAGCCATCATGAGAGTGCTGGGAACCAAACTTGGGACCTCTGCAAGAGCAACTAGTGCTTTTATCCACTGAGCCATCTCCCAGCTCCTCATCATTTGGGCTTTAAAGTAAATTTTTCAGATGTCTGTAAGTCATAAGACTTTAGCAAAGCAAGTAATAAATATTGAAAATATAAGAACGACCATCCTCTGGAGAATTATTATTAATTTTTAGTAGTAATGCTTACTGATAGTAGAGGACTGGGGGTGGTGGTACTTGCCTTAAATCCCAGCACTCAGGAAACAGGCAAGTGGATCTTTGTGCATTTGAAGACAACTTGGACTACACAGCAAGTTTCATGTCAGCCAGAGTTACATAATAAGACCCTTAAGAAAAGAGTGCCGGCAGAAGGGATGAAGGATCTGGAGTTAGCCCAAACCACAGATCAGGCCCATCTCTCTTCAGATACTGATGGCAAGCCTGGGCTGTCTGTATTTGGTATATTTTTAAGGTTCTCATAGCTTCCTCTTCATATTGATAAAATTCTAGAGTAGATTACAGAGTAGAGAAGAGTGCTTTGCTTATTAGTTTTTACAAAAGATACAATAGAACTACACGGTGCATGTATGGTGCAAGTTCCCCATGCCTCCTTCTTTGGTGAACTTCACTTCTCTGCCTCACTGTAGGTATCAGACCAGATGTTCTTTGAATCTGCTTTTCAATTTTTATTTATTTTTTTATTACTACACAGGCCCGAGTGATAAACTCTTTGCTCTTTGGTGATTAAATTTCTAGTGTCGTCCCCTCTGCTCTGAGATCAAAGTTGGGCTGAGGCTGGGTCTCTAGTTGTATCTCCTGGTGATCTTGAAAGCTATCCAGGGAGATTTCTACACCACCCCTCAGCCACCGGTCGTCTCAGTGTCCAAAAAATCCAGGGTTCTTAGGACCTGTGTGCCAGGAACTGGGGAGGAAGGCCAAAGAAAAGTGTCATCTACAGTTAATTTGCTATTAGTGTGAGGAACATATATTTGGGTCTGACAGGCTCGTTTTAAGCTCATGGCAGTCTTTTTGCTTCAGCCTCATCTGGGATTATATCATGAGCCACCATGCTCAGCTAAACTCAAGCTTGTCTTAGTGTACACAAGTGTTTGAGTGGTAAACAGTCTTGTTTTGCTGTCTGGTGAAGTTTTCGCCTTTCCCACCCCCATTTTAGAGAATATACTTAACATATTTTGGGGTAGTGGCTAGAGAAAGGTGCCGTTTATTATTTCTGTATGTTATATTTTATTATTAACTGGAGCTGTGTGTGTGATGGAGGTTATATCTTAACTTGTGGTCTACCAGGGTCTGAGTCACAGTGGTTCCTGGGTCTGTTGGATTGTATTGGAAAATTGAGCTTTCTCTTTGACTGCTTTGTTGAGCATGCTTCTGTCTTTTTTCTTGACCTAGATTACCAGAGACTGATGACCGTGGCGGAGACGATTACAGCTCTCATGTTTCCTTTCCAGTGGCAGCATGTCTATGTTCCCATCCTCCCGGCTTCTCTCCTGCATTTCTTAGACGCTCCTGTTCCATACCTGATGGGCTTGCATTCCAATGGCCTCGATGATCGGTCAAAACTGGAGCTGCCTCAGGAGGTGAGAAAAGAAGCTGAGTGTTGGGTCACTGGCCCTCTTCAGCACTGGAGGGACAAGGATTCTGGGAGGAGTCCAGCATGGTGTCACCAAGGGCCTTTTTGGGGGTGAAGACAGGGAACACGAATAACTTATCAGGAAAAAGTTCAATGAACCTTTAGCCCAATATATATCATTTTAGAGGTCTTTATCACCTGACATGCCCATTGTGTTTGTATATTTTATTAATTGTTCTTTTTTCATATACATTTTTCCCAAACATTTTGTCTCCAGTGTTACTGCCATCTTTGGCTTCTTGTATGCATGGGGCAGGTTCTCCTCCCTTAAGGGCTTCTTATCCCCATACTCTCTTAACTTCAAGTATACGGGTATGTGAAGAAATTGCTGGGAACCAGTGTTCTTAATGGGACTGTTTGAGAAACTAGTTTGTATAAGAGACTCCAGCATTCTGTGTTCTGGCGTGTGGATCTAATACTCTGTGGCCTTCTTCATTGCTAGAACAGCCTTTGCACCTGTTTCCAGCCTCCTGTGGTCTGCTTAGATAGTGGGATTGAAGAGTACCAATGTGTCCTTCCTAAGCAGCTCTCTCTGTGGTCTCAAGAGTCCCATTCACCCAGGCTTGCCTTCTGAAGGTCACATACTATCAAGGGCAGTTATCTAGTTGAGCAGCTTCTATCCTGATTTATATGAAACTTCTATGGGGTGAAGAGCTGCAGGTCACCCTTTTTTCAAAGAGTGAACTAGTACATTTGATGAGGTAAGGGTAATGGTTTACTTCACACTTTTAGCCCCACCCCCTCAATACATGTTCATAGTTTTTTTTTCTTTACAGAAACTAATATTAAAAAGAATTAGCTCATGTTTTATTACCCAGAGATAATTTAATTTAGCATTTTAGTTGGCATCTTTATAGTATAACTCATCTTTAAATTCTCATGTTGGAAGGAAACATTGAGGCTGATGAGAGACCTCGATGTGGGTCTGTGCAAGGTGGCATTAGGACACTGAGGTGGAGTAAGCTTGGTTTATAAAAGGGATTTTGTATAGAAGGATAGAAAGTGTTTATTTCTTAGACCCTCAGATTAGAATTCATCAGTTACAGCCATACATTCAGCCGTCAGAAGTTTGTAGAAAGCCCTTTGTTCTTTTTTGTACCAACACATGATCTCAGCTGTCCTTAAGCAGATGAGAGCTTCAGCTGCTGTTGTGAGGCGTCTTTTGTTCTGCTTCTCTTTGGAGTTTCATTATCTGAAGCCATAGCCATGTTAGAAAAGTAATCGCGTATTGCACGGACTCTAGTTAGTAGATAATGAAAACCCGGAGCCAGATACTGGGGAAAGCTGGAATATCAGAGACGAACCACAGCCACTCAGCCGACTCCTCAGGCCTGTCTCCAGGATCCTCCAACTGAAGGCCTCTGAGTCCTTAGCTGAAGGGAAGTCTCTGGGAAAGCAGAAAACCCCTCTTGTCTTCCTCCACCCAGCTCTCTTAACTGCTCTTTCCACATTCCTACAGCTAGGATTACAGGTGTGGGCCATCCCTCCCTGGCCTGGCTTGGCTCTGTGGCTGACTCTGACAGTCCAGATTCATTTATTCAATATATTTGACCACTAGCTTGAGAGCGTTACAGTGAAGAATGTCTGTTGTTCTCCCCATGCGTGCTGAGGTCCCTCAGTGATGAACTTAGAGATGCACTGAGGGAAAGCTGGCTATGATTGGGCCTTAGGACTCAGGTTGTCAAAGGCCTATGGGACTCTCTAAAGGAAGAGTTTAGGAGAGTTTTGGGGATCTGGAAGATGAATTTACTTGCTTAGACAGTAGCTAAGTCTTCCCATGACCCCTTTCAGCAAAGCAAGGGTGAGCAGAGACTTGGTCATTTAGCCTTCAGTGTCTTTGCTAGATTTTACATTGTCACAAAGCTGTCACACAGGTCCCAGCCTTTTATCAGTTAAAGGAACGGATGCTTGGAGGAGTTAGTTGTAGGTTTATAAATTGCTTCAGGTTGCCAGCCCCACTGTGCGCTGAGAGGAAACGGTGTAAGACTGTTTTATGAGCCTAGAAATTAAATGACCCTTTCATTTTGTCTTCTCCCCCCTCTGTCAACTCTGTTTTGCAGAGTAACTAGTGAGGTCTCCTTAGAAGTCCCTGTGTACCTTAGTAAGCCACCTTCGAGGCATGTGTCTGAGCTACTTTTCTCAGTCACTGACCAGAGGTATCCACATATATGGACACAGGATTTGAGGCCGATAAAAGTCTCTATAGATGGGATCTGACCTCCATAGGCACCAAGTACACTTGGGGTACACAGATATATATTCAGGCTGTATGGAAGGATGCAGTAAAGAAAGCACCATGATTAGGGGAAGGTTTTTATTGTATATCAGAGAGAAAATATCCAGAGGCTTCTAAAAGAGTCCAGAGCAGAGAGAAAAAGAAACAGACTGGACATGGCCAGGGCTGGGAAAGTGGTGGTAGTGAGTATAGTGAGTTATAAGGAAGACGACTAGCTGTGGTGTAGTAAGAGGTTTCTGGCCCGGACTTTCGGGCCTTGCCTTAAGGTTTTGGACCTACAGACCCACAGACGTGCAGACCCACAGTCCCACAGTCCCACAGAGACACACAGATGCTTTCAATAGTTTTAGGCTGATCGGCCTCAGGCCCAGGCATAAAACTTGGTAGCTCTCTACCCTTCATCTAACCCATGTCTCTTGTTCAGCCATGCGGCTCCGTACCTTTTCTTTAGAGCAGCATAGTTGTCCTCTGCTTCTTCTGGCTTCTCTCTGGCGTTCTCTCTGTGCTTCCTGTTCTCAGAGTTTTTCTTAGTCTGGTAGCCCCACTCACAGTTCCTGTCTGCCTTTGACCAGTCAGCGCTTTTTATTAAATCAGTGGGTGGGACAATTATTTACCATGAAACAACACAATACCTCTACACTGTGGGGACGGAAGCCTGTGAGCTGGAGCAGACCTGAGCATTTAGGGTGGTGATGACAAGGTCCAGGGGGCTAGTGTGGGGACTTTTTGAAGTGTATGGTGGATACTTGTGAATGGGGACTGAAGGAGCCTGGAGGCTAGTGTGGACATTGATATGCTAGTGGCCACAGGTATATGGCCCTTCTGCAAAAGTAAGGGAAATGACTCCTTTTGGCTGATGGGAACCTGTTTCAGAAGTTCCTGAGAAATGTTGGCCTTTACCTAACCACTAGAAATTTGTAGCCTGAAGTTTCTGACCCATCCAGCCTGAGGTCCAGATATGCAGTCCCCATAGCCACAGACCCAAATAATCACACAAAGGCTTATATTAATTACAGACTGTTTGGCCTATGGCTCAGGCATCTTGCTAGCTCTTGCATCTTAACTCAATCCATTTCTGTTAATCCATGTCTTGCCATGTGGCTCATGGCTCACCTGTACTTTTATTATGTGTATATTCTTTTGGTGGCAGCTCACAGCATCTCTTTGGCTCCGCCCTCCTCCTCCTTTATCTTGGAATTCCCACCTGTCTCTAAATTGCCTTGCCAAAGGCCAAAACAGTTTTTTTTTATTATCTAGTGGTAATTCACAGAGTACAGAAAGACAACCCACATCAGAAACTCTTCTGTAGTAGCTTGAATTGGGCTAAGACTGTTATTCCTGGATATATATACTGCCTGAGACCTAACGCAGGAAAAGCACCCATACAAATAAATAAATATTTAGGGACACCATCTATTTGAACAGCATTGGGAGAGAAGTCCCCAAGCATTGTTGGGTGGATCTAATTATTTTATTTGACTCCATGTTTCTTTTTGAAGAAACTGCCTTTCCCCCCTCTTTATTTAAAGAGAGATGAGCCAGGGAATAAGAGATGGAAGTGTGTGCTTCCCATTCTGTCAGCCTTGTGTAAAGGACTTTGACTAGATGAGTTAATTTTGTTTTTATTTATATTTTTGATGGCTTAGCCTAACAGCATTTATTTATTTTTATAATTTTGGTTTTTAAGATAGGGTTTCTCTGTGTAGCCCTGGCTGTCCTGGAACTCATTCTGTAGACAAGACTGGCTTCAGACTCAGAGATCTGCCTGCCTTTGTCTCCCAGTGATAGGTTTAAAGGCATATGCCACCATTGCTCAGCTGCATAGTAGCACTTATAATGTTAAAATCTTAAAAGAATAAGTAAAAAGTAGTCTCTTTTTAGGTTATAAGCAGTTATAACTGCTTATATGGACCTTTTAAGCAGGTAGAATCCAATGCTGTTTCTAGTAGAGGAACTCAGAGGTATAGTTTAAAGTGATATTTTCTAGTCTTTGAAGTTTTGAGATGGGAAAGCTTTCTTTTTATAGACATCAGTTGATAGGGAATGTGGTAATATATTGTATATTTAGTAAAATAGTCTGGAATATTAGAGGACAGAGCCATTTCTTCCAGCATGTTTCCCCCTCAAGACAGAGTTTCTCTGTGTAACAACTCTAGCTGCTCTTGAACTCACTCTGTAGACCAGGCTGGCCTGGAGCTCACAGACACCCCCCCCCCATCTCTGCCTCCCAAATGATGGGATTAAAGGTGTGGGTCACCATTCCCTGATCTTCAGGGCTTGGCTCTGTGGGAGGCACTTGTGGATCACTGGGTCAGCATTTGGGTATAGAGTTCAGTGCCTTGCTGAAGAAGGACCCTTAACCTTTTGCCAGAAGAAAACCTATTTCAGGTAGATTAAAAAGTTAAGTGAGAGACCATTGAGGTGTCTTGCCAGCAAGGGGGACAAGCAGAATTAAATCCTCAGAACCCACGTGGTGGAAGGAGAGAGCCTGCTCCTGAGTGTTGTAGTCTTCTTCGCTTGTGCTCACAGACACACACACACACACACACACACACACACACACACACACACACACACACACACACGCAAATGTACTATAAAAAGTCTTTGACATTATAACTCTCCAAATCAGCTTTGTAATATGTATCTCTTTTATACAAATGGCACAGACATACCCTGGGCCTTTTAGTAATCTATTGGAGCGAAGGCAATGCTACTTGTCCTGTGAGGGCAGGTTAATAAGCATTTGAACAGCTCTTTTAATTTATGGTGCAAGAAAATGAACAGGAACGAAAACTTTAAAGTATTAAGTTGAACAAGAAATGTGTGAGACCTCTGAGGATCAATAGTGGCATTAGTGAGCAGTTTAAGTATATGACTGGGGTCAAGCTGAGTTCAAATCTCAGCTTTATCAAGTTGTTATGTTAGGCTTATTACTTAGACATAGGTATATGTTACTTAGTCTTAAAGTCTTAAAAAAAAGCTGTCAGATTTTTAAAATTAATTAATTTAGTAAATATGGGTGTTTTGCCTGCACATATGTGTATGTTTTGTGTGTGGTGTCCATAGGGACCAGAAGAGGACAATGGGTCCACTCAATCTGGAGTTAACAATTATGAGTCTCCATGTCGGTGCTGGAGTTTGAACTCAGATTTTCTGGCAGAGCAGCCAGTGGTTTTGACCACTGAGCCAGCTCTCCAACTCCTGCGCCAGGGCCCACCCTTTTTTTCTTTCTTTCTTTATTTTTTTTAAGTTTATCTTTTTAGATTAGTTCAGGAAGGCCTGGTTCTATGTAGTCCCATGCTGGTCTGAAACTCTTAGTGATTTTCCTGCTTCAGCTTCTCCAAGTGTTGGAATTATAGGTGTGCGTGGCTTCTTTTTGTCAGTTTCATTTGTAAACCGAGACTAGGTAGATGGTAACAAGTCCTTGGTTAACCCATATTTCTAGCATTTAGCATTGTGTGAGTGACTCTACTTCCTCTCTGAGACAGTCTTAAAGTCAGAAGAGAGCATAAGGAAGGGCTGTAAAAATCAAATCTCACACACTAGGAGTGAAGCTGAGAAGGAATGATACTGCACTAGTGCATACGGGTCATAAGGGTGATACTGCACTCAGTGCATTCCGGGTCATAAGGGTGATACTGCACTCGTGCATACGGGTCATAAGGGTGATACTGCACTCATGCATACGGGTCATAAGGGTGATACTGCACTAGTGCATACGGGTCATAAGGGTGATACTGCACTAGTGCATACGGGTCATAAGGGTGATACTGGACTCGATGCATTCCGGGTCATAAGGGTGATACTGCACTAGTGCATACAGGTCATAAGGGTGATACTGCACTAGTGCATACGGGTCATAAGGGTGATACTGCACTCATGCATACGGGTCATCAGGGTGATACTGCACTCGTGCATACGGGTCATAAGGGTGATACTGCACTAGTGCATACGGGTCATAAGGGTGATACTGCACTAGTGCATACGGGTCATAAGGGTGATACTGCACTAGTGCATACGGGTCATAAGGGTGATACTGCACTCGTGCATACGGGTCATAAGGGTGATACTGCACTCGTGCATACGGGTCATAAGGGTGATACTGCACTAGTGCATACGGGTCATAAGGGTGATACTGCACTCAGTGCATACGGGTCATCAGGGTGATACTGCACTCGATGCATTCCGGGTCATAAGGGTGATACTGCACTAGTGCATACGGGTCATAAGGGTGATACTGCACTCAGTGCATTCCGGGTCATAAGGGTGATACTGCACTAGTGCATACGGGTCATAAGGGTGATACTGCACTAGTGCATACGGGTCATAAGGGTGATACTGCACTCATGCATACAGGTCATCAGGGTGATACTGCACTCATGCATACGGGTCATAAGGGTGATACTGCACTAGTGCATACGGGTCATAAGGGTGATACTGCACTAGTGCATACGGGTCATAAGGGTGATACTGCACTAGTGCATACGGGTCATAAGGGTGATACTGCACTAGTGCATACGGGTCATAAGGGTGATACTGCACTCGTGCATACGGGTCATAAGGGTGATACTGCACTAGTGCATACGGGTCATAAGGGTGATACTGCACTCGATGCATTCCGGGTCATAAGGGTGATACTGCACTCAGTGCATTCCGGGTCATAAGGGTGATTCTGCACTCATGCATACGGGTCATAAGGGTGATACTGCACTCATGCATACGGGTCATAAGGGTGATACTGCACTCATGCATTCTGGGTCATAAGGGTGATACTGCACTCGTGCATACAGGTCATAAGGGTGATACTGCACTCATGCATACGGGTCATAAGGGTGATACTGCACTCATGCATTCTGGGTCATAAGGGTGATACTGCACTCATGCATTCTGGGTCATAAGGGTGATACTGCACTCATGCATTCCGGGTCATAAGGGTGATACTGCACTCATGCATACGGGTCATAAGGGTGATACTGCACTCATGCATTCCGGGTCATAAGGGTGATACTGCACTCGATGCATTCCGGGTCATAAGGGTGATACTGCAATGCATTCCGGGTCATAAGGGTGATACTGCACTCGATGCATTCCGTGTCATAAGGGTGATACTGCAATGCATTCCGGGTCATAAGGGTGATACTGCACTCATGCATACGGGTCATAAGGGTGATACTGCACTCATGCATTCCGGGTCATAAGGGTGATACTGCACTCGATGCATTCCGGGTCATAAGGGTGATACTGCACTCGATGCATTCCGTGTCATAAGGGTGATACTGCAATGCATTCCGGGTCATAAGGGTGATACTGCACTCATGCATACGGGTCATAAGGGTGATACTGCACTCATGCATTCTGGGTCATAAGGGTGATACTGCACTCATGTATTCCGGGTCATAAGGGTGATACTGCACTCGATGCATTCCGTGTCATCAGGGTGATACTGCACTCATGCATTCCGGGTCATCAGGGTGATACTGCACTCAGTGCATTCTGGGTCATAAGGGTGATACTGCACTCATGCATTCTGGGTCATAAGGGTGATACTTCACTCATGCATTCCGGGTCATAAGGGTGATACTGCACTCAATGCATTCCGGGTCATAAGGGTGATACTGCACTCAATGCATTCCGGGTCATACGGGATAGTGGAGTCAGTCCTGGTGCCTGGACTTTTACACTCTTCTGGCTGACTATGGAATTCATTCGTCAGACATTTGATCAGCATTCCCTATGAAGCTCTGTGTACTTAGCAATACTATCATGCTCTTTATAATCCTTCTCGCTATTTCTCCTAGGATTTTACTTCTGAGGAAATGTCATATTCCTAAGGTTTTATAGTTAAAAAGGCAGGGGAGGCTCTGAGCATAGGACTGACTGTCTCATTGCCTCGCTTCATGTTCTTTACCCCACAATTCGTGTCTACCATTTAGATGTGTTCATTGTCTTCTCTAAAACTTCTCCCATGGTGCACTGTTTGTTCATGCCCCTTTCTGTTTTATTTCCAGGCTAACCTCTGCTTTGTGGATGTTGACAACCACTTCATTGAGTTGCCAGAGGACTTGCCTCAATTTCCCAACAAGTTGGAGTTTGTCCAGGAGGTCTCTGAGATCCTCATGGCTTTTGGGATTCCCCCTGAAGGAAATCTCCATTGCAGCGAAAGTGTCTCAAAGCTGAAGAGGATCCGAGTCTCCGAGCTCGTGTCTGACAAGAGGAATGGGAATATTGCGGGCTCCCCTTTGCATTCCTATGCGCTCCTTAAAGAGAATGAAACTATTGCCCGGTTGCAAGCTTTGGTCAAGAGGACTGGAGTGAGTTTGGAAAAAGTAAGATGCTGGAAATAAGCTGGTAACAGATTGGATCTTGTTAGAGAACTGTCCTGGGGAGGATGGAGTTAAGATGAGGAAGTACGCTGGTCAGGACTGCATGTTTGTCGACAATGAAGGCCATGTCCATATGGAAACTGACTTCGTGCTAGCAGTTGGTTAGCAAATGGTACTTGGTTGAGTCTGGGTGACTTCTTGTGCAGATCAGGGAGAGCCTGTTGCTACTGTGTGACAGACACTCTGCAGAGTGGTTGCGAAGGTTGGTGGTGGAAGCCACCTCATATCCATTGCACTCTGGTATCACCACAGCCTACTATAGATACATCTTGATGCCGAGGCTTAGAGGCCTTTAAGCATTTCTGGCTTGTCTGGAATTCAGTGTGGCTTAGATCAGAGCCTGTCATGCTGATCTCTCTCCAGGGATGCACTTGGCTTTCCAGTTTGGTTTTGATGAAATTAAGCTTTCTGTGCTTGTTTGTGCGTCTCTTTACCATTCCCGTTCTCATTGCTAGACAATTCTGGTTGGTTACACAGAAATGTGAGGTCAGTGTAATGGTTTTGATAGGCTTCTTATTTTTAGTGGTGAGCACTTTGATTTCTCTATAACAACAGATTTAAAAAGCTACACCAGTTGAACAGAGAAATATTCAGGAAGATAAAGAACGTATCTCCGTTTTTAAAAAGGGTAGTGGTCTTTGAAAGATGAGAAAAGTGACAGCCCACTCCCATCCCTACCCTCATTTCTACCCCCTAAAAAACAAAGAAAAATAAAGGGGGTACCAGGAAGAAGTCAGTGCCAGGGTTTGAATTCCAGGCTCCCTGTCTCCTGCCTCAGTGATTGCGTCACCACTCACTTTCTCTACAGAATCTCCTCCCTCCCCCATCTGTACTTCCTACCTGCTGGCTAGGCAAGGTTCTACCACTAAGCTAAAGTTCTAACTTAGAATCCCTTCCTTTTATATTTCTTCCCGTTTTTCCTTCTTTTGTTCTTACCTTCTCACTGCTGCGGAGACCAGCAGCAAAAAAACATCAGATGAGTTCTATTTCTTTGGCATAAAGTATAATTGTTCATATTTTCAGCTGTCTTCTTTCTTTTCCTTTTAGCTGGAAGTTCGTGAAGACCCCAGTAGCAATAAAGATTTCAAAGTTCAGTGTGACGAAGAAGAACTGAGGATTTACCAACTAAACATTCAGATCCGGGAAGTTTTTGCTAATCGCTTTACTCAAATGTTTGCCGATTATGAAGTGTTTGTCATCCAGCCCAGCCAGGATAAGGAGTCCTGGTTCACTAACAGGGAGCAGATGCAGAACTTTGATAAAGTGAGTGAGACCCTGGGAGGCATGGCTGAGAGCCAGTTACAGCTTGAATGAGTGAAGTCCAGTGGAGAAGCAGACATGCAGATTATTACTGTGATTTACCTCTAGCCTCCTTTGTTTCTGTTCTGCTTTATGGGTCTGGAAAGGACCCTTTTGTCTAGGCAAAGGTGTATGTCTAGTCGAACATCAAGCTAGCTGTCAGGCTCAGGAAATCTGAACTTTTATGAGAGGAGGGGAGGAGGGTTGTGGTTGGCTTTTCACAAAGACCTAGGAAGCTACACACAAGAATTTTGCTGTGACAGTCAGGGCTGCCATGAACTCTTCTCTGTTGTTGATTGCTTCCATCTGGGTCCCACCAGGCATCCTTCCTGTCGGATCAGCCTGAGCCCTACCTGCCCTTCCTTTCAAGATTTCTAGAGACCCAGATGTTTGCATCTTTTATTGACAACAAGATCATGTGTCATGATGATGATGATAAAGACCCTATCCTCCGGGTCTTTGACTCAAGGGTAGACAAGATCAGGTTGTTGAATGTTCGGACACCAACTCTTCGGACATCCATGTACCAGAAGTGTACCACTGTGGATGAAGCAGGTAAAGACTCTTGGCCTCTGGGACACCATTGCTAATTTGTCCCTTTTCTTAAACATGTCTGCTTCTTTCTCTTTTTTTGCCTTTAAGTATGTTATCACCTGGCCTGTGATGTTCATCCTTATTATTTTATTTTTGTTTTTTTGAGACAGGCTCTGTAGTCCTGTCTGTCCTAGAACTCACTCTATAGACCAAGCTGGCCTCAGCTCACAGAGCTCCGCCTGCCCCTGCCTCTCTGAACAGACTAAAGATGGCATCACCATACCTTGCTTTTTCCTTATGTTTTATTTGTTTTCTTTTGGCCTGGAAATCTTTTGTGTTTGTTTATTTTTGAGAGACTGAATTTTTCTATGTAGCTTTGGCTGGCCTTGAACTCCTAGCTATCTATCTGCTTCTCAAAATCATTTTTTCTTCCTGAGACAGAGTTTTTCTGTGTAGCTCTGGCTGTCTTGGAACTTAACTCTGTAGACCAGGCTGGCCCTACACTCACAGAGATCCACCTGTCTCTGCCTCCTGAGTGCTGGATTAAAGGGTGCACCACCACCACCCACCTGCAAAATCATTTTTAATATCAGGATTCCCAGTCCTTTTCATTTTGCATTATGCTTGAAAAATGGCAATATTCAAACAGCTGAGGGCTATAAAGCCAGAGCTATGGCACTTGAGGTTCTTATCTGCTGGTCAGTCTTCAGCCCATCTTTAGTCCCAGCGTTGATTGAGTCTGTAGAATAATGACTTCAGTTACCCTTGTCTGCTATCAGAATATGTAGTCTTATGAGTCTATTAAAATACAGGGTTTATGTATGGGATGAAGAGCTAACTAGCCCTCATTTTTAAGGGTCTTTCAGAAAAAGAGGTATCATAGTGTCACTTGAGGTAGCTATATGCTTTGTTTCCAGAGCACCAGAGATCACTACAGATATACTAGAGCAGACACTTTGCCACTGGCCATATCCCCAGCTGCTGATCTTCTCTCTGTGTATCCCCACAGAAAATTTTCAGGACACTTAGCTGAGACATTTGTAATAATTACCCCATCTATTTCTAGTTTTTAAGGACTCCTGTTCCTCATAGCATGATGGCCAGTGTTTTGAAGTTATACTTTATCTGTTTTCTTGTGGATTTCAGGCAGGAGGGTAAAAATCAATCTTTTCACTTTTGTCTTGGCTAGAAGTGAAAGAGTAGCCACTTCTAAAGAAAAAAATTGACTTTTTTTTTTTTTTTAATCTCATTCAGAAAAAGCAATTGAACTACGTCTGGCAAAAATTGACCACACTGCGGTTCACCCACATCTACTTGACATGAAAATTGGACAAGGAAAATATGAACCTGGCTTTTTCCCTAAGTTACAGTCTGAAGTACTTTGTACCGGGCCAGCCAGCAACAAGTGAGTATACCCTAAAGATGCCCCAACCTGGCTGCCAGGCACAGTAACTAGTGGTGTCCAGAGCCAACCTGGCTACCAGGCACAGTAACCAATGGCACCCAGAGCCAACCTGGCTACCAGGATCAGTAACCAGTGGCGCCCAGAGTCAACCTAGTTACTAGACACAGTAACCAGTGGCACCCAGAGTCAACCTGGCTACCAGGATCAGTAACCAGTGGCACCCAGAGCCAACCTGGCTACCAGTCACAGTAACCAATGGCACCCAGAGTTAACCTGGCTGCTAGGCACAGTAACCAGTGGTGCCCAGAGTCAAACCTGGCTACCAGGATCAGTAACCAATGGTGCCCAGAGCCAACGTGGCTACCAGAAACAGTAACTAGTGGTGCCCAGAGCCAACCTGGCTACCAGGATCAGTAACCAGTGGCGCCCAGAGTCAACCTAGTTACTAGACACAGTAACCAGTGGTGCCCAGAGTCAACCTGGCTATCAGGATCAGTAACCAGTGGCACCCAGAGCCAACCTGGCTACCAGTCACAGTAACCAGTGGCAACCAGAGCCAAGCTGGATGACACAAACAACTTGAGAAGTTTTAGAAACAAGTATAGACAAAAGTCAAACTATGTAGGCGTGTTTCTCGACTTGCCAGCAGCCAGGTGGGCTAAAAGGACTTCCTAGCTGACCCATATGACAGCCATCCAGCTTTATGTCCTTAGAAAGAGTTGTTGGAGATTACTGGGCCTGGGTGGAAAATGGATCACATGGCTTCTTCTGAAGATGAATGTATCCGGTCCCAGACAGTTGTGTTTCTGCATGTGAAATTTTGGCAGATATTTTAAGACAAATTAATGTTTTATTCTTTGGAGAATACTCTCTTTTGTTCAGTCACTTCTCTTTTAGCTGCTTATCCCTAAGGACTGTACTGTCTCTGGTGCCCTTCTGTGTTCATCGTCAGTGCCTAGACATTCTTATTTTCTTTTGTAACTTGGCATTGCTGTTTAGTGGCTTTCTTCTTCTTCCTGTTTTGAGAAAGGGTCTCTCTCATTGTGTAGACTAGGTTGGCTTAGAACTCCTAGACTTTTAATGGCCTCTTTGATATTGCCAGGTGGACAAAAAGGAATGCCCCTGCACAGTGGAGGCGGAAAGACCGGCAGAAGCAGCACACAGAACACCTGCGCTTAGACAATGACCAGAGAGAGGTACGGTACCTGTGGAGGGCAAGTGGTTCTCCTGCTGTCATGTTGCGCTCGCTTCCCGTCATCTCGTTAGAGTCGAGTTGATTCATTGTTCCAGCAATGGCCTCTCTCCATTCTGGAGAGTGCAGGGTGTTTTCCACATGGCAGCTAGCCAGATGACCTGTATGCTATGTGCATACTAACTCCCTAGGAGAAATGCCTAGGACTATTTGTGGTATTTTATAGAAGGAACTAATTTTACTAAAATATAACGGAGGAATGTGAACTGGGGTGAGTGATATGACTCAGAGTCTGAAGATGGAGGAGTTTTCCCTGTGCCTTAGGTGACTGTGATGGTTAGTTTTCATGTAGATTAGGTTGGCTTATGATCATGTCTGTGGAGGTAATTGATGTGTGAAGGTCCTCTTGCTGTGGTTACCTCCCTGGACAGGGGATGCTGGGTTGTATAAGTGTAGAGAAAGCAAACAGAGGACCAGCATGCCTGCATCCTTGCTCTCTGCTGATTGCATCTATGATGGGATCAGCTCCTTTAGGCCCTGCTGCTGTGACTTGCTGACATGATAAAGCATTTGTGACCCTGAATCAACACTTTGTACCTAAGTTGGCATTTTATCATAGTGATAGAAAAGAATGGAGATAGTGGACTTGACTTTATTTTTGCCCCTATGTAAATAAGGAGAGGGATGATGTCTTAGTTACTGTTCTGTGAATAGGTATCACAGCAAAGCATTTAGTTGTTGGCTTGCTTACAGTTTCAGAGGGTTATCATTCATGGCGAGGGGCATGGTGGTAGGCAGGAAGCATGGTGCTGGAGTGCTAACTAAGAGTTTTCATCCCAATCTTCCTGCAGCATGCAGAGAAAGTAAGAGAGGGAGGGAGGGAGGGAGGGAGGGAGGGAGGGAGGGAGGGAGAGACAGACAGACAGACAGACAGACAGACAGACAGACAGACAGGGCCAAGTTTGGGTTTTTGAAACCTCAAGCCATCCCCAGTGACATACTTCCTCCAACAAGGCTACACCTTCTAACCCATCGGTTCTCAAACTATGGGTTGGAACCTCTTTGGGTTGGAGGTCACACATCAGACATCCTGCATATCAGATATTTAATTTATGATTCATAACAGTAGCAAAGTTACAGTTAAGAAGTAGCAACAAAAATTATGGTTGTGGTCACTGCAACATGAGGAACTATATTAAAGGGCCACAGCAGTAGGATGGTTGACAAACCAGTCCTGACCCTTCCCACACAGTTCTACTTAAAAATATGAGCCTATGGGGTCATCCTCATTCAGCCCACCACAGATGATATTACAGAGTTTAAATTTATTTCCTGAATCCCCTCTGCTGCAAGCTGAGTTACTGCTTCTTAGTGGTCAGTAATTTTAAACTTTTAGCAAGAGATCTTGCTTTAGATTTGTTGTCAAACTTTTCAGGAACTTAAAAACATTGTAGTTTTCATCTTAAACCAATAAAATTCAGTCAAGACTATTTTCATGTGTGTCTAGCACCTCAGTGAGTTGGAAGATAAATAGCTTGTTTTTCTTGGCTTTTTTTTTTTTAAACTTTCTTTTTTATTTATTTTTCGTGTCTTTCACATCATGCATCTCCATTCCACTCATTTCCCTGTCCCTTCATATCAGCCCTCTGCCCTTAGAATCCCCCCAATAAAATAAATAAAGATTTAAGAAAAAAAAAAGAAAGAAAGAAAAATTAATCTCATCATGGAAGCTATAGTATGACACAGTGAGTCACACAGTAAACCTTTTATCCGCACATTTGGTATTCTTTTTTTTTTTTTTCTCTTTGCAAGAGTTCTCATTGCAGAGTCTGTGGTCTAGTTGGAGGCCTCTGGTTTCTGCTACACTATCAATGCTGGGGCCTCACTGGGACTCCTCTTAATAATCCTGATGTTGCCTGTGTGGTGGAGATCCTGCGGCTTTGGGTCTGTAGGATCGGTACCTTCACATGTTCCAGCGGATCACAGATAGGGTGGATATTGGGGAGGGCCAACACATACATAACCCTGGTTCTGGGCCTGGGTAGTTGCAGGGTTGGTGAGCCTGCCAGCTCTCCCTGGTTCTTTCCACCAGGGTAAACCCTCCTTGCAGTGATGAGAAAGGGGTGGGGCCAGTTTCCTGCTTCAGGGTCCTGTCTCCTACGCCTAAACCATCCAGGGCCAGCTCTGCTGTGTTGCCCCATGGTTTAGGGATCACTTTCCCTGAGTGTTGCAGCTGATGAGAGGCAGAGACAGCTCTGAGGGTCTCAGGACTGGCCCTCCCACCTGCCTCAGGTATTGATGGGGGGATAATCTCTCCCCCACCCACGGCACCACATGACAGATGAGTATGGAGACAGCTCTCTCATGCTCACAATTTTGGGCTGACTCATTCTTAAAGAAAAAATGAAAATTTAAAGTGCTGATTGTGACTCAGTGCTATTTAGAACACTTGACTCTCCAGAGTAGGCCACTAGAGTTTCAGTCCAACACCACAAAACAATTTTTTTTCAATTTTAAGTTATAGTTACAAATTTTTTACTGCTGACTTATAGGAAACAGTTATGCTCAGACTGTTGTGCTGTTGGAGAATTGGTGTTGATGGTCTAAGTGGTCACCTCTTTTTACTGCCTCTCTTCAACATTACTATTTTTATTGAGTGTACTTTTTTTGGTCAGAATCACTGGGGGTAAGCATTTGAAATATCAAGGTGACAAGGAGGCAGCCATTCCCTCAGAGACTATGTGCGTTAGGGTCTAGAAACAGTACACAAGTAAGTCAAGCAGAGAAATGTTTTGAGGGAGGCCTGTGAAGGCAAATCCTCTCATAGTCATTTCTAGTGGGATAATCAACAACTACTTGGAGGAGGAGCCGTGTTGCTTGAGGCTGCAGGGATCAAAGGGCTGTGACAGAGAAAACATTCTTCCAAGTAGGGGACAGGATCTAAAGGGTGCATGTTATATAAAGCAGGCCGTGGAAGACTGTTTTGGAGGAGAGAAACATAGAGATAGATAGCCAGTTAAGAGGCAGATAGCAGTTGACCGTAGGGCCAATTAGTGGGTCAGAATATGGAATTGGCAGGGTTGTAGTATTAGAGATAATATGGAGGGGGCAATATTAGGGATCAAATGCTGGTTGTGAGACTGAGATGTCAAGAGTGCTCAAGTGTATTTTATGAAATATATGTGGACTGTTAAATAGCATACAGAAGAACAGCAGCGTATTGTAGAAGAGTAGGAAATAGGATTGTTTCCTCAGGTCTTAATTTAGCAAGATTAGGACAAATAGATCCTTTTTAGACAGTGAGAATAGTTGAGTTCCTTTCGTCATGGTAGGTGAAATGACTATTGCAGTTACATTGAGGTTTGATTGGATTTGTTCATTGAGCTATGTATACAGTAGCAGGCATGTCTAATCTGTGGGCTCCTGGCTACACGTGTCCTACGATACCTATGAATGCAGCCCAATGTAAAACAGTAAATATACTTAACCATTGTGAAAAGTTTGTTTACTTATTGCAATTTGTAACTCTACTGCAGGATTCTTAAGTATAAACTTTATCATGTCATAATGTCAAAAAGTTAAATATGCCTGCTAGTGTATGCATGTGCATTGTGCACAAGAGCACATGTGTAAGTTCTTTTTATGTTTTTAAATCAAAGATAATTTATTATACCTGTGTCAACAAAATCTTATTACTTTAGTTTTTCCCTTTGGTACAAGAATTACACTTAAATTTCCTGCTCCCAAGTGTATTTGAACTCAGGCAGAGGCAAACAAAGGAGTGTGGGGGTGTAGTGCTGTGTTTGGGAGCCTACCAGTAGTGGTTGTTTATAGTTTCTATGCATGAACGTAAAAGGTCTTTGTTTTTTTATGGTTGATATTAGAAGTACATCCAGGAAGCCAGGAATATGGGCAGCACCATCCGTCAGCCCAAACTGTCCAACCTCTCTCCGTCAGTCATTGCCCAGACCAACTGGAAGTTTGTAGAAGGCCTGCTAAAGGAATGCCGTAACAAGGTGAGCTGTGCACGTCCCAGTGGTACTGTTCCCTTGCAGCAAAAAAGGATCAGCGCTTGCCTCCAAACACTCCTTTTTTAGTTAAAAAGTGTGTGTGTGAGAGAGAGACAGAGACAGAGACACACATATAGAGACAGAGACAGGAACAGAAAGATTCGAGACAACTTTTGTTTTGTTTTTTTTTTGAACGCTCTCTGTAGACCAGGCTGGCCTCAAAGAGATACACTTGCCTCTGCCTCCCGAGTGCTGACCTTAAAGGTATGTGCCACTACCACCCAACTGAAGTCAGGACACCTTTGTAAGTCTAAGTCAGTTCTTTCCTTCCCTCTGGGGTTTCTCTGTGTATCCTTGCTCTGTAGACTAGGCTGGCCTTGAACTCTGCCTTCTGAATGCCAGAATTAAAGGCTTAAGCCACACTACCACCTTTTAGACTATAAATCCAATTTTTAATAAAAAAAAAAATCCAGGTAGACTATCATAATTTTAAGGAAAACTCAGCTGTTTATTTATGCTGCATTCTGATAGTTATTGGTGAAAATAGAAGAAATTCCTATTTTAAGAAACTTGGGCCAGAACAATGGATGGCTCAGTGGGTTTGTTAATCCCACTGAACAAAAGTAAAGACCATTACCTGAATTCTTTTGGCAAATTAAGCAAGCTTTATTTTTTGTCAGAAGGGCTATCTCTCCAAAGCAGGGTTCAAGAAAATAGCATTGAACATAGGAAAAGATTGGGTTTATATTTAGTCCTAAGCTGCAAGGTAGGGAAGGGTTTTGAGGATTTTTTTGGTTATATAGGAACTTGGCAGAACATTCCAAAATTATTTGGCAGAACATCTTATCAGGGTAGAGATTAGAGTATGGGGTATGGAAAATGGGTCAAAACATGGTCAACCCAGGTTTCACAGAAGGCAGGAATAAACTTATTTTTACCTTGTAACAAGATGGCTTTTAGTCCTATGATGGAGTCAGACTGGTCCATCAGGTGAAGGCATTGGCTGCTAAGCCGTCTGATTTTACATATGCTCTATGCCACTTATGCTCCCTACCACACACTCTAAAGAATTAAAAACAAACAGATTAAGCAGGCATGGTGGTATACAACCTTTACTATCAGAACTAAAGAAGTAGAAGCAGGCAAATCTCTGAGTTTGAGGCCCGATTTCAAAAACTCTATCATAACTGATATTTTAAATTCAGACTTTTTTAGTTTCAATTTTTCCTTATTTATTTTAGATTTATTTTATTTTGTGTGTATGAGTACTTTCCTTGTATACCACACGCTTGCCTGTCGCCTAATGTGGTGAGCCTGGGAATTGAACTCTGGTCCTTTGTGAGAACAAGTGCCCCTAGTCACTAAGACACCTCTTCAGTCCAGGATTTTTATTTTATTTTTTAAGTTATGTGTGTATATCTCTGTGATTGTGTGTACTTGAGTGCAACTGCCCTCGGAGGCCAGAAGAGGGCGTCAGGTTTCCTGGAGTTTGAGTTACAGGCTGTTGTAGTCTGGACTGAACCTGAGCCTATGCCTGAGCCCTCTTCAAGAGCTGCACAGACTCTTAACCCTGAGCTAACTTTTTTCCAGCCTTTAAGTTAAAAAAAAATTTTTAAACTGTTAATTCTGAGGCACTTGTGATTTTCCCATATGATGTTTCCTTACCTGTCATCAAGAACGTTGTTGATACATTTTTTTGAAAGATTTCATGTTCCTCAATCATCTCTGACATTGATGATGGTGTTTCATATTTATAATAAGCATTTATAGGTTTTTACCTGAAATTATACTCAATAACTTCTTGTTTCCTTGAGGGTTATTTCAGATTTATTTCTAGGTTATAAATATATGTACTTGAAGGTTTGTTCAGTACATTTATTTATCAGAGGTGGGCATGAGCAAAGGATTTTATTTAACTGTTTTCATCTTATAAAGGCAAAGATTTGACTCCAGAATGATGAAATTTCTTGTTCAGGTTACATACTGACTGCTGTGTTTTTACCTCCTTCTTAACTGGACTCTGAAAGCTTGCACTCCCCATAACCTGACCCGTATGTCTGTATACACTGTCCCTGGGCCTCTTCCTCTTGTCCGTCCCAGTCTAGCACATGTACCTTGCATCTTCCATAGCCCTCTCCAATTGCTCGTGGTCCTACACTGTGGTGATCTATTCTACTTACCCAATCCTAGACCAAAAGGATGCTGGTGGAGAAGATGGGCCGAGAGGCTGTGGAGCTGGGGCACGGAGAGGTGAACATCACTGGTGTGGAAGAGAACACCTTGATTGCCAGCCTCTGTGACCTTCTGGAAAGGATCTGGAGCCATGGGCTACAAGTGAAACAGGTAATGGGTCTAGCTTCTGGTTTCACTAGTCTCCCCATACCAGTGGTTCTCAACCTTCCTAATGCTGCAGCCTGTAGTACTATGTTTCTGGCCCAGACTTTCCCGTCTTGCCTCGTAGTCCAGATTTTCTAGCCTACAGTCCCATAGTCCCACTGAAACACAGATACCTACATTAGTTGTACGCTGATTGACCTGGGGCCCAGGCATATAACTTGCTAGCTCTTGCTCCTAATCTAACCTATGATTCTTATCCTGTGCATCCATGCGGCTCAGTACCTTTTCTCAGAGCAGCATAGTTGTCCTCTGCATCTTCTGGCTTGACCGGCAACTCTGTAACATTTCTGCCCTGTTCTTCCTGTTCCCAGAGTTTTCTTAGTCTGGTAGCCCCACCCACACTTCTTGGCCTTCAGCCAATCAGTGTTTTTTTTTTTTTGGTTTTTTTTTTTTTTTTTTAATAGTAGGCAGGACAATTATTTACAATGTAACAACACATAATCCCACTATAGTGACCTTTTATTACAGTTAGTTCCTCATGTTGTGGTGACCCCAGCTATAAAATTATTTTTGTTGCTATTTTGTAACTGTAATTTTGCTACTTTTATGAATCATAATGTAAATATATGCAGGATATGTGATATTTGACCCCTCTGAAAGGGTCATTTGATCCTCACTCCCCCAAGGGGTCTCAACCCCAGAGGTTGAAAATTGCTGTCCTATACTATCTAGCTAGCTGACTGGCTTTAAAAATGGAACAAAGTGCTTCCAGAGTGAGTCAAATGTGAGTTCAGCTTTTTTTTTTCTTCTTATAAATAAACTTTATACATCTGTGTTTTTCAAACCTTTAAAAATAGCATCTTTCTTGGGAGTAAGTTGCAGGTCAGTTTGGTGGATTGTCTAGCTGTTGGGCTGTGTCTAGAAGTACAACAGGAGAGCCTGAGCTCAGGAAGCACCACCAGCCATGCACTCTCACTGGTGGTTAATCATCTACAGATCTGAAAGAGATCCCTGAAGAGTCGAGTTGGGCTGTTTGTTTGCCACATAATACTCAGAGAATTTCCTTATTTCAGTGATGTACTTTTAAGTGGGATTCAAAGCAGTATTTTGTATTTTTATGTATTTGTTTTGAAGCAAGGTCTCATGTAGCCCAGGCTAGCTTTGAATTCCATATGTATTCAAAAGCCACCTTGAACTCCTGGTTCTCCTGCTTCTACTTCCTAAGTGCTATTACAGACATATGCCACACCTGGATTGTTCAGTGCTGGGAATCAAATCTAGTGTTCCATGTATGCAAGCACTGTGCCATTTGATCTCTATCTCCAGCCCTTTATGTACTTTAACTTGGTGGGGGTGCAAGGTTTTTCTTTGTAGCCTTAGCTGTCCTTGAACTCACTATGTAGACCAGGCTGGCTTCAGACACAGAGTTTCTGCCTCTGCCCCCTAAGCACTGGGATTAAAGTGTGCTCCACCACTGCCTAGCCTTTTTATTTTCTTTTTGAGACAGGGTCTCTCCATGTAGCCCTTGCTGCTCTTATCTTTCTGATCCCTTATACCTTCACCTCTGGCATGAAGAAATTATAGGTATTGTTTGCTACATGGGGGATTTATGTGGTACTAGATTGGTATCTGCAAGCATTCTACCTTCTGAGCCACATCCACAGCACTAAGATACTATATTTTAGGCATTTAACATTATTAGCAAGTGTTGTGATATGATAGCATCTATCATTATTACTTTCATTAAATACGAAATTGAGAATCTGTAAAATTATTATAAATTCTGTTACTAACATAATGCATACTGTAATTTTTATCAGCCACATAGGAATATAACCATGAATCTGAAATATTTATCATCTGTGATAGTTATGAGGGCTGGGGAGATGGCTCAGTTTGTAAAATGTGTGCTATACAAGCATGAGGACCTGAATCCTGTCTCCAGAATTCATGTAAAAAGAGCTAATGGTGATGAGTGCTCATGAGTAGGAGAGGGGGCCTCACTGGACAGACAGTACTTGATGAACCCCAGGTCAATGCGAGAACCTGTCTTAAAAAACAAAACAAAACAGGATGAGGCTGGGCAGTGGTGATGCGTGCCTTTCATCCCATTACTTGGGAGGCAGAGGCAGGAGGATCTCTGTGAGTCTGAGGCCAGCCTGACTTGTTCATCCCAGCCTGCAGCTAAGGACAGGGTGCCTTTAAGTATAATAGGAAGCTTAGAAGCTGTTTATAGACTCTCATAGGCTGGGTATATACTTCTGTGGGCTGGAGCTGACCTTTCTACACCAGGCATTTAGAGATTGTCTTTTACTTTCTTACTCATGGGTCCTTCCCATGCCCTTTATTTTTTATTTTATTTATATTTTATTTCTTTTATGCTCTAGTTGGGAACCATTTCAGCTTTTTGTTCTTTTCTATTGTTTCTCCTGGATTTTAGATGTATTTATGTAGATTCTGTGTATTGGAGGGAACTGAAACCAGACCCAGCCTTAATATTTCTAGCAACAGCTGAAGTTTGCATGTTGAACATCATAATAGCTGTCCATCCCTCCCATTGGTTCCAGGGGAAATCAGCTTTGTGGTCTCACCTGTTACATTATCAGGAAAACCGGCAGAGAAAACTCACATCAGGAAGCCTCAGTAGCTCAGGTAAGGTGGTCTGTCACATGCAGAGACTGTCTCAGCTCACTTTCCTGCCCCTTGCTGGAATGATCTTGAATCCCCGTCCAGGCCAGTGATGCTTTGGCTTTGAATGTTTTCTTTTTTAAAAATTAAGTCACCTGGCTGGAGAGATCTTGGCTCAGTAGTTAAAAAATATTTATTGTGGGTGGGGGTGGAGAGAGATGGCTCAGTGGTTAGAAACACTTGTTACCTTTCCAGAAGACCTGGGTTGGGGTCCCAGCACCCACATGGCGGCTCATAGCATTTGTGGCTCCGATTCCAGGAGACCCTATACCTTCTTTTTGTCGAGCATAAATGCAGTGTACATACAGACATACAGACATGCAGGCAAGACACTTATACATGATATAAAGTGTTCATTGTTCTTACAGAGGGCTAGAGTTCAGTTTCCAGCACCCATGTTCGGTAGATCACAACCTGTCACTAGATCTCCAGGGGATCAGACATTATCTTCTGGTCTCCATGGTTATACAGTGTTACCCCCTTCCCCTACACGAATAAAAATAAAATAAATCTTAAAAAAAAATAAATGGAGCTACCAGGCTTATCAAAATATAGAATATAGGTTTGTTTTCAATATCTGTTTCTAGACCCTTTTGTTCAGTAAAAGTAAGCATCCTATTTGACTTCAAAATGGGCTGAAAATTAAAAAATGAAATTGGGTCTTACTGTGATGTTGGTGTTTCCAGGAAGCTGTTTTTTAGTATCTTTTATTTCTCTGACATGGCCATGGAAATTATCCTGCTAGTCAATTAAGTGTCCTTCCTTGGAACTCAAGAGCCCTATATGAGCAAATCTTTATATTTTCTTTCTGTTTCTAATTTAATAAAAATGTCAGATTGACGGTGCTGCTCAGTGATAGAGCCTGTGGCATGCTCAGTGTCCTTGGTTCAGTCACCAGAAGTGTTAAAAATATTGGAGTTGATTTTATTTAACTTTATTTTATGTGCATTGGTGTTTTGCCATGGGTCTCAGGTCCCCTGGAACTGGAGTTAGACAGTTGTGAGCTGTCATGTGGGTGTTAGGAATTGAACTCAGGACCTCTGGAAGAGCAGCCAGTGCGCTTCACCACTGAGTTATCTCTCCAGCCTCTTGGAGTTGATTTTTAAAAACTTTTAATTTATTTCTCTTATTATATGTATGAATATTTTGCCTACATGTGTGTATGTGTGGCATGTATATATCTGGTAGCCATGGAGGCCAGAACAGGGCATTGTGTCTCCTAGAACTAGAGTTACAGCCAGTTATGAGCCACCATGTGGGTGCTGGGAATTAAACCTTTGGTCCTTTTTGCAGGATTATTTGATCACACTGTGAACCTTGAGATTGTGTTATTTATTGGAAAAACCTATAGTTCTGGTGCAACTCAGCCCTAGCACATACCTTTAATACAAGAACTTTCTGCTTGAATATTGTAAAAAGGGTTAAATAAAGACAACTATAGGTCAAAAGTCAGAACAAGTAAGCAGTTGACAGGAAGTGAACATAGGATTTGTTAAGACAAAACCATAGAGAGTAAGGGGGGAGAGAGATGCACAGAAAGAGAAGGGAAGATCCTTGAGTTATAGGAGAGTTGTTTGAGATGGTGCAGGAAAAGGTGGGAGGCTTCTGGACCTTGGCAGAAGAGATCAGCAGGGTGCTTTCTCTGGCTCTCTGAGCTAGCAGGTTTTCACCCCAGCACCTGGCTCCCGAGTCTTTATTGGTAAAATCAAATGACTGGCGTTTTGTTAAACGTCCTCTAGAAGAGCAGGCAGTGCACTTACTGCTTAGTCTTCTCTTTAGATACAGCTCCACCTTACAAAACAGAACATAAACAAATGCAGCCTGTAGTTTGTAGGGACCCCAGAGACTATCTAGTCCAGTCATTTTACTTTATGAGATAAAACTGAAGTTCCAAAAGGATTGTTAGAAGCTAGTGCAATAAATTAATGAAAAGGTGTAGGTTGGGAACAGACCTCTACATCTAGGGTCCTTCATGCCATCCTGAAGCGTTTCTTCCCATATGTATACTGGCTCCCTTAATACTCTGTTTATACCATCCTTTCTTCCTCCATACCAGGCGGGGTTTATGGCTTATTTGTTTGTTTGTTTGAGATAGGGTTTCTCTGTGTAGCCCTGGCTGCCCTGCCATTCGCTCTAAAGATCTGGCTGACTTTGAAGTCAGAGATCCACTTGCCTCTGCCAGATCTGTGCTCAAGTCTCTTCTGCCACAAAATCAACTTTGCTGTGTCTCACTCGTTACATGGGAAGACTATATCTTTTTTGGTTTATCTTACATATTATCCAAGAAATAAGTATATGCAAAAGTATAAAATCTGATTTCTGTTGGAAATAAGGATATTTGCGAATGTCTGCTTAAGGTATTACTGATGTAACCAAGTGTTTGCTGTAAGAATTGGGGTTGACCTGAGAGAGTTGGCTCTGGATACTCAGGTGCCTTTGTTGTTCTAGGAATACTTCTTGATTCAGAACGGAGAAAGTCTGACGCCAGTGCTGTTATGTCTCCCTTGAGGATCTCCCTAATTCAGGATATGAGGTCTGTCTGTGCTCATTCGGGAAAGTCTGCCTCAGCAAGATCATGGTGGCTGTTAAAGCATTCCAACTAACCCCGCTAACTAGGAAACATTTGTTATTGCCCTTGTATAGTTTATAAACAGGTGGTTTCCCTGGCATTTTGGTGAATATCTCACTGTCCTAGGGTTTGGGATTACCTGGTTTGTTGAAGCCTGTACTGCCTGTATTTTCTCCCAAATTGTAAGAAATATGTGTGGCAGACCACATGGAGGAATGAGAGTGATTCTCCCAGGGTGGGTATGGCTGTCTTGCCTGGCCCACAGGTGAGCTTGACAATGTCCCACCCACCCGACACTTTTTCTCTTAGGCACATCCAGAATATTGGGGAAATCAAAACTGATGTGGGAAAGGCCAGAGCATGGGTTCGACTGTCCATGGAGAAGAAGTTACTCTCCAGACACCTGAAGCAGCTTCTTTCAGACCATGAGCTCACCAAGTAAGGCTTGGAGTAGAACAGTGCTCCAGGGGTGGCAGGGAGCCCAGAAATTGTGTTTGTGGGGGGTGGGGTGGGTGGGGGGGTGGTACAGCATATAACAGCAGCATGCAGTCAGACTCAGACTGTAGACGAAGCCCTGCAGTCTCTTCTCTCTCCATCCAGACATGCTGATGCACTGCTGCTTTCAGTCTGCATGCCTAAAACCAGTGCACTCTCCTCTCCTTCCTTTTGGTCATGAGGCATTCTCTTCTTCTGTTCTTTCCTATCCAAGAAGCCAAGAGCTGGAGGATTAAAAGGGAACTCTGAGTAACCCCTTATCTCTTCTTTTCTGAGCCTGAGGTTAACTGGAACAGCCAGTTGCCCTTCTTCTTCCTTGACTGAGCCGCCCCAGAACATTCAGATAGCCCTAGAACTTCTTTTTCCACATCTCCCACTGAGACAGGGAGGGAGTCCAAGGTGCTTGCACTTCTCAGGGCATCAGACTGCAGTCCCTGTCCATCTATCTGCGACCTCTCCCCCTTTCCTGGATTGTTCCAAACCAAGGGATGAGAGGTCCCTTTTTCTCTGCCTCACAGATGACTCCTCCATGTCCCTTCAGATACAGCACATCTGGCTTTTTTTTCCTTTTCTTTGGTGGTGGTAGAGATTAAGGGCCTCACGCATTAGAGGCAAATGTCTTTGACCCTAGTCTTTTCTTATTTAAACTGTAGCCCTATATTATAGGACATTAGCTTAAAATTCATTCAGTATACGGTATCTTGCCTGATGTTCTGATCCTTAAACTGCTCCAATGACTAGAAAATGAGTTTTACTTTGACAGATTGTGCTTCAGAGTACAGCAGGAGAGGACAGCACTACATCAAGCCTAGGCCTTTGGTATTAGCCCATTGGCAGTGCTACAGCAGGATATCCTATGTTGGATATTTTATAAAGAAAAAAGATTTACTTATTTTACATTAAATTGAATGCTGGAAGTTCAAGATCAGGCAGCCACATCTATTCAACCCGTGGCAAGGGCTTTTGTGGCTACATTTCAGCATAGAAAAGGTAATCACCATGTTCAGGATAGACATGCCACATGGAGTGGTCTTGATTTGTGATAACCTGCTGCTCCACAGATGAACATTAATACCTGCTGAGAGTGATGTGTTCATTTAGGTCTGACTTTTCAGTATTCTGCCTCAGTATCACCACACTTGGGCCCAAACTTCCAGCACACAGTCCTTTTGGGGAGTGTGGTCAAACCATGCCCTGCCCATAGTACCTCCGGCCTGTGTCTTCTTTTTCTCCAGTTACTCTGGGCTTCAGCCATGTCTGTGTGACCCTATTCTCATCCCCTCTCCATCTGCCAATTGCTTTAGGACCTAGTCAGAAGTTTTCTTTACAGAGTTTTCTTGGACACCTGAACTATTTATCCTCCAGACCAGCATTTGCTACTCAGCGTTTGGTCCTCCTTTACCACTTAGATGCTATACACATCTGTCTATTTGCTGCCTATTAAGTTTGCTTCTGTGAGAAGGTGAGCTATGTGCCTTTCTTGGTGCTGTCTAGCATGCTGCTTAGTATCTAGAAGGAACCAATCAGTGTCTGTAAAATGTGTGCCTGGCTGCCTGGGCAGAAACAGAACCATCTTAGAAGACTGTCTTGACAGGCTGTCCTTTAACTGCTGGCATTTTCAGCTCGCATTGAAGACTGTTGGTAGCTTGGAGACTGAAGAAGGTGGAGGGGGCCTCATATTCATGAAATCCATTGAGCAGAAACTCTGGGGACTCCTGCTGGTGTATAGTGTTGTGTTCCCACCTCCCCTTACCTTGACCGCTCCATGGTGACTTCCTGCTGCTGTTTAATGAATGTTTCCTTACCTTGACACTACTGTGTGATGTTATGTGTCTGTAATTACCCTTCTGTTCTTTTTTTTTTTTTTTTTTTTGTCTTCCTTTAAAAAATTTACAATATTCATTTACTGTTCCAGTGTGTGTGTGCATGTGTGTGTTGGGGGTGCGCAGAGGACATCTTTTAGGTATTCTGTTCTTTCACCACGTAGGTCTCAGGGTAGAACTCAGACTTCTGACGTTGCAACAGGCCCTTTAACTCACCAAGCCATCTCACCATCCTGCCTCCTGTTCTCTCCTGCCCTGCTCCGCACCTGTATTCCTTTCCATTCAGACCTTAGGAATAGCTTGGAGAAAATGAAAGCAGGCTTCACATCACATGGTGAACTCCTTACAGTTCTGTGATGTTACTGCTCTCTGTAAACATCCTAACTTCTTTCCCTCCTCTCCATCAACATCCACGATCCAGAATAGTCTGGGTTCCACTGTTCTACTCTCTCTGAAACAGGCTGAGTCTTAGCTCCCCCTTCCCTGGCTCCTCACTTTTTCATACTCTGTTTTATTGTAATCATTATTCTCTTCTCTTTTAAACCACCTACCACACCAACTAAATTTCCTAGAATTGGCCATATTTTCTCCCCTTTACTCCTAAGGCGCAACGCAGAAACCCATTAACAACGCCTGAGGATGTAGGGCCTTCATATGTTTTGCTCTAGCCTAACTTTCCAGCCCTATTGCTACCTGATTGTCTCTGGGCTGTCATCTGTAACCACCCTGATTTCTACATATCCTTTTCCTGCGATTTAGAGCATCTGTCTGGAGTTGTGCTGTCCTCTAAGCCCCTCTTACTCCAGAAAACATTGCAGGACTACGAAAGAGCCTTTCATCTAGCAACTCATTATACATATGGCATTCACCTAATCATTCTATCAGTATATTTGAGGATAAGTACTTCTTTTGCTAGGACCTGTGAGTGAGGTACTTTATAAACTTGTCTGGCTGGTGGTGATTATAGTTATTTTTCTTTTTCTCTGTATTTCTCTTTGACAAGGGCCTGAACACTTTGCACTCAGTTACCCCCTTTTTTATGGAAGATATTGTTGTCAGGTATGGGGGGACCTAGAATTAGACAAAGGGATTGGCCTTTGGTATACTGACTCTTACCTGCAAGCTGGAGCTGAGGTAGGAACAGGATTCGTTCCCGCATCTGGAACAAAGTGTTCTGACTCATAGCTCTCAGGTCAGTGGAAGGCTTGGGATCTAACCCAGTAATGAATGGTCACCACAGACTCGGTGCCAACAGTGTCTGTGTTACCTCTGATGGTCTGCAGACGAGTCCTTGGTTTGGAAAAGGAGATTTCATGACCTGCCCCATGTGACAGGACAGTAACATCAACATGTGCTTTTGTTGGACCTGCTGCAGCTCCAGCCCTTTTCCTATAGCCTCAGCCATGTTGACTGGCTGGTTTGCAACCTTTACCAGGTGATCCTGAGAAGCTTGAGGCTTGACATCTCATGCTTCCCTTACCTGTCTGCTGTGGAAGTGAACACACTTAGCTTCTGTCCTCTTGTCTGGGGATCGATGTGATGATGTCTTGCCTCCTGCCTAACAGGAAGCTGTACAAGCGTTATGCCTTCCTGCGCTGCGATGATGAGAAGGAGCAGTTCCTCTATCACCTGCTCTCCTTCAATGCAGTGGACTACTTCTGCTTCACCAACGTCTTCACAACCATCTGTGAGTAGCTCTGTTCCGCTCTCCACTGGTCTCTAGCCAGGCTTTTAAAACCCACCCAAGCTTGTTGCTTCCTTTGTTCTTTATTTCCTTCTTAATTTTTGAGAAAGAGTCTCACTGTGTAACCAGTCAGGACAGTCCTGCTCTGCCTCCCGAGTACTGGTGTGCACCTCCATGCCTGGTCTCCTTTGTATTCTGTTTGCCTTGTGTGTCCATGGCAGCAGTAAGGGGGTGCAGCTCCTCCTTGACGGCTGTTTTCTCTGAACTTTCTCTTCTCATGTCAGTGTTGTTCCAGGCACGGCTCTCTCAGAGCCAAAGAATATAAAAGTGTGCCAGGAGCAACATTTACCTCCCACACTGCATACTTGTAAAAAGAGTCCTTCTTTTGTTTTGGCCTGAGAGGTGCTTCAGCATCACAGATCTGTGGTAGCCTCAGAGAGAAAGATCTCTTCCTGAGGTAGCAGGAAGAACTCAGGGTGACAATAGGTGCCTTAGGCTAGGCCAGCCCTGCCCCTAGCTCATTTTTCTGTGAGCACAGCTTGTCCCTGCATACACTTCACTCTCTACTTTCAGAGGAGGAGGGCTCAAAATACAAAGAGTCTTGGAGCGTCATCTTGTCTGATGACAGAGATTCTTTCTTTCCTTGATAGCCTTTGAGTTTGCTCGTAGCTAGTTCTCTGACTAGCCACCCTCTGCTGCTTCAACTCACGCTCTTGTCTCTGTCTTTGTTGATCTTCCTTCTCAGACAGGAGGACTGTGGACTTGGTAGGAGCAAACTGGCTCCCTCTGTAGACTGCTGAGATTACTATTGCTGTGGTATTAGGGTTTCTGAGATGAGAGAACAGACTCTGAGACGGAGCAAGCTGAGCCTACAGAAAGGCTTTTTAAAAAAAAAATTGGATGATAACCCTGGGAATAGAATATCGAGAGCAAGGCTGATATTTGAAGCAGCCAGGGGTTGTAATGCTTCAGAACAACAACATGGCAGGGGCTGGTCAGGTCAGGGTCTCTCCCATCAGTACCTCTGTGGCTTCTCTAAACAGTGATTCCATACCACATTTTGATCGTACCAAGCAAGAAACTGGGAGGCTCCATGTTCACTGCCAACCCATGGATATGTATATCAGGAGAACTGGGTGAGACACAGATTCTGCAGATCCCCAGGAATGTGCTAGAGATGACTTTTGAGGTATGTGTTATCTGGGGGTCCTAACCCAAGGCTGTGGGGACTCAAGTTTGTAACAGCTGAGGTGGGAGTTTTCTGCAGGACTTTATAGAGGCCTTGTTTTATAGTCTTATGTGTCAGCACAGTGGACCTATTCTAAGACAGTGTGAGGCTAAGACCAGGCTTGACCCTGAGGGAAGAGTCTGCATAATCACTGGCTGGAAGGAGTTTGTCAGAACTCATACTTCCTTGTCCTGGGGCACACGGGTGGGGTGGGGTGTTGGGAAATTCCCCAGAGTCCTTTCAGCTCTTACACACGGGTATTTGTTAAGCCTCAGGACCAACTTCTGAAGTGGCTTGACTCTTTCCCAGCCATGCGCTGCCTAGGAGATAGTGCTGGGCTGCCAGACCTGACAGCAGGTGGAGCTGTGAGCTCTGCTGGGCCTGCTGGGATTGCTAATCTCCCTCCTGCTTTTCCGACCTGGCTTCTTTCCTTAATTCCCTCAGTGCCAGAACCTAGGGAAGCTCACTACTGTCCAGATTGGCCACGATAATTCTGGGCTCTATGCCAAATGGCTTGTGGAATATGTGATGGTCAGGAATGAGATCACAGGACACACCTACAAGTAAGTGACTCTGAGAGTACACTCCAAGCTATCTGTGGTGATTTAGTATTAGCTTCTCTAGGAATCTTTTAAGATTTGACTCTGCCTTGTGCACTTGAAAGACACAGGATGGTTTCCAACTGAGTAAACATATATAACATCGCTGGACACGTGTCCCAAGTCACCCAGCCCACTCAAGTAGTTCCAGTGGTAATACCCTGTGGGACAGAGAGAGCCTGGGGAGCCCCCAGTCTTGTTTGTAACATGTCCCTGTGGATTGGCTTTGTTGATGGCACTGCTGGGCAGCAAGGGAGGATGCTGGAGAAGTGAGCAGCTCTCATGGGCCGCTGTTTCACTTCTAGGTTCCCGTGTGGCCGATGGCTGGGGAAGGGTATGGATGATGGAAGCTTGGAACGAGTGCTGGTTGGGGAGCTGCTCACGTCTCTACCTGAGGTGGATGAGAAGCCTTGTCGAACTCCGCCCCTGCAGCAGTCCCCCAGTGTCATCCGGAGACTTGTAACTATCTCGCCCAACAACAAGCCCAGTAAGTGGGAGGGAAGTCTGACAATGTGTAGATGTTTGTGAGTCCTGGCCCCAGGAGCCACTTTTGACAAACCATCTCCTCTCTTGATCTTAGTGTGTTTGTGGCTCTTGCTTTGGAGATCTGGAAGGAGAATCAATCTGATGTTCTCCTGTTTTTCCATGTTCTTGTCAGAGAGTGACTATGCACAGCCAAATCATAGTCCTCTTAGGGAAGCCAAGAATTTCAGAGTAAAATGGAAAGTAAGCTTGGCTAGGATCGCATTGAGACAGACTTCTCTTAGCTTTGACTTTGCCCTCTAAGATTTTGGGAAGAGCTCTCTCTATGGAAGTAGATGGGCAAGACCTTCTGCTTCCTAAGTTCCCACTGTCCTGTTTCTCCAATGGGCCTATTCCCTGTGTCCCCAGTTTCCTGCTTGGTGACCTCTGAGTTACTTAGTCAAGATGTCTGTTTGATTTTCTCAGAGTTGAACACTGGGCAGATCCAGGAGTCCATTGGGGAGGCAGTCAATGGCATTGTGAAGCACTTCCATAAACCTGAGAAAGAGGTGAGCCCTCCTGCTCTCCCGCCCAGAGCCTGCTCAGTAAGAGGGAGCCATTCTGATACTGCAGTTAGCTTGTTCTGCTCTTCGAGATCCATGTGCTATGGCCAGGGCAGAATCACCAACAAGGTTTTCTGGGATATCCCAGGCTGGCCTCAAAGTTGTGACAGTCGTCCCGCCTCCACCTCCTGAGTGCTGAGGATTATAGGCATTATCCCACACCCAGCCAGAGTCCAGCACAGCATCTGCCTTCCTCGGGAGCCTTTGCCTCAGTTTTCTTCACCCAGAGTGTGCCAGTCCTGTGGTTGATCAGAGATGGACAACAGACAAGAGCCTTGTGCTCTTTTGCCTCCTTCTGGCCTGGGTTTAGGGATTTAGGGATGCTGTGCCGGGGGAGGCAGGGGCAGTGCATCTGAGTTCCGCCTGTCACTCACCCTGTTTTCTTTCTTAGCGTGGCAGTCTGACACTGTTGCTTTGTGGAGAGTGTGGTCTTGTTTCGGCCCTCGAACAAGCTTTCCAGCATGGATTTAAATCGCCGCGGCTCTTCAAAAATGTCTTCATTTGGGACTTCCTGGGTGAGCTGGTCTAGTGTCCAAGAATGGGAAAACCCTATAGATATGGAGGCCTTGCCTGTGGTGTGTGGTCTAGCTGTAGAAGCCAAATTAGTCAAGTCTGCTCTTTGTTTGCCCTGGTTTTCTTGAAGGATTGCTGAGAGCACCCCAACTCCATCCAACTCCATGTTCATCCCTTATGAGCTCTTGACAAAAGAGATTCTAAGCATCCTTCATCTAGAATAGGCCACTCCCAAGCCTTCACCCCCTATCCAGGAGAGAGTCCTCAGAGCTTTCTTATCTCTTCAGACCAGGGGAAAAGACCATGTTTATGATAGGTGCTTAAAAATTTTTAAAACTAGAGATTATTTTTAAATATGTTCACTGACATCAGAATACTTGCTTGATTCTCCTCAAGTTGCCTGTATGGGCTTGGAAAGCCCCACACAAGTGACCTGTAGGACAGGCTTTGGGAAGCCATTGTCATAACTTTCTGCTCTTCACAGAGAAAGCACAAACCTATTATGAGACATTGGAGCAGAATGACGTAGTTCCCGAGGAAAACTGGCACACAAGGGCCCGCAACTTCTGCCGCTTTGTCACTGCAATCAACAACACTCCCCGGAACATCGGCAAGGACGGCAAGTTTCAGATGCTGGTGTGCCTGGGAGCCAGGTACTGCAGGGAGCAGAGCATATGGCAGCCAGTTCTCAGATCACAGGAGTAGGTCTGTCATGTAGGGTGGGAACTAGCCACTGCCCAGGTGCCTTTGGAGCTCCTTTATTTAGGCTTTAATTTCCTTCTGTATTCTCTGTGAAGGAAAATGCGTAGAACTAGGGAAGGTGCAGGCAGCATTTTAATGAGAAGCTTTAACACACCCCCTTGGGATAATTGGAAGTAAATATGTATAGTTATCTTTCAGTAACATTTGAACTCCCAAGTCTTAGGGAAAGTGGTAGGAAGAAAGCTGAACTGGGAAGTTTACTTGTCATGTTAAGAAGCAAAGGTTACAAGAATCCATCAGAGTACCTGTGTACGATGTGCTGAACCCCAGAGGGAGAGAGGGAGTCCAGAGGTGGCGTGAGGTGAGATGACAAGTAGAAAGATAGGAGGGAAGCATTAGGAAGCACATGTCAGAGGAAGCTAGGGCCTCAAGACCTGAGATGGAGGAGATGAGGAGGCTGAAGGAATGTGGAGCTGACATCATGGGTGGTCTGCATCAGATGGACAGCACTGGGGAAGACCAGAGGTGATGGCGCTCAAGCTACCTGCAGGAGAGAGCTGATGTAGTGGTTAAATACAGACTCTAAGCTTAGCACGGTGCTTGTGGCTGTAAGGAACCTCAGCTGCTGGGAAGCTAAGGCAGGAAGATTGTTAGAGCCTAGAAATACAAGGTCATCATGAGCAACATAGGGACACTCTATCTCTACGCACAAAAGTAGAATTATAAGATGCTGGAGAAATGACTCAGTGCTTAAGAGAACCTTTTGTTCTCAGAGAGGACCCAGTTAGGGTTCTCAGCACCCATGTGGGCACAAACAACAACACACCTTTGCTGGCATTGCATAGAGGTGCTACACAGATGGACTGCAGGCAAAATACTCAGACACACATAGAAAAAGGTAAAAATAAAAATCAGACTCTAGAACCAGTTACCGGGTTCATATTTTTGGGCACATCCTACTTTTCTGTGACCCTGAACAAGCTATTCACCTTTATCTGTGAGGTGAGGGTAATAATATCCTGGGGCTGTCATAAACACTAAACCTTAGCAGGTGGTGGTGGCCCACACCTTTAATCCCAGCTGTCAGGAGGCAGAGATAGATGGATCTTTGAGTTCCATGCCAACCTGGTCTACAGAGCAAGTTTCAGGACAGCCAGGGCTACACAGAGAAATTCTATCTGGAAAAAACAAAGCCAACAACCCCCCTCTCCCCAAAACAAAAAACCCAAACTCTGAATCTCTTGCACTTGTACTGGCACATGAGAAATGTGTGTCTTAGCACTTGTTTCTGTTAGCTGAGGGGCAAGAGGTTTGGTGGGGGGAGGAGCGCTCACTTGAGCCTAGTAACTGCTGTGTACTAAGGTTGTCTAGAGAGATGGAGGAGGTGGAGGGAGAGGCCAGTGACAGGGATAAATGGGTTGGTTGTTCCCTACTTTAGGGAGGAAAGTGGGGCTATAGGGAGATGCCAACTTGTTCATCTTCAGATTTAGCTCAAGGATCCCCATGGCCTTGTCCTGTTTTTCTTCCTTTGCCCTTGCTTTGACCTGCCTGGACCACTCACACCCTGCCAGAGATCACCTCCTGCACCACTGGATTGCCTTGCTGGCCGACTGCCCCATCACTGCACACATGTATGAAGATGTGGCACTGATCAAAGACCACACACTTGTTAATTCCTTGATCCGAGTGCTACAGACCCTGCAAGAATTCAACATCACACTGGAGACATCCCTCATTAAGGGCATTGACATCTGAGCTCCCAGTACCAGCCAGCAACAAGACCCAGAAGCAGTCCCTGCAGCCTCTGCCTCTTCATCCCAAAGGGACCTAAGCATTCGTGAGGGAGAGGGACGAGAAGAGATGTATACTTACTGTAAAAAGAAAACTAGAGGATTTTTGGAGAAAATAATCTATTTTAGAGTTTATTTGCTGATCTGCTTTTTACACACTTACCTGTGAAGGGCGACAAGGAAGAGCAGCAAGGGCGGCGCTGCTTGTTTTGAAGCTGGTGCCTCCCTTGCACGGGGCCTCCCGGACTGAGCCTGCACGTGTGGGGCCGTATCATATGCTGCCCCGTCATGTCGATGAGGCCATTCCACATCGTTTTTAAACTAATGTTTTCTATTATTAACATTACTCCGAATATCTGGCTTTCACGGGCCACGCACAGGTGTGCGAACGGGAAATCCATGCTCTAATCAAAGGGGTTTTAGCAGTGCCTCTGATCAAGCACTGCAGAGTAAACCCCACATCTGTTCTCCCGCCTTCCCCCTTTTTGGTCAGTATTATTTGAGACAGAGACATGCCAGGACATGTCATGTTGCACAGAAGTAAACATGAGCATGTTTTAACAGTTTTGTCTCTTCATCTATCTTATTTATTTAACCTGCCACTGTGTGTTTTATTTGCTTTTCTTTCTTTTTTTTTTTTCTCTTTAAGAAAAGGAAAAGCTTGTCATAATCTAACTGGCTATGTTATTACTGTTAAATTTATGTTTTGCAACTTAGAAACCAGCTACTGTATGGCCCACTTAATAAACACCTGAACCAACCTCACTGGCCACTGGCTTTCATGTGTGTGTGGGCTGTGGAGGGTCAGTGTGGCCTGAAGACCAAACTCTGCACCTCTCCCTAGCTGCCTGGGTCTGTGGCGTGCCTAAGATGCCCCCTGAGGACCTACATCCTGTACCTTCCTTCCTCTCTGGTGTCCAAGGTTTTCATAGCTAATTCAGTCAGCTGATAAAGAGGGATGTGGGAGATCGTCTCCCACTGCACAGGGGAGGAGACTTGATTGTCACTCGATCCATGATCCTGGGCCATTTCTTTTGAAGGGTAGGGAAACTGAATGGGCACATAGAACATGGGTGGCCCGTCCGTTACCCCTCTGTGTGTGTGGTACTTTTCTAGTGAATGGTTTGCTGTGTCAGGTGTGACAGTGGGAGAGCCTTAGGACCTCAGTAACAAGCTAAGTTTTTATTTTTAAGTCAGGCTGCTTTGGCAGAGTGTTCTAGAAGCGTGGCCCGAGCACACTGAGCCCTCAAAGCAATCGTTTTCTCATGTTCCCATGGTTGTGCGTAGACTGCACTCTTCGCTTTCCCTTCCTTCGCCCACCACCTGCACATGCAGTGTTTACTGTAGGAGCACCTGCTATGTCGTCTTTCCCCAACCTCCCAGGCAGTTGTTATTTTCAGATTGTGGCCCTGCGGTTTCCTAGACTTGGCAAACACTAGGGCCATCCCTGGATTGAGAGCACCAGCAGGACAGGGAGGACTCCAGCACATCTCCATCTTCTGTCTGGCAGCTGGCAAGTGCACAGGGATGTTTTTGCAAGAAGTGAGGAAAGGGCTTCGGGAGAGCCACACTGGTGTCTCGCCAGCAGGGGGCCCGAGTGAGCTACATATCGAGACCTCTGTTCCTTTGCTGGTAGGGGAGGGAAATAGAGGAGAGGGTGGGTCACGCATTGCAGTACAATGGGAGAATTTCTGGCCCCCTAAGAAGGGTAGCATGAGGTTCAGTTGTATGCATGCATGTTGTGAGCCTAGGCCTGGCAAACCTAAAACCAGGAGCGTTCCAGACACACTCTGCAATGCATGTATAGATTATCCCAGGTTTGGGAGGAAACCACGGCCTGGAAAAGGTAAATTCCTTGCCCAAGGCCACATAGCACATAAGTAGTTTGTGGTTATTAGAACAGTCTTAACTCTAGCTTGTGGTTTTTCCTCCTCACAGTCCCTTGTTTGAGGGAGCGTCCATGCTTATGGTTTTAGGGAACTCCGCCCTCACTTGCCCCATCAATCACTTCATCTCCCCTTCCTCTACTTAGAAGCATCTCACTATTTGTTCATTCTGGGTGTCAGCCTCATGAAGGTGAGACTTGGTTTGATTTATTCACTAAATTGTGCCTAGCATTTGGAATAGGTGACTTCATTGGTTATAGGATTCCCAGGGCAAGCTGCATAATTTCCCCAAACTTCAAAAACAGAAACAGGTCAATAATAGTGCCTGCATTCTAGGGATGCTGTAAAGATTAACCATGTCAGGCATGGGCCAGTGACATAGCTCAGCAGTAATGGCACTTGCTGCTGACTTCAGTCCTGGGGCCCAAATGGTAATTACCCCCTGACCTCCACACATGCCTTATATACACATGCACACACAGTAAGTATAATAAAAAAAATGTCAAATGTCAGTGTGTGCCACTGCCCACTGTTGCCATTACTTTGTGTTACATCCTGTCTTTTCCTCGTATAGAGATGACTGAAACCCAGAGGCAGATGGTGGTGGGAATGTGACTCTAGAGAGAATTGGAATTGAGTAGCAGATCGTCAGGGGAGTGAGTGGTCCTTGTATGCTGAGAGAACAGTAGGAGTGAAAAGATGTGAAAGTAGCAGTGGGTTGGAAGTGTGGAGTAGTTGAGAGGTCAGCCTGAGCTGGACCCTGTGTACATAAGGTCAGAGACAATGACCAGCAGGTATGGAGGGCACCCATCAAAGGGACGCTCAAGACCTGTGGACTGATGTGGAATTTCCTCATGCAGCCAGTCAGGTTTCTACCCTGTGAATGGCCCTGTTCTTGGCTCTCCTTACTTGACACTGGAAACTTGTGTCCTGAATGCTGCTGCAGGGCTGGGTGGCATGAAGGTGAGTGTGTGTCTACAGGTCACAGACATACATGCAACTGAGGGTCTGGTTGAACACTGCCCATCAGGAGGTCAGAGGACTAAGGAAAGATGTGAATTAGGGGGAAAGGTTTATTTAGTTTAGGTTATAGTTTACGGTGAGGAAATTAAGGCAACAGGAGCTTGAAGGAAAGAGCATTGAGGGAAGGAGGGAAAGAGGGAGGGAGGAAGGGATGAGTGGATGGGTGGATGAGGGTGGGTGGAAGGATGGATGGATGGATGGATGATGCCAGTGCTCAGATTGCTCCTCTTCATTCAGTACAGAACCCAGCCCATGAGATGGTGCCACCCACATTCTGGGTGAGTCTTCACACCTCAACTCAAGACAACCTTCATAGGCCTACTTAATTATATCATTCCTCACAGAGTGTCAAGTTCACAGTTAAAACCATCACAAGTCTTTTATCTTCTTTCAGCTCTTAGGAGCTAAAAACTCCCTCAGCATTCACACTATGTGACCCTTGATGAATGGGGACAGGCCTGACTTGGGACAACTGAATAGTAGGCTGTTTCTACACAGCAACCAGAACTCAGTTGTGAGTTTCAGTGAGGGAGTCGGTGGCCTAAGTCAGCCCTGAGCAAAGAGGGTTGCTTCCAAGGTGGATATGAACATGTTTCCTAAATTCGGGCTTTTCTGAGGCCTCTAATATCTAGTTGTGCTGTGAATGTCTCTTTCTACTGTGTTTTTATGAACACAAATGAGGAGTGACCTAAGAGAGCAGCCACATCGACTAGCTCAAGATTTCAAGGAAACTTAAGTCATTTGTATCCTGCATGGAGCCCAGTCAGCTCTGGGTAGGGATGGATCCCATTCACCAACACACAGCCCTGCCTGCCTCAGCTCTGCACCTGCTCTCATCCATGCTTCCCTGCCAAGATTTCTGAGTAAGTAAACGAGCAGATGAACTCAGAAAAGTTAAAAATGGGCCGCTAGTAATTATAGATAATTATTACCTTTGCCAACCCCAACTACATGTCTCCTCTCCCTCCCAGGGGCCTCCCTCCTTACAACTGATAGACATATTTTTTAAAAAAACATTTTTAAATTGATTAATTAGGGCTGAAGAGGTAGCTTAGCAGTTAAGAGCACTTGTTGCTCTGGCAGAGGATCCAGGTTCAGTTCCTAGTGCCCACATGGTGGTTTACAACCATCCAGTTCCATGATCCTCTTCTGACCTCCACAGGCTCCAGGCAGGCACGTAGTGCACTTATATAAATGCAGGCGAGCAAATTACTACGTGGAATAATTCTTTAAAAACTAATTTTGTATGTGTTTGGTGTGGGGATATTTTCAAATAAAAATAGTCAGAGATAACAGAGGACAGATCCATCTCCTCCTATTTTTCAGACAGAGTTTTCTGTGTAACAGTCCTGGCTGTCCTGGAACTTGCTTTGAAGACCAGGCTGGCTTTGAACTCACAGAGATTCTCTTGCCTCTGCTTCCCAAGTACTGGGACTAACAGTGTAAGCCATGGCTTCTTCTGCCTGTTCTGTCTTTCTATGCTTGCCTTAAATACTTTCTTTGCTCAGTTAAGGTGTGGCACCACCAGTGTCTGCCTGAGAGCTTGGAACTCCTTCTGTAAAGAAGATGACCTCAAACTCATTGGATTACTGGCATAGGTCACCACTCCCTGTGCTGGGATTAAAGGTGTGAGTTACCACTGTCTGATCCTCCCAGACTGATTGTGGGTAAATCCCTCTGATATCTCCAAATGTTTTTATTATATTTGAAAATATCCCCACATGTGGGGGCATATATGGCACATCTGCATGTGGAAATCAGATGGTGGCAACTGAGAGTGGGTGGGCTTTGGTAGGAATCACACTGTTGGTCCCGTGCTACTACTGTCTCCATGCCATCCTGTGCCCAGTGCACCTGCTCCAGGATGGCCGTCTACTCAGTTTCAGTTTTCCTTTGTGGCCCTGCTCTCTGGTGGGTGTTAATGTGTAAAACAAGTCTCCACATTCCATGGCCTCTTAAGTGTCCCCACATGTGCCACTACCTGACTTTCTTGTCCGAAGCCGTCCAGACCTTTTCCTTCTGGTCCCCTGACTAGGCTGGGATCTGAAAGTGATAACCCTTGTTCAAAGTCAGGATCCTGGAACTCACCAGCCCTAGCTCAGGAATGTGAAGTCTCTTGTGTGCTTCAGCGGCAGCTCTGTGTACTGGGGGGGGGGGGGGGGTGTCTCCTCTTGTCTTTCGGGATGACCCTTAAATGTGCCTGTCATGCAGCCACTGTCCATTTTGGGCCTCCTACCTGGCCCATCAGCAAACAAGCTGGGGCAGCATTTCTACCTTGGCAGGTGTGAATGACTCAGTTTACACTTTATGGCAGTTCTTTCACTTAATAGTCAAGCGTGTCATCAAAAAGAGGGTACAGTCATGTGACAAGAGCTATTTCTTAAAGATCCCCTGCTACAGATGGCCCAGCTTCACTCTGATCCCAGGGGCTTTATCTAGAGGTCTGCTGTGGTTTACAGAGAGTGGTATGCATGCTGTGTCTCTCAGCTTCCTACGTCGAGCACATAGGGCGTGTTACTTCTTCAAAGCCCAGTGCCACAGCACACACCCAGCCACGTGCCTCCTGGAAAGGCCGCCTCCATTTGAGGCTTCACTGCAAGCTGGCGGCTTTCTGTATCAGCAGAGGTGGGATGGATCCTCCAGAATACAAGGAAGCCTGTTGCCTTTCTGGAAGATGCAAGAGGATTCAGTTTATTTTTCGCCTTTTTATTCTTTTATGCTTCCTCGTTTATTTTGGTGCTGAGGATTGAACCCCAGCTCTAGACTCTAGAGCACTCTTGGTGCATGCTCTGCCACAGTTCGGCTTTTCACTGTGGCTTTTACTTTGAAGGCAGGTATTTGGCAGAGTGTGGCCACTGGGTGCCTGAAACTTCCATGTATGTTCCTATCTCCTCCAATGGCAGAAGTTCAGACACATCTGTCATTCATGTGGAAAAGACAGCAGGCATTTGATTTGGCACCAGAGTTGTATTAACTCTCATGGCTTCCAGCATCGTTAGGAGAGGTTGTGGCCTTTTGGATGGCCTGTAGAACACCAGACATCATCATATTGGTGACATCATGTGACTGGGCAGGTAAAGTAAGAGGTACTGTTTCTCAGAGGCCCTGTGAAGATGCATGTAGCTTCTGCCTCTGTAAAGCTTCACAGTTGAGAGGTGACTTCCAAGAGAACTACATCTTCTCCTTAGAGCCTGAGAAGTCACAGGCTTTCCTGAAGAGGAGTGACATATTCAGGTTGGCATTTAGGAAGAATGTGAACATTTCAGATAGTACTCAAAGAGAGTGAGTGTCACTTGGGTAAAGGGGGGGGGGGGTTGGGGGAGAATGATTCCACAGCTGCTTACAGGCAGGGACTTTGTTGGGTTGGATGTGGGATGAACTTAATGAGTCCCCTGTGGTATGTCATCAAGCTGTTTTAAACTTCATACTATCAGAAGGAAGGTTGGGGGCTGGCTGCCTTGGAGAAGCCCCAGGAACTGAGGGCACAGCTCTTTCCTTTCACTGACCCTGAAAGGGAAGCCTGTGGTATCTGAAGTTTCCTTCCGGGTAGAGCAAATAGGCCCTGAAAAGTCCACCTGGCCCTCTGGGGTCCCAGCGACCTCAGCTTCCTGAAGGCTTTTTATAGGGTCTGACCTTTAACTCAGGCTGTTCCCAGCCAGATCCAAGGCTGCTGCTCCCAGTTCCACAGCTGACCCAACCAGTCCCTTGACCAAACTTTTCATCTTGCTTCAAATTTTTCATCTTGATCCATTTTCTGTCCTCAGAACATGGCCCTATCATCAGCCCACTCTGGCCAGGCACTCTCAGTGAGGTTATCAACTAGAATCGAAGTCAAGAATGTACTCCCCGGAACCCTTCCAGTAAGCTGTTAGAGGCGGGGAGACAGCACTTGGATAAAGTGCTTGCTGCCCAAGTATGAGGACCTGAGTTCAGATCTCCAGAACACACTTAAGCTGTATGTGGTGGTGGTGTGTGTGTGTGTGGTCTGTCTATAATCCCAGTGCAGTGCCCCTAAAATGAGATGTGAGGTGGGAACATGTAGTATGAGGTTTCTGGCCCAGACATTCGGGCCTAGCCTCAAGGTTTAGACCCACAGACCTGCAGAGACACACAGATGCTTACATTAATTTTAGGCTGATCAGCCTAAGACCCAGGCATATAACTTGCTAACTCTTTACTCTTAAACTAACCCATGGTTCTTACTCTGTTCAGCCATGCAGCTCGGTACCTTTTCTCAGAGCAGCATAGTTGCCATCTGCTTCTGGCTTGTCTGACAACTCTGGAGTCTCTGTGGCATTTCTGCTCTGTTCTTCCCTGAGTTTTCTTAGTCTGGTAGCCCTGCCCACACTTCCTGTCTGCCTTTGGCCAATCAGCGCTTTTTATTAAACTCATAGGTGGGACAATTATTTACAATGTAACAACATAAATCCATGAGACTTTTAATCTCAGGATCATGGGTTCAAGCCCCACGTTGGGCGCCAAGAGGTAGGGTGGGTTGTGTTGGTCGTTCAATGGGTTATGGATGATTATCATTGTTTAGGTTAATTGGTTAAAAAATATTAATAGTTACGGTTAGAAAAAAGTTAAACAAGAACGATTAGATGTTAAAAAACAGATATATAGGATATAAGGATAGATTATTGAATCATCTTTTAAAAGGATTTACTAGCTTTAAATATTTTACATTGGATTGGATTTTTGTATATTATATACAAATTGTGTATATTGAGATTAATTGTGTTACTGTACAAATATCTCTATGCTTGTTCAAAGTAGTATACTTATTCAGGTCATCTAACAATGTAATACAAACTGCTAGTCCGTGAAAGTTTTTATTACCAACTAATTAGAATATAAAGTAATGCAAATTAGTAGTTAGATATTACATTCAAACCTAGTCATATTAGATATGTTTTCAAGATAAAACAGATATATTTTAGATAAACAGGTCCTCTTCGAACACTTAAGAGATCCATAGAATATGGCATTTAAAATATTTTAAGAACTTAGACTTTTCTGGACAGTGAGACAGGTCTGCTCCTAACAACACCAATCTACTTCAAGAGAAAAATGGGCATCGAAGAAACTCCATATGGCATCTACTTTCTTTGTGGCAATTGTTAGCCACTGGACAAGAACCTGTTCTTGTATTGACTGCCTGACAGTATGCTGTTTAAACTGGATATGCAGGTTCTCTAGGAAAGTGACCTCTGAACTTTGACAGAACAAGCTGAGATGGTCCTTCAGGTTCCTGCTTTGCAGAGAAAACTGTCAGATATTCTTCAGGACACAAGGAGAAGTGACTGATGAACTATACCAGAATGGGCAGAGCAGATTTCCTGCTTCACTGAAATGAAAAGAGACTCTGGGCCTGTAGGCTGAAGATGGATGCCCTAACTTTATAAAGGAACTTTGGGTGACTGTCCAGGCAGACAGGTGTCATCTCTGTCATTTCTAGTTTTTGGAAGTTTCTTGCACTTCCTGTTTACTTGGGTAAATATTTCCTTCTTGGGTCTCTGAGTTAGTTGAAGATGAGATAGTTTTCTAGTGACAGTTTTAGAAAAGAAACTTTGAAGTTAAAGTATATAAGTTTAAGAGACATCAAAATAATATTTTATAGTTATTAATACAAGTTAGAAAGAAAGTGAATTAGGTATAATCCTTTGGACTCATCAAAATTGGATAATTAATGAAATATTTTCTTTGAATTGTCAATTGTTAATGGACTGGACATTACTCATTTATTGTTTGTATATATTGTACATAATTATTGTACCTATTGTATATGGTTTTTCTTATGTTAGCTATAACCTTCTTTTTTAAAATTTGACACAAAAGGGGATATGTGGGGATATTTTCAAATACAATAGGAACAAGTGAGTCCCTGGAGGTTTGTGGGCCAGCTAGCCTGGCATAGGCTGTGATCAAGAGACACTTTCAAACTTGTGGTTGAGAGTGGCCCCCAGAGGCTCATATGTCTGGTCCTCAGTTAGTGCAACTGTTTGGGAATGATGAGGTGTCACCTTATTGATGGAGGTGTACCACTGGGGGTGGGCTTTGGGCTTTCAGATGTAAACTCTCAGCTACTGCTCCAGCACCGTGCCTGCCTATCTGCCCCCATGGTTTCCATCACAACAATCATGAACTAACCTGTAGTCAGACATTTCTCTCCCACCCACCAGCTCCCAAATACCTGGCAGGCACTTCCCAAATAATTAGAGGCTTACTTATAAATGCTCGTCCAGTAGCTCAGGCTTGTTACTAGCTAGCTCTTACATTTTAAGTTAACCCATAATCCTTATCACATGGCTTGGTACCTTTTCTCAGTACAGCATTCTTACCTTGCTCTCTCTGCTTCTGGTTAGCGTCTCCTGACTCTGCTCTTCTCCTTCCCATCATTCTCAATTTGGCCACCCTGCCTATACTTCCTGCCCAGCTACTAGCCAATCAGAGTTTTATTAAACCAATTTGAGTGACAAATCTTTATGGTGGACAAGAAAACTGTTCTCTGTTCCTTTATGTATGAAATATGCACTTCAGTCCAAAGACAAAAGGAACCAGCCAGTGAGTGGTCTCTGTCTTCACTAGGGTTTCTACTGTTACAAAGAAACACAAAGCAACTTGAAGGGGAGAAGGTTTTTTTGGCTTATAGTTCCATATAACAGTTCTTCATCAAACAGTGAGGACAGGAACTCGAACGGGCAGGAACCTGGAGGCAGGAGCTGATGCAGAGGCCATGGAGTGGTCCTGCTTACTGGCTTGCTCCCAATGGCTCGCTCAGCCTGTTTGCCCATAGAACCCAGGACCACCAGCTTAAAAGGGAGACCCACCCACAAGGGGCTAGGTCCTTCCACATCAATCACTAAGAAAATACCTTACAGGCTTGTCTATAACTCAACCTTATGGAGGCATTTTCTCAATCAGGCTCCCTCTTCTCAGATGACTTTAGCTTGTGTCAAGTTGACAAAAAAAAAAGTCTAGCCAGTCAGTAGTCTCCAAAAATAAACAAAGGAAATTAGGTAAGAAAATTAAATGCAGGGCTGGAGAGATGACTTAGCAGTGAAGAGCTCTTGCTGCTCTTCCAGAAGACCCAAGTTGAATTCTCAATACCAGTGGAGATTCACAGCCATCTGAAACCCTTTTCTGGCCTCTGGGGGCCCCAAGCATACCCATGGTTCACAAATAAACACGTAGGTAAAACTCTTATATTTAAAGAAGAAAAAGACACCCAGATAAGAAAGGAATTAAAAACATCTATTTGAAGCTCATGTGATTTGTGGCTGTTTAGTTTTGGCTTTCTGAGATAGGCTCCCATGGAACCTGGTCTGGCCTCAAATGAGTTGGGATTATAGATATGCACCATCACAGCTGGAAAAATGGCTCAAAGGTTAAGAGCACTTGACTACATATCCAGAGGTCCCAAGTTTGGTTCCTAGCACCCTCATTAGGCAGCTCATAACCACCTCTACATCTAGTTCCAAGTAACTGACACCCTCTTCTGGCCTCTGCCGGTACTACATGCACATGGTATACATAAACACATGGAGGTACGTGCATAATAACCCCAAACAGGTATGTAACATTACAGCCAGCTTTATGATATGATCTTGCATATAGAAAATTCCAAATGGTCTACTAAAGACTATTAGAATAAATAAGAGAGCTAAGTAAGGTTTCAAGATAAATTATATTTTTGCACAATAGCAATAAAACACACTGCAAATTAAGTTCCATTTACAATAGCATCCATAAAATACTTAGGGAATCTCTAGTAAAAACAAACACAGAATATATACACTGAGCACCACAAAAGATCATCGAGAGATAGGAAAAGTCCTTGGTAATAGCCCGTGATTATGAATCATAAGACTTAGTATTGGTAAGATAGTACCCAACTGAGCTTTATTACAATCCCACCCAGGGGACAGCAGATGGCCCAGTCAGTAAAAGCATTATTTATGCAAGCCTGATAAGCCAATTTTGATCCCCAGAATGCACATTGCATACTGTATGTGGTGGTTTGCATCTGTAATCCCAGGATTTCTGTATGGGAAGCAGAGATGAGACTCACACAGGAGAAACAAGGTGGAAGATGAGGACCAACTCCTGAAAGATATCCTTTGACTTCAACATGTACATCATGGTACCAGTGTGGCCATTTCCCAAATACAATCCAATCTGACTTGAATTGTACACATAATAAGCCAGTTTTGGGCACTAGAGAGATGGCTCAGCAGTTAAGAGCACTGGCTGCTCTTCCAGAGGACCTGGGTTCATTTCCCAGCAACCCACATGGCAACTCACAACTGTCTGTAACTCCAGTTCCAGTGGCTCCAATACCCTCACACAGATATACATACAAGCAGAAAAAAACAATGCATGTGAAATAAAAGTATATAATTTTTAAAGCCATTCTTAAAACTCTTGTGGAAATCAAAGAATGTAGGCTAGCCAAAGCAAACTTGTAAAAGACTAAAGTTGAAATACTTGGATTTCCTCATTCTAAAACTTACTAGAGTAATTAAGTTAGTGTAGTATTGGCATGAGGGTAGACATATAGATCTGTGAAATAAAACTTGAGTCCAGAACTAAATCGACATGTTAATGGTCAATATTTGGCGGAGGTGCCAAGACAGTATAGTGGAGAAAGATAAACTTTACAACCAGGGGTGCTAGGACAGCTGGTTGGTTATTCCCCATGCAAAAGAGTTGGATCCTAGCTCACAGCACATATAAACATCAATTCAAGGTGAACCCAAGAGCTACATGTAATAAATAGTAGTGCTATAAAACTCCTGGGGGAAAATGTAGTCGTAACATTTTGTGACCCAGGATTAGGCAATAATCTTTTACCTACGATACCCAAAACACAAGCATTTTTTTTATTATTTTAAAATTTCAACATTCAAAGGATTCTTGTAAGTAAAAGGCAACTCAGAATAGTACAAAATATTTGTAAATCATATATCTGACATAGGACCAGTATCTCTTGTAGTAGGACAGGCCCATAGAGTTGAGGAAATTGGCTCAAACCAGTTGCCAAGGCATGCAGATAATGTACTTCCTTAGGAGCTAACTTGGAGCCAGCCTGAGTGCTTAGTAGCATGCACCTGTCTGTGCTGTTGACTTTGTGCGTTCTCACCCCCTTCCCCAGGAAGCTGTTAGGACCCTGGACAACAGCAATAATCCATAATATATAAAGATCTTCTACAACCTAATAATAAGACAATCTAGTTTAAAAATGGATAAAGAAGCTCTTTTAAGCTGCCACTCCATGAGGACGAGGCCATGGAATGATGGGAAGCCAGAGAGTTCGGCACTGCTTGAGCTGTGAGCTGGAGACGAACTCAGACCTTGGGGATCAGGTGCGGGAACTCAACACCACTGTGGCCAAGGACATTAAAGCTGATGACTGGAAAGCTATAATAATTTTTGTACCAGTTCCTCAGCTGAATCCTGACTGGAAATCTAAGTCTGGTTAGTCTAGTTAGTGAGTTGGAGAAAAAATTTAGTGGGAAGCACATAGTCTAATAGCTCAGAGGAAGATTCTGTCTAAGTCAACTCAGATAACCCATACAATAAAATAAGCAAAAGCACCTTTAATCCCAGCACTTGGGAGGCAGGAGCAGATGGATCTCTGAGTTCAAGGACAGCCAGAACTTCACAGAGAAACCTTGTCTTGAAAAAAAAATCAAAAACAAAAACAATAACAAAGCCCAAACAAACAGAAACGCCCAGAAGCCACAGGCAGACAGCAGTGCTGGATGCCATCCTGGAGGATCTGGTCTTCCCAAGTGGAATTGTAAGGAAGAGCATCTGTGTAGAACTGAATGGCAGCCAGCTCCTTTAAACAAGGCACAACAGATCAAGTGCAGCACCAGGTGGAAACTTTCTGGTATGTATATAACATTTACGGGCAGTTGGCAATGTAGCTCAGTGGTAGAGTGCAGTACTTGCCTTGCATGTGCTAAAGCCCTAGGTTCAAGCCCCAAGATGGCAAAAACCTCTAAAGAGATGAAAGAAAACCCCTCCACATCTGCTTTTTATATTATATTAAAATAATTTGACATGATCTAGGTATGGTGTTGCATGCCTTTAATCTCAACACTTGGATCTCTGTGAGTTTGAGGTCAGCTTGATCATAGTTACAGGCCAGCCTGGGCTATGGTGAGACTATGTCTTTAAAAAAAAAAAAAAAAAGACAAAACATCTCTTATTTATGGGCTGGAGAGATAGCTCAGTGGTTAAAGTGGTTACTGCTTTTTACAGAAAACCTGGGTTCAAGTCCCAGCACTCATGTGGCATTTCAAAGCTATCCCTAACTCTAGTTCCAGAGGACCTGGTGGCCTGTAGTTACAGCTACTGGGGAAGCAGAGACAGGATTGCTTAAGCCTGAGAGTCTGAGGGCAGCTAACTGGCACTGTTACTCATGGTAGAGCATGTACTTAGCACTCCCGAGGTTCTGGGTTTGAATCCTTATGTTGAACCCCCCCCCCCCCCCCGAAAAACAAAAGTGCTCCTGACAAGGGTACAAGGCAACAAAAGCCCTCAGCATACAGCAGTGCTGCCATCAAAGATTAGGCATTAAACATCAATAAATGGCTAGCAATTCTATTCCCAGGTAACCATCCAGGAGAAATGAAAATGTGTGTTAACAAAAAGGCTGGACATGAACATTTATAGCAGATTGTTCCAAAGGTGGGAACAGTCTAAATGTCTGTCAACCGAGAAATGTCAGTACAATGCTGTTTAACCAATAGCACACACCACTGTGTGTTAAACTCACTGCATAGTGGATGGTGCTCGGCTGTAGAGAGAACATGTGTATTGTGACTGCATTAATCAGAAATGTCTCAAATAGACACATCTTCAGGGTCAGAAAGTAAGAGTGTGTAGGGTCGAGAATGAACAGAGAATAATAATTGTGGACACAGGCGTTATTTGGGGGGAGAGTGAAAATGTTCTAAGTCAATCTTGACACTTGGCACAACTCTGTAAATATACTAAGACTGTTGAATTGCAGCCTAAGTTGGATGAATTCTATGGTGTATGAACTGTATCTCAATAAAGCTGTTATTTATTTATTTTCTTTAAGTCAGGAGCTAGAGCCACAGCTCATTGGTAAAGCACATGTTTAACATGTGTGGAGCCTGGCTTTGATCCTCAGCAATGGAAAAGCAAAAAAATGTCATCAATTCCCAAATCCAGTTTCACAACTTAAAATCCAGTTCATTCCCTTCAAGTAGCAGCTCATTCTGAAAGGATCCTTAAGATACAGGACAATCTGTACCGAAGCCCACAAATTCCAGAACAAATTGGGATGAGCTGGACACCTTCCTCTGGGGACATTCTTTTAGGATGGGGCCCAGCATCTGCCTGAGGAAGGTGTTGTGTTCCCATCTCCGTTCTTGGGGGAGATACAGAGTAGTGGAAACATTCTCCTTCACCTTCAGGCACTAAAACAAGCCTGATGATTAAAACAGAGAATAAACCAGAAACAGAATCTTGGAGAGAATGTTCCATCATGCTCCCAGTTGTCTTCACGGTTACAGTAACTAATGTTTCACTCAGGGAGGGCTTAATCTCATTAGATATATGTTTGTACCTCCCCACAGATATTTTTCAGCGTCCACAGAGCTAGACGGATCATGTGATCAGTCCTGGTTGAACACAGACAGGCAGGGCCTGATGGGTTCTTGAAGGCCCTCATTGGTTCTTCCAATATGCTTCAGGTCAGCTTTCTAGCTACTGGTCCTTCTGATTTTCAGGCTCCAGGATCACCACCCTGTAAAAGGCAGCAGAGTAATCATGCATGGCCTGACTCTTATCTCAGCTCTTTTGCTAAATTACAGTGCTTCTACAACCTTCTTATACACTCATGGCTGCAGAGAACAGCGGGAGAGTTGGCTGTCCTCTGGTCTGAGGTGATGCATCTCTTGCCAAGATCCAAGAGTTATGGCCCAAGAACTGCCATTCTCCAGGCCTCTGGCTCTAACTCAAGGTACCACAGGGAGGGGGATGCCTTTCATCACAGAGTGTGATATTCCCACATGGTACATATGGGTCCGGATGCTTTCCTATACTTAGTCCGGGAACAAGATATTTCCCCAATTGGTGTGTTCTGAGGGCACAATTCTGTTCAAAGATGAGTTATCTTTTGGTCATGTCTTTACATAACTGAGAAAGGAAGCAAGCTCTCTTGGATCATAAAGTCGCTCATCCCATTTATGAGGACTTTGCCTTCATGACCTCTTCTAATACTGATGTTGCTGTGATAAGACGCCAGGACCAGAGCAACTTGAAGAAAGAATCTATTGGGGGCTTACTGTGCCAGGCCTTTTCTTTCGGGCCACCCAAATCGTGACAGGGAGATTTCTTATTAGTTATGAATGTTTGGCCTAGCATAGGCTTATTTCTGGCTAGCTCTTTTAACTTAATTTAACCTGTTTATTTTTTTTTACCTCAGGTTTTTTTTTTTTTTTCTCCTTTCTGTATGTCCCCTACTTCCTGCTTCTTTCATGTCTGTCTGTCTGTCTGTCTGGCAGCTTCCTGGCTTCTTGCCCTAGGTGCGTCCCTCTCTTTCTCCCTTATTCTCTTCTCTCTTTCTTCCGGAGCCTAGAATTCTCTTATTTATTCTTTCTGCATCTCTGCCCCACCTATCCCTCTCCTGCCTGGCCGTTGGCCATTTAGCTTATTAGACCAATCAGGTGCCTTGGGCAGGCAAGGCCAGAGAAATGAAGTTTGTCTTGACATAACTAGACACACATCTTTACATTATTAAACGCAGCATAAACAAACGTAGCACATCTTTACGTAGTCAAGTACTTTCCACAAGAGTTTGCAGTTTCCGGAAAGTTGGAGTCCGTGACCATCATATCAGGGAGCTAGACGGCCGACAGGGAGGCATGGCACTGAAGCCATAGTTGAACGTCTGCATTTTGAACCACAAGCGTGAGTTAGAGAGCTAACTGGGATGGTATTTGTTGGGATTCCGTCTTAGCCCCTGAGGCCACCCCCGGCCAGTGGCAATTAGCCTGGCTCTGCCCTGAGTTCTGATGTCAAGCTCCATTTAAGGATTCCCACCACTGATCCTTCTTTTTGTCTTTCTTCCAACCTGACAGAGGGCATGCTCCTTACCCCTCCCTCTTGTCTTCTCTCTCTCTCCTCTCTCTCTTTCTCTACCCATCTATCTCTTCTCCCTCTCTCCATAGCAATAAAGTCCCCCCACATGGGTCCAGTCTAAGTGTCTCTTGTCACGCCACCTTCCACCATGCCCACACAGGCTACGGGGACTCCATCCATCGCCATCCGTCAGCCACACAGGTATACACGTTATCATAACATAACAGTATTGACTTTTAAAATCTCAAAATCCACCTCCAATTGACACACCTTCTCCGACAAGGTCACACCTCCTAACCCTTCCCAAACAAACCTACTGGAGACCAAGCATTCAAGTATATGAGCTTATGGCGGCCTGTTCTCATTCAAACCACAACTGGTTACTCACAAAGGATGTCCCCTACATCATCGCATTAGAGAGTAGGCTTTTAACATATGAGCCTGGGTGGGATACAGGTATTTAATAATAAAATACAAGTCTGGGGGCAGGGAGATGGCTCATCCAATATATAATGTAAATATCTGATATGAAGAGTATCTAATTTGCTACCCCTGTGAAAGGGTAGTTCAACCCCTCGGGGTTGAGAAGCAATGGAGAAGGAGCGCTTGCTGTGACGGCTTGACGACCTCAGCTCACCTCCCAGACCCCACAGTGGAAGGAGACAACAACCCCCAGAACACTGTCCTCTGCCAATAGCAGATGCACATTGACATCATCATTCACATCTGGGAGGCACTTCCTCCTTTGCATCCACAGTGGCCTAAGGTCAGGTGGGGTTCCTTTAGCTAACAGCACAGGGAGATACTGAACAAAAGCCACCTTCTGAAGAGGGCTTCACCAACCCCAGGGGACCACTCAAAAGAAATTAGTTCTTATATAAACTGCAGCTTTAAAAGAAAAGTAGAGTTTCTTTTTTTTCCATGTTGAGGATCCAACCCAAGATGTCCCTCATGTAGGCAAGCACTCAGCTACTGAGCCCCACCCCTTTTACAGAAGTTTCCTATTCTGCATGGAGAGCAGTCAGCCCTGATGTCTCTCCCCAACTGTTTTCTTCTTACATTTCTATGAGGAATAGTGGTGATGTTCAAAGCCAGTTAGGAAGAAGTAGTAGAGAAGAGAACAGACCTATCCAAAGAAGGCATGTTGAGGAGCTGGCTAGGGTACAGGAAAGGTATGCTGTGTGGTTTCTTAGAGGGCCCCTTGCTTCATGCCACAGCTTTAATCCAGGTATGTGTAGAGCGCAGGCTCCCTGCTGGCTCTGTTGACAAGGATAGAAACGGAAATAAATGGCACTGGGGCCTGTACACAAGAAGGATGATAAGTGGAATTAGTAATGATGCTGATAATGATGGCTGACATGATCGTGCTGGTGATTTTTTTTGTGAGCTTCACACATGCTCAGGTCATTTAGGAAGAGGGAACCTCAACTGAGAAAATGCCTCCATCAGAATGGCCTGTAGGCAAACCTATGGAACATTTTCTTAATTAATGATTGATGGAGAGGCCACTGTGAGGGGTACCACCCCTGAATAGGTGGTCCTGGCTTATATAAGAAAACAAATTGAGCCGGGCATGGTGGTGCATGTCTTTAAACCCAGCTCTTGGGAAGCAGATCTCTGAGTTCAAGGCTGACCTGGTCTATAAGTGAGTTCTAGGACAGCCATGACTGTTACACAGAGAAAACCTGTCTCAAAACAAAAAAGCAAGCAAATTGAAGCCAGACAGTGGTGGCTCATGCCTTTAACCCCAGCACTCGGGAGGCAGATAAAGAAATCTACCAAGCAGCGTCTCTGCTTTAGTTCTTGCTTCCAGGTTGCTGCCTTGGTTTTCTGTACTGACTTCCCTTTATGATGGGCTTTAGCTGTAACCTGAGATAAACCCTTTCCCGCCCAGGCTGCTTTTGGTCATGCTGTTTATCACAGCTATGAGGAACAGACAAGGCTAGTGGTAGACACATAAGCACCGGTCCAAGTACTTTTCACAAAGTACGGAAAACTGAGTGTAAGGCCTGAGCAAAGTGAACAGACTTGCCACACTGCTGACAAACGGCAGAGCTAGTGAGGGAGGGGCCTCTCGGGGAAGGCGGCCAGTGACCTGTATGAATACCAAGTTCCACGATGCCATAATGTGGTCGTCCAGGAGATCACTGAGCTTATTTCTTGGCACAAACAAAAACTGAACATCTGGGCAAGACAAAAGAAAGAATTATTCTTGTTCTGGGCCTGGGCAGGTAATATCTATCAGGAGGACAGAGATGTGTCCTGGTTAACTGTGATATGGCCCTACCTTAACTCCACTGGTCACCTGTCCCTTTGCTGTCCTGTGTTAGTCTGTACCTGAAGTGGCCCCAGTGACTTTCCCCTTAGCCTGGGGGGAAGCACAGGGTTGCAGGGAGTCAGTGTTGAAGGAGAATTAGTGGCAAGTCATTAGAAAGCTGTATTCCAAGGGTGTGGCTTCTTATCGTGGAAGGCTCTGTGAGGAGAAGTGTCAGGGAGGCGTGGGGGAGGTATCTGTGTGGTGGACCCTTCCCATCCCAAAGGCATACGGTGGTTGGCTACTGTCCCTTTCACGAGGGCTTGATCTTCTGTTTTTCCCTGCTCAGTTTTGTCTGGTGCTGGGGATGGATTTCTCATTTTCTGTAAAGCTAGTAGGGACTCTTAGCTTCGGAACCGGTCCAGCCCCCAAAAGGTTTCTTGACACTCTTTTGGGTATGGTAAGATTTTTCTTTCTGGGAAAAGCAGATTTCACAAGGGAGGTCACCTATCATATAGAAGAAATGGAAGACTGTCTTAAAATATGGTAGTTTGGTGGCAGGTAGGGACCCAGTGGGTGCAGGGTGGGTGCTTGGGGCAGAAGTGAGGGAACTGGTCTCTGATAATGAGAGGCAAGTCTGAGAGAAGATTGTCCGGTGAAGACACTTCCTGAAACGCTGCTGCCAGGACATGTACAGGGGTGCTCCTGCTGATTTGAAGTTGGCTACAGCACCATGTGGAGCTGCGGCCTCTCAGGAGCACCTCGGGTAAGATGTTCTTTGGGGAGGGGATCCAGGAAAGGGCAGCGTTCCAGATTTGGGTTAATTGAGGACAGAGGGAACAGCTGCAGAGAGTGGGGTGCCAGGGAGACGCAAGAAGAGGAAGGAGAAGCAAACTTGAGGGTGAACCAGGAAACTTACCGCAAGGCCGGGGGAGGGCCTTGGAATGTGCGCGCTCTATGGGATGAATGCTTGCCAGACAAGGGATGATCTGAAAGTCTGGAGGACTTGAGGGACCCAAGGACAGCAGACAAATGAGCTACAGGCGCGCACAAAGGGAGAAAGGAAAAGCCCACATCCACCACAAGGACAGTAACTTGAATAACGCTAAACATCTTAGCGCATATTTTCTGAGCGTATTTTGGCCCTTGGCCTTATTCCCTTGGGTTCTCTCTCCCTCCCTTTCCCCTCGCCTTCTCCTAACTTGAATTCCTCCTGATCGTCCGGCTTCCACCTCCCAAGTGCTAGGATTACAGGTGTGCAGCATCATGCCTATTTTAGGTAGTGCTGGGATCAAACCCAGGGTTTAGTGCATACTAGGCAAGTCACATCTCTGGCCCCACCAGACACTTTCCTACATATGCATACACTTCCACATCTAACTATTTTATTTATTTATTTATTTATTTATTTATTTATTTATTTATTTGTTTGTTTGTTTGTTTGTTTGTGTGCTTGTGTGTGTGTTGTGAAGGCTGCCACAGTATTTTGGGAATCAGGTTTCTCCTTCCACAAGTTCTGGGTAATAAACACAGGTTATCAGGCTTGGCAAATCTTTAAAAAGTTTATGAGTTTGTGTGTATGTGCCCATGTGGAGGGGTGCCCTTGGAGGCCAGAAGAAGAGTCAGATCCCCTGGAGCTGGATTTACAGTCAGTTGTGAGCTGCCTGATGTCTGTGCTGGGAACAGAACTCCTGTCCTCATTAAGCTGCTGAGCCTGTACATACGTCCTCACTAAGCTCCAGCTCCTTGTACATATATATGATCTTTGAAGTGATGTTTAATGTGCACATTTACAGTCTCCCTTTTCTACTTTATATGTTATTATGAGCACCTTCCCATTTCAATAAGTGCTCATCTTTGGTCATATTTTCAGGGGGTGTGTAGCAAAGAAAAAAAAAGTCATAATTAAAAATCAAAATGAAAGAAAACAGCCTTATCGCCCTTGCAGGGGAGCGAACGGAAGCGTGGGTCCTTGGAGGACCTCAGGCCTCCCAGGAGAGAACTGTTTCCCCACTCTTTATGGGCCAAAAGGAACTGACAGCTTTAATTCGCCACCACAGCCTGTGCATGGAGCAGTGACTCACCAGGAAGGTGCCTTCCCCAGATATTCCTGGCCTATCACTGCCACCTAGATCTTTGGAAACAGGTCTAACTTTAGCTCAGACTGTGCCCAAGATGATCGGTGGACTTTTAGTTCTCTGAATCTCTCAGTTCTCCCCTTCTGTTATCTTGAATATGTATATATATATGTATATATGTGTGTGTATATATATACACACATACATATGTATTTATATACACACATTGTATATGTATGTGTATAGGCTTGAGAGTGTGTGGGAGTGAGTATGGATGTGGGAGGTGTGAGAGAGTATAGTGTGTGTGTGTGTGTGTACATGTACTTGTGCCTGTGGAGGTCAGAGGATAAGTTATGGCAGTCAGATGGAACTTAGGTCATCAGGCTTGTACAGCAAGTATTTGACCTGCTGAGCTATCTCCCAGGTCTGGAATTTCTTTTGTTGTGTTTTTGTTTTGGTTTGTGTTTTGACATAAAGTCTCAATGTGCAGTGTAGTGGGATTATGTTATTACATTGTAAATAATTATCCCACCCACTGGTTTAATAAAAATGCTGATTGGCTGAAGGCAGACAGGAAGTGTGAGCGGGACTACCAGACTAAGAAAACTCTGGGAACAAGAAAAACAGGGCAGAATGCTACAAAGTTGCCAGGGAGACCAACAGAGAAGTCACCAGATGCAGAGGACAACTATGCTGCTCTGAGAAAAGGTACCAAGCCGCATGGCTGAACAGGATAAGAATCATGGGTTAGATTAAGGGTAAAGAGTTAGCAAGTTATATGACTGAGCCATAGGCTGACCAGTATAAAATTAATACAAGCTTCTGTGTGTTACTTTGGGGCTGCTGGTCCAGATCTTGGGGCTAGTCTAAGCCAGAAACTTCATATAACAGTGTAGCTCTAGATGACCTGAAATTTTCTATGTACAAACTGGCCTCTAACTCACAAAGACCCCAACTGTCTCTGCCTCCCAGGTGCTGAGGTGTGCACTGATACTCCCAACTTAATTTTGTTGTTGTTGCTGTTTTGAGAGTCTTCTATGGAATTGGAATGAGCTGTCCTCCATAGGTTCCTGGACTTGGACATCTGGTTCCCAGTTGCTGGTACTGATTAGGGGAAGTCTAAGAGGGTCAGTCTTGCTGGCGGAAGTACCTCACTGTGCTTCAAGTTTGATGTCTCTGCTTCCTGTTTGTGGTTAAGGATGTGAACTTTCAACTTTCCATCTCGGCTTTCATGCTTGCCACCTACTGTCACACTTCTCGGCCATGATGGACTCTATCCCTCTGGGTCTATAGGCCCAAATAAACTGTCTTCTCTAAGTTGCCTTGGCGATAGGGTTTTATCAGAGCAACAGAAAAGGAACTAATACAGTCTCACTCTATAAGCCAGGCTGGCACTGAACTCATAGACATCATCCTACCTCAGCCCCTTGAGCACTTCCGTTACAGGCTTGAGCTCTTGGGCCTGGCTGTCCTTGGGTGGGTGAGTACCTTCCAATTTTCAATGGCATGCAGGAGTTCAGGTACACTCTGATCTAGTCTGGTTCTGTGTCTCTGAGATATTGGAGGCTTTCCTTGCTGTAGAGACTCTCTCCTCAGGTTAATTTCATTCATGGTAACGAGATGAAATCAGGGATCATAAAGCAGGAGTGAGAGGCTTTACATCAGCAGTCCTAGCAAGATTCTCGAGGTTCACTGTATCTGTTCCCGGGTCACTAAATGCGGCTGGAAGGATGGAGCATGCTGGTTTGTCTGGTGCCCATGCTGAGAGTGGCCTTCCAAAGCCAGTGTGTTGCTAGAGGTTAAATAACTGGGGAAGACAAAGGGCGTACACCACCCCACCTGGCCTAATATGACTGAGATTACATGGCTAGCAAGTTCAAGTTCAGCTTAGTGTTAGGATGCATGACTACAGGGTGAGTTGAGCTTCCCTACTTGCTGCTGATGCAGAAGTGGCTTCCATCCTCCGGCTCTGCCCATCAGAATTTAATCCTCTCTACTACTGACTGCTTTAAATATGGAGAGCCTTTCGGTTTCTTGTGCCGAGATGGGCAGATGCCTTCTGGGATCTGGTCAGAACCGGTATATCCCCAAGCCTCACGTTTCCTAATTACACCGTGCCATAGGCAGAATAATCGTTTCTTCTCAACAAGCCAGAGCAAGTGTCTATTCTCTGGCACAGTGTGGTAGAGAAGTTGCATTGTGGTGCAGGCTGGGCTTCTGTGGGTCCTGGCTCGGTGGTGTGGAAATTCCTTTGACTGTATGTCTTTTCAGTGCCAAAGCCTGCCTCTGCCTCAGCCCCATCTCTCTGCAAACCTTGAAAAACAAGGATGCTTATCTTCAGTCTCCATCTGGGGAAACTGAGTCTCTGAGAGGTTAAAGTCACCTTCCCAAGACGTCCCAGATAATAAATGACAGGATTAGAATTAACATCCAGATCTGTTTACATCCTCAGTCTAAACTCATCTGCATTTAAAAAATGTCTTCTCACTTTCGTTATGAAGGTGATGCATATTCATCAGGGAGTGTTGATAGCCCCCGTTGCTGGCAGGGCTGTAAATTGGAAGCAGAGCAACTTTCTTCTCATTTCTCATTTTACTCTTGCATGAAGTGCAGAAGAGATGACAAAACTGTGAATCTTTGGAGGGAAGAAAATAGTTTCTGCTCATCTTTATTGAGAATCTGAGTAGTCCACTTGATCACCACCGTGGAGGCTGGAATCGTAGGATGATGGAAGGGAAGCCATGAGGAACTAACTGCCCACGGAGGTCTCATGCCCAAGGCCTCCCACCCCGGGTAATAAAGGAGCCTCTTTGATTAGGAGGACCCACTGCAACCCTCCCGGACACTCCAGAGGGATTAGGAAGCCACAGTTTAGAAGCTGGTACATCAGAGGTGGCAGGGACACTATAAACTGATGGCATGTGGGAGGTGGGAGGTCAACTTTGCCATCAGAGAAAGGAGTGAAGTCAGTGTCCTGGGGTCGCTGTCCCAGGATCCTTTGTGGGACCTCTCTCTCCAGGACAAAACAAGGGCTCCCTCCTTGGTTTCCTCTTGGCCTCACAGAGCAGTCTGGTACCAACCCGGCAAGATCTTCAGCACATAGAAACATCTTCTTCCAGCTCTTCCTGCCCCTCTAATAGACATGCTCAGAAATAACTCTAGACAACTTGTGGTTATTTCTCCCTTTGAGGCTGACTGACCGCCTGTTCAACCACTTGCTACTCCTACAGAAGTTTGTTTCCAGTCAGGTATAAGGAGAGGGCTTTCCAGGCTTCTATTTCCTGTCTCTTCACTAAGTACTTCCAATCAGATGTGCTGCTGCATCCATTTCTATCTCATGAGCAGCCTCCTGTCCCACAGGACCCCCAGCCTTAGTCCTGATAGCTCCAGCAGAGTCTGGAATGTGGGGGAGGGGGTTTCTGGAAGTCTCTGAATCCTGTGGAATCTGCAGTATAAGGGGCCTCTAGAAGTCTGTAAAATAATAAAAAAAAAAGATTTATTTTAAAGTGTGTGTGTTTGTGTGTGACTGTGTGCGTGTGCACGCGTGTGAAGAGGCTGCCTGATCACCTAGAGCTAGAGTTAAAGGTGGTTGTGAGCGAGCCAACATGTATGCTGGGAAATAAACTCTGGTCTACAAAGAGCACTAATCATTCTTAATTAACTCTACAGACTACCCCCACCCCATCTCATCTTTAACAGCTTCAAACTGACAATATTGTTGAGGATTGATCTTGAACTTCCCGCCTCTGCCTCCTGAATGGTAGGATTATAAGCAAGCCTGCCACATTTGGGGGTCAAATCCAAGGCTTCTTGCTTGCCAGACAAGCACTCTAGCAGCTGAGCCACATTTCCAATACAGGAGCAACTTTCCTACTAAATAACTGTACGTAATTGTGAACTCCCCTGCTCTGTCACACATGCTCAGTTTCTGAAAGAAGAAACGAACTCTCATTTCATTTGAACGCTGAGATAAATAATTGACAAGCTGGCTTTGCAATCACCTATTAATAAATGAAAGGCGCTGCCAGTAGCCTGTAATAAAATTGCAAAATAGACCTACAGATAATTGCAAGTTCACGCCTTTTCTTGTTATCTTATTAATTGGCTCTGGGGGTAATTAAAGAAAGATTGCACCATTTATATTACCAGTAATCTTATGTGATGATTTTTATCTAAAAAAATCACACTGACCAGGAGGGAGGGAAGAGGGAGAGAGAGTTTTGATGCTTAGTATTTTCCCATAAGCTACAGGTAATATTTCTATTCAGCCTTAACTGGCCCAGGAGGATAACTCGTTATGACTTCGTCAGTAATTCTAAGACTACAGGAGAAAGTCCATGTGGTCCTCTAAGGTTGTAAGTGAATCGAGGTTCCTTGGGTAGGATGACTGCCACCAAGCAGGCTCACCTACCTGAGTTCAATTCCTGGGACTTACGTGGTGGAAAGAGAGCAGATTCTTGCGAGGAGTCCTCTGACCTCCGCATGTTGTCACCAACCCACCACAAAATAAGGACTTCTTAAAAAGAAAAAAGTCTCCTGTGACGAGCACTGTGGTTCTCCATAGGGGCTGGAGCAGGGTTCCACTCCATTCGAAGTTGCTTTGGGGCTTATGGACCACCACCAGTTCTGGCCTCCCTGCCCTTTCTCCTCCTCCTCATTTTTATTCTGTTTTGGTGAACCAATGAGTTTACTGGGCTTACTTCAGGAACATGAATAAGAAATAACACACAAAAAGATGGGTAACCCCAAAACTGCTGCTTTGCCTCGAAGTCCTGTACTGTCATCTTGTGGGCTGCGTCTCAGAGTCCCAGTATCAGCTAGCTTTCCTCCGGCTTTTATGCTGATATATAGGCTTATTGTCAACAGCTGAGAAGTGTAGAAAGCTAACCACCCAGTCTCTTCCTATTCTGGATGGTCGTCCCTCCCCCCCACTAATGCCTTTTTTATATCTCAGCTGTCTTCATACATATATATGCAATCAAGTACAAACATGGACTTTTGTTCTACCTTCTATTTGCAAAAGGTAACAAGATGCATGTAATATTCTGTATCTTTTCTATTTATGAGCATGAGTGTTATCCATATGAGAACACAAAATTTTTCTTTCCATTTGTACAGCTATATAATGTTCTATTTTTTATGTTTGTTACGTTTAATTATTTATTTATTGGGAGAGCACATGTGCTGCATTGTGCATGCCGTGGTGTACATGTGGAGGTCAAAGACAACTTCTGAGAGTGTATTCAATTGTTCCATTATGATGTGTATCTCAAGGGTGGAACCTGGGTTATCAGACTTGAATGCAAGTTCCCTTAGCAACTAAGCCTTCTCATTGGGCCTTAATACTCTGTCTCATGGGCATCATATTATTTATGCTTTTTAAAGATGTAGTCCAGAAAGTAATCTATGATAGCCATGCTTTTGGTTTTTGATGAATGAGTTTATTAAGCATACAGCAAGCCGAAGTACAAGAATAAATGGCAAATGACTGACAGGTAGATAGATAGATGATATAGATAGACACCATCAAATTGGGTAATGAAAACATCCAACAGAAATCAACTGGGAAGTTATGGTACCATCAAATTGGGTGCTCAAGACATCCAGCAAAATCTTCGGGAGCTGAGGCAGCCAGCTGAAATTCCTGACTGAGCTTCTTTCCTTGGCTGAACTTTGGCTGAGCTTCCACACCTCAGGGCCTTTTTTTGTTTGTTTTTTGAGACAGGGTTTCTCTGTGTAACTTTGGAGCCTGACCTGACTCTCTCTGTAGACCAGGCTGGCCTTGAACTCACAGAAACGGCCTGCCTCTGCCTCCCTCCCAAATGCTGGGATTTAAGGCCTGTCCCACCACCCATCCAGCTGCAGGAGTCTTTATGTCATGGGATAAACAATTGTAACCTTTGTTGAAGATGACCATCTTCTAGCTATTCTCAAGGGCACAGTGATTTACTCTTGGGCTATGTGCCTTTCCCTTCTTCATTCCAAGATAAGGGACCCTCGAGGACACCCTGAGACAAGCATGTGTAGGTCTGAAATGGAGGGCGACCTCACTTCCAGAGCGAGCTTCTCAGTGCTCAGACAGCACAAGACAATTTGCCAATGAACTGTACAAGTGACAAGTTAAGCAGGGCTGAGGGCCTACCTGTACACACACCCGAGGGTCAGTCTCTAAGATTACTAAACAAACAGATAAATTATGGAGGACTGTCATCTGTGTGATAGTATTTGTATCTAAGAACATGTTCTATTTGGGTTATGCTTCACACAGGTCTTGAATATTATCTGCTATGTTTATTTCCAGGTATTGAATAATATTCTCTTATTGTTATGCTTTTTAAAAAACTATGGAGAGGATTCTGTAGTTTTCCCACTGAAATCTTTCTATATGTTATGGTTCATAATTATTTACATAGGCACATTTCATAATATTAAACCATCTGTGCACCCTGAAATATACTCTAATTAGCATGATGCTGGATTCCCTTTGGTTTCTGAGGCAGCGTTTTGTTATTCTAGGCTGGCCTCAAACTCTCAATGTAGCCAGAAAGTCAGAGATGACCTTGAACTTCTGATCCTCCTGCTTTTCCTCCCAAGAGCTGTGATTACAGGAGGGTAGCAACAAACATGGATTGATGCTGGATTCACTTTTTAATTTTTTTATGGGGTCTTACTTATTTACAAGGTCTAGCCTAGAACTTGTGTAGACCAGGCTGGCCTTTAACTCAGAGAGATCTTTTACCTGGGATTAAAGGCAGGTGCCACCATGACTGGATGGTTTCTTTCTTCCTTTTAAAGATTTGTTATTTTTATATTTATGTATGTGTTTGGATGCCCCAGCATGTGTATGTATGCTTGCAGGTGCCAGAGGAAGCCAGGAGAAGATGGCCAGATTTCTCCGGAGCTGGAGTTACAGACGCTTGTGAGCTACTCAGTGCGGGTGCTGGTAACCAAATCTGGGTTCTCTGCAAGAACAGGAAGTACTCTTTACTACTGAATCATCATCGCTCCTGCCCCAGTTGTGATTTTTTTTTTTTTTAAATTAAGGATTTTTAATTAGTGGCCATCAGTGGCATTGATACGTCTTGCTTTTTTGTGAATAGTATCATTGAGTTTGGTATAAAATTGAAAGAATTTGAAGGTGTCCCCCCTGCTCTGATGTGCTGCTCTGATGCGCCCCTCCCCCCATGGCTGCTTTTCCGGGGAGGGGAAGTCTGCTCTGTTCTTCCACACAGACAGACTTGAGGCCAGTTTTGTGCATATGACCCTTTTGCTATTTGAAAATCTTGGCCTTTCGTATGTGTGTGTGTTGTCTCTTGATAGCCTGTAATTTTCTTCATTCCTCACTTCACTGCACATGTATCTATGACTTTCTTAATATGAGGAGAATAAAGGCATGTTTTACTTCCCTTTTTCCTTGGAAAACTGTGTTTACTATTTTAATACACCTTTAATGAATGTCTGTATTACTATTTTACTAAACTTTTTCTTAGTGCTGAGCCTGAAGAATGAACATAGAATAAATCAGTTAACAGCAGCTCTTATGGAGCCTCGAGTCAAGCTGGGCGGGCAGCCAGGGACTCTTACACTTAGGACTGTGTGGTGGCTGCAGGGGCTGTGGGGAGGCAGAGGTACCTAAGTCATCATCCAGGCAGGGGGTTCGTTAAGGCTGACTCTAGAGCTGGATGTGGTGGCTCATTCCTGTAAACCTCAGCACCTGGGAGTTGGAAGCAAAAGGACCAGGTGTTCAAGTTCATGGGAGTTTGAGGCCCATCTGGGATACCTAAAACCATGGTATGTGTATTATACATATGTGTATATATATGTATGCATGTATATAAAGTCAGATTAGAAAGCCTCCTGAGGGCTGTACTCATGATGGGCTAGTTTAAGAGTGCATCCTGGGGAGTCAGACAGAAAGGTCCCACATTTGGTGTTATGCCTTGTTGTGGCCATCTTGAAACTGCTAATAACTTGATCTTCAACAACTGAGGGATTTGTTTTGTTTTAGATAAGGTATCGACATGATACCCAGGCTGGTTTCAAAACCACAATCCTATGGTCTCATTTCCCTGAGTGCTGGGATTACAGGTGGACACCATGACATTTGGCCAGATTTGTGCTTTGTAAGTGAATTCTTGTGGAATAATAGCACAAGAATATGGGTAGTTGAGATACCTGGCTAGGAATCGTCACTTGTGGGCTCAAGGCTGTTTGCCCGGTACTTATACATGCCTTGGGATGAGCACTCAGCATTGTGGGGCTCTTGGACTGTGCTGTCTGATCCAGAGGCTGTGGAGCAGCAGTGCCACAGAGGAGAGGGAATATCAATATTAACTCTCTGGTCCGAGTCCTGAGACCGACACTGGGCACTCTCACAGGAAATGTTGCTAGTAACTCATTACAAAACTAAACAAAGTCATTGACCAAGTTTAGAATCAGTGGTATCTAAGCTACCACAGCCCTGCAAAGCAAATGTATGCAGGCTTAGAAAGCAAGGATGAAAAGTGTTACTCTACTAACATTTAGCACACAGGACTCTTGAAATTAAAAACCAAAGGAGACAGCGGAGTGAAGACAGCCTACGGAACGGGAGAATATCTCGGCTCGCTACACATCAGAGGCTCAGCATGTGGGTAAAGCACTTAAAAAAAGTAAAACAAGGAACCAAACAGCTTGGTCAGTGACTAACAGACAAGATCCAAAGACCACCAAACAAGAACGTATATCGAAGAGAGCAATGAGTTCTTTTTGGAAGGTTTTGTTTCAGAGGGAATCAGGCAGTTGAGGTGGGTGATAGTATGCTCTTATGGCCTAAAGCTAAGGGATACTTCAGTCTGGAGATTTATGTTATGGAATTAAGGGAATGAGCAAACTTTCCAGAAAAAAAAAAAGAAAAGGTGTAAGAAGAGCATTCCAGGAAGACAGTAGAGAAGGACTTTTCAGCTACCTGAGAGGAAGGCCAGGAGTCTGGGGTTGTGAGAGCCCTGGGAAGGCACATCCCCTCAGAAGCCACTCTGTGACAGAAAAAGATGGACACTGAAGCTGCTCATGATGCCACATTTAACCTAGTTATAAGACACTTACGCTTTCTCCAGCAAGGCCAGAATCCTATACTGGCTGGGCCACCTGTCCCTCCCTGTAGACCTGGTTCATGATCTGTAGCCTGCAAGAAGGGAGGTGACCGGGGAGAAGTCTCAGTTTAGACACAGTGCCTGTGGGGACCTCAGCTAGTGTCCTGAGGCCAGGACAGCAGTAACATTTAAACACAGCTCCCCCATCCCCCCTCATAAACCATATTGACTTTAATCTCAAGTGTCAGAAAGGTTGCCCAGGAGTCTGGGAGCTGACCAACTAAAAGCAGGTTTGTGCGGAAGCCAGGGCAAACAAAACTGGGATCAGAGCAATTTTTGACATCTGAGCCAGTACTGCGTTTTTCCAGGAACCAGACAAAAAAACAAACAAACAAACAAACAGGCAAAAAGCACCCAGCCTGATCATTATGAATTTGTATTCCTGTTGATACACAAACTTGGAGTAACTGAGTAGGCAAACAAACAGCAACTGTCTTCTTTACCAGGCACAAGGGGCTGGAAGAGGCTCCTAAGAGTTTAATGGGCAGCTTTATGTATTTATATGCTTTGACTGGAGCTAGAGAGTGCTGTGCCACACAATGGGAAGTTTTTAGTTGAATTTTCAGAAGAAATAACTTTGATCGTTTCAAAAGCAATGAAGCCTGGTGCATCGGGAGAAAAGAAGGTGGTAATTTATGGCTACCATTAAAGACACAATGACAAAGGATGGGGGGGGGAACGGTTCACCAACTGAAGATTTACAAATGTGTTAAAACAAAACAAAACACCACCCTTCAAACTAGAAATAGCCCAGTGTCTCCCTCAGCACCAAATACAAAAGGAGGGGAGGGCGGAGCCAGAGACAGAAAGGGTTGGAACCTGATGGCCTTCACTGGAGAGGAAAGGTTAAGAGAAAACAGAGAAGTTCTTTTCTCAGAGTCCCCATCCAGCAGCAGAATATGCAACACCCCCAGAGAGACAGACTCAGCCGGGAACCTGAGCTGACACCAGGGCTGGGGTGACAGACAGAGAGCTAAGGTAGGAAGCTGTAGGTGGTAGTCAGAGCCCCAAGACGTATGCTTTGGTGCTTGATCTAGCTGAGGATTTTTGATGAGGTTTTTTTTTTCCCCCATCAAGAAATTAGTGTGCGCAAATATACACATATGCATGTGTAGTGAGTACATTTAGACATATGTCCACATACACATGAGGATGTAAATATTTGCAGGAAAAAATGGAATAAGAGGCATTCAGAGTAATACAAATAAGAACATTTATATCTTTGCATATGGCCACCTATTTTATCTAATGCAGTGGTTCTCAACCTTCCTAATGATGTGACCCTTTAATACAATTCCTTATGTTGTGGTGACCCCCAACCATAAAATTATTTTTGTTGCTATTTCATAATTTTATTTTTGCTATTGTTATGAATATTAATGTGAATAACTATTTTCCAGTAGTCTTAGTCATTCCCCGTGAAAAGGTCATTTGAAGCTGAAGGGGGTGTTGAGAATCACTGACTTAGGGGTTCATTAAGCATTTGTTCTTGGAACGATGCTGACTGTAGTGGCCTTAGCCACCAGTGCCTGGGAAAAAATGGGAAGGCCTGGCTGGAAAGAGCAGTGGTAGGCGTTGCTTCTATTTGCAGATTCCCCAAATCTTTGAGTTCCTGTGATCAAAGATACCAACTATGCCCTGAACAAAGTTGGGAGCTCTGGGGCCTTTGGTGGCCCACCCTTGACCTCTGAACCCTTTTTCTTTCACTTCCTTGCTGTTGAGACAAGCAGACAGACAGACAGACAGACAGACAGACAGTAGGGTATCAGAGAGGCCTGGCTAAAGCTAGACGCAGTAGATTGTGTTGGACTGGGTAAAAGCAGCTGGGCTCCCTCGTCCCACTCAGCCTTGTCCCTGAATTCTCCAGACATGGTATGTGGAACCCCAAGTAGGTGTTGTTGGAGGGGTGCTGGGCCTGCGATCCACCGTGTGTTGGGGGGGACTCGGTGGTGGTGGGGGGGGGGGGGACGACACCCTCTGGGTGTCCCGTGGCTATTTCAGGCTGGGAGGATCGGGTCAAGTTGGAGGGCGCTCCACACCGAGGAGCCACCGAGGCTCAGGGCGCTGCTGACAGCCGCTCGGGCCACCGCGGCCGCGCCCCCTCCGCCCCGGGCCGGGGAGGGGCCAGGCGGGCGGGGCGGCACTGAGGACCGTGTGAAATTGAGGCCGGGGCTCGGGGGCGGGCGGGGCCGGGGGTGTCGGCGGGCACGGAGGTCCGGGAGCCCGCACACGCCTCCCCGCGCCTCTCCGCCGGCTCTCCGCCGCTCCGCGCGCTGGGGCTGCCATGGGGGTCGCGGGCCGCGGTCGGCCTCGGGCGGCCGGAGCGCTGCTGCTGCTGCTGCTGCTGCCGCCACCGCTGCTGGCCGCCGCCGTCCCTCCCGGCCGGAGCCGCGCCAACCGGCCGCTGGAGGGTGAGTGTGCAGCCGGGGGCGCGCACCTGGCAGGTCCAGGGCATGGTCTCCCGGGTCCCTTAGCATGGTCCCCGGCCCCCAGGAACCCTCTCCGGCTGTCCTCGCCGTCTAGGAGGCCAGAGGCTCCTGCTCCGGGCAGTAAACTTCTCCCGCCCTTGTACCTGTCCGTTTTGTTTGTTTGTTTGTTTGTTTTTAAATGCCTTCCTGAGAGTGCCTGCTGATCAGTTGTTGCTGGCTGAGTGCAGTAGAGGGACTGGAGTTTGGGGTCCCGCCCCTCCTTATTATGTAGATAGGGAAACTGAGGGTCGGGCTTGTGGCAATTTGGCTCCCTTTTCTCCTTTGGGGCTGATAAGTTCTGCCAACTCCAGGATGAGCTGCAGAGTTCTGTAAGCACGGAACAGCTACTGTGCCAAGACCAGAAACATCCCTAAGCCTCCAGGTTTGGAGTCTGCTTTGACGGGACTTAAAATTCTTTCACAACTCTTTCGTTTTAGCTTCATGTCCCAAAGTGGTGTCGACCCCGGAAATACTTTGGCTATGGTGGGTTGAGAGAACCGACAGGCTTGGGGTTGGAGCCTCTGGGACATCATTCCTACGTTGCACGCCCTGAGAGCTCAGGATGCTACTTGCTCAGAGACCAGGGAAACTCACCCCCACATCCCAAACTCTGAGAAAGCTGAGAGACAGTTGTCTTGGCTGTCTTCTGGAACTTTCCGGGCAACCCTGCTCTTTGCTCCTCACCTCTAGCAGACTGTCTACTCTATTCTCATGTGCCAGGCACGATGCTGGCTTGGTATCAAGGACCTGACTCAGTTGTTAGGGCACTGTGGAGGGACAGGTGAGAGTGGACGGTGACAACCCTGCATACTCTGTGCTAAGAATGAGCTAAATATATGGGAGCATATGGTGGGGACAACCACCTGACCTTAGGGGGTCATGGCTCACTTCCAAGAGGAGGCAAATCTGAACTGAATCTCGGAGGCAGATAAGAGATGCTCGGGTGATTCGTCTTAGGACAGCGCATGTGGAAGTGGTCCTGCACATGGTGTGGTTTATCCCAGGGAGTCCTAGCAGTATGGGCTTTGGAGGAGAGTAGAGTGGAGTGGGTTTGTGGGAGGTGACACATGGGAGAACCAGATCACTCACAGCTTGGAAACCATAACAGATGCTTGCTGTGTTCTTTTGCAGATGTGGATGAGTGTGCCCAAGAGCTAGATGACTGCCATGCTGATGCGCTGTGTCAGAACACACCCACCTCCTACAAGTGCCTTTGCAAGCCTGGCTACAAAGGGGAGGGCAGGCAGTGTGATGGTAAGTGACCCAGGGACCTGGGTAAGTGGACAGCAGGGAAGCTGCCACCTCCTTGGCTTTCTTAGTTCTGTTGCTAAATGAGGACCTAGAGCACTGCCACCTGCTCTTGGGATGATTTTTCAGATCCTCAAAGGGCCAGGACATTAGTTCCTCCCCAGAACTGATTAAAGTCTTACCTGGCTCCAAAAGGTTCTTTTGTATAGTTTCTGGAAAAGGAAATGCAATGCTTTGCTATCTTTTGGTTCTACTTACTGGGAGAGCCAGACTCAGAGCTTCAAGGATCTTGCTTCCCTGGAAACTGACGACTGGAGTCCTCCTGCTGGCTTTGGAGAATCCATCCTGTCTGTGGTTTGGGACTGATGGATTGGGACCTGCTAGACTTTGAATTATACCCAGGAAATGCTTTATTTGAGTGGCAAATTCACTTTGGAAAGATATGTGCAGAGGGAGACTTTAGCTCTGTAGTGCTCCAGACCCAAGGTCCTGAAGTTTGGACTCTGCCCACTAGGGATTAGTTCAGTGTCTGAACCCAGGCTCACAACTGGATTGAAACTGCTCTCACAAGAGGAAGCGGAATGTTAGCCATGACAGGGCTCTTCAGGAAACTTGAGGCCATTTCCATTGCTCATTTTATGGATGGAAACACTGAGGGCAGGGGACTTGGAGCCATGAACACATGATTAGCCTGTGGGCAAAAGTCACACCCTCATCTCCTCTCTCTCTGGCCTTTCATACTCATTCTACTGCAGCTGCCTCTGGTTGGACAAGGCTTCTTCCTTATACAACTGACAAGAGGTATCTGAGGTCAGCTCTGATGCTTCTTACCTCTGGGCCCAATCTTGCTGAGCATATTGGAGACCTCTTTCACTGAGAAGTTTTAAACTCCACAATTTGGGCTTACCTCCTGCTGGGAGTTGATCCGAATGCCTGCAGAAACAAAATCTACATAGTGAGTAAGAAAATCTTGTCTAACCCTTGGAAGACTGCATTAACTTCTTCAAGCAGGAGAAAAACTTGATGCAGGTCTATTTGGGTGGCATTTGATGACCTAGTATTCATGTTTCAAATGACCCTGTCTCATCTTGCGGCCTCGGATGTTCTTAGTATTGGGATACTATATGGCATCCAGAGGTACATGGTGTGTGTGATACACACTCATTCTTGAGTTTTGCTATTCTTATTTTAATTTTGAATTTTTGTTTTTTGAGACATGGTCTCATGTAGCCCAGCATGACCTCAGACATATAACCAAAGCTGATCTTCCTCCCTTGACCTTCCAAGTGCTGGGGCTGTTGGTGTGTACCATCAGCCCCATTTTTCTATTTGATTATTTATATTGTTTACAAAAGATTTACTTACTTATTTTATGTATGGTATGTTTTGTTTACACGTATATCTGCACCCCAGAAAAGGATATCAGATCCTATAGGACTACCTATAGGCATAAGCCACCATGTAGGTGCTAGGAATTGAACCCAGGACCTCTGGGAGGGCAGTCAGTGTTCTTAATCACTGAGTCATCTCTCCAGACTTCTATTTACTTATATTTTTAATTGTCTGAGGAGAGGTGTTCTTGGAAACTAGAGGTGTCAGATCCTTTGGAGCTGGAATTATAGGCAGTTGTGAAGCCCAGTTATGAGTTCTGGAAACAGCTCACATCCTTTATAAGAGCAGTACGCGTTTTAATTGCTGAGCCATCTCTCCAGCCCCTATTTTCTTTTAATTTTTAAAAATTTTGTTTTTTCTTTATAAGAGAACTTTTCATTTAGAAATAATTTTAGACCAGAACGGTTGCAAAACCACGCAAAGCTCATGGGTACGTTTTGCTCATCTTAACTGCTGCTATCAGCTTACAAAAGCACAGTATAGTCACCCAAAACAGGAAATTAACAAGGGCACAGTGTCATTAAAAGACAAACTGTGAACATCATTCAGATTTCATCAGATTTTCCTTGATGCTCTGTTTCTGCTCCAGAATCTGGTTCCAGGTCCTGACCCACAGCCAGCATCTGTACCTCTTGTGTCTCACATATCAACTTCTTTCCAAACAGGGTCTCATGTAGCTCAGGCTGGCCTCGAACTCTCTGTGTAGCTGAGGAGCCGATGCCCTCAAATTCCTGATCATACTGCCTCCACCCCCTAAGTGCTGGAATTACAGGCATCAGACACCACCCCAGGCTTTACTGAAGGTGAACTCAGAGTCTCATTCATGCTAGGCAGGCACTCTTCCGACAGAACAACTTCTCCAGCCCTGACATTACAGGACTCCTGGAGTCACAGGTGATTGTGAGCTGCCTGATGTTGCTGAGAACTGAACCTGGGGTCTTTGCAAAAGCAGCAAGTGCTCTCTTATCTGCCAAAGACATCTCTCCAGTCCCAACACTGACATTCTGATGAACACAGTTATGTCCGTTTGCCTTGTACTGAGAGGTAAAGAACTGATAGAGCTTGGCATGGTGGCTGAGACAGGAGGATTGTCTTGAGTTTGAGTTCAGCCTTGGCTATACGCTGAGTTTAAGACCAGCCAGAAGAGAATGTCTGTCTTCTCATGATATGATCTGGTGGCATTTCAGTAAGGCTGTCACAGAAATACTACAGTGACCTTTCCAGTAAACCACATCAGCGATATATGATGTCACTATGTCCCATTCAGGTGATGTTGATAAGCTGGGCAGTGTGGCTCATACCTTTAATCACAGCACACAGGAGGCAAAAATGGGTAGGCCTTTCTTTGAGTCAAGGCCAGCGTGGTCTGTAGAGTGAGTTCCAGGATAGCCCAAGTTACACAGAGAAAATGCTGTCTTTAAAAACAAAACAGTGATGTCTTCTGGCTTCACTACAAAGTTACTGTCCTCTCCCACCCACCATTTATAGCATGTTTGGGGGAGCCAATATCCTACTTGCCCCTCAAGTCTTTGTTTACCGATGTCAGCATCTGACTGTGGATCCTGTTTGTATCAATTATCACTGTGGTGTGAACCTCCTTGCACCTCACTGAACCCCCTAATGCCTCTCTACACTGGGGTTCATTGATTTCTTCGTCTATTTCACTGTGTGTGTGTGTGTGTGTACTTTTGCATATTGGCTTTCTAACATTACTTTTTTTCCAAACTGTTCCAGCTCCCGCCACTGAATGCTCCTTTTCACTGTTGCTTGTATCATTTTTTTACATCCTTTTTGGAGAATTTCCTAATATTTGTATTGTAAACTCCTCAACAACTCCATTGTGTTTTCTATTTGTCCTGGAATCATCCACTTCCCATAGTGAGCTCTGGTTCCTTTGAAGGAAAAGGGTAAGAGTATACAGAACCCAGGACCTGAGCACATGGCTTTCTCAGGGGAGCTTGGGTTCCTAGGGTTCATCAGTGTACACAGCTAGGATGTCCAGGCATGTATACTGCTTATTCATTTTGCTGTTGTTTTTCTGAGACAGGGTCTCTTTATTATATAGTTCTGGCTGTCCTGAAATTTGTGTAGATCAGGCTTCTCGAGTGCTGGGATCACAGGTGTGCAGCCATCTTGCCTGTCTGGTTCATTCTTTGCTTTTATTCTTCTGCATAGGTATTTAAAACTACGGGTAGCGCTGACGTTTTGAACTCTGTATTAGTACCACGTCATTCCAGCCTTCTTCACTTATGCCATTTTCTTTCAGTAAGAAATCCAGCTCTTATCGTTGCAATTACCTTTGTTTAACCCTAATAGCATTTGCAGGGTTGCTGATGCACGCCCTTGTGAGTATCCCAGCTTCACTAACCACACTATTTATTAGCTAGAATACAACACACAGCAGGTCATGCTTTGATGACATCCAGGCAGTGGTTGCTTTACAGTTATCTAGGTTAGCACTTTACTGAAGTGTCTTGGTTATGTTTAAATCATAATATATGTCGCTTATTTGTTTCTTTGTATATCTCACTTGTCCATTCACATCCCTTCCGACCCCTACGCCTCCTTATTTGTTTGTATTGTGAACATAAATGAAATGTCACTGCATTTCTAAGAGTCAAAGCTGTACCAAATCCGTGTACCCTCAAACAGGGCTGTGGCTTCTTATTCCCCTGTCCCTGTCCCATGGCTTGTCTTTGTACCCATTTCCCTCACACTTGTACTTTCTATTTGTTTTTCCTTTATGTCTTTTATACAAATAAGCAAATAGACCCATTTCTTCTTCCCTCTCTCCCTCCCTCCCTCCCTCCCTCCCCCTCCCTCCCTCCCCCTCCCTCCCTCCCTCCGTCCCTCCCTCCCTCCGTCCCTCCCTCCGTCCCTCCCTCCCTCCCCCTCCCTCCCTCCCTCCCCCTCCCTCCCTCCCTCCCCCTCCCTCCCTCCCTTATTTTCTTTAGTTTTTCTGGGTAGCCTTGGCTGTCCTAGAACTTGCTCTGTAGGCTGGCCTTGAATTTACATGGATCCATCTGCCTCTTCCTTTCAAGAGCTAAGACTAAAGGCCTGTTTTCTTGTTATTAGCGACTTTTCAGATGCATCATGTGTATATCATAAATTTCACCAATTTTATATATAGAAATCAAAGGTTTGTAATAATTGTCTGAGTTATGCAGCCATACACGGAGTTTTCAAACAACATTTTACTTTTAAGTAAGATCTACTACTCACACTTTATTCCCAGCCCTCCCCTAGCAACAACTAACCAGTAATCTACTTCTGGAACCTTCCAGTCTCAACTGCAGCTAACCAACAACCCATTTCCAGCACTCTTTCTAGACACCTCACACGGATGGGCTCCTTGGGTTTGGGTTATTTCTCCTCCAGTGTTACTTTTCAAACGGTGTGCAGATCTACCATGGGCTTTGCTTGTTCTTGAGAGAGTCTTGCTATATGTCCCAGGCTGTCCTCAAATTCACCATGCAGCCCACACCAGCTTCCGGCTTGTGACCTCCTGTCCTTTCCCCCCTTTATTGAAAATGGATGTTGTTCTGACCTAATATATCCTGGTTACAGTTTCCCTCCCTCTGCTCCCCCCAGCCCCTCCCCTCTTTCCCTCCTTTACTGTCTCTCATTAGAAAACAGACTTCTTAAGAGATAATAGTAAAGTAAATAAAAATGAACACATCAAATAGGACAGATCAGAAGAAAAAGAACCCAAGAAGAGACCCCCTCATTTACCCGCGCAACACAAAACTGGAAGCCACAATAGATGCCTTCGGGTGAGGAGTGGGGAGGGAGAGGAGGAGACAGCGTTTAAAAAAGAAAAAAGCCCTGCCGTGGCATTATGAGACAAGGAACCTACGAAGATGCCATTGAGTTGGTTTGCAGTTGGCCATGTACTGTTTGCTGGGCATGCAGCGTGCCCTTCCCAGTGGTTGGGAGTCTCTGTCTCTGTCTCTGCGCTCTCATCCTCAGACTGCTGCCTTAGCAAGAATGGCTTTAGAGTGAGTCCCTCTGGGTGTCTCCAAATGGAGTTCCCACATAAACTTCATACATGTTGACATTCTGTGTCCATGTGTGTGTTGACGTCGTCTTGAATTTAGCATATTCTTATGCATTCTTTTGCATTTCGATTTGTTTCCATTAACAGTATATTCCATTAAGTATTTCAAATCATTTCACAGACCGTCTTCACTCTCTTTTAGAGCTACATAGTACTGCATTAAGTGAACGTGCTGTGACTTAGGGTTTCTGTTGCTCTCATGAAACACCGTGACCAAAAGCAACTGGGAGAGAAGAGGGTTTATCTGGCTCACGCCTCCATATCATTGTCCATCACGATGAAGGACGTCAGGACAGGAACTCAAGCGGGACAAGAACCTGGGGGCAGGAGCTGATGCAGAGGCCATGGAGGGGAGCTGCTTTCTGGCTCCTCATGGCTGCTTAGCCTGTTTTCTTATAGAACCCGGGACCACCAGCCCAGGGACGGCCCCATCCACTGTGGGCTGGGCCCTCCCCTGTCAATAACTAATTAAGAAAATACCTTACAGCTGATCTTATAGAGGAATTTTTTTTTCCTCAATTAAGATTCCCTCCTTCCAGATAACTCTAGCTGTATGTCGAGTTGACTTAAGGCCAGCCAGCTCATACCACATCCACTAAACTGTTCTCCTAAATATGAGCTTTTAGGTTTGCTTCCAGTGTTTTGTAATTTCAAACAATACAACAATGAATGATTAGTGTTTGCTTGGGTAGATTCTAAGAAGTGGGATGGCTGGCCAACAGGTAAACGCATACATATCTCTCCCAAAGAAATAGCAACTACCGGCTCACTTTTTCATGTTTTTCAGACGTGGATGAATGTGACGATGAACTCAATGGAGGCTGTGTCCATGACTGTTTAAATATTCCAGGCAACTATCGTTGTACCTGTTTCGATGGCTTCACGTTGGCTCATGACGGTCATAATTGTCTTGGTAAGAAAAACATTTGACCGTGGTAGTTTTCTTCGTCTCACCCTCTAGCACCCTCTTTCTTTTTGAAAGCTTAACTGGGATACATTCAGTTAGCAGAGTGCTTGCCAAGCATGCACAAAGCCTGAGTTCCATCTCCAGTGCTGCAAAATCAGGCATGGTGTGCACGTCCGTAATCTCAGCACTCAGGAGATAGAGATGGGAAGATCAGTAATTCAAGATCATCCTTAGCTACATAGCAAACTTAAAGCCAGCCAGGGATACATGAGATCCTGAATACATTAAAAAAAAAAAAAAAAAAAAAAAAAAAAAAAAAAAAAAAAACAGACAAGAAGGGATCAAAGGATCAGGGAAATGTGGGGTTTGGCCCCTTAGACATTAGTCGATGTGGCAGAATGTGGGTAGGTAAATTGTTTTGGTCCAAGGAGATGGGTGGACATTTCCATTACTGTTTATTGATTTTCGGACACTGCCTTAGGTGTTCTGTTGAAAGGATCTACCCTTTAACTATCCTTTAAGTACGTGTCTTTATTCTTGCCTCAGATATGTTTTGGGTCATAGCCAGAAAGAGTCCTATACTTTGTTTTTTCGTTTCTTGAAAGACAAAAGGTTTCTGTGTACCTCCAGGACTTCCACGAGGCCGAAATACACACAGGGAGTTGGCATGATTGGTAATGTGCCTGCTCTGTGAGTTCAGATCCTCAGCACCCACATGAAAGCTGGGCACAGTGGTACACACTTGCAGTCTGGGGGACAGTCAGGCAAGTCCCTGGTGCTCATTAACCAGACGATGCAACCCAGTTAACGAATTCCATGTCCATTGAGAGACCTTGACTTAAAAATATAAGTTGGAGAGCACCTGAGAAAGACGCTTGACACTGAGCTATAAATACACACACACACATGAACATCCCTTCTTCTCTCTAAGTCTAGGCTCAACTTATGTTTGAAAGGTTGGGCTCTGGAGTGGGGAAGAGGATGAAACTGGTCCATTTGGGAGTCAGCCCCAATATAACATTTCAGTATGTTTTTGTCTGTGCCCACGAGAGAGCCAGGCTTTGAGTTTGAACCTGCAGCTGTTACTCAGACATCATAGGTGGTTAGGGAACTAAAAATTCCTCCTGAGCAGGAAGCACCTCAAAAGAATACATTGAGAGAGAATCCTGAGAGCAGAAATAAATCACAATGAATTAAACATTCAGACAAGGCCTCACTTTGCAGGATAACATACACGATATGGTTCGTTGTTGGTGGTTTGTTTTCCATCTTCAGAGGAAGATTTCCCTTTGGTTTGACAAAAGTGTCATTTTAAGGGTTGAAGTCTGATGCCTGACCTGGCCACTGCTGTGGGGTGGGAGCTCCCTGAGAGCAACAGGTTGAACAATGCAAGGCTTAACAATGTCAGCCAAGGCTGAGTGGGGCCTTCTGAACACAAGCATGTCCACAGATTTCTAGGTCTAGAGTCTTGCCCTTAGCCAGTAAACAGATGGCTCAGCAGAATGTCTTCGTCACCCACCCGGGGTCTTTTTATGGGTTCTGACAAGTGTCTGCTTTGTAGAGACCGCAGGTGTCCACTGAGCATGTATGTAAGCACTAAAGATTTCCTCAGGGAAGGTAGGGGATTGGGCATATAGCTCAGTTGGGAGAATTTTTTTTTTTTTAATCTTTAAAACTTTATGCGCATTGGTGTTTTGCCAGCAGGTATGTCTATGTGAGGGTGTCAGAACTGGAGTTATAGACAACTGTGAGCTGCCATGTAGTTGCTGGGGATTGAACCTAGCTCCTCTCAAAGAGCAGCCAATGCTCTCAACCTTAGCCATTTCTCCAGCTCGTTGGTAGAATGCTTGACCAGCCTGCACAAATTCCTGAACTCAATTTCCAGAACGGGGCGGTACACATCTGTTTTTGGAGTATTGTGGAGGCAGAGGTGGGGGGTTATCTTTAACTACATAGTGAGTTCGAGGCCAGCCTGGGCTATGTGAGACCCTGTCTTAAGGAAGAGAAGGAGGGGGAAGAAAGACATGAGGGAATGATGTCTCCTTGGAAGAGTAGGACCAGCACCCAGGGGGACTTCATAGGGCTTCTACACTTTGTAACAATCGCTTTGTGGCAGGCAAGAGCGAGCTCAAAGCCTAGATTCCCCTGGAGTGGCAGGTTTCTGTGTTTTCTGGGGTGATTCCTTCTCTGTGGCCAGCCCCCTAAAGACACTGGCTACAAATATACCAGGCAGCTTGCAGAGCGCAAACATCTCTAGGACCTCGATGCTGTAGTCTGGGAAGCGAATATATGAGAAACAATATAACTCTTCCCTGTAGCCTGCCTACCTGAACTCAGTTCTGTTGTGGTAAGTTATATCACAGCTATTTGGCTTTTTAGGAGGTTCTTCTGAGAGGTTTAACAGGCACCGCTACTTGAGCCTTACCCAAGAAGTCCAGCTCTATTGATGTCTCCGGAAGATGTAGCCAGGCATCTGGGGCTTCTACAAGGCAGAGTCTGAAAACGTCTACTAGCTACTGACCCATACTTGTCATGTGAACACACTATTTATTCCATCTCAGTGTGTCACCCAACTTAATAACACATTGTTGATTGTTTGGAGAGTGGACACATGGAATGGAGTTGCTGTGGCTCTGGAGAGCTCATCTTCAGGCATGCCAGGGAGATAGACCTCTCCTGCTCATCATGAGCCCTCACTGCCAATGCCTAGGCCAGGTATCCCGGCAAAGGCTTCTGTTCTGGAATGTGCTTCCTTCCTTCACCCTTTGGCATAGATAGGGCAAGTTTGTTAGGCTTTAGGGAATGGCTACGGTCCCATCAGTTTAGGAGAAAGTTGCTCGGTGTGTAGGAGGACCCGTGCCGGTAAGATCTGAAACTTGAAACCAGATAACAGATATTTAAATGTGAGTTTTCTGGTTACAGAAACACCCAGGACTCGCTGATAGGCATATGATATATTAAGCTGGAGGTTTGGTTTTTTTTTGTTTTTTTTTTTTTATCAGCCTTTTTTTTTTTTTTTTTTTTTTTTTCTGGAGCCTCTGTGATGTCTGAGATACTTCTGAAAGCCTTCCTTTTTGGCTCTGGTCATCTGCACTCTGTTGCTTGTTGTCACCCATTGGCGTTATGAACATTACCTTGTCCAGTGTTCTACTAATTAATACTATTGTATATAAGATAACAAACATTTGTATCTCCCAGGTGTGCACACTTAGTGGGACCCACATAGAGTTCTCAGAAGGCAGTCCACTGGTTCAGTGCAGCTGTGCCAGGGTCTTGGGCCATAGTGGAAGGAAGGTTCCCTAACGGGCGAGCTGCACACAGGTCAAGGGAACCTCACTTCCTTTTTGTGCTTTCCCAGGTTCTAGGGAGTCCTGCTGACTGTGTCTCCTGCCCCTGGCATTGTCCACCTGGTTTTCACCATTCTCCTTTCCCACATTTCTAGCTTTGGCCCTCACATCTTCCGAATGTGAATGGTGTTCAAAGCTGTGTTCACACCACCCCACAGTGTTCTCTGGCCACTATCCCTGTACTTCTTCATGCCTGCTGGGCCCTTGCACTTCAGTGTGTCATGGTATCTCTCTCTACCTCTGAGACCACTGTCAGGCTTTCTTGAAAGCCATCTTCTTGTCCTCTAAGGAGCATTGAAAAAAATGACACTATCCTTGGGGCATCTTGTCTACCCAGCAGTTTCCTTGCCTGCCTCTCCAGCATCCCCCCAACACAGCTGCTCTGTTCTCTTGCCTCCCCTAGCACTGGCTTGGACTGTCCCAGGTACACTATTGCGCCAGACCCTAGGCGTTTCCATTTTTCTCTCTATCTGAACTGCTGCCTTAGACTTCCTGGTGGGGGTGGGGGGAGGCTGACTGTGTTACCCCACTCCAGTGCTTCCCAACAACCCCCCAAATAAAACAGGCATTTCTTGGCTTGGTATTTTAAGAGCCAGCAGCATTTTAACCTTAATCTATCTTCCTGAATGTATCTTCTGTGACTTCCCTCCATGCCTCCAGGGCTCCAGCCAAATGGAATGACTCACTGCTATCCAATATACTCAAAGCTTCCCAGCCTCTCTGCAATGGGGAGGGCTCTGGCCCTTCAGCCTGGAATCTTTCTCCACGTTTATAACAGAAGGAATCCTAAGGGCCCATCCCTTATCAGCTTTCCCCACAAAGGCCCTGTAGATAGCAAACAGTCACGTGCCACCTACCTTTTTTCTCCTGTTCCATCCTTCCTCTTAGGATCCATTGTACATTGTTTTTCTCTCTCCTGAAGGCATTCTCAGGAAGCTAAGCATTATCTTGCCCACCTAGCACTGTACTTTAGGAAGTGAAGATGGTCCATGGCTTTTTATTTTCAGTGTGTCTCAGGGGCTTATCTAGGTGAGCCCCAGACTCATGGACCCGTGGGGGTTGGGTGAATCAACCACAAGCTCCTTTGGGTCTAGCTGTGTGAGTTTCTGTGAAACAAGGACAGGAGGGAGCCTCAGCAGGAATCCCTGAGCTCCCTGGCTGGGTAGGGTTTTTGAAACAGCCCTGATCCATCTCTTCCTCCATCTCTTCCTCCAGATGTGGACGAATGCCTGGAGAACAATGGTGGCTGCCAGCACACCTGCATCAACGTCATGGGGACCTATGAGTGTCGCTGCAAAGAAGGTTTCTTTTTGAGTGACAATCAGCACACTTGCATTCACCGCTCAGAAGGTACCTTAGTCTGGCTGAGGGTGGGAGGCAGGGTCTTACCACAGTCCCCACCCCCCATACACAATGACTTTATCAGGGAAGCAGAGTGCTACCAAGTTTTGGAGGCTGAAGAAGAGTCCAGAATGTGCTACTAGAGAGTCATGGCAAGCTCTATTACCTTCATCTTCATCGCCTAACAACTTGGCAGTCTGTGGGATCTCTGAGGTCCTTGCAAATTTTCACACCCTCTGATCCTAATCTCTAAATAGAGTACATTTCAAACATCAGCACATGGTTCTGGAGAAATAAGGTGAATTATTTGCCAAGTTTTTCAAAAGGATGCTGGAAAACCACAGTACCAGTGCAAGCCTGCCTCTCGCTCTGAGCTGGGACTGGCCTATTGCAGCCTCAAGTCACATCTGGCCCTTCCCTGAGTTTTGCATTTCTTACATTCTATGTTTCCAGGCTCTGTGTGTGTGTGTGTGGGGGGGAGGGTTGGGGTGGGGGGGGGTGAAAGGCGGGTAAGACTCCTCTGGGCTCAAGGCTCTCTGTGTTCCCTTTCTCTCACGCTTTCAGCCATTACCACTCTCTGATGCCCCTCCTCATACTCTTTGCTTTGAGTTTATGTCTTTTATTATTACTATTTTTAAATTCCTATGACTTGGAAGGCGCATTGGGAGGGAGAGGCATCAAGAGCAAGTGGCTAATCGGTTATTTTTAACTGAATGTTGTCTGTTTAATTCTCTGCTCCTTCTTCAGCCACAGAGGCAGATCTTAGTGACTGTATTTCTTTGATGTTACATCTGCCTGTTTTTACATTTAGGAGCCCAAATATTAGACAATTCACTTTAGCATATGATGCTTCTGGATTCCCATATCTTAAGAGTGGGGTCTCTTTAAAAGTTCTTTTATTGTTTAATTACAAAGTTTTAAATTTATTCTTTATCATGACTTTAGTGAACTTTTCAAGGGTTTCTTCATGGAAGATACTTTTGCCCCATTTTCCAAGAATGGTGCTTTAGGTTAAGCCTGGGGGCGGGGCAGTGGGTTTGGTAGCGCTGTCATCTGTTCACTTTCAATGCTCATGTGGGGAGAGAGTCCGATACACTGGTTCTGGTTTCTTCTCCTGTTAGGCGTGGCCCTTGAAGGGGAGTGATGGCTTCTTTCTTCCTGCTGGTGTCTCTGGATCCTGGTGGCATTAAATGAAGTTTCAACAGGAAATCAGAACAGAAAAATCGTTTAAGGAGGCAGGCAGAGAGTCATGAGAATCTCAAAGCACTTCTCCTTGCTCAAAGCTATTTCTAGGGACGTTGCTCTGACTTTCTCTTCTGATAGCTGGGAGAGAGGCAAGAACCTGCTGGTAAAGCCATTGCCTCAACACTCCCAGGATAGACTCCACCCACCCACAATAGCTTACTGGTCTCTGGTCTCCTACTTACGCTGTGTTCCAGACCCCTGGTTCAGCCTCTTCTCCCCTCCTACAAGCCCCTAGACTGATTTGAGATCCAGGTTTCTCAGAGCCAGAGGTAAACACCAAGGCAGTTCTTTATGCAGGCTGTATTAGAATTCCAGTTCTCCCACAATTCAGACATTCTTGGGTCCCCTGATGAGTAATTAACATGAACATAGAAGTCTGGAACTAAAACCCCAATCCAAGAATTGCCTTTGTGGTCTGGAAGCACTCTGATTTTCTGTTGTGTTTCAATCTGACTGCCAGGCAAATTCCTGCCAGTGTGAGCTAACAGGTTACAGCATTTGCCATGGCGACCCTCTCCACTCCAGATTTAATTCTTCAACGGAAGACTTCTGAACACGGTTCATTAAGACTTCCTCCTTCATGTGTGCAATATCCTCTTGGCGTTTGTATTCAAACAGACTTTAAAATCCACCATGGAAAGTGGGTAGAAGAAAGTTAATATCACAGGCTAGTATTTTCTATTACTAACTTGCTAACTGCTTTTTTTTTTTTTTTAATTATTTGCTAAGTATTTTTCAATAAGTGGAACTAGGGGCTGATTTTGATAGAAACTCAAGCTACTGAATTCTTGTTAAAAAAAATCTTTAGAAAGCCCAAAGCTGTGATAAAGAGAATGTGTGTTTTCACCCATGTAATGGAGGGTAGGCTGGAGAGAAACATCACCCTCAGGCCGCCTTTGTTCCTATTCATGGGTGTTCAGGCTCTCAAAATGAGCATTTTTCTTTTGTCTTGTCTCCTCTGAGGGTGTTTGGACAGTGAGTGTACTGATGCCCTGACCAAGCTGCTGGGAGACATCGGGGCCATAAGGAAGAGTATGCTTTCAGCAGTATTATATTTCATGTAATATTTTCTGCCACATTCTCAGAGAATATCCATATTTTTATTATTGTAATACTTATTATTTGGTTTTTCAAGGCAGGGTTTTACTGTGTTGTCCTGGCTGTCTCGGTGCTTACCCTGTAGACCAAATTGGCTCCTTATTCTATTTTAAGTTTCCAGAAATATCCTGAAGTGGAAGCCTGGCCAGGGAACAAAAGTTTGGGTTATCTTCAGGGTTTCTGAGAATCTTCCCTTTTGGTAAATCTTTAGCTTTAGACATGACTGTCAGACCAGGCCCTGTGGGAGTTAAGGCCCCGGCTGGGTTTTCTTGTTTGAACCAGATCCATCTGCCTCCTCTAGCAGTGGCCATTTTTTGAGTTGGGGTGCTGGAAAAGGCTTTGGGATCACCACTTGAAAAGCCACCTGTATTTTAGAGTTGTCTTAAGTCCTCATCACCTCTTGGTGACTTCAGGTCCAGTTTGTGAGGAGCAGACTCTAGGGGCAGCTTCTCTGTGTTTCTTGATGACTTCCTCATGAAACATTTCTTATATAAGTGAACTGCTCCGGAGCAGCAAGGGTCATTTTGCAAGTGCCTTAGGCACACAAAGAGAGTAAAATATCCTAAAGGTGAAGGGAAGTAATTTGGGGATAAACTTTCTATGGGTTTCTATGACTGTATTTTGGTCATTGTTAATAATTGCAAGTATCACTCTGCCTCAATTACTTCAAATGCTCCACGGACCCAAAGACCAACACGGACTTGCTGGGTTTTTTGAGGAGGGAAAGACACTCTTCCCTCCATGGGCGTCTCTCACGTCCTGTGCCATTTTGCTACTGGGGCATGAATGACATCTTCATAAAGGACCAACCAGAGCGGAGAGAGAGCTTCAGAGCAACCCAGTGCAAACCTCTTTTCGTGTGACTTGACAGCATCCCTTGGCAGGGCTGGTGAATCCCAGCAGCATGAAGCAGATTGTGTGTGGGGGGCATAGAGCTCAGAACTGTCAGGCGAAAACCAAGGTGGTCTTTGGACAGGCCCAAGAGAGTAGAGGATGCCTTAACTGTGCTCTCTTTTGAAATAGAAATGTCATAGAAATGATTTTGGAAGTTACTGTTTCTCAGACACACAGGCATAGAGAAGAGACTCATTTCATTAGAGTCTATTGGCTATGGTTTTAGAGGCAGAATACAGAATACTGTTCAGTCCTAGCAAAGCTGAATCAAACCTTCCAGAACTCAAGTTTAAAACAGTCCTAATTATAGAATTAGAAAGTCTCATGGGCTCTTTAACCACTGAGAACCAAAACTCCATCTCTTGGAGATGTTTCAGAGTTTTTATTGCACAAATGTCAAGAAACAACATGGGCACATCCTTACTAATGCATCCTAACCGAGAAGATATCTTGAGCATATGCTTGGGTTTGGTACCTAGGCAGCAAGGGCTCAGTGACCTGGTTTCCTAATGAGGCAGACTGCTGATAACCCACACGGATGCTGCTTCTGCTGGTGCACCATTCTTTAGATCAGTGGTTCTCAACCCGCTGGTCGAGACACTCTTGACAAACCTCTGTCTCCAAAAATATTTCCATTATGATTCATAACAATAGCAAAATTACAGTTATAAAGCAGCAATGAAAATAATGTTATGGGGGGTGGGAATCAGTAACCACAACATGAGGAACTGTGATAAAGGGCTGCAGCATCAGGAAGGTTGAGAACCACTGATTTATAGGTTCGTTAAACCACCACGGATCGAAGCTCCCTGGTCCACCACAGATTGGGCCTGATAGGCTTTCACAGAACAGCTAACATCATCGCATAGCAGCTGAAGGAACCCCATGCGTGAGGTCTTCCTCTCCATTAATTCTCCTTGTTGTGTTGTGTATGATGCTGTCTGTGAGAGGCAGAATGCTCAGAACACGTGGAGGGAGGGGCCAAGAGAAAAACTGAAGGTCACTTAAGAGAGGTCTCTACTGATGAAGAAATGTAAATATGTGGCAGACATAAAAAGTTGAGTACTTCTTTCTGGGATGAAGACACCAATTTATTCAAGACCTCCTTTATTTTTTTAAAGATTATTTTATGTGTTGAGTGTCTTGCCTGCATATATGTCTGTGACCTCGTGCATGCCCGGTGACCTCAGAGACCAATAGATGATGCTGGATTCTCTGAAACTAGAGTTACAGATGGCTATGAGTCATCATGTGGAAGCTGGGAGTTGAACCCTGCTTCCCTGGAAGAACAGCCAGTGCTCTTAACTGCTGAATGATGTCTCCAGCCTCAGCTCCCCCTCTTTACAAAAATTTGAGGCATTCTGTCTCTTAGGTGACAAAAAGACCTTTCATGTCTTTGTTAATTATCCCAGCCTGATTCTAATACATATTCTTTTTACTTATTTATTATACATGTGCTTGTGTGCACTCCTATGTTTACCCACAGGCCATTGCACATGGGTGAAGGTCAGAGGACAATTTTAGGAATCAGTTCTGATCTAGTGTGTAGGTTTTAGGGGTAAAACTCAATTGGTCAGGCTTGGTAGTAAGTGTCTTTTACCCTCTGAGCCATCTTACCAGCCAGGACTTAGTCTTTAAAAATGTGTGGCTGGGGTCATGTAGGGTGGTACATGCCTATAAACCCAGGACCTGGGAGGTAGAGGCAGGGGCCTGATGGGTTTTAGGTAAGTCTGAACTACATAGGGAGTTCAAGGTTGCCCTGGAGTACAAAAAAGACAAGCAAGACCCTGTCTCAGAAATTAAAAATAAATAAAATCAGTGGTCAGTAGAGAGCCAGGAGGGCGAGCCTATGGCCTCCCCATGTCCACCCTGTGTCTCTCTTTCCAGTGTCACCTGCTATATGCTGTTGTTTTTCAGAGGGCCTGAACTGCATGAACAAGGACCATGGCTGTAGTCACATCTGCAAGGAAGCCCCGAGGGGCAGCATTGCCTGTGAATGCAGGCCTGGCTTTGAGCTGGCTAAGAACCAGAGAGACTGCATCTGTAAGTATGAGCTGCCATTCATTTGAGGTGGGGACAGCCTACCCTTATTGTACCAATTCTATTTGGTCTTATAATAAAAACCCAGAGCCAGATATTGGGGAAAAGCTGAAAGATCAGGGAGACAGAGGGACACACCACATCCAGTTCTCACCCAGCCAATTCCTCAGGCTGCCTCCATGAATCCTCAGAATGATGCCTTTGAGTCCTCAGCAGAGGGATTGAACTCACAGACAGGGTCAGACTTTGCCCTTTGTGTTCTCTCCAGACCAATAGCTTTCCCCCCTTTTGTTTGTGTGTGTGTGTGAGTGTGTGTGTGTGTGTGTGTGTGTGTGTGTGTGTGTGTGTATTCTTAGATGCCCTGGAACTAGCTCTGTAGACCAGGATGGCTTTAGAACTCACAGAAATAGACCTACCTCTGCTTCCCAAGTACTGTGATTAAAGGTGTGTGCCACCACCACCCAGATCTTTTTTTCCTTTAAGTTTTTTTTTTTCACTTTATATACCAACCACAATTTCCCCTCCCTCCCATTCTCCCACTATCCCCACCTTACTCCCCACCCACTCCTCAAAGAGCATAAGGCCCCCTTTGGGGAGTCAACAAAGTCTGGGATGTTAGATTGAGGCAGGACCAAGCCCCTTCCGCTTGCATCAAGGCTGAGCAAGGTGTCCCTCCATGGGGAATGGGCTTCCAAACCAGTTCATGCTCCAGGAATAAATCCTGGTCCCACTTTTTTTCCTTTCTAAAATTAAATGTTTTTAAGATTTCACTGCTTAAATACTGTGTGCTGTGACATTTGAAGAAATTTTTTTAAAGGCACATTCCTGTGATCCCAACAGTGAGGGAGAATCAGGAGTTTAGTGTCATCCTTGGATATTTGGCTATAGAATGAGCTGGATGGCACCCGAGGTACATGAGACCCTATCTCAAAAGACCCAAGGTGGGGGGCATTACCCAGAATCACATAACATAGCTAGTTCTTTTTTCCTTCTTCCATATTCCTACTTAGCCATCATTCATATGCATGCCCAATTTTTACATAGGTGTGATTATAGCACAAATACATAATTAGTTCTTTTAAATTAGAAAAATTACATATGTAAGAATGTAAACACTCCGCATATAGTGAAAACCTGCACTTCCCCCTCCGGTTTCCTTTGCCAGAGGTAATTCTGTCAACTGCCTGGTAGAGAGCTCTTCTTTTGTTCACTCTGTAGCTGGCCTAGAACTCAGAGATTCACCTGCCTCTGCTTCCTGAGTGCGGGATTAAAGGTGTGCACCGCCTTCCCTGGTGCCATCACGTAGTTTTATAGTTGGCTTTTTCAAATTTATTTATTTATTTATTTTTGGCTCCCCAATCAGTGCTTTCATAATCAGTTTTCATGATTCTTGGTTGATGTTTTCACTGTGTGCAAAGGGCTGCCATCTCCTATGATTGCTTTTCCTTGCAATGAAAAACCAGGTGAGCTTTGACAAGAGATGCCCTGGCATAGACTCGCGAATTAAATATTGTCAGTTTGTTCCAGACAGGAAGGGCTTGAGAATTTCCGGAAGCCCTGGGTACAACAGGGATAACAGGTGACTTCTCCAGAGAGGGAGGAACTTTAGAATCACTTAGCATAATTCCGGCTATGCAGTGACTTGCTTCCCCACCCTAGCCTTCCCATCCCCAGCTCTGTAACACTTTGCTCAAGCATTGTTTTTAGTCCTACTGTGGTTTATACTGTGACACTGACACTGAATACACAGACACAGTGAGTAGAAGGTCTTTCTCTGTTACTATGTGCTCAGTTATTTGTAGAGCAATAATAAATTTTGGGGGAAAGCATGGTGGTACACACCTTTAATCTCAGCTCTTGAGAAGTAGAAGCCGGATGGATCTTTGTGAGTTCAAGGGCAGCTAGGGCTACATAGTGAATTATGAAGGCCAGCTACATAAATGAGACCCTCTCTTTAAAGATAAAAAGTTCTTTGGAAACAAACCCAGCCCTGGTTGTGGAAACCTCAGTGCCTTAAGTCTTGACTCATTTTGATCTCAGTGACTTGTAGCCATGGAAATGGCGGGTGTCAGCACTCCTGTGAAGATACAGCTGAAGGCCCCAAGTGTAGCTGCCATCCATCATATAGGCTGCAAGCTGATGGGAGGAGCTGCCTTGGTGAGTGATTGTCCCTTCATCCCAGGGTTTGCCTCAGCCTGCCCCCCCCACCTCAAACCCTCTTATTAACCTTAACCATTAATAGTGTTTAGCCCCCTATGTAAGGTATGGCTAATACCCAAGGCTCCTTCACACGCTACAGTGGGCATGGCCTACTTTTGGTGGGGAGTCCCCTCTTTGGAAAGCTCTTCCCCCTCCCACGGCTTGTGCTGTGCTGGTGTTCTAGAGGCCTGGGCAATATATTCCGAAGCAAGAGAGTAACAGAGGCTAGAGCTGGCTGTGTGTGATGGCCCAGCAACCTTTAGAGTCCAAGCCCGCCCTGCCTTTCATGGCATGACTTTGCTGGCTCTCCAGGAGTTCTTGTAAAGAACTGAGAATTCTCCAGCTACTCAGAAGCTTGTGTTTCCTGGAGTCTCTTTGGCCAATGCATTGTATCCCCAAATCCTTTCCACACTAACATTTAATATGCTGTTTCCCACAGAGCCATATAAGGGCCTGTTCTTATGGAGTAGACAGTCACACACTTGCCATTGGTCATCATGTCAAATTGTAGCAGGGATGAGTAATCATTCAGCCTGACGAATGTGGTTTGGCTTCTCTTGTAGAGCAAGAGGGCACCATCCTGGAGGGGACAGAAAACAATGCCACATCAGTGGCAGATGGAGATAAACGGGTGAAGCGGCGGCTGCTCATGGGTATGCAACCCTATCTCCTCCTTGGCCCTGTCACTGTCCCCTTCCCTCTCCAGCTCAATGCATCAGACTGGAGCTGAGAGCCCATGTGTCCCAAGGCCAACTGGATTGGGGTGAGCAGCTTCTCTGAAGCCAGGATATGTTTTTTTTTTTTTTCCTTTACCCAAAACTGTTCCTTAGTTATAGTCCAAGACCCCTGGTATTGTGCCAAGTCATTAGAATAATCAGGTTAATGTCCTAGCACTGTTCAGTGAGCTGTGATGTGGTGAATCTCTCTGATGCTCTCCCTGTCTGTAGGTGGAGCTCAGGCTGAGTGCTGCCCAGCTTGTACAAAGCCATAAGTTTGATCCACACCACAGCATAAACTGAGCTTGATGTCACATGACTATAGTCCTAGTACTCAGGAGGTGGAGGTTAGATGTTAAAAATTTCAAGGTCACTTTGCTTACACAGTCTATGATACTGGAAACCTTGTCTCAAAATAAATAAGTGTAAGGTAGGCATAGTGACACATGCCTTTAGCCCCAGTATTTGGGAGGCAGAGGTGGGCAAATTTTTGTGAGATGGAAGCCATCCTGGTCTACATAGCGAGTTTTAGGCTAGTCAGGGCTACATAGTGAGACCTCACCTGAACAATAAATAAATAAAAATAAATAGGATGTAATAGAATATTTTATGGTTATCAGGGAATTCGATTAAGATAATAATGTGAGGTTTTCAAGATGGCTCAATAGATATAGGTATGGACACTTGCTGTCAAGCCTAATGCCCCGAGTTTGATCCTGGGAACTACATGGTAGAAGGAGAGAATGGATCCCCACATGTTGTCCTCTGACCACACACATGTGCTGTGGCACATGCACACTACACACATACATAAATTAGCATAATATATTTTATTATGTATGTTGATATATTTTAAAGATAATAATATGCAGATGTGCCCAGAGTCCCCAGTCTGTGGGATGCAGTGGGTGGCCATGGATTGCCAACTCTCTTCTTTCTGATTAGCGGTAATGACAGAGCATTCTGGGCAGCCTCCAGCTTAGCATGGCAGTTTATCTGTCTTTGTGCCCATCAGCCTTCCATCTCTGACTCAGCCAGTGCTGGTGCTAGGGAAGCTGAATGGAGAAGAGTGGCACTTGGCTGGGGGACATGAGACAGTTGGCCCCCAGTCCAGACAGTCAAGCTAGAGATGAGAGAGAGGGGATGGTAGCTGTGGAGACAGGGCCAGACAGATCTGTTGACACATTATTATGGAGAGTTCAGTTAGGCTTAAATAAAAATGTCTAATAGCTCCTGGGTTTACTGGTCAGGTAAGATCTTGACCAACCATTGATTACCAAGCAGAGGTCCTTTCTATCTCTTGCTGCTTTATCTTTTATTTTTTTTTCTTTTTTCCTTTGTGTGTGTATGGGCTTGCACACTGCTCACCCATTCACACACAAGCATGAAGGCCAGAGGTGTATGTCGGGGGTTTCCCTCTAGTACAGTCCACTTTATACTTTGAGACTGGGTTCTCTTACTAACCAGGAGCTCACCAAGATTTAGAGCCACCTGTTTCCTCTCATCTTCCAAATAAAGGGTGCTAGGAATTCAAACTCAGGCACATGCACACGCACGCATGCACACATACACACACACACACACACACACACACACACACACACACACACACACACACACACACACACACACACACACACACGCTTCTCTCATGCCCTTAACGTAGCTTATCCAAATTTAAGTCAATATTAAATACTTGCATTTCTGTGTGCATCTACACACAATTCTAAGTCACTGCCATGTTATGCTTTCTTTGGTTACAAGTAGGAGAGCTGTTTTCTAAAAACCACCCACCGGTTCCTGTTCCTTTGGCAGAGCTTTCTAAAGCCCTTCCCAGTGTGCTCAGTGGCAGCCACTTCTCAGCTCCATTCTCTGACCATCAGTCTCTTTTGAGGTTCCCTGCTGCTGCCGAGGGCCTGACTCCTGGCCTGGAGCTTGGTCAGCTGTGCCTTTCCCAGGGGCCTAGGAACCCCCTTCACTGATTCCCTGATCTCCTGTTTTGGCACTTTATATTGTGGGTGAGATAAAGGTTTCTCAAAATGCCTTTATATGCATCCCCCCTCAGCCTTCACTGAGAATTTGGCTCATTATAGAATTTGGAGTTGAAAGGAATATTCCATCATCAGAATTTTGACACCAATGCTCATTGTTTTCAACTTCTCCCCCATCTGCCCTTCATTCCTCCCTCCCTTCCTCCTTCCCTCCCTCTCTCGCTCATTGAATGTAGCTCAGGCTAGCCTCAAACTCTCTCTCTCTCATTGAATGTAGCTCAGGCTAGCCTCAAACTCTCTCTCATTGAATGTAGCTCAGGCTAGCCTCAAACTCTCTCTCATTGAATGTACCTCAGGCTAGCCTCAAACTCTCTCTCTCTCATTGAATGTAGCCCAGGCTAGCCTCAAACTTACTAGAGCTAAGGATGGCCTTACTTCTGCTCTCCCCTTCCCCCAAGTGCTGGGATTACAGGTGCCACCACATGGAGCCCAGGGCTTCGTGCTTGCTAAAGGAGCACTCACCCAAATGAGCTACTTCCCCAGCGCTCTCTCTCAATCTTACTCTTGATCCAGTGTGTGAAGCCTGTAAAAGCTTCACTCTGGAAGTTTCCAGTTCTTTTCTCTGTCCTTGGTGATCTGAGATCTCAGGCGATGTCCCTTTTGGTTTGCTCTGTGCTCATGAGGCCTTTGGGCTGCTTCTGTCTCCTCTTTGTCCTTCCTTCCCTGTGACAGTCAGAACCTCAGAGATCCTCTCGTTTCCTTCTCTCTTGCTTCATTTTCTAGGTTTCTCATTTTCCACCTTCTAATCTTCCTGCACGTTTCTTTTTTTAAGCTTTCTTCCTCACCGTTTTGTTTTTTTTTTTTTCTTTTCTCCCTAGCATTTACTTTGGTCTTTGTTATAGGGAGTTACTTCTATTTTCCCATGGATGCTTCTCTTGCTCCCCTGAAGAAATCATATTTTACTCTTTTTTCCCATATTATCTTTTAAAAATAGATACATGTTTTTAATTGTAAATGCAAATGCCTGTAGAGGCTGGAGGCCAGAGGCATCAGCTCTCCCTGGGGTTGGAGTTATAGGCAGTTGGGAATCACACTGTGTGGGTACTGGGAGTTGAACTGGGGTTCTCTGCGGGAGTTTGAGGCTCTCTTAACCAGGAAGCTATCTCTCCAGTTCCTTCCTCTGCTGTGTTTTCTCTAAATTCCGTTTGTTGTTGCTTGATTTGGCATATATCTAAAATCCTAAGTATTCTAAATATTCCTTGACTGATTTTTTTCATATTTGACAGTGAAAAACTAAAAGGCCAATTGGATCTTATATTAGTTGACTGGCTTTGTATATGTATGATTTCACATCTGAAGTCTTTCCATCTGGGCGGGTTGTTTTGGCGTCTGAGGGATCCTTTAGTCTCTTGCTTGGGGGATAGCAGGTTAGCTTCCAGCATCCCTGGCTGAGTCTGGGGGTGTGCGTCCAACAGCCGGTCTTTCCAAACACAGACTTTCATCTCATCAACTGTCCTTCCCCTTTCCTCCTCTGTGATCCCTGATGCACTGGTCTGACTTCCTCAGATGTAAACTACACCATAGCTGGGGCCCGGTAGTCACCTGGCTATTTGGAAATAAGCGCTTGGTGTTGGGAGTGAGGCGCTGGTGTGTGGGGAACTTGGGAGTGTCGGGGTGTTTGGATGCTGTTTCTGGAGCAATCTGTTCTTTTTCCACTCCATTCTCACCTCTGCTTCTAGAAAAGCTCTCATCTCTAACTCCTGGCCTTCCTAGATTCTGGGGTCCGTATGGCTTTGGCCCTGTCAGCGGACCCGAGGGATTAATTTCTACTCCATTGACATGCCACTTCCTAATAGTTGACATCTTTTTTTAATTTGCTTGTTTTCTGGGATATTTTCTTTGTCCCAGAGGAGCTACACAGTTACACACCTATTTAATCTCAGTGTAGTGAAGTTTTGAGAGGAAGCACAGATAAACACATGTAGCAGTTGTATTTAATACTAAGCCCATTTCCCCCAGGCTTTCAAATGAGGTAGCTATTGCTGTTTCTAGACAGCTGGGTGCTAACATTGAGTGAATGTTGACTAGTACTTGCCTGTCCCCGAGAATGACCATTGGAAATGAACTTTTGGAGTTCACTTTCAGACGTTATGATAGGTCTTTTCAGAGAGAGACTTGTGAATAATTGGCATCTACAAGAACTAAGTCATTAGTGTGTTACAAGGGAATGGTCTGGGTGGGGGATAGGTCCGTCATGCAGATGAAAGAGAGGCTTCTGGAATAAGAAAGGAACATCCTCTTTTGTCCTGTTCTGCACTCAATCTAGCCTGCCAGGTTGAGTGGTCATCCTTAGTAGGCTGTTGTCCGTGGGTCACCAGGAACCTGTAGTGGGTGGACAATGTCTCTACAGGTCGGGAGGTGTCTTTCTCCTTCTGGTTACCAGTTTTCAGAGTAGCCTTTCTTGAAGGGCAGGAGATGCTGCGGCAGCTACCCATCGGGCTGTCTCACCTGCAGGTGACAGAGGCACGGGGGTGTGACCATGAACGCCCCTCTGTGCTTTCAGGGTGGTCAAACAGTAACAGCTCCTTTAGGAAGCTAACTGCCCTTCCTACCTCCTGTCAGAAACGTGTGCTGTCAACAATGGAGGCTGTGATCGCACCTGTAAGGACACATCAACAGGTGTTCACTGCAGTTGTCCCATTGGATTCACTCTCCAGTTGGATGGGAAGACATGTAAAGGTAGCCTTTACTTGTTCTGGAGCAGGGGGGTTGTGGGGCTGGGGGCCTGGGTGGAGGGAGCCCTACACTGCTGATCTGCGGGATACAGGCAGCTCTGCCCTTCCACACCATTGAATGCTTCCAGATTTGCTTATGATTCATATTGATGAGAGCTTTTCTTTCCTGGGCTAGCGAACGGCTATAATTGAGTAAGCTTAATTAGAAGTGACTTAATTACACTAACTGTTGAGAAGGTCAGCCTCTGCAAGCATCAGATAATCCTTTTCAGACAAGTGGCCTTATTAGCAAAAGGCAGTTTATGGAACATTCATTGGCAGCAGATAATATCAACCTATCATAATAATAGCCTGTAGATCACTATGTACATAACGGCTGAGATTATTATCCAGAGCACTTAATGAATAACTGTACCCTTAACTTTTACTAATGAAGACAGACCCTAATGACTTGCTGGTCTTTCATGGGCAGGAGTACACAGGGTTATTAGTTAGTTCTTTAGCATGATAAAAAGACAGATAAATTGGCTGTGAGAAGAAACTGGTGAAAGATACGATTAAGTGTCAGGAATCATTTAAAAACATTGAGACGGTTTGGCTGTTGTGTAATTTGCCAAAACAAGAGCTCTTGTCCCTTAGAGCTTTAGTCATCGAGCTAGAATAGAAAGTGGACTGATAAGAGTTGTCGCATCTTTGGAGGGCATTGGAGGATGAGAATTAAATAAAACATGAGATCACTACTTCTTTCCAGAGTTTATTGCCTTAATGCTTTCAATGGCATGGAAAGTCAGAATTGTTCACTGAAAGACTTGTCTTTCGGCCAGACAGGAAAATGCTTCTAAGATGGAAACCATCAATGACCATTCTTAAGTGCTCTTGTGGGTCTGTTTTTCTTTCTGAGGAGAAGCGACATGCACAGCAGTCTGGGGATCAGGGGAAAGCCAGGCAGCTATTGCCCTCTGGTTCCCTAGCACTTGCCTGTTACAGATATCGATGAGTGCCAGACCCAGAATGGAGGTTGTAATCATTTCTGCAAAAACACCGTGGGCAGTTTTGACTGCAGCTGCAAAAAAGGGTTTAAGTTATTAACAGACGAGAAGTCTTGCCAAGGTATGTACTGAAACGGTAGCTGAGGTGTGCTGGGAGCCCCTGGGTGGGACAGAGATGGCGTGAGTGATCCTGGGTTTGGTGGGGACTGGCTCACCCTGCTCCGGGTGGAGTTGTGGATTCCAATCTCCAACTTGGATGCCACTCGCTTCATCTAAGGTTGTGGAAACTAAGCTATAGACATGAGAGAATCCCTTAGAAAGGCCATCAGCAAAGCACACTGCTAGAAATGGAGCAGGGCGTGATGTAAGCAGAGATATGGCTGGACCTTGAGATTAGAGATCATTTTCCTTTTCTAAAATTTATTTTTCTGCAATTGAATATTGGACAAAAGTTGGTGGCAGAAATCTATAGATTTGGATAATACTTTTTTCCTAGCAAAAATTTGAAGTCAGTTCATCCAGAAGCCAGTCTCTTCGAGCCCAACAGTGGATGACTACTCTTTGGCACTTTGAGGTGGTAGAAAGGAGTGAATGGAAGAAATACTGCTTGGCCCATAGGAAGATTATAGACCTGACACCCCCCATCCCTTTTCTTTTACTTAAAAACTTATTTTTAAATATGAGTATGTCTGTGTGTGGTCAGGTACAGGTAAGGTGCCCACAGAGGCCAGAGGCATCAGATTCCCAGGAGCTGGAGTTACAGGTAGTTATAAGCCACCAGGTGTGAGTGCTGGGAGCTAAACTCTCATCTTCTTCAAAAATATGCTCTTAACACTGATCCAGCTCCTTAGCCCCCAGAGACTTCCTTTCAACTGTATCCTTCCACATGAGGTGAGTAGCAGTTGTCAATGTTAACAACTGATTTAGGACAAGCATCATTTCTATTTTGAGATAAACGGTTTTCATGCCTTATCAATATATAAGAAGAAAGTCTCAGAAAAGATATCCTGTCATATTGTTTCATTTCTAGGAATAAAGACTGGCTTACTTATTTCATTAGACATTTCAGCATTGGGAGCTCATTGAGGGGAGGAGGTATAACTCAGTTGGTAGATGCTTGCCTGGCATGCACAGGACCTGGTTGGACCTTCAACAATGCATAAATCGTCCATGGCACCTCACACCTGTAATCACCTGCTATCCTAGGGACAGAGAAGCAGGAGCAGAGCTTCAAAGTTGTCCTTGGCTGCTCATCAAGTTTGAGACCAGCCTGACTAGAGACCCAGGCAAAACAGAGAGACAAAAACCACAAAAACCTCAAAGCAAAGAACAAAACAATGCTCCACACTGTATAAAAATCAGAATATAAGATGTAACTCTGGGCTCTGGGGGATGGCAGAGAGCAAGTGCTTGCCATGTAAGCAGGAGGATTTGTGTTTGGGTCTCCATCACCCACCTACAGCACTGAGTGTGCTGGTGTGCCTCTAATTCCAGCCTGGGAGGCAGAGGCAGGAAAATCCCTAGAGTTCAATGGCTCGCTAGTTTGGCAGAATTGGTAAGTTTCAGGTCCAGTGAGAAAACCCTGTCTCAAAAGATAAGGTAGGAAGCAGTTGAGGAAGCCCCTGATGCTCACCTTTGGCCTTTATACACATGCACACATGCATGAACATAAACACAAGACAAAAGATGTAACAATTTTTAAAAGGCACTTTACAGAGTAAATTAGGCTTTTCTTCCCTTTGTTCTTAACAACAACAACAACAAAAAAAATCCAGGCAGTTTAAACACCCTCCCCTTTAAATTCAGTGAGTTAATTCTAGATAATTATTTTGTGGTTTTCTTCAGTTTGACTTGGAAAGCAAATTTGCTGTACCATACAATGTTTCATAATGTATAGGGCAAGAAATATGTTTAAGCTGTGTAAACACATTAAAAAGGAATTAGGAAAGTGATCTCATTATTTTTGGCAAAGCAGACATTCACAGTGAGCAACCAGAGCTGGCTACTGAGCAAGGGCACTTTGTCAGCAGCTGGCTGAAGTTAGTAACAGATCCCAAGAGCGGCATCAAGTACAAGGGGGAGAAACTGACTTTTCCTCATTTTCCATCCATTGCTCTTGGTAGAACAAATATTTGAACAGAGTGAATTTGCTGAAGAAACTGTCAGGATCTCTGGGAAAACCCAGGGAAGAAGGCTTTGCAGGATTCGCTCTCCTGTATCTTGTGTTTTAATCTCCAACTGCTATTTACTGTTGTTATTTTGAGTTGAGTCCGGTCCTGATTGGCCTGGAAACTGCTTAAACTAGGCTGACCTTGAACTCATGGTGATTTTTACTGTCTCGGCCTCCCAAGTACAAGCATACACTACCGCACCTGGCTAACATGTTTGTCTTTTATTACTATAGCTTTTCATAGTATGTAGAGAATGTGGTCTAGTCCAATGGTGGTTGTCATCCGTTAAGTGTGACCCAGGTTTATCTATTCGGAGGCACCAATTAAAACCACCCCAAGAGTTCTGGGAGTGAGGGAGAACAAACACACTCAGGTCCACATATGCAGTTTCCAAAGGCTGCATGGCCCTGCTGCTGCTAGGGGTATATCCCCACTGAACTCTGGACATAAAGAGCATTGATAAATAGCATGTTAACCCTCTACCTTAGACGGGTAACAAAACCAAGAGATTTTCCAAGCAGATCCAAAATCTATGCCTTAACCAACCTGATTTCAGCATCCTTCATAGAAAACCACTGAGTGCTAGTGCAGAGGGCATTAAGACACAGGATCAACTAGCCTGTTGTGGCCTTTGTAATTCTACAAAGATGAGAAAAAGGTAGAAACCAGAATTGTCTTCAACCAAAGCATTTTCTCATTTTGTTTGCTTCTTATACCATCTGGATCACCTGCCTAGGGATGACACTACCCACAATGGGCTGGATCCTCCTACATTAGTTATTAATCAAGATGCCCCATAGACTTGTCTACCAGCCAGTCTTACAGAGACATCTTCTCAATTGAGAGTCCTTCTTCTCAAGTGACCCCAGCCTGTGTCGTTGATAAAAATTTAAAAAAAAACACAATTTATATAACTTAAATTTCTCAGCCATGCAAATAAGTGTGTGTGAGAGAAGGCACATGAATTTCAAAACAAGTATAGTTTGCAGTGGAATTTACAACTAAGGGGCTGGAGAGATGGCCTGTTTTGGTTCCCAGCACCCATAACTCCTGTTCCAAGGGACTGACACCTTCATACAGATATACATGTAGGAAAAATACCAATGCACATAAAAATAAGTACATCTCTCTTTAAAAAAAGGAATTTGCAACCAAGAAACCTTGGAATGACTATAGGTACGATGGGCCCGGCCCCTCAACACATTCTTTGATACAAATGAGCAAAGTTTTCCTTACCTGTGCTGTTTTGTAGTTGGCCAGCAACTTGTGATAGCCACAAATACCTCTCCACTCACACAGCGGAGTGGGCATCAACTCCCCGCTCTCTTTGATATTTGCAGATGTGGATGAATGCTCCTTGGAAAGGACTTGTGACCACAGCTGCATCAACCACCCTGGCACATTTGTCTGTGCCTGTAACAGTGGGTACACGCTCTATGGCTTCACCCACTGTGGAGGTGAGTGGACTGCCCTCAGTGGGGGGAGCCTGGGAGCAGGGCCACCAGTGAGGCTTATCTTCCTATACTGGGATGAAGAAAACATTCTTGGGCAGTGGCAACAAGAAAAGAATCTTTTCAGAGGAATATGCTAATATTTACCCTGTTAGCACATCAGAGGAACCGCGCTCCATCAGCTCTGGCTTCATCAGTGAACTGACTTGTGCTCACATTTGGAGAATGGGAGTCTTGCAGGAGCTGGGACAATATCTCATTCTTCCCAGCAGAAGATAATGTTGCTGTCTTGAGAGAGGCTTGGCAGGATACCCCGCAAACCCATTATTCTGCTCTGCCTAAGCATGGGCTACAAAGCCTTGGTTCAAGTCCCAGTGTTAGGACTTGGATCTGGCAGGTGACATTGGTTATATCACTTCATTCTGTACCCATTTAACAGTGTATGCTCATGTCTCATACCCTTGTGGTCAAGTAGACTGTGGTATATATAAATCAGATTTGTGTCAGCTGCCTCTCACTACTTTCCAGCAGTCAGCAGTCATTGAGAAAAGATCTAGACTCCAGAACACCTTGTCTAAGGTCACCATGGTGATTCTAAGTACCTGTGGGATTGAGGACCATGGGCTGGAACACTTTTTGCCAATCTTCATGCCCTGTGTTTGGGAAGAACAGATAATGGTGAACTGTAAATAATAGTATCTCCCTTCTCTCTCCACACATTCTTGGCACAACTAAAAGCATACCCCCACCTTACCTCCATCTACATGAGACCCCAGTGAGATACACCTTGAACATAGATGTCAACCTGGTTGGGAGCTACCTTCCAGCTTGGGTTCAGTCCCAGTTTATTGGGGACAGGTAGGTGCATACAGCTTTTCTTCTCTCTCAACTGTGCAAATAGTCAAATAGGGAGTCTTGATTCTGTCTTCCTTGGTATGTAGCCCAGGGGATGATGCAGTTTCAAGTTCAAAGCCCATGCAGGGTCTGGGTCTGTATATCTGAAAGTGGTCTGTTCCCTTCTGAGTGTTTCTGTCCATGACTGAAACCTCCCAACCCAGGCTCATACCGGTGGGAAGTGCAGCCAGCAGGTGTCAGGCACATGTCCCTGAAAATGACTGTCCAGCCGTCTAACTCATCTACTGCTTCTTCCTCTAGGGGGTAGTCAGCCCTTGATGTACTGTTGTGACAGGGGACCCCCTTTTGTTCCACAGACACCAATGACTGTAGCATCAACAATGGAGGCTGCCAGCAAATTTGTGTCAACACAGTGGGTGCCTATGAGTGCCAGTGTCACCCAGGGTACAAGCTCCACTGGAATAAAAAAGACTGTGTGGGTAAGAGGCTCCATCCGTCCACAGTTCACATGTGGCTACAGGCTCACCCTGAGTTTAGAGGTCTGAGACTCTGTCTGCTCCCGCATCCCACTGGGCCCAAGGTACACCTTTCCCATGGAGTCCTCCTCCCTGAAGTGACAGCAGCTGGTCTTTAACAAGTCCAACAGGAGATACTTGGCAGGCTCCGTGACATTTAGTTCTGCGCTTCTGCATAGGCTGGAGTTTCCTTCTGTTTCATGATTGCTTCTCTGCATGAACAGCAGACAAGTGCCTCCTTGACTTCAGCGGGAAGTGAGGCTTGAGTCAGCTGGGCAAGGCTGGGAAGGGAGGTCAGCTCTGCCTTCTTTCTTGAGGCCTTTGGTGCTCTTGACTCTCATCACACTTTGGTACGTGCTTCTTTTACCTTAAGTATCTGTGTTTTTTCCTGTCTAGAAGTGAAGGGCTTCCTGCCCACTAGCACGACACCCCATGTGTCCCTGCACTGTGCTAAGAGTGGTGGAGGAGACAGGTGCTTCCTAAGATGTCATTCTGGCATTCACCTCTCTTCAGGTGAGTGGCATAAAGCCCTGGGAAGTTTCTCATGGCAGTACCTGTAGGTGTCAGATGTGCTCCAAGGGCTTTCTGGTTCTGGATCGGATGCTTCTTGACCACCAGAAGCTCTTGCTTTGAAAGCCCATGTCCTGGGTATTTTTCTAACAGCCTGTGTGGAGTGGGGTGGGGGTGATATTAGCTGCTGCCGGGATAGGCTGTCATCTTGCTTATGCGTTTTGACAATTCCACATTCTATCTGTCAGGACTGCAAGAAGCGTACTCTGTCAGCTGCGGCTCTTCCTCTTCTGTCAGAAGCAGACAGCAAAAATCAAATGGCTCTGATTTTGGGGGTAATTACCAAACTCTGTTCTTTTGCAGGGGCTCATTGCATTCAATGGGCTTCATTCGTGGGCTACTGCTCATGGGGGCGGCTTTGTTTGCTTTTTTCTTGTCTGGATGCTGTGAGCATGTTACAAGGTGTTTTTGCCCATAGCTGTGGTGTCTGATCTGAATTACCTGTGGAAATCATACTTACTGAGTGTCCCCTGCATACTTGGAGGCCCTTCTCCACCTGGGTGCGTCACCATAATGACAGCAGGTCCACAGAGCTCTGGAAGGAACAGTTTCATGGATTCTAAATCTCTCTGTCCCAGAGCACTTGAAAGGCCCAGTCGGGACCATGCCTGAGACATATGACATTGGTGGAGGTGGTATGGACAGAACAGGAGACATGGGATCCTGTCTCAAGAAAGAGACTTGAGTCTATTCCAGTTTGTCACAGTACTAAGAATAAAAGTCCAATATTTTCTGGAGGCCTCATCTTCCCAGATAAGAACACATTAGCCACTTTGTTACAAAACTATCCAAATTGAGAATCACATTGTATCTTGATGACTATATTATAAAGATATCCAAAGTTTGAAATCACAAGCAAGATGGTAGTTTAGACATTAAAATACTTCAGTAACTATAATGCTATATTCCATAGACGAGGTTATTTAATCCATTTGAAACTCTATGCAGTAAATATTAGAGGAAGGTCTCACTTTGGAACCCAGGCTAGCCCGGAACATATTATGTAGTCCAGAATGACCTTGAACTTCTGACCGTCCTGCCTCAGCTGTCTAAGGATTGTAGGAGTGAGTTTACCACACTTGGTTGCATCAGTTTTATTAGCCTTATTAACCAAAGAAACCAAGGTACAGAGAGGCGGAAGAACATTCTCAAAGTGACTCAGATAAGAAATAGAGGAGGCGGGATTTGAACTCAAAGCAGTCTTAAGTGCTGTTCTTGGCTGCCGGTTCTGATGGACATTAGAATCAAGTCAGAGAAGACATGGTCGGGTTCACCAAATCCCCAGTGGTAATTTCTTGGTCATCTGGGATGCTCTAAGAATTGTCAAGCAGATGGCTACCAGTCCTAACCAGGCAACCAGATAAACATTTACTTTTTCCATTATCTCATTTAATCCTAAGTAATAAATAATAATAATAAGTAATAAATAACTGTTTGCATTAACATATGAGGAACCTGAGATAGGGAAGATGAAGGAATGTGCTGCAGTTTTTACAAATCAGAGGGATTCAGTCAGAGGCACAGGCTCCAGCCCAGCTGCAGTTAAGATCAATTTTGGGAGAGCAGATTTCTGCACCCACTCCATCCCAGGCCCCAGAAGTGGCAGCCACATTTGGACTGGCGGCTGCCTCAGCCCTGTCCTCTCTGGGAAGCCACACATAGAAGAGACTTCCTCAACAGTCGTACCCAGATTGAGCAGGAGGACGCTTGCCTGCCTTCTCAGGAAGACACACAAATGACCTCTTCTCTCATCTGTCTGTGGAGACTGTCTGGGGTCCTTTCTCTGTTACACTTGGACATTGGATCCACCTCTCCCTTGAGATACAATTAACTCTGAGGAGGCTTCAGGTGAGCCTGTGCATGTTAATAAACACTTCATGATCCAAACCTTTACTGGGTCATCTCAAGGGTTAGAGGGGTTCATTGACTGCCCCATGTGCTGAGATCCAGCCATTGGGAACTTGCCACCACCCACTGGGTGTTCTTTTCCTTTGACTATAAAGGTAATTTCTTTTACTTATTTCTCTCTGAAGATGTCATCACCATCAGGACAAGTGTAACCTTTAAGCTAAATGAAGGAAAGTGTAGTTTGCAAAAGGTCAAGCTGTCTCCCGAGGGCCTGCGACCAGCACTACCAGGTATGGAATCAGACAGCTGGTCCTGAGAGTTTGTCTGCATGCTGGGTAAGGGACCTGTGACCAGCTGAGCTGGAAAGGGCTGTCCAGATGATGTAAACACATGTTAGAAGGCTCTGAGCCATTCAGAATCTGCAGGAACATTCTTCTCAAGGAAGAATAGAGTCTGCTCTAACCCCTGTGCAGTGCTGGGGTTATACCTCAGGAGGTCCTTTGTGAGGTCATTGGTGAAGCTCTGGGGAAGCCTTGGAGTGCATATGAGTTAATGGGGCTTGAGATGAGTCAGCCACTTATGACTGCATTGGGTTAAAGTTTCTAATCTTAGAATTTGGTTGAAGCATAAGCCATGATAAAAAAGGGTTGACTCGGAGAGGATAACATTGGTGAACGAAGAATAGCCAGTGTTCTTGCCACTCTGGTGCTTGGAAATTGTGGTCGTAGGACAAGGGTCATCCAAGGATGGCTGTGCTTACTGAAATAAGCGAGTGACTGATGCTTTCTCCCCCGGCTTCCCTTTCCACCAGAACCTCAGAGAATACTTCTGGGGTTTAAAATAAATCAAGATCAGAAAGGTTTTATTCCTCCCAGTCTGCCCTGGAAGGAATGAACCTAAAGCTTATGTGGCTGCTTTGGCTGCCTACTGGTGAGCAGTGGAGATGCATTTCGGTGCCTCCCTTGATGGATCATGTACACCTATTAATTATATGTATTCAAAGAACGCGAATGACATAGGAAGGAGTCCTGTTATATGGCTGAGATAGTAGTCAGGTATGGTGGCACACACATTTAGCCCTAGCAATCAGGGTGAGGAGGCAGAGGCAGGCAAATCTCTGAGTTTGAGGCTAGCCTAGTCTGTTGTATTAAGTTTCTGGCCTGTCTGGTCTATAGTCTAGACCTGCAGACCCACAGTCCCACAGACCTGCAGAGAGACACACAGATACTTACATTAATTTTAGGCTGATCGGCCTAAGGCCTAGCCATAAAACTTGCTAACTCTTTACCCTTAAACTAATCCATGACTCTTATCCTGTTAAGCCATGCAGCTCGGTACCTTTTCACAGAGCAGCATAGTTGTCCCCTACATCTTCTTTCTAGCTTGTTTGGTGTCTCTGTGGCATCTCTGCTCTGTTCTTCCTGTTCCCGGAGTTTTCTTAGTCTGGTAGCCCTGCCCACACTTCCTGTCTGCCTTTGGCCAATCAGTATTTTTATTAAACCAGTAGGAAGGACAATTATATACAATGTAATAACATAATCCCCCTACACTGATCTATGGAGCAAATTTCAGGACAGCCAAGTCTACACAGAGACCCTGTCTCCCAAAACAAAAACAAATAAACAAAAAAGAGAGAGGGGACAGTAGAATTCTATATGTCTAACTAATTGAAATTGTATATAAATAAAGTCAAAGAAAAAAGCTCCAGAAGGTTGACTATATCCTTGGCAGCCATTATGTCTGAGTAGGAGAATGGTGAGTGATTTTGATTTTGTTCTTTTGTATTTTCCATATCTCTTTTCATATTTACACCTTTCTAACTTTCATTAAATTTGTTCTTTTAAAATTTCATACATGGATATGGTGCATCCCGATGACTGACACCCTCCCACTCCCTTTGCCTCCCTTCCATCCTTATCCCTTCTCCCCTTCCCTATGAGTCAATTTCCCATATTCGTGACCTTTTGTTTTGCTTTGTGACCAACTGAGTTTAACCAGGGCCATTTGTATGCCCAGAGATTTGGAGCTAACCATTGGAAGCTGTTGGGCACATCAGTAGGTACACATCTGAAGAGAATGCTTTTCCTCCCTCAGAATCTGTCAGTACATAGTTCAGTAGGGAGGGATAGGGTCCGTGAGTCCCTCTGAGATCCATGATTGGCTGTTGTTGGCAGGCCCATTGCAGGTAGCTACATTGGCTGTGTCATGGCCAGAAGAAAGTGTTTCACAGTCTGTCTCCCTGTCTCCTGCTCTTACATTCAATCATTCTATCCCCTCTTCCAAGATGTTCCCTGGGCCTTAACAGGGGTGATATGAATGTCCTGTTAATGGCTGGGTCAATTTTTTTGTACTTTTAAATTAGGAAAATATTATTTATTTTTTTAAATTTTATTTTATGTGTCTGAGTGTTTTGACTTCATGCGTATCTTCTGCCATATATGTGTCTGGTGCCCAAGGAGGCCAGAAGAGGGTGTCTAATCTCTTGGAATTGGAATTACAAACAGTTCTGAACCATCCAGTGTGGGTTTGGAATCAAACCTAGGTCCTCTAAAAGAATAGCTAGTCCTGTTAAACACTGAGCCATCTCTCCAACCCCAGCATTATTAATTTTAAACATTTATTTTTAATTTTTAATTATGTGTACATGTGTGAGTATATGCAATGAGTGTGGTGCCTGCAGAGCCCAGAGGAGTCAGCTCTCTCTGGAGTTACAGAGGTGATGAGCCACCCATGTGGGTGCCGAGAATCAAACTCTGGGCCTTAGCAGGAACAGTATGAACTCTTAACCACTAAGCCATCTCTCCAGCACAGGAAGGTATTATTTAAAACGTAGCTTTGGTTATAGATTTAATAGATTGGACCAGTGTTGAAGTAAGATGTTAATAGGAGGAGCTGAGAGGGAGGGTGTGAAAAAAAAGTCCAAACTTCTCATCAGTTCTTCTGTAGATCTAAATTTCAAAATACAAAGTTTAAGCTAAACATGCAGACTCACACTTGTAAGCCCAGCACTTGGGAGCCTGGTGGGGAGCTGTTGTGAGTTCAAAGTTAGCTCTGAGTACGTAGTGAATTCTAGGTCAGCATGGAGCACAGAGTAAAATTTCTATGAGAACAAAATAGATAAGAATAGTGTAGGGCCAGTGTAAGGCTCAGTAGGTAAAGGAGCCTGCTACCAAGCTTCAAAGCCTGAGTTCGATTCCCAGGACTCCCATATATGCTAGAAGGAGAGAACTGACTCCGGCAAGTTGTCCTGTCTTCCACATGCACCTCCCACCCCTGGCACATGTGAGCTGTGCATACCACACATAAATTTACCCACGACATAAATAATGTAAAACTAGTTTTAATATAGATATGCAGAGCTGGGTAGTGGTGGTGCACGACTTTAATCCCAGCACTCGGGAGATAGAGGCAGGCACATCTCTTGAGTTGGAGGCCAGCCTGGTCTATAAATCGGGTTCCGGGACAGGCAGGGCTACACAGAGAGAAACTCTATCTTGGAAACACACACACACACACACACACACACACACACACACACACACACATTGAAAGGAAGACAAATTCAAATTTAACATCCATTTATGTTTTGAGGTTAGCTCTTTAAACAGGTAAAGTAGGGCTGAAGAGACCGCTTAGATTCAGAGCACTCACTGGCTGCTCTTGTAGAGGACCCATGTTTAGTTCCCAGCGTCCATGTTGGGCAACTTACAACTCCCTGTATCTCTGAGGAATCTGATGCCCTCTTCTGGCATCCTTGGGTACCTGCACACATGTACACATAAAAATAAAAATACTTTTTAAAACTATAAAATATATATTTGAGAAAAATATAGGTAGAATATAAATTTGTTTCTTCCTCTGGCCCTGATGGTCTATTGCAGATAACCCTTAGTTGAAAAAAATCAGGTTCAGACGAGACACAAATAGATTTTGTGGATATGTGGCCCTGCTTTGGTTCAGTTCTGGTTTGTCTACTGAGTCAACAGCTTCATTAGAAGCCCTGGGCAGAAGGGACACCACAAAAAATCAAAAACAGGGACATGCGAAGCCTTTTTTTTTTTGTTTATTTGTTTGTGTGTTTGTTTGTTTGAGAAAAGGGTTTTCTGTGTAGCCCTGGCTGTCCTAGAACTCACTCTGTAGAGTCTAGAGATCTGCCTGCCTCTGCCTCCTAAGTGCCGGTATTAATGGTGTGGGCCACCTCCACCTGACTGCAAAGCATGTCTTAGAGCAAGTTTTCCACTGTCGCCCTACATGGTTTCACGATACTGTTTGGTTCTGTTGACTTTCTGTGCCATTTGCTGTCTGGGTTTAAAATGAAACGTCACTGCTGATGTTTGTTCTGTCTCTCCCTTTGGGATGGAGCTGCATCCGCATCAGTTAGACAGGAAGTAGGGGTTGGTTTCATTTCATCCCCTGTTTGAAGCTTCAGAATCAGGCCATCCCAGTCCAGCTTTGAGGAAAAAAAACACGAGAATGCCCACCACTTTAGCCAACCATCATCAAAAATACAAAACAACCCCAGGTTCCTGGTTCTTGTTCTCCGAATATGTGGCTGGGCGAGGGGGAGACACCCAGCCTATACCCGTGAAAAGAATGTCTAAGAACTAGACTGTAAAGTTACATAGTAATGAAAATGTCCGGGGGCTCCAGGCTAGGGGCTGGCAATGGCTCAGCATGTGGAGTGAATCACAGGGACCCGAGAGGGTTGTAATGAAATGTTTACTGAGCCCTGGCGAATGTTCAGCTCAGTGGTCTGCCAGGACTTGGCTTCCGATCGTTCGTTTTGTTTCTTCTTACAGAGAGGCACAGCTCAGTAAAAGAGAGCTTCCAGTACGCAAACCTTACATGCAGCTCTGTCAAGCAAGTCCCCGGAGCGCTTGGCCGACCGAACGCCCCTAAGGAAATATTTATCACGGCTGAATTTGAACAGGAAACTTACAAAAAGGAGGTGACAGGTTGGTCTGAAAGCCATCTGCAGTGCCAGCCTTCTCAGGGTTCATTCCATCATTCCTGGGGGGCAGAAACTAGTGTAAGCATCCAAGTATCTCCTGTTAGATTTCACCCTCACAAATTACACTAAATTGGTTTAGAACCTGATGGAGCCCCCCCCCCCACTTCATAAAACCCAAAGCTATCATTTAGGTTCCCCAAACTTGTGTTTCAATTGAATGCTGCCCAGCCTGCTAGGTTCCCAGCCCCAGGGGACTTGGGGGTGTTGGTGGGTCTAGCCTGGACATCCTCACTGCAGCCTGAGGACCTGTTCAAATGCTGCTGTCCATTTCCACAGCTTCCTGCAATCTGGGCTGTATGGTAAAGCGGACAGAGAAGCGCCTACGGAAAGCCGCCCGTGTGCTCAAGAAGGCTGCCCACAGGGAACAGTTTTACTTGCAACTCACCGGCATGAACCTCAGTATGGCTAAAAAGTCCCCCAGAGCATCCAGACAGCAGGAGACCTGTGGAGTGGGTCAGAGCCAAGAGGAAAACCAGTGTGGTGAGTAGCCCAAGTTGCAATGATTGACAGATGTCCTGGAGTGTTAGACACGTGAACAGGGGATTCAGTGACAGACCTGGGCCATCATCCTTCCTTCTCTGGGCTCACCCCAGAGAACATCAAGAATGTTCGTTCTCATCCACTACTTGCTGTGTATTTACCAGCCCTGGAGCTTAACAGCCTTTTCCTCATATCGGGCTTGTTTACTGGGCTGTGCTAGACAGTGTTTGTGGAACTGAAGAACAGAAAAGCAAATGGAGGCTTGGCAATGCTGCCTGGCTGGAGAGTCTTTACAACGCTATCATCACAGTTACTCTCTTTGGCCCCTGGTGGTAATAAATGAATTCCTTTTTGTCCATAGTTTTGTGCACAGGCAAAGCTAGAGGCCATGTAGGTGCCTTGGGGACACCTGGGCTTCGGGGCAAGGCTCCAACAGTGTCGGTTCTCTGGCATGTTGTTGGTCTGTGTCTGTGCTTTTGAGCAAATATCGGTTTTAAATCCAGCAAGAGACTCCAGGGTGGTTAGGTGTGAGATTTGTCCTGTGCACTTATAAGAGAGACTGTCTGAGAAGCCTCACAGAGGGAAGTTGGGGGTCTCCCTTTCTAGTGTGATTGATTTGCTTCTTATCTGTTAGGAACGCAACCTTGCCCCAGCTCCTTGATCTAGTGATAATCTTACTGGGCAGGGATCAGCATCTCCTACAGGCAATAAAATGAATACTAGGGTCTATGTTCTCTTGCTGAAAATCTCATTGGTGATAGATACCACAGGCCAGGGAAGCAAAAGTCACGAATTTGATCCTTGGCACTCGCGTTAAAAACCAGGCTTGGTGGTGCATATTTATAATCTCAGTGCTAGAGAGGCAGAGACAGAAAATGAGTGGAGCTTGCTGGCTGGCCAGCCTTGCCTAACTGGAAAGCCCCAGGTCTTAGTGAGAAACCCTGTCTCAAAAGAAAAGTCTGGATGTTATCTGAGGAACCACACTCTAGGCTGTCTTCTGACCTCCACATGTATGCACATGTATATACCCCACACATACCCTGTGCATGCCCCCAAATGATAATGATAATAGGGTTTTTTTTTTTTTTTTTTTTTTTTTTTTTTTTTTTTTTTTTTTAAGATTGAATTTTTAGTCTAATTGCAAAGCTTGTTTTCAAGTTCAGTATCCAGATTTCCCCAAGAACAGGCAGGGGTCTGTTCTGAGGGGTCAGGAGACTCTTAGGCCTGAACACTGGGGCTTAGAGAAAGGGGTAAGATGTTGATGTTTCTGCATGGGCATAGCCGAAGCTAGCTTCGTTCTGGAGAATTCTCAGTGAGAGCCACAGCTCCAATCTGCTGCTTCACCAAAGCTTAGAGAACACTGATTGTAACTGCTCACACGGGGCCAGTTCCCAGATCATCTTGACTCATATTCCAGCTGATTTTCTTAAAAATCAAAGAGGGCAATAAACCCAGCTGGCTGGTTTCTCACTTGGACTCTTCAGAGTTCCAGTCTCCATACCAAATTAGTGACAAGCGCTGGCTGCTGTGGCCCTGCTTTCTAGGGTGAGTGGAATGAACTCTTGGGCAAGCAACCAGGCAGGTCCTCTTGCTGGTCTCTGGGAGCTGAATTGCAGCCCCCCCCCTTTCCAGGCCTGTGGGAATAAGGAGACTTTGTGGATAGTCAAGAATTCAGGAAGACTAGCGTCAAGGCCTGTGGCCCCTCAGGGATCATGTTAGCAGTACTAGGCGTGTTTCAGGGGAGCAGAGGCCCAAGAAGAGGAGCATGCCTTACTAACTCAGGCCTCTGGGCCACAAGCCTATGGGGGATACCAATAGAGTTAGGTTGTTATGGTACGTGAATGTGTCCTGACATGTCTATCAGATAAGTTTGGTTGGGTCTCTTTTCCTTTTTCCCCTCCTCTTTCCTCCTGTCCACCTCCTTTTTTTCTTTTTATGTTCTGTTTTTCAAGACAGGATTTCTCTGTGTAGCCCTGGCTGTCCTGGAACTCCCTCTGTAGACCAGGCTGCCTTGAACTCACAGAGACCTGCCTGCCTCTGCCTCCCTAGTGGTGGGACTAAAGGTGTGTGCACCACCATCACCCAGAGTGGGTTTCTTTCTTAAAGAAGCAGTATGTTTTCCCAAAAGCTTCCTCTAACACTAAAAATGAATCCTGTATCCAACATGGGACCGAGTCAGGTAACAGTGTTGAAGACTTTCCTGTGGGAAGAACACAGCAGAGGAGGTTGGGGAGAGAAGATACAGATTCAAAGAAGAGTCGGGAATACTAATTAGGTACTTGGGAGGCTGTAAGATGGCTCAGCAGGTAAAGGCATTTGTAGCCAAGACCAATGACCTGAGTTTGAGCTCTGAGATCCACATAGTAGAAAGAGATAACTCCTAGAAGTTGCCCAGGCTTATTGGTATTTTTGAACTTTAGTTGGCACATACAATAGAGATAAGCCTTAGAATGTCCTTGGTTCTTTTTAGGAAATATTTTCAGCTTCTGCTTATTATTGTTCTTGTTACTATAACAAAACACAGTAGGCTGGGTATCTTTACAGAGAAAAAGGGTTATTTTGACTTATGATTGTTGTATGAGGTTTCTGGCCTGGAATTTCCAGTCTTGCCTTGTGGCCTGAACTTTTGAGCCTAGCCTCATGGCCTGGACCTACAGACCCACAGTCCCATAGTCCCACTGAAACACACAGACACTTATATTCTTTGTACACTGATTGACCTGGGGCCCAGGCATATAACTTGCTAGCTCTTGCTCTTAATCTAACCCATGATTCTTATTCTGTTCAGTCATGTAGCTCGGTACCTTTTCTCAGAGCAGCATAGTTGTCTTCTTCATCTTCTGGCTTCTCTGTGGTATTTCTGCTCTGTTCTTCCTGTTTCCAGAGTTTCCCAGTCTGGTAGCCCCGCCCACACTTCCTGTTTGCCTTCAGCCAATCAGCATTTTTATTAAACTAGTAGGAGGGACAATTATTTACAATGTAACATAATCCCCCTACATATGATTCTGCATATCAGATGTAAAAGGGCTACGTCTAATGACCTTCTTCCGATCATAGTCTCAGGGGGGTGATCAGGGCTTCAGATGGCAGGAGATGAGGGTACACATGTGGCTCTCTACTTTTCTCCCTCTTTCTTCTTTTTTTTTCTGTCTTGTTTTATTTATGTCTTGCTGTGTGATCCTGCTCCGAGAACTTAGGGATGTAACTCATCCTCCTGCCTCAGCCTCCTGAGTAGCTGACATTATTTTCCCCGTTCTTATTAAGCTACCAGTATTCAGTCACATGGACCCCCATTCTCATGAATTTATATGATTCTAATCATTTCCCCCCCAAAGCCCACCTCTAAAGATCTTAGCTTATTTTTTATGTTAATACTTAATTAATATTAAATTCAACACATGTATCTTTAAAACCATATCCAAAACAGAAGAAGGTATTTTGAAATGAGAATAAAAACCATTATGTTTATATATTTCAAATGGTACAGAAATGTATAACAGTAAGCATCTTCCCCACACCTCTCCAATCCTACTTCCCAACCTGCTAAAGTGTTGCTGTTTTTATATGCTTTTATGCACACATAAAAGTAAAATGTTGTTTTATTCATCAATAAATATTTATTAAGCTCCCACTGTGTACTAGGTACCACTGTCAATGCTGAGAATCCACTGAAGGAGATAGAGTAGCAAAAGCCTCAGCTCTCCTGAAGTTTATAATTTTAGGAAAGAGAAGCAGGCGGCTACCCCACTAGCAAGGACACAGATTATGTGTCAAATGATGACAAGGATATGGAGAACAGGTCACCTGAGAAGTGAAACAGAAAGACCCCCAGGCGGGTGAGGCACAGGGGGAGATTGTGCTCCCCATGACGTAGATGTGGTCAGGAAGGCAAAGCATGATGGTACAGGCATCAAAGGAAAGAGAAAGAAAACTTGGGGATTCTCAGAAGAAAAGCCTTTCAGGCAAAAGATTAAGAAGATATTAGAGGGAAGCACAGGATGGTGAGGGCTGGGGGTGGGGTGGGGGAGTGACCTCAGGGTAGTAACAGAGGCCCAGTTCCCTCCAGGACAGAAGTCAGCAGGTTTTCCTATCCAGGGTTCCTGGGCTCAACCCAGGGCCTCACACACTCTCCATTCCCAGCCTGTATCCATGTTGGCAGTATCTGTCAGCCCTGGTCCATGAGTAGATGTTGATGTAATTCCTAATTTTCATTTTACAAACAGCTACTGTAGATAGCCTTCTTTGTGCAAACACCAATATTCTCGAAGGCTAGATTTCTGTAAGTGTAACTGCAAAATCAAGAACACGTATAAGTAAACACTGGTAAATACTGCCAACTCACTCTCCCAAATCCCCCTCAATGCACGCTGCCTCCAGCACTGCATGAGAGCGTTTGATGCCTCATTTATGTGAACTATTTCTCATTGGTTCTTTTAATCTTTGCAAACCCAATAACTGATAATAATAATAATAATAATTAATAATAATAATAATTAATAATAATAATAATAAAACACCAACTTTTTGATCAGTAAGAATACAGAAATATACTGTCTTAAATTAATTGTATTTTTTCTTCTAAGAACATTTATAGGTTTTGTCTGGTTACGTTAAATTTTCTTCCCAGTAGTACCATTTTATTTTTTTAATTAGTCAGGCACAGTGGCACACAGCTTTAATCCTAGCACTCAGGAGGCAGAGACAAGCTGTGAGTTGAGGCCACCTGGTCTACATAGCTAGTTCTAGAACAGCCTGGGCTATAAGAATCTATCTTGAAACAAAACAATAAATAAAAAAATGAAATAAAACTTAGGGATGACAAGATGGTTCCATGGATGTCTTAGTGAGGGTTTCCATTGCTGTGAAGAGACACCGTGACCACCACAACACTTATAAGGAAGAACATCTAGTTGGGACTGGCTTACAGTTTCAGGAGTTCAGACTGTTATTTTCATGGCAACGTGCAGGCAGACATGGTATTGGAGAGGGAGCTGAGAATCCTAAATCTTGATTCACAGACAACAGGAAGTGAAGTGTGTCTTACATTGGGTGTAGTTTGAACATAATGAGGCTTCAGAGACCTCCTCCACAGTGATGCACTTCCTTGAACAAGGCCACACCTTCTAATAGGGCCACTTCCTATGGGACAAGCATTCAGACACAGGAGTCTATAGGGGCCATTCCTGTTCAAACCAGCATAATGGGTAAAGGTATTCGCCACTAGACACGATGATCTGAGTTTAATCCCCAAGTTCTACATGGTGTATGGATAGAACCAGCTTCCACAAGAGGTCTTCTGTCTTCCATGCATGTTATAGCATGTGCATGCACACACAATTACATAAAATAACTTAAATGTCTTAAAATAAAATTTAAAGTTACAAGTTACACCAAAGAAAAGATCCACTTCTGATCAAATAGAAAAACTTTCTTATTGTCATTTGTACCTAGTAATGAATTTGTGAATTTATGAGTTTGGCATTTGGGAACCGCCTGTTCTTCAAGTAACCTTTATACCATCTGTAATCAATTTTAGCAAGATGTCAGAAAAGAAAAACAATTCTGTGGCTGGAGACATGACTTACTAAAGTGTTTGCTGTGTAAGAGTAAGAATATGTGTTTGCACCTGCTGCGCCCGTATAAAAAGCCAGGTGTGTGGTATGTGCCTATAATCCTTGCGCTGGTGAAGCCGAATCAGGAGGGTCATTGGAGCTTGCTGCCCAGCCAGTCTAGCTTAATTAGATCTCAGTGGGAAATCCTTTCACAAAAAATAAGGTGTAGAGCAATTGACAAAGATACATGCATACACCTTATATACATGTCTGACCTCTCCATGCAATAACCATACATGTACACGATGAACATGTACACAGACATACATATAGAAGTAATACAAATAAATAAATAGGAAAGCAATTCTATTTTACAAACTATGGGTTCCTAGATTGAGGCTGCAGCTCAAGGTTGAGTCTTTTGCTGAGCATGTAGGAGGCCCTGGGGTGGATCTGAGGGGCTGGAGAGGTGGCTCAGTATTTAAGAGCACTGCCTGGTCTTCTAGATGACCTGGATTTGATTCCAGCACCCAAAGTAGCTCATGACTGTCAGTGACCTTAGTCCCAGGGTATCTAAGGCCATCAGGTGTGCACATGGTTCACAGACACACATGCAATCAAAATACTCATATACATTAAGTAAGTAAATAAATAAACTATTTTGAAAAAAAAATGTGTTTGATAAGCCAGACATGGTGGCACATGCTTGTAACCTCAGAATTCAAGGAAGATTAAATTTTTGAGGCCAGTTAGATATATGTCTCAACAACAGCAAGAACATAGTTTAGTAAACTGTTGGCATTTATCAAATACTTACAATGTGTTCAGTATTGTGTTAAGTGTTTTGTATATATTTTCTCATAGTCCATATTGTCTTTTTATAGATGAGGAGAAGGCATAGAAAACTAAGTTTTCCCCTGCTAATTTCAACCAGCAAGTGAATGTCAGAGGCAAGACTTAAATTCACGTCTGAATCAAGAGCCTATGTTTCTAACTCTCACTATCTGAGTATCCTCCTGAGTAGGGCCTGAGCCCTGAGATCATCCCTTCATACTGTACCCAGAAAGAAAGCTAGGTGTCCACTCTGTGGTGGTAGTGAGGAGCTCTGGATAAATAAGATGCCATTCTGTGAGTTGTACACAGTTGTTCCAGTACAGGGTCAGAAAGAGAAGTAATTTCCAAAGACGGATGCCTAAGCCACGTTTGGAAGGAGGCACTGTTGATAGTGGGTGAGGAAGAGCATTCGGACAGTGGCACCACCTGGAGAATCATGAAGGAGCTGGGACTGCACACAACAGTGTTAGAAACCTGGAGATCCGGGTAGGATGATCAGGCTCAGGGAAGGCATGGCTAACTACAGAAGACCTGAAATATACTGATAAAGAGTTGCTGTCTCACCTTTTGGCACCATGGTGTGATAAACACCATCGCTAAAAGCAGCTTGGAGAGGAAAGGGCTTACTTCTGCTTATGTATCCCATTTAGTCTATCCTTGAAGAAGAGTCAAGGCAAACACTCAAGGTAGGAACCCGGAGGCAGGAACTGAGGAGACACAGAGGAATATGCTTCCTGGCTTGCTTATCATGGTGTGCTCTGTTTGCTTTCTTGGTGTTTTGGGTATTAAGCTAACCTTTAATTGTTGAGCCACCCATCTCCCCAGCCAGTTTGCTTTTTATATACCCCTGGGCTTTCCACACAGGGATGGCCCTATCCATAGTGGGTTGGACTCTTCCTCACCAATCACTAATCAAGAAAATGCCAGATTTGCTTACCAGCCAATCTAATGGAGGCATTTTTCCACCTGAAGTTCCCTCTTCCCAGATATGTCTGGGTTTGTGTGAGTTGGGATTTAATGAAAAAGCATCTGAGAAAATTCTTCCTGTACTGGAAGAGGTGAGACTATAAGCAGAAAGACTGACTGAGAATTTTTCAGTATATCACATAAGAGGTGCTGATGTCACTAAGACACTGGATGGAGGGGAGAACACCGGAGGTCATAAACACATTTAGGAGGAAGGGGCAACATTTGTTAAGAGATTGAATCAGGATCTGCAGAGAAAGTGCTGGGCTAAACTCAGCTGTTTCTGATGTAGCTTCTGATCCTGCCACTCATTTCTCACGTGTCCCTCACCTCTCCCAGCTCTGTTCCACATGCAGGGGGTGCTGAACAAAAGTCAGTGGGTTGGTTGAATGGCTGAAAGAGTTTTATCACTGCATAAGACGAGAGTTGTAGAATCAGGGGAAAAAATGGGCTCTTGAAAAAGCTTGAAACTCAGATGCCAAGAAGCAGACTCAGAGCAGAATATGGAGGCAAAGGCAAAGGAGTACAGAGAGTGAGGCAGTGAGGGACCCATGAGAGGCATGGATTTGGGGGCTGGAGAGATGGCTCAGCTGTTAAAAGTGTTTGCTGCTCTTCCAGGAGACTGAAGTCCTGCTCTTGGCACTCACAACTGCCTGTAACTCCAGCTCCAGGATATTCACAGCCTTCTTCTGAATGTACCTGCACGCAGGTGCGTGCACACACAGCACACACAGAGGCACACACATATAGATAATAAATTTTAAAAAGATGAATTTAGGGGTATAGTGAAACGAGGAACCAGGGGAAGTTTCTTGTAATCATATAAGAGATGATGAGGAATTAAGGGATATGGGTGCTGGGAGATGGGAAGCAGGGATGGATGAGAGGTATGGAGGAGATTACAGCTGAGTGATGGACAGTAGGTGAGTGAAGGACAGATGTGGTTTGGAACATTAATAGCAGGGGGAAGAGATGTCACTTATTAAAAGAGTCCAGCCAGAGGTCTCAGAGAGAAAACAAGAAACCACTGGATCAGTCTAATTTCCGGGCATGGATACTATATTACTTATTTTTCTTGCTGTTGTGACAAAAATATTTGACAACAAACAAAATTTAAAAGGAAGAGTTTATTTTGCCTAGTTTGAGGACGCAGTCCATCCCAATGGCAGGGGCATAAGGGTCACATCGTATCTACAGCCAGGAGCAGAGACATAAACACTGATACTCAGCTTACTCTCTTTGTATATTCCGGGGCCCCAATGCAGAGGAGGGTACTACCCCACAGTTAAGGTGGGTCTTCCCGCTTGGTTAAACATCTCAGGAAACAATCTCAACAGACATATTCAAAGGTGTGTCTCTAGGCGATTCCGAATTCTTTCAAGCTTTCATAGAGGACCCCTGCTTTAAATACCAGTGTAGAGACTGGGCAGATGGCTCAGTGGGTAAGAGCACTTGCTTTGAAAGCAAGAGGACTTGAGTTCAAATCCCTAGTACCCGTGTAGAAGCTGGACATGGCTATATATGTTCTGGCTCCAGTCTTGGAAAGTAGAGACAAGCAGAGCTCAGGAGCTCACTGGGCAGCCAGGCTGGTTAAAAGAGTCAGTTTCAGGTTCAGTGAGAAACCCTGCCTCAAAAAACAAGGTGAGACCTCACCTCCACATGTATGGGTGTAATATACACGAATGTGCAAATCATGGTCACAAATCAATAAACAAACACCAACTCCCTAACTGCCTCTGTCTCTCTCCCCCTCTTTCTATGATTTAAGCGTATATCTTTTTCTGTCTCTTTAATATATATTTGAATTTGTGTCTGTTTTCTGCTACTACTAGCTAATATAAATAATAAATGATAAAGAGGAAACAACACAAAAATTAAATAAGCAATTTGAACTGGCTTTCCTCTTCAGGTACATTCTTTCCAACTTGGCAAGGCTCACTGTTGATTGTACTGGTGCAAATCCACTTCTGAAGCAGACTTTTCATTTGTTGCTAATGCTTTGTGTGAGCTCCTGTCAGATCTGATTGATTCACGACTGCTTGTCTCGTGACATGGCTTGATCAGGAGCTGGTGATAGTGGCAAAGGACCTGTGCACCTCAGCATGTTCCTGCTTGTGCCATTTGTGAACCTTCGGTGCAGGTGGCCCTGGAGGAGTCATCTGCAGCTGCTTTCTGTGATCTTATGGTGGGTTGATCATGTTGTTTGAAGCTATCTATATATTATAATGAGTTGAGCTTACTTGACTAGGCAAAGCTAAACTGTAATTCCTCAAAATGTATAGCAAGAAGCAAATTCTTTCAGTCATTCTACATACCCAGAGTTGTAGAATGCTCACAATTTTCTTTCCTTAAAGACATGAAAGGTCATCCCCACAACTGTCTCATGGCTCTTGGACAGGTGGATTGACCGAGGGGCCAGTCGTATACCATACACATAACCAGTGGAGGCTTGTTTCTTATTTAACAGGGAGAAATGAATGTACAGAGATCTAAGGATGTTTTTCTTCCATCTCTGAGTCATCTAGTAAGCCCTCAAAGTGCGGTATGTGTCTCAGAGAGCTCACTAGTGCCCATGACGATCAACACTTGGATGGTTGGATGGATACCAGACCCTGTTTCTTCCTCCTCCCAACCAAACCTGACTTTCCTCCCTTCAGTAAATGGTCTTTCTCTTTACACAGTGGCTCAAATCCAAAGCTGGAGTCCCCCTGTTGACCCCTCAACCCTCCTCAGGTAAATCCTGTCAGCTCTGCCTGCAGGTAGGCTCCCCTCCTCCACTCTCATGCTGGCTGGGTTCCAAACCACCCTTCTTTCCCCTGTCTCACAGGCTCTGAATGTTCTCTTTTCCCTTCCTGCCCTCAATCTGTTCACATACAACAGCCAAAAGATGGCTTAGAGACAGGAATTCTGTCACACGGCCTGCCTGTTTAGAACCTCCACACAGCAGACGCCTTTTCTCCTTATCACCCCCTTCAGGACCCCACATAACCCACCTTGCTTGCTTTATATTGTTTGGTTGTTTTCAGTGTCTCCCTCTGTAGCCCAGGTTGGCCTTGAATTCACCATGATCTTCCTGACTCGGCCTCCCAAGTGTTATATAGGTTATGGTCTTTATTTATTGAGATAGGGTCTCACTTCGTAGTACAGGCTGACTTTAAACCTGTAAATTCTCCTGTTCTAGCCTCTTAAAATCCATCTCCACTCACTCTACCCCTTTCCTCCCAGGTCTTCTGCCTCATGGCAAGATGGTTTCCCTCCCGCCATTCTAGTCTCTTCCAGATCGGTCTTTCCTAACCACCTTACTGAAGCTCATACACATGGGCACGGGGTCCCAGGACAGTGCTACTTCGCGTCGCCATGCTTCTGCTTGGCACATGACTGTGTGTTCTTTTGCCTATTGTTCCTTATGAGAACAAGGCTCTATTAGGGTAAGGCCGTCTCCGTCCCTCTCTCAGCTCTCTCCTCAGCTTCTGGATTTACACCAGACACAGAGTTCTTGTTTGTTTGGTATCATTGCTTCATGAGCACCACGGAAGGGCAGGGCTGGCAAGATGACAGTGAGTAAAGGTGCCACCAACTGATGCCTTGAGTTTAGTCCCTGGTACCCACAGCTGAGAGCTGACTCCCACTAGTAGTTCTGGCCCTTGCCCCCCCGAAATACACACAAAATAAATAAAATGTAAACTAATTAAGAATAAAGAATGAAATCCTAAGGACAGATGACAGTGACGAGGGCATTTAAATTGAGGGCCAAAAAGTCACTTTGAAGGAAGTGAAACTTTGACTCCACTTAAATAGGCATTCAAAGAACACAACAAACACTTGTGTCCCTAGCAAGGGGGGTACCCAGCTGGGCTCATTTCTAGGCCTCAATCGTGAGGATGCTTACAGAAGCAACCTTGACCACACCCCCGAAATCCTGCAAAGACAATGAAAGGCAATTCTTCAGTCCGGGGAATTGCTGTGCCCTGTTATCCTGGGGTACACTTTTAAAGGAGGCTCTAACCAGGATCCTGAAATCACTGCACTGCCTTGGAACCCTTGGGACTTGCTCCTGAGCTGGGACAAAGCAGCTGCCCCAGGATACCTTGGGAATCCGCAAGGGCTGCTTGTGGCTCTTCTTCAGAAGTCAAGACTCAATTCTTCAGACAACGGTCAGATGCTGGAGAATGGCCCCTTTTATTAGGTTCACCCTCTTAGCTGCAGAGAGACCATAGTGTTTGCCCATAGCCTGAAATACTCAAAGGCCAGGGAGCTGAAAGGAGGGTCACCCCAGGCTCTTTGTCACCATTAATCCCGGTCCCTGCTGGTTTCTACCCTTTTGCATCAGAAAGGCTTTCTTGTATTTTTTTTCTTTTTTAAGAGGAGGAGAAACAGCTGTGTGGGATTTGAGAATAGGATTTTAATGGTCACTGACAGTACACAAAAGCTTTACTGTGATGGCAAAGTGTTCTGGGGGCAATTGCCTCCTTTGTCCGAGGGCAGCAACTCAAAATGACCACTCAGGGGGAAGAGAAGTAACTGGCACCTGTGACAGGGGTCCCATCCAGCACACATGCGCCATTCCCAGGCATCCATCTGACAGCCAAGGTTTCATCCGTGTTTACCTTGTGGAAGAAGTATTTGGAAAGTATGTGGCAGGAATTCTTTCCCTAGGTCTTTCTGTATGGAAACTGGCGGACAAGATGAGGTAGTTTAGGTGAACCAGGCCTCTCTCATTGTGAGGAGAAAGAAACAGGCCGTTCTTGACCACAGGGCAGCTCTTCGATCAGTTAAGAAATCCCAACTGATATGGGTGATATGAGGCCTCTTTAAGTAGAATCTTGACAAGGATAGGGGGTTGGGGAAATAGCTCCAAGATGAAGCCATATGCAGACAGTCCTGTGTCCATCTTGGTACCATATTCAGTGAGACACAGGTCTAGGCCTGAACATGGCCATTCTGTTTCCTCCAGAGGAGCAGCCAAGGGTGCCTACCAATCATGAGGACTGACTGTGCTGCAGTTACAACCTGGGTATCTGCCAACAGCTCTTCCTCCAGTGGAAATGGCTTAGGCTGAAGGCACCCGGGACAGGCTAGCATTGATTTCCTTTCTGCCAGCCTCCATGACAGTGTGGCTGGAGAAATCCATATAAGAGTTATTCTCTTATTTACCAGCCCATGGTAGACACTGGGATGGACAGGTGAGACCCAACATGACATATGAATGCCTTGCTGTAACTCAGCCAAGCTTTCATGAGATGTGGGCTAGAAGCAGTGTGTTTGTAGAAACCATCATGCAATGAGGCTGCGTGTAGAAGGTAGGTCTGAAATAGACTCTGCCACAGATATATGCATCCTGCTCATTGTAATCCTGAGTGCCAAGGAAGCAGGGTGGGTTCACATTTAAGATTTCAGTTGTAACAAAATTACAGACCCTTTAGGGGCTGGAGAGTTAAGAGTACTAGTTGCCCTCCCAGAGGACCCAGGTTTTTATTCATAGCATCCACATGGTGGTAACAGCCATTTGTAACTCCAGTTTCAGAGAACCTGACACCTTCTTTGGGCTTCTATAAGCACCAGACACACATAGTGCACAAGTATACATGCAGGAGAAACACCTATACACATAAAAATAAATCTTTTTGAAAAATCACAAATCGTTTAAGACAAAAATGTTAAGCCTTAAGTATAAGTATAGATCTTATTGGTTGAGTACTGTAGAAATAATACCGGAATATGGCATAGCCTCATCCTGATAAAAATTAAAACCTCATTTTCAACACTATTTCTGAGAGGAAAGAGGGTAATAAATGATTTTTGTTGGTGTGGCTTTGGGCCTAGGTTTTACTATGTAACCTTTGAACATGCTATGCAGACCAGAGATCTGCCCATTTCTGCCGCCTGAGAGTTGCATACCTAGCACTGAAGGTTTTAATTGGTGATCATTTACCTTGTTTAAGTCTAAGATTCCGTGTGCAAACTGAACTTCTAGGGTGGGATGGAGATAAACACCCCTCAGGCAACAGTAGTCAGCTTTGTCCCAAGGTTCTTCTATTTCCTCGAAGATTTAACTTTTAAAAAGAACATGCTTGTCCCGGTCAGACCCTTAGCCACTTAACAAAGGCCAAAGCTTCTGTCTCCTCCTGTGCAAAGTAAAGTTTTTCTCTCCTAAGTCAGTCCAGGGTGCTAACCATTACACCAGGGAACACCCATCTTAGACGCAAAGCTCTAACCTTGCCAAAGATGTATTTCACACAGAAGTAGTGAGACTTTGGGCTACCTTATTTAACCCCCTCTTCCTAGACTATCTTTCAGTAAACCAGAGCTAGTGAATTCACCCACTCTCCATGGTTGTGCTAAGGAATAAATGGCATATTACAGGTAAAGCGACTGGCATGGTGTGGAGTACACAGTAGGTACTTAATGTCAGCCACACAGGCTAATTAGGGACTATAGGATGATGTATGACTTAAAATAGAAAGTCAAATTGGGTATGTATTTACTTCATTTTCGTGCAGTAGAACAAGGCATAAATCTTTAAGATCATCAGAATCTTGAATTAACTAGCAATCAGAAGCACAGTTGTGAATTTTCTTACTGCTTATTCTTTCTGGAACATTTATAAGGGTTTATGCTTTGGAATGCATTTTATTGCACATCTGAAGTATGCTGTTTTATGAGACCCTCAAGATCTTGCCCGTGCAGTGGCTGAAGGAGGAGCTTTAGAAACAGCTTCCGATGGGATTCCTCCATCCAGTGGTCCCCTCCTAATCCCCATCCCGCCACTTGGCTCCAAAGAATAAAATCCCGATGTTGGGGTTCAGGAGCTCCTTTGACCTATCCTCTGCTCACTCTTCCTTTCTTCCGGTATGTCGCGCAAAAATGTCTGGGCAGCTGTTTCCACTGGGGAGACCCTGTCCACCCTTCGAGGCCTGACTCAAATATAACTTCCTTTAGGAAGCCTTGCAGAATGCAGAATTCAGAACACCTTCCTCAGGGCTGGGCCTGTGTGTAGCTCCGTGGTAGGGAGTTTAGGATGTGTAAGGCCCAATCCCCAATTCTTCCAGATGAAATACACACACACACACACACACACACACACACACACACACACACACACACACACACACGAGAAAGAGACAGAGACACAGAGAGACATGCAGAGAGAGATAAAGAATGAGATAGAGACAGAGAATGAGTAGTTTTCACCTTTATACTCCTCTGATAGCCTTATAAACGAGGACAACCTAGAAATCAAACAATCAAAAAAAAGCAAGTGGCAGCAGCAACAATAAAAAGTCCTCAAAACAACAACATCAAAAACCAACCTAACATTTCATCAAGTGCTTCTGCTACAAAATAAGTAAGGTTCCTGTGGTCCGGCTGGCTGGTCGAGGGAGATGCAGACCTGTTAGGCAGAGTGATGGAGCAGGGAACCTAGAGACAATAAACACGCCATCTTTAAGGGATTTGCGTGGGGAATGTGGTTCATCTTTTATCGCCTTCATCTCTAGCACTCACATCGTGCTTCCCCAGCCTCGGTCTCACACTGACCAGATTGTCCTCCCTTTGGCTAGTCAGTTGCAGGGCTGGGACATATTATGATGGATCACGGGAACGCTGCATTTTATGTCCAAATGGAACCTTCCAAAATGAGGAGGGACAAGTCACTTGTGAACCATGCCCAAGACCAGAAAATCTTGGGGCCCTAAAAATCTCCGAAGCCTGGAATGTGTCTGAATGTGGAGGTAAGTAGACAGCTCTTTCTACTCCTCCAATCCCGGGTATCATTGTTCAGAGTAAGCTGGAGGATGCGCACTAGACCTTGGTCTTCCCCTATACAGGGACCATGTTGGGTTCATTATTAGTTCTCTAGTGCTAGGGTTGGCACCCGACACACTGAACTGATGCTCATATGAGCAAATGAATGGAGAGGGGGACACAGCTCGGTTGGTAGAGTTTGAGCTCCAGTACTGCATTAACAGGACATGGCAGTGGACAGTTGTGACCCTAGTACTTGGGAGGTGGAGGCAGGAAGAGCAGGGTTATCTTTGACTACATAGTAAGGTTATCCTGGGCCTCATGAGTCCCTGTCTCAAAATTAAAGACAAGAGGATGGGGAGATATTGGCAGAGCAATATAAATGTTATGCATACATGTGTCTTCCACTCTGTAAATATGCACACTGGAGATCTCAGCTATCTCTTGGTTTAAGGGGCCCTGTTTAAAAAAACTGGGTTCCAAAACATCTAGAAAACGGACAGGGCATTACTAGGAGGGGACAGAAACATGAACTAGAAGAGAAGTAACTAGAATACATTAGCTACATGCTGACACAAAATTAATTAATAAAAAAACAATTGGAAAAAATCACAAAATAAATAAATACAAATACAAATAAATGAAATCACAGATAAACCAAAAATCCCACAAATAAATAAAAGATGGGATTTAGGTGGGGTTTCAAGAGACATAAGAATTTATAGCGCATCTTCTAATGATAAGCTGCTTCCTAAAGAACAGGGCTTCTAGGAGTCTTTCATTGTCTGACTCCTTTCCTGATCTTGAGAGGAAAAAAGGAAACATGCTTAAAGTCAGTGTTGCTGGGTTCCTCTGTCCGTGTGGGGTGAGTTAGTTGGGATTGGTAGACTGATCAAGGGGGGGCCAGGACACTTCAGTGCAAGGAGCTGTATCTGCGTAAATGGTGAAACGGGAGACTTTTAAGTCAGTCCATGCAGTTTCTAAGTGAAGTTGGGCTTCTGAGTCACTGGATTGACTCCATAGCAGACATTGTTTCATGCCCCTCACCCCATTCCCATCCCAGTCCCATCCCACTACAAAGGATCCCTGCATAGGATGCAGGCCAAGGCTCCACTTTTCTTATCCTAGAAGCAGATAGCATGGCCCCTTGCTGCCCATCTTTGCGCTGGGCTCTGTAGACCTGTGTGCAAACCTCAGGCTTGCTCACTTCCTCCTGAGCATCCTGGTGAGACTGGCTGAGTGCTTCTCACTGATGCATGCTGAGGACAGCATAGGGTGTAGTCCCCACAAAGGACTATCAGGAGAGGCGGGGAATGGACTCTCTGGAGCTTTACTCACCCAGGGCCATTACTCCCCGTAGGCCTATGTCAACCCGGTGAATATTCAGCAGATGGATTTGCCCCTTGCCAACTCTGTGCCCTGGGCACCTTTCAGCCTGATGAGGGCCGTACATCGTGCTTCCCGTGTGGAGGAGGTCTTCCCACTAAACATCTGGGAGCCACTTCCTTTGAGGATTGTGAAACCCGAGGTGAGTACTTGCTTGCCTATTTCTGGAACCCCACTTCTCTCCTGAGTTCCACAGGGTCCAGTGAAGATGTGACCCAGTCTGGGCTGCTTCTGTGGCAGGGCTTTAAATGTCCCCAGCCACCTACGCTGCTCACACAGATCTGATGATTGGGCAGCAATGAGAAGCGGATTTTACAAACAGACCTCCTGAGCTCCACCCCTCTAGTCCTCCTTTACCTCCGTGTCCTGGCCTAGCTGCTCCCCCAGCATTCTTATTCAGTCCTACCAGCTCCCTCCAGATGGCCACTTCCCTGCCTCTCCCAAGGGAATCCCACATCAGCCTCAGTCTGCTTCCTCAGTGTCCCCACCCTGAAGATTAAGAGATGACCAAGGCTGCTTGGCCATGTGCATCCCAGTGCATTTTGAGTGCTACATGCCAGAAAAGCAGTATTTTATTTAAGCATAATAATTTATTCCATAAACCATGAGCATTTGATTAAAAATAGTCTTTCTTTTCACAGTTCAATGTTCGCCTGGGCATTTCTACAACACCACTACACACCGATGTATTCGTTGCCCATTGGGGACATACCAGCCTGAATTTGGAAAAAATTATTGTGTTTCCTGCCCAGGCAATACTACCACTGACTTTGATGGCTCTACTAATGTAACACAGTGTAAAAGTAGGCTTTTCTTGAAACTGTTTTCACAGACAGGATTAGACTTGGGCAGGGGGTGTGAGGAGGTGGTTGGGGTTGCAGGTTCATTCAGGATCATGTAGATGATGTTAGCCCCACTTGTGTCTAAGGGGACCAGTGTTATGAGAGAGAGGCTGCAATGTCTTGGCTGTTAAAACGGGAGCTATCCCTATGATCCACCTTTTTCATATGTGTGGGGCAGGGGATTGAACCAAGTGTTTAAAACAGTGCACCCTGTGTTCCTGAGCACCACTTCAGCCACCTCTCTATACATAAAACTGTATTTTTCCCTGGAGGATAATTTTAGTTCAGCCTAGCTCAACATGCATTGTCTGAGGGTCTGCCCTGTTTCTAGCATCCCGCTAAATCAGCCTGGCCAAGCTGTCAGGGAGCAAGTGCAGAAAGAGCAAGTGATTGGTTTGTAGAGAAAAGGTTTTTGGAGAGCATGGAAGGAGATGGGGCACATAGGAGAGAGCTTCATGTTCCAGATGGCCCTCAGGGAAGCCAAGGCTTAGGCAAGTGAAAAGCCTCTGGGAGCAGACTTCTGAATCTGAGCACAGAAGAGCTGACCTGGGGCAGGCCAAGAAAAGGAGGCCTCGGATGCTCTGCTAAAGAGTGTGGTTTGTAGTTTCAACAATAGAGACCTGAACCATTTAGGGGCTTGCTAATGTGGGTAGTTTTTCAGCTTTCTGGATACTTCTTTGGTGGGTTGAAGAGAGAGGTTTAGAAGCAGGGATTTTGTGGAGACAGGCCTGAGGAGTTGGCTGTGGTTTCTCTGCCTCGCTGATATTCCAGCTATACCCCATTTTGTTTAGTTTTTATTTCAGTGGGGGGATTGAACCTAGGGCCTTGTGCATGTGAGGCAAGAATTTTATCATTGCACTACAGCCCTAGCCCTAAATGTCCCCTCTCTCTCAATGTAGCTGTTGCCATAGACATTGGTACTGAATACATACACGCTTCGACAAAAGTCTCACTACTGTCCATGAGAGCTCATCTGCTGGTAGACTTTGGAAAGACTCAGTTTTAGGGAGTTTCTGCCTTATACTGAGATGACTCCTGGGCCTTAGTTGTCCATCAGGAGCCCCAAGTCACAGTTCCTCAGGCATCCCTGAATTCCTGTCTCTCCCTTTTCCTTTCAGAGAATAAGCCTAGTTATTATTATTTTTACTGCTGCTAACTCCAAGTTATAGTTAGAGAAGAAAGATTGCCCTCCTCCTGATGTTTCTTGTATGGGTTTACCCAACAGTATTAAACAGTAAGTCACCCGAGGAACTCCTAAGTCTGTATCTTTGGATGTCTACCCCAGGTCTTTGGGTGACATGTGGGGGATTCAGTGCCTGACAACAAAGCTGAAGTAGTAAATATGTAGTCATGAGCTCCTTTGCTGTGATGCCGGACACAGACATACTGCATGTCCAAGTGCATCCAATGCAGAAGTGCACCCTTCTCCATCAAAAAATAAAATGTGGCTTTAAACAGAAGGAAAAGTGAAAAAAAAAAGTTTATCTTCACCAAATGTCTTGGTTAAATATTCTCTACTGAGCTATGTTCAAAGTTCAGTGTCATGTTCCCCGGATACATAGAATTGTAAACAAAATAGCAATGATTGAATGTGTCGACCTTGGTGTCTTCAGGCTTGCAAGGTGGGTTGCTTTGGGGAGTCCATGCTGCTTGACTCCCACAGAGGCCATGAGCACTACAGGATGCACATTCTCTAGGTGGGTGTCATTTCCTTGCAATAGGGAGTCTACAGTTCTCAGCTACTCTTGGGGTGTCTATAATAGCAATGACAGCGTTTGGTCCTCTTAACTCATGGCACTTCCTTTCCAGATAGAAAGTGTGGAGGGGAGCTAGGGGATTTCACGGGATATATTGAATCCCCAAACTACCCTGGGAACTACCCTGCCAACTCAGAGTGCACCTGGACCATCAGCCCACCCCCGAAACGTCGCATCCTGATTGTGGTCCCTGAGATCTTCCTGCCCATAGAGGATGACTGTGGTGACTACCTCGTGATGCGGAAAACCTGTGCGTCTCTCCCTGGGCTTCCTTTCCCTCCCAAGGCATCCTGGGAAATTTGATGAAACATCCCTCCCCCGGCCCCTGCCAGCTAGCAGGTCTAGTAGATTCCTTCCTAACCGAGATGGGACATGAGTTTATAGTTTATAGTAGAGCTGACTTGACATTTTTCACTCTAGATAGCAACACACAGTTTAGGAACTGTTCAAAGCCAAAGGCATGGTCCAGCCAGGAAGGAAGGCCCCCCTGGCCCAGTCCCTGGTGTCTATAGAGGGATGGTACCATCAGTGCAGCTTGATGGCAGAGCTGAGAGCAGGCTCAATTCCAGATTCGCCTCCTACTGGGACTGTGATCTTGGCTGGACACCTAAGCTTCTTATTGTAGTCTTCTAGAGAAATGACATTTGCTGCCGTGTAGGGTTGTTAGGACTAAAAGAGTTCAAGCTGTAGAATGCTTGGAAGGAGCCATGTGATTTCCTTGCTTTATTTTTAAAAATTCACTGGCATATACTACTTTTATAAAATAAGGGACTTCATTATGCCATTTTCATACATGTAGATGATATATTTTGATCATACTCTCCCCCCCATAACCCTCTTGTGTCTCTCTCCAACTAATCCCCTTTTTCCAATTAGTCTTTCTTCTATGTTTCTCTTTGGGGAGGACGTTGGTTGTTTCTTTTTGTTTGGTTTTGACCTAGGAGCATGGGTAAGATGTTATTTATAGGAACGTGGGCACCTTTCCAATGACTACTCAACTAAAGAAAATGTCCCATTAATTGTACAGATCATAGAGCAGTAGTACTGGGGGGGGGGGTGTACACAATCTCTCTCTGTCTCCAGAATGGAATGTTGATAAACTCAGTCTTATAAAGATGCTGTGAGTTCAAGAGTGCAGTGACCATTACTAGTGGTTAAAATGCCTTCAAGTCAGATGAGGGTTTGAATCCTGTCCTTACCATGTCCTGGCCAAGGCCCCGGGACTCAAGTCCCCATTGCAACGGAGTTAGTAACTGGTCAGTTTCTATGGTTTTCAGAGGAATCAATAAAGTTAAGCCCATGAGATAGTGTGCTCCCAGAAGGCTACAATGCGGGTACAGCAACTGGGTCTGGACTCCGGGGCTACTCTCCAATCCTACCATGGACAGGATAGCCTGTGACCCTTTGTCTGCTGAAGGCAGGTGGGGTTTAGCCTCTCCTTGGCATAAAGTATATTCCCCAGGGGAAACTTCTCTATTTCCAGGGCTTTCTACTGTTAGGATGAGCCTGCGAATGTGTCTATGCATGTGTTGCATGCTTGTGTGTGGGAAAGAGACAGAGCATGCGTGTATGCACATGTGGGCACTTGTGGAGGCTTGAGGACTACCTCAGTGTCATTCTTTAGATGCCATCCATCTTGCTTTTTGAGACAGGTCCTCTCATTGGCCTGGTATTTATCAAGTGGGCTAGATTGGCTGGGTAGCAAACTTCTATGTGTCTGAGCGATTCCAAGATTACTTTATCTGGCTTAAAAATACCCAAATCAAGAACAAAGAACAACAACAAAAACCCATGGGTTCTGGATATCAAACTCAGGTCCTCATGTTTGCAAGGCAAGCACTTGACCAAGGGAGCTATTTCCCCAGCCCAAGAGTTCTTGAGTTTAACTTACTGTGTAGGTTACTGTGTAGTGCTTTCAAAGTTTTCCTGACTGCTGGCTTCATGACACCTCTTGAACCCCACCCCCTCCAACTTCCCTCGGCAGCTTCATCAAATTCTGTGACCACATATGAAACCTGCCAGACCTACGAACGTCCCATCGCCTTCACTTCCAGGTCAAAGAAGCTGTGGATTCAGTTCAAGTCCAATGAAGGGAACAGTGCCCGAGGATTCCAGGTCCCCTATGTGACATATGATGGTAAGCAAGAGCTGTGAAGGCTGCAGCCCATGGCAGGGGTGGTGTGGCTGTGCCTTGAACAGAAGGCACTGGCTTCTGTGCTAGCTGGCAGATGCTAACAAGCACACCCACTCAGCCAGCCAGGCAGGGTGAGGTGAAAAGACACGGCTGACTCACTGGGGCCAGATTTTTAAATAGGCATTTGGAGACACTGTAGGAATGAAAAAGAATGGCTTAGAACGTTCAGGGGAAGTGAGTAGAGTCAGATGTGAGAACATGGCTGTTGGAGCCAGATAGCCAGCTGTCTCTTTCAGGACTTGTGTAGGTTCGAAGTCTTATTTTCTTCATCCTAATTGAAACTGAATCTAGGCTTCTAACAATAAGCTATATCCCCTAGCCAAGCCAGACTCATCCCTCCCTCCCTCCCTCCCTCCCTCCCTCCCTCCCTCCCTCCCTCCCTCCCTCCCTCCCTCCCTCCCTCCTTCCCTCCCTCCCTCCCTCCCCCTCCCTCCCTCCTTCCCTCCCTCCCTCCCTTCCTTCCTTTCCCCCTCCCTGAGACAGGCTTTCTCTATGTAGCCTTGGATGTCCTGGAACTCGATCTGTAGACCAGGCTGACATCAAAACTTACTGAGATCCTCCTGCCTCAGCCTCCCAAATGCTGGGATTAAAGTCATGTGCCACTTTGCCCATAAACCATATTTTCTTAATGAGTAAGGAAGAAAATCATTTGAATGGACATTAATAGTTTAACATGGGGGCAGTTTGTGGCAAGTTATAATTGCTCAAAAGTATATTAGCTTTTTTAAGGTTGTGGCATTTATTAGATGGCTCCTGAGAAGGGGAAGAGGTCCAGGTCATGGCCCTGCTTTTGACTCTGTGGTCTTGGGCAAGTTAGATGATGTTTCTGGATTCTTCTGATCCCTGGAGATTTAGACTCTGAGACTCGGTCAAGAAATATTTATTGTGGCCAGAACACAAAAGCATGTGTTTTTATCATAGGTGCTTCTACAGGGTGCAGCAAAGCATTGTGGGTACAGAGTGGGAGAAGGCAGCCATTATTCTGAATAGGTTAGGAGGGGAAAAAATTCTTTTCAAGGGTCTTGAATGATTATGTAAATTGGGCTGGGACAAAGAGAGGAAGACATTCAAGATGAAGCCAAAGGCTAGAACCCCAGGCACAGCCGGGGTCTGATCTAGTCAGCCGGGAGAGAGCATGGGAGGATGAATGAGTGTGAGGCCTAGGGAATGAGAAGCCTTGAATCCCAAGCTCAGGAGAGTAGGCTTAATTTTATAGGGAGCCATTAAAGATTTTTATGTAAAACCACACCATTGGCATTCCTGAACTCACTTCACATAGTTTATTTCTCATAAGTGACAAACACTAGACCTTCATTCTTCCTTGCAGTGGCCTCAATAGTGTATAATGCCCAGGACAAGGGCTCTTGAAATCTGACTTCTGGGACTCTGCTGAAGGAGACACTGAACCTAGTTTCTTCCTGGAAGCAGATGTCCAGCAAACTCTCTGTCTGAAGTCAGGGTGAGCCAAGCAGACTCTAAGGCTTGGGCAAATGTCATCAAGGCATGGAGACATTTTCATACGTCACACTTTATTCTGCCTTTGTGACATATTAAATGACTCCCTTTTCAAAAAAATAATTATTTGTATTTTATGTACATTGGTGTTTTGCCTGCATGTATGTCTGTATGAGGGTGTCATATCCTCTGGCACTGTGAGTTACAGACAGCTGTTAGCTGCCATGTGGGTGCTAGGATTTGAACTTGGGTCCTTTGGAAGAGTGGCAATTGCTCTTAACCTCTGAGCCATCTCTCCAGCCCCCTAGATGTCCCTTTAAATTTTTTTTTTTTATTTTATGTGCTTTGGTATAAGAGTGTCAGACCCCTTGGAGCTAGAGTTACAGACAGTTGTGAGCTGCCATGTGAGTTCTGGCAACTGAACCAGGGTCTTCTGGAAGGGCAGCCAGTGCTCTTAACAGTTGAGCCATCTCTCCAGCCCCAGAAATGTCCTATATTTTAATTGAAAAAAAAAAATAGGAAAGCAAGGGCTGGAGATGTCGCTCAGTAGATAGATTGTTTGTATAACATGTCTGAAGCCCATGCTTGGTCTCCCAGCACTGTATAAGCCAGGTGTAGTGGCACTTGGAATCCTAGCTGAAGCTGTTGGAGGTGGGTGGGGTGTGGATGATAACTGCAGATGAGTACAGGAGTCATGATGACAGGCATTGGACATTCTTGAGCACCAGGTATGCACCACAGTGACTTATGTGACACATTCCTCATGGTCACCCCAGGAATTGCACCCAGTCACCTTCTGATGTTACAGATGAGGACACTCAGGCTTAGAGATTTAAGACCTGAGATCATGACATGGCAACACGGCAGAACTGGAATTGCCCAGGTCTAAGGAATTCAGAGCTGAGTTCTTACCTATAAACTTCTCTGTGATTTGAAAGGCAGAAGGAAGATAGGAAACACAGGAGCTCTTAGAAACAGGGTGTCTGTGTGTCTATGTGTCTCTCTGTGTGTGTCTGTGTGTGCGTGTGTCTCTGTGTCTCTGTGTATGTCTCTGTGTGTGTCTGTGTGTGTGTGTCTGTGTGTGCGTGTGTCTGTGTGTATGTCTGTGTGTGTCTGTGTGTACGTGTGTCTGTGTGTCTCTGTGTATATGTCTGTGTATGTGTGTCTGTGTGCATGTATGTGTGTGTGTGCATGTGTCTGTGTGTCTCTGTGTGTGTGTGTCTGTGTGTGCATGTGTCTGTGTCTCTGTGTGTGTTTGTGTGTATGTCTGTGTGTGTCTGTGTGTGTGTGTGTCTGTGTGTATGTCTGTGCATGTATGTGTGCGGGTATGTGTGTGTCTGTGTGTGTGAGTGTGTCTGTGTGTCTCTGTGTGTTTGTGTGTATGTCTGTGTGTGTGTATCTTAAAGACAACATTATGGAAGCATTTGGAATAATAGCAAAGCACAGTCTAGTTTTCTGTTACACCAGAGTGCACAACAACCTGCATTCCTAATAGTAGATTTCCTTTATGGAAAGAAGCCAGTCCTCTGAGGTCCAGACACTGAACAAGATTGCAAAATCAAAACTAAAATAAGCAGGGCATGGGATCACATACCTATGATCCAGTGCTTGATGGGCAGAGGCAGGAGGATCAGGAATTAGAAGCCAGCTTTGGTTACAGAGCAATTGTAAGGCCAGCCTAGACTACATTAGACCTTTTTTTTTTTTTTTTTTTTTTTTTTTTTTAAAAAAAAAAGAATAATAAATAAAGCTTATTCTCTTGATTTTATTTTATTGATTTGGGCTTTGCTGTTGATGTTTTGAGACAGGGTTCTATAGCTCACAAGGTCACCTTGTAGGTCAGGCTGGCCCTGAGCTTGTACACTTACATTATATATTTATTTGAATAAAAGGGGAGGACAAAGGTACCACACCAATAGTAGCAGTGATACTGTGTGTGTATAAAATACTAATTGTGCAGTGATGGTGTTCCATCACCATCTCTGGACTGAAGGAACTTCTTGGGAGTGCTTCCAATATCCCTCCACGATGCTCTTATAATTCCTGTGGCTGCTCAGCACATGGTATGCATACAAAAAGACAATTTTGATGTGTCTTGGCTTTAGAGAAGACTGTGCTTTGCATATGCTTGTTTGAGTTATGACTATGGGAAGCAGGCTAGACTTCAAAGTGGGATGAGATTACATTTGGAGAAGGAATATTGTGTGCACTGCATTTAATGTGTATGTCAGACCCAAAGGAATGATTAATGAGAAAGGAAAAGAATGCTCTTCTTTCTCCGATAGTTCTTCATCCCCTGCCCCTTTCCAACTAAAGAGTCTTTCTGGGTGCTCCGAAGCTTGGTCATCTTATACAATGCAAGGACATGATAAGAGTGGGGTGGTTGGTATCGGGGAGGAAAGAAAAGCCCAGATGAGCTCAGAGTGGAGTGAGCATATCACCAGGCACGGGCCCCAAGACCCTCCTACAAAGTGCTGAGTGTTCTAGAAGATGGGATGGGAACTGGATAAAGGAGCAGCATGGCCAGCCAGGTCACATGTTACTAATGCATGAAGGAAAGTGAGACCCAATACTGAACATCGGGACACAACGTTCATGCTCATTGCTGGTCTCAGCAGGCAGTTTTGGGGGGTGGTTGGGACACAACTGAGCACAGTGGGTTTAGGAGAAGGGAAGCCAATTGTAAACTGTGAGAGTCGACCCTGGGAACAAAGGGGAGAGAGACATGGGATGATGGAAACTGGCTGGAAAGATGACATTAAATAAGGCATCCAGAGATTGGTTGTCATGCTGCTGGGAGTTAGTGGGAAGATTTGTGTAGGTAAAAGTGCAGAATCACTGGCATAACTGTCCTTGACTTGGGAGGGAAGATGCATCTGGTATGGGAGGTAGAGTATGGGTCTTGACTGGAGGCACCGGAGGCTCCTCTGAGGGAAGGGGACAGATGCCAGCCGAGTGGAGGTGCTGGATGTCTTCTCTTTTCTCTGAGAGCAGCCACTGAAGGGGGACCTCTCGGGGCTTATAAAAGACAGAGTATGGGTTTGGAAATAATTAAACAGTAAGAAGGAAAATGTGTCCTTTATTTCACTAGAAGACTACCAGGAACTCATTGAAGACATAGTTAGAGATGGCAGGCTTTATGCATCTGAGAACCACCAGGAAATACTGAAGGTGAGTACCTCCCTCAGTGGACATAAGCTCCCCACAAACAGCTCTACCTTCCAGACACTGAGCCTATGGGGACCAAGGTCAGCTCCATCCTTTCCCATGATTTAATTCTGTTAAATGTCAAGTTTTTGTGTTTAGTATTATATGTGTGTATATATGTATATATTTGAGAACTTCATATATATACAATGTATTTTGTTTATACAATATATTTTTTATTTTATCTACACTTCCCTCTAACTCTTGCTAGACCTTGCTCAAGGTATCCCCTTCCCAATTTCACTCTCTCTCTAAATAACCCACTGAGTACAAGTAGTCCAGTTGTAGTACATACAATTAGTGTATTTACATAGTTGTAGGGCCAGCCACTGGAGTATAGGCGACCCGTCAAGGACAATACCACTGAAGAAAACTGAGTCTCTCTCTCCTGTAGCAACAATCGACTGCCAATAGCTCCTCAGTTAAGGGTGTTATTTTGTGAGCTCTTCACTCACCCATTCTGGGGCTGTGGCTTGTTCTTGCACTGGTCTTACACAGGCAAACACAGCTGCTGCAGTTCATGAGGGCAATGGGCATTTGTGGAAGGGCAGGTGTGGAGGGTGCTTGCTTACAAATCCAAGTCAGGGGCATACAGTGATTTTATATTCAACTTTAATAGTGAAAGGTCTTTGGCTTCTTGTTTATGAACTCAAAGCCCACCACATTTTAGGTACTTGTAAGTAATTAATAGCAAATACTTGACTATCACTAACCCTAAATTGTTTTGTAAATTTCCATGTTGTACCTCACACGGTTGAGAAAAAATAGTTTTCATATGTCAGATTTTCTTTCATAAAGTAATGCATACTTTTTTATTAACACTTAAGAAAAATTAAAACTGGAAAGAAGATAAAAATCAAGGGGAACAATTTTCACAAAGTGTTTTCTAGCTAGTGAACCTCCCATCGATAATGAGTCATTATGATTTCATCGGCAAAATGCCAGAAGGTTTGAGTGTTTTGGCCTGGTAACAAAAATTCTGTTCTCTTCAGGATAAGAAACTGATCAAGGCTCTGTTTGATGTCCTGGCACACCCCCAGAACTATTTCAAGTACACAGCCCAGGAGTCCAGAGAGATGTTTCCAAGATCTTTCATCCGATTGCTACGTTCCAAAGTGTCAAGGTTTCTGAGGCCTTACAAATGACTCTTCCCATGTGCCACTCAGAACAGTTTCCTATTGTGGGCTCAGTGAACTGAAGCTGTCTACCTTCCACATGCCAGCATGCCACCGGATTATCATCATGCCCGGTATCAGTGACTCCTTACAGTTCAGTTTTTATAGATAATACAAATATCTTGGTAAACTGAACTTGGATTTTCTTCCCCAGCTTCAGATGTGGACTACAGCTTTGGGTAGCACCAGCTTCTCTCTGTGTGGGCATGTGCCCTGGATGTGTCAAGGGCTGGCTGAACTCCTTTTGGGTTCTGAATCCTCTGTAGTGGAAAGGACGCCATAGAAGGGCTACTCTGGCTGCAGCTCTACGGCCTCCAGGCCAATCCTCACCCAGGGAGCATCTGTACTCATACAGAGGTGACCAGGTCAAACAGGCAAGCAGGAGGGGAAGGCAAGCATTCCAGGAGCCACCCAGGCCATCTGAATCACGGGAGGATTCCAATCCTCTCAGCCTTCTCCAGACTCCGTGATGCCAGTTTAATCCTAAGTGTGTGAGTTCTAAGCAGTGATTTTTTTAAAAAAAAGACTAGACAGAATTAGAAATAAAAAGACAAGTGTAGCCCCCCTGGAGATATCAATAGTGTGCACGCACAGCAAATGCAGAGGGGACTGGTTGCAGCAGTATCCCTGTGCCTTCAGTCAGTCACACTGAGCAGTATGCTAGGGCTTGGAGAACTCTTGGATGTGATCTTGATGGATGATAGTTATCCATCATCACAGAAGGAAGACTTCACCAGTCCAAGGTCAGTACTGCCGGGAACAAGTGCTTTTCTTTTTTAATCTCCGAAAGGGAAACTGAGTCTGAGATGAACTGGCACTGTGCAAGGCACTGTCATTCTCTGACAGTGGGCTACACACCTGTTCACCCGCCACACAGCTGAGTCCCTCTGGTCTACACAGTGGGACTTCACAGTGGTCCCCTCCCATTCGAACTTTACTTTTCAATATTACTGAGCTTCTAAGCATTTTAATCCCTATTCCCACCCCAGCAGTGGAAAAGATCCTATTGGGCTAGTGGTTGAGCACTCACTCGACTAAGATGTGCAAGGCCCTGGGCTTGGCCTTAGTACCTCTTTCCCCTCCAAAAGAACTCTATCAATCAAGCCTTCCTTTCCCCAATAGATGAACTGACTACACAGAGCCTTAGGATTTTGTCTTTTCTATGGCAATTATAGCACATAATTCTGTATACCAAAGTACTAAAAGACGTTTAATAGGCATTTTTAAAAGAAAGCAGAATATTTCATTATTATTAGACTTGCTTTTCCACCTCAGTGTGGTTTTTAATAACATTGGCTTTTTTTTTTTTTTTTTTTGAAGACAGTGTCTCACTATGTAGCCCTAGTTAATCTGGAATCTCTATGTAGCCCAAGCGCTAGCCTGCCTCAAACTCACAGAGCTCCACCTGCCTCTGCCTTCCAAGTACTGGGATTGAAGATGTGTGCCACCATATCCAGGACACTGACATTTTTAAAGGCCCTAATGAACTTTTAATTTTTATTTTGATAAAGTTTTTCTTTAAGAATTTGTACATCTTGCTCAGCACAGTGAGTGGCACTTGTAATCCCAGTGCTCAGGAAGTGCAAATAGGAGGATTAGAAGTTCAAGCTTATTATTGCATAGATCTGAATTGATCTTATAATAAAAACCTGGAGCCAGATATTGGGGAAAAGCAGGAAGATCAGAGAGACGGAGGAACAAGCCACAGCCACTTCTCACCGCTCTGAATTCTCAGACTGAATAGGGATAGTGAAGGGAAGCGCAGGCCAAAATAAAAGAGGGGAACCTCGGCTCCTCCCTCCCAGCCAAATCACTTCCTGTTTAACTTTCCTAGTGCTGGGATTAAAGGCATGTGTTCTTCTAAAGGGGGGGGGGGGGGCGGGCATGGGATCCAAGTGCTGGGATTAAAGATCTATGCCAGCAATGTCTGGCTCTGTTTGGCCTTGAACTCAGAGAGATCCGGACCAATTTCTGCCTCTGCCTCCCTAGTACTATGATTGAAGGAATGTGCCACCACTGCCTGACCTCTATGATTAACTCTGTGGCCGGCTCTGTCCTCTGATCTTTGGGCAATCTTTATTGATTCACAGTTCATCCTCAGCTAATAGGGAGTTTGAGGCCTTTTCTTTAAAAAGTTTTTTAAAAACATATTCAGTTAAAAAAAAAAAATCATTAAGGGGTTAGAGAGATGGCTCATCAGTTAAAAGCATTTGCTCCTCTTGCAGAGGACCCAGGTTCACTTCCTAGCATCCACTCTTGGCAATTTACAAATAAATCTTTGTTTTTAATGTTTAAAAATGGATTCTATGTGTATAGGTATTTTTGTCTGTCTTTACCCCACATGTACACCTGGCCCAAAGAAACCAGAAGAGTGTTGGGTTCACTGGGACTGGAGTTGCAGATGACTGACTTTAAGCCAAAACCTGGGTGCTGGGAATCAAACCCTGGTCCTCTGGAACAGCAGTCAGTGCTTTTAACTGTTTGTCAACTCTCCAGCCTCTAATCATTTTTATTTTTATTTGAGATTGGGTCTCATGTGTCCTTGGCTGGCCTTGAACTCACTCACGTGCTCCTGCCTCCTGAGACTGAAAGTGTGCCTCACCACACCTGGCTATAAAATAAATCTTTTAAAAATTAATTAAAATGAATTTGATATGCAATAATTTGACTTATATTTCTGAGTTTGACCATAAAGTGGAAACTAAAATTTTACCCTAATAAGTGACCCAGCTGATAAGGAGGACAGGAGGGCTGAGCCTAGTAGCTGTGTATTCATGAGAGCATATTATATTGCCTTTTCAGAAGGCAGGGTGGGGGGAAGAGTGGAGGGGGCATTGGACCAGTGGCTTTGAAGTATCTCCAGGAGCAGACCACACACCAGAGCTGTGCTTCTGGTATGAGTGTGAGCTCCTAAGGTCTTTTGAGTTTCTACCTCAGACCTATCGGCTGCCCTGAGAGATTTTGTGGCCCTGCTGGGATGCCACCTGGCTAGCCAGCAGTTGGTTACCACCAAGTGAGCTCACATTGCGTATGCAATCTGTGCCAGGCACTATTTTAGGCCCTGGAGATTAATCAAAGACCCCAGCAATAAGGTAGATAGGGTCTTAACCCTTATAGAGCTTGCATTTTAGAAGGAAGAGACAATGAACTTTATTTGGCTAATGGTAAGTGCTACGTTATAAACCTAAACTGATGTAATAGTGGCTCTGTGGCTACTTCAGGTTTGGGGATACAGAGCCTATATAGGGACGTGACCTCTCAACTGAAAACTACATAAGGAGCTAGCCTGAGGAACCTAGGGGAAGAACATTCCAGAGAGAGGCACCCTTAGGGCAGAGGTATAGGCAGGGACATACCCCTGTGCATGGAAGTCTAGTTACAAGTGGCATCTGACCAAGCCAGAGAACCACAAACGGGCCAGATTCCATCAGCTGTGGAACCAGAAGGAGAGGTTTGGGTTTAATTCCAAATACCCTTAGAAGTCTGTGGTGGATCTATGTGGTGATATATTTTCTATTTAATAAAATCAGCCTGGAATATCAGAGAAAAGAATCACCCACAGTCAAGCCATGGAGGTCAGAGAGTGGTGACCCACACTTTTGATCCCATCACTCAGAATCTTTCTGGATTTCTGTGAGTTCAGGCCTAACAGCCCAACAATAGTAGCTCACCCCTTTAATCTTAACTCTAGGATTATTATGCAGAGTTGAACCCAGAAGTGAAACTTTTGGGGTGAAGAAGATATTTAAGGCGGGAGAAGGCAGAGATTCAAACATTTTGTAGAAGCAGCCAGCCAGGCTGAGGACTCCTGAAAATGGCATTTACCCCGTTCAGCCTGAGAGATTGGCTGGGTGAGACTTGCCTATGGTCTGTTTCCTCTCTCTGATACTCCAGCCTTTCCCCAATATCTAGCTTTGTGTTTTCATTATAGACTAATTAGAATTCGTGCAAGAAACTTCGTGGTTTATATTTGAGTGTGTGAGTGTGTGTGCCTTCCTGCATACAGTTTTATGCACAAGTGCATATGTGGATGTCAGAAGGCAAATTTGATTTCACTCTCAGGTACCATCCACCTTGTTTGTTATGACCAAGACTCTCACCAGCCTGAAGCTCACCAAGTATGCTACGGTGGCCCACGAGCCTAAGGGATCTACCTGTGTCTGCCTGCCAGGCAATGAGATTATAAGCTAACACCACTATGTCCAGTATAACTTTTCTTATGAGGGTTCTGGAGATGAAACTCGGGTCCTAATGTTCACACAGCAAGTACTTTATCCTCTGACCCACCTCCTCAGGCCTCTAGGCTTGTGTTTTTAAAAGGTACCATGGGCTCCTGTGTGGATGGCTTTGAGAAAGCAGGCACAGAAACAGCATATAGGAGGCTGGTGTCACAGGCAGGCACTCATCTGAGTGGAGGAGGGTAGGCTTCAAAGTTGAGTGTCCACCTTCCTGCCATTAGAGCTGGTTCTGTGGGTTAGTTCTGAGTAAGCACAGGAGTCTGTGGGTCCCACCTTCCAGCTGTGGATATTGTTATGTAGACACATCCTGCAGTGCTGCATCTGTGGATGCCTGCAACATTCTCCTTCATTTCCAATGCTAATGAGAGCCTGCCTTTTCACACCAACAGATGATTACCTTCCCATGGGGAAATTGCTTCCTCTGAATCATCCTCTGAGCTGTTAGGTGCAATGCCTATAGGCATTTGCTGGATTTAAGTTTGCAGATGATTCTCATATGGCATGTGGGGATTTGAGAAAGGCAAAGACTGAATGCAAGACGTAAGGATTCACTTGCCCTTGGGTAGAACTTTGCAGGAAGATGGACCAGGGCTTTGACCTGCTGCAGACTGCTTCAGCTGGTCAGTCTGTGCATCCAGGGATCCTCCTCCAGGCCCAGTTACAATCTTCTCAACCCAGAAGAGATGCCATTGTGTAGGATTGTATGAATTTGTAACATGCTCCAGACTGAGGTGGGTCCTGAGCTTTACCGAAGTCAATACCACTTCTCAGCATCATCTGAGAAGCAAATGGATCAACTGAGGTTAAATGATTCCTCGTTAAGTAGAGGGGGCCTTCTTACTCATGACTACTAATAGGCCACTTATGAGCTGCTCTCAAAGCAGACCCTGGAAGAGGCTAGAGGGACTCATCCATAGGAAATTAGAGGCTACAGTTCTCTTTTCTGTGACCATCTCCTATTCCAGGGGTACACAAGCTCCTAGTTTCCCATCTCCTTTCTCTGGGCTATTCTAATAATTAAAGGCAGAGAATATAGCCACAGAGACAGAAGTAAGCTGGATATGGCAGCTCACACATAATCCCAGCACTTGGGAAGGCAGCCATGTGGCTGTCCTTTTGTGGCCTGCTTTAGCACATAGCAACCACCAGACCAGCCAAAGAAAGCTACAGAGCAGGACTCTGAAAATAATAAGAGACAAGTATCTTTCAAGGATCTCCCCAAACAGCACAGTGGGAACAAAACAGACTTAGAAAATGAAACCACTTTAATTTACAGGCAAGTTGTTAAAACAATACGAAATTAAATTAAAACAATACAAATCAATCCCATCTACCACAAACAACAACAGTTTGGTGTTCAGTCCCCCAGGGAAATTCAACTACAGCCCTTAGTTATTAATACTTCTTGTTACATATTTGCTTATTTATCAATTCATGCAATGCATATTTACTGAGGACCCACTATGTACTAGGCATTGTAGGAGCTAGCGATATAGCAGTGAACAGAAGACATCTCTGTCCTTGGTGAATTGAGAGTCCAGTGGTGAAAGGCAAAAACCAAACAAACATAAAGACAAGTGGTGTTACGTGTTGGAGCTGGGCAATGAGTGCGCTGGCTATTCATTAGGATAAGCTCATCATTGGAGTCGTGAGTCCAAACCCAGCAAAGGCATTGACTCTTCAAACTAAGCCTGGCAGCACTGCCCTGGCAAGTTCCTTTACTCACCCAGCAAGAACTTAGCAATGTGTGGACACACCAGGCTACCATAGCGCCAAGTGAACAAGCAAGTCCTGGAACTGCTGCCACCTAGTGGTTGGAAAACAGAGTTGACCCGTGTTTCAGGTTGCCCATGCTATTTGACTGGGAACTTAAATGCCTGAAATTCAAAATAAAATGCTACCAAATAGGGCTCTGAAGGTCAGGGCTGTTCTTAGATGAATGACTGACTACGTGATGAATTGATAGAGACCACAGAAAGCGTATTGGTTTAGAACCCCACTCTTCATGGTCTAATAGTCATTGATTTAGGTGGTTTCAAGCTATTAGCAATACTGCCCGCCCCCAATTGCTGCCCATTCTTTTTTATGGTGTTGGCATTAAGGTAGGCTGGATATATACTACTGAGTTGGTGAGGAAAGGAGTTGAAAGGGGGCTACAGAGATGGCTCTGTGGTTAAGAACACTTGATGCTTTTGCATAGGATCAGAATTCAATTTTCAACACCCATGTCTGGCTTCCAGGGGAGCCGATATTCTCTTCCAATCTCCAAAAGTACCTGCACACAGGCACATGCACCCACACAGACACATCTCTGTATAATTTAAATCATTTTTAAAAGTTGCACGAGTATCTTAGTTTGGGTTTTTATTACTGTGTCTTATTACACCATGACCATGGCAACTCTTACAAAGAAAAGATTTAATTAAGGTGGTGGCTTATAGTTTCAGAGGTTCAGTGCATTATCATATCATGATGGGAAGTGTGACAGTGTGCAGGCAGACAGAAGGCAGCAGGAAGTCGACTGTCACCCTGAATGAAGCTTGAGAGAAGAGGCTTCAAAGCCCGCCCCCACAGTGACACACTTCCTCCAACAAGGCCACACCTCCTAGTCGTGCCACACCTTTTGGAGGCCATTTTCTTTAAATAACCCACAAGGAGGAAATCACCCCCAGTTTGTAACCTGGCCTAATGTGAAGCACCTGTGACTTTAGAAGCTACCACATCCTCAACTTGGATTGTTCTCTTATCCCAAAATGTTTTCCAAGACTGAAGGGTAATCCTGAGGTACAGCCTGGTGTTTTCTGTCTTTTCAAGTTTGAAACATTCTCTCAGGTTCTGGTGTTGAGTGCTTGGTCTCCAACTGGTGGCCCTATGTTAGGAGGCAGAGTCTGGGGGGAAGTAGGTCTCCCAGGAATATGCCCCTCAAGGTTTCTCCAGTTCTTCCCTTGCTTGTTGATTCCTCTCCGTCCCCAGGTAACCAGTCTCCTCCTGATCCACATACTTCACCACGACTCGGCCTCACAATGGGATCAGAGACACAAGAGCCCAGTAACTATGGACGTGATCCTCTTCCCTCCTTTGAGTTGCTGGGATGGCTGTCAACCTGACCACATCTGGAATTAACTAAAACCCAGTGTTGTAGGAACTTAGCAGAGCTACTGTGTCTGGAGTAGATATTAGGACAAGTAGTTATTTTCTAGAAGAACTTGGACCTTGAAGAATCATTGTGGTAAACAGTAAAGAATCTTTGTGGGAAACAGTGATTCCCTAATCCCTGGGGGATTTATAAATTTTTTTTTTTCTTTCTGAAGGGGCATTGCGGTCTTTGAATAAATGATTTTGGACACAGGACACCTCTGGCATGCCTGAGGCTTTTGGAATATTGTGTATTGCAAATGATACACAATAAAGGACTAAAGTCATGGGGGCATGTGATGCTTTCCTTTAGAGAGACATATAGATTAGATAGGGCCTTGCTATGAGGAAATCACTTTACCTCCCAAACAACTTTGTGTAACAATTGATAAATATGATTTTGTACCACTGTTTGAGGTTCAGTTCAGTTCATCAGAGGCTGGACCTTCCTGCTGTCATACAGGCCTTAACATTTCATCTTGGAGTGATCTCTTTCTTTAACTGACCCACACAACACAGAACACCCTGATACCCAGGCAGCTGAACACATCCTTGAGGGACTTTTTCTTGATTAAATCATTTGAAGTGGGAAGGTCCACTTTTAATCTGAGCCACAGCTTTTGCTGGCAGCCAGTATAAAGACACTGGAGAAGGAACCTCGCGCCATGCCCGTTTGCCCTTTCTGGCAGGTCCATTCTTTCTCTGCATTAGAGCCTACTTCTTTAGTATTCCAGCATGTACTGAAAACCAACAGAGACAACTGAACAGCTACTGGATTCTTGGGTCCTCTATTGGTAGACAACCATTGTTGAACCACAGTCTGTAAGCCACTCCAATAAATCCCCATCTCTCCCTCTGCCTCTCCCTCTCCCTCTCGGTTCTGTTCCTCTAGAGGACTTGACTAATACAGTTGCATTCCTCGGGAAGTTGGTTCCAGCAATTAAAAGTCTGACTAATACTCCCTACAAAATTCTTCAAGCAGAAATACAAACATACCTCCAATTTGAGCTTTGATGCCGACTTCGCCTTGTCGCCTGCTTGGAGGTTGACAAATTGGTTACTGAGCAGGAACTGGAACTAATGTCACAGAAAGGGCAGTCATGTGTGACATACCACCGACCGCAAAAGAGCTTTAGTGACCCTGGCCATGCCTCTGTTTCTGTGGTGACCAATTTATCACAGGCACGGGTGCTGATGCAGCTGGTGTGTGTAATGCCTGAACAGCGCACAACACTGACGACAATGTAGTGAGATGCTGATGGTGGCAGAGAGCCGAAAGAATGTTGGTTCCAGGTGACTTAGCTTGAGGAAGGCAGCTTTTACCAGCTGTGTCACACATGTGGGTATGAGAGAAAGAAGCCAATACCTTCAGGACTTCCTCTGGGAACTAGGGTGACCCAGCAAGCACCAGTCACCCAGCAGCAGCCCTCATGGCATGCTTAGTGTGCTTTTCTGAGAATCTGTCCTGTCTGCTGGTCACACAGAAATATTCTTTCATGCTCACCCTCGACTCACCTTCTGTCCTCTGAAGTTCCTGGATTGCTAGTCCAGTTATACTCACTAGCTGTGTGGCCTTGTATAAGTTACTTAGGTAAAAAAGATGGGGGCTTGAGTGTAAATCCCCACCCACATATAAAAAGGTAGGCATGGGAGCTGGGAGAATATGCCCATAATGCCATAGCTGGGGGGTAGAGACAGGAGGATTCCAGAGCTTGCTGGCCAGCCAGTCTGCCAGTCTAGCCAATCAGTGAGTTCCAGGTTCAGTGAGAGAGCAAGAGAGGAAGACACCCATTATCAATTTCTTGCCTCCACACATCTCCTGCCCCCCAAAAACACATGGGGGGAGGGGACAGAGACAGAGAGACACACACACAGACTACACACAAAAGGTAGAAACAACCCAAATATTTATCAGTGATAACACTGACACAAAATGAGACATGTCTACACAGTGGATTATAATTTGGCCACAAAAAAAGCATTGGTATGTTACAAAACAGATGTACTACGGAAACATTATACTAATTAAAAGGGGCTAGTCACAAAAGACCTATCATTGTGCAGTTCCATGTGTATGAAATGTCCAGAATAGGTAAATCCGTGAAGGCAGAAAGTAGATTACAGATTGTCTAGGGCAGGTAATTTGGGAGAAAATGTGGAATGATCAATAATAGGTATGGAGTTTCTTTGGGGAGTAATGGTGACATAGCTCTGTTAATGTATTGGATACATCTCTATGTGCATCCATGGGGATGTTTCCAGGAAGGTTTAACCAAAGTGTTAAATATTCACCTATTCTGAATGTGGGTGGCACCATCCCACAGACTGGGTGGGGTCCTGGATAAAAAGGAAAACATGAGAAAGTGAGCTGAGCGCCAGCATCCATCTCTCTGCTTCCTGGGCTTCCAGGTTGTGAGGAGGCCCTGCTGCATGTTCCTGCTACTGCACACAGCCACATTTTCCCTGCTGAGGTGGACTGTACTCTCATAAACCATGAGCCGAAATAAACCTTTCTTCCTTAAATGGCTTTCCCTGGGAATTTAGTCACAGCGTAGCAAAGAGTGACTGACACAGGGGATTGTATTCTTTGTCAGTGGCATGAAGGACAGGGAAAGCTGTGGAAATATCCTTCATTAAACAGGCTGAAGAGACACCACCCTGGGTGGCTCCTGTACTAGAGGAAATGTTATAAAGAATTTTACTACACCAACTGACAAAATCGGAACATGAATAATTTAGATTAAAATATCATAGCAATGTAAATTTAAGGAAACTTATGTCTGTAATGTGGTTACATGAGGGGGAAGTCCCTCAAGCAGCCTCACTACTCTTGAACTTACTCACTATATCGCTCTACCTGTCCTGGAACTAGCTCTGTAGACCAGGCTGGCCTTGAACTCACAGAGACCCTCCTGCCTCTGCCTCCTGAGCACTGGGGTTGAATTCATGCTCCACTATGCCAGAGTTGGCCTCTAACTCCCAATCCTCTTATTTTGGCCTCTCAAGTAGGAGGTAGGTTACAGGTGTACACCATCATATTTGCATTTTTAGTAAATACGCAATGCTGAGTTAATGGTAAAAAGTCACACTTTATGTAATTTGCCCTTAAATATTTTAAGAAAAAAAGTGTAATAAAATTTTAGAGTTGGTAACCTGGGGCAGGTATTCTTTGTAGCATTTTATGCTTATGACTTGAAAATTTGGAATTGTTTATAGAAAAAAAATTTTTTTTGAGTAGCCAGGAACAGGTCTAAAAATGTAGTAGAGCACTTACTTGCCTTGCCTAGCGTGCTCAAGGCCCTGGGGTTAGACTCTAGAACAAGGGTGTGTGTGTGGGGGGGGGGGTTAGCTAGGAATCACTTTTTCTCTCTGGGCAATGCAGAACTGAGCATGAAAGTAGGTCAGAGTGATCTCTCTCTCTCTCTCTCTCTCTCTCTCTCTCTCTCTCTCTCTCTCTCTCTCTCTCTCTCTCTCCCCTCCCTCCCTCCCTTCCTCCCTCCCTCTCCCCGTCCTATCCACCCTCCCTCCTGCTTCCCTTACTGTCTGTCTGATGTGAGGTCAAAATCTGCCCCCCATCCCAGGAAATGAACCGAAATCATTGCTGACAGGAACAGATTCAAAAAGGCTCAGCCAACTTTGGAAAGCAGCCACAGGGCTGCCATCAGCTCTGTATTCTGAGTCTGTGGTGATGCTCACAGTGTCTCTGAAGGGGGGAAAACCCTTATTTCTGCTTTAACCTGCCAAAGTAGAAAAGGTCTTCCAAGGCTAGAGCCAAGACATGGGTGCTGTATAGTTACAAAGGACAAATGTTTGAAGACTCTGCCTGCAACAGGGAATCACAGGAGAGGTGAGGATACTCAGGAGGAAGCTTGCTTGGTCCCCAGCTCTAAGGATGGGTCTGGTGAGATAAGGGTGCTCCAGGGAGAGAGGAAGGGGATTCCTGGCATTGCATTCTCAGCTCTCATCATTATTCCATTCTCAAAGGCTTCTTTGTCAGCTGAAGAGTCAAGAGGATTTCTTGGTAGAAGAGACTGTAGGCCAGGAAGTACTGACACCTGAGACAGGAGCCACCTGCCCAGTCAGACAGCAGCAGCTCAGGAGAAAGCAGAGTTGAAGTGGATATGACCACGTAGCCCCATAGATCCAGTCATACCTGAGGCCCCTCCATCTTTTAATGAAATGAACAACAGCAAAAATCTGAGTTTCTGTTTAAGAAAGTTATAATTGTCACCCCCACCACTCACACACTATAAAAATGACATAAAGGGACGGGGGAGATTGCTCAGTGGTTAAGAACACTGGTTGTTCTTCTAGAGGGCCTGGGTCCAATTCCTGGCACCCACATGACAGCTCACAATCATCTGTGATTCCAGTTCCAGGAGATCTGACGCCATTTTCTGGCCTTCTCAGGCATTTCATGTATGCGGTACATAGACACACATGCAGGCACGATATCCATACATATAAAATAAAAATAAAAATTTTTAAAGAGAAAGAACATGAAAAACATCTTAACTGAAACAGTACTGTCTTTGAGTTTTAAGTACAGATCCTCTGCAACAGCCATGGTGGTGTGCAGAGGACCTTTGTAGATAGGAGCTACCTAACATGGCGCCCCAGCTGGGGTTACTATTGCTGTGATGAGATGGACACAGAAGACAGAAGCTGATGGAGGGGCTGCTTATTCCCTATGGCTTGCTTAGCTCATTTTCTTACAGAACCCAAGACCACCAGCAGCCCAGGGATGGGCCCACCCCCAATGGGCTGCACCCTCTCCTGTCCATCACTAATTAAGAACATGTTTTACAGTCAAATCATGGAGGCATTTTCTCAGTTGAGGTTCCCTCCTCTGCAGTAACTCTGGCCTGTGTCAAGTTGACACAGACTAGCCTGCACACATGAGAAATACAGGATCAGGAAACACTGGGAGAAGAGAGCTGGCTAGTCCCTGCCTCAGGAGGTCTCAGACTTGAAGACCAAGGAGGATTTTCAGGTCTGATTTGTGTGCCTGGAGTTTTATGAGCAGCATTACTCAATCCCACTCATATCAGAGCAGCCTATGAGTTTTCTTGAGGTTGCCCTAATTAATGATAATAGCTCCCTTCTACTGGGCTCTTGGTATAAGCCAATGTGTAGTTTGGATAATTTCACGTAATCCTTACAGAAGCCCTGATAGAAAGGGTACCAGCACCACTTCCTAGGAATTATTTCATACAGTCCAGAGAAATGATCTAGATTTGAATGAGCGAGTTTATAAAGCTTAGAGCAAGTCAAAAAAGAAAAAAACAGACTGTTGTCTTTCTTTAAAACTGTTGCTGCCCTTGAAGCCGGGGCTGTCCTTAATCAGCAGCTACAACTCCACAGCCACCAGCAGCCAACTCATTCAAAGCTAAGAAGGAACTTCTTTAAATCTCTGTCCCTCAAACAAACAAACAAACAAACAAACAAACAAACAAACAAACAAAGACCTCAAGATTCAGATTCAAAGATTGAGCTGGAATTCTGCTCCTCAAGTAGCTCACCTCCTCTCCTGGCTTACATCTCCCATAAAGATGTGCATCTGTGCTCCCAACCCCCACCCAAAAGCCCTTCCCCGTCTGGTTCCTCCCTACCACTTCCTGCCAGCTAGTTGCTGACTCTTGCCTCCTGACCCACAAGTACATTGTATTTAATCTAACAAATGCAACACATCTTAGCACCATTAAACAAATCTTCCAGGACATAAACAAAAGTAACACACCTTAAAACAATATTCTGCAAAACATTCAGCAGAAATGGACTTTGGGAATCATGTAGAGGCAGCTGTCTGGAGATCCTGGTAGAGTTTGGGATGAGTCCATTTGGGTGAGGTTTCCAAGAAAAGTAACAAACCCCAGCAAACTGAGTTCCCAACTGAGCTTTATCAATGAACAAGCCTTCTGTGGATGAACTGGTTTCTCTTCCCACAGTGGGCTCTTAGGTACCACAAAATAAACCATAGGAGAGTCTTCAGGAAATCATTTACCTTCCAGCTGTTCTCAAGGACACAGTGTCTTTCCTCTTGGGCTGTTCACCCCTACCCATTGTCACAGGTAGGCGGTGGGCAGATCATTTCCAGAGAAGAGGCCTTGAAGGACACTTTGAGACAAATAGACTTGTTCTGAAGGAGTGGTGTGTGTGTGTGTGGGGGGGGGCGTAGCACCCTCCTTCTAGAGCCAGCATCGTGGTGGGCTCAAACACATGACAATTTACCAATACATTGAAGAAACCAAATTCTTATAGTTAGGAAGTTACATAGCCCATGAGTGACAGAGCAGAGCTTTTACTGAGTAGTTCATACTCCCAAACTTTGTGTTATCCATAGTCTAGAGCTACAGAGGGCTTTGGCTAAATGAAGAATTAATATCAATATTTCTTGTTGGTACAGTTCTCAGAGTTTAAAAATGGAATATGCAATATCACTAAATCATTTTTGTATACATGGAAAAATGATTAGAAAGTAGACAAAAAATGACTTGCTCCGTCATTTGGGAACTGAATATGCCACCCAGAGGGGAGCCTTCTCAACTTGAGGGTCCAGGCTGTGGGCTGCAGAGAATCAATGTGACAGAAGAAGCCTCACATTAACCATTCCTAAGAACAGGGACGGACCCAGTGTGGCGGCGGGGGGGGGGGGGGTGTGTGTCTCAAGAAGTAAGGGACCAATGGGTACCACAGATAAAATTGCAGGACACAAACCCTGATACAGCAATGAGCTCTGAATTCACACAAAGGTTCCCAACTCCAGCCAGGGCCCATTGATTTTTCAGCAACATTTGATATGGCTAAATTCCAGTATGAGCAGACAGAATCTGCTTCCTTGTGTTCCCTGGGGGAGTCTAGCTGTGACAAGAGCCCCTTTCTTCTGTCAAAACATCCTCTGCAATAAAAGGCTGCAAGACTGAGCTGAACTGCCTCAAGAATTCCAACTCCTTCCCCTAGAGCATCTACTCGCCTGGTTTCTTTCCTGAGGAAAGATGTCCCAATCCAAACCACATGGACCCTCTGTGCTGGGCTGTTTTGACATCCTGCCAAGCTCAGAGAGGCACCTATCCTAGAGATACAAGGCAGGGCTGTCTTTCACAGTTCCCTAGCTGACCCACTGAAGGAACAACCAGGCAGGGACCCAAACATCAGGACAAAGGAACCAGGACAACCACTATGGAAGTGTGCCAGAGGACTGGAAGATGAGCAGTCTGTCTCATCTGCTCTCTGCACGAGGAAAAGCCCCTCCCCTGGGGCTTTTTTTGAAGAGAGCAGATTTCTGGATTTGTTTCCCTGCAAGCAGTCTTTCTGCACCAAAAAACCAGGACAGGTGTTGAAGGGACGGTAAATAGGTAGCTCCAAGAGGTGAAGGTCAGCCATTCCAGGTCTGAGAAGGCCAGCACAGGACCCAAGGACAGACCCTGCAGCTCTGTTTCTTGTTTTTCTTAGACACAGCCTTAAGATTTTGCCATGCCTATACTAGTGTTTATTGATAGTCTTCCAGGTATTAGGGATTTGATGCTAAGCAATTAGGAGAAAGCATCAAAGTCAGAGATGTCCTCTGAAAGAAGCAAAAATTTCGCTGAGGTCTAGAAGAAGCACAGATCACCATTCAGAGGGCATTCCAAAGGCAAGCCACTTGGCAAGAGGGAAAAAGACTTCTCCACAGCACTGGAAGAAAACTCATGGGGCTGAAGTGCAGGATGCAACCACAAAAGAGGGTGTGGGGGTCTTTCTGTCAAGAGCAGAAGCCTTCTGGGGTGCTGTTAACAGGACTGTGAGATGATGGTACTTGGGGAACATTTTAGCAGCACCGTGAGTGATGGGAATGAAGGGGTCAGGATATTCCGGAGGCAGACTGGGTGGCTTGGGTATTTGCCTATAAAAAGAGAATAGTGATGCTGTCTCGTAGCTGCTGTCCTAAGACGCTGCCTTTTAAGTGTTCATTTTAGTATCTAGTTTGCAACCATAAAAACTTAGTTAAGTGTTGTTATTGTGACTCTCAGGGTGCAGATAGTTCTGATTCATGCCTGCTTCTGTGAGGTGGAGAGATGTGTGGTGATTCTCAAACGTAGAAATGTGATTTGTATTAAGTCATATGTCAAGACTCCAACTCGGAAGAAGGAGAACAGTCCTTTTAGAACGGCTAGAAAGTATGAATGAGTCTCAAAGGAAAATAGCTCTCACTTTTCCCACAAGAATATATTCCACTTTCTTCCCAAAATGTAAAATCGAGCATTTGCAGAGATAAACAGGTGCTTTTTTGGTGTTCTTCAGAGCAGGTGTACTCCCGGCCAGGTAGAGGTTTCAGACCAAACCTACCTCCCCACCTCTGGTGTTGGTGCCAGCAGGAGGAGGGTCCTCGGAAGGCCCCATCCAGCCCGCCCTCCTGCGCCCCCAGTCACGTGGCCTTGTGGGGGAGGACCGACCTGAAGTTAGAGGAATCCGGAGCTCTCCCAACTTCGGAGCGCTGAGGCAGGACTCTGAGAAAGCGAGCATGGCTCAGCTGTCAGTGATCCCCGGATCGGCCGCGGCGTGGACAGGTGAGCTGGGAGTCCAAGGGAGGCGACTGGGGTGCAAGAGGCTGCTGGAGCACAGGGCGGTACAGCTCATCCCAAGCAGGGCGTGCAGGGCAACCACGCGGGAGAGGGGACAATTGTGCGAAGCGGCCCCCCACTGGACACCCAGCGCCCTGGGGCCAGTTGGTCCACCGCGGGCTGCCTTTTTAACCTCAGGGTGAATGATGGAGCGGAGGTAGGTGATTGACGCTGGACGCCCCGCCCTCTGGGCCACGCCCTTTCCCGCGCGCACTGGCTGCTCCCCGTGACGTCACGCTCGGCTATAAAAGGCGCGGGAGCAAGGCTCCCGCGGCGCTGTCAAGGAGCTCGAGGCTGAGGGTGCTTGGGGCTCGGGGGGGACGCGGAGACGCGGCCACCACCGGGCCTCGGGCGCCTCAGCGATGTTTTACTCAGGACTCCTCACCGAGGGCGGCCGCAAGGAGACCGACATGCGGGAAGCGGCGTCCCTACGGCAGCAGCGACGGATGAAGCAGGCGGTGCAGTTCATCCACAAGGACTCCGCCGACCTGCTGCCCCTGGATGGCCTCAAAAAGCTGGGCTCGTCCAAGGACACGGTGAGCTCCCCATCCCCGGCCACGCCTGCCTCCGGCCTCCCGGCCGCCGCTGGCCGCCAGGCGCTCGCTGCGGCTTTCACTGAGTCACCGGCCAGGCCTGTCGCTGTCCGCTCCCTGGAGGGTGCCCGGCCGAGATCCTCCCTATCTCACATCCCCGGAGACCTCGTAGCTTTCCCCCGATTGTCCTCCCTTGGCTCAGCCTCCTCCCGGGAGCTCGGCTTTCTCCTCCCCGGAGCAAGGAAGACAGAGACCCTACCTGGCCCTATTGCTCTCAGGTCTCCTTTCTTCCCGCTTATTTGGCTCCCGGGGCTGGAACCTTGCAGTGAAGTCTCAGCTCCCACTGTCACCTCGTAGGCTGCGTGGCCAGCCCCATATCCCAGACAGAGGTGACTCCTAGTGGGTGATTGAGAAACAGTGGAAAGCGAGGTTTTGTGGCAGTTCAGGAAGTAGGTGACTTTGGTGGATTTCTACTCAGCCTCCTCCCTGTCGCCCCTTTCTATTTAGTTTTGGTCTTAATCTACGGTTGATTTTCTACCCTGAGTGGGGAGTGGGGTGGGGCGGACAGGGGAAAAGGGGGTCGAGCTTGAATATTCCCAGAACCTAAACATCTCATCACTCTCATCTCTCCCTCCTTCAGTCCTTCCTGAGAGTGAATGGAGGGAGGAGGCCCTGACTGCTCCATCTCACAGATCAACTCATGCATGTGCGTAGTTGGAGCTGGGGTTGGTGCAGTCTTTTTATTTCGGGCAGGATTATTCTTGGTATTAAGTAGAAATCCAGGTGTGGGCCAGAATCCGAAGCCGTATTGCCCCCCATCTATCAAATAAGGGTGGATGGCTGAGGGATGTGACCTATATTTATTTCTCAACCTTTTCTCACAAATTTATATCTAACTTTGTAGTTTCATCTGGAGTTTGCTTGTACTTTGTTTTTGTTTTTGTTTTTTTTTTTTTGTTTTTTTTAATGAGACATCATGGTCTTGCTATATAACCTAGGTTGGCTTAGCCCTCAGTACACAGCCCAAGTTGGCCTCTAATTCTGGATCCTGCTGCTTCAACCTCATGATTGTTAAGCTTATGTGGGCATGCACCACCACTCCCAGCTATGATTGCTTTCTTGTATTATAGTTTGCTGATTATCTTCAGAGAAATTTATAGAACATTAAGTGTCTTTTGCAACAGACATGCTCTAGAGAATCTTCCTAGTATTTTTATATCTTGAGCTTCTGAAATACTTAATTTTGAATGTGGTTGTTGGCCCAGGTTCACTGAAAATTACTATTTCTGGCCACAGTATGGCAATAGAGGCTAGTGCTTTTTCTGCTCTGCTGCTTCTTCTCCTAATAGTTCTAACGATTTATCAATACTAAAGATTGTCCTTTCCTGCCATTAGATTCTCTCACTAAGGGAAAGCTACTCCAGCTATCTCACTGTTTTCTAAAGCTGTTCTTCAGCTTGCGTCGGGGTATAGTTGATCTAGTCATGCTAACCCAGAGTATATTCCTATTGAAGAGGTAACTCTCTCTTGCCTTCTTTCACTTTAAAGCATTCGTGATTCATTTGTAAAAACTCAGTCCAAACCTCCTCTCCTTTAAACCTATTCAACAAGGTGGGAGGCATTATGAGAAGAATTAAAATGTGGGCTTTAAAAAAGCTGGATTCAAGGTTTGGGTGCTTAGTTTCTCTGGGTAGCAGGAGTTCCCTGATGAGAAGGACCACAACATTATTCTTCTTAAGACTCCTTATACTGCTTTGAACCACGTAAGGATAATGCTGTTCTGACTCCCTCTGTCACAACTAAGCCACCAGGAGTGGATGGCACAGAGCATAGCTGAAGGATGCAGAGAGGTGGGTGGCTCTGAGAATATAGCCATGGGTATAACACACAGTAGTTGATTGTGAAACCCTGAACCATGTTTCACACTTTTTGCACCCCATTTTCGTGGTTAATTTCCATCTCTTACTGTTCTCACACCTTTAATGAGCAAGTTATTGAAGGCAGGAACCAGAACACATCACAGAAACCAAGGCTGATTGAACGGGGGCAGGGAGAGCTAGAAGTTCTGGGAGAGACAGCATCTTTGGAACTGATTCTGCAGCCTCAGTACAATCTCTGAAAGATTTTAGAAACACATTCTTATAAACTCATTTTACAGACAATGCTGACTCTGTTTTCTTATATGATGTGAAATTTGGAGGTAGTAAAATTAACAGTAGTTTTTTTCTTTTTTCTTTTCTTTTTTTTTTTTTTTAACATGAAGTAGTCTATCAAACAACCCCAACAGAAAATGGACAAAAAGGTGGCTTGAAAGGAGAATACAAATTCACCTTTTATTGACTCTGGGGCTTGAGCAATGTTAAGGCTGTGAATTATTTTTCATCATACAAATATCTCATGTTTTCTTGAATTATCTAGTACCCTGTATTTATCTGAATTATCTTGTACTATGTTGTTTCTGTGATGTTTGCAGTTTGATATTAACATTTTTGGTTTGGCACTCGGCACCTATAAGGCAATCAAAGATGGTCATGTTCTTTTGCCCCAGGATAGTGTCTTTACCTAATTGCTTTGTGTGTGGCGTTTCCTTCAAAGTCTGCTGTAGAAATTAATCTTATTTCTTATGTCTGGCTCACTTGTTTTATTTTTTCATTGAATTGTTATTTTTGTATTAAATTAAAAGCTAAAAGGATTTATGATTCATCTTATATTTGGCCTTTAAAAAATCCTGATAGAGACAGTTGTTGGTGGTGCACACCTTTAATCCCAGCACTTAGGAGGCAGAGGCAGGCTGATCTCTGAGTTCGAGGCCAGCCTGGTCTACAGAGCAAGTTCCAGAACATCTAGGACTACAAAGAGAAATCCTGTCTGTAAAAACAAAACCAAGCCAAACAAAACCAAACCAACCAACCAAAAAAACAAAAACAAGAGAAAACAAAAAAACCTGGCCGATCTAGACAAAAGCATTCTTATTCTTGGAGGTTTGGATATTGTAATTTTTCTTGTTTTGGCTATCAGCTTAATAAATTCTTGCTGAACTAAAGACTTTACTTTTTGGAAGCAGTTATATCATGTGATTATAAGTGTCAGGTCCTGATATAGGGGAGTGAGGATTGAGAAAAATCAGAGACAGAATAGAGGAAGACAGAAAAATAGAGTCAGTGGGGTGCTCAGTGAATACTGTAGCAGCCACAAGTTTATTTCTCATGGCCCTTTTATACCAAAGTTGGGTTGGGATGGAACTCCCCCTCTCAGGGATACTGCGATTCAAGGTATAGACAAGTGTAAACACCTTCTTTAATTCACAAAATATCTAGTAACTATGCCAAACATCCTGTTATATGGCCTTGAAGAGTAAGACATCTGGTAACCAAGGCCTTTGACATTGTGTTATTTAGCCTTAAGGAGCAATACAAGCTTGAACTCTCTGACCTCAAGTCAAGATGGAATCAAGACACAAGAAGGAGTCACTGTGGTCTCCCACAGATATTCTGTGTATCTTATATGAGAGTTAGTAGAATACAGTGCAGGAAACTGACTATTAAATAGCCGAGGAGAACAGATCTCATCCTGGTGCCCTATAGATTAGCTACCTATAATGCCATAGGTCTAGGACTAGAGAAATTTGTAACCTTAGAAAAGGAACTAAATGCTAGTATAAGAGGAGACTCTGGAGGGGATTGTGATGGGGAAAGTAGGAGGGGCAGTTGGGGTGGACATGGTCAAGAGACATTGTGTGTATGTGTGAATCGTCAATAGATAACAGGCTATTTTAAAAGAATTACCTTTATGGAGATATGGAAGGAAATGGGGTAGTAAAACATGCCAGGAAAGAATATTCTGTACAAAAGATACAGTAGGTGCAAAAGTCTGCCCATCAGGATGCTTCATATAATTAGAGAACTGGAGAGGGCCAGTGTGGCTAGAGCAAAATGAGCAAGGAGCATGGTGATAAGAGACAGTAACAGACAAGCAGTGGGAGGACCTGATCTTGCATGTTGGGGATTGAACTAGAGCCTTGTACATGGGAGGTAAGGATCCTATTACTAAACTACAACCCCAGCCTTTGACATGCATTTTAAAAAAATTAACTGTGGTCACTATTCAGAGAATGAACTGAAGCATAAAAATCAGAAGACAACTTAGGAGGCTGTGGCACTGTAGACAGAAAAGACGGTAGCTTGTTTAGATTAGAGGTAGTAGAGATGAGAAAGGATGTGGTTTAGAGGAAGGAGCAGCACACTTGGAAGGGGAGGAGAGGAGAAGAATCAAAAATGTGTATGGTGCCAGAGAGATGGCTCAGTGCTTAAGAGCTGACTGGGGTTCAGTTCCCAGACCCACATGGTGCCTCATAGCATTCTGTAACTCCATTTCCAGGGGATACAACTCTCCCAACTTTTGGCCTTCCTGTGTGCAAAGACATGCATGTGGACACAACACCATATACATAAAATAGAAAGAGAAGAACCGCCTCTCGTTCCAAGCTTAAGACCAGGCCGGGCAACATAGTGAGACCCACCTCAAAACTTAAACAAAACCAAAACAATTAAATGATGGTGCCATTTGCTAAGATTGGCAGGAAAAAGTAACTGACTGAATGTGGAGCTTGAATCTCCTTTATTACTGTTAAAGAAAATTTGGGGTTGGAGGGATGGCTTAGCAGTTAAAAGCACTAGCTGCTCCTTCAGAGAACCCAGGTTCAATTCCCAGCACTAACAAGGCAGCTCATAACTGTATCTCCAGTTCCAGGGAACCAGACATCCTCACAGAGACATTCATGAAGGCAAAACACCAATGCACAAGGAATAAAAAGAAATAAAGCTTAAAAAAAAGAAAAAAGTAAGCAAGGCTTAGTGAGATTAGCGGTTTGCCCAAGGTAATATTCGACAAGTGGTAATTTGCTAAAAGTAGAAAGCCTTCCTGCAGGGATAATTAAATAGATGAGATTAGGAAGGAGGATGAGTGGTACTTAGTAGATCTTCGGTGCTAAATTGAGAATTTTTGCTTAACTCATCTGACAAGAGAACCATTGTAAGGGGAAAAATCATGAAGGTAATGTTTTAGGATTACAGATGCTTAGATTTACCAGTAGAAATACAGAGTAATATATGAGGAGGCAGAATTTTATTCACCAAGATAGAGGACAGAGAAGCAAAAACAACCTTTATGGGAAGTATGGATAGGACAAGTTCAATCTGAAGTGCCTGTGGAATGTCCAAGGGCACAGTAGGTCTGTAGGCCTGAAACTCAAGGGTGAGCCCTGGACTTGAGATAGAGCCCTTATAAGGCAGTGGTTTATGCAATGAAAACAGATAAAATTGCCCACGGCAAATATGCAGAGTGAGAAGAAGGCCAAATATAGAGCACTGAGGGACACTGACATTTTAAAAAAGGAACAGAGATAAAGAAACCATTAGACAAGGCAAAGAATAAACAGGAAGATGGCTTTAGACGCTTGTTGGAAGAGACATTCAAGAAAAAGAAATGTTGAGCTTATTGCAGAATTTCTGATGTCAGATATATGGAATAAGTCCCCTAGTAACTAAGTAGTTAAATCCATATATGTTTGTATGATAAACTCAAGTATCTGCAGGTGATGCTCCAAGTATAGGTTGGGGAGATGGCTCAGGGATGAACACACACTGCTTTTCCAGTAGACCTGAGTCTGTTAAGGTATGCCTACATTGATTGGGTGGTTACAGCCACTGTTAACTCCAGATCCAGGGGATCTAACGCCCTCTCTCGTCTGTTCTCTGAGGGCACTTACACTCATGTGCATATGTTCCCTGCCCTGACACAGAATTACAAATAATAAAACAATTTTAATGCATCAATTAAGACAGCTGCGAAGGGAGGAAAGATGTTAAGCAGATGCATGGCTATTTTTCTTGTTACTGTGACACAATGTGCGACTAAAGAATTTTAGGAAATGGCTTATTCGCTCATGGATTGAGGGTCCAGTCCTTCATGGCAGGTAAGTCATGGTAGTGAGAACTTGAGGCAGTCAAGAAACAGACACATGCACATGCACAGATGGATGCATACACAACTACATGGACTTAAAAATTAAATAAATCTTGAGAAAATGTAATATGTGTTGAATATATACAAACACATTTAGTTTTTGCATGTTCTAGCAGAAGCTTTAGTCATCTAATTGGTTTTCCATCTTCAGCCCTTTTCCTATACTCTGAATAGAGATTAGAAAAGCCAAATTCTATTCCAAGGTTTCTTGCACTGAGAATGGCTATTGAATTTCACTGATAAGATACAGGAACAAAAATGCTTGCTAAGGGAACTTTTAGAAAAACATTTTCTTTCATGACAAAGGGGTGGATGGCTGCAGCATGGTTCCCAACCTCTTCCCTCCTCTTTGGAATATGGATGTAACGCCCGGATCAAGGGCACCTTGCTTATGACCATGCGGGCATGTGCAAGAGAAATGAATTGTTAATCTGCTAAGTTAATATACTGAGTAGGCAGTGTCCACCTTCAAATCTTGTTGCTTTAGGAAAAAAAAAAAACACTGCACTTAAACCTCTGTAAGTTAACCATTCTTGTGGCTTCACCATTTCCTATGACATGGGATCACCATATTTCTTTTTTGAAAAAACTACTTTGCCCATATATCTTTACTTGCAAGAAGTATCCATTGCAGAGAGTCAGTGGTCTGGTTTGAGACCTCTGGTTTCCATTCCACTATTGAGCCTGGGCCCTCAGGGGCCTCTTCTTTGATATTCTGTTGTTGCCCCGTGTTGTGGAGATCCTGCAGCTTTGGGTCTGTGGGTCAAGTCCTTTCACATGCTCTAGAAATGATCATAGATGGGATAGGTGTTGGGGCAGGCCAAGTCATAACCCTGGTTCTGGACGTGGGCAGCCGCAGGGTTGGTCAGCCTGCCTGTTCTTCCTTGTCCTCATCACCAGGGTGAGCTATCCAGCACTGCCCTGGCTAATTCACCCCTTGAAGCAATGAGCAAGGGTTGGGGTCAGTTCTCCTGCCTTCCTGCCCTCAGGGTCAGCTTTGCTACACCTACACCTGTTGTCCGAACAGGTACGGGGGCCACACAGCTGGTGAGGGGCAGGGACAGCCCTCCTGCTCCCATGACCTCAGGGCCAGTTCCTCCATCTGTAATCTATATTTCTAAATAAATGGTGATGAGCCAACTTTTTTCTTCAGAAAAGGTCTCTCACTATATTGTCTAGACTCCCCTGAACTTGTTATACTTCTGCCCCAGCCTCTTGATTCCCAGGAATTATAGGCATACACCACCATACCCAGACCAGCTTCCTGACTTTTTGATTGTACTAGTACATACTATTAAATTGGTTTTCTTAAAATGGATTAAGATGGACCAGCAATATGGTTCAGCAGGTAAAGCACTTACAACTGAATCTGATGAACTGAACTCTATCCTTGGAATCTACATGGTGGAAGGAGAGATCACACTCCTGAAATACATTCCTGGCACCCATACATATGGTGCAACATATGGGTACACACATGCACTAAACTTTAAAATTTTTGGATAGCAGGGCGGTAGTAGTGCATGCCTTTAATCCCAGCACTCAGGAGGTGAATTCAAGGCTAGCCTGATCTATAAAGTATCAGGACAGCCAGGGCTACACAGAGAGAATTTGTCCTGAATAAAAAACAAAAAATGTTTTTTGAATGGGTAAAAAAAAAAAATCCATTCTCTGGTACCTTCCCACAATGTCCTTTCTGCTGTTATACTAATATTCTGTTGAATTATTATTTTGGAACACACCAGTATTTACCTTTATATTAACAATGTTCCTATTGTTCACAGCTGAGACAAATGTACTATGATTTTTTCTTTATCATGCATTTTTCCAAAATTAATTCCTTGAAGTTTTTCCTCTTTCAGTGTAAAAATGTTTTAAAACTATAGATGATAACAAATTCATTAAAAACTTTTTGGAATTAAAATATAATCACATCATTTGCTTTTCCATTTCTTTCTTTTGATCCCTTCTATGTGCTCTCCTTTTCTCTCAAATTCATGTCTTCTTTTTCTTTAATAAATATATAGTTACAATCTTCTCAGTCTCTGTAATGTTACTTATATATATATAGGATTTCAGGACTGAGTACTTGGTATTGGATTTGGGGCCTCTTTCCAGGGAAGACTATCATGGCTTTCCTTGCTTGCCTATAGCTTTTGTCTAGGTTGGGGCTACATGAGATTTCCCTCTTCCGTGTTAGCATGTCTGTCGGCATTGTCCTTATTCAAGTCTTGTTTAGGCAGCCATGTTGAGATTTCCTGGTTGTAGCTTTCCTGACACTTCTAGAAGATGCAAACTCACAGCAAGATTTCATGCTCCTCTGGTTCTTACATTCTTTCCACTCCTTCTGCCTTTGTTTTCCCTGAACCTTAGGGGCAGGAACTGTGTTACAGATGTATTAGTTAGAGCTGAGCATCATTTGGTCTTTGCATTTTGATGGGTTGTGGTTTTCTGTAATTCTCTCTGTTGCAAAAAGAAGGTGCTTTCTGATGAAGGGTGAGATATCTGGCTGGACTCTGGCACAGGATGTGCTCATATTTGAGGCAGAGTCTCACACAGCCCAACTTATCCTGTTCTCACAATATAGCTAAGGCTGGCCTTGAACACTTGATCTTCTTGTCTCTTCCTCTCAAGTGCTAGGATTTACACGCATATGATACCATACTTGGTCCATTTTTTTTTTCTTCTCAAAGACGTTCTCCCATTTTTTTTCATTTTATTTTGGTCTGGCTGCTGTTTATTTTAATAGGCAAACTTTTCTCCTGTACTGCTCTCACAATTTCCTTTACTATCCTTATCTACTAGATCCTTTTGAAAATTTAAAAAATTTTATTTATTCTAAGAATATGAGTGTTTTGCATGCATTTTTGTTTGTGTACTATATGCATGCCTGGTTCCATCTGAGGCCAGAAGCTGGCATTAGATCCCCCAGACTTGAGTTACAGAAGGTTGTAAGCTACCATGTGGGTGCTAAGAATTGATCCTAGATTTCTTTGAAAGAGCAGCCAAATGCTTATAACCATTGAGCCAGCTCTCTAGACCCCTTTTTACTGGATCGTTTATTTCTCGGGTCCCATTCTTTTTAGATGAATACCTTTCAGTAGCTTCTTATGGTTGCATGGTAAACAATTCAAGAGTTGATTAATAGCACTATAATGTTAGGAAAATTTTGATTGGGAGCAAGATAAATGTCAGCTCTTTGACCCCCTAAAATATATAGGCATGGGGCTGGAGTGATGGCTCAGTGGTTAAGTGAATTGACTGTTACTGCAGAAGACACAGGCTGAATTTTCAGCACCCAAACGGTGGGCTACACCATATATAATACTAGTTTCAGAGGACTTGATGCATTTTCTGACCTCTGAGGGCACCAGGAATGCACATGGTGCACATACATACAGGCAAGCAAACACTCAAACACATGAAAATGAATAAAAAAGTAAAATTTAAAAATATGTAGACATGGGGCTAGAGAGATGGCTCAGTGGTTAAGAGCACTGGCCGCTCTTTCAAAGGACCTGGGTTCAACTCCCAGTATCCACATGGCAGCTCATAACTGCCTGTAACTGCAGTTTCAAGGGATCTAACACCTTCACACAGGCATACATGCAGGCAAAACACAAATGAAAAAAAACTGTAAAAAATATGTAGTCATAATAAAATAATCAAATATATGAGTTTAATATGGGTTAGTTGGCTGCTACAAATCTGCTGTGGAAATTTACCATATTTCTTATGTCTGGCTCCCTTATCTTTTATCATTTCATGAATTGGGCTTTTTGTATTAGATTAAGAACTGAGACTATATTTATGAGCTATGTTATATTTGACTTAAAAACTGATAGATTCGGGCATTTGTGATGCGTGCCTTTAATCCCAGAACTTGGCAGGTAGAGACAGGTGGATCTCTGGATTCGAGGCCAGCTTAGTCTACAGAGCAAGTTCCAAGACAGCCAAGATTACACAGAGAAACACTGTCTCGAAACCAAAGGAAAAAATATTAGTATCCGCTATATATCTTTGAGTTTTGTGGCGATGACTTCTTTCCAAGACCTAGGACTGTTGAGCATGCTCTTTAGTTTACAGAGGAAGGCCCCAGAAAAGAGAGGAAAATACAGAAGGATGACTATACTAAGAATGAATTTGGAATGTTAACGATTAGCTTTTCTGCAAGATTAAGAAGAACCAGATGTTGTAGAATATTATTTTAAGGTGTGTTACTTTTGTTTATGTTGCATTTGTTTAACTCTGTGAAGCCGTGTTACTTTGTCTGTCTAAAAGGCCTCATGGTCTAATAAAGAACTGAATGGCCAATAGCGAGGCAAGAGAAAGGATAGGCGGGGCTGGCGGCCAGGGACAGTGTATAAGGAAGGAAAATCTGGGAGGAAAAAAAAGTAGCCAGAGGAGGAGGACCTAGGTGCTACACAACAAGCAATGAAGTTACTAAGAAAGACATACAGAAATAGAGAAGGTAAAAGCCCAAAGGCAAAAGGTAGACGGGATAATTTAAAGTTAAGAAAAGCTGGCAAGAAACAAGGCAAATGAAGACCAGGCATTAACAATTAAGATTAAGTCTTTGTGATTTATTTGGGAGCAGGATGGTGGGCCCCCAAAAAGCAAAGAACAAAAACAATAAACAACAACCAGATACTGCTGTGTTCAGCCAGACAGTGTAGAAGGAACAAGCTTTTGGTGGGAAGCTTTGATTAGATGGCCCTTAAAGCTCCGTCTGAAAATTCAGTTTGTCTGGGTAGGTCCTGCTAAGTGGGTCTTGGTAGAAACCACCACCGTGCTTTAGAATAGCTTGAGCTAGGATCCATCTTATTACTGGAGAGATTTTAATGAGGAATTTCTTTCTATTGAGGAACAAAGTGCTCTCTCAGTAATGTATCACAAAATCTGATGGAGTCAGCACCTTCTCTAGCCATCCTTCTCAAGCTAAGAAACATGCATCCCTTCACCAGTGCTTCTTCCTTTGCTTTCCCCAACGATACTAATTTAATACCTGCTTTGCCAAGATCAGTGTGTTTGGGGAGTCTATTTCTTCTCCTCACTGGAGTTCCAGTGAGTCACAACTCTGATGCCCTTTTTTTGTTGAAGTCTGTGAGATAGTTTATAATAGACTTTCCCTCTGCTCTCCCTTCCCCAGGACCTTCTGGGGTCTAGACTTCTAAGAGTAACTTCTTACCCTTAGAATCAGAGGAGGAATGTGATTGGTTAGAATCTTGGAAGTCAGCACTACTCTTTGAGGGTTTTGAGACATTATTGTAAAGTAGGCACAAGATACATGTGTATAGAAAATTTCTCATATCCAATGTCTCAACCTAAAGAGAGAGAAGAAGAAGTGTCCTAAATGATCTGGAGGCCACTTTGAGTAGGAATAGAGGAACATTATCTAGAAACCCTACCAAGTTCTACTGAAACTCAGACCTTTCATTCTGTTTCCTGAGATTTAGTTCCTGACACATATACAAAGTCTGTTCTTTTCTTGGTCAGTGTCTGTCTGTTTCGAGTCCCTCTTTATTGTTCACTACACTTAGTGGTAGAGCATTTGACTGGTATGCAAATACTAGCATGCCCTAGGTTAAATTCCCAATAGTGTGTGTAGGAAAAGGATGTTGAAGAACAGAAGACAGGGAAAAGGAGGAGGAAGGAAAGAGAAAGTAGATAAATTGATAACATGATAGACCAGCTATTTCCAAGACTACAGGTTGTCACTGAGAATGAGTCCTATGGGGTTTGTCTGGTTCCACAATGTACACATTAAGAAGTTTACTAAGCCAAGAATTACTGTCTTCCTATTCCATCAGCTAAGCTGGTAACTCTACCTACAGAAGAGCCAGGCCCAAAGCACCTGCAAAATAGATATGAAAAGTAAGACCTCATAGGTATGACATTTAACAAGGCATAGCAGAGCTTCCAAGTACCCGTGACAATGAGCTGCCCTTTCTATAAGGCACTTACAGTTGTCCAGGAAAATAGAAATCATTTTTTCTACAATAAAGCTTCTTTCTCCTCACTTGTCCTTGGAAAGGGAGGAAGGCAGAAGTCCACATCACCAGGGCTCTTTAGTCCTCTGAAGCCATAGTTGGTCCTATCTCCATGTATTAGTTACTTCTCTATTACTGTGATAAAACACCAGGACCAAGGCAATTTGTTGAAGGAAGGGTTTGTTTGAACTCAGTGGTTTCAGAGGGATAGAGTCTATCTCCATCACAGTGGAGAAGTGTGGTAACAGGCAGGCATGGTGATTAGAGCTGGAAGCTGAGAGCTGAAGGTTCTCATCTTGAACCATAAGCAAGAAGCAGAGAGGACACAGTAGGGATAATGTGTGGCTTTGAAAACCTCAAAACCTTCCCAAGTGATGTACTTCCTCCCACAAGACCACACCTCCTGTCGACAGGTACCAAAGCACAGGCCAAGAGTGAATTGTGCTTAAAGGCTTGCTTCTCATGGCTTGTTCAGTCTTTCTCAGATCCGCTCCAGGATCACCTTCCCAGGCACAGCACTACCTGCAGTGGACCAGGCCCTTCCACTTCAACTGTCAGCTAAGGAAATGCACCATAAGCTTTCCTGTGGCCAATCTGATGGGGACATTTTCTCAGCTGAGAGGCTATCTTAGATAACCTGAGCTTGTGTCAGGTTGACAAAAATTAAAAAGCACACTCCAGAGTAGTCTGTTACATGTTAGTTTATTTATAGTGACTGCCCTGACAGTATCAGTGACATCCTCACCAGAGGGAAGATTATGACCCAAAGTTGGAACTGTTATGAGAGTTTCCTTCATTACTTCTGTGGAGCCAGGGTTGGGGTGGGATTGTTGGGAGAGGGGGGAATGACCTGGCAGTAAGAAGCCTCTACTTTCTATCCCTCAAGCAACCTCATAACATTCTGCAGAGGCGTCTCATGGAAACCAACCTCTCCAAGCTCCGGAGCAGTCGAGTCCCTTGGGCCTCCAAGACCAATAAATTCAATCAGGCAAAGTCTGAAGGGCTAAAGAAGTGTGAAGATGATGACATGATTTTAGTGTCTTGCCAGGTAATGTTTAGGAAACAGCTTGTTTAGAAGTTTCTAGAAAGTATGATTTGGGGGTCCTTTATAATCCCAATAGTAGGCCCTCTCCTCAAAACTTTAGGAGTTCTTAACATGGAATTAGTAAATGAGTTTTAAAGTTCTATATATTAGAAATGAATACAATATTTTATATGTGTACACATTTGAATGGGAGGAAATACCAAGGCTTTTGTCAGATTTACAAAAGGATATGAGATCTTTGTAAAGAGCTGGGATGTAGTTCAGTCGTAGAAAACTCATCTAGAATGCTCAAGGCCCTGTATTTGACATACAGAATCATTTTTTAAAAAAATGATTGTGTATATAATATTTAGTACATATAATGAAATCTCCAAAGTTCCTTATAGGTAGGTACTCTATCAGTCTCAGAGTTATCAGGAAAAGTCAAAGACAGACTTAGCCGTGAAGGAAAATGGGACAGCGCCAGTGGTTGGAAGGTTGCTCTCAAACCATGCCTTTCATTTGACATCTGATTCTTCTTGCTCTTTGCTTCTTTCCTCTTTTGCTTCTCTAGATCCTATTAAAGAGTATATTTCCTTCCCACAGTGTGCTGGAAAGGATGTGAAAGCTTTGGTTGACACCGGCTGTCAGTATAATCTCATCTCTTCTGCCTGTGTCGACAGATTGGGGTAAGTACCCACGTGTGATAGGTGCATGCCAGGTGTAATTATGCTCCATGTTTGAATCTGCTTTAAAGTCATAGACGCTTGAATGTATCCACGAAAGCACAGAGAAACATGTGAAGTTTTTATCTCGGCCAGAGCCAATTTCCTTAATGGAAGGGTGTAGTATGAGGTTTCTGGCCCGGACTTTCGGGCCTAGCCTCAAGGTTTAGGCCTGCAGACCCACAGACCCACAGAGACACACAGATGCTTATAATAGTTTTAGGCTGATCAGCCTACGGCCCAGGCATATAACTTGCTAACTCTTTACCTTTAATCTAACCCATGACTCTTATCCTGTTCAGTCATGCGGCTCGGTACCTTTTCTCAGAAGCATAGTTGTCCTCAGCATCTTCTGGCTTCTCTCTGACATTCTGCTCTGTTCTGCCTGTTCCTAGAGTCTTCATAGTCTGGTAGCCCCACCCACACTTCCTGTCTGCCTTTGGCCAATCAGTGCTTTTTATTAAACTCATAGGCAGGGACAATTATTTACAATGGAACAACATAATCTCCCTACAGAGGGGAAGTGTGGCAGTTGTCAGCCAGAAGAAGAGACATCTTGGACCTTCTTCACTCCCACTATTTACATTCTGAGCAAACTTCTAGACTGGGATGAGAGAGAGAGAAGCCAGGGTTCTCCCTCTCTTGGGCAGAGAAAGCCATTCTGTCTTACTGCCATTTCACTCAGCCTTTCCTGTTACTTCTTTCCTTCTTCCTACTTTTTCTTCTCAAGTACCAGATGGCCCCTGATGTATCTAGCCTAAAATGAGCAAAATCAACTAGTATTGTTTTCCATATTTCCCTGTGGACAGTAAATCATTCCTCAGGCCAAATCTCTGCAATTAAACAGTTATTGAGACAGACGAAATGGCCTGTTTTGAACTTCATCCAAGACGTGCAAATTTTTAAGTGGCTTACCCAGGGCTTCATTTGGGTTCTCGATGGCTGCATTACGTATCTTCTATATCTGCCTTGTTCTCAAATGCCCCATCACTGCTGTGACTCCTCGAGGCTGGCTCTGTGAATTTTGTACATTACTATTTAGGGTTGGGGTAAAGTAGATTCCAGGAATCAAGTGGGAAGAATTTTAAATTTGCTTTTTTTTTTTTAAATTGTGGTAAGGAGATGAGGTATGTACAATCTGATGGTTCCAGAAAGACTAATAATGTTCTGGTACATAACTAGGCAGCAGACTGCCATGATTCTGGAGGAATTAATAACCATCTGTAAAACTGCAATTAGTTTTCTTTTGGATGGGCTGTAACACCAAAAGAGAGGAAATGGAGGAGAGCAGAAGTATTGGCACAGGAAGTCCATAGTTAAGTATTTATCCACCAACCCATCATAGCCTGGGTGCTAGCTATTCCAATCAGCTTATGTAATTGTGCGAGCCCTTGGAGCTATTCCTTTCTTTCCTTTCTGGGAGAGAGAACATTCTCCATAATATCCTTTGCTGATACTACTATCAATGCACTTACCAAATAGATGTCTGTCCCCATTAACCTTATAGCCTAAGACAATCAGATGGGAATACATTGAAGTATAAAGGAAGGGGGAAACAGGACCTTGAATGGAAGCCTTTTCTAAATTAGGGTTAATTTGCCCTCTGATATCTGTTATCTATAGATGAGTAAAAGACACATCAATTAAACTAGCTCACACAAATATTGGGATGTTAGGATGCAAGCAGAATTGTCTGAATGTGTCAACAAATTTTTACAAATGCAGGTAGTGATTGATGTAAGTTTCTTAAAAATAGGAAATAAGTCTTGTGGTTTCTTTTGTATTCCTGTGACATGTTTAGGAAAAATGGTTGAAGCAAGTACAGGCTGGCTAGTCCTGGAAGTCCTGAGAGAATCCCTGTTGTGAATCAGAAACCTTTGCCAATGAGATTATGATATCTTTCTGTGTTTCAGATTAAAGGACCATGTCAAATCTCACAAGCATGAAGGAGAAAAGCTTTCTCTACCACGGCATCTCAAAGTAGTAGGTCAGATTGAGCACCTACTGATTACAGTGGGCTCTCTCCGTCTGGATTGCCCAGCAGCTGTGGTTGGTGAGTTAAATTGGGGAAATAAAATAAACCTTCCTAAGGTCTCATGCCTCTAATACTGACATCTTCAAAATCAAAGGTTTCTATTTCCTTGTGCTGTATACCTTTGTGATAATTTTTACCCTTCCAAGTGCCGTAATTAAATTGTCATCATACTCTACACAATTTTTTTTTATTTTTTTGAGACAAGGCCTCTCTATCCCAGAGCTCACTATACAGACAAGGCTGGTCTTGAACTCACAGAGATTCTCCTGTCCTTCTTCCCAAGTGCTGAGATCAAAGGCATGCACCACATGCTCAGCCCAGAATATTTAAAATTTTTAAAAATATGTATTTACTGGGAGTTAGAGAGATGGCTCAGTAGTAGAGAGTATTCCTTGCTCTTGCAGAAGACTTCTGGTTAGATTCCCAGCATCTATATAGGATGGTTCACAACCACTTGTGACTCCAATTCCAAGGGATCTGACACCTTCTGACATCCTCAGGCTTCTCTCTCTCTCTCTCTCTCTCTCTCTCTCTCTCTCTCTCTCTCTCTCTCTCTCTCTCTCTCTCTCTTCCCCCCCCTCTCTCTCTCTCTGTGTGTGTGTGTGTGTGTGTGTGTATTGCACATACATACACATTAACACCATATAGTCTTTAAAAATAGAATGGAGCTATTCAGTAGAATTGCTGAATGGATTAAGATGCTTGCTCAAGCCTGACAGCCCGAGTTTGATCCCTAGAACCTACATGGTGGGAGGAGAAAACTTACTTTTGCAAACTGTCCTTTGACTTTCACACGTGATCCATGGCACAGGTGTCCTCCTCCAAATAAATACATGGAATGAAATATTTTAGTAGTAAAAATTTATACTTGATTATAAAGGGCTATTTTCACGCAAGTCTATAAATATACTTCGGTCATATGCCATTTCCCTCTCTCACACTTCTCCATCCAGTTAGTTCTCATTGTTTCCCTAGACAGCTTCACTACTACTTATGTTACCTGTTTATATATGATCCTATGTGTCCATATGGAATCTAAGGCAACACGTGAGAAAAAACAGCAAGTATTTGTCTTTTGGAGACTGACTTAATTTACTTCTGTGATTATCTCCAGTTGCATCCATTTTCCTACAAGTGACATAGCTTTATTCTTCTTTATGGATTAGGAAAATATTCCACTGTGCATGTAGGGCCACAAGGGAACAAACTTTTTCTACATTTACTTATTTACTTGTTTGGGATGGGGAATGCTCTTATGACATGATACTGTATGAAGGTCAGAGATCAGGTCTTTCTCTCCACCATGTGAATTCCAAGGATTGAATCAGGTCTTCAGGCTTGGCAGCAAGTACCTTGTCCAATGAGCAATCTTATCTGCCTGAAGACAGATATTAAAATGCTCCCAGGGGCACTTTTCATAAACTTGTTATTGATGGGGCACAATCTGCTTACCCCTCTGCCATAACTGCCTGATTGCCTACTCTTCCTCTGTACCTCTCATATGCTCTATGTTAGACTGCCTGCCCATTTCTTTTTGCTGAAGGCCTTTGTCCTCTAGAGTGGGAAAGACTGGTTTGAATTTTGGCTCTTACTATCTTTTAACTATAATGATCTGAGAAAGTACTCAATAATAGATGTTCAACAGACATTTATTGGCTAGTTAGCTGGCTGGTTTGTTGGGTGGAGGGGACAAGTGAACCTAATGGCGATTAGGCTGACATCCAAGCCAGCATAGAAATGTCTGATGTCTGATTCTTACTGATTTGTTTTTATTAGATGATAATGAAAAAAACTTGTCGCTTGGTCTTCAGACTCTTAGGTCCCTGAAGGTAGGCTGGACTCTACTTTTCCTTTGATCTGTCCTCTCAGGGGCAGGGAACTAATAGAAGTATCGCTGACAAGTGACCAGTGACTCTCCATTGTTTTAGTGTATCATAAATTTGGACAAGCACCGGCTGATTGTTGGAAAGACAGACAAAGAAGAAATCCCCTTTGTGGAAACAGTTTCTTTGAATGAAGACAAGTGAGTACTGAAACTAGTCAGGAAAGTTAAATCCATCTGTCATGAGTCAGGGAATTCTCAGTGTATGGGGTTAAAGCTCTCCTCTACTTTTCAGTCACAGCAGAAGTCTGCCCTTCCCCAGAGTTCACTGTCCTACAGAACTCTGTAGTCCTCATGTTATAATAAAAACCAATAGCACGAGTGTGTGTGTGTGTGTGTGTGTGTGTGTGTGAGAGAGAGAGAGAGAGAGAGAGAGAGAGAGAGAGAGAGAGAGAGAGAGAGAGAGAGAGAGAGAGAGAGAGATATTTTAGTATGTAGCCCAGATGGGGTCATTGAGATAGGGTTTTAATATGTAGCCCAATCGACTTTGAATTCATGAGCCTCCTGCCTCAGCCCCTAAATGCTGGGATTATAGGTGTATGCATGAGAAGTTTTTAAGCCAGTTTATTTGCCTTCAGATTACCTTCTTTGAATTTGTTATCAATTCTTTGTTTCTTTCTCATTTCAGCACTTCAGAAGCATAATTGCAGCCTGGAGCGCGTCTGCATGTGCACACACACCAGGTTGACAGACTGAGAAAACTGGGTTTGAACTCAATGCAGTAGCAACTTGCTATGGACCAAGTCCTTCCCTCCAGTATATCCTGCAGGGCCTTCCTCCCTCTCAGACCTTTAGAGACTATAGTCTGTGCTTAGAGATCTTGTCTGGTTAATGGCTTAATGGTTAAACAGCCATTGTTTTTTACTTCTTTGAATATTTAATTTATAGACCCTTTTTGACACTGCCAGGTCTCATTTGTGGCCTATTTCTCTGCTTATTCCAAGGATTTGCTCTTATTAGTCCAGTGTAGGGGCTTCCGGGTTCTATTTCTCCATAGACAACGCTTGCTTTAAAAAAAAATAAAAGAAACGTAGCAAAATATATAGTAAATAGGAACTTTTTAGCTGTCTCAAAGAGATATAGAAACATGTCTTGAAGTTAGAATCTTTTAATGAAGTAATTGATTTCTCCAATGTAACTGATCTGAAAGATGTCACAGAGCAATAATCTAGTCCAGACATTTCATTTAAACACAGACAGACAAGTGAATTACCTAAACTTACATATTAAGTCAGTGGCAGAAGACAGCCAGAATCCAGCCTGACATCCAAGCCAAGGATCTTGTGCTGCTTCATTTTTCCCAAGCCTTCAGTGGAAGGCAGTGAGGTTAGAGTGTAGGTGAGTGGTGGGTGCTTGCATACTGTGCACAAGGTCCTGGGTTCACCCAACAGCAGGGGAAAGTGAGGCTTGTGATCAAGAGGGCTGCTACAGAAGCATGAAGACTGGCATGCGGGTCCTGGCACCTGGACAAAAGCTGCGCATAGTCCTGCATGCACCTGTGACCCCAGAACTCAGGGGGTTGGAGACAGGATGACTGCTGGGATTTTAGCTGCCAGTCTAACCAAGAGAGGGAGAAGAGGAGAGACATCTCCAGAGACCTTCCCTCTATGGAATAAAGTACAGAGTGATAGAGGAATAGAGGATACCCAACATGTTCCTCTGGCCTCCGTGAGCGTGCACAGGTGCACAGTTCCACATGCACTCATACAAACTCCTGCATATATCCTCTTATAGGCATGCACCACAGAAGAACATGAGTGGGGGGAAACAGCCTACAAAGATGAGACAGTGTCTCACAGTGCACCTAAGAGAAAAAAAAAAACCAGAGAGGAAGGGATATTAGTTCCAACATACCATAGATGATCTAATTGTCACTATCAGATATTGATTACTCCTAAGAACCAGTCAGAATTTCTGTCTGTCTTGTTATATGTCACGACGATTCAAGCAGCTGGAAGGAGAGGTAGGAAAAATAAAAGCCAAAGTAGGGCCAGAACAGAAGGTAGGACACTGAATACACTCAGTCAACAGGAAAGCTACCTGGGAAACTTTCCCGGGATCGAAAAGGGAGTAAAACCTCTAGGCAGGGAAATGAAGACTAGGAAACCCCTCAGTGCAAGGAAAGAACAGTAGCTGGCAGTGTCGAGAGCCATTAAGAGCTGGGTGTGGTGTATGTCTTTCTTTAATCCCAGAACTCTTGAGGCAGAGGCAGGCAGATCTGAGTATGAGACCATCCTGTTCTACAAAGTGAGTTCCAGGCCAGTCAGGGATACGCAGTCTCAAAAGACAAAACAAAACAGAACCGTTATAACAGACCAGTATTTCCTGACCATCTCAGTGGCTTGGGAAAATCATAGGGTTGTTTTTGTTTTTGCTAGTGTGTTGTCTTAGGCACACTATCCAGCTGTGAGTATATTCAGGATATTCCTAAATCTACCTTTGGCTCATAGCAGTGCTTCTCAAACTTTGAATTTTGTCTAGTCCAGTGCTCCAGCCTATCTATGAGCAGCTCCACTTATGTGAGAGGAATGTGCCTCTTCCACTAAGGCCTCCCCCCACTTGCCTATCACTTGGGCCTGCTTCTCACCAGACAGAGCTGGAATATGACACCCATATTTCCCTACTTGAGCCCCTAGCCTTGATTCATGGCTGCAAGGGAAGCATACTGAAGGCTCCTTCTAGTCTCCTTATTTGGATTCCTGAGCACCAACTGAGCTAGAAATTCTCAGGAAGATGCAATTGATTTTGCCCCCTTCCACTTCAGCACTGTATGGCACAAGGATGACTAGATGGCCTTTAGTGCTCCTTCTGGTCTCTGAAAGTCAGTCGGTGATTTTTAAATTTGGAAATAGAAACAACTGGGGAGAACTAGATTCCATGTCATAGTTCATTCCCAGGCATAATAGAGACACCTAAAATGCTGTAAGATATTTATGCAAGTCTTGAAATTCATTAATGCTTGTTTTGTTTTTTAGGACAGGATCTCATTATGTAGCCTTGGCTGGCCTGGAACTCATATAAATCCACCTGCCTCTGCCTCCTGTCATTAATGCTTTTTAAATGATTCCAAACTAACTACTCTTATAGCTTCTGTCTTCCCAATGTTCACAAGGGGATAGTGGCTCTGCTTTTGGGAGCTAGCAAAGTAAGAAGGTAAATGAGTTTTTCCTAGTCAGAAATTTAGTGTTTTCTAAGGGTGTAAGAAAGTGTCTACCACATCATAGTCCCTGGGAAGCAGTAGCAGAATTGTTTTATTCCTTAATAGGTGACACATCTAGGAAGTTGAAAAAAATACTTTTGGTTTTTCTATGTCTAATTTGAGGAATATTTTCTGACTTTCCTTTTCCTTGCTCTGCACATAGTCCACTAGTATGATTTTCTGTTCCTTAGCTCAGAGCATCTACAGATTGGATTACCTAGCTACCCTTACTCTTGTGTAGTAGAAATACCTGTTCAGCCTGGGGACATGGAGGAGATGAACTGGATTCCTCTCTCCTCTGTTGCCAGGTCTCACTGCATTAGCACTTTATCTGCTCAGTGTTAAAGGCTATACTGGGCTTGTGACCCTGATATATCAATAAACTGGGACCTTTCCCTCTGTGTGCTTGTCTAACGGTCTCTGCTAGGGTCCTAATGGGAAAGTGAAGGAGCCAGGGCACAGCTCAGCTGCATTGGCTTTCAGCGCTAGAGCCTTCTCAACACAAAGTTTTGTGGTTTTCAGCTTCCTCTTAAAATCTCTGGACAGTGAACCTGGCTTTGTGTCCATGAAACAAGCAGAGAAAGTACTGAACCCCCAGGGTAAAGTGAGAATATCCTAATTAAAGGTAGGGTACTCAACCAAGCCTTCATATACAAGAACAATCTTTTATGTTGAACCAATTGGCAGCGTATGAGAACAGTTATTTCTAGAAAATGAAGTGTTTATTTGGATAGCAAATGAGAGGTTTGGGCAGGAAAAGGTTGAAATAACCTGACCATATAGTTGTGTCATTAGTTGGTATTCCAAACAAATATATCTTGCAGATGATAGAGACTTACCTTTTAAGGATACATATCGTTTTTTCATTTTTATTTTACACTTATTTATTTTGTATGTGTCTTAAATACTTAAACATAAGGCTAAGAAGCCAGCAAGCAGTGGCTTGCTTTCACAGTCTAGAACTATGCTCTGTTGCTCAGGAGGCACAGCCACTCCACCTCAAAAAAATTCTCATGCTTTTAAAATTATCCTAGTTATGAAAAACGTCAAGTTTACCAGACCAGGATCTTTAACAATTAATAACAAAATCATTGTAACCCTCTCCAGGAATCTATACTATTATTTAAATAATCCTATCTGTTTTCTCAGACTTTTTATTTAGGATGTTGTGTGTTTTAAAAGACTAGAACACTAGGGTTAGAAAGAAATCCAAGTGTGGTGATGCAAATTCCAAGGTTTAGGAGGCTGAGACAGGAGGAATGGAAATTCAAAGACAGCCTGAGCAACATAGGAAGACTGTCTCAAAAAGGGGGACTGGAGAAGGCTGAAGAGATGGTTCAGCAGTTAACCAGAGTTTGCTTCTCAGCACCCACATCAGTCTGCTAACAACAGTCCAGATCTGATGCTCTCTTCTGGTTTTTATGAAAGCCTATGTACGCACATGTATGTACCACCCCCCTGAGAGAGGGAGACTATTATGTGGGGAAAAGACTAGTGCTGGGGATGTAACTCAATGGCAGAGTGAATCACACGGGTTTGATCACCAGCTCTACAGAGAAATAAATAGAGGGGAAATGAAAAGCTGTGTAGTAGGCATGTGAAGGACAATGAGGGATTCTGGGAAAATTCCCTAATTAATGGAACACATGAAGCCGAGAGGAATCTCCAGCACTTGGAGATAGCACAGACTATCTCATATGTTTGAATGTTTTGAGACTATGGGATAAATTATCAATACTTGAATGCCAGGTATTTTAGCTTTCATGGAGAAAGAGGCAATAGCTAACTTTATTCCCAAGAGAATGTAAAATCATACACTAATTAGAGAAACTATGAATAGTGTATATACCTTTATAATAAAATATTTACCTTAATAGTATGATATAGGTAAATTAGAATAGAGGATGCAGAAGTCATGTTTTCAAAAAGGATTGGGAGAGTATAAATGTGTCTTAATAGCCTGGCAGTGGTGGTGCATGCCTTAATCCCAGCACTCAGGAGGCAGAGGCAGGTGGATCCCACAGAGAGTTCCAGAACAGCCAGGGCTGCACAGAGAAACCCTGTCACAAGAGGAGGAGGAGGAGCAGCAAGTAGTAAAATAATGAAATAATGCCCTAAGATAACAAATTAAGAAGTACTAGTAGTAGCCTGTAATCCCAGGAGAATTTCAAATTAAGCCACATATAGGCTACAGAGTAAGTTTAAAGCCAGCCCAGACTATTCGTAGGCCTCATATCTAAAAGAGGGTTGCTAGAGCCCGGCATATGAACAAGACCCTACTCCCAACTCCCAGCACTACAACCAACAAAAGCCACGCTGTTTAGAAACATGGAGCTAAATCTCAGAGATGACAAAAATATAGAGATATTTGGAGACGAGAAATTGAGTGTAGAGACCTAAAGCAGACCCTGCTGCTTTTCATTATAAGTCTTGTGGTACTACATGGATAAAAATTAATGTTGTGGAGCTTTTCCTGGAAAACTCAAACACCTCTTTACCCCTAGAGAAGAAAGATATCAGTGGAACAAAAAAACCTCACGTCTAGCTGGTGAACCAGCGGGGACTTTGAGTGGTTATATCTCAATTTCCCCATCCCAGTACAGTGACAACTCACAAAAGCTGGTGTCCCAACCCAGGTCAACCTTCCATCACCTATGTTATCCAAGAATTCTACCCCCAGAGCCACATCATCTGGGACAGGGTTTGTGCCTCTGGAGGAGTCTGGCTACATTCTAAGGTGAGGTCTTCTCAGGAAGGTCAGGAGCAGGCAGTCACAGCTGCTCTGATTTCAAGATGACAAAGGCTGGGGGACCAGAGAGATGGCTCAGTGGTTAAGGGCACTAGCCATGTCTGCACCAGTTACAAATGTTTCGTTATTTTAGGAACCCATCATAGTACCAGTAATTGTGCATCAGCAGCTCCAGGAACAGAAATGACATTCTGGCCCCACAATTACTGGTACTATGATGGTCACTAGTCAGATAACGTGGATGGTACGGCATACGTAATGTGTTTTACAGAGTGCAGGAAACCTCATTTAAAGAAACCAAATAAGAAAGACACACTGACAGGTTCACATGATAAAGTCAAAATGCAGAAGCTGGGGAACTGAGGTAGCTGAGGAAAGACCTCAGGCCAGGATCACTTACACACATCTGAGTATCTGTTCTCCTTGCCCTTTCCCTCCCTTTCTTATTTCTCTTGCCATGCTAGGAATCGAACCTAGAACCTCACACATGCTAGGCAAGTTCTTTTCCACTGAGCTACGTCTCCACCCCACTCCATCCCCCTTGACTAACAGGGCCACAGTACTCTACCACAAGATCTGAGTTCTCATCTCTTAATAAAGCTTGAAAATTCTCTTGTGGGCAATTATTAGGAAGGCGGGAAGAGCTGTCTCCAAATTTAAGTCAGAATTAGGAAGCCCAAGCTTAGACCTCAGTCTCCACATCTAAAGATACTAAGACAAAGGCATATATGAAAACACATTTTTACCATAACGAATTAAGTTAGGAAAGAGATCTGCAAAACCACAGACATGTACATCTGTCAAGGAAGGTATTCTGGCATTAAAGATCCCTGGTATACATGAAGAGTCATACACATATAAGCAGCACAGAGCAAGAGGAGCCGAACCTTGCTCTTCTATTAAAGTTAGCTGAAATTACATTTATTTTTGGCAGATATACTTCTCCCAAGCCCTCAGCTATACTTGTTTCAGTTTCTCCCCATCAATGTTCTTTTTTACCATAAACAAAATCTCCAGCCTATCGTCAGTTATACTCCATTAATGGCTGCCACATTCTGCATTCTAGAACACCAAAAAAATTCTAGTAGACATATTGAGTTCTTTGAAATAAAATTTAAAAAGTATTTCAATCTAATATATCCACAATGTTTAAATGTTAACTGCCATTTAAAATGTTTATTTTATCTGTATGAATTCTTGGCCAGCATGTATGAATATGCACCACAGCACGGAGAGCCACAGGAGCAGAAAGAGGAATCAATCCCCTAGAACTGGAGTTACAGAAGTTGTAAGCTGTCATGTGGGTGCTGGAAACCAAACCTCAGTCCTCTGCATGAGCAGCCAGGGCTGCTGAGTCATCTCTCCAGCCCCAACTTTAATCAGGATTTTCAAATAAAGACTTTGTTTTTTCTCATGCTGACTTTGAAATACAGTATATGATTACAGAATAGCTCAATTTAGATTACTTGCATCTCAGATGTTCAGCTGACACACCCAGCTCTAAAATTCTGCCCATACTGAGTGTTGGGTGTTTCTTTGATAAACAGATGAGGTGGTCCTGATTTGGGGGCCTTATTAGTCTCTTATTTAGGAGGCTGAGGGAGAAGGGTCACTTGAGCCCACAAGTTTGAGACAGCAAGGACAAAGAAAATAACCCACCAGCTGAGGCACTGCTGGAGTCCTTTAAACCTCTGCGCCCCTCCCAACCTTTGAAAAGAATTTTGAAGGAGGCATACAGGAGGGTTCCTATGCTTTATCTCAAGAGCACATATCCCTTTAAGATGTCACACCTACAGCTCCAAGCTGATACAAACTGGCTACTAGGTCAGCTTTTAGCAATCAGATCCAGTGTCTCACCAACAAGTTTCATCCTGATAGTCCCGTGATTAGCAGGACACCACTTAGACAATTATCCCCAGTGTGACAGCAACGGTGAGAAAGAACTGGTGAGAAAACATCAGTCTGATGATTTCTCTGGGCTAGCTGCCATTTGGGACTAAAAATCTAAATATATTTAACGCTATAGCACCTTGTGCTAGGTTCTTGTCTAAAACCAACAAGAATCATGCAGCAGAAAAATACTGAGAAAATTCTACCGGTAATTAAAACATTTTCACCAACCAGGAAAGGATCACCCTTAAAAAAAAAAAAAATGGGTATTTTGGGAATAGATTTTGAAATGTATTCCGCTCTTATTGAAGGGAAGTGATTTCCCTGATGACATTCAGTAAGTCCCTAAAGGTATACACACATATACGTACATATTAAATTAGAGGCACTGCCTCCTCTCCAGGGTGCTCCTAAAGTATAATCAGAAGACACCTCAAAGAGTAAGGTAAGAGCTCCCCGAACTGAGGGGTGGGCTGGTTTAAACAGGCATCGCCTCACAGGAGCCTGGTTTCTCCACCTCCAGAAGTCATGGGCGGGGGATGCTGCCGGGGCGGTCCACATCTAGGGAAGCCTGACTGGGGCCAGCCTAGCTCCGTGATCGTGGCCCACTTCCCAGCCCCAAGAAGCACCGAGACGGTCAGCCCCTAGCAGAAGCCACATCCACGTGGGCAGCCGACAGCGACCGTTGGGGTCCCCGCAGGGAGATCCAGGAGAACCGGAGCGCAGGTTAGTACCAAAGCCCAGGAACCCAACTCCGACCCTCCGCCGCCGGGTGGGCTTAGGAGCTCCGGCCGGGTCGTCTGCTCCCCGGATCCGCGGGACTCGCCAGGCCTGGCCGGGTGCAGCCGTGCGAGCCCAGCGCACCCGGAACCGTTTCCGGGGCGGAGGCTTTCTCGCGGCTGACCCGGCGCGGACGGTGACGCGCAGGCCCAGGCGGAAGTGCGGGCGGAGGATCCCGAGCCGGATCCCGAGCCGGGCGCGGGGCTCCGGGGCTCGCTGGGGCGGCAGGCTCCCGGGATGGCAAGCCTGTGGTACGGAGGCCTGCTGCGGCTGGGCTCGGGGCTCGGCGTGGCCTGCCTGGCGCTGTCCGTGCTGCTGTTGGCGCCGCTGACAGACGCCGCCAAGGTGAGTCCCGCCCCGCCCGACTCCTGACAGGAGCTCCGCCCCTGCCTCTGGCCTGGCTGAAACTGGGGCTACCCACCTGCTCCCCACTCCCCGGTCCTCTCAGTCTGACAGCCCGATCCCCTGCTTCGCAGTCCGGGGCCCACCCTGCCAGAGCCTCTTAACCCCCAGCCCCTGACAGTGCCCGGAGCGGGGTCTGCAACTCCTCCACCTCCTGACATGTCCCTTCCCAGCCCGACAGCACACACCCGGAACTTGAGCTTTCCAGCCCTGACAGCTTTGAACTTTCCACCTTTAAACGCCCGCACCCCACTCCCACCCTTCACCAGCCCTCAGAGCCCCAACACAAACCCTCATCTCCCCGAAGTCTTCCCTACTAGGGACTAGCTTCTCTCTCAACTCACCCAGAAGCAGATTATTCCCTTGTCAAGGTGGGGACTCCCCTCTGGTGGCAGCCACCCCTTCCCCAGAGTCATCTCACTCAGCCTCCCTCCAGGAACAACCACACACTCCTCCCTCTTCTGATAATTTACTGGGTAAGGGAAGAACCGGTCTAGGCAAGAGGAAGATTGTGCCCTCACCCCATTGTGGCTCTTAACCGTCCGGACCCCTCATGTTGTTATCTGGTGCCGCAGAGCTGCCCTGACCCAAGAAAACATATGCTTTCTCCCCAGTGAGCTAACTCATTTTGGGGCAAAATAGAAAGAATTAACAATGTGGTGGGGAAATACACCGCATTTTTAAAAGAAGAATTTTATAATACCTTTATGTATTATAAAGAGCTGGGCAAGACAGTTTACAAGAAGGCAGGTGTTTTTTAATCAGAGTTTTTATTTTTTATTTTTCAATATTTCTGATGTCATCAGAAATAGGGACAGAAGAAAGTGTCCCAACTTTCGAAATATTGTTGGCACCCTCAGCATGGATGTTACATATCCCCATTTTTAGGTAGTGTATCATGATATACACAATACACATATTTGTCTGTCTCTCCTTGGTAGGATGTGTTCCAGTAAACAGGAGCCTCTTGCTTATCTGAGCCACCCTCGTTGAACATAGGTTCTGGCACAGTAGCTGCCGAATACATTTAGGAGCTGTCAACAGCTCTGCCGGAGACATTTCACTGTACATAGGAGCAGTGGACATGTCTCTCCGGGGACTAATGAGGCACTGACATTTCAAATAAACACCCTTTGCTGAGGAAGCATCTCTTGGATCTATCCAGCATTTAATGGCTGCTTTTTCTGCTTGGTGAAACTTGTGTTAAGAGTGGTCCTCCCTGTTTCCAGGGGGGATGTTAGTAAGACCCAGCAAGATACAAGCCACTTACCCTTTCACGCCCCCTTCTAGCAGTGGCTGAGTCCTCTGAACCTTCATCCTATCTGTAGCTGACATAGCCCCTTTTATCCATGCTCAGTGCCTTTCTCCCAAAAAGAAGAAGTTAGAAAGAATGAAATTGGAAGAATTCTGGCCTTTTCCTCACTGTGGTAATGCAGATTGAACTGGCCTTATGCATGCTGCACATGCCTTAGCACTGAGCTAATTCATTCCCAGCGTAGAATTGTGACTTGCTTATGGATAATTTTTAGTTCGATTCTCCTCTGTCTTTTGGTATCAATATTTCTCTTTATAGGTCCATTATCTGTCAGTGATGTGTCTTTCTAGTGGCAGGTAGATGATGACACGATTCGATGGCCATGGGACTCATAAATGTGTTTAATAAAGCACAGATCAGGTCTTATGGGACTTAGGACCTTGTGTCTCTCAAAACTAAAGCTTTATGATGGTTTTAGAATACCTGACAGGATTCTCACCAAAATGTATGTGTGAGGATTTTTAAAAATATTGATGATGAACTATAAACAAGATACGGTGCTTTCATTTTCATTACAGAATTTTGAAGATGTACGGTGTAAATGTATCTGCCCTCCTTATAAAGAGAATCCCGGGCATATTTATAATAAGAACATATCTCAGAAAGATTGGTAAGTATAAGGGGTAAAGAAATCACCAATCACATTTCTTTCCATGGCTCTTACTGTTATTTCAGAATGTTCATACAGTGTCTCATTTAACTTTTAAACAAAAGCATCAAATTCTATTTCTACCTGGAAAAAATGAGACTGGAGTCCTGAGTGCATGATACAAATATAAAGGAATACTGCAGGCCAATGGGAAGCTCCAGGCTTGGAGGATTTATATGGAGACAGGGCTGAGTTTATTGTGCCTAACCTGCCAATAGCTACCCTCTTGTGCTCTCCTACATTTTATTCAGGGATCTCTTACTTCTCAGAGATGTTAAACTTTCTTTATCTGATGTAAAAGAATTTTAAGCACTTAATTATTTTTATGTGTTCATGCACACACGTGTGTCTCTGGAGATCAGAAGAGGATATTGAATTCCATGGAGGTGGTGTAACAGGTGCTGGGAACAGAACTGGAGTCCTCTGCAGTAGCCAGCACTCTTAGCTACCAACCCCCCACCTCCAGCTCCTGGTTTATAATATTTACAACTCATACAGATTTTTGCTGGGAGTTGGGAGTTGTTTGGGTTTGGGATTTACTTTTGTTTTTTTGTTTTGAGAAAGGCTCTTACTATGTACCCCAGATCAGCCTGATACTTGTTTTGACAGCAGGCTGGCTTCAAGCTCTTGGTCTTGCCTCAACTTCCCTGACCTCAGTTTTTAAGTTTTGATGACATGTTTGTGAAATATTGGAGGCTATATTTAAGTTTCAGAGACTCAGGGATGAATGAGAATTTCTCCTTTGGTATGTGTCGGTGGGTTCAGATGTTGAGACTGACCCTTCAGCCCTTAGGCAGTCAGCCAGGCCTACAATGACTGGAATCCTGATTGACTGGTTGACCAGCAGCAGCTTTCTAGGTTTATCCCAGTGGACTTAAAAATGGCAGACTTTCCTGCATGTGCCTTGAAACAAGACGAAGCCAAGCAGGATAGCTGTCTTTTCCTCAGTGGGACTGTGATGTCATACCACAGTGGAAATTGATGGGGAATAGCTCCTAATAACAGGTGCTCTGGCTTGTGCCTGATTTCATAGCTCTGCGGTCAGTTTAAAGCAAGATTAAATCTGTTGTGTCACATTTCTAAATTGACTTTGAGCACACTTAGCTTCTCTGGCACCATTGTTTATTCTTCCCACAATATGCATTTAGGTTCAGTATATTTAGTGTATTCTTGTGATCCTGTGTATGTCTCTGTCCACTTTAACAGAGTTTTATGTTACAAAGTGATTGGGATTTGGTTTTTGTTTTTTTCTTTTGAGACAGGGTTTCTCTGTGTAATAGTCCTGGTTGTCTTGGAACTTGATTTGTAGACCAGGCTGGCTTCAAGTTCAGAGATCTTCCTGCTTCTGCCTCCTGAGTGCTAGGATTAAAGGCATGGGCCACCATGCCTGGTTAATAGTTGGGGTATGTTTTTAATAGGCTTTGTACCAGAATGTTACTTTATACCGTACATGGAAGCTCAGATTCTTTTTGTGCTAGAGATAATATGTAAGGCCTTGTAAGTTTTGGGCAAACATTCCCCCACTAGATAGTGCCCCCATCCCTCAAATACATCTTTAAGTTACTTATATAATTTTTCCAAAGCTGCTGAACATGTATATAATCAGTTTGTTTTCTTTGGTAACAAATGTGATGTGTATAAATGGAGTGGCAACTGAACTCACCTTTAAAGTGTCTAACACTAATTTTTGTTGTTATCTTTTTTGTTATTCTATGATGAGACAGGACCATGTCTTCATCCCTGTAAATTAAATTTAAGCTATAAACTAAAATGAAGAGCTTTGAAAATAAATGGTTGAGGCACTAGAGAGAAGGCTCAGGAGGCAAGAGCACTGGCTGCTCTTCCAGAGAACTGGGGTTAAATTCCCAGCACCCACATGAAAGCTCACACTTGTCTGTAACTCCAGTTCTAGGAGATACAACACCCGCACACAGACATACATGCAGGCAAAACATCAATGAACGTGAAATAAAAACAAATAAATTAAAAAGGAAATAGTTGAAAACAGGACTTACTAGGGGTTTTCTTCCATCTCTTGTACTTTCCCTTGCTTGTAAGTCTTTTCCTGATTTATCTTCTCAAAGACTGCAAAATTTTATCTTGTTTGGAAAGACAGGCAAGTTATGGTCTACCAGGATGCTAGGGCTCCCTCAGGACCCGGGTATCTGTGAGTTCCCAAATACAGGTTAACCTTCTGTTCTCTGGGCCTCTCGTTTTGTTCAGCTGTTAGCTGTAATTCTTCATTAACTTGGAGTATTGATTAAAAACAAGGAAAGCTGTCTTTGGGATTGGAGTCAAAGCTGATTCTTCCTTTGAGCACTAGGGGGCAGTGTTTTCTAGTTTTTGAGAGGTTGAGCCACATCTTGGAGCTAGCTCTATTCTGGATTAGTCAGAAACAACCTTCCTGCTGCTTCAGCCCTACACAGCCTTTTCCCCTCCCTCCCTCCCTCCCTCCCTCTCTCCCTTTTTTGAAACAGGGTCTTGATATGTAACCCAGGGAACTCTGAGTCAGCCTGCCTCTCTGTCTTCCAAGTACTAGAATTATAGATATATACCCCGTGTCCAGCTTTTGTTCAAATTAAATTACTAGTTATAGATAACTGAAATATATTTTTATCACTTATATCATTTTGAGTTTTGTTTCTAATGCTATAGCTCAGAGCAGCAGAACATGAAAAGGTACCTTTTGGTAGGTCAAGGAAGAAATCATCTCAGTACACTGAGTGACCCCAAGAAAGGTAGCTGGAGTAAGATAGGATGCCATCATAGTGTTTTCCAGGCAGTCAGAGATGACTAATGAAGACATACCAGAATGGAAGCAGGGCTGGGAGACTGCTCAGTGGCTTATGTACTTGCCAATAAGCATGAGCACACACCTCACGTGACAGATTCTTAGAAAAGATATTTTTGGTAGCATTGCTTTTTAAAATAAGCCTTCTATCTTATTTTTTGTATGCTTAATTTTCATTTAAAAATACTTTAAAATTCAATTTTAATTTATATGTATACAAAATGTGTTTGGGTGCATTCAGGTGCCCTTGGAGGTCAAAGGGCATCAGATCTCCTGAAACTGGAGTAATAGGTGTTTGTGAGCTGCCTGATAGCAATGCTGGGAACAAAACCCGGGTCTTCTGTAAGAACATTAAGTGCTTTTAACTGCTGAGCCATCTCTCCAGTCCCCAGATGTCCTGGAACTAGCTATGTAGACCAGGATGGTCTGGGCCACCTCTTTGCCTCCCAAATTCTGGGATTAAAAACATATGCCAGGTGTAAGAATGTAATTATTTCTCACTGTAACTTTAGGGGTCCACCTTTCAGCATTTCATGATTTGCCCTTCTGTTAAATGTAGCAAGCCATTCATATGCTATATTGTGGCAATTAAAAATAATGTTAATTGGGAGCACATACCTTTAATCCTAGCACCTGGGAGGCAGAGGCAGAAAGAGCTCTGAGGCCAACCTGGTCTACATAGTGAGTTCCAAGACAGCCAGAGATACAAAGAAAAAAACACAAATAATGATGATGATGATGACTGGGATAGGGAAGAAGGCCTAGTGGGTAAGATTGCTTGCTGTGTATGACATCCTGAGTTGGAATCTCCAGCAGGTGTGGCCATGTGTACCTGTCACCCCAGAGATGTAGGGAGCAAAGCCAGGGGGGATCCCTGAGACTTGCTGGCTGCCAGTGTAGCTCCAGTTTTTGGGAGAGTCCTTGTTTCAAGGGAATATGGTGAAGAGTGATAGAGCAGGACATCTAATATTTCCCTGTGGCCTCTGCATGTGTGTATCTGCACACACATGCATGTACACACTACACTTTAAAGCATTTGAAGGAGTTTTGCTTAATAACTGGGAAAGTCTAAATATGACTTGTTTTGCAAATCTTTTTTTTCTTCTAAGTACAGTTTGGGATTTTCTAGGGCGATTGAAACTGTTAGTAATAGCAACTTGGACATAAGATAGTCTTTTCCTTTTGGCTTTTTACAGTGTCTTTGGCTTCTTATACTGTTAAATCTTACAAAAAATGCTAATACCGAGAGAGGAAATTATTTGATTTATTAGTTATTCGCCTCTGATATTATTTCTTTGGGTAAGCTCAGTGATCATTCTGGGTTTCAGGAAAAGTTTTGATCAGAGACAGGAAAATATGAAGCCAGATTTCTGCAATACTTACTTTGTGTTTCAGTGATTGCCTTCACGTCGTGGAGCCCATGCCTGTGCGGGGACCTGACGTAGAGGCATACTGTCTACGCTGTGAATGCAAATACGAAGAAAGAAGCTCCGTCACCATCAAGGTGAAGTATAAACATATGTGAGCGCACACGCATGCACACTCAAACATGCTCTCCAGAAAAAACAACATTTGAACTTTCCTAAAAGTGACAATGGACCTGCCTTTGCTTCCTGGATCAGTTAGGATGTGTTAAACAAGTAAAGGGGCTCTAAAACATGCTACATTAATTAGATTATTCTGGAAATATGTCATAGTTTCTCTCTGGATCATGTATGCTAACGGCCAGTGAGAGAACATTATCAAGTCCTTCCCCTGCCTGCACAACCCTTTGACTGAATTATGCTTCAGTTAACTTGAGATCTTCAGTTCCTGAAATGGGCTGTGGATAACTCACCGCCATTATGGTGATGAATGGTCAGTCTCAGGTTTGTTTGATTTAACATTCTGCTTTCCATTCCTTTCTTAGGAAAAAAAAAAAAGTCTCATCATAACTCAGGAGGCAGAAGCAGGTGGATTTCTTTGAGTTTGAGGCCGTTGTAGTCATAGTAAGTTCCAGGACAGTGTTGTGTAGAAAGACCCTATCTCAAAAAGGAGAAAAGGCCTCATAGCGAATTCAAGGCACCAGTTCTGAGTCACATGCATTTCATCAGGGCTCAGCCCTGTAGGGAAATCTCACCATGTCTTGGGTTTGTGATGATCTCCTCGCCCCTCCCCTTCCCTTCCCCTCTTCCTCCCCTCCCCCCTCCCCTCCCCTCCCCTTTCCTCCCCCTCCCCTCATCTCTTCCCTCCCCCTCTCCTCGCCCTCCCCTCCCCCTCCCCTCCCCCTCCCCACCCCCTCCCCTTCCCTGCTCTTCCTCTTTCCTTCAGTTTTTAAAAGATTTATTTATTTTACTTTATATATATGAGTGTTTTGCTTTCATGTATGTTTATGCACCTTGTACATGCCTGATGCATGCAGAGGTCAGAAGAGGGCATCAGAGCCTATGGAACCAGAGTTATGAATGGTTATCAGTCACCATTTGGGTGGTGGGAATTGAGCCTAGGTCCTCTGTGAGGAACAACAAATGCTCTAAATTTCTGAGCTCTCTCTCAAGCCCCCTAAATTATTATTTTATTACTTGATGTGTATGAATGTTTTGGCTGCATATGTGTCTATGTACCACTTGTCTGGCTGGAGCTCATGGAGGTCATAAGAGCGCATCATACCTCAAGAATTGGCATTTTAGACAGTTATGAGTCTCTGTGTGGATGCTGAGAACTGAACCTAGGTCCTCCAGAAGCCAGTGCTAACAGCTGAGCCATATCTTCAGCCCACCTCTTTCATTTTTGTGGAGCTCAGGGCCTTACTGTAGTATGAGGTTTCTGTTCCGTACTTTCAGGCCTAACCTCAAGGCTTAGGACCCACAGTCCCGCAGTCCTGCAGACCCACAGTCCCACAGAGACACACAGATATTTACAATAATTTTAGGCTGATCGGCCTAAGGCCCAGGCATGTAATTTGCTAGCTCTCTACCCTTAAACTAACCCATGTCTCTTATCTTGTCCAGCCGTGTGGCTGGGTACCTTTTCTTAAGAGCAGCATAGTTGTCCTCTGCTTCTTCCGGCTTCTCTCTGGCGTTCTGCTCTGATTCCTCCTGTTCCCAGAGTTCTCTTAGTCTGGTAGCTCCGCCCATACTTCCTGCCTGCCTTTGGCCAATCAGCACTTTTTATTAAACCAGTGGGTGGGATAATTATTTACAATGAAACAACACAATCTCCCACACATCCCCTTTTCTCTCCTTAAAACAAAAAGAACTCCAAATCTAATATTCTTCCCCCCCCCCTTAACTATAACAATTTATAAACAACACTGTAAATAAACATGAACATCCATAATCCATGTTTTGGGAATGTGGGCGTCATTCTCTAGGCTACTTCCTGCTGAATGGGGGTGTTGGCAATCTCATGGGAATCCAAAGAAAAATGTAGGATTATGTACAAGTCTTTAGTAGAGTAGTCTGTAAGGCTGGGTCATCTCAGCCAGTCTCCTTGAAATTGTTCTGAATACAGAGCTCTGGAAACTTCAACAGAGGTGCTCTGAAATGCTGAATCATCTGGGCTGTCCATTTCTATTGGAGATCTTTCAGGAGGTCTTCCTCTATCAAACTTTATGTTCTTTATCCAGGAATAAATCCACAGTTTCTCATTTTGTGTGAAAATAAAAGGAAAACCTCTTCTCCAAAGTAGCATATCTTTGGATTTTAATTTTAAAGTAAACTCATTTACAAAATATATAGGTTGAATTAATCCAACAGCATTTATAATCAGCTGCCTTTTAGCAGCTTTTACTAAGTAATTTTCAGTCAAGAAGCTTAAAGATAAGACAATAACATACAGTATCCAGACACTCTTTGTATTTTCCATCTTTACGTGGCTTATTTATTTATTTTACTGTATTTTTTTTTTAAGGACTTTCTCTACCTTTTCTTTCTCTAAGCCTATGTATATATATTTTCAACACACTAAGCCACTTAGACTTTTTACAAAAAACTGTCTTTACTGTATATTTATTTAACTTTTTTCTGTCTCTGACCACACCTTTACTTGGCTAGGGTGATTGACTCCACCAGATTCTTTTATTTCTTTCTGTTTCTGAACACACCTTTAATCTGCCAAAGTCCTTGGCTAAGGATTAAAGGTTGGTAGGATGGATGGATGGATGGTTCCACCCAGCTCCTACTCTAATTTCATAGAATTTATCTTTTTAACCCAGGTACTCTGAGGAATTTTAGGGTCCATATAATTACCAAGTAAAGCTTTGCCATCTGCTGCTCATTAACTCCATTTAAGTATTAGGCAGCAGGGCCTCTTAAAAAACCACAAGTGTTTTGCCTCTAAGACTGAATCAGGAAGTTTCTGTTCAAAAAGCTAAGCCCCAGTTTGCCTCTGGCAAACAGAGCTGATCCAAAAAAATATCACCACTAAGAAGCCATCTTTGACTCTATTCTCTTTTTGTCCTTATCAACAGAAACTTTAAATACATTGCTTATATTGAGGGTCCTGTGAGACATCAGGAACAAGCCATTTTACACCTTAAGCTGCACTCCAAAAGCCCGCCATTGTAGCTCAAGCCCATACGCCTCACCAGGGCATCTCTGTACCACGGCTCATGTGAAAGACACAACTCAGAAGCTGTTTTGGGCTTCATTTCTGTGCTTTAGACCATTTTTTAAGCTTTCTATGGCTTTATGTGGGTATATTTTACCCACGTTGGGCTGCCATTTGTAGTAAGAGGTTTCTGTTCCGTACTTTCAGGCCTAACCTCAAGGTTTAGGACCCACAGACCCACAGTCCCACAGAGACACGCAGATGTTTACAATAATTTTAGGCTGATTGGCCTAAGGCCCAGGCATGTAACTTGCTAGCTCTCTACCCTTAAACTAACCCATGTCTCTTATCTTGTCCAGCCGTGTGGCTGGGTACCTTTTCTTAAGAGCAGCATAGTTGTCCTCTGCTTCTTCCGGCTTCTCTCTGGCGTTCTGCTCTGATTCCTCCTGTTCCCAGAGTTCTCTTAGTCTGGTAGCTCCATCCATACTTCCTGCCTGCCTTTGGCCAATCAGCACTTTTTATTAAACCAGTGGGTGGGATAATTATTTACAATGAAACAACACAATCTCCCACACCTTACGTCTAACAGGACAATGTTTGACCACTGAACTGCAGCCCAGCCCATATGCTTTTTAATAAACCTTTAAATGTATAATTTATATACCGTAAGATTCTCTTGCTTTTTTAGTGTATTTAGTAATATAAAACAACATCTTAAATTTCAATTTTTAAAACATTTCTGTTCTTGATCCCAAATGGTCACTATTTAACTTTTGCCTATATATATCTTAATATTTCATGTAAGTAAAATCATATGTGGTCCTCTGTGACTTCTTACTTTGTCTAACTTGTCATATGTGCCAGGACTTCATTATGTTATTACTAAATAGTATTCCATATATGACTGCTTTCAGTTAATGAATATTTAAATTATTTCCATATTTATATTATAAGTAATTCTGTCATGAGTGTCTTTGTGTGGATATATGTTTGTTTTTCTCTTGGAAAAATTCCTCAGAGTGTTAAGTATATGTTTGTTTAAGAAGCGGCCCGACAGTTTTCCAAAGCGGTTGCACCTCTCCATGCCTTTCCAAGCTGTTGGTGTCTTCTGTGTTGTTCCATCCCGCTGAGTGTATGCTGTACCTTTGGCAGCACATGAATTAATATCCTGAAAAAAATGCTGTCCTAACAATTGTTTTTGCCGACCTACATTGATCTAAAGGAATAGTCTGTCGAAATCCGCCTGAGTCACAGCCTCAGCTAGGACTCCTTTAGGTGGTTTGGTTGTGATCCTGCTGAATGCAAGCTGCTGCCTTCAGCTGAAGAGAGGAAGCGGCTGTGCATGGCTTGGTGGTGAATGGTGACAGTTGGTGGGGACCCAGAAAAAGACCCAGAGGCAAAGCTTTGTTCCCTCCTCTTCTGCTTTGGTGGATCCAGTTTGCCTCTATTGTTGGACTCTGGCCGGTACACAAACCCTGGGCAATGAGTAGATGTGGCGGTCTTCACTGTAATGTTACGGTTACCAAACAAACTGATTTCTTGGCTTGAACAGAGTGTAACTTCTTTCCATTTTCCTTTAGGTCACCATTATAATTTATCTCTCTATTCTGGGCCTTTTACTTCTGTACATGGTGTATCTCACCTTGGTTGAGCCGATCCTGAAGCGGCGCCTCTTTGGACACTCACAGCTGCTGCAGAGCGATGATGACATTGGGGTAAGTCCTGGCGCTGCAGTAGCTGCCCTATGACCAATGGCCTCATCCGATAAGTGGAAATGGGCATGGGTAGACGTTTCCATGGTAGTGCAGTCATCACTGAGATGCTGAAATGAGTTCTAACTTGGTGTATATCTCTCTATGGAGAAATTTTTCTAGCCAGCCGTACATGCAGACCACTATGGGTAGCACATGGCACCCCTGCCCAGCCGTTCAAGTGTTGGAATCACAGATATCTTCAGGCATGCAGCTCCATACCCAGCTTACTAAAACACCTAGATATTTTTAAAGAATTCCAGGAGGAGGCTTGGGAAGATGTATCAGTAGATAAAGTACTTGATGTGCAAGCATAAAGACCCATGATTGAATCTTAGACCCCATGTACAGCTGGCTGCAGTAGCACATGTCTGTAATCCCAGAGTTCCTACAAGATGGGTGGCAGAGAAGGAGAATCCTCAGAGTCTCGTGGGCCATGAGCCTGGTGGATGCAGCAGAAAACAAGAAAGGCAAGAGCCTGCCTCCCATCAAATGGACACCCAAAGTTGTTCTCTGAGCGCCACACACATGCCTTGGCATGCCATGGGTCTGCACTCCCACATATATATGCACATGCACATCACACATAGGCAAACAGACATTTTAACTAATAATAAATAATTCCAGGAGTAGATTGGTAGGCTGAGAGAGAGGTAAGTCTCTGGGATCTGATGTAATAAATATATAAAAATTTAAAAACAAAAATAGGCTGGGTGTGGTGGTGCATACCTGTGACCCCAAGATTGAGGAGATAGGAACGGGATGCTCAGGAGTTAAAGATCATTCTTGATCACACAGTGCGTTCAGTGACAGCCTGGGCTACTTGGGAGCCTGTCTCAGATACAAAACAATTAAAACAAAAAATACAAAAACTGAAAAGGCCAGTGAGAGAGAGAGAGAGAGAGAGAGAGAGAGAGAGAGAGAGAGAGAGAGAGAGAGAGAGAGAGAGAGCAAGCGAGAGAGAGAGCGCTTAGTGGTTACGAGTGAGTGCATATTGCTTTTGCAGAGGATCTGGGTTTTATTCCCAGCACTCAAGCCAAGTAGCTCACAAATCCCTGTAATTGCAGCTCCAGGGGGCTCTGATGCCTTTGGCCCTCAGTCTCTGCAGGCACATGCACATACAAACACATAATAAAAATAATAAATCTTCAACAGAGTATACACACAAACAGACATAGAAAGAGTAATGCTGGAGAGAACTTGTATATGAGAAGCAGTAGAATCTCAAATACTATTTTCCATTTATATATTTTCAACCCTGACTCTGTAGATACTAGGGTTAAATTATCCTTGTAGAGAAGCCTTGCCTGTAAGAAACCTGGTGAGGGGACAAAATGAGCAGCAGCTGAGAACTGCTGACATAAGATGTATATTAAAGGCCTCACAGTGATCCACACCTAGCACAAAATCTATGCTAACTTTACTTACATCCTTACAGCATTAATTACCTGCTGCTGGCTCAGAGGCAATGTAAATTGGTGCAAAAATGTGTAGACATAAACATGGAAGGCAACATTGATTGATGGACTCATATGCGTAGTAACCACTTTGCTCATGGGTGATTAATTAATTCTGTCTACACGTTGACCATTGGAGAACATTGTCACTAAGAGTCCCAGTTGACTCTGATATTTGTCAAACTGATTCTAGGTAGAGAAAGGTTTGCCAACCAAACTTGTGAGTTTAACTATACAAATGGAAGTTAAATTTCAGTTCATATGAACTGCTGAGTTAACATGGGAGTTCTTCAATATGTACTTTCTAAAGGTTAATTTTTAATGCATTAAAAAATTCCCATTTTAAAATTTTGTTTTAAGGCAGATAAAAGTTAATACAATTAGTCAAGAGTTGACTTCAAACAATGGTAGTATTTGTCATATCGTATATCTGGAACACATCTTATTATCTAAATATTCCACTAAAGCGTGCTTTGTATTCATTGTAATTTTATCAGGTGTAAAAGAACAAACATATGAAAGTGGAAATCTCTATTTGCACTCTCCCCATGCCTGTGAGCAGCTAGTCCAATCTTGTTCTGTAGGCGGATTGCAGACCAAAAGGATTAACTGCTTTGTTTAGTCATTGGAGTCTGTTCCTTGGGATTTTTTTTTTTTTTTGTTCCCTGGCCTTGAGGAGTAGATGACAGGACTGTGTAACTGAGAGGGTCTCTGATAAAATACTTCCTTCTTGCTAGTATTGTTTATGCCCAAATAAATCAATGGTAATACTATTTTATATACAAAATCACTGATGCATCTTCTCATAGTAATCTACCTGAAACAGTTTGGTGTGTTGGGAGGATCTGACACCAACTTAGGGTTAGGCACAACTGTTAAATGACCTTGGGCTAGTTCATTTCCTTATTGGAAATAAAGTAATGCTACAACTTTAGCCCTGTACTTTCTTCTGTTGTGTTCCCCCTCTCCCTCCCTCTTCCTCTCCTCTCACTCTCTCTGCCTCAACAGGGTCTTGCTTGTAGCCCTGGCTGACCTAGAACTTGCATATACACTGGGCTGGCCTCAAGCCTGCAACAGCCCTCCCAAGCTCTAGGACTGTAAGTGTAGATCGCCATGCCCAGCTAACCTTCCCCTTTTCTTCACCTTTCTTTCTGTGTCTGTGGAACATCTTAGACGCCATAGGATTCTCTTTATTATTTTCATTTGTGGAGTTAAATAAGAGATTTGTAAAAGGCATTGCCTAAATTAAACAAAAGTGGAGGGCATTTTGATAAGAAGTCAAGGATGCCTCATGGAAAGCCTTTGAGGTAGTTCAGCACTTAAGAGCACTACTCTTGCAGGCAGAGGCCCTCGATTCAGTTCCCAGTCCCATCTTCAGTGGCTCACAATTGTGGCTCCAGCTCTAGGGGATCTGACACCTCTTCTGGCCTCTGTGCACACCTGTGTACATATGAGCACACACCTACACATGATTCAAAACAGGGTAAATGTTGAAAAGTAAAAAACAAAACAAAACAAAACAAAACAAAAAACCCCAAAAGCTTCTCTGAGGTCCAGAAAGGTGGCTCAGTGGGTGAAGGCTTACTGCAGGAACAAGCCCAGCAGCCTGAGTGCAGTTCCCAGAACTCAGCTACTGATGCTCAGAGAAAACAGACTCTTCAGAGTTGTCTTCTGATACACAAACACATACACACAATAGTAAATAAACATTTTCAAGTTTAAATAGATAAGGGGCTGGAGAGATGGCTCAGCAGTGAAGAACACTGGCTGTTTTTGCAGAGGACACAGGTTCTATTCCCAGTACCCACATGATGGTTCACAACCATCTTTAACTCCAGACTCAGGGATCTGACACCCTTTTATGCCCTAAATGGGCTCTAGGTATGAACATGGTACACACAGACATATATGCAAGAAATATTCCCACATAGAACAAATAAATAAATTTTTAGAAAATGTTTGGGATATGTAAGCATAGTAGAAATGTGTTGCTGTAGAGACACGACCATGTACAGCCCCAGCAGTGACAGCTATATACAGTCGGGTGGTTGGGCATAGCTCTCTATGCTATGTCCACTCCTGCCTGCCTACGTGCAGCAATGATATTGCTTCTCTCCTGTTGGCAAACCTAGTTTAAGAGCCTCCTGTGTTGGAGCGTCTAGAAACTTTGCTGACATGGGGTTGAGGAAAAACTCAAGGAAAAAGCAAAATAAAAACAGCAAATTACAATTGAAGCTGTTTGTCATGTGGGCAGCTGTGTTGACATCTCATCCATAGGTAGATTAGTGGAGTGGTTTCCTGTGTAATGACTACAAACATCCAGTTGAATTTTGACAGGAAAATCTGGCTTTGTACACAAACTAGAGTAACCTTCATTAGACTCTTCCTAAAATAGCAATTACATTGAAGCCATAGAGCACTCTGCAATGAAAGATTGAAGTTTTTGTTGATTACCTGGGTGACATGGTAAGACCATATCTTAAGGGAAAGAAAGGCACAAGAAAATAACTAAAATTTTTTAAAAGATTTAAAAAGTTTTATATGGCTGTGTGTGCACATTTTTGCAGGTGTCTTGGGAGCCCAAAAAGGGTATCAGATTCCTTGGAACTAGAGTTATAGGCAATTGTGAGCTGCCTTAGCGGGGTTCTGGGAACTGAACTCAGGTTTTCTGGAGGAGCAGCAAGCATTCTTAACTGCTAAACCATTTCTCTAGTCCCTTTAAACATTTTAATTGCATTAAAACAGTTTGCTTGCTTATGTGGGGGCAGGGGTAGGATTGTGGGCATATGTGTGGCTCGGGGTGTGTGGAGGTCAGGGGACAACTTGTAAGGTCAGTTCTTTCTTTCTACCATATGGGCCAGGGTCAGACTCAGGTCAGGCTGGGTATCAAGTGCCTTTGCCTGCTGAGCCATCTCACTGACCAAGAAGATTGACTTTATTCTTCCACTAATCAAGAACATCTTCTCTTTAACAAAACAACCACCATCCTTGTCTTTCTTGCTTTCTGTCCCTTAAAGAAAATGTCTTTGGGAATGGTGACCTATGGACATGTTTCTCACGCACCCCTTCTTGCTCAGATTTCTGGAATCCTCGGCTTTAGTAGCTGACTTTGTTCTACTTGTTGAAGGTCTATAGCACCCCCACCCCGGGTCTGCCCCACAGGTTTGCTTGCTCTGTCATGTTTTACGCTACTTCTGCCATCTCTAACACCTTCACCTTGACTTTCAGGATCACCAGCCTTTTGCAAATGCCCATGATGTGCTGGCCCGCTCCCGAAGCCGAGCCAATGTTCTAAACAAGGTGGAGTATGCCCAGCAGCGCTGGAAGCTTCAGGTTCAGGAGCAGCGAAAGTCTGTTTTTGACCGACATGTTGTCCTCAGCTAACTGGGAATCAGAATCAAGGTGACTAGAAAAAACACGGCAGACAATTGGGAAGGACTGACTGGGCGTCCGTGGGTTTTAATACCTGTTGTTTTTACACCTTTGCTGTATGGAGGTAGACTCAAAGCTGGAAGCAGACCCACATGCTTAGTATTTTTCTGGTTAATGTATTAATAGAGACATTTTTAAAGCACACAGTTCTAAGTCAGCCAGTAAACCTTTTCCTACTTGTGACTTTTACTAATAAAATTAAGCTGCCTGTGGGTTATCTTGAAGTCCTGTGCCTGGAACAAGCCCTCTTTCGTACCACACAGTTCTAACTTGATTTTCAAGCTAATTTCCAGGTGTGTTGTTGCTTCTGTTTTTCCGTGGTGGGAAGAGGAAGTGCTTGACATAGCGTCTGTCAAGTCTCTTTACCAGAAAAACTTGTAAATATGCCAGACCTTCTATTTCAAACTCGTTAATATTTCCAGTGTAGCCAGCTCATCGGCGTGCTGGCCTCCTCACATGACTTTTGCACTGACTCCATTGCCTATGATTCTGGTTGGCCTGTGGCTGCATTTCTTGGTAAGTTGGATCTAAAATGCGTGGCAGCTCTTGACGAAATGCATACTTGTTTTGTGTGCTGTGATGTCTGATGCAACACATCCTAGAACAAACTGGCCATTTGCTAGTTTACTCTAATAACTAAACACAATCTCAGTGTGTGTGGTCTTCCTCGACTTCTAGAATCTCTAAGGACTTGAACATTTAGAATAAAGCTATTTCCTCTTAAGCCCAAATCTCCCTGGATGAATGAGATACACATACTGGTCAGCATTTCCTGTTGTGCTGAGAGGCAGCTATTTGAGCTAATATGGGCAGCTTTGAACTAGGACTGGAGTTCAGGTTGCCTCTCTCTGAGAAGTCTAACAGTTGTTGAATAACTGGCTTTTTCTTCCTACATTCTCTTTGGAATGTAACAATAAAATGATTTTCAAAACCCCTATCAGTGTGTCTGCTGTCAGCCTTCTCTCCTTGTGCTGTGTGAGAAGATGATGATACAGACCTTTGCTATCCTGTTGTTTGAGAACGTGTTATGCAACCTAATCCTAAGACACCGACCCTGTATTACAGGCATGGGTGCAGAGAGAAAGATGATGGATTCCTGGGTACATAGGTAGTCAGATAAGTTGAGAAGCTTTAAATTCAGAAACCAGGCGTGGTAGTGCGTACGCATAATCCTAGCGTTCAGGAGGCTGATGTAAGAGAATTGCTTGGAATTCAGTCATCCTGGACTATGTGATGAGACCCATACATTTATACATGCGTACATATGTACACACGTGTGTGAAAAAATGTACATTAATATGACAATATGTAAAGAAGTGCTGATTCTGAAAAGTTCTTGGTAAGATTACAGGCTTACAGATACATAAAATTCATATTAACATATTATATCAAATTTATAAGGATAAGAAATAAAAACTTGGGTTGTGGAGATAGATAGCTCAGTGAGTGAAAATGTTTGCCACACAATCTCAACAACTTGAATTCAAATCCCCAGGACCCAGGTAGAAAAGCTGCATGAAGAAGTGTGAATGGGCCAGCTGTCCCTGCTTATGCATCTGTCTCAAACAAGGTGGGAAGGGAAGAACTGGCACCACAGGTTGTCCTCTGATCTCTACATGCATGTGGACCTGCACACACATAAATAAGGAAAACTGGGGTAAAAGGGAATTTCCCCAACTAGATAAAGAATTACAAACTTGAATAAAGCAGCTTTTTCTGTAACTACAGCATTTGGGAAACTCAAACTAGAGAATTGCTTGGAGTTTAAGGCCAGAGTAGACTACAGAATAAAACTAATATCTCAAGGGAAAAACACAATCATAGCTAATATATTTTCTAGTGATAAGTTAGAAACCTTCCCACTTAGATCAAGGAGACAAGGATAGCCCCTCATGACACTTTTTAAACATTACCCTAGAAGCTCTGTCTCATGCCATAAAACGAGGTATACCAAGTGAGAGGAAAAAGTGACACTCTGTTTAGAGATGACACTGTCTTCTAAGTAAAAAACCAAACAACAAATCTCTCTGGAACTAATAAGTGATTCCAGCAAGTCTTAAGGTTACAGTATGCAAAAGTCAGGTGCTTTCCTATGTATAAGCAATGAACAAGTAAGATAGAATTTGAAATTTAAAAGTACAACTGGGCCCAGGAGATGACTCAGCAGGTAGATGTGCTTGCTAGCAAGCCTGATGTCCTGAGAATCCCTGGGACCCACTTGGTTAAAAAACTAAACTAATTTCCACAAGTTGTCCTCTGAGCTCCACAAGTGAACACACACACACACACACACACACACACACACACACACACACACACACACACACACACAAACTACTTAAAAGGCTGAGCATTGATATCAAAGAAAACTTAGCTCAAAAGCTGAATTTAGAGGAAGATAAAAGTCCAGATTTGGTTCTTAAATCTATGTGTAGTAAAGCTGACAGGGTCTCATAGAAAATCAGAAGATAATGTGGTCCAGACTGCCCTCAAACTCAGTAGACAGCTGATGATAATGGGAAGCTTCTGACCTTCCTGGCAATGCTTCTCAAGTGTTGGAGTAACAGAAGTGTATTATCACGCCCAGTTTTGTGTGCTGCTGAGGCTCAAGTCCAGGGTATCATGTATGCTAAGCGAGTACTCTACTAATTGAACCATATCCCCAGCTCAAGAGTAGAGTTTTTTAATAGTGAATAGAAAGTCAACTCAAGTCTCCTGGAGTACACAGAAGAGTAAATGTGAAATTATCTTTTGCAGAGCATGAATTAATGGAAATGTAAAATGTCTTAAAATGTTATTTTGGACTGGACATGGTGGTGCACATGTTTAATCCCAATACTGGGTGAGCAGAAGCAGGTGGGTCTCCATGAATTTGAGGACAGCCTGGTTTATGTGGTGAATTCCAGACCAGCCAGGACTTCATAGTCTCAGTAAAAAAAATAAAAAAATAAAAATAAATTTTACATGTTGGGGCTGTGTGTTAAGTTATGATGAAATACCATAACCAAAGGCAAGATGGGGAGGAAGGGATATGTGGCTTATAGTTCTGCATCACTGTTCATCACTGACGGAAGTCAGGACAAGAACTCAAAGCACTTGTAGAATGCCAATTCCTAGTTTGTTTTAAAGGAAATTATTTTGCCAACATGGCATTATCAAAGCACCAGGGACATGTCACTGTATTGCATTACCCAGAAGACTTTATTCCACAAAGGTTTCATGGACCTTCTTAGTCCTGGTCTGTCTGAAAAAATACTGACCAGTGTTTGCATATTATGAGACTATTGTATTTTTCATAAGTAATTTTATATGATGCGGATGAATGGTAGTACCCTGTAAACAAAAGAATCGGTCCCAAGTGTCCAGTTTCATAAGCAAACCTTTGAGCTTAGATTGTCAGGTGCTGTCATAGTAGGTAGGAGAAACAGCTAAACTAGTGCCAGTCGGTTCTGTTTAACTATAAGCTACTTTGCATATTTTCACTAAATGACCACCTATAAATCAGGTTCAGTCAGACTCAGCTCCAAGTACATCATCTTGAACTACAAAACAGGTAAGAGATGCCTTTCCATCGTGGTCCACAGGGAGACTACAGAACAGGATTTAAAAAAAAAAAAAAAAGCTCCAGACACAGTTGATAAATTTTGTCATCAACAGGATTATGCTATTATCTTGTGAAGTTGATGATGCCCATGAAAAAAAGGGACCAGATTGTCCCGGTGAGGAAATCTGAGGAACTCAGGTTATGACAGCTGGCATCAGCATTTCTGCTGACTTTGAAACCATAGCAATTATCATTAGCCTCTGAGAAGAGCAGGAAGAAGGGCATCTCTAAATGCCCCGTAGCTCTCACAGCCAATGATTCAATTGTATGTACAATGGTGGCTTTTTCGTTTTTACATTCTAGATTTTTTTTTAAATTATGAAAGTTGATGTTTTTATGCCCAATGGAGCATCAAGAATCACCCAGGATTTTATCATATCTCATTATTTATTTCCCAGATGAACTCTAAGACAAAAACATGAAATGTTCCCCAGGTAGGTGTGTTTGTCAGGCATGTGTGTATTTGGAAGCCTGGAATAGCAGAATAAATCCATTGCTTTTTTTTGAGATAAACCTGTACTCAGTTCCCCCATCACACATCCAGACCCCACCAGGCTTCATGTCTTGACTCTCTTCACTGCTGCATGCTTTCATCTTCCTAAATTTTATGCTTAAATTCTCTTTAAGTGAATGAAAAGTGACCATACTTTAATGCCGCTGCACTGATGGAGGACTCCTTTGGAAATGCTCAATAGAAAAGTCTTGTCATCAATGTGTCTTCAGACATGCTATGCTCTAGGGATTATTCAAAATCTCATTAAAACCTCGAATCTTAATTAACTGTGTTATATACAAATTACTAAGATTTTATCTGGGTTGAGAGTTAAGATATTATTTAAGTTATTCTTCAGGGTAAAAACCATGACAAAGTAAAATTCTACATAAATGACTTGGACAACTTCTGCTCTGCTTTTGAGGAACCTAACTGTTCTGGTTTTCTCTTGTTGCTGTGATTAAAAAAACCAAAAACAACAAAAAAAAAACCCAACCCACTCTGACCAAAAGCAACTTAGGGCAGGAACACAGTTCCAGTCCATCATCCAGGGAGTCAGGGCAGGGACCCACGGAGCAGGAACTTGAAGCAGAGGCCATGGAGGAACACTGGCTTACTGGTTTGTGCACTCTCTGGCTCACTGACTCATACTTAGCTTTCTTCTTCAGTGGATCACCTGCCCCAAATGGTGCTACTCACAGTGAGCTGGGCCTCCCAGCATCAATTAATAGACAAGACCATACCATAGGGGCTGGAGAAATGGTTCAGCTGTTATGAGCACTTACTATTCTTGCAAAGAAATTGGGTTTGGTTCCTTGCAAAGATATCAGAACACTTGCAACTACCTGTATCTCTAGTTCCAGAGGATCTGACACCCTCTTCTGGCTTTTGTGGATACCAGGCACACATGACATCTGGTGCACTTGCATACATGCATACAGTCATACATAAAATAAGAAATAGGTAATATCCCAATACAGGCCCACATGCAAACAGACGTAGACAATTATTCTCTTAGGTGACTCTAGGCTGTGTCAGCTATAGGCAAAAGGTCATTATCAGAAATAAGTGGTGCAGGCTGTATTCCCTCCCATTTGCCAGCTGTTTTGTTTTGACACAGGGTCTCATGAATCTCAGGCTAGCCTAGGATGACCTTAAACTTCTGGTTTATTTGGTGCTAGGGTTTGAATCCAGGGCTGAGCTGCATGTCCTGCCTTCATTTGCTGGATTTGTGGCTTTGTAATGTGCCCTTTTTCCTTAGCCTCTAGAATTCCTGACTTGGGGATTTCCTAACTAGTTTCTTCTCTCAATGACTTTTTTCCTTTTTGACAGAATTCTGGCTCCTGTGTAATCTTTGAGAGATCTTTGTTTTATGTTAGTTACTGTGGGTCATTTGGTCAGTAATGTGGACTCTCCCGTTTCCCGTTCCCCTGTATTAGTTTTTAGTTGGCCCTGCACACTTATCCTCCCCAACCTCTTTAGCACATGCTGTCCCAGGCAGTCACTCCCTTTCCAGCCAGTCCCACTGTGGCTTCTTATAACCCTTCTCCAGCTTCACCTGCACCCCAGCCTCCCAGGCCCCCAACACCCAGCCCCCCAACCTCCCAGCCACCAACTCCCAACCCCCAACCCCCAAGCCCCCCAGCTCCGAAGCCCCCCTTAGCCCCTCAGCCCCTATTCCCCCAGTCCCCAAGCCCTTCGGCCTCCAAGCACCCATCACCATTTCAGATTCTAGTTTCTTAACTTTTCAGAGGTCATGCCTAGGCCTTTTCATGACAATGGAAACACAGTAGAAATCTGGTCTTCCATCACCTAGCAAGGTCTGTACAGTTCCTGTTATGCTCAAGTAGAGAGGACTCAGTGCCGATAGGTTTGGTGGCACACGCCTAGGATCCAACCCCAGCTATCTAACAAATGTCAGGCCAGCAAGACCCAGTCTCAAAAATACAAACAAATGGAGAGGGAGCACCAGCGTTATCTAGTCCTGACTATAAACATTTCGTTTGCTTGCTTTGCTTCACCTCTTTTTTGCTCAGTATGCCAAGCCTGAGACTCCTAAAGACACTGGGGAATTACTCCCTGAGAAGTTGCCCAAGAGCTGTGGATCTGCAGTCCGAGGTCCACAGTTAGATCACCCTAGCTGCAATCATAAGCATGCTCAGACCTCAGCAACTATACTTTGAAGACATTAATGTTTTAATTCTCCACTGTGGGGGGAAATATAAACTAGGTTTTCTATGAGGTGCAGAGAAAGAGGCTTCATAAGTACCCATCTGTGAAGAGGTATGGGGGACAGCAGCTAATTCTGGGACTGATACATTGCTTGGACTTTTAAAATGCAAACCTCTTAACTACTGCAGGATAGCCAATGCCTCGGGTGGATATAGGAAACGACAAGGGGAAACCTTTAAGACACTTGTCTAAGAATACAGAGCGAGGGGAAGAGTAAAGTCAAGATTGAACCCCTCAAGGATTTACAGTTGAAACACGAGTCCTCCTCTCCTGCCTCCTGGTTAACAACAGTGTCCCTAGAAAATCCACTGAGGCTGCTTTATACGCCAAAGGCAGAAAGGTGGAGCTCAATGCACTTTGCTGATCAAAGTGCAAGGCCCTGGACTCAGTGCCCATCTCTCTCTCTCTCTCTCTCTCTCTCTCTCTCTCTCTCTCTCTCTCTCTCTCTCTCTCTTCTCCCTCTCTCCTCTCTCTCTCCTCTCTCCTCTCTCTCTCTCCTCTCTCTCTTCTCTCTTTCTCTCTCTTCTCTCTCTCCCTCTCTCCCCTCTCTCTCTCTCACACACACACAATTTTTAAGAAGGGGAAAGTGAAGAGTCCCCCTCTTTCCCCTCCTTCCCTCCCTTCCTCCCCAATGCAGAATTATTCACTTGCAACATATCATATAAAGAATTAATATTTAGTGAGGGGTATTTAAACTCTCATGATACAAACTGAACCTTAAGACAATTCTAGGTGAGTGGAAATGTCCCAGGCTGGATGGTCGATCAGCTCCCCGAGAATGCAGGGAACAAACAGGAAGGGAGGTCAGTGTGCCCTGGGTCTCAATGGGGCTGGCCATGACCCATAGGGGTCCTAGTACCCCCGAGATATGCCTCCAAACTTCCCCAAATAACACCTGAATCCCACTACACCCCCCTCCCTCCCCCCCTCCCCCCCTTTCTTCTTTCTTTCTTGTTAGTGGTGGTAATGCTTTGAGACAGTTTCACTATACAGCCCGGGTTGCCCTTGAACTCACAGCTTCAGCCTCTGGGTTGCTGGAATTACAAGTCTCAGTTACCACCCAGCGCCTCTACACAAGTGACTATAACTCTGTCTACTTTTCTATATGAGCCCCAAATGAAGTAGAAGCCTGTAAGTCATGACTCTCAAAGAAAGTAGATCAAACCTGCTCATTTTTAATCTGGCCAAACTGAAGAGCCCGCCCCTGTTTCTAGGTGAAAGAGGAAGTGATGGACACCAGAGACTACTCCAGTCCTCCAGACAGGCTCTCCGTCTTCTCCGAGTCTGCCCACTTGCCACTGTCCAGGCCCTTCTACCTGGACCCCATGGTCACTGTCCACCTGTGTCCCGAGGCCCCCGTGCCTCCCCCTTATGCGGACGAGCTACCTCTGCTGCCCTTTTCCAGCGATACACTGATCATGGACAATTTGGGGGACCCGTACCCCTTCCCCTTCCCCATGCCTTATGCCAACTACAGGCGTTGTGAGTACGCCTACGGGCCAGCCTTCATCCGCAAGAGGAACGAGCGCGAAAGGCAGCGGGTCAAGTGTGTGAACGAAGGCTATGCCCGGCTGCGGCGGCACCTGCCCGAGGACTACCTGGAGAAGCGACTCAGCAAAGTGGAGACCCTCAGAGCTGCCATCAAGTACATCAGCCACCTGCAGTCTCTCCTGTACCCCGATGAGACCGAGGCCAGGAGGAGCCCTCGAACCCCCAGCTGCGGACCCATAGACCCATCTCTGAGAGTCATTTGAGTCTTTCCAAAATGGGGTCTCCTGCGGCAGCATCCAGTAGATTCTCATGCACATGGTTTTGGGGAGGGGACAACAGTCCTACTGCCAACCTTCATTAAATGTTGCTTACCTGGGTTTCAGATGTAGTAACGTATCTCAGGCAGAATGAGAATCGCGTGCTGGCCTCACTGCTTTAAGAACCCTGAGGCTACAGAGTTCCCGGTTCTCTGCACCTCCCACCCCATCCTTCCTACAGCCTTGGCCAAAGCCCTCTCCAAAGTATGGAAAGGCCGTAGAGTGACTGCTCAATGATTCTCACACTTGGTAAATGTTTGTTGATACCTTCCCCAATCCTGTCAGCTGGGTCAGCACCGCCATTAACTTTCATCTTCGACTCTGCTCTCAACGGGCTCTATCCTCATTTTGAAGTAGCTTCTTTATCTTTTTGTGCATGATATGTGTGTGTGTATGTCCTGTAAGTCAATGTGTGTACAAGTGTGACATTCTTAAAATATCATTGCTCAAACCGACGACTACCTTCGAATACACCCACTTAGTTAACTTTGTGGGATTTTGTTCTGTTGCTCTGTGGAGCTCTGGCTGGATTCTAACTCACTGATCGACCTGCGCCACTAAGCCTGGATCCGCTTGGCTTCCGAAGCTCCCTATACTTTGACACCCCCACGAAAGGAAAACCACAGTCTTGCAAACACATCTGTCTCTCTTCCCTCTTGCATTCTGACTGGAATATCCCCCCCAGCACTGAGATTCCATGGTCTCATTCAGCAATCCTTTCTGGCTGCCCCCTTCACTAGTCTTTTTTAGACTCAGATTTAAGGCATGCATTGGGGCCATAGTCATTCTGCTGGTTTCAAAATAGGCTTTGTGAGAGCATCATCTCTGAAGATACTTTGAGTTGCCAGAGAAAACTCAACCCAGGTGGTCACCAATACAGAGAATGTATTTCCTCATGTAACTGAAGGGTTGAACACGTCAACAACCTGTCATTTGAAAATACCCCCCCCCTCTCTCTCCAGCAAGAAGTACAGGGAGCTGGATGGTTTGGTTTCCACCATCTACATGGTGGCTCACAACTGTCTATAACTCCACTTCCAGGGGGTCCACAGCCCTCTTCAGGTCTCTGGCAGGCACCAGCCATGTCTGTAGCGCATGTACATAATGCAGACAGAGCATTTATACACATAAAATAATGAACATTTTTAAGTCAGTAGAGAATACACCGTGAGGAAGCAGTGGGCTACTTGAAATAGGTCTAAGAGTCTAGCTCCATCTCTATGACTTTCCTAAGACATAACTACCAGAATATTCTAGAATTAGATACTCCCTTAATCTTGCACAAGAAGAAAGGAGTCTGTATGCAAAACTGTTCCCAGCCACAGTCTTGAGACTCATACACATGTTCCTGTGTGCGTTTTTGGGTCTTCTCTGTCAGTTTCTCACTACCTGCAGCCACACTAGAGTTTATTCAGGAAAGTTACCAGGAGTAGTGGGCGGGCAGTGGCTTCGCCTTATAAGAGAGTGGGCGGGCACGAATTTACATTCTGAGGGTTCCACTTTGGGTTTTCTAAGCGACAGGAATTCTTATCTCACCTGGTGCCACGTTGGGTTATCGGACTAGCACATTTACCACATATCAGAAACCCTTAGATTCTCCACCGAGCACAGAGACTGCCTCAACTTACCAGTTGTTTGTGGATACAGACATGAGAGCAGAATCAGGACTTTCCTATCTTTGGTTTGTTGAGACAGGGTTTCTTTGTGTATCAGCTCTGGCTGTCCTACAACTCTCTGTAGACCAGGCTGGCCTAGAACTCAAAGAGATCTGCCTACCTCTGCCTCCCAAGTGCTGGGATTAAAGGCATGAACAAACCACCACTACCCAGCCCTTCTTATTTTTTTAAAATGATTTATTTATTTTGTGTGCATTGGTGTTTTGCCTGCATGTATGTCTGTGCGAGGGTGTCAGAAGTCCTGGGCCTAGAGTTACAGACAGTTGTGAGGTGCCATATGGTTGCTGGGAATTGAACTGGGTCCTTTGAAAGAGCAGCCAGTGCTGTTAATTGCTGAGCCATCTCTCCAGTCCCACCTTTGGGGTGTGTGTGTGTGTGTGTGTGTGTCCAAGGAATCTGGACTTCTATTCCTTTGGTCACCAATCTGTTCCCCATATTCCTGTGGAGAAAGAGTTCCTTTTGTTACAAACACGCCCACACCTTTGGCTATTGTGGTGTGTGTGTTTGTGTGTGTGTGTGTGTGTGTGTGTGTGTGTGTGTGTGTGTGTAGGCTAGAAGGTGTCTTCCTCAGTTACTCTCCCCTTTATTCATTTCTTTCTTGAGGCAGCTCTCATTGAACCAGAGCTGCACATTTTAGTTCAGTAGTTGACCATTAAGCCTTTCCTTCCATGCTAGAGTTGTAAACCCAGCCAAGTGGGCAGTGGGGATCCAAACTCAGGTCTTCATGCTTCATGCACAGCTTACCTTCTGAGACATCTTTCTAGCCCCAATGCCATTCTGTTTTAAACTATAAGGAATCAAGAGTCTCTAGGCTACTCAGTAGCTTCCCAATCCAGCTCCTGCCTTCACGAGGTAGAGGCAGATGGATAGCTCTCTGTCTTTGAGGAGCTTAGCACTTCCTCACAGGACTCCCCCAAGATCCCCAAGAGGCTCCCATTGTAAGAAAACAGGCCCTGAGATAAAGGCAGAATACAAATTTGTCCTGATTCCCCCACCTTTCCCCCAAATCTAAGTCTCTCAATGCTTTGGGTCACCCTCTGCACATGCCCAGTACCCTCCCAAGCCCTGGTGCAGCCTGCTGGATCACATCCATAGCAACCTGCTTGGCAACCTGCCTGGGAACCAAGAGTTGTTGGGCCAAGACCATGAGTGTCAACTGCCAGTTGGGGCTGAGACTGGGGCAAGGCCGACGTCTGGGCTGGATTTGGGGTTTTAGGTAAGTCCCTTTAGAATCAGACCTGTGACTTTGGGCCACTTAGATGGCTGTTGCTGCTTCTGAATAAGTCCACAAAGGTTGTGGCCCTGAGCTAGTCCTGTAGGCTAGGCGGAGGTGAGCAATTTAGGAAGGGAGTCGGTGGCTTCTGGTGGGGGTCAGGTGGCCAGAGCAGGGTGTGTAAAGAGAAAGAGATGCTTCAGGGGTCCTTGCCACTAGGGAGGAGAAAGGGGGTAAAGCCAGTGGGATCAGAGCTGTCAGGTGTTTCTTGTGGCTCATCTCTGGAGTGGTAACAAGCTGTGAGCATGAGGCTTTGAAGGATTAAAGTGGAATTTCTTTAAGCTCCTGTCTTAAGCTCTTCCAGCCCTCCCTTGTTCATGAGGGGCATTCTGAGATAGGTACTCTAAAGGGGTAATTCTGTGTGTGTGTGTGTGAACTCTGGGGAGTGTACTCTGCTGAGCTGAGACTGCCTCTGTGATGTCTGTGTTTGCTCCAGGTGAGTGTTCTGAAGGCCATGAAGCCCTTTACCAGGCCTGGGCTGCCTCTGCCCAAATACTGCAGTGTGGCCACAACCTGCAAAGCCCCTGACCCGGATGGTGCTGTGCAGCCCTGCGATGTCTCCTTCACCTGTCCCTTTGCCATGCATGCCTCCTGTCTGCCCATGAACTGCACACTTACCAGGTATCACCTTCTGCCCTCTGTCCTTCCTTCCTCCTCTCTTCCTGATCCAGCTCAAAGTCCTCAAATGCTGGGATTTTCCAGAATAGCATCTTTAGTCAGCTGTCTTAATCGTGACTATGAGATGGCAAAGGAACTTCAGCCTGTAGCAAATTCCAGAGACCAGTCTGCCTAGGATAGGGACACGCCAGTCCAAATGCTCAACTTAATTTTTTTAAAATTTATTTTTATTTTAAGTGTTTGGGTGTTTTGTCTGTGTACTACATGCAAACAATACCTGCAGAGGCCAGAAGAGGGCAGCAGATCTGCTTGAACAGTTACCGAAGATTGTTAGTAACCATGTGGGTGCTGGAAACTAAATCCTAGTTCATTGCAAGAGCAACAGGTGCTCTTAACCATTGAACAATCTCTCTATTCCATTGCTCAAGTTCTTAACATATTTGTTTGGATCACTTTGTTCAAGGCCAAGTTAAGCTTTTTTGTTGTTCTTTTACTTTGCTTTAGGTTTTTGTTTTTGTTTTTTGGGGACGGGTGTCTCTGTATGACAGTCCTGGCTGTCTTGGAACTCACTATGCGAACCAGGCTGTCTCAAACTCACAGAGCTCTGCCTGCCTCTGCCTCCTGAATGCTGGGATTAAAGGACTGCACCCCCCCCCCCAGTTAAGCATCTTTATATTCAGACTTGCCTACAAAACAGCTTTTTTTTTTACAACCCCAGCTCCTCTTGGGCTGAAAAGATTACTCTGCAGTTAAGAGTGTATACTCATTCTCATGGACCTAAGTTCAATTCCCGACACCCACATCAGGCAGCTCAAAAAAGCCTGCAACTTCAGCTCCAGGGACTCTGAACGCATACAAACAAACAAACAGAGACCAGATTCCCCATTCTGAAACTGCCCCAGGCCAGAGAGTCCTCAGAATTGGCCTTGCCATCCATTGCTCCTCAGCTCTCATGAGCTCTTCTGCTGCCCTTGTTCCAGAAATTCCACACGTCCTTCTGACCCTGGAGCCGTGTGACATACAGTTTGGTTCCCCTGTCACTTTGTTACCTCATCCTAGAATCCCACACTGTCTTTCAAGCATTGATTAAAACACGTATACAAGCAGATTTCATTTTGGTTATCCTGAAACAATGTGCAGTCCAAAAAATAGCCTCTGTGCCCTTCACTTTCTGCTAACCCCAGAAGTTCAGCTGATCTTACAGGAAGTCACAGACAGCCACGTTCTCCCTGGATTTCTGTAACGCACACTCTTATCATCCTCAAGCAGTGAGTACCCTCCGATCAGACCCCGAGCTGTGTATCTTACTGGTTTTATTATTTTTATTTTATAGTCACATATTTATCTAGGTGGGGACACACACGTGACAGAGGACAACCTCTGGGAGTTTTCTCCTTCTACAGTGTGGGGTCTGGGGACTGAACTCGGACTGTCAGGCTTGATGGCAGCACATTTACCCTCTGAGCCATTTTTCTGATCTATTGATGGTTTTAGGGGTTTGTGCTCACCTCTTGATTTCATTTGCTTTTCCCAGGTGTGCCTCTTGTCACCCATGTTCCCACACTGCTGATACACCATGGCAGGGGCTTAGCTGGCCCGGAAGAGACAGAGATGCTGCTGGTCCCTGGGTCCTGGCCAGGAAGGAATCTGATGGTTTTTATTATCTGGCTCAGATAAAGGCTGCTCCAGAGGCAAGTGCTTCTTCCTATCACTCCCCAAATGCTCCTCTGGGGGGGGGGGTGTGTGGGGGGGAGCATCATTGCCCTTGATGTGTCTCAGCTGTGTAATTTGGTTAAACTGTTAGAGCTGTGTGTAAAGATGAATGGCTTAAATGACAGAGCCCTATTGTTTCCCATTCTTGAGGCTGTAAGGCATTTCAAACTTGGTTCTAAAGGCTATGAGGAAGAGTCTGTTTCTGGCCCCCCTCATAGTTTCAAGTATTTGCTCAAAATTTTGGGGTTTACTTAGCTTGAAGAAGAGTCACCCCGATCTCTGCCTTTGGTTTAAATGGCTGTCTCTATTATCTAGACAAATTTCCTCATTTCCAGATGACTTTATTTATGTTTATATGGGTCTCTGTGTATGTACAGGTACATATGACAGAAGAGGGGGTTGGATCTCCTAAAGCTGACTGTGAGGTGCCTGATGTGGGCGCTGGGATTCAAACCCAGTTCCTCTACAAGAACAGCAAGTGTGCTTAACCTCTGAGCAATCCCTCCAGCCCCTCAAGTTTCCCCTTGGTATAAAGACATTGGTTAGATTAAGGACCTGCCGTCTCACTGGGAGCTTATCTTAACTAATTATACTGCAGTGGCCCGATTCCTAAAAAGAGATGGTGTGCTAGGGAATTGGGACAAAGAATACTCCAACCTGCAGAAAGGAGAATACAACTTATTCCTTAACAGTGTGAAAAATGTATATTAGTTCTTCAGGAAGATTCATTGTGTTGAATTATGGACATCAGCCCACGAGAAAGAGGAACAGCTATGTATGTCTCATACAGGAGCACGCTTGTTCTCACATACATAATCTTGTTCCTGAAATGCCAGGAGCCAGGCCTGGGCTCTACTTCAGTGGAAAATTACTTGGGTCTCTCGCTGTCTCTCAAAACAGGGTTTCTCTATGTAGCTTTGGCTGTCCTAGAACTCACTCTGTAGACCAGGCACAATGTAGGATATAAATGGCTTATCATATTTAACAGAAGGGTAAATTATGAAATGCTGAAAAGTCAACTCCTAAATTAGGTACCCCCCTTGGATCTCTCTCTCTCTCTCTCTCTCTCTCTCTCTCTCTCTCTCTCTCTCTCTCTCTCTCTCCATCCTGATCCTTCTCTCCCCCTGTCCTGACCCCTGCCCCTCAAGACAGGGTTTCTCTGTGTAACAGCTCTGGCTGACTTAGAACTTGCTTTGTAGACCAGGCTGGCCTTGAGCTCACCAAGATCCTCCTGCCTCTGCCACCCTAGTGCTGAGATTAAAGGCGTGTACCACCACTGTCTGGTTTAAACTTCTCTTTTTAAAATTAGTTTTATTTTAATTTTGTATTTGTGTATTTATATGATATGTGTACCATGCACATGTAATGCCAACAGAGGCCAGAAGAGGGCATCGGATTCTCCCCTGAAGCTGGAGTTACAAATGGTTGTGAGCCGGGAGCTGGGAGTCAAATTTGGGGTCTCTGTAGAAGTAGTAAGTGTTCTTAATCACTTAATCACCCATCTCTTGGGTCCCAAGTCTTATTTATTTATTTATTTATTTTACAAAGGCCTCATGTATCCCAGGATGCTTGGAACTTTGAACTTCTGATTCTCTTGCCTCTCTGGTGTTGTGATTATATCCTTCACTACCATGTTTGGTTCATGTAGTGTTAGGGATTGAAACCATGTCTTCTACATATTAGGTATGTACTCTACCAACTAGCTCCATCCCAGCTCCTGTACTTTCCTTTTTAGAGTCAGACTTTGTGAATGAGTTCCCATGTGTATGTGCTCATGTGTGTACACATGCCGTGGTATGTGGGTCATAGGACAACTGGGGAGTCAGTTCACGCCTTCTATTGTGTGGGTCCTGGGAATCAAACTCGAGTAGTAAGGGTTGACTGTGAGTGCCTTTCCCCACTCAACTATCTTGTTTGCCCATGTTTTTTGTTTGTTTTTGAATAGGGTCTCAGTCTATAGCCTGGCACTTGAAATGTACCTCAACATGACCTGGAATTCAGTATAAAGCCCAGGCTGCTCCCAAACTCAAGACAAATTCTCCTTCCTTAGCCTCTCTTGTGCTGTGATTATGGGTATGCATCACCACTCTGTACACCTGTTACATTTCAAATCCCTTTTTAGGATCTATTTTACGTGTATGAGTGCTTTGTCTATATGGCGGTCTGAATGAGAATGATCTGCTAGGCTCATGTATTTGAATGCTTGGTCCCTAGTTGGTGGAACTATTTAGGAAGGATTAGAAGGTGTGGCCTTGGTGGAGGGGAAGTGTTAATGGGGTGGGCTTGAGGTTTCAAAATTCTGTGCCATGCTCAGCTCTCTCTGCCTAGTACTTGTGGATCAGGAAGTAAGCTCTCAGTTTCTGCTTCAGCACCATCCCTGCCTGCCTGCTGTTATGTTCCTCCTCTTGCTAACTGTGGATTCAAACCTTTGAAACTGTGAACCCAGTAAACACTCCCTTTTATAAGTTGCCTTGGTCATGGTGTTTTATTAAGGCATTAGGAAAGTAACTAAGACAACCTGATTATGTGTATGCGCATCATGTATATATGCCTAGTGGTTACAAAGGCCAGAAGATGGTGTCCGATGCCCTGGAACTGGAATTATGGGTAGTTGTGACCCTCCATGTGAATGCTGAGAACCAAACCGTGGTCCTCTGCAAGAGTAACCAGGGCTCTTGATGACTGAACTACCTACCTCCTTAGCCCCTAATGTCAAATCTTACTCTGTTTTCTTTCCTGTAGCTGGAGAGGCGGGGGGCCCTGGTTGTGGAATTTGAGGCTCCCCTTGTCACAGGCCTAAAGCTGCCAGCCCAGCCAGGGAGAGTGGTGTTTCCAGAAGATGTCATTAAGTTCTCACCCTTTGAGCCACACTCACTGCAATCAGGTGACAAGGTGCTGGCACCCTGGGAACCAGAGCAACAGCGGTATGGCCCCGGCACTGTTCTCTTGGGTGTGAAGAAAGGAAAAGACCAAAGAGGTGAGGAAGCTGGCACTGTTCTCTTGGGTGTGAAGAAAGGAAAAGACCAAAGAGGTGAGGAAGCTACCGTGACCTTGCATCCCCCGGAGGAGCAGGGCTGGTGGCCGTGGCAGTCTTAGAGCCCCAGCAAACAGAGCCTATTCCTTACCGGTGGCCTTGCCCTGTAGCCCTGCAGTGCAGCAGATCTGTAGTCCTATCTTCCAGGACATGTTGTAGTATCGAGGAGGACCGAAGCTGGCATGTTCTATAATTCTAACTTAGGAAGCTGAGCCAGGAGGATTGCTGGAAGTTTAAAGGTAGTCTATGCTACACAGTAAGAGTGTCTAAAAACCAAAAAAGTAGGGGCTGGAAAGATGGCCCAGTAGCTAACAGCACTTGCTCTCCTTGCAAAGACCCAGATTCAGTTCTCAACATACACATGCACACACACATACACACACCACACACACACACATTTATATATATCCAGACAAAGCACTTACATACATAGAATAAAAATATTTAGAAAACAAAGCAAAACAACAAAAAACCCCAAAGCATAAAATCAAGAAACAAGCTAGAACTCCCCTGTCTGTGTTCATGACCTAAACCAGTGTATGAGCTGGGTGTGATGTCATATGTCTATAATTCCAGCACTCGGTGGGCTGAAGCAGGGGGATCATGAATCTGAAGGCAGCTTGGGCTACATAATGAGACCTAACTCAAAAACTCAAACCAACAAACCCAACCAAAATAGTATGTGTGAGGGTGGTGGGGAAGGTAGTCTAGTCATGGAGGACTCATCACTCACCAAATCCTCCAGAGACTGGTATCCTCATGTGCCAGCCAATCAGCACTACGGTTCTACGGTTCTACAGAGAATGATAAGCCTTTGCTGAGGCTGCATTTTGGTTCTGCATGAAAACCAGTTCCCTCCAGGTTATCTTTAGCCCAGGAGGCAGGGAGGTTCCAGTCAATCCTCCAGAACTGGTGACTGCTAAGGTACAGGAGAGGGGGATAGTCCCACAGGTTCTTTGGGCACAGTGGCACATGAAAAAACCAGAGATATGGGGCTGAGGCTTGGGATAGGGAAGTCTTTATCCCAAAGAACAAGAAATTATAAAGAGTATTTCCTATGTCTGTTCACAGCACCTAAAAAAGAAGAAATCACCGTTCACTTCTGGAATGGCAAGACAACCAAGGTGCCTCTAGACAGGGTCAGGTGGGTGCCTCCAACTGTCTGGAAGAAGGCTGTGGAGAGACTACAGACACCTCACACCAGGGACTACCACAGTCCTTTTCTTTGGGGACTTCACTGTTCTCGGCCGAGACCTAACACTGGACACACAGGCCTCCTCTCCACTTCCTTCTTACGCCACCCCTCCCTCTCTTGTGCGTGCTGCCATCTTCTCTCTCAGCGTTGTTTCTGTCGCTCCCCTTTGGTGGGGCCTAGCTGGTGGCCTCTAACTAGGACCTCAGGGGTCACAACCAGAAACCTCCCAGAGCTGGACCTGAAGCCCACAGCTCAGCTTCTGCCTCTACAAAGTCCTGAAGAGGAAACCATTACGTCATTTATCAACGATATATCTTCCTCCAAGGAAGAGAATCCAGAGAGTCACCTGGAGGTGGGACCTTCCCAGAGACGGATGGTAAGCAGGGCAGTCAACACTGACCGCATCTTTTCTGAGAAGCCTCTGCAGCAGTGTGACCCCTTCCAGCCAGAGTGGAGGTACTGGAGAAGAAATGGGCCCGAGCCAGCCCCTGGAAAACCAGGTATGTTAAATCAGGGGTCTGGCACTAGCTTCACAGGCAGGGGCTGGGGCCTGCAAGGGTCTCTTGGGAATCTGGTACACTCTAGTGGGCTCAATAGGAATGTTATAGGATGCAGGCTGTGAGGGAGACTGTCAGATGAGGGAAGTGATAGCTCCCACATGAACAGGAGAGGACAGTTGTCTTGATGTTTGTGCTCTGATTGGTACCTCTATTTAACACCTTCCTCTTCTTTGAAACAGGGTCTCATGGACCCAAAGATAACCTTAAACTTCTGATCCTCTTACCTCTCCCTCCCGAGGGCTGGACTTACAGGCATGTACTACCATTCCAGGTTTATGCGGTATTGGGTAGAGCCTAAGGCATCATGTATCTCAGGGAAGCACTCTACCAATAGCCCTAGCCATATCTATCTTTCTCTGTCTCCACTTGTCTGCTAACAGGGCACTGCCTCCAGGCGTTGATGAGTGTCAAGACCTGAGCAAGCATAGAAACAGGACCTTAAATGTTAGTGATTAGGCCAGACTGTCCACATGGCTCTTCAGTAAGTCAGGAGCAGGAGACACTGCTTTTGCCAGCTCCTTTTACAATAAATCCTGTGGCCACCCTACCCTCACCCAGCACTACTGACTATGGAGCACACCTTGGCAGGCTGGAGGAGATGCATGTTATTGCAGAAAGAACAGAAGTCTAGGTGAGGTGGCAGAGCTGCATGAGGCAGTTGGCCTAGAAAAGCATGGCCTGGATCTGACTTGGGAGTCCTGTTGCCACTGATCTGATGTCTACTGAGGAACATTAGCACTAAGGGCTTAAGGACCATTAGAGGCTGCAAACTGAGGCCCCCCTGCCAGTCCTTGTCTGCAGCCATTGGTTACTCAGCCAGAATGGACCGACTATTCAGCCTATGAGCAGTTTGCTCTCACAACAGGAAGTTGAGATCTTGTTTCTACTTTCTTGGGTGACTCCTTTAGTCCTCAGGGTTGGGCATGACTCAGGGCAGGTCTAAGTCTATTCATGTTTTTCTTTAACTAAATAAAATGTCTGAATGTTTTGCCTGTATATATGTCTGTATATCACATGCATCTAGTGCCCTCAGAAGCCAGAAAGGGCATCAGACTCCCCTGGGATTGGAGTTATAGACTGTTATGAACCACCATGTGGGTGCTGGGAATTGAACTTAGGTCCTCTGGAAGAGCAGCCAGTGCTCTTAACCTTTGGACCTTTTCTCTCGCTCCCTGCAGTTGTATTTTACAAGAGGGTTTCAGGAATTTCTCTGGCATCCACTGTTGGGGATATTTCCTTCACGCTTGACAGGGAAATAATCAGAAAGAGTTCATCTATGGTCAGCTGAGAGGAAAGGTCTGGAACTTCTGTTAAAATGGATCTCCAGGGCTCACGAGGGCAAGTCTTGGCAGCAACTGCTTGGAAACAGCTGTTTCTAGAATCCTTCCCCCCAAAAGTGGTGGTATAAAGAGCATGCTTCCCAAGTTTAATATTTATGCTAGCTCCCTCTTGCTTTGCACCACCTGGAGAAAAAAAAAGCTGACCAACCCAAGTAAGGAAGAGCAACAGGGGTTAACCAGAGGGCCATGGTGATCAGACAGGCCCAGGATTCTCTGTCTGGTTTCCATGGCTGAGGTTTGAATTCTCTTGAGTGGATAGAAACCAGTCAAAAGCAAAAAGACTCTTTCCCTTCCTACACCCACGGTACCACCTCCTACCTAAAGAGCCACATTCAGTCTCTTTCCTAATCACTGTATTAAAATAGATGGGAATCAGAGTTTCCTATGAGACAGCTAAGGGATTAAGAGTGCTTATTGCTTGCCAGGGAGTGGTGGCCATCGCCTTTAATCCCAGCACTTGGGAGGAAGAGGCAAGAGGTTCTCAAAAGAGTTCAAGGTCAGCATGGTCTAAAGAGTGAGTTCCAGGGCTTATTGCTTTTCCTGAGAACCACAGTTTGATGTCCAGTATGCGCACCAGGCAGCTCACAATCACCTGCTAACTCCAACTTCAGGGGAATCTGACACCATTCTGGTTTCCACAGGTACCCACATACATATGGCATATACTCATACAGATACACACACATACATAATAAATAAAAATATTTTTTCTTGAGACAGGGTTTCTCTGTGTAGCCTGGCTGTCCTGGAACTCATTCTGTAGATCATGCTGTTCTCAAACTCAGAGATCAGCCTGCTTCTGCCTCTAAGAGCTGGGATTAAAGGCATGTGCTGTGTGTGCCATTACTGGCAGGCTGAAAATGAATCCTCAATAAGATAATTCTAATAATTAACTATAAAGAAGATAAATGTCTTTTGGGTCCTAAGTGTTTTGCTGCAGTCTAGGAAAAGGTTTAAATTTCTGTAGCTGACATATGGAGCAAAACCAGGAATAGTCTAAATCTACAGAGAATGTTCTAGATGGGGTGTGAGAAAGGTCCACGCCCAGCTACTTCTTCCTTTTTAGATCTATTGCTTAGAAGTTCTGTCCCCTGCTGTTACTGTCTGTGCAGTTTTGACAGGGGCTGGTCAAACCTAGATTAGCCTGGGTCTAGGCTTATAGACGGGAGCCACCATGCAGACACCATACTGTCTGTCATAGTCAAATGGAAAAGACAACCGATATGCAGAGCCAAGTGCTGGCGACAACAGCAGGTAACAAAGCCTTTTCCTTCCCAGCTTTGTGTCCTTGTAAGGAAATGTACTGTTTGGCTTCTAAACAGGATCGGTATTTAATCAGTAGTAAGCACCAGCATTCCATCAGACAGTACTTGATATCAGTCTGTCAGGTTCCAAAGCCTGACCGTCAGCTTTCAGCTCTACTTCTTTGATCCTCTGGTATGTGGGTCCTTTGCCCTCCAAACATGGCCTTATACATTCCCTTAAAAGGATACAAAGCTAAAAAGGAAAGAGACGCTGTTGGCTCCCATTGTTTCGGCACCCGCCCCACTAACTAACTGACCTTGGGTTTAGGAACAAGACATGGTCATAAGAAGACAACCATCAGGACAGAGTGCAAACTGGAGCCGAGAAGAGCTAGCCCAGAAGTCACCAACAAGAAAATACAGCAGACTCACCCAGAAACTGAACACAGACAATGAAGCCAGGGCATTGGAACAAGCAGAGGAACAATTCCTTTAGAAGAAGAGCCCCGAGATTCCAGGTAAAGCAGGATGCCTGGGCAGGACATCTAAGGGACTCCTTAAGTAGCTTTTCCTGGGGTCATATTCTGTTTGAGGATATTAAAACTATGGCTCCTTTCTGGAAAACCACACTGTTTTACATATGTCAGAAGGCTTAGAGGACCCACAAAGTTCATCCCAGGCTTCTGGGAGTATGTGCAAGGATCCCTATAAAGTGTCTCCAGCACGCAAGTTAGGCAGTTCACAATCGCCTGTAACTCCAGCTCCAGAGGATCAGATCCCCTCTTCTGGACTCTAAGGGTATCTATACTCCAGGTGCAGAAGTCTACACATATACACATAAATTTTAACATTGGGACTAGAGTGGCCTTGTTGGTTAAGAGGATTTGCTGTTCTTGCAGAGAACCCAGATTTGCTTCCAGCACTCATATGGCAGCTCACAACCATCTTCTGGCTCCGCAGGTACCAGGCACACACACAGTACACATGCAAAATAGTCATACACATAAAAATAATCTTAAAAGGCAAACAAGTCATTGTGGTTCATGCCTATAAATCCCAAGATTTGGGAAGCTGTGGCAGGAAGGCCAGTCTAGGTGACTGTGTGTACTAGGCTGGTCTATTACCACAGTGTGAGATCCTGTCTTATCTTAAAAGTCAAAACAGAAACAAAACAAAGACCTTTAAAATTACAGTCAGCATATAAGATTTAAGATGTTTCTCTATAGGAGGTTAAGGATAATGAGGTCAACACTAGACAGCCACAGAGCCTTGACGGAAAGAGGCTGAGCACAGCTTGCAGGCCAGAGTGTCTAACAGCACCTGTTCTGAGACCTCCTGTACATAAGCAGCACTCAGAAGACACCTGCTGTGGTGGCCCTCTGCCAGAAGCCTGACAAACTGCTTAAGACACCTATGCACACAAGAGCGCCCACTGTTGTCTTCTCATAAAGCCGTGGGAAACATGGCTTCTTTTTCATACCAATAAAATGAATTCTTTTTATTTCCGAATCTCTCCTTTTATTATCATAATTAACACTTGGAAAATCAGTAGTAAGAGCTGTTCAGACAGCACCATTACATCATTGTTTTCAGGCACACAAGGATGGGGGCTTCTATAAACTTAAGTTAAAAATGAACTCTGAAAGAGATTCAAGTTCATAAAGGCTGCCACCCGACAGCCAGCATTAAAAGTAGGATCGACATATCATTATTAAGACAATTATAATGTGGTTTTATTCTTCTTGCCACTTAAAAAGGAAAGTGGAATGGCAGTGATGGTCACCTTCATACGGGGAAGACCAAGTCCACACTTTGCCCCGAGTCAACTGCAACCACATGAGTCTTCTTGGTTAAGGGGCTTGAGCCCACAGTGACAGAATAGGTCCCTGGATACACTTCTATGTAGAGGTCCTTAGGGTTGTCCTCGGCCTGGAAGAAAAAGAGGCAATGTAGTTTAAAGACTGATCTCAGAGCCCCTTAGCATCTCCACCAGGTTGCCGTTGTGTGCCAGAGGTGGGAAGGAATGTGCAGATCTGAGGTCCTGTCTTCAAGGCTCAGTCTGGTCACATGATGGCACTGTTGTCTTGGTGACTCTCAGCTTTAATAATGCTTGTTGCCTTCTTTCTAAATCTGTGAGAATACCTACCTCACAAAGCATCATGTGAAAACTTTGTAAATGAGAAAATGTTTTAGGAACATGACAAGTTATAAAAAGAGCACCTACCAGGTGAGGTTGCTCATGTGTTTAAACCCAGCATTCCTAGAGGCAGAGGCTAGCAGATCTCTGTGAGTTTGAGGCCAGCCTGGTTGATATAAGAGAGTTCCAGGACAGCCAGGGCTACATAGAAAGAGAAAGACCCTGATTTGAAACGAGAGAGAGAGAGAGAGAGAGAGAGGGGGGGAGAGAGAGAGAGAGAGAGAGAGAGAGAGAGAGAGAGAGAGAGAGAGAGAGAGAGAGAGAGAGAGAAAGGAGAGAGAGGGAGAGGGAGAGAGAGGAGAGAGATATTGAGAGAGAGAGAGAGACTCTAGGTGGACAGGAATTAGGCAGAGGGAAAGGATGCTTGGGAATCAGTAGAAAATGACACTTATGACTAGCAAGGTCTGTTGGAATAATATGAATGAATCCTATTTATCATGTTTTTCTAGATTCCCTTCAGAAAGATGAGGCAATGTTTCTGTCCTAAGCTAATAATATGAATGGACACCCTCTATCACTAAAGCACTTACTTGGAAGATGGGCTCTTTTATGTTGGAAAGCCTTGGAAGCTGGAGTTGATGGGACAGTGTTCAGAGCTGAACTGAGTACAAACCATCCTCCTAGTCTAGACTTCATACCTGGCTGGAAAGTGGTTCAGGGCAGGGACAGTGGCAGGGGATGGGCCTTAGTTTACACACAAAAAAAGACAAAGTCATAAACCAGGAGACAGCAGGTAAAAGTCAAAGTACAGCTGGGCTGACCTATGGGCACAGAGGTACACACCTGTATTCCCAGCACTTAAGGCAGGTGGCCTAGCCAGTGAATTTCAGGACAGCCAGGGCTACACAGAGAAACTCTGTCTAAGGGGAAAAACTGCATTTGGGTTGCTACTTCATGTCTGCTGAATGCTTGGAAGGAACCACAGGCAATACTGTCATTTCTTACAATAGGTATGGGAGACTACTAAAACAGGAAAAGTGGTATTTGTACTTTCATGAAATTTTATCCCACTTTGCTTCACTGATAGACTTGGGGTCAACATTTTCAAAAGCTACTTCTGTTATCTTTCTTTCATTTCTGAAAAACTAAACGTCCAGCACCCTTTAACTGATTGATGTGAGGAAGGTACGACACTGCTGTCTATCAGAGGTCAACTGTGTAATATACAGGGCCTCAAGAATCATAGCCAAGGGCCTGCTCCACTCATCTCCATACATTGTGGTGGGATTCAGGTGTCAGCTGATAAGATTCGAGGATGCTTATCCAGGGTCCCGGGCCCCTGAAGGGGGAGTGGCCAACCCCATTGATAAGGGGCTGCCTGGTTCCTGGCTGCTGGAGAGACCGGGTTGGAATCCATCGTCCATCATTCGGATACTCCAGTCCCTGTTCAGGTGCTACTATAAGCTGTTACCTATATCTTGAGTGTTGGTTTATATTTTAATAAATATTAATCTTGGACTGGTGCCTTGTAAGTGAAACTCCGCTTACAATACATGGCAGCATTGACGTTAGTGTGTATTTGAGGGATGGGGTGGAGATATGGCTCAGCAGTTATGAGCACTTGCTGCTTTTGTAGAGGATGTGGATTTGGATCCTGGAACCCAGGCATTGGCGATGGCTCACAAAACTGTAAATCCAGTTCTAGGGGACCCGATATCATCTTCTAGCCTCTGAGGGTACCAGGCATGCAGATGGTATATATACATACATGTAAGTACACATGCATACACTAAATCTTTTTTTTTTTTTTTTAAATCCATCTTCTCACTGGAACTCCAGGTCAATCAGAATTACCCAAAGCAGCACTAATGGAGACACCCACAGATGACCGCTAGCATTTGTACTAGAAGCAAACTTTTTTAGTTGCTAATAACTCTAGACTATCTGAATGCTAGTTAGTAACAAGCTGTATACAAACAAAAAGGGACTTATTACAGTGGCATATTCCTTCCTCAGAACTGCAGCTCTTCCAAGTCCCAAACAAACTTACAGATTACTTACTCCTTGGTCCTGAAAGTAAAAAACTCTCTCTCTCTCTCTCTCTCTCTCTCTCTCTCTCTCTCTCTCTCTCTCTCTCTCTCTCTCTTTCTTATTTTTTTCATGGAAACATTTCAAATGTTTTGGAACCCAGTATCACCACATGCACACATTCTGGAATTTCAGCAATGGCTGCATTTTACAAGCAGAGGGTCAGGCCCTCCTACTGCTTCAACAGATGGTGGAATTCTAGCAGGAGCCAGGAGCCAATGCCAGCCCAGCTGAGCCTAGGAAGTGAGCTGTGAATACTTCACATTCTTTCCAACCACAACTATGAGCTGAGGTACAGGGAGCATCCCTCAAGCCTCCACTGACGGAAAAGGACACTAAGAAAACAGTTTTGTACAGAACCAAATTCTTGTGGACCCTCAAGTTAGACCTCTCATTTTGAAGACACTTTAGAGCCCATACAAACGGAACCCAATTGGTAGCAGGTCAGCTTACAAAAGCCTAGCACATGTGGAGCTCTATACTCACAGGCCAGGATTCCTCTCGAGAATGCTCTGATGTTTGGTAGACACTTCCTGGACCAACAGATCTCTCTCCTCTGCCGTTTCTCTGTCAAGATAAATATCAATTAGGATCTGAGCTCTGACTTTCTGAAAGCAAAGACGTTTTCTCTTATCTTACTAGGATGATTTCCTATGCTTTTTTCATCTGTTATCTGTTATTAACTACCTAGTTGGTACATTTAGAGCTATTTTTAGCCATGTGTTTCCTTCCCATCATTACTTTCTTCCTTATGTGAGCTTTGGAGTCTGGCAAACTTGAGTTTAATTCCCACGTCCTGTTTCTCACTAGCAGGATTCACTTAGCTCAAAGCCTTGGTCTCCTGCACTGTAATAAGAGGCTCCTGGGTGGAAGGGAAGATTGAAATGCTAAAGTCATACTACCCAACAGACTTTCATAAACACAGTTTTCTTCTCTGTTTCTACTAGGAATATTAGCACGGAGCATAAATAAAGCCTTAGAGGCACCACTTTTGTATATCAAAGAAAGAGGAATGCTGTTTTGCCACATATATACCTCACTTAAGCTTTCTTAGGAGAGATCAGGCCAGGGTGGAAAGGGGATTTGAGGACACAGACTCTGGTGACTCTTCACATCCCAGAGAGGAGCTCCCAGAGCTTTTGCAGCTGGCACTGAGTCCACTCATATCCCGATGCTCACTCCTGTCATTTTCCCTGAACCCCTGCACTGTACTCTCCTAAGATGACTCACAGCCCAGAGAAGTCACCGATGTGAATCTGGACTAAGTCCGCCATCTCTGAGTGTAATGAAAGGAGCCTAAGAAAGCCCCAAACCAAAGGGCCTACTTCAGCCGAACAAACTGTCCTGCGGCCTTCATACAACACATACTAAAAGACAGAGTGTGAGCCGGGCTCTCGTGGCACAGCTCTGATCCCAGCACTGGGGAGGCAGAGGCAGAAGGATCTCTGTGAGTTCAAGGCCAACCTGGCCTACAGATTGAATTCTAGGACAAGCAAGGATATATAGACAAACCCTGTCTTGAAAAACAAAACAAAACCGCCCCAAACCAACCAACCAACCAACCAAGACAGTGTCTCAGATAGTCTCAGCCACCCTAGAGGCTGAGTACGAAAGATCATGTGAGTTCTGTTCAACATCAGAACAGGCAACACAAGACCCCATGTGGAAAATATTTAATGAAATACCCCCCCCATATTTCTTTTTAAAAAATTAGCAAAGACGTGGTGATATCACTATCTCCGTAAGATATAACTATTAAAAATCTCTTTTTTGGAGGTTGGAAGGATAGTTTAGTAGCTAAGGGCATAAGACCCATGTTTGGTTCCCAGTGCTCACAATGGATGGCTTACAGTCACTTGTTAACTTTAGCTCCAGTGGATCCAACACCCTCTTCTAGCCTTGTTGGGCACCTGCATTTATGTGCGCAAACCCATACACAGACACACACATGTAGTTAAAGTCTTTTTTTGTTGTCCGTTAAAGACAGTCAATATAGCCCTGGCTGTCCTGAAATTCTGTGTAGACCAGGCTGACCTCGAACTCAAGCCGCCTCCCAAGTGGCAGGATTAAAGGCCTGTGATACCACACCTGATTTAAGACAACAATCCTCTTTGTATTCCTAGATGGATACAGGAATACGTGGTTTTAAAGCCTGCCTAAGAATCCCACAGCCCAGGGCTATAGGTTTAACTGATCTTAGAGTAAAATAAGTAAGATAATCTTAAATTTCAGACAAATTTCTATTTCTGTAAGTTCTTGGAGGCTATGAAGTCACACCTTGTCTGCTGAGCACTGGAATGTTGAGTCACAAACGAATCTGATGACACAAAATTCCATAGGGCCTTCCAAATCAAGGTCTCAACCTTGAGAGGCTACAGGCACAGCCTGGAACAATGGAGACACATACCTGTTCTTGACCGTGCCCTAGGTCTGAGTACACGTGCATTTCTGGAGCCTTCTTTCTATGATAGCGATAGACGTGGGTTGTCCCTCCTTCCTCTGGCATACATGAGTAGTATTTCTAGAGAAATAATGTGAGAAAACACTTAAATATTCTGGCCAAACTTTCAGAAAGACTCTCTGATACTTGTGCACAGTAAGGTTACGGAAAGAAGCATGAGGAAAAAAAGGTAAATTTCCTGTTCTTTCTACAGGCCTAAGCCTTAGATAAAGGATTTGGCATGGTTTTGCTGCCACCTGCTGCCTCTATAGAGCAAGAACTCTGACTAACTAAAGGTGGGCAGGATCATTTTCTCTGCTAGGGGAAGGTTTTCACATCTTTGCTTCAATGTCATATACACTCACCCTTTCTTTTCTACTCCTGACTGAGTCAGATCAATAATTCTGTGTTTACTTCCAGCTACTCAGATAAGGAAGAGGAAATAATGGGATGGTTTTCCTAAGTTGAAGAACTGAGGAATACACAGAACACAAACCTAAAGCCGTGCAGCCTTCTGCTCCAGGGTTCTCCACAGCGGAATAATGAAAGCAGAGAGATCTCTAGCTTAGGACTAACCCAAAAGATCAGAAAGGTTACATTCTTCTTGTTTAGCTCCTTCCTCTTCTTCAAACTTAACCTTAGATTTGCCCTTGAGTATGAGTAATGAAGACGTCACAAGTTTGTTTGGAACATACTGTAGGGACAGCATCAAAGGAACATGATAAGGCTGGGGAGAGAACTCAGGACAAGGGACCCGGCATTTTAAGGCCACTTTAAAATTGTGGAGCCAAACCCAGGATACTTTTCTAAATCTTCAAAAGATCAAGAAATTCTGAAGCGTCCTTGTGTAATAGGATTGAAATGGAGCAAAGCTGAAAACCTATCTGAAGAAACCAGTTTGCTAAGCCTCAAAGACAACTATTATTTAACCTAACCATGAGCCAAGTGTCTAAGTTAACCATTTTATAGCAGCGGCGAGGTTACAGACCATACTATAGCCACCTTAGGACAATTAAGAATATTTAAAAATTAAAAATGTTCTCGGAACTGTATCTCCTTGATGGAAGCCCTGTTGTAATCTAAAAAATGTTTATAGAAGATAGGAGTTGGGTATGGCGGTGGATATCTATCATCCCCATACTCAGAAAGGAGAAACAAGAAGATTGAGAGCTCAAGGCTAGGGAAGTAGCGAGTCTGAGGCGGGCTTGGCTACTTTGAGATATTATTTCCAAGAAGACAGAAAGACTGGCAGTTTGGAGATTTTAACACCTGAAGTTTGAAAGCACAGCAAAACCGGTTCTTTTCCATCTCACTTATACACCAGTGTCCTTAAATCCAGGCCACTCACATGTAAAGAGTGTGATTCCAAGAAAACAGCCTGTGTTTTCCTTCAGTGCTGGCTGGTCTGTCTTTAACATCCATCCCTCAACCTCAGTGTATAGGTTTCAGAACTTAAAAATCGTGTGTTCAATGACTAAATCTTGAATTGTACTGTGATAATTTGCTATTCATCTCTCAGTGGAAATCAAAGAAGCCAATAATGAAGCTTGGAGCTTCAGAAACCTGACCTTTACCATGAGAAGCTAAAGAACATAATGAGGGGACCTTTGTGTCCAGAAGTATTCCCCCAATTTCTCACTGCTCCAGTCCCATGCCTAAGGTGAATCTTAAAAGTGACCAACTGGCTAGCTGAAAGTTACAGAACATGGTTTGATCTTTGGGAAGCAGGTCTTGCCATTAAAAACTGCACACCGGCATCTCTGTTTCCCATGGCCATCTCTGTCACCATCTGTTTATGGACCAACCCATTGGGACGGTCACCACATGCTGGAAACAAACAGTGAAGGTTAAGACCTAACATACAGGTAGGTTTTCAGTTTTTGATTCAACACGTTTTGAAAACAAAACATCTCAGGAGTAATCTGAAGATTTTGACTTAATTTCAAAAGAAAACATCCTCAAACTAGCCTCAATTGTGCAATTCAGGAAATAAGCTCCATAGATCTCCTCCACAGAACTGAAAGCTCAGTGTGGCAAAGGTCTTGTTTACTGCTGTCTCCTCAACAACTCGAGTTAGGATGAATAAATATTTATGGGATGAATTCTAACTTGTATTTATCACCTGGATTAATTTTAACTGATTATTATAACATGCTTGTGAAGGCCTGTCCTGGGATGGAGTACTGATTCTTCCCGAGCACAGTGTGAGTTCACACCAACTTACCCCACACTGATTCGAAGTATAGTCCATGAACTCAGCCATTGTTCTGAAGGAAGCACTAAGGGTTGGGTGCATTTCTTCTCTCTATTTGAATAAATGGCAAGTCATAGGTGAAACCTACAATTCCCTACTAGAAAAGGGCAGCATTTGAGAAAGAGCCTCTTTTCACTTTCAGAGAGCTCTGCAAGCTGAAATTGGGAAGAAGGATCTGGCTGAAAAGCACTTTAACCCAGTAAACTAGACACACAATTTATCCAGGAACTAACGTAAGAGGTTAGCTGGCTTTACTTTCTATCAAGTAGTAGAAAAACCTGTTACTGTTGTTTAGGGTTTTTGAGACAGGGTCATATGTACACTCTGCTGGACTTGTACCTCATCCTTCTGCCCCGATCTCCCACGTTCTGGGAGAAAATACCTTAAGAATTGTATTTAATTACTATGTAAGCATAGCTGGCCTGAAATGGAGATAAGGCTAACCTTGAACTCAGAGATCTGAGTTCTGAGTCCTTGGTGCTAATTAAAAGCGTGCCCCACCACACTCCGCACGAAATATTTTATAAGTAGACAAACAGAATACTACTATTCATTTGTTACTGTAAAGAATCAGCCACACTGTGCCGGTGCACAATCCCTTTAAACCTAGTACTTGAGGCATAGGCAGGAGTTCAAGGCCAGCCTGGGCTACTTGGCACCCTTGTAAAATAATTTAAAAAAGTGTCAAAAGCAGTTTCCAAAAGCATTTTTCCACTCTTTGCCCAGATACTTGGCATCTTTTGGTCATGCGAGGTTCCCTCTGGCCCAGGGGAAGGCTGAGAATGACTGGGTAGTCCCCCAGCTCGCGCCCTCACCTCTCCTAAGAGGCGCTGGGGACCGGACACCGACCATCGTTCCTGGTAAGGAACCTGACGGTAAAGGTCCCCAACGCTGCTTTTGGATCGTTCTGGAGAATGCCACTCCACTGCCCTTCTCTTGGCGCGTTCCAGCACTTCCCTTCCCAGCCGAGCCGAGCGCTGCAGCGAGCGCCGGTCCATCCCGTTCAGCATCGCGGCCGCCAGACAGTACTCCATGTCTCCCTGAGCACACACACAGACAGCCGCGCGTCAGCCGCACCCAGACCCGGATCCCGGAGGAAGCTTCTCCCGCAACCCTAGCTCTCCCTCTGCCCACATCGCACACTCCATGTCGGGGACTGGAAGGCAGGACCCCAGCCCCTTACACGTTCGCTTTCCGGACCTTGGGTACGGCCCCACACCCGACCCGCTTCTTCAGGCGCATGCGCGCAGCGCTTTCCGGAACCCGCCTGTGTTCCCGGGGTCGTCCTTTCGCGCCAGTTGCCAGGCTAACTGCTTGGCGCTATGGGCGGGGCCTTTGGTGGGCGGGGCCTGTCTTGGGGGGCACGTGGTCACGGCTCGAACGGATTACCCAGAGCACTCGCTGCTTGTTCGAGGTCCTTCCCGCCCCGTCGGGTCGGTGTGAATCGCTAGGCTTGTTGAGCTAAAAAAAAAAAAAAAAAAAAAATTGTGAGAATAGGTGCCTACAGCGGCTCTTTCGTTCCACATTTGTGTGAGGAGGTGATGAGGCTAGCTGAACAGCACGTCTGAGGAGGTAGGGCTGGAGAAAGGATGGTCTGTCAGAAAAGCGCTCAAGGCTGCGGATGGAGGCCAGACTTCAAGAGATGCCAGAGAGTGTGTGTGTGGGTGTCCCAGCATTCCCTCCCGCAGCGTCTTTCATCTCTCCCTTGGAAGGATGGATTTTGTTAGTGAATTTTTTATTTGTTTTATTTATTTATTTATTCACTTATTTATTTGACAGAGAATCACCATGTAACCTTGTCTGGACTGGAGACTCACTGTGTAGACCAGGCTGGCCCCCAGTCTCTTCCGCTTGGGATCTGGACCCACCACCATTCAAGAATTCATCACATCACTTTAAAGTAAGAAATGGGTCATTCACCTTTCATAACACCACTGGCCTATGTGAGCCCAAAGTCTCAGCGATAGTGACCCAGCAGCACCACCTGGTGAACAGGAGCATTTAAATGAGGTGAAAGGCCCACTTTAAGGAGCATTTTCTCAGCGTGTGTGGGGGGGGGAGGGGAGGTGAGTCCCTTACAGGATGTACACAGGGAACTCTCTGTAGGTAGTGTCAATGGATGGACTTGATTAGCCATGCATTCATCTGTTTTAAATATGTAATTCAGTGGAGGCTCAGGGGAAACATTTGTCCTACAAGCCTAACATCCTGAGTTTGGTCCCTGGAATCTATGTAAAAAGCCGACTGCTGTGGTATGCATCTGTTAACCTGGCTTCTACAGTGAAGGCAGGAAATTTGGCTGGAACGCCTAGACTAGCTAGCCTGAAGTATGTGGTCCAGCATCAGCAACAAGCAAGGCCCTACCTCAAACAAAGTGGAAAGGTGAGACACCCAAAAGTTGTCCTCTGACCTCCCCAAACTTCCTTTGCACACATGTGCCACATTCACACGCATATAAAAAAATAAAGAGTACTCTAGTATCTACCATTTATAATCGATTCTCACTCCTACTTCTGGACGTAGGTAACCACTATTCTGATTGCCATCGCCATAACGTTGCCTATTTCCGGCAGTTCACATAAATAGGATTATATGATATGTGGTCCTTTTGGACTGGTCTCTCAGATTACTTTGAGGTCCATCTGAGTTGTAGTATATATTAGTACTTCATTCTTTTATGGATAATATTCTACTATTCATCACATGGAGTTATTTTCAGTTTGAGAGCTATTCTGATAATGTATATAAGACTATATAGATGTTTTCACTTCTCGAAGTTCAGTTTAGAATTTTCTTCTATGGATTATGCTTTTGGTACCATATGTAATTTTTGTCTAGTTCAAACATTTTTCTTTTGTCTTCTAAAATTTTAATATTTTATTTAGTTTGTGTATATTCTATTATGAAGTATAAGCTCATTTCTTTAGATGCAATTTGTCTAGAAAACTACCCTTTTTTTTTCACTAGATGACATTTGTATCTTTGTCTAAAGTCAGTTGGCTATAAGTATACTGAAATTAATTCTAGTCTTTTAATTCTGTTCCATTGATCCATATGTATGGCATATGCCATACTCTCTTGATTATTTAAGTTTATGGTAAATCTAGAAATTGAGAAGTGTAAGTTTAGAAATAGTATACAAACTATGTTTTGTACTTTTAAGTTGTTTGGTATTCTAGATTATTTATATTTCAAAAATAAGTAAAGATTTGCATAAAGACTTCTGGAGTTCTGATAGGGATTGAATTGAATTTTTAGGTCAGTTTAGGGAGAACGGCAATCTTAATTTAACAGTGTTGGACAGCTAGAGAGATGGCCCGGTGATTAAGAGGACCTGAGTTTGGTTCCCAACACCCATACTGAGGATCTCACCGCTGCCTTCTCTTGGCCTCCACAGTCACCTGCTCACACATATGACACACACACAGACACACATGTGTAAATAAAAGTACACCTTAAGAAAACATATTGGCTGGGTGGTGGTGGCATATACCTTTAATCCCAGTCCTTGGGAAGCAGAGGCAGGCAGATTTCTGTGAGGCCAGCCTGGTCTACAAAGAAACGCTGTCTCCAGAGGAAAAAGAAGAGAATGAAAGAAGAAAACATTGGACTTTCAAATTCATGAACATAGAATATCTAGACTTTATTCTAGTTTTCTTTAGTTTTTTTTTTCAGTGTTATAGAGTGATTATTGTTTGTGCCCTTCTTTTCCTGTTGCTGTGATAAAAGACTCTGACAAACTCTATGAAGGATTCCTGTGGTGCACAGTTCCAGGGAACTGAGAAGTCCTAGCAGCAGGGATTGGAGCAGCTGCTCATGCTACTTCCACAATCAGGAAGCAGAGGATAATGATGGATAGGGCTTAATGCCATTTTGTCTCAGTCTACCAATGAGTTGCTTACAAGATATCGATGAGTTCAGCATTCGAAATTTTGCACCAGTCTGCATTAGACTTCATACTCCCAAGCCCTTATTTGGAAAATGTTCTTTCTGCAGCCAATCAGGGCCGATCAGCTATCCTTACTCCTGGTCCTATTCCCTATAAAGCTCACTTCTGTAACCCTCCCTGGGGCTACATCTCATCCTTTCCTGAGTGCAGCCTGGAGGATTTAATAAAAGCCTGCTCAGTATCTGGTTATTACCTGATGTTCTTTCAATGACTGCTGGTGTTTAGCTAGCTTTCTCTTTTTTATGGAGTCTAGGTCCCAAGCACAGGAAATGGTGTCATCTACGTTTAGTGTGGTCTTCTTGCCTTAGTTAACCCAATTAAGACAGTCCCTACAGATGTACCCAGAGGCTTGTCTCCTAGGTGATGTATATCCTAGCTATTTCTATTTTTCTTCCTTCTTCCCTCCCCAGTCCCCGCCTTTCTGCCCGTCCTACTTCTCCTTCCCCCATCTCCTGACAGGATCTTAATTATTCCAGCCTAGTTTCAATCAATCCTTCCTTTTCTTCCTCCCTTCCTCCCTTCATTCTTTCTGTCTGTCCCCTTTTTAAAGAAAAGGTCTTATGACAGCTCTTGAGTGGCCTGGATTTCACAATGTAGACATGGCTGGTTTGGAATTCAGAGATCTGTTTGTCTCTGCCTCCCAAGTACTGGGATGAAAGGTGTGAACCACCACACCCAACTAGTGCTGGAGATCCTAAACAGAGGCCAGTGTGCCTTAGGCAGGGGCTCTCCCACCATACTGCATCTCTGGCCTTTGCTTTCTAAACCCCTTGGACCTTTCCCCTTATGTAGGTCAGGCTGGCCTGAACTTGCTGTGTAGATCAGACTAGTATCTAATTTACCACTTTCCTGTCTTTGCCTCCTGGGTGCTGGGTCTACAGGGTTGCATCACCACACCCAGTCTGATGTTTGGAATTTGGTCAATGCTAGATGAAGTTCTTTGTTAGCTTGAGGAAAATTCCCCTCTAGTCCTGTATTGTGTTTTTTTTTCTTCTTTTTAAAATATTTTTAAAGGGTTTTTGGATTTTATGAAATGCTTCTCTGTGCATTAATTGATGTGGCCATGCGGTTTTATTTTTGACTTTATCAATATGTTATATTAGTTTATATTTGAATATTAAGCCAATTTCTCATTTCTGGTTTCCACAAAACCATGTATAATTGTTTTACATCTAGCTGGATTTGGCTTGCTAATATTTTATTGAAAATATTTGTTTTTATCTTCATGAGAAATTTTGAGCTCTAGTTTTCTACTTTGTGTCTTTGAATTCGTTCAAGATTTTGGACATGTAGAGTGATTTAGGATATGTTGTTTTCTGGAAGAGTCTATGTACAAATGGTATCATTATTATTTGATTGAAAATGTCTGTTCTTGAGCTTTTCTTTGTGGGAAGAGTTTTTAATTCAATTTCTTTTCTTGTCTTATATCTGCTTATTTTTTCTGTTTGTTTTTGAGTCAGTTCTCATTCTATCTAAGAATTTGTCTATTTCACTTAAATTGTCTAGTATGTTAACAAAAACTTACAGTATTACAGCATAATCTTTTTCTTTATCCTTGAGTGTGGCTGGCTAGTCTGTCTGCCTCTGCAAGGTCTCTATGTAGTCCTGTCTGTACTGGAACTTGCTATGTAGATTAGGCTGGTCTCAAACTCACAGAGATCTACATGCTGTTTGCCTCTGGATTAAAGGTGTGTATCACACATCCACTTCTTTCTCTTTCTTCTCCCATTCTGTAGGGTTTCTCTGAGTATCCCTGCCTGTTCTAGAATTCATGTAGATCAGGCTGGCCTTGAATTCAGAGATCCACCTGCCTCTGCTTCTCAAGTGTTGGGATTAAGGTCATGTACCACTAAGCAGATTCCTATTCTCTATTTTAATGGCATTACAGGTATGTTCTACTATGTCTGGTTGAATCTCCTATATTTTATAAATTTATAAATATATTTTTATGTATGTTTTGCTTACATATATTTCTGGTGTTCTCAGAGGCCAGAAGAGGGCATCAGATCCCTTGGAACCAGAGTTGTAGAAGATTGTGAGCTACCACTTAGGTGCTGAGAATTGAGTCAGGGTCTTTTTGGAAGAACAGCCAGTGCATTTACTACTGAGCCTTCTCTCTGCTCCTCTCATTTTTTGAATGAGTCTAAAGTTTTTTGTTATTTTTAAAATCTCTCAAAGGAAGCAATGTTTGTTTTCATATCTTTTCTATTTTTCTACTTCTAATTCCATTGACTTGCACTTAATAGTTATCCTTATCATTCTCTTCCTCCAGCCGACCTGAGATGAGATATGTAGACCGGGCTGGTCTTGAACTCTTAAGAGATGGATCCAATTCTGCCTCCCAAGTGCTGTGATTAAAAGATGTTTGAACCGTGCCTGGATCTTTTTAAAATTTTTAGGGGTGTGTGTGGATGTGTGTGGTGTGTGCGTGTGCGTGCGCGCGCGCGCGCGCGCGCGCGTGTGTGTGTGTGTGTGTGTGTGTGTGTGTGTGTGTGTGTGGTACCTAGGTAGGTAGGTATTGTGTCCTGTGTGCATTTGAATGCAGTGCCAGAGGCCAGAATAGCTGAATAGCGCATCAGTCTCTGGAGCTGGAGTTACAGGCAACTGTAAATTTCAAAAAAGTCAATTACTTATGTATATGGCATAGAGTGGGGTACTTGCATGCCCAGTGCATGTGTAGAGTTGAGAGGACAATTTGTAGGAGTCTTATTTCTTCTGCCTTTGATTTGTATGACACAGAATTCAATTATCCTAGATAGGAATTCTTTATTTAGTAAGATAATGTGAAGATAGTCTCTCCCGTTCTGTGGTTGGTTGCACTTTTACCCTGTTGGTAGTGTTATTTGATATGTGAGATTTAAGCTTTTCATGAAGTCTCATTTTTCTATCTTCCCCTCTGTTCCTGTGCTTTGAGTACATTAAAAAAATAATCATTGCCAAATTTGAAGCTTTTGTCTTATGTTTTTGTCTAGGAGTTTATTGCTTTAGGCCTTATACTTAGGTCCTTGATTCATACTGAATCAGTTTTTTGTATGTTATTAGATTAGTCCAGCTTCATTCTTGGAGCATTGATGGCTACTTGCTTTGCATTAGAATCCATTTTCCATTACTGCAACAAAATACCTGAAATAATAAGTTTATGAAGATGAAAGGTATACTTTTATTAGTTGAGTATAGAAGGTAATAGGTACCTTGCTCTTGGGCCTGTGGCAAAATAGTACATTGTGACAGACAGTATTCGGAGCAGCATAGTTCCTTCCTCTGAGTGGCTTATGAAAGAAAAACTAGGGTCTCACAATCTCCTGTAAGGGCTTGGCTCCCATGGCTAGAAAACCTTTCACTGTTTCCCCCTGATAGCACTGAGATGGCAACTAAGTGTTTTTAACACACCGGCCTTTGATGGATGGTCCTGATCCAAACTGGCTGGTAGAAAATTTTGTTTTCTGCAGGGTTTCTTTGTTTACACTTTAGTTATCAAAAGATAGAATCAGTAGTTAAAGCAGAGATCCCAATAATTGGCTGCATAAGCTTCATGTAAGTGGTTCCAGCAGTGTAGTCTTAGCTGCCTGACACGGGCAGAGAAAATGGGTGGCTTCTGCTATGCTAAGAGCTCAGTTTTACTGGTTCCTTGGAATTTACTACCTGTTGTAGTTTGAATGTAATTGGCTCCCATAATCTCATAGGGAGTGGCACTATTAGGAGGTGTGGTTTTGTTGGAGTAGGTATGGCCTTGGGGGGAGGGGGGGCTTGAAGTCTCATATGTTCAAGCCACACCAAGTATCTCAGGCTACTTTTGTTGCCTATGGGTCAAGATGCTACCATGCTCCCTGCCATGACAATAATGGATTAAACCTCCAAAACTGTAAGCCAGCCTCAATTAAATGTTTTGTTTTGTTTTGTTTTGTTTTGTTTTTATGAGCTGCTATGGCGGTGGTATTTCTTCTCTGCAATAGAAACTGAGACAAGGTGCCATCATTTAAGCATTCTCAGTGTCTTTTCCTGTTCATTCTCTATGTGATACTGATTAAATCCAATGCATTTGTTTTGTGAGCAGACAGAATATTTTCACCCCCAAAGATGATAGTCTGTTTATTTCCATCCTCTGGAAGTATTTCCTGCCACGCAATTGACACAGAGCTTTGGCACAGCTTCAAGAAACTGTTTGCTTCTGTTTACCCCTTCTAGATTCAACTTCCCTAGGAACTGGGTTGAGGGGGGTCTCCTTGAACTCTTTCATACTTAGAAGTTCTTCATAGAACATCTCAGCACTGCACCATGTGTCAGAGCAATGGGAATCCTGTCTGTGAGGGGAAAAGGCATTTGCTTTAGTGATAGGCTAGGGAAAAATGAGTTAATTCAATAAAATATTCTCAGGATATTCATTCTTCTATAAGATTTTCAGATAAGTCTGAAAGCTCAATTAGGGGCAAGTGAGATGGCTCAGTGGGTAAGGCCCTTACCATACCATCAAGCTTGATGACCTGAATTCAGTCCTCAGGTGACACAGGGCAGGAGAGAACTAACTCCTCCAAGTTGCCTTCTGGCCTCCAAATGTGTACACATGCACACACACATAACACACACACACACGTACATAAATAAAAGTTTTAAAGGAGGGCAGTACTGGAGAGATGGCTCAGAGGTTAAGAGCACTGGTTACTCTTCCAGAGGTCCTGAGTTCAGTTCCCATCTATAGTTTAATCACAACCATCGTAATGAGGTCTGGTGCCCTCTTCTGTCCTGCAGGCATTCATGCATGCAGAACATTCTATACAGAATAAATAAATCTTTTTTAAAAATTTTAAGAAGCCAGGTATGGTGGCATATGTCTTTTATCCCAGTATTTTGGTGGCAGAGGCAGGTGGATCTTTTCTACATAGAAAGTTCCAGGGCAAACAGGCCTACACATTGAGACTTTGTCTCAAAAAACAAAACAAAACAAAAACCAAACCCAAATAAAAAACAAACAAAACAAAAACCCAACAACTATGGCTCAGTGCTTAAGAGCACTGGCAGCTCTTTCAGAGGATCCCAGCACCCACATGTCAGTTTACAACCAATGGTAATTTAAGTTCCAGGGGATCTGATGCTCTCTTACGGGCACTATTTGCACATGGTACACAAACAGTTGTAAGCAAAACACTCATACACATAAAGTCAAAATAAATAAATCTTTTAAAAATCAACTTAAAAGACAGTGAACTTGAGGTACAGAAAGACACAACCACTTAATACTACTTTTATTTGTGAGAAGGTCTCTATCTTCTCTGCATAGTATTGTTAGATAAACTCGGCATTACTTAATTCCTTTGTCCTGGTGGTTGCTCTAAAGAAGATTCTATGATTTGGGTTAGAACTTCAGGATCAGTGGCTGCGGGGGAGGACAGAAGCCATGAAACAACATGGGAATTGTGGCAAGAGAAGGAATTTGTGGTGTGGCTTGGGACAGAGGTCTGATGTCACACAATGTTTCAGATTGGGAGGGTATCTGTGGCCCAAACTCAGAACAACATCACAGATTAGAAAATCCAGTGGCCTTTGACTGTTAAGAATCAGTGCAAACACCAGGTCATGGGAAAGAATCAAAGGATGTAACACAAATGCCAGTGGGAGGTAAGTGGAAAGAATGTATAAATGGTCATAGTATAGAGGTTCAGATGGAATTTCTACCATTAGAATTTGGCCCTGGAGCAACCTCAGCCAGGCAGCACTCTTTGGAACCCTCTGTATCATATACAGTAGATTATCTGAGCCAATTTAAAAGAACAAAAGAAATAAGGATTTATGTTGCTGTAGTTGCACAGAAGGACTTCATAGATAAGAAAAAAAGGCTTAAAAATATTAAGTAACATGGGTCCTGAAAGATGACTCAGCAGCTGAAATTCTTGGCTGTCAAGCCTGGTGATCTGAGTTCAGTTCCAGGACCCACTTGTGAAGGAGGTTAACTGATTCCTTCAGGCTCTTCTCTGACCTATACACACACATGCACATGCATACAAATACACAGGGGATTTTTTTTTTTTTTTAAAAAAAAAAAAGAATACAGCTCCTTTCTGGGATGTAGGCTAGTGGGTAAGAGAATATGCTTGGACAAGGACAAGAACCTGAGTTTGAATCCCAAGTATTCATTTTAGGGGGGAAAAAAGGACAGATGTGGTAGTGGGCCAGTAATCCCAGTGCTGTGGGGGAGAATAGAGACAAGAGAACTGCTGGGGCTTGTTCACTGCCAACCAACTTTGATCTAGGTTCAGCAAGAGACCTTGTCTGAAAAAATAAGACAAAGATAATAGAGCAGAACACACAGGAGTTTTCTTTGGTTCTGTGCAGAGACCTTTACACTCATATATCTCTCTCTCTCTCTCTCTCTCTCTCTCTCTCTCTCTCTCTCTCTCTCCCTCTCTCCCTCTCTCCCTCTCTCCCTCTCTCCCTCTCTCCCTCTCTCCCTCTCACCCTCTCCAGAGACAACCACAGCTAAACCAAGAACCTGTCCCTTAGTCTTTTTTTGTTCATTTTGTTTTTTGAGATACCATCTCATTATGTCACTCTGGTTGGCCTGGAACCCAATATATAGACCAGGCTGGCCTAGAACTCACATAGATTCACTTGCTTCTGCCTGCTGAGTGCTAGGATTAAAGGCATGTACCATTATGCCCAGCCACCCTGTTAGTTCTTTTGGACAACATGGATTTCTTACATCTTTCTCCTTGTAAGGTTTCTTTCACACTCTGAAACTGAAGGCTTCTGAGATGGAGAGCTTCCTGCTTTGAGAGAAACAGAAGTCAATATAACTTGCTGAGTGAAGTCTTTAGAGTTCTGCCAGGGATTTAGCAAATCCTGGTTCCCCCTAGTTCTATTAGTTATCTTGATATTGTGAGTGGCTCCCTGGTCTGTTCATGACTTTTGCCTTTGTCCTGAAATCCTATTTATTGACTTTTGGATCACTTGGCCCTGCAGCCATCTGATCACAAGGATTGATTTAACCTAACCCACAACTCTAATGTGCCTCAATTTTTTTAGGACTTCTAGCTGCATAGAGAAAATGGAGACTAAGAAATCCAAAGAAGCAGGATGACACCAGCAGATAATTGAGCTTGGTTCTTTCTGTCAGTTAATAATCTAGTATTAGAGCTTCGTCTTTTTTGCCAGTCAATAAACTAGTCTTAGCATCCCCTCAGGCAATGAACTCATCCTAGACTCCCTACGAGGACTGTCATGGAAGGGGCCCTTAAAAATGGATTGATGCTAGGCAAAGTGGTACATGCCTTTAATCCTAGCACTCAAGAGGCAGAGAGAGCACTCTGAGTTTGAGGCCAGCCAGGGCTATATAGTGAGACCTGTCGGAAAAAAAAAAGTTTGTGTGTGTGTTGTGTTTGTGTGTGCAGGGACTGGCAGTGTGGCTAAGTTGGTAGAGTAAGTACTTGCCAAGTATACATGAAGCTTTGAGTTCAAGTCCCTAGTACTGCATATAGAGGTATACATCTATAATCCCAGTACTTAGGAGGCCATTTTTGCTATATAGTGAGGTCAGACTGGGCTACATGAGACCCTTTCTCAAAGGAAAAAAAAAAAAAATCGAGCATTGTATTGTTGTGGAGAGCAGGTATTATTCCACCTTGACCTTAAGGTGTGGTGTAGATCTGGGGAACACCAGGGCCTCTGGGCACCAGTATTTGGGTGTGGCCACAGGGCCAGTTTAAGATCCAGAGTACATCATGTACAAAAGTCTCTTCTTTATTTCTTGGATGGTGAGGAAGGCCGGGTCGGATCGTCTACAGCCTTCCAACGACTCTGCGATTGAGTTTTGTCTTACTCTGTGTAAGTTGCTTCACAATAGAACCCTTTTTAATAAATAATTCTTCTCTCAGTTACCAGTGATTCTTTCATATTAGAACATTGAACAAAGTTAATAAAGTGATAAAAATTAGAATTAGAGCAGGAAGGCATGAGGAAAGCATTCCCACCTGAGGCAGAGCCTCATTACAGCTTTCAGATGCAACTACAGCTTTATAGACCTGCAGAATGTCCTAGAAGTATAAGACTTATTCGCCCATCTAAGGCTTCTGGAAGTGGACTGTACACAGGACAAATGGGTTGTAAAATGGGTTGTAAAAATAATGCTTAAGTCAGCCACAAAACATTAATAAAAAGTTTAGGTAAGGGAAATTTTGAAAATGATAGAATCTAATTGATAACTTCCTTATAACAACCTACAGATAATTTCCCTTTTAAAAGAGTTAATTATAGTGGCGATTATGAGAAAAGGCCCATGCATGATGAAAGTGTGCTAGAGGACTGTGCTCTTTGTTGAGCAAGTTAAAACAAGCTGGTCTGTAAGCAATTATTATCTTCATCAAAATTCTTAGCTCTAATGTTTTGGTTTCAGTGGCCCAGCACGTATGCCTTCTCAAACAATTGGATGGATTTAAAACACTCTCAAGATGTTTGTGCTTATATCTTAACATAGCATCAGTTCAACAGGAAAGTGGAGGGAGTAAAATTTAGCATTAAAAACAAACAAACAAACAAACAAACCCTAAACAAAAGGCCCACAAGGCCTAACCCGTGCATACAAATAGCATTCTTTTTTCAGCCTTGCAATTCCCATAGCATCAAAGATCCATACAGACTCAGGGGTGTCTTTTCTTTAGTCCTTAATCACTTAACATCTCTGGAAAAAACGGTCAGCAATTGCATGCTTGGGCATTACCCACTGCTAACATTTTCATATGGGGGATACTTTCTAAAAAGATTTCTCTTTATCTTATTTTTTGGGGGGGGGTTGATTTGTTTTTTTATCTTTTCACAAACACATGTTCTGTATTCTAAGGAAATTTTGGGGTGCATGCTTGGGAGAACAAGTGATTTAAAAACTGAATTAGTTTTCAAATTCTGATTTATATATTGCAAGTGACGTTTAGACTGGGAAAAATATACATATATATACATATATATGTATGATTAAGTTCTAGTTACATTCAGTTCTTAATAATGGATTACAAGATTATCCTGGCTACATACCGACTTTGAGGCCAGCCTGTGATCCATGAGACTCAAAGCCAGCAACAACAGGCAAACATATAAAACAAAAGGTAAAAAGTCTGGGTATCCAGATTACTAAGGACAGTGTTTGAAGAGGTATTCATGCCACACTACATCATCCTGGAGCTTTAGAGAAAGACCATACAAACTATTTATATTGTATGTTCATTTGAAATGCCTATAATTTGGGGCTGGCTAAGAACATGTACTGCTCTTCCAGAAGACCTGTGTTTGCAGCACTCATGTCAAGTGGTTCATACTTGCCTGTAATTCCCGCCCCATGGGATCTGACCTTCTTGGAGCACCTGCACTTGTGTTCAAACACACATATACCGTGTTAAAAATAATTTTTAAAATCTTTTTAAAAAATGATAGTAATTTGTCATCGATAGCTAGTGAATGAAAGGCAATTGGTAGATATTGAAGATGGAGTTGATGTTAATAGAAAGTGACTAGCTCATGCTTCCAAGAAGTTTCTAGTTTCTTCTTAGTTCATAGATTGGATCATGGTAAACACTATTGGTGAGCAAGCACCCTGAGCTATGAACTATTTCAGAGAATGACTCATCCACTCTACCTAGGACAGGAAGAAATCAGAGAAGGCTTGAAAGAGGTGACATTTGTATTGAACCTATTTGGATGTTAACTTTTGTCATATTTTCTGGTAACAAGTTGTTATGAGATTGGAGCATAGAAGGCTGGAAGCTAGAACAGAGATGTCAAGTTCACAGTATCTGGTATTTCCAGGTATTAGATGCCTCACAAGTAAATTGGAAGTTCATGTCCAGAAAATACAAGAGAAAAGTTAGAGCTCTAGAGATAATAGTTTGACAAGATCCATATATTTAACTGAAGGTATGCAAACAGAATGCCTATATATAGATAGGTATTGCATGAATTCTACTTGGTTTTATAATAAAAACCCAAAGCCAGATATTGGAGAAAAGCAGAAAGATCAGGAGACAGAGAAACAAGCCACAGCCACTTCTCACCCAACCAACTAATTCTCAGGCCTGTCTCCATGAATCCTCTTACTGAATGCCTTTAAGTTCTCAGCTGAAAGGTTCCAGGCAAAGGGCTGCCTCTTCTTTCTCTGCCCAGTTATCTCACTTCCTCCTTCAACTTTCCTAGTGCTAGGATTAAAGGTGTGTGCTTCTACAGCCGGACTCTGTTTGACCATGAACTCACAGAGATCTAGAGGATCTCTGCTGCCTCCTGAGTGCTGGGTTAAAGGCAAGGGTCACCACTCTCTGACCTTCATGGCTAAATCTGTGGGTGGCTCTGTCCTCTTAATTTTCAAGCAAACTTGATTAGATATACAATATACATGCAGGAAAGAGCCAAGAGGAAAATTTTCTACTTGAAAACTATACAGAAGAGGAGACAGTAATGAAAGACACTGATGAGTGGTTATAGGGATGGGAAAAAGAGTTGATAGAGAGGCTGGGAGCATGAGGTCAAGTGAAGAGCTCAGATGCTGCAGGAAAAAGGAATAAACTGAGCATTTGGAAAATAAAAAGTAGAATAGTTGAAGCCAGGCATGGTGCAAGCCTATAACCTCAGGGCTTTGGAGGAAGAGGGAAGAAGGTCAGAAGTTCAAGATTATCCTGGCTACATACCGACTTTGAGGCCAGCCTGTGATCCATGAGACTCAAAGCCAGCAACAACAGGCAAACATATAAAACAAAAGGTAAAAAGTCTGGGTATCCAGATTACTAAGGACAGTGTTTGAAGAGGTATCCATGACACACTACATCATCCTGGAGCTTTAGAGAAAGACCATACAAGCTTGTAAAGACAGAAGTATATATTTTATTCCCAACTGCAGTATGTGAAAGCAAGTGTATAACTAGTAAAATGTGCCTTGTACAATCTACAGGAACATTGTATTTTTCTCTATACTTTCTCAACCAAACTATCAACCCAGTGTGGTGAATAGATTGAAATTGCTTTCAACCTGCAAAGAACAAAAGAATATCACTGATCACCCTTTCTCAGAAGACCACAGGGAAAGGTACTCATAGAAATAAGAGGCTCAAATAAGAGAGGGGAACACAGGTGCAAGATACAGGAGATCTTGGAGGTCTCTATTCCAAGAAAATAAGCTGTTTGTGTCAGGAGGTTGGAGAATGAAGGGATGTTTTGATGTGTCAGGGAAAGCTGAGGGAGCTTACACCCGTGTTTTCATGAAAGTGGCAAAGAGGAGGTTCCCAGTGACCCTAAAGAAATGTTTATTATTTAACATTTACTTCGTTTTAATTTTATATGTAAGAGTACTACATGTGTGCAGAGCCTGCTCTCTTGCATGGTTTATTTTATTTGAGATGGTATTAGTAAGTAGCCAGCTAGGCTGGCCTCTGAACTCAAAGGTTGCCTGCCTCTGGCTCCTGGGACCAAACTTGCTCTACCACATGCAGCTGCTGCTTTTGTTTAATTGATTCTTTACATGTATTTTAGTCTGGCTTTCAACTCACAACAATCCTCCTGCCTTAAACTTCCTAAGTGCTGAAATTACAACTATGTTTCATCACATCCAGCTGCTTTAGAAATGAATTCCTTCTCAAATCTGCGTGAATGGAAAGCAGATTGGATTAAATAGCACTTGTTAAGGTTATGGACTCATGGTTATTATTAACTCATGGCTTTACCAGATATGACCTTTTATTATTCAGTCAGTTATCAATAAAATACTAGTAATTCAAATCCAACAGCATATAAAAATGATTGTAAACCTTATAAAGCAGTGTTTGGCCAGGAATGCAGGGATGATAGAAGGAAGGATTGAAAACCCTATGATTATCCCAATAAACACAAAAGGGTTAAAAATAAAATTTAACATTCTTTTATGGTTTAAAAACCAAAAGAAGCCAGGCATAGTGGTGTATGCCTTTATTCCCAGCACTCAGGAGGCAGAGGCAGGCCAATCTCTTGAGTTTAAGGCTGACTTGGTCTACAGAGTGAGTTTTTGGACAGCCAGGGCTCTACAGAGAACTCTGTCTCAGAAAATAAACAAAACCCAAACCAAACCAAAAAACCAAACACACACACGCACACACACAAAACACCCCAACAAAATGAACACTAGAAGAGCAACAAAAAACTCAAGAGCAACTACTAAGCTTTAGAGAAGTGCCTCAACATATTAAGAGCTATATATGACAAACCTCTGTTCTATATCATACTGAATGCAGAAAAGCTGAAAGTCTCCTCTAGGTAGGTGAAGACTGTGCAGCCTTAAGTCTAAGGGTTACTATTACTATAATGAAACATGACCAAAGCAATTTTTGGAGGAAAGGGTTTGTTTGGCTTACACTTCTTATCACTGTTCACTATCAAAGGATGTCAGGACAGGAACTCAAACAAATCGGGACCTGGAGGCAGGAGCTGATAAAGAGGTCATGGAGAGTACTGCTTACAGGCTTGTTTCTCTTAGCTTGCTCAGCCTGCTTTCTTATAGAACCCAGGACCACCAACCCAGGGATAGCACCATTCACAACGTGCTGGGTCTTCCCCCATCAATTACTAATTAAGAAAATGCTCTGCAGGCTTGCCTGCAGCCCAACATTATGGAGGTATTTTCTTAATTAACGTGTTCTCCTGTCCAATGACATTAGTTTGTGTGTCAAATTGACTAAAAACTACCCAGCACATTTAATGAGCCTCTCTGATCCTGTTCTCACCTCCTATGCATCCAGAGCATCTGGCATCTCAGCTCCTGTTCTCATAGCTGGCCAACCAATAGCATCAATGAAGTTAACCCAATGTTTTCCTTAAGTGAACTATTGTTACTATTAGTCTAGTATTTAGAATAAAATACCAAATATTGCAGCACAAAAACATTAATTTAGGTTTTAGGTCTGGGTCTAATTTAACCTTTTCATGAACTGGTTATTGGAAGAAAACTTTGATTTTCTGTATTACATCTTTGGTATACTTTGAAAGGAGAAAGTAAAAGGTATGAATGGGATTCAAGCCATGGAAGTTGATTCTGCTATGAAAAGGGAGCTAGAGAAAGCAGCACAGTTATTCTCTTATAGTTGAAGAAACTAATAACTTGTCCTAAGTTTTGTAAAAATCTCAGTAGTAACACTTGAAAATAATTACTGAAATCCAAATGAGACCTACTAGACAATATTCCCACTATTTTTCATTCTCTCTGTGTGTGCATATTTTCTATTCTTCTTATTAGTAATATTAATAATTTGTTAATTTTAATGAACAGGATTACCAGTTAATATTTCTATTGAACTCCTTGTGAAACTGAATAAAATCTTTCCTTTATCCAGTAGAAATACTTTAAGCTATGAGAGAAAAATGTGTGCTCTTTGTATATTCACATATCAAAAATTTCCTACATATTTCTATTCTTTGTCAGTTAACATACTAGGATTATCAGGAAGTTATTAACAAACAGAGTGTTTTTATAACCACATCTGCATGCTAACCAACACTGCTTGTTGCAATTTTGTTGTCTGAAATTATACAGAGAAACACAAATAAGTAAATGCACTGTCTTAATCATTGTTCTATTGCTATGAAAGGATGCCATGACCATGGCAACTCTTAAAAAGGAAACCATTTAATTGGGGGCTTGATTGCAATTTCAGAGGTATTTTCATCGTGATGGGGATCATGATGTCAGGCATGGCAGCATGGTGCAGGGAAATAGCGGAGAGCTACATCTTGATTCACAGGCAAAGAGACTGGATCTGGTGTGGGCTTTTGACACTTTCTCCAACAAGGCCACACCCTCCTAATTCTTCTAAAATAGTGCCACTCCACGCTGACTAAGCATTCAAATATATGAGCCTATGGGGGTGGGCATCTATTTGTTTTGTTTTGTTTTGCTTTTTGAGACAGGGTTTCTCTGTGTAGTCTTAGGTGTCCTGAAACTCCCTCCATAGACCAACCTGGCCACCTATGGATCTCTATGAGTACTGGGATTAAAGGCATACACCACCATTGGCCAGCCTAAGGGAGCCATTTATTATCCAAAACACCACATGCAAGATATAATTCTGCTAATCCTACTAATTCATTGATAAGATTTCCTCTAAACCGGTATTTTTTTTTTTTTTTTGAGATTGTGAACATCTTTGAGAATTTGTTGAAAGCTGTGGACCTTTCCTCCTTGAAAGAATTCAGTGCATATTAACAGTTTTCATTTTCCATTGAGCATCCAAGAGTACATAATCTGTAGTGATTTCCCCAAAAGAGGGGAACTGATGAGCAAGAATGAGAGGAAAAATTTGGGTAGGGAGATGTCTCAATGAGTAAAATGCTTGCTATACAAGTGTGAGGGCCTGAGTTCAAATCCCAAGGACCCATATAGAGCTGTTGTTTAAGTGCTCCTTATGAGGAGATGGGAGGCTGACACAGGAGAATCTTTGAAGGCCAGTTAATCTGACATATATAGCAGAGCAGCAGTGAACACAAAGAGATGCTGCCTCAGACAAGGTGGAAGGAGAGGACCACTCTGGAGCTTGTCTTATGACCTCCTCAAAGGCTCAGCGACGCATGTACACTTGAACACAAATGAAGACAAATGCATACAAAATTGAGGTGAGGAACTTATTTTTCCCTTTATATTAATTTATAAAGTTTGTAATCTGATATGTCTTACCTATATTATATATAAATTTTTTAAAATCAGTGTCCAAAAGGTTTTTTTTATAATTTAGAGAACAGTGTTCTAAATTTCCTATTTCTTGCAATTTAAAAAATTAAATCTTGAAGTGATGAGATTGCCCAGCTAATGATAAAGTTGTTTGCTACCAAGCCTGATGACCTGAGCTAAATCCCTGGAACCCAAATAATGTAAAGAGAGAAAAACTCCTGCAAGTTGTCTTCTGACCTCCATATTTGTGTTGTGGCATGTGTGAACTCACCCACATATATACAAATAAGTAAGTAAATATTTTTAAAAATTTAATTAAGCCGTCTTTAATCAGATATACATTTAGTTAGTGTTTTTCTGGACATCAGTTTAGTATGAAATCATTAGTGTCAATAGAGTGATATAGCAATTTCTTCAGGGTTAAAATTGGCCCTTTTGGAGAGAAATTCTGGATGTTCTAAGAGAAGGTAAAAACATTCAAGGAAGTTCCTTAAGCTCAGGAAGTACACAACCCAAAGGCTTCAGGAAGTTCCTGAAATTGATAAGATATACTAGGTCCCTCCCTTTACAAGCATAAAAACTGTAAGGACAACAAAGACATTCTCAAATAAGCTGGAAAAGGTTCAGACTGAGCTGCCTATAAAAGATACTCTTTAATTTCTGGAACTACCTACAAATTGTACATTGAGCCCCAGGTTTCAGTAATGTCCATGCTGGGGTGGGCTTTTGGTGATGTAGCTCTTTGAGTCATTTATGCTTCTGCAAATAACCCCAGTAAAACTCATTTGTTCACCAGGTTAGACTTCGGTGGTATCTTTAACGGCTCTATTGATGGTTCCCTTTCTAGGGTTAGATGTTTGTTCAGGTCTTTCCAGAAATAGTGTCATATGTGGTCCACTAGTTCTCTCGTTTAACAAAATCTTTCTGATTCCTCAGTAATCTATTAAAAAAAATAGTTAAACATGAGCTTCTCCCCCCCACACCTTTAGAGGGAGGCTGTAGAAGTATTTTCGTCCAAGTATTATTGTAAAGGAAAGAGCTTCATTCTATTTCAATTTACAAAATATTTTCATGGTTCCTTTCTGGAAGCTTGTGTGAGTGTGTGGTAATGGTGGGGCTTTCCTAGAAGGAAAATTATGCACTGTACAACTAACAAAGTAAAGATTTATCATTTAGCTTCATGTTGCTTGGCCTGGTTAAGTCTAGACTGGAGTCTACTTGTGACAACTGCTTAGATCTGAGTGAGAAACCAGTGACTCTACACATGCCACAGTGCTTGACCGGCTTGGAAATAAAGGACAAAGAGGACAAACAAGGCTTTCATAACACTCATGGGGATCCCTTCCTGCTTTACCTTCTTCTTGGGTGACACTCATGCACCACTGCATCTGGTTCCCTTTGTACTTGTCAGAACTCCTTTTTATTTTTAAATGTTTACCTGTGAGTGTGGGTACATGGTGAACATGTAGATGTCAGAGGATGCTTTTCAGGAGTCAGCTCTCTCCTTCCACGTTTGTGAGGAAGGGTTTTTGCTGTTATGAAGACTAGCTTCCAGTGAAGAAGGGCAGTTCCCACCTCCAATGAGTGTTGTGATTACAGATGCACCTGGCTTTTTAATTGAGTCCTAGGGATTGAGTTGGGGTTGTTAGATTTGGATGGCTAGTGCTTTTACTTACTGAATAATTGTGCAGGGTTTTAACCTATTTAACAGTGTGCTTGGAATCCTGCAGATTTACACACGTGAGGTGTTGATGCCCACACTGGCCCAGAGTCTTTTTAAATTTTTTGCTTTTATATTTTTATTTTATTTAGTCTGCATATGTGTTGTCCGCAATATATGTGCCTGGTGCCCACTGAAGTTATCAGTGGTTGTGAATCACCACATGAATAACTAGGAATTGAACCTGGGTTCTCTGCAAGAGAAACTACCGATTTTATCCTATAAACTAATTCTCCAACTCCTGTCCCAGAGTCTTACAGCTTATGTGGAAGCCTCAAGAGTAAACATGGGGTGAATTATGTTTGTTTGTATCATTATTTATCTTGAGATAGGGTCTCATATAGAGCTCATGCTAGTATTAAACTCACTATAAAGCTAAAGATGAACTTCTGATCCTCCTGCCTCCACTTCCTACACACTAGTATTGTACATATCCTCATATCCAATCTTTATGCAGCAATGGGAATCAAATTTTCATGAGTACTAAAGCTACAGATTCAAAAGTCTGTCTCTCAAAGAAAATGCGAAAACAATTATTTCCAACTGAAATTAATGAACAAAAATCCAGACAATTTCCCCTGCTTAAGTGCAGGACTTAAAACAGCAAAGCCCATCTCTGTAACATCAAGTTCTGTTTTGGTGTATGGTGAGATAGTTGAATTTTAAGGCCCTCAGAGTTAAAAAATACAGACACTTAGCTATAAGATGTGTTGCCAGGCATCTGTATGGCACAAAACCATGTAATCAAGCTGTATTGTACTTCTCTTCACAAAGAGAGCCAAAGCTACTACATCTGAAAATTAGGAACTTTCGTTTGCCTGACAGAAGACAGTACAGAGGAAATGGCTTAGAGGCAGAGTTGTAGGGAGAGGATGAAAGGACTGTATTCATGTATCCAAATTAGAGTCAGGATGTTTATGTTCAGATCTTGTCTTGGCTCTGTGTTGAGGGCACTGAACAACTGGGACATGGGAACGTGTATCTCTGAAGTCCCTAATTTCGGCACTACACAGACCAAATTCCTTCCACAAATGCTTCCTATTTTCAGCAGCCTGTGTTCTGAACATACATTGTGATTAAAGTGCGCAGCTGGCTAGTGCTGACTGCTACTTCTCTTTTTTGCTGCTAGCTCTACCTTATAGCTGTCCTTTCATTCTGTTGTTTATAAGTGTCCTGCCTCTACAGTGCTACTATTGATCTATATTTCTAGCTATACTACTGCTATTTTTTCCTTTGAGTCTTACTGTGTTGCCCATGTATGTCTTAGCTCTTGATTCCCTGCTGTAGCCTCTTGAGAGGCTGAAATCACAAGCATTTCATCATGCTCAGCTTTTTTATCTTTTATTCAAATAGCACAAATGCATTGTGAACTTATTTCATGGTAAGTACATTGGATGTAACTGTGAGCAAACAATTGGCTTCTGTTCTCAGAGCATACTATTTTCCTAAGAACTTTATACATAATTGGCCTTGTTCATCCAAAGAAGTGAATATTTGGTTAATGAAAATTAAAAGACATTTCAGATGACAGTGTTTCTAATAAATATTTGGGCAATATTAGTTGCTCACTAGTACTCACATAAGTGGGATTAAAATTTACTAAAGCCATATTTAGAGACTTTTAAGTTATATTAATTTTCTTCCTGAGAAAGTAGGTATACTAAAGGTTTTTCTTAGGAATTAAAACACACACATAAGCTGAAAAGATGTCTCAGTGGGTAAAAGTGCATGCCCTAAGTATTTTCTGGAACTTACATTAAAAAGCTGGATGTAGGTGCTGGATAGATGGCCCAGCAGTTCTAGCGCTTGCTGCTCTTGCAGAGGGCTACAGTTCAGTTTCCAGCACCCATATGGAACAGCTCACAGCCAACAGTAATTACAGCTCCAGGGTAGCTAGCGCCCTCTTCTAGACTTCATGATACTTTCACTCACTGGTGCACATAACCACACCCCCGCACACAAACCATCCCCAGTTTAAATAATAGAATAATTTTCTTATAAATCACCAGAGGCAGTAGCAGTTTGTGTCTGAAATACCAGACCTCCTTCAGTGAGATGGGATAACATTACAGAGCAGGAGAATCAATAGAGGTGAAAGATCAGGCATACAATATGGCAGAAAGAAAATATAGCCCTTGTCTCAAGTAGAAGAGGAGAACTAACTCCTGAAAGTTGTTGTCTGACCTCTACACACTCTCTGTAGCAAGCATTCAACTGTGTGGACACACACACACAATTCTATGTATAAATTGTAAATTAAATTTCAGACTAAAAGAACGATTTGTACTTCATTATTGCCTCTTGCAATTGCATCAGCACACATAAGAGGTCCCAGCAGCTAGAGATGAAAATAATGTTCTCAGTCTCAGTGGAAGAAAGTCTTGATGCCTTCTGTTCAGTTGGCTTTCTCTACAGATGTCACCCATGAGGAAAATGGGATGTTAATACAAGTTCTGTTAGTTTAGAAGTGAGAGACTGAAGACCCTCTTTACAGGGCAGATGATGTGGTCAGTGGCGTAGCCTGTGCTTAGTATACATGCTTGAGGCCTCAGAACAATCTCTGCCACCCCCTTCCTCCACTACAACTCCTTAGAGCTGCAAGTGGAGTGTTCCAGAAGTGTTACGCTATGAGCTTGGCTTGCCATTGTATCTCCTGTGTCTCTGGCCCTCTGCTCCATGCAGGCATTCTTTCTGTGTTTCAAGAAGAATCACCCTAATTTAAGAGTGGAGATTAGAGAAGCAAGGCTGTAAAGTACAGCCCAGTTCTCTTGTAGGAGCCATGTCAGTGAACTATATTTTGAGTTTGGAAGACAACATCTACTATCTTGCTTAGTTCCAGGCAGTGCCTTTGTTTTTCAGTGTTTCAGCAGCTGCTGAAATCTTGGGTTTTCCCAATGTAAAACCAATCCAACTTACCAGGAATTGATTTATTTTTCATACAGGATGACTATGTCATGCCAAAGGTAAAGTCTACCAGACAGTCCAGACATCATCTCTGACGTCAATATGATGGTGATAAAGAGTTAAATCTAGGATTCATGTCTGATGTTCTCTTTTGGCAAAGAAACAATAGTTTTTGTTTTTTTAAAATCAGTTCTTGCCACTATTTGTGTTTGATTATGAGCAAGTTTGGATTATTTCCAGGATGAATTTTAAACTTATTATTTTTGGTGCTTGTAGCTGCAGCTGAGTAAATACCTCTTTAGGATATGTGACTATTGAATTGGCCTGGGTTTTGAAACAGGTCTTAGCTTTAGAGCCTGCTTATATTCATGTGCACACCGATTCCTTCGAAGTGCAATTAGTCAATGTAAAATTTTAAAGTGTGTGTGATTACAGACCAAACCCAGAGACTAGCATTATGCTATATGCCACCAGCGCTCTAAAATTGTAAATTTTGTTTCATTTTAGATAAGGTCTCCCTGTGTAGACCTGGCTATCCTGGAACTGGCCGTGTAGACTAGGCTGGCCTTGAACTCAGAGAGATCTGTTTGCCTCTGCTTCTCTAGTGCTGGGATTAAAGGCGTATACCACCACTCTTCTGCCAAAACTATCAATTTTAAATTTTGAAAGTCATTTTATTGTTGTTCATTCCAATTCCAATATTTATTTCTAAGTGATTTAGAGGAGGAGAGCTCGTTATATGGCTTTATAGCACCCCAATTAATATAGACCCCAATGGGTCTGGATTGTACATGACTTAGTCTTTTCCAAATGGATTGTTACACTGGGTCAACAATTTTTCTTCCATTAATAAGACTATCACTAGTAACTGTCTGTTGCATCATCATTTAATAGCATTCTTTTCTACCTTTTGGTTTTGCGTGCACATAGAGTATTTTAAATTCTCACAATTCCCGTGGAGCTTAGGCTTCAGAACTGATCCTTGCAACCCTAGAGCTTTAGTTTTGCTACTGGCTGCAATAACCGGGGGTAGCTTCTTTTAAAGTCGTTTGGGTTTCGTATGGCTCCTGGGCCCAAAGCCCAGCAGAACGGAAAGAGCGCTTGGGTTTGTTTGAAGGCAAGCCGCCTGTGTACAGGCAGTTTTTTCCCAGACTTTCCCAGCTCCGGCTTTTCATGCATACCAGCAGAGCGGCTTTTTTCCTCCGGTGATTGAAACCATCTGGACTGCAGGGGGGTCACGTGTGTATGAGAAAATGACATAAAGTTTCTGATCCCCTTGTGCTTCTGCTCCAGATCCTGACAATCCTTGGTCGGATGGTACCGAGGTGAGGGCGGTGCGGTCTGGGGACTCGACTTCCCACCCTGGTTTCCCTCTCCCCTCTTCCTCTATTCCCCCACACCGGACAGCCACCACCCCCTCTCCTCCCCGCCGCGCGCGCCCGGGAGCACACTCCTCCTCCCTGCTGCAGCAGCCCACCCTTTAGGTCTCCGGTGGAGGCACGCCTCCCCTGGTTCTGCAGCCCCGGGCGCGGATACCCGCGCGCCGCCCGCCCTCTCTACGGGAGCGGCCCCTCCTTCGGGCTGTGCGGCGCCGGGGCAGCTCCGGCTGCGCGGAGCTCCGGGCCAGCTCTGGCAGCGGAGGTAAGTGGCCCCCGGCAGATCTCTGGAGTCGCCTGCGGGCCGCGCTGCTTCAGCTCCCCACCGGGTGGTGGATAGGACGCGAATTTCCATTCTGCTGCATTTGGAGCCCTTCTGCTCTCCCTAATCGGGGCCCAGGCAGGGGCTCTGCTGCGTGAGTACTGCTTGCGGGCCGCGGCTTTTTGAGTTGTTGGGAACTGCCTGCCCTCCGGGGCGGTCGTGGCCAGCCCTGCCTTCCGGTCAGGCCCGGGCTGCGCTGTGTGGGGTGTGGAGCTCCGACCCGGTCTGGAGCAGTGCAGAACTGCGGAACGCAGGCAGTCTGGGAGATAGTTGAGCTGCGTTTACCTGAGCCCGTGCTGCTCGAGTGCTGCTGGGTGAGATGGTGTGCGCTCACACAAGCACCCACACAGACTAGCTTCCTACTCAAACAAAGGAAATGAACTTGTCTTCTGTCTCTTGGACATGTTAAACAAGAGTTTGTTGCTCTATACGTTCATATACTTTCCGTTGTGGACGAAATGACCTAGCACTGAGGGAGCACTCTTAAGCATTTGTGCTACTTTAAGGTTTTGAAAAGTTACTATCCAAAGTGAAAGGACTGAACGTTTTCTAGTGATTTTAAAGAAAGGATATTGCAATGTTCTGGAGGATTTTTGTATGGACATAATTTATAATCGCTTAAATAAATAGCTTCCTGATCGAATGAAAGACTTTGCCATAATGCTTCCTCAGACCAGCTATCGATCTCATTTCCAACCAGATGTTTCTGCTTTTGCATTTCAGGGTCTGAGAAATGGTAAAGAAGTCATTATCCAATGTCCAAGATGTTAAGGGCCACAAGGAAAACCCCCAACTGATCTCATAATTGCTTTCTTTTGTTTATGTTTTCTACAAAAGATGTTTTTCAAAAGGTGGATGCCTTCGTTTTTTCTTTTTCTTTTTCTTTTTTCTTTTTCTTTTTGGTGGTGGGGGGGGACGACAAGATCTCATCTCAGGCTGGCCCTAAATTCTTGAGTTTTTTTTCCTCCACTTCCCAAATACTGGGATTACAAGTGTGAAAATACCATGCCCTGTTCCCTTAATGGATTTTTTTTCAGAACTAAGAGATATCTAAAGTATCAGAAATAGCATAGATCGTAGAAAACTTGATCAAAAGGAGTGAATTGTTAGTGCTCTCCAAATCCCATGCTGATTTAGGAAGACTCCGAGGCTCCAGTGTCTATTAAATGCATACTGTGAAGCAAAAGCTGTCTAGATTCTGCTGCCCTGGATGACAGTCTGTAAGATTCAGCACTCCATTTTATTTACTAAGTAAACATTACCTTTGGAAAGACTGCAAAATATGGGAAGAGATAAATATTGGGAGAAAGATACATATTTACATATTGGAAGTGTTTTTTTATTCCTTAATTTGACCAGAATGGAACTTCTTTATTTTTGTTTTTTGTCAGTTTCAAAATAACCTTTCTCATCAGTGTATTTTCTCTTGTGGTTGGATTGGTAATTAGTTAAGTGCTTGCTCTTCAGGTTATGTACTTGTGGAGAAAGGATTGACACAAGTAAATATCTAGTTAATTGACTTAATAAAGAATTGTAACTCACCAACTAGAAAATGGTTATGAGGTAGAGGCACTTTCCTAAGTGGGGCTGTGCAGATGAATGAATGGTACAGAGTTGCCGGTGGGGTTTTCAAGAGAACAGAATGGGCCATTTGGATAGCAAGGAGGGAGAAAAGCCAAAAGGTCCAGGGCCCTGTGGCATGAACCCCTCCCTGGGAACTCTCTCATTCTTCACAGCTGCTCCTGTTTTAAGGAGGGAGGATCAGAGCAATAGGTAGCCTACTCAAGATGGCACAGCAGTCACCAGCAGGGTTGGAATTTAGGTGCCCAGTTTGCTGACTCACTTTCACAGTGAGCAGTGGGAGGTCCAGCAGCAGGGATTGTGGTCAGCTTGAATTCTGGCTCAAGGGCTAGAATTCTAGCCCACAGGCATCAAGCTTCTAAAGGTTTATGAGGAAAGCGATGATGGCCAGAACAATGTTTTTAGAAGACCTATGAGACATCGGTGTACAGGAATGTGATGTCATAGTTCATAATCAGGAAACCAGAGAGGAAATGTAAGCAAAGTATCTGGGTGTTTCAGTTTATGCCACATTGACAGTGAGTAACCTAGTACCCTATCGTGAGTAACTGATAACTGGGAGGGGGTTAGTTTAGTTGCATTGACCACAGATAGGGTTGGTCGCTGGGAAAAAGAAGGGAGCTCAGTGTTAACTGGCAAACACTGAAATGGAATGTGTATGGCGCAATTCCACTGGTGGGTTGTCTAGTATGTTCTGCATGAGTTTTGCAATATCCCATTGACAGTATTTTTCTTTGACAACTTCCCTGAGAAGTAGATTTCAATGCTATGATTTAAGAGCCTTACCTTGCTTGCCTTCAATGTTTTTAGATGATCTCCATCCATACATTCTCTTACTTCCATTTAAAAATGCTGAATTTTAAAATAACATGTACTGAGATCTTTCTTAATGAGACCAATACCAAAGGGGACAGCTTATTTCACTTATGGTTACTGGTGGAACAATAAGCCTTTGGAGGGTTATTGCATGGGATTTAGAGATGTGGAAGGTTCTTCCTATTCCTTAGACTTCTTACCAAGGAATTGTCAAGGAATTGTGTGTGTGTGTGTGTGTGTGTGTGTGTGTGTGTGTGTGTGTGTACTGCTACAGAACATAAAGGATTCTTGAGTCCCCAAATTTATAATCAGACTCTTTGATGCCCCACAGATACTAGACACAGCTATCTCATTAGACTTCTTCTTGAATACCTGGAGTTCTTGCTGTTCTCTCTGTAGATTATAGTTTGTTTGTTTTTCTTCTGAACTTAGTATTCTGAAGACATGGTTGTTAGGGCAAAGAGTATCAGATAGTGGGAGGTGGCACAGAAAAGGTGGAAACTTCCTGGAATCTAGAGGGTGACCCCAGAAAGGACTTCTAATAATGGAAGAGATGGAGCCTGAACCATCCTTCTTCTGTAACCAGACACCAACCAACTGAGACACCAACCCAGCCACAAAACTTTACACTTACAATCTGTCCTGTCTACGAGATGTGTTGGTGCAGTGGTGGCACAGAACTTGTGCAAGTGACCAATCAATGACTTCTCTAAGTTGAAGCCCGTACCAGACATTGTCTGGATGAACAGGAACGAGAGGCTGGTTAGCCCAGAGACCAAAGGTAGAACCAAATACAACTGGAAAAAAAAATCACAGAGGCTGCTTCTGGCAGGTATTAGGTGGAAAGGGAACTGAGGTTGGAGGTCTCCATCTGGTTTCTCTTCTTGGATCTTTCCTGTGGAAGAAGGGGAGGAGGAGTTGTGGGAGTCAGTGGGGTTGAGAACAGCAGGAGAGCAAGGCCCTCACAATCAAATAAGCAGGGATCATGGGGGCTCACAAGAGACTGAGGCAGCAATTGAAGAACTGCATATGTGCTCAGATAAAATGCAGGGTGTTGTTTCAGTTTTCTCGTATCTGTTGAACTTGCTTTATGCCCCAATTATGTGGTCAGTCTTGGAGAAAGTTCCTTGTGCCGATGAGAAGAAGGTATATTCTTTTGTGCTTGGGAAAAATGTTCTATACATATCTGTTGGGTCCATTTGGTTTATGACAGCAGTTAGGTCTAGCATTTCTGGCCTGTCTATTGGTAAGAGTGGGGTATTGAAGTTACCATTATCAGTGTGTGAGGGTCATATGTAGTTTAAGCTGTACTAATCTTTGTTTTATGAACGTTGGTACCCTTCTGTTTGGTGCAGAGATGTTAAGAATTGTAATTTCTTCTTGGTGGATTTTTCCTTCGATGAGTATGAAGTATTCTTCCCTATCTCTTCTCTCTTCTGATTAAGTTTGGCTTGAAGTCTATTTTATCAGACATTAAAATCACTATAGCAGCTTGTTTCTTGTGTACATTTGCTTGGAATATCTTTTCCCATCCTTTTACCTAGAGGTGAAGTCTATCTTTGATGTTGAGGTATGTTTCTTGGATGCAGCAGAAGGACGGATTCTTATTTCCCATCCATTCTATTAGTCTCTGTCTTATTATTGGAGAATTGAAACCATTGATGTAGAGAGTACAATAAGTAGAATATGTTGACTGTTGTTATTTTTGCAGTGTGTGGGGGGTGGATAGTTGTGCTTGTTTTCTCTCTTTTGACTTGCTGCTCTGGGATTATTCCCTGTGTCTTTGGGGATATGGCTAACCTCTTTAGGGTGACATTTTTCCTTCTAGCACCTTTCTGTAGGGCCAGATTTGTAGATAGATACTGCTTAGATTTTGTTTTATGGAATGTCTTATTTTCTTCATCTATTATGGTTGACAGTTTTGCTGAATATAGTAGTCTGGGCTGATATCTGTGGTCTCAGAGTCTGTAGAACTAGATCTAGTCCCTTCTGGCTTTTGGAGTCTCCATTGAGAAGTTGAGTGTTATTGGAACAGGGCTGCCTTTATATGTTAGTTGGTCTTTTTCCTTTGCAGCTCTTAATCTTCTCTCTTTGTTCTGTACATTTAGTGTTTGATTGTTATGTGCTGAGGGGCCTTTCTTTCCTGGCCCAGGCTGTTTGGTGTTCTGTAAGCTTCTTGTACCTTGATAGACATCACCTTCTTTAGGTTAGGGATTTTTTTCTTCTATGATTTTGTTGACAATATTTTCTTTGACCCAGGTTTCTTTTCCTTCCTCTATTTCTATTATTCTTAGATTTGTTCTTTTCACAGTGTCCCAGATTTCCTAGATGTTTTGTATCAGAACTTTTTAAAAGTTTTCTTTGACTGATGATCCAATTTTTCTATCATGTCTTCAGTGCCTGAAATTCTCTTATCTCTATTATTCTCTGTTTGAGGCTTGTCTCTGAGGTTCCTATTTAAGTTCTTAAATTTTTCATTTCTATATTTATCTCAGTTTTTTAATTGACTCTTTCCAATTTTATGTCTTGAACTGTTTTATTTATTTCCTTTCACCGCTTGTGTTTTCCTAGATTTATTTAAGGGATCTGTTCATTTCTTCTTTAAGGACCTCTATCATGTTCATAAAGACTATGTTAGGGTCTTTATCTTGTGCTATAGCTATGTTGCAATATTTAGAGCCTATTGTGGTAGGGTTTCTGGTCTCCAGTAGAGACATATTATCCTGGCTGTTATTGATTGTATTTTTACAATGTCGTGGTTCTAGGCACCTGGGTATGGGAAGATTGTAATTCTAGGGGCTGATATCTGGTCTTGTTTTTGTTAGTTGGGTGTCTTGTTCCTTGGTTTCTGTTATCCTCTCCGGTTCTCAGGAGAGTATGTGGCTGTGTGTTGCCTGGTAGGAAAATCATCTGGGGTTCTGATAGGTGTAGGGGTCCTAGGTAAAATGAGTTTCTAGATATTAGGAACTGACACTTAGGAATGGTGAAGGGCTGGGATGAGGAGTTGAGGGATCCACAGGAGGGAAGAAGCAGGGTGCTCTACTAGGATCAGCTTAGTTCCCTGGGGATGGAGCAGAGAGTTAGGCGAGGCCACAATGGGTAGTCTGTGCAAAACTACAGGGATGAGACTGGGGGATTGCATTTGGAGAAGTGGAGGGAGAGTAAAGATTTGAAGTTCACTTACCTGTTTTGCTGCCCTACTTGGTTCTCTGTCAGACTTGGCTGGTGGATTCCCCAGCCAGTGCCCCGTGGAGATGAGGGCTGGATAGAGTGATAGCAGGGAAGGAGGGTTGGGGAGAGAAAGAGACTCACATGATTTGCTGGAGATGCGGGGTGCTATGGGCCTCTAACTTGATATCTCTCTTAGGGCAGGTCATTTGAAGTAAAAAAAAAAAATTCACAAGTTCTAGCTTTACCATTTATTCACAGGTTTCTGGATGTTGATGTATGAGGGGTAGCTCAATTTTGTTTTATTGAGACAGAGTCTCCATTTGTAGCCCTGGTTGGCTTGGAACGTGCTGTGTAAGCCAAACTGGTCTTGATCTCTGTGATTACCTGCCTCATGAGTGTTGTAACTTAAAGTGTGCACCAGTCCTCAATAGCTTAGTTTTTCAGCTTCTAGACCATGGTTTTTCTTTAGGACCAGACAGAGGAAGTTGTATCCAAAAGAGCCCCTGCTTCATGCTCCCATTTTGTGTTTCAAATGTACTGAGAACCATTTTGTTTTGTCTTTAGCCTCTGTTTACAGGATAGGAAGGGGCACTGTCCGGGTTTCCTCAGAGGGTGGTGATACTCATGGTCAGTCAGTTACTGAGCTTTTCTTAGGAATTCCTGAAAGAATGCTCCCCAACTTAGTTCTGAGAGTTGGAGGGTCAGAAAGAAGGTTTTTGCACTGCTATTTTTGAAAGTCAGACATACTTGGCTGCACTTTTTGATACTGCTTTTCTTTTTGTTTTTTTTTTTTTGTTTGTTTGTTTTGTTTTTTTGAGTTAAAGTCTCTCTGTGTAGCCCTGGTTTTCTTGGAACTCACTCTGTAGACCAGGCTGGCCTTCCTCTGCCTCCTGAGTGCTGGGATTAAAGGCATGTACCAGCATACACAATTAACATTTTCATATTTGGTGAGCATTTGTCATTTTTATCACTTACTAGAGAAGTAATTTACGTTTTCTGAAAGATAGGATATTCAAATGTAAGCTCCTGGTACAGAATTTTGACTGTTGGAAATAACTATCTCCAGATATTCTTAAATCTTTGTTATACCACTTGCTCTCAAGTATTTTCATGGCCTTCTTGGTCAGTGTTAAGGATTCCAGATTGACAGCACAGCACAGATTATCTCTTTTTAGTTAGCTAGTTTTCTTTTAGAGGCATTCCCCACCCCTTCTCTCTCCTATGCACAGAAGAATACAGAGAGCAAACTGTCTTCCCTGGACCCTAGGAAACTATACTGTGTGCTATGGGGAAGTCACTGGGTATCTAGGCATCTGTTTATTTTTTTTTAAGATTCATTTTATTTTTATTTTTATTTTATGAGCATTGGTGTGAGGGTGTGTCTATCTCCAGAGCGCCTGGAACTGGAGTTACAGACAGTTGTGAGCTGCCAAATATACCACTGTGCTCATCCCTTCTTTGTCACCTCTGGCTAAACAAGCTGAGCTTTCTGTTCTTTTGTTTGCCTTTAAGACTCACTTTTTAGACCTATGATCATGTAACATTTGTGACTTTGTATTTTGTTTTATACAGGAAGTCTACATTAGATGTGTTGATGATGCTTTTAGTTTGGAAGGAGCCTTTGAAATAAAGCATGTCTTCCCCCATCAGCATAAGCAACTGGGGAACACATGTAAACTCTGGAGATGATCTTTTAAAAAATGATCACCAAAAGAATTTTGCCTAAGTCCTTTTAAAGACTTAAAAAGAATCTTGTCTTTGTAAGATTGTGCTGAAAGTACCAGACTAGCCTAGTTAAGGCCTTTCTACAAGTGTAGGAATTGTTTGTTTAATTAGAACTTAGTATTCTGGAGCAAATATGTTGGAAGTAATATGGACCTGTTCTGATAAAAGATAATGGTTACTAGACGGCGTGTGGCTTGTAACCCTGTTCTCAGAAAATTTCTCTGGGTGGGAAGGGTTCATTTTGGCATCTTTTGCCTGTCTTTGATGTAAATTTGTGATCTTGGAGGTTAATTCATCTAAGGCAATTTTGAATCTAAAGATTTGTTGAATTCACCCCTTTGTTCCCAATTCTCCTTTTTGGGGGAGGCCAACTAGAGTAGAGTGGAGGAAATTCCAAATCAGGGAGTCATTGTTAGACACTGGTCTTGAGAGAGGTGTTCTGTTACTGTTGTTTATATGGTTTTTCCTGGGTCTACCCTATATTAATACACGCTGTGGGGAAATCAATGGGTATGTAGGCATCTGTTTATTTTTTTAAGATTTTTTTAATGTGTATTGGTGTTTTGCATGCATGCATGTCTGTGTGAGGGTGCCAGAGCCCTTGGAACTGGAGTTAATATTGTGAGCTGCTGTGTGGGAACTTGGGATTGAGCCTGGGTTCTCTAGAAGAGCCATTGCTACTAACTGCTGAGCCATCTCTCAGGCCCCCAGTATTTGTTGATTCTTATTGCTCTAAACTTCCTTAGTATTAGGGGTTTGGTGAATCAGTGAATGGGCAAAGTTAAGAATTGAAGTGGCCCTTAGCCTAATGTTTCAGGCCTGATGTAACAGGAAACTAAAGCAGAAGAGCAAGGTCAAGGTGAGCCTGAGAAACTTAGTTGAGATACTGTCTTAAAAAAGTAAAAATAAATAAATTGGGAGAGTTCTAGAGAGATGGCTCAGCTGTTAAAGCATTTTGTGAGGACTGGAGTTGGTATCCCCCAAAGCTGTGAAATGTCAGGTAAGTGTGAAGGCCATGACAAATTCCAGCACTAAGAAAGAAAGTGGAGATAAGAATTTCCCTATAGTCTAGATATACTATGGAGCTCTGGGTTGAAGGGAGTGAGCCTATCTCAGTGTACAAGGTAGAGAGCAATAAACTGACATTAGCCTGAGGTCTCCACATACAAATATGAAAAACTTAAAAAACAAGATGGTAGAGCACTTGCTTAGTATGTGAGGGGCCCTAGGTCAGTACCCAGTGCCAAACATGAGAAAATTTTGTGGGCATTAATATGGGTGTTGAGTACTTCCTTACTTAAATGCTGCTATTAGTAAAATCACTGAGCTCCATGTGGGTGTTGAGATGATAATGAATATGTGGGATTGTATTTTCTAGTGAAAAATAGGATCTAGTTAGTTTTTTTTCCTATTTTACATGCTAGGATATATTTACGGCTGCTGGGATATATATATATCCATCTGTTGCAGTTAGCAGATGTCCTCTCAGAGTACCACACTGTGGTTAGTAGTAAGGACTGGGGAAGCTTCATACTGGGTCCAAGTCCAAGGAGAATGGCAGTTCTTTTAAAAGTTTGTGTCCTTGGACTGGGATATAGGTCAGTTGGCAGAGTCCTCACCTAGCATGGACAAGGCCCTGAGTTAAATTCCCAGCACTACATGAATAGGGAATGGTAGTACACACCTGTGCTCTAAACACAGCAGAGATGGAGATAGAGGAATCAATTCAAGATAATCTTCTGCTATACAGTGAGTTTAAGGTCAGCTTGGAACATAGGAGACTGTTTCAAAAAAATTGTGTATTGTAGTAATGCATACTTATAATACTAGCACTGAGAAGGCAGAGTAGAGACATCAAGAATTCAAAGCCATAGGCTAGAGAGATAGCTTGCCTTAAAAACATGAAGACCTGAGTTTGATTAGTAAAACTCCCTGCTACTAAAAAAAGCTATGTGTAGTGGTGTGAATTCTTAATACCAGCACAGAGAAGCTAGAGATAGGCAAGTCCCTGGGGCTCACTGACCAGTCAGACTAGCTTACTTACTGATTTCTAGGCTACTGAGAAATCCCATCTCAGAAAAAAAAAGGTTCAGGATACCTAAAGAACATCTGAGATTGTCTTGTCTTTCACATGCATGTGCACACATGTGCATCCTCTATACACCAACTCAGAGAAAGAATATATTTAAGGTTGTATTGGGTTAGAGAGCAATCACTTAAACCCTAAACTAAAAAATAAATTGTGTTCTTGTATATGGGAAGTAGGCATCTAAACCTTTTGTTTGAGAGGATACTGGAATCTGTTCATAGAAACTTAGAGGTAAAGAAGAGCCCGCTTGTAGAAGAGTAGTGCTTTGTGTTAGCATGGAAAAATGTGTACTGTAACAAGTCTTTTTTTGTCCTGCCAGCCAGCTTCCAAATGATGACATGGAGACTTCTTATTAATTATGAAAGCTCAGCTTTGGCTTAGGTTTATTTCTAACTAGCTCTTATAACTTAAAATTAACCCATTTCTATTAATCTATATGCTGCCACATGGCTCATGGCTTTTGCCTTACCTCTTCTCCTGTATGTCCTACTTCCTCTGCATCCTACTGGTAATTCCCCCTTCCTTCTTCCCAGAGCTCTCGCTGTCCTGTTTATACCTCCTGTCTAGATATTGGCCATTCAGCTCTTTATTCCACCAATCACAGCAATATATCTCCACACACTGTACAAATATCCCACAACATTTCCCCCATTTTGTCTAAATATAAAAGAAACTTCTTAACTCTAACATAATATAACTATATATAATAACAATTATCGATAAAAACTATATTTACAATATCCAGTTCATTTGTATTTGCCAAAATCAGAGAACATACTCTCTAATTTATCTTATCTTGGTGAGTCCAAAGTTTTGTACCTAATTTATTTTCTATCATAACTAAGGAAAACTGTTAACTGTAACTATTTAATCTTCAACCCCATCAGAGACCCGAGAAGGATATAATGTTACTTGGATAAACAGGAAGTATAGAGCAAGTAACTTCCAAAACTAAGAAATAACAGAGATATCTGGCTGACTGGACAGTCACCCTAAGGTTTCTCTGCAACATTGGAGTATCCATCTTTAGTCTATAGGCCTAAAATATCTGACAGATTTTTCTGTGAAGCAGGACTTTTGAAGGACTGTCATACCTTATCTTGGCAAAGTTCAGCATTTGCCTTCCTTTGTGTTCTGCCTGTCCAGTTTGTACAGCATATTGTCAGCAGGTTGGAGCAAGGACAGTTTCTTTGCCCAGTGGCTAACTTTACCACAAATGAAAGAAACCTCCATATGGAGGTTCTTTGATACCCATTATCCTTTTTTTGGAGTAAATTAGTACTGCCAGGAGCAAATATGTCTGTCATGAAAAGCCTTATTTTATTAAAACATTAAAATCTTACATTCTATATGTCTCTGAAATGTTTGAAGACCATCTGTTAATTTAAAATATATCTCTGATTGACCTTGAAAACTTACTTAACATGACTACAAGTTTGAGTTTTATAGATGACTATTAGGCTGTCTTTATTATTCTAAATAGCTCTCAAAGATTAGCAGTTGAAGTTACATTTTTTTAAATGAGCTGCATAAGAACAAAACTTTAAACAAGAAATAGAAACATATAATAAATAACCTTAAACAAAAATAACCTTAAATTTTTTATCAATATACAAAATTCCATACCAGTATAAAATATTTGAGATTAGTAGTTGCTTTTTTAGTTTGAATGTAGATTCAATAATCTACCCTTTTATCCTGTAATTTCTATAACCTCCCTTTTTCTTTTCAAAACATGAATCTAATTTTCCTCTCTGACCATGACCAATAACAACTTGTGACCCATCCCCCTAAACAATGACAAACATCCATTAAATGACCAACAACTACTCATCCCACCTCTTAGAAATGTGGGTATTGTGTTCTTAAAATTACTTCCTGTTGTCTGGGGGCAATAACCCCAGGGGATTCTGAAGAAACAGATAAAGATCAAGTTCTGGCATTGGTAGTTAGCTATTGTCCAGTCTCGGTGTGATAGAAGAGTGCAAGGCTTATCTGAAGTCCTGACTGGAGTAGTTTACAAAGCTGGACCATCTTAGCTAACTGCTTTGAAGTTGTCCTGAACAGGGTGTAGTCCAGAGCTGATCTTTGGATGGTATTTATTAGCTTAGTGGGGTTACCATAGTCCAGATGTATTCATCATTGTGGGACCCCAACATCCTTTGGAGACTTAAAAGGTCACTGTTAGGAATGGTCACTGTTCAGTGCAGGAAGCTTAAACATTTTAAATGTCATGTGCAACAGATGAGAGGTTAAAGGACCACAATATATTAAATATACCTTGAGGTATACAAACTTAGTTCCTAGTTACCTGCTTCAGACTCAAGTCCAAAATCATGTACAGAAAGCTGGATGAAACTTATTTCTAGAATTAGTTAGTACTCTATAGAACCATTAATATCATAGCAGAAGGTTTATGTGGGGATATGTTTCAAATTTAATAAAAACCAGTCTGAGATATCAGAGGGATCTACGTACAGTCATTCTAGGAGGATCAGACCTTGGTAACTCACACCTTTAAGACCCATGCCCTTAATCCCAGCAAATCTGAGTTTGAGGTCAATTTAGTTTACAGAAGGAGTTCCAGCCTCCCAGCCAGGCAGTGGTGGCACACACTGTTAGTCCCAGCACTTGGGAAGCAGAGGAAAGAGAATCTCTGTGAATTCAAAGCCAGCCTGGTCTTCAAAGCAAGTTCCAGGGAATCCAGGGCTGTTACACAGAAAACTCTGTCTTGAAAAAAACAAACAAACAAACAAATAACCAAAGATTGGAAGAGATGGCTCTGTCCTCTGATATTTGAGACTAGTTTTTATTAAATTTGAAACCTATCCCCACAGGTTTAGATATATATTAGTCTTATAAATTTTGAGGTTATATTTATGCCTTAAGAAAAGTTTTAAAGAGTCAACATAAAACAAGAGATTATGAGATTAGTGCCAAAAGAATATTCCCCCTAATTTTGGTTTTTCTTCTGTCTCATTCCAGGTGGCTCTCTGACAGGACACCAAGATTTGATTTTCCTTTAATAAGCATTCTTGAGTGTAGAGAGAGCCACATTCCAACTCCAAAGCCAGCTTTAATTTGTAATTGAGTTGGGACTACAAAAAGACCATTTGCCTTATATACCTGTAGAGAACTACAGAGACAAACATTTGGGAAGATTTTGAGTCTTTCTCTGTCCTGCCTGTTAGCTCCCAAAGAACGACATGAAGACTTATTAATTAGGAAAGTTTGGCCTTAGCTTAGTCTTGTTTCCTTTTCTTTTAGATTTTTAAAAACATATCCTCCACTGTTTCCCCTTGATCCCCACTTCCCAGTCCTCCTCCAGCTTCTCCCACCTCATCCCCCATCCATTCCTCAGAGATGGTAAGAACTCCTGGGGTGAGTCAGTACAGTCTGGCATATCCATCTGAGGTAGGATAAAGTACCTCCCCCCTATATTAAGGCCGAACAAGGTGTTCCTCTGTAGGAACTAAGTTCCAAGAAGCCAGTTCAGGCACTTGTAATAAATTCTGACCCCACTGCCAGAGGCCCACAAACTGCCCATTGCCATTCAAGTCTCAACCACATTGGAGAGCTCAGTTCAGTCCTGTGTAGGCTCCCCATCTGTCAGTCAGAATCAGTGAGCCCCCAATAGCTTGAGCCAGCTGTCTCTGTAGGTCTCCTCCTCAAGATCTTGACCCCTTTGCTCATATAATTTCCCCTCCTTCTCTTCGGCTGTACTAGGACCTTGACCAGTGCTTAACTGAGGATCTCTGCATCTGCTTCCAACAATTGCTGGATGAAGGTTCTATAATGACAGTTAGGGTGGTCATCCGTTTGATTATAGGGGAAGGCAAGTTTAGGTACCCTCTCCACTCACTATTCCTTGTTCTTCTTTGCGAGTTCTTGGGTGTTTCTCTAGCACCAGGTTTCTCTCTAACCCCACAGTGCCTCCCTCTATCAAGATAGCTATTTTGTTCTCCTCTGTTGCTTGTCCAACTCAGCCATCCCATTCCCACGTTCTCTTCCCATCTTCTCTTGTCCACTCCCCACTATGGTCCCAATTTACTCAGGAGATCTTATCTATTTTCTCTTCCCATGGGATCCATGAAGTCACTTTTAGGGTCCTCCTTTTACCTAGCTGCTCAAGGATTGTGGGTTGTAGCCTGGTTATCCTTTGCTTTATGTCTTAAATCCACTTATGAGTGAGTACATACCATGTTTATCTGTCTGGGTCTGTGTTACCTCATTCAGGATGATATTTTTTAAATCCATCCATTTGCCTGCAAACTTTAGAATGTCTTTTTTTTTTCTGCTGAGTGTAAATGTACTACAAATTTTTAACCCATTCTTTAGTTGAGGGGCATTTAGGTTGTTTCCACATTCTGGCTATTATACATAATATTGCTATTATGAAGGCATAGACTAATTTTTGTTTTAAAACCATTTAGTGCCTGAGGGTCTAAGAAAAATCTCAGGAATGTGCCTGACAGCCAATAGATTCAAAACTTGGTTTCACACCGAAAGTTTAACCAATAGTTTCCAAGAATTACTCTACCTCATATCTCTTTACCCAATCCTGAAATGCCAAGATGAGTAACATCCCACTTATGTATTTTTTTCTTTAAAAATCCTCCCACCCCTGAACTCAGTGCCAATTTCCCTCTGCTGCATCGGAACATAGAGTTTCTGCCTAGGTTCGAACCTGTCCAAAAAGATAAACTGACCTTCATGTGTTTGCATCGAAATTCAGCTCCCTGATGGTCTTGCAGGGGCGGGGAGGGGGGGGGGCTCTTGACACAGGTACTACAGCTATGAACATAGTTGAGCTAATTGTCCTTGGGTAAGAATATACTTCTTTGGGTATATGCCCAAGAGTGGTATTGCTGGATCATTAAATAGATTGATTTCTTAGTTTTCTGAGGAACTGCCATACTGATTTCCAAAGTGGCTGTACAAGTTTACATTCCCACCAGCAATGGAGGAGTGTTCCCCTTAGTCCACATCCCCTCCAGCATAGACTGTCACCAGTGTTTTTGATTTTAGCCATTCTGATAGCTATAAGATGGTGTCCCAGAATGGTTTTGATTTGCATTTCACTGATGACTAAGGACATTGAACAAATCTTTAGTGTCTTCCAACCATTTGAAATTCTTCTGTTGAGAATTCCCTTTTTAGCTCTTTTTAAAACCCCATTTTAAAAATTGAATTATTTGGTTTTTTAAATCTAGTTTCTTGCGTTCTTTATATATTTTAAAGATCAGCTCTGTTGGAAGTATGGTTGATGAAGGTCTTTTCTCACTCTATAGGCTGTGTGTTGTTTTGTCTTATGGACTGTGTTTAGGCTTGTTTCTAACTGGCCTTTATAATTTAAATTAACCCATTTTTATTAATCTGCGTGCTGTCACATGGCTCATAGCTTTTCCCTTACCTCCTGCATGTCTTGATTCTTCAGTGTCCAGCTGACAACTCCCCATTTTTTCTCCCAGAGCTGTCTCTGCTTAGAAATCCCATCTTTACCTCCTGCCTAGCTATTTATTACATTCAACTCTTTATTACACCAATCACAGCAATACATCTTACACAGTGTACAAATATCCCACCGTAGATATCCATTATGATGATTTTGTTTTGCCATTTTCCCCCCACATCTCTGTTTTGACAAGCCGTTGCCTTGCATTGGAATAATATTTAGGACCACAGAGTTTGTACAGAAAGAGTCTATGTGTCATGGGAAAGGTCTGGGAGTATATAGTTCAGTGGCACCGTACTTACCTAGCTGGGCTTGATTCTCAGTTCTGCAAAAAAGAAAAAAAAGAAAAGGTGTCCTGGGAGAGGAAATCTCTTGTTTCAGATGGAATTTTGTTTTTTAATCAAAATTCTCTGAGAGAGAGAGAGAGAGAGAGAGAGAGAGAGAGAGAGAGAGAGAGAGAGAGAGAGAGAGAAGGAGAGAGAGAGAAGGAGAGAGAGAGTAGAGAGAGAGAGGAGAGAGGAGAGAGAGAGGGGAGAGAGAGGGGAGAGAGAGAGGGAGAGAGGAGAGAGAGAGGAGAGAGAGAGGGGAGAGAGAGAGAGAAGGAGAGAGAGAGAGAGAGGAGAGAGAGGAGAGAGGAGAGAGAGAGAGGAGAGAGAGAGGGGGGAGAGAGAGAGGAGAGAGAAGGAGAGAGAGAGGGGAGAGAGAGAAGGAGAGAGAGAGAGAAGGAGAGAGAAAGAGGAGAGAGGAGAGAGAGAGAGGAGAGAGAGAGGGGAGAGAGAGGAGAGAGAGAGAAGGAGAGAGAGAGAGGAGAGAGAGAGGGGAGAGAGAGGAGAGAGAGAGGGGAGAGAGAGAGGAGAGAGAGAAGGAGAGAGAGAGAGAGAGAGAGAGAGAGAGAGAGAGAGAGAGAGAGAGAGAGAGAGAGAGAGAGAAGGAGAGAGAGAGAAGTAGGTTCCCTGGAACCAGGGTTACAGGGAGTTGTGAACCACCTCAGGTAGATGCTGGAAACTAAACTCATGTCCCCTTGAAGAGTAGGAAGTGCTCTTTAACTACTGAGCCATCTCTCCAGCCCCTGTATCATAGTACCCAACTAAATTCTTCTCTTTAACTGGCCCCTTTAATTGAGTTCTGTGGATTTTTGGGAGGTTATCTCATTTAACCTTTGCAACAGCTATGAGAAGTGTGTTTTCTTTGTCATTTTTTAAATGTACTTTCATCTTGTGGGATCTCAGCTATCTTCAGAGCTTCCAGTAGTTCCCTTATATTAGAGATATATCATCTGCAGTTACCTTAAGAATTTGGGTGCGGCCTGCTTTAGGTTATATGGTCCTAGACAAGCTCCCCAGTCTCTCAATGCCTTGTTTTCCTCATCTGTAAAATGAGGCAATAGTAGTACCGGCCATATACAATTGTGGTGAACCTTAATGATTTAATACCGAAAATATGAACTGCAGGCTGCTGGATGACCCACAGGTACTCCAGAGCTTCCCATGTCCATTACTTTCTTGTACACTGCAAAGCTAATCCTTTTCCTCCTGTATTCACCAAACTCCTTCCGCGATATCCGTCATCCACATTTCTCTCCTCCTATCAGCAGCATTCTTGAAAAGCCTTCCCTCCCATCTCACTTTGCAAGCATGTTCCTTAGTTAGGCTCCCTCCTCATTGTCTTGCTGCCTCTGACCCCACGAAAGCCTTGGCTTGTTCTGGCTGAACATTGGAATTTTCACTTGGATGTCCTTCAAGTTTTGAGGCTCCTCTGAAGCTTTAAAAAACACAAAGCTTAATGATACTTATTTCTTTCATTTTTAAAATTGAGCAATAACACAAAGTACATAAATACTAAGCTCCTAGCAGTGGGTCCCAGTGTATGTGAAGTTCCATGTAATTAGCATCCGCAGCCCCAGTGGGTCTCTCCCGCCTCCTCAGAGAATACATGCATTCCCATCCCCAATTACTCTTCTGTTCCTACTTGCTTTGCTCTTTCTTATCCTCTGTAAATGAACCACAGAAGCTCTTTATGGATTCTTTTTTTCACTAGATAGCCCCATTCTTTTCCATAACTTTCAAATGCTCTTGTCATTTGGCTTTTATTTCAAGTCCTCTGTGCACACATGCCCTTTCAGTCATTCCAGAATTGTGTAGAATCAGTACGACTGACTTTTCCCTGCCATTCCTTTTGTATTTGTTATTCATTTGTTGACTTCCTTATGTCTCAAATTGATGCCTCAGCTCCAGGCAGAATGGAGTCCTTCTCTACATTCTGGAAGCAGGGTTGGTTAGTTAGTTAGTTGTGTGTTACACATACCTTTCCTTCATTCATTGCTTTCTTGGATGGTGTGTGATTCATGCCTCAAAGATGGGACATTTCATCTATAATAAGTTGGTTGAATTAAAAACAAAATGATTTATTTCTTTTTATTTTATCTGTATGAATGTTTTACCTGTATGTCTGTATGTGCATCGTGTGTGTCATCATGTGTGTGCCTGGTACCTGAGTAGGCCAGAGGAAGGCATTGGATTCCCTGGAGCTGGATTTACAGATGGTTATGAGCTGTCAAGTGGGTGCTGGGAAAGGAACTTAGGTTCTTTGTAAGAACTCTTAACTGCTGATCCATCTCTCTAGACCCTAGTTGGTTGAATTTTACATAAGTAGTTCATTCTTTCTAGAAAAATTAAGAAATCAAGATGATAAACTAAAACCAAAAAATAAAAAAAACCTCAAACTACCTACTATGTCAGTATACAGAAAAAAAATCATTGCTTACATACTTATCAAAATAAATAAGCATTCACAAAATACCAAATGTTCACTTACTTTATTTAATCTTCTTATTCATGTTTAGAGACTCCCTTTGCCCCTCAACATGCACATTGCTATAGAGATACTGTAATGGCCAGGGATATAGGCCAGTGGTTGAGTGCTTGTCTAGAAAAACTGAGAATAATATTATGTATTTTAATGCTATTCCTCGAGTATTTGGGGCTTACATTTCTAGGAAGAAAGTGAATAGATTTAAAAAAAAAAAAAAAGAATAGATATTTTAAGAGTTTGTGATGTGATATGTTTAGCCAAATTGTGCTCTGGAAAGTCTGACTATTGGTGTGCCCTTCTGCCAGGATGAGTGGGAGCGCTTGTTTCTAGTTGTCTAACCGAGAGTGACACAAATGATAAATGTTTGCAAGTCGGAGCATATAAATGGTGCTGCTTTGTTTTCATTTGAATTTTGATTATTTCTGTTATAGAATATTCTCTTACATGTTTAATGCCATTTAATTTCCACAGTATTTCTTTAGTTATTTACATGTTCATATTTTTTAATTTAATTTTAATTTGTATTTTGTGTGTGTGTGCCCTCAAAATGTGTGTACCACATATGTATGGGTGTCTTCAGAGGTCACAAGAGGATGTCAGATTTCCTGGAACTGGCCGTATACTTGATGTAATGAAAAAAGAAGAAATTATATACATTACATTAATCAATAGCAGCACATTTTGCAAACTGTGACTCTGACAATCCTGAAAAAGAAGGGTTTCCTGTTTGCTGCAGTAATTCTTTTGCCTGTGGATTATCATTTCTTTATTCCTATAGTGTGTTTGGGACGACTATCTCAAAGTAATCTGCAGTTTTCCTGGCAATTCCTCACTCTCACCTGATAAGAACGGTAGTCCTGTTTTGCTATCACATATACTACTTCCATCACCAGACCCCCAACACTGCCCTCCTTCACGGTTCCATAATTTGATTGCGGTTGTTCACTGTGATTTCCAAAATCATTATAGTCCTCACAACCACCATAGTTACCTACACCTAAACTTCCCCTTCATTGTAACTTTCATCTCCTCCTCCACTACCATATCCACTACCTTGGTTTCTGTACCCTGACTCATCATCATTTGCTGCTATAACCAGGACCACCGCCATAGTCCCCTCTACTACTGTAACAAGAACCACTACTGTAGCCTCCTCTGCTACTATAACAGGGTCATCACCATAGCTGCCACATTTGCATCCACATTTATTATATCCACTATCACCACTTTCATAACTACCTCTGTTGCCACTACCTCCACCACCAGCCACTACCTCCACCACCAGCCACTACCTCCACCACCAGCCACTACCTCCACCACCAGCCACTACCTCCACCACCATAGCCACTACCTCCACCACCAGCCACTACCTCCACCACCATAGCCTCATCTAAAAATTTTTCACCATCCTTAAAATTGCCAAATCTATCTCCATGACTTCTCTGATTAAGCTAACTTTATCTTTTGTTTAGAAAGGGCCTTTTAAATGTCCCGATTCTGGCCATTATAGTGTGGTATTTCTGGCCAGACTGATTTATGATCATCAAAAGTTACAAACCAGTCTGACTGTAGAGATACATACCTTTATTCTTAGCATTAGGGAGGCAGAGACTGGCAGATCTCTGAGTTCAAGGCTAACCTGATTTACAGAGCAAGTTTCAAGATAGCCAGGGCTATATAGAGAAATGCTGTCTTGAAAAAACAAAAGTTTCGAAAGCAAAAGCTCATTTTTTTTTTCTCATTCTACTTCCATAATTTAAGTTTGCCATACTTTTCAAAGTACTCTCTTAACCTATGTTCTTCTGTTGGCAGAGTTTTTCATCAGGACTGCTGATTAGCTCTGTCTTGCCAACCACTCCTAAGTAATCACACAAAGACTTACTATTAATTGTAAATGCTTATGCTTGCTACTAACTAGCTCTTGCTATTTAAATCAACCCATTTCTATTTATTTACCTGCTGCCTTGTGGCTCATAACTCATTACTTCCTTTTGTACACATCCTACTTCCTCTGTGACTGGCTAGTGATTCCTGACTCCACCCTTCTTCCTCCCAGCATTCTCTCTGCCCCTTAAATCTTGCCTAGCTATTGGTCATTTAGCTTTTTAATTAAACCAGTAATGGTGACATGTACTCACACAGTGTAAAGGAATATTCCACATTCTTCTTTATCTTATTTAATATCGACAACAAACATTTTCTTTAGTGATGGGCTCTATTTAGAGATAGGCTTTCTTCCAATTTGAGTTCAATTTGGAGCCAAAAATAAGAGTGGAAAATCACGTTTCTTAATATCAGAGCGCCCTCCCACCTCTGTCTTTGTTTCTGTTCCTGACTCTCTTGTCTCTTCTGCCCACTTTTGAGGCAGACTCCTACATATATCTCCTACACATTCCTAGAATTCACTATGTATATCAAACCAACCTTGAACCTGCAGCTAACCTCCAACATACTATAATTATGTAGGTAATTATAGGTATGAGCCTTTTAGCTAAGATTAAAGATTTTTATTTTTTTATATTTTTCTGAGTCTTTTATATAGAATTTATTTTTATTTCATGTGCATTCGTGTTTTCTTCACATGTATATCTCTGTGAAGGTGTCAGATCTCCTGGAACTGGAGTTACAGACAGTTGTGAGCTGCTATGTGGGTGCTGGGAACTGAACCAGGGTCCTCTGGAAGAGCAACTAGTGCTCTTAACCTTTGAGCCACCTCTCCAGCCCCTCCCCCTTCTACTAAATAATTGTATTTATGCATATGAGTGCTTTGCCTGCGAGTGTGTTTGTACACTCCTTGAATGCTTGGTGCTTATGGAGACCAGAAGAGGGCATCAGATCCTTTGGAACTGAGGTTATAGGTGATTGTGAGCTGTCATGACGGTGCTGGGAATTGAACCCTGGTCCTCTGAAAAACATTGTTCTTAAATGTTAAGCCATCTCTGCAGCACTCAAAGTTATTTTTATTTAATTTTTCAATATTAATTACTTTATTTGTTTATGCAGGAAGTATGGTACAGGAGCATACCTTGGTGCTTATGTGAAAATCAGAGGACAACTTGAGGGAGCAAGTTTTTCCTTCTACCCTCTGGGTCCTGGGAATTGAGCTCAGGTGGTCAGGGGTCAGGCTTTGTGATAGACATCTTTACCTGTTGGGCCATTTTAATGATCGCCAAAGATATTTCATTTGCTCTAAAAGTATGAATAGCCTTGTTAAACAATTTGAAGAATCTGACTTTTCTATACAAATGTAGCCTATAAATATACCTTCTGCAGAGCTTGAAGAAATTTGGATTGGGGATTTTATAACATGCATTGCTATATATATGTATGTGTGTGTGTTATACCACACACACACACACACACACACACACACACACACACACACACACAGTAGTTGCTCATGGTTGTCTTTTTTTTTTCAGGCATCTCTTACGTCTTTTATATTCAGACCTAACTTCTATCATCTCTAGACACTTTTAATTATAGATTTGAGGCTGCTTGTCCAAAGACACCTTTTGTCTGCAGGGCAGTTCTGGGAGCTGAATTTCTTTTCTTCTTTGCCATCCCATATATTGATTCTTTAATGTTTCTTTCATTGTAAATTTATCTCTCTAGATATAATGTTCCTTCCTGCTCATTAACTCTGTGGATCTAAAGTTTCCACCATTTCCTTTTCATTTACATGGTCTGTTTCATCTCTTTGAGACTCAATAGCAGCCATTCTGTGAGTTGGTAGTATTTGTGAAGAAAGCATTCTGTTTTAGAGATTAACTTGGCTCTTTGTTTCTGTAAGTATCCTTCCCCCCTCTAACGTACTCATTCTTCTAATTTTACCATTAAACCCTCCTTTCATAGTTTAATAGTATTTTATTTGTACTGTATTGAGTTACTTTATTAGGCTCAATATGTTTTAAAATATTTATTTTATTTTATATGTATGAGTGTTTTACTTTCATGTAAGTGGAATTAATAATGGATGTTCTCAGAGACCAGAAGAAAGTTCCGGATTCCTCTGGAGCCAGAGTCATGGATAGTTGTAAGCTGCCACCATATAGGTTCAAGGAATGGAATTCATGCCCTCTGCCAAAGCAGCAAGTGCTCTTAACTGCTATCTACTGAGCCATCTCTCCAGGCACTCATGCTGACTACAAAGGGTTAAGGAGTTATGGTGATCTTATTTTTGGTGATGGTAGGGATTTGGGGTTTTTGTTTTTGTTTTGAAAGACAGGGTCTTATGTTGCCCAAGATTGTCCTCAAATTTGTTATATACTTTAGGCTGATTTTGAACTCTCTATATTCTTGCTGGTGTTCCAGGCAGGCACCACTGTAGTAGGAGGTTTCCAGCCTGGACTTTCGGGCCTAGCCTCAAGGTTTAGGACCCACAGTCCCGCAGTCCCAGAGAGATATACAGATGCTTATAATAGTTTTAGGCTGATTGGCAAGGCCCAGGCATATAACTTTCTGACTCTCTACCCTTCATCTAACCCATGTCTCTTGTTCAGCCATGGGGCTCGGCACGCTTGTCCTCTGTTTCTTCCGGCTTCTCTTTGGCGTTCTGCTCTGTGCTTCCTGTTCTCAGAGTTTTTTTTAGTCTGGTAGCACTGCCCACACTTCCTGCCTGCCTTTGGCCAATCAGCGCTTTTTATTAAACCAGTGGGTGGGACAAATATTTACCATGAAATAACACAATACCCTACACGCCACCATTGTCTAGCTGTAATGGTGGGTCCAATTGCAATAAATATTCCTCTCTCTATCTTGGGAAATAAGTGTGTAAGGGAAACAAAATCCCGTGTCCCATTTTGTTTTTGTTTTTTTTTTACAATTAGCTGGAGGAGCTAGAGAGGTGACTCAACAAGGAGGATGCTTGCTGTAGAGCACAAGGAACTGAGTTAAATATCTGGCACCCATGGAAAAAGCGAAGGGTGACTATGCTAGCCTATTTATTGCTTCAGGAGCGAAAAGGGATTTCTATGGCTTATTACCTTCTAGCTCAGCTCTGGGTTCAGTGAGAGACCTAGTCTCAAAGCCAAAAGGGAGAATGAGAGAGCAGGACATTCAACATCCTCCTCTGGTTTCCACATGCAAACAAGCCTGCAATCCTCCATGTACACATACAAACAAGTACTTACACGCATATACACATGCACACGTGTACACACGCGCACACACACATACACACACAACATTTGCATGAACGGAAAGCCCTTCCGGAATGATTTCTCCTAGCATGCTGCTTCTGAGAGCCACAGTATTTGTTTTGGCTTTGTCTCTGCAGACACCAGCTGGCACAGGGTGCATGCAGCCTTCAGGTAGAACAGCATTTGAGAAATTGTTTTGACAATCTAAAGAGTGCTTAATACAAGTGAAACTCTAAAGGGACTATGAAGTGCAGAGGCTTGGATGTGAGCCTTAAAATACGTAAAAGTAGGTATTTGGGAGGTGATAACAGTCCATTAGAACTGTAACCGCTTAGGCATCCTGCACAGTAAGGGTATTAAGACCAACTCTGTGTGACAGGAAGACATGGAGGACATAGACCTTGCCTCGGTGCCTACATTAAATAGCTACAGATCAACACCAGGGTGTGTAGATTCATGAAACATATCAAAGACCTTGTATGCAGTGGAAACAGTTAGGAGATCCATAGAAGAACTGGCTGGGAATATAGGGGTGTAAGAAGGCTGCATGGAGCACAAGGGAAATGATCTGTCTTTGGAGGTCAGTGTTTGGAGAACTGAAACATTTGGCTTGGTGAGAGAAAGGAAAAGATGAAGACATCTTAAGGCACAAAGTGGGCAAGCATTTGTTACTCTATGCAGATTCTGTTTCACGTTCAACAGTGATAATTGTGAGTCTCAAGGAATGGTGCTCTGTGAAGGGGACCCATCAGTTTGCTGATATGGGTGGATCCAACCGCATTGTTTTGTGATTACCTTCTTCCAAGGAGAGACATGGCCTCCATTCACCTTTGGAATTCTTTCTCCACAAGCCTCCCTAACCAAATCAAAAATTCCTTGAGTACTATGCTTAGTTGTTCCTAGCCTCTAGGTCCTTGTACTTGTAGCTCAGCTTAGGAACTACCCAGCCCTCCTTTCTCTAGATCTAGGCGTCTAGGTTGAAAACCCACAATATTAATGCAGGCTTCAGCAGTATTCTTTGGGCCTTGTCCTTGTGTCCTATGATATTTTTGTCTCTGTTCCTCTGTTGGTCATGATCTCCTGTGCCAGAGTCTGGAAACCATCTCATGTATGTGGGGTGATATATTCATATTAGGTATAGTAAGAATCAAGGCTGGAAATACAGATATGGATTGTAATTTTGAAAAGAATTGATTTCATTCTCAAGGAATGCTTTGCTTGTTTGTTCTGGGGTGCTGCATTTTTACTGAAGCGCTTAAGTTGTTTTCACTCTCTTTTTAAAAATTTTGTTAATGCTGCTATTTTTGTGGGAGAGGGTGTTTGGTTCCAGAGAGGGAGGAAAAGATGGAAGGAGCTGGAGAGAAAGCTGAGCAGTTAAGAGCACTTGCTGCTCTTCCAGAGAAGTCAACTTTTGTTCTTAGCAGCCATGTCAGACAGCTGACAGTCAGCTCCAGGGGTTGGATGCTGGTACCACCCTCCCCCTCTCCATGTGGCATATACACAAATACACACACACACACACACACACACACACACACACACACACACACACACACACACACACACACACACACGATAATACATCTTTAAAAGAAGATGGAGAAACTTGCCTAAAATAGACTTCCAGTCCTCAAACTGGAGAAATTTCTAAGATCCTTGACTTCCTGTGTCTTCTTTTCCCAGGTCAGCCTGAGAATGTGGTTGTGCCCATGCTATTTCTCTCCGCAGTCACTCTTCCTCTGTGTTAAGAGAGGAAGCCATAGCTATTTCATACCTCCTCACTGTTTGCCTGGCCTGTAAAAGCCTTCAGGTTAATAAGCAAAGATAATCAGAAATGATCAGGAAAGTGGGCGACTGGGTAAAATCCCTTCCCCTTTCCTTCCCTCTCCACTTTTTCCTAATCAGTTCCTTTTTTGTTTTTTGTTTTTTTGTTTGTTTTGGAGACAGGAACAAACATTACTGGCTGGCCTGAACTCAGAGTTCTGCCTACCTCTGCCTCTACTTTTTAAGTCCTAAGGTTAAAGGTGTGTACCATCATAGATGGTTTATAATTCATGTTTTCAACAAAATTTTGAGCTGTCAGCGTATAGATAATGAAAATAGTCTCTGATGATCAACCCTTGCCTGATTTTGATCTGACTTTGGATGAGTACAAAGACAGATATTGGTAAAACATTTTCTATAGTTACTGTCTAGTTACCTAGGTAAACAAGCTTTCTTATTACTTGTACCTATGAAAGATAATGAATTTCAGATAAAAAACTTATCTTTCATGCTTAGTAGTTATAGTATAATTATGTTTTTTACCAATTGCATAAAGGATGAGAAAATCCAATCCAGAAGAAATAATTAAATACTATATATTTTTTAAAAATACACAATTTATGTTTAGAGGAGAATTTAAAACTTTGGGCACGTATAATGTATCATATATTATATATTTCTAAATATGCATGGCAGAGACATTTTATTGGTTGATCAATAAAAGATTTTGAATGATAAAGATCAGGGTACAATATGAAGAGTTAGTAACAGAAACTAAAAACCTAAGGAAAGAAGGGAACAATAAAATGTATGTGTTTTTCTGTTGTTCTTTTCTGAGTGTCTGTCTTCATGTATGTCTGTGTACCGAGTGAGCATATCTGGTGCCCCATAGAGGCCAAACCCTGGAAATGAACTTACAGATGGTTGTGAGCCGCCATGTGAGCAATGAGCAGCAAATGCTCTTAACTGTTAAGCCGTCTTTCCAGCCCCCAAATTCGTTTTTTAGATGGATGATATGTTACTCATGATTCCAGTGGACCATTGGATTCACTTAAGAGAGTAATGCTGTGGTTTATTTCAAAAGGTAAATATTTATAAATGCAACATCCTATCCTAGTCTTTAGTTTAAAAAATCTATTATGTGAAGCAGGGGTAGGGAGGGTACATGTGCTACACTCATGTGTAGAGGCTAGAAGACAACTCTGTGGAGTCCATTCTCTCCTTCCACCTTTATATGAGTTCTGGGGATTGAACTCAGGTCAGCAGGTTTGCACAACGAATATCTTAGATGATGAGCCATTTCACTGCCTCCTTCCTTCCTTCCTTCCTTCCTTCCTTCCTTCCTTCCTTCCTTCCTTCCTTCCTTCCTTCCTTCCTTCTTTCCTCCCTCCCTCCTTCCCTCCCCTCCCTCCTTTCCTTCCTCCCTCTTTCCTCCTTTTGTTCTTGTTACTGGGCATTGAACCCAGGACCTTACATGTACTAAGCATCCACTTTACCACTGAACAATGAATTAGATTCCCAGCCTAGAATTCTAACATTTATAATATACCAAAAAGTACATTTCTACTACTGCTTATGATGCAGAAGTTTAAATACTAACATATGTATGGTCATGTGTGTATGTATAGAACTATGTATATGTGTGCACACATTTGTGGAGGATGATATGTTTTATAAAATCTTCTAGGGAACATGATAAACATTTACTATAGAGTGTGTTACAGGTGCTTAACCAAGGGGAAGCAAAGAATCCCCAGTGCCAGGGACAGTCATCAGAGAGATGCTGTGGGAAATGAATTTTGAGGGGTGATTTTAGTCATCTAAGCAAAATAGGGATGTAAAGGAATTCCTGGGAGAGGAAACCGTATCTGAAAAGGGCCTGGAGGTCGAAAAAGGCAGAACACTTGGGGGTAGTGGCATGACAGGATCAGTACATGGTTTGTAAAAAAGCTGGAGGTCTGTGGAGGGAGTGCTTGCCAAGGAATGGGCGTGAGAAAGTGTTAGCAGTCCATTGAGGGTGTTTCCTTCCCAGTGGCTGTTTTCCATATTAATATTCCTTTGGGCATTATTACAGATGCAGAGATTCTTGTTTATGCTCAGCTAGGGGAGGAAAATGAAGCTGGTGAGTGAGTCTGTTCCTTTGTAGAGTTGTACCTAGTAGCTATGGGTGGGCTAAGCATGGTGGTGTAGAGCAGAGAAACCCTCTGGTGACATGGTTGTCATTAGGAGTGGCTACAATTTTGAAATCAAAATTTGGTACCCTGTACCAGAAAAGGACCTTATTATTATTATTAAATTTGTTGTGTGTGAGTGTTTTGCCTGCATGTATGTCAATGTACCATGCTTGAGCAGTGCCTGTGGAGGCCAGAAGAGAATGTTGGATCTCCTTGGAACTGGACCTAGAGATAGTTGTTAGCTGCTATGTGGGTGAGTGCTGGGAACGAACCTGGTACCTCTGGAAGGGCAGTCAGTGCTCCTAACCACTAAGCTATCTCTCTCCAGCCTCCAGTAAAGGACTTTTTGTCTCAATTTGCAAATTTATTTACATGAGAAGCCTTAATAGAATTATAAAACTTGAATTAAACTCAGCGAAGTACATTCATAAAACCACCTAGACTATAAACAATTACACTCTATACATTCTTTGAGGTCCCAGAACAGGCAGAATGTGTAACTGGTGGCTCTCTTGGCCTGTCTATAACACTGAATTCCCATTATGATGGAGAGGAGTGCTCTGAGGTAAGGTTGTTTGTGGTCCAGAAAATATGGGTGACACTTGGCTCTGTGCATTTGAACATTTGCTCATCAGAGTAATGAACCTGAACAGTGTTTGCTTAAAGCAGATTGACCAAACCTAGGAAGAAACCTTCAAAGAGCTGACTCAGTACCACACAAAATCACAGGACAGTTGGATGAGTGCTTTTTCCATACTTTCACACTTCCCGTGATGATGAGTAAGCCTTGCCTTTTGAGAACCCTGAGCCACCTAATAATTCATTGTTCCAGCTTGCAAGAGGGAAGTGGGGATTTCTGTCACAAAGAAGATGCCCTTGGCTTTGTGAGGAGGGCTACAAAAGGAGCTGAGAGTAGCTGTAGGAATGTGACTAGCAAAGTAAAGAACATTGTAGAACTTTGATTTGCTGTGTTTGGAGCCCCATCCCCCAGCACTATTTTCAAAAAAGTCTCAAAAAACAAAAAACAAAACAAAACAAAAAAACAAAAACAAAAAAACAAGAAAACCACCCCTAAACCTAAAGTTGGCTTTAGGGGACAGGAGATTATGCTGTTAAGTAAATATTGAGTCAGCACAGAGCCCTACTGTGTGCACTGGCCATTTGTGCTTTTTAAAGAAGGTTGATTTTGAATTTCTGATCTTTCTGCCCCACTTCCCTACTGTTGAGATTCTAGGTATGTTCCACAACAGTTGGTTTGTGCAGTGTGAGCATCAAACCTAGGCTTTGTGAATTCTGTTATCTAGGCAAATATTTGAAGCACTGAGCAATAGCCAGAGCTTTACTTAACTACCCACCTTCCTTTTCTTTTTTTTGGCTTTGCATTTTCGTTAACCTGATTGTCTCAGAGAGGTAGAGAAAGTTTCCTGCGATTTAAGAATTAGAACTTTGGATCATTTGATTCCTAAACCCCTCCACCTATGATATCTTCTGCTGAATTAGGAACTCATGCTGTTTAGTTGTATTAGTTACCTTCAAATCGCTGTGCCCAGAATACATTCACAGCCTAAGCGACCAAAGGTTTCTTTAATTTCCCATTTCAAGAGGTCTTAGTTCATCACAAAGGGAATGTGGGGTAGACTACTCAGTCTTGGTGGAGTCTGTTTACATCATAGCAGACCAGGAAGCAGGAACCAGAGACCTGATATGATCTTCAAGACCCCTCCCAGAAACCCATCTTTTCTATGTAGGTCTCACTTCTTAGAGGTTCCACAGCCTCTCAAAATCCAGTTGGCAAACAACCATTTAAAACATGAACCAGTGGGGATATTTTAAAATCAGAAGAGACACTAACTGGGCTATGCAGCTGCACCCGTTATCTGGACTTCCTGAGGAGGAGAAAGACAAATGAGGGGGAGAGAGCTTTCAGAGTGCTTTCCTGGAGAAATCATTTTGTGGTGGAAGAAAAAGGTCCCGAGTTCACCTGTCACTGGCTATCCCGGGTGAAGGGTGGCACACTGAGGAGTAGATGTCATAGAGCAGAGGTTTTGTTTGCTGGGTTCTTATTTGGGGACTTAAGGAGTTTCCTAGTATTTAAATTTTTCTAAAAATAAGCAAATTATGACCATTAACCTGTTATCTTTGCTTCATATGAAAGGAGACGTTTGCAGACCAAAACAATAAATAAAATATAAATAGACTGCAGCTTTTGGGTCATTTCCTCATGGGGGAGTCTTTGTCTGTGTTGTGCTCTGCATAGTGTTACTTTTCCTTTTATAAATTTAGTGTGAGTTCTGTGGTAGAAACAACAACAAAAAAAGTCTGCTGTGAGAGTCACAGTTATACTTTTAATTTTAATTATGATGCCTTAGAGATCCGTGAAACAAAAAAGACTCTGTTTTGGGGCCCTTTTCGGGGGGGGGGGGGGCGGAGATCAGAAATGGACCTGGCCAGTATTTAACTAAAGCTTGCCTCAAATCTGGCTTTAAATTGTGGTAGTGTTTCTATTTTCAATCCATGGGGTTAATACTAGTGGCCCTGTCTCAGAACCCAAACGAACAGAACAGGCTGAAGCAGGAGGATTTGAGTTTGAGGCCAGCGTGGGCTATATAGTGAGACACTTTTAAAATACAAATGACAGAAATACAGGAAAACAAAAGTACGTTAATAAATTCTATCGATAAAGAATTGATGTTTATCCATCACAAAAGAAGCCAAATCATTTGAGTTACTTAAAATTGTAGTGTATATTTGTTGATATAGTTTCAATTTGAGAATTCTTTTTAGATTTACTTTATGTATATATGTGTTTGCCTTCATGTATGTGTGTGTACCATATTCCTCCCCGGTGCCTGCCTGTGAGTCAGAAAAGGGCATCAGATTCCTTGTAACTGGAATTACAAATAGTGGTTAGCCACCTCATGGTGGGTGGCTCTAGCCTGGTTTTTTTTCTTTTTTTAATTTATTTTTATGTTTTAATTATGATTTTAAAAGATTGATTTATTTTTACTCTATGTGTATGAGCGTTTTGTTTGCATTTATGCAAGTACACATGTACATGCAGTACTCATGGAGGTCATAAGAAAGGGCATAAATGACTGTGAGTAACCATGTGGTACTAGGAACTGAACCTGGGTCCTCTGGAAGAGCATCAAGTGCTGTTAACCACGGAGCCAGTTCTCCAGCCCCTTATGCAGGGCCTAGTTCTGTGTAGTGACTTCTTGCTTTTTTTGGAAGATCCTTGCTTAGGTCCCTTGAGCTACCTTCCAGTTTCTCACAAGGTACTTTGCAGTGCCCCAGGCTCCCATATCATACTCCTGGAGTCCTGGCCATTAGGCAACACGGTCTTTTCCAGCTTCTTCCTTTCTTTACTGGGAATGCAACCTTTGGCCTTTATTTCTAAATAAAGACCTTTGGGTCTTGTTTCTATGTTTGTTGCCTCTAAGTATTGTCTGAGTCTTAGAAGAATGTTTTTATTTCTTTGTTGCCCTGAAATTTTTAGCTGCATAACCTTTTTATCAATTCTTTTCTTTTGGTTAGAACTTTTTATGCTCTCTGTAATAATTCCTACCCCTCCCCCCAAAAAAACCAAGCCTGTTAAATTTTCTTCTAGCCTTCATCTTGGTAGCTCTTTATTCATAAATCTGGAACCCGGGTTTTTAGTCCCTGCCACCCTTAAAAAACCATGACTTCTTTGGGTCAGCATGTCCTCAGGTTAGCATCTCTGTTTTCTTTGCTAGTTATCCATCTGCTGGTCTATGCAATGGTCTGCTCTCCACTTCCTTGTATGCTCCGCTTACCACTCTCTCACAGTCTTCCAGCCTTCTCTCTGTCAGAGGTCACAGAAGAAATATTTAGTTAGCTTCTGCCAAACATTCTGACTGTGCTTTTTCCCCCTTAAACTGACTTACAGATAAATTGTTTTGCTTTTTTGTCTCCATGCTCTAGTGCAGATGTTTCTGTTTTAACAGAGGTATTGTGGTCAGTTGAGGGGACTAATGTTTGGAGAATTGGATCCTGATCTCTGCTTTGCTACTAATTTTTGGTTTGATCTTATTCAGGGAATTTTCTGTGTTTCAATTTGTTTTTGTCAAAGGTGTCCTTATTTCATGATAAAGAAGTTGAGACTGTGGGTATAACATGGGGACGCAGAGAGTAAGCCTGAACACTAAGGAGCAAGCATAGACACGAGACAGAGAACCATTGTTGCAAGCACAGCTCTTCCTTAGAACTCAGGGAATTCCAGTGACCCGTGTGAAAGTAAACTGCTCTAGATACTCGTTTTGAGAATGTAGAAGGTGTAATAAGATGATTGACATCCTCTCACTTGGTTCACTTGTAGAGAGAACTGCTTTGGCCACGTCTGGTTTTCCCTGGGGCCTGTGTCTGTTTGCTGTCACCTGGGATGTGAGAAGCTTGTTCTGTGTATCCGGAATTCCTCTTTTCACCTTCCACTTCCCTCACAGACTCAACCTGGATCTTCACCTGGCTTTGATTTCCCTGTCATGTGGAGACTGGCCCTTGGAGTTGGAGTTTCAGGAAACCTTAAATGTTTGATAACAAGTCCAGTGTTTCTTGATGGCTCCTTCTGTGCTGTACATGGCTGTGTTCCAAATCTTGGCTTTGAAGGCGGCAGGATTAGGTTCTAGCAAGGAAAAGAAGAGTGTTTAGGGATCCTGTTACCAAGATCTATGAGACAAGAGTAGACTAATGAAATGAGAGATGCCCCTAAGAGCACCAAGGAGTCTTTGAGGAAGAGGTGGATGGTTTAGCTTCTTCTTATACAAACCTCAGCTTTTCTTCACTATACACTTGATACCAGAGCTGTTGTCCAAAGCAGAATCCTGCTGTTTCTTCATCTTGTCTGCTTCTGAACTGCCTTGGTATTTAATCAGGTCTTGCTACATTTAGATCCCTTTTCCTTTCCTTTTAAAGATTTGCATCAGTTTTCTTCACTGAAGAATAAGCTGGACCCTCTGAGGTCTTTTGCTACCCAGTGATTCTTAGTAACTTGTGAATGGCATAGGAGACACATGTCTATCCAGTTAGTGATGAGTCTGAGGCACCATACTCACTATTGCTGCCCTCATCACCCAGAAGCTCTTAAACTTCTGAAACCTGCTAGAGAAAGCCAGAGAACTTGGTGCAGTCCTCTCGGCTATTCCACATCTTTATTTTCTCTCGTTCCTTAGGACAGTCACCACAGTGCTCATTGCACTCTATTTATTTACGCTTGTATTCTCTAAGCCCCAATTTCATCCTGACCCTCCCTCACCAATGAGGGTGCCTCTGGTATCCTGGAACTGTTAGGAACAAGTGACATTGATCCTTTCCTTCAGGGAGCAGCACTGCTATCTAGCCTGTTCTAGGAGATTAGGAAGTAAATGCTAATATGGGTTCTCTAGCATGTTCATTGTGAAGACGAACAACATCTGGTTGAAATAATGGTTTGATTTGGGCCTCGATGAGAGGATATGAACGTGTCTGGCATGTGATACATTGCCCCCATTCCATTTGTTTTTAAGTTGTTTTAGGTCAGTGATCCAACTGGTAAATGTCATGTAACAACAGATGCTCCTTGTGGCCAGTCCTGTTTCAGATACTGGTGAACCTGCTAACTCATCAGCCATAGGTAATTTAGCATTTATTTTTCAAATTCCCTACTCAAATCTTTTGGGGGGGTATGGATGTTTTGCCTATATGTATGTCTGTGTACTATGTGTGTACGTTGTGTCCTCAGAGGTCAGAAGATGGTATCAGATCCCTGGGATTGAAGTTACAGATGGTTATAAACCACCATGTAGTGCTGGGAGTTGAACCCTAGTCCTCTCTGGAAGAGCGCCCCGTAATCTTAGCCACTGAGCCATCTCTCCAACCCCTATTTGCATTGAGGTTAGCCCTCTCTTTCCTTTCTTATCTATGCATTTTTCTTAGTTACTTCAAGAAAGACCTTCTTTGTCTATTCCTCTTTGGTTATAATTATGGTTATTCTAATCCTGAATGATAAGCATTATACCAGGAACACTTCTGAAAAGAAAGACATTGGGAATGAAATTAGACAATGTGGAACCATAAAGAAGAATGAAATTATGTCATCTGCTGGAAAATGGATACAACTAGGAAATGTAATATAAGTGAAATAAAGCCAAACTTGGAAAGTCAAATGCTGCATGTTTTCTCTCAGTTGTAGAACATATGTATTTTTTATAGATACATGAAACATATAAACATAACATGGAAATAGAAAAAACTACTAGGGGAAGAAAGGAGGCTAGCAGGAAGGGGATGGGGAAGAGGAAGAGTGGGGAAGGTAGACGGGGAATATGGTCAAATGTATAAAATACTAGAAAAAAAGACTTTATGAGATCCAAAGCTATTTACAATGAATATATTTGTGCATTTATAATATTCAAATGAATGAATGACAGATAAGCAGCACACATGAAATCTCAATATGGTCACCAAGACCATCACAATGACAGCCTTCAGTTGACATGCCAATATGGATGAAGGAAATCTCACAAGGCTCTACCCCTAGCTGCCGAGAGAAGGAGAATCAGCCCTCTTCAGGGATGAATACTTGATAGGTCATCCAGTCCCAAGTGGTCGGCTCTGAACATAGTTACCTACAAACACTAAGTGGACTCAGTAAGCTGTATTTATCTTTTGAGAGAGAATAACTAAAGAAGAGGTGGTCATGGATATGAGAGGGAGTAGTTTGGAGAAGGGATGCAAATCATTTAAATATAGTTCTCTTGTATGAAATTCTCAAAATTTAAATTAAAAAGATACTTAGAATTAGATGGTGTGGGGCAGGAAAAATGAGTCAGCAGTTAAGAATGAGTACTGGTTTTCCAGAGAACTGGTTCCCAGAACTCACGTTGCTTGGCTCTAACTCGAGGAGATACAAGGCCTCTGATCTCTGCTAGTAGGTACCTATGCTGATGTGCACATACCCACAGGAATATAGTTTAACAAACAAACAATTAAATGGTAGATGGGTGTGGTGTTGCATGTCTTTAGTCCCAGCAATTGGGAGGCAGAGGCAGGTGGATCTCTGTGAGTTTGAAGCCAGCCTTGTCTACAGAGTGAGTTCCAGGACAGCCAAGGAAATATAAAGAAACCTTGCCCCCCCCCCAAAAAAAAAAAGAAAGAAAGAAAGAAAGAAGGAAGGAAGGAAAGAAAGAGAGAAAAAGAAAGAAAGAAAGAAAAGAAAGAAAGAAAGAAGAGAGAAAGATGTTCTTTAGATAGTGTAAAGTATTAATGCATTAGTGTTGCCCTGGAGACTATCCTTGAAAAATCCCTGCAAATGTTCATTGTAGGTAAACTTTTATGTCTTACTGGTAACTCCTAAATTACTACACAGAAACTTATTATTAATTATAAATGTTTGGTTGACAGCGTAGGCTTGTTACTATTTAGCTCCTATAACTTAAACTAACCTATAATTCTTATCTACACTGTACCTCATGGCAGTACCTTTTTTCAGCACAGCATGTTTATCTCCTGCTTCCTCTGCATCTGGCTGGTGATTCCATCGTCCTCCATGTAGTCTCAGTTTGGCTCTCCTCCCTAACCTCTTCCAGCCTAGCTATTGACCAGTTGTCTCTTTATTAAACCGATGAGAGTAATACATATTCACAGGGTACAAAAGGATTATTCCACAGCTGTCCATCTTTTTTTTTTTTTTTTAAATTAAGTTAAAAATATTTGAGTCTCATTCTGGCCTTCTACTTGGTATATAGCTGAGGCTGACCTTGAACTGCTGATTCTCTTACCATCATCTGAGTGCTGGGATTTTAGGTATACACCACTAGTCTTGTCTCCCCCTCCCCCTTCAACTATGGGATGACTTATGAATTTGCTGACATCTGTATGCAGGGGACATGCTAATTATCTGTGTATCTTCCCAGATTTAGTATTTGTGCTGCAGTAGCAAACATCCAGCTCTGTCTTTAATTAACCTGTCCTTCCTGAACTATTGTGTGAGAACTGTAAATACTATGTAATTTTATGTCTTCTTGCTAGTGTTTTCAGAGATTTTTTTTATGTCTTTATCACATATAAGTCAAATTTCAGCCATGTTTTTCAGTAATGAGTCTATCTGATCATTCAACAATCATGTATAACGTATATTTTGCCATTTTATGAAGTTACTGACTGATGGAGTGGTGCTCTATGAAAGTAGTGGATTTACTCTCTTGACTCTACTCCTGTTGTTCAGAGAGGAAGAAAAGTACTTCCAAAGAATTCTGAGACCAAGAAAAGGAAAGCTTGACCTTTTCTCTGAGCTAGAGTCTCTAGGCTAGAGGTGATAGGGTTAGCCATGCTTAAGTTTCCTAAGCTCTTCCTTCTCTCCCTGTGTGTCTTGTCAGGACAGGTGTTAGCAGAAAGCTCCACTTTGAAAACTGTGATCTGACTATGGTGGGATCATGTTCTTCAGACATGTTTAGTAGAGAGAATGGACTTATCCTCTCCTATTTTTGACTAGGAGATAATCAATGCTTAAATGCAAAGCTTCCAATCTGAAGCTGAGTGCATTACCTAGGAAGTATACGTGCTGCTCACATAGGCAAACTGAAGATGGCCTGGTGTCCTACGTGTAACTTGCAGCATCTCCTTATGGAATGAAAATTCAGAAAAACTGCTTTTGAGTAAGATTCCAAACTATACTGGGCTTCAGGTGACCAAAACTTCCTCTTAGGATGAGAAAGTTTGTCCAGATGTTCCTGTCTGGGGTTTGGCCTGTGTCCTATCTGTTGTTCCAGAGAAGTACATCATGCTGATTTTATCTCCCTTCATCCTTCTTTCTGTGGGACTTAGGAAGTTCTTTTTGAATTCTTCTATAGCTTTGTCTCTGAGGAAAAGCAGCATATATTTGGGACTAAGGTTGTGAGTAAAGACAGTGGCTTTAGGCCAGAGTGAAATTTATACTTCTGCTCTGCCACAAGTCCTTCAGTCAAAAGACTCCTTTTGTAATAGGTTAGAGACTGAAGAGCCAGCTGCAGATCTTTGTTATGCAGATTTGAGGTGAGGGTGTGTGAAATCCCAGAGCCCAGGAGGCAAGCTAGTCAACCCGAGAGATGACGTCAGCTAGTTAGCTAGAGCTGCAGGAAGGGGAGATTCCAGGTGCTTAACTACCTTCCCGCATGTGGGATGTCTGGGGCCACTCCTAGTTCCGTTAGCTCTCAAGGCCTCTGTCTGGAAAAAGCATTGTCTAATTCTTGTCTACTATTGTCTCCATGGGACCTGAAATGGAAATTTTGGTAGTGAGTACAAACCTCTGAGGACTTAACAGACTAGTGTGATCTTGCATGTTTTTTTGTGATGATGCTAAGATCTGTCTAACCTGATGATATGACTATCTTAAATGAGGTATGAATGGAAGTGTTGTCTGGAATCCATATTAGGAATTGCCTTTTCCCAGGAAGAGAGAGCAGTCTTAGATTTGATTCATTTTTCTTTAATATTCTGTGTGTGTGTGTGTGTGTGTGTGTGTGTGTGTGTGTGTGTGTTGGGGGGAGGGGGGCTGGGCACCTGTGTGCATATGTGTGTGGAGACCAGAAGTTCGAATTTGGTGTCTTGGGGTCCTTCTCAGTCGACTGATTTGGTTCAACAGGCCAGTGAGCTCCCAGAATTCTCTGTCTCTGCCTCCCAGCTCTGGGATCATAAACATGTGCTACTGTGCTCTGCTTTTTACAAGGGTGCTGGGATCTGAACTTAGGTGCTCAGGCTGGAGTAGCAAGTACTTTACCAGCTAAGCCATCTCCCTAGCCCTGATTTAAATCATTATTAAATAAACCATTAAATGATACATTAGTATTATTCAATGGCTTAATATAGATAATGAACACAGAAAGGAAAGCATAGCTAATAACTTCTTTTCTGTGTTATGCTCCTGCCCCCATGCTTATCTTTCAACAGAGCCTCCTAGGGCCATACTATGGGTGATGATTGGGAAAGGCATGTCTGTAGGATGATCTATTCAGCCTTGCTATGTGCAAAATTCTGAGTACTGTAGTGGAGATTCTTGGGAAGCCTACCGCTAGCAGCAGGACTGCAAGAAGCAACAAAAAGGCCAGAAGAATTGGAGCCAGCAAAGCCTAACTATATACTAGCTTTGTTTTTCTGTCAGATGTTGGGATTTCCCTCTGGTTCCTCCCATCTTGCTTAGCTCACATTCAGGTGTGGCCACAGCTCACTCAACAGGCACTGGGGAGAAGCTCAGATGTATTCTGTCTAGGTGTCTTCTCTTCCTTTGGCTTTTCAAATCTGAGGACCTTCCTGTTACAGCGTCTAAGGTACCAACCAAAGTGCTTGTTCTTAGCCCAGTGTCGACGCTTGTGGACCTGCAAAGCTTTGGGTAAGCTCTTGATTTCCTTCTTATTCCGGCACTTCTTGGGAGCCATTCTTATTCCTTTCTGCCTAACTCTGCCTCAGGACTGTGTAGGTACAGTTGCTTCCTGCTTCTGTGATGCAGAATGTTAGAACAGATCTGTGGAGACTACTGAAGGGGACCAGAGCTGTTTAAAGTGGAATGGTCTTTTCTTGTAATTCTGGAGTTTGGAACTATCTTTAGGGGGTTATCAATTCTTTTTTGGGGGAGAGGCTCTCACTAAGTAGCCCATGCTGTATTTAAACTTGTGATCTTCCTATGTTAACTTCCTGAGTGCTGGGATTAGAGGCATATGCCATCATATTGGAGCTCAGTTTTAAATCTTTCTAAAACATTCCCAACTCTCTTGCTTTTCTTCCTGTCATTCTGAAAGGGATAGGGTGGAGAGCAAGGGCAGTGCTCCATCTCTTGTGATCTCTTGGAGTTAAGATTGCTACTGCAGATGTGTTTTATGAGGGAGGAGCTGAGAGGCAGTTAATAAGGCTGTCTCTGGCTCTCACATAACTCATGTCTCATCAGTCAGTGGTGGCACTCCAAAAGTTTTTAAGTATTCTTTTCCCCTGAAGGCAGGTGCTGTCTTTACTTGGCTTCAAAATCTTTGGAGAACAGCAACATTTGCTCCTATGAAGAAAGAAAGAGCAAGAAGACATTAAAAGCATGAATAACTGAAGGGGTGAGCCTGAATGTAGAAAGTGGAGATGAGCCCTTCTCAAGAATTGGAAAGAGAGTGGGAAAAAGGAGATGTGTCCCAGAGTGACCTGAGGCCAGAAGCAGTGGGGAGGTGGGTTTGAGAATGCTTGCTTGTTGCCTGCACTGCCGGGTTTGTTGGGTACGATGGCCAGGAATGCATCTCTCTGGGAATAGAGTTAATCCGTTGACTGGCCTTCTTGTCCTGTACCCATCATGTACCTGTATGGTTTTGGCTTGTAAAGGAAGTCTTGGCAGAGTGTCATGGGGCAGAGCTATTAGGTTTGAATGTAGAGTCTGGCTCCCAGTTTTTGGCTGCCTTAATGACGAGAACCTCGGTAACTACCAGTCCTTTCTGACTTGGCCTAGGATGGTTTCTTGTCTTTGTAAATTACATATTTTTTTCTCACAAATGTCCTACATCTTTAGGATGTTAAAAGCAAGGGATACACTGAGGTATGGTGGTGCATGCCTATAAAGTAGGACTTAATGATGCTCAGGCAGAATTATGAATACAAGGTCAAGATAGCATGAAATTCTAGACCAACATGACCTATATAAAAAGACCTTACCTTAAAAAAATAATAATGACTAGAGAGATGGCCCAGTGGTTAAGAACACTTGCTGAGGAGCTGGGTTTGATTCCTTGCATCCACATGGTGGTTCATAACCATCTTTAATTCCAGTTCCAAGAGATCTGATGACTTCTTCTGATCTCTGCCAGAACCAAGCATATATGTGTTACACATACATATATGTAAGCAAAACACACATGAATAAAATGAATAATAACTTTTTTAAAGATGGGGTGGTCAGTGGTGTATCTCAGAGTGCTTGCATAGCATGTATAAAGCCCTAGGTTGGATCCCCAGTAGTAATCCAAGTACCGGGAAAGTGAAAGCAGGAGATTCACAAGTTCAAGGTCATCCTCAGCTTTATAGTGAGTTGTAATAAGGAACTTAATTTGAAACAGATCTTGAGGAAGGGGCTTAATTTGAAACAGAACTAGCTCAGGGGCCTTCATCTAAATGTATATTTGGAAGACTTCTACTAGTCTTGGCTCTTCTTTCCACCTTCCCTTTATCTTCTCGGTACAGTCAGGCATTATGAGCATCTGTCACTATCAAGTAGGCCCATCAGGATGTTAGGAGTGGAGTGAAGTATAACTGTCTGCACATTGCTTGGACTGCTTGGGCTCCATCTGTAGAGCAGTCAGTTTAAGCCCGGAATGAGGTTTTTCCTCCCAAAGTGGGTGAAATCAGTGAAGAAAGGATAAGAAAATACTTGAAGATCAGGATAGTATTGAGACCATGTTCCCTCTTCCCTCTTGTGCTTCCGGCATCATCGTGATGGTCAGGTGTAGAAAGAGAAAAGCAAGACCTTGCTGTGCAGTCTTCAAGCAGTGAAGCATCCTCAGGCTCGCCAGCAGTGTTGTAGAGATACTATATAAAGCTTGGATTTTGACAGGAGGGAATTTAGTATCCATCCAGAGAGACAATAGTTGTTAAACGAAGATATCTTTGAAGTTGGGGAACAAGAAAGTTGTGTCTTAAAGCCATAGGAAAGCTTTCTTGAGAGAGGCAGGGTTTGATTTTTTTCCTGGTCTTTGAAAGTTGGGTTTACTTTATGAGCAAAAGCGGGGTGGAATGTGTTTGTTCTGCATGTGGAGAACAGCAAACACATAGAGAGAACATAGTATTTATCCAAGTGTCACTGTGACGAGCTTCCCTGAAGCAATATGTCTACTAGAGCAGAGCCAAAAGTTTCACTCTATGAGTTTGGCATTGGTGAACAAGAGATGGGAAGTGAGGCAGCAAAAGTGGAATCATTTGGAAATCCTGTCTGGTTTAATTTTTAAATTGTGTATATGGGCATGTACGTAAATGTGTGGGTATCCATGGAGGCCAGAAAAGGCCATTGAATCCCCTGGAGCTGGAGTTAGAAGTGGTTGTGAGCTACCTGGTGTAGGTATCCTTAGCTGCCAAATCATCTTCAGCTCCTGGAAATCTTGCTGGTAGAGAGGACCGACACTGTTAGTAAAGTGCCTTGCTCGAAGTGTTGAGAGAGCTGCAACAATGCCCAGGAGAGGGTGAGCCCTGGGTGCTCTGCACTCAGGAGATTTGATCTTCTCTGCTTTGGGGACATTAGGTGCTGGCTCTGACATGTCTACTACACCGCCATAATTACTAGATCACACTGCCAAGCTCTGAGAAGACGGCTGTATGTGCAGGTTCCTCCAGGAGAGGTTAGAATCACCAGGCTGAAGCGAGGTTCTGTGTGCTCCATTTAGGTTCTCGGTCCATCTGGTCTGTCCTTTGCTCTCAACTTCTGACCCGGTTCCCAGAGTTTCCCCAGGGGATTAACTCCATAGTCTTTAGTTTAGTTGGAATGACCTTGTCCTTGGTATCTGTCCCCAGTTCTGTATCACGTTACTTTCTTTTTCCTCTCTATCTCTCCTAGACTATATTGTTGTGGTCTGTTTCAGTTTTCCCAATTTCCTTTCAATTTAGTCTGCTGTCCTAGAGGTTTAAGGAAGGGAAATGGTAGTGAAGGAAGGAAATTAGGTTTGTGGGTAGGTCTTATCTGGAAGATATATGCTCCATCTCTTCTGTACTTCAGAACAGCTGGTGAAGTCAATGTCGCTGGGCTATCTCAAGCCTTTCTTGGATAAACTGAAATAGGTGGGATAGTCTCATTATTAAAACAACAAAACCCTGAGACCTCACGAGGCCTTGAGATTCCCATTGCAGGTCTGCATCCTCACCTCTGCCAGTCCTTTCCATTCTTTCTGGGTCTCTAATCCTCAGATTGCTGCTGCTTCTGCTTCTGCTGCCTTTGTTTGAAGAAGCCTAGACTCTAGAAGGGAACACAATTTAATTAAAGCCATGGTCATCTGGTAACTCTTGGGTGTGTACAGAGTCAAGCCTTACTTAACCTTGCTGAATTTTCTCTGAATACTCTTTCTTCCTCAGGCCCTGTGGCCTTTTCCTCGGAAGACACGTATCTTGCATTACTGATGGCAGATTTTATCTGTTGATGACAGGCTATATTCTTTCATCACCTTTAGGACTGAAATGGTTGACTTCCTCGTCTGGTATAGTTTGAAATGAGCCAGTGACTCATGTGTGTGCTGTGGAGTGACATGGTTTGGGACAGGGAAGTCTTGTGTGGCATCTGCTAGCACAGATACAGCAATTGTGTTCTCAAAGAAAGAAACCCGAACACTGAGGGAATGGCGGCGTTCTGAGCCCTTTCTTAACTTTCAGTCATCCAAGTGGTTCTCACACATGTTCTTTCACTTCTCCTGGAGAAATGCCTAGGAATTCCCCCAAATTTGCCATTCTGACAGCCAAACAAGTTTCCACCTGTTGCTGTGCGTCAGAATCTTGTGCTAGTTTTTCCTCTTTCCTCTGCTTCCACACCCTTCTTCTCTTATCACCTCATCCAAGTTCCTTTCCTTTCGTCCTGGGGCCTCATTTTTTTCTTCTATTGCATAGGTACCTCTGCGTTAAGTAAGAAGACATATTTATGGCAAACTAGTTCTGTTCTGTGTTCAAAACAGGGTGTGTGTGTGTGTGTGTGTGTGTGTGTGCGCCAGAGAGATGTCTCAGTGGTTAAGAGTGCTTCTGCTCTTTCAGAGGAATGTTTCAGTTCTCAGGACCCTTGTCAAAGCTCAAAACTGCCTGTAACTCTAGCTCCAGGGGATATGACACTTCTGATCTTAGCAGGCACCAACATAAATACTTGCATATTCACTCATACAGATACAGACACACATATATAAATAAGAATAAAAATAAAATAAAAATAGGAGATATTCAGTGTCTGCATTAGTAAGAGCTATTTTTTGCTGAGAAACTTCTAGGTTTCTAGCTTGGAGATGAGAGGATGAATGGCTTTTAAAACATCATCTTTGGAGCTGGGTATGCTTTAATCCTAGCATTTGTGAGGCAGGTAGATCTCTGTAAGTTTGAGGTCAGCTTGGTCTACATAGAGAATTCTAGGTCAGCCACAGTTTCAAAACAACAGTAACAAAACCAAAATAAAAACCTGTCATCTTCTCTTATTCTGCAGTGACATTTAATTAGTACAGCATTCATCTGCAAACGAGGGCTGTCTTCCATGTTTTCAGGATAAGAACTGGCCTTTGAGGTACCTTTTTGCTCCCCTCTCTTCCTGAATCTTTACAAGCATTTTGGACTCTGCTTCTGGGATAACTTAGTTTGTACATATCCAGACAATGTTTGAAGAGGCTGAAGGGCTGCATTCCTGCCATCTAACATTTCAGACCCTAGTCCTTGCTGACAGACAGTTATCAGATGGCAGCTTAGGATAGAACATTAAAGAGCCACAAGAATTCACTATGGATAGTTACAAATATATCATTTTGTGATTCGGACCACGATGAACCATGGTTTGAAGGGACAGTGGTATGAATTGTTCAGATTCTTGAGCATTTCAATGCCCTTGGTAATGCTGGGAAGGTCAGAGCCCCAGTTGGGAGGCTTGGGAGTAGCAGAAGGGACAGTAGGGGCTCAGCTGTCCCAGCTTTCTGGAAGAGGTTTTATCTCACTATGCTTGAAGTTTCTCCTGAGACAACTGCTCAGAGGTAGAAGTGATTCTCTGTCTTCCTGCTTTTCAGGATTTACAGCTCTCAAGCTGACATTGTCATTGTGCCTCTCAGTGTGAGGTGCTCAGCTACCTTGTTTTTTCTCCTTTGTATATTTGCCCCTGGTTACTCCAAATTCCATTTATCCCTTGGAACAAAATATAGTGTCTCTTAGAAACACTTTTAAAAATTGCATTTACTGGCGGCCAAAGAGATGGCATCTCAGTTAAGAGCACTGGCTGCATTTTTAGAGGGCCCTGGTTCAGTTTACATGGCACCTTACAACCAACCATTTGTAATAACAGTTCCAAGGGATCTGACACCTTCTTCCAGTCTCCAAAGGCATCAGACATGCATGTGTTTGCAGATAGACACGTAAGCAAAAACACTCATAAAGAGAGAGAGAGAGAAAGAGAGACGTGTGTATGCATGTATATGTACACACACTGTGCCACTGACTGGGTATCAGAGAACAGTTTGTGGGAGTTAGTTTCCTAGTTTCTTACTTGTAACTTTACAGCATAGAAAAATTTTTTTTTTGAGAATTGTAGCCCAGACTGGTCTAGACCTTGAGATCCTGTCTCAGCCCCCAAGTTCTGGACTGTACATGTACACTGCCAGGCCCAGGTCCAGCTCCCGAAACACTTTTTGTGGTTGTTGGATGCTCGATCCCGAGGCTGTCTGTGTGCTAACCAAGCACTCTATCACTGAATTATATCCTCAGGCCTGAGAAACTCTTGTGTTGGCTGGATCCTGCATGGCATTTAATCTGGTCCCTATATTTTAGCCATTTAAGCTCCAACTCATCAGTTGACTTCTGTTAAACTTTTTCTTATCTTTTTATGTATACCATCTCCATCTTGCTGTCACGTGAGTTAAACAGTTTTTTCCTTTTTAGATAGAGACTCTTATAGCACAGGCTGGCCTCAAACTCAGTTTGTACCTGAGGGTGACCTGAATTTTTTAATCCTGTCTCTGCCCTGAGTGCTTGGTTTACAAGTAGGCACTATCATGCTCAGCTACAAGTTTTTAAAAAGTATAAGCATAAAATTATACATTATCTATTTCTTCCTGTTACATATAATCTGTAGTTAGTTTATGGAGGATTTTTAAAAACCATTTGGTATATTATTTCTCCTATGTACCTTGACATATATGTACCTAAATACATACACACACACACACACACACACACACACACACACACACACACACACACATATATATATATATATATATATATACACACACTGTGTGTGTCTTGTCTAGATCTTTCATTTAACATGATGAGTGTAATAAGATTTAGAACAAGAAGTGGAAAGAATATTACAGGCCATATTCCTGATGAGCATAGATGTAGAAGTCCTTAGTCAAGTACTAGCAAACTGAATTTAATAGCTTGTGAGAAGAGCCATACACAGTAGTTAAATGGGGTTTTCCCTGGGTTTAAGGATGTTTCAGTACATACAGACTGACACATGATAAAGCTGTTAGGAGTGTTCAAACTTTTAGGAGTTTAGACCTCTTTCTGGGTGATACATACTCATTTGCAGCCCTATTCAGGCCCAGCTGTTCTGAGTTACCAGTCTATCAGCTGCCAGTGTATCTTTTATTTGTGTTTTATTCAAAAGATAAGAGATATTAAGGTCTATATGAATTTTTTTCTCTAGAATTTTCTGGTCTCTCTGTGTTTGAATATCTGTACAATTTGTATGCTGCAGTATATATCACAGGCAAATAATTATCATATATATGGTCCATTTTTTTCTTTAAAATGATACATATTCCTGGATGGTCTGGAACTCACCATGTGGACCAGGCTCGCCTCAAACTCAGAGAGATCTGCCTTCCTCTGCCTCCAAAGTGCTAGGATTAAAGGTGTGTGCTACCATGCCAGGCTTTTTTATTTTTAGTTTATATATTTGTTTGCCTGAAACAATGTGTGTCTGTGTGCTACATTTGTATAGTGCCTGAGGAAGCTAGAAGAGTGTCAGATACCTTGGACCTGGTGTTGCAGAGAGTTGTGACCTGACATGTATGTATACTAGGAACCAAATCTTGAGAACTTTCTACATGCAGCAAGCACTCAAAACTGAGTAAGAGGCGGTCCCTTTCAGAGAGCTTAGATACAATTTAAAACTGTGAAAAATGAACAGTATCTAAAAGAAAGTAGTAGAAGTCAGAAGACAAGTCCAGAGGGCAGGTGGGACATTTAACTTGCCTACGTGCCAAGTTCTAAGTGGGAGATTGTAGAGGCTGTCATGTTAGTCTAGTCCGTGTCTAGATCTTTTCTCAGATAGAGACTGTGCAGTTAACTTCCCAGGTCCTTGTTGAGGGTGTCTTCCAGCATTTGCAATCAAGGAGGCAGTTTATTGGCAAGAAGATGACACTTTTGAAGCTGGGATTGAGAGTTTACTATTCCTAATCTAAAGAGCACTAGGAGCTGTTGGGAGAATGATGCCAACCAGTGTACCAAAACACAAGGCAGGAAGACACAGTTGCCACTGGCAGACGCTGGTCCCAACAGCACTTGAGTTGAGAGCCCAGTGCAGCTAGGTAACTCAGTAAGACAGGATAGAAGATGTGGCAGTGTGGAGTTACGTTTCCATAACCTTGCCCAGATATTATTTTGGGGAGCACTTCTTTTCCATGTTCCATGTGCTTTGTTGATTAAGAATGCAGTTTAAAGACTAAGAAGACAGTCAGGTGATGGTGGCTCACACCTTTAATCCTGGCACTCAGGAGGCAGGATCTCTGTGAGTTTGAGGCCAGTCTGTTCTACAGAGTTAGTTCCAGGACAGGCTCCAAAGCTACACAGATATACTCTGTCTCAAAAAGAGAGAGGGAGAGAGAGAGAGAGAGAGAGAGAGAGAGAGAGAGAGAGAGAGAGAGAGAGAGAGAGAGAGAGAGAGAGAGAGAGAGGGAGGGAGGAAGAGAGAGAGAGAGGAGAGAGAGAGAGAAGTGTAAGAAGGTTTAGTAAGCAAAGCACTTGGCATGCAATCATGAGGATCTGAGTTCAAGTGCCCAGAACCCATAAAGGGCTTGGTGCTATAGTGCACCCCTCTAATCTTAAAGCTCTTATTGTGAGATGAGAGCTGGAGACAGGAGGAACCTCAGATGCTTGGGGCCCAGCTAGCCTGGGTATGCAGTGGCAAACAACACTGTCTCTAACAAGGCGGAAGGTGAGGAGCAACATGTAGGTTAGGTTGTCTTGCACCCTCTACATGTATGCTTGTCCTCACACATACAGACACATATAAACACACACACACACACACACACACACACACACACACACACACACACACACACACACTCGCTCCTGTACTCTACTTCTACCTGAAGCTTAGTCATGATAACTTAAGATCTTGGTTAAACTCAGTTCTAGGCTAAGTGAGCCTGAAAAGCCAATTGTGGAACGGAAAATGATATCATTAGGAGGGTCTAGAATATTGTTTCCATGGCCCTGTCTCTGGTCCTGAGCCTGTATTTATGTGGCCCAGTGATAAAACGTTCAGACTTAGTGGGGGAGCAGGGATTGAAGAGTTGAAAGCTTTCATCATCTTAACTTGTCTATGAGCATTGTGACATATATCCTAGGAGACTGGATCAAGCCACAGCCTTCCGTGTTCTCTGAGGATCTGAAACTCGAGCTTCAGTTGTATTGAGGATTGTGAGCCAGGTAGAGGTGAACCTCATGGGACTGGAAAGCTGATAGTAAACAAGGAGGGGAGAGACTGAAGGAAGGTCACCACATCCGTGACACCCACAGTCATTATAAACTGAGTCCCACACTTTAGTGGTTCAGAGTCTTAAGCTGGAATGAAGCAGAATGAATGGCTAGAGGACTAGGGCAGGAGCACAGACGTGGGAGAATTTCCTGATATGAAATAACAGGCCTTGAGCATAGAGTAGTCATTTTTCTGTTTTCTTAAGAAGACTGTGCATGCAAACTATGTGTCTTGTTACCAGAATACTAGGGTTCTGCCATATGTGGCTTCCAGGCAGAGGAGGGCTGGAATTGCCATCCCTGGGGAGCAATTTATTTTGTTGATCTGAAGCCCATGATTGGTTTGTTGTAGACAGATTGCCTTCCAAAAGGACTTCTGGATGACAGATTTCTAGTTTTTTGTTGTTGTTTTTAGCCTTTAGTTATGTGTAGCCTTGGCCGTTCTGGAACTTGTTCTGTAGACCAGGCTAGGCTTGAACTCACAGAGATCCACCTGTCTTTGCCTCCCGAGTGCTGGGATTAAAGTCATGCATCATCATAGCCTGGCTCAGCTCTCAGATCTATAAAGGCAGCTTTGCTTGAGAGTTATGGCCAAGGACAGTGTCTATAGACCCTTGTTCTTATTTCAGTAATTTCCCAGTCTATCTCTTCATTTTCCCTTCTACATTTGGCACCTTCTCTCATTAGTCTCCTGTAGACTGTAAGCATGAATCTGCCATATTTTTCTCCAGGAAAGGTCGATTTCCATTGGTGATGGTCTTAGGCAGATGACTCAAGAACTCCAGGTGCTACACAAAAGGTTGAATAGAAACTATACTCCTCCCCTCCCCCTGAGGAAAAAGAAGAAAGAAATTACACATGCCTGGGGAAAAAACAAAACAAGAGAATCTATACTTTCTGAAAATGAGAAATGTTTCTGCTTCTTTTCTCAGAAATTACATTGATGAAGTGATGAATGGCTGCAACAGACATTTAAAGTAACATTCAGAGATAGGGAGATGGCTCAGTCAAGTGTTTGCTGTGTGCACAAGAGGGCTGAGTTCAGTTTCTCAACATTCATGGAGAAATGCAGCAACACTGATTTGTAATCCCACTGTTGGGAGGTAGAGAAAGGCAGATCTCCTGAGCTTATTGACTAGCCAGATAAGGAGACAAATCAATGAACTCTAAGTTCAGTGGAAATGACTGCCTCAAAAATAAATAAATAAAAAAAGTGAAGAGTGATTGAAGAAGCCTAATGGGCCCTGACTGCTACCCACACTTACATGTTACCCCTTGTACACACCCACACTGATGTGAGCATACACGGAGACAAGAGAGACAGAGAACACACACAAGTATGAGCATATGAGTGCCTAGTAGGGTCCTTGGAGAATATCTCGTCTAGTTTGCTTACTATGTGGAAGGAAAAGCAGTATCCCTCTGGAAGACAGGTACTTGCTCAGGATCTTACAAGCCCAGCAAGCTGAAGCTAGGATTAGGCTCCAGTCTCTGTATTCTTTATGCCTTTACTCCCCCTCCCCTTTACTACATTTTCTCTTGCTTTTCCTTATTTCTTTTGGTAATACTGGAATTTGAACTTAGGTCCTTGAAAATTAAAGCCTTTTAAGGACTATCCTTGGAATTATAGCCATGTTGTCTTTAAAGACATAAGAAAATATTGGGGCTAGCAAAATGGCTTAATAGATGAAGGTGCTCGCCACCAAGCCCAGATGATCATAATCCAATCTCCAGGGATCTTATGGTAGAAGAAGAAAACTGACCAATAAGAAAGCATAAATAATGGTTGAAGAGGTGGCTCAGTGGTTAAGTGCACTGGCTGCTCTTACAGAGGACTTGAGTCCTCTTCCTGACATTCACAGGACATTTGATACCCTTTTCTGGCCTCTACAGACACATGGTGCACAGACATACATGCATGCAGAACACTCATACATAATTTAAAAAATAAACAAGTAAGCAACAAGTAAAAATAAATAAATGCAAAGAGTAGTATAAGAAAATGCAATGCACATTTTTAGTGACCCAGTCTAGATTCTGAGTATCATATTTTCTATAAGGTATAGGTGGATATGTATTCTCTTTGTGGAGAAAAGCTGCTTTTTTTTGCTTATCTGGTGAGTCCCCATTTTTTCCATTCAGTCCTCACACACGACTGCCATGATGAGTGAGTTGCTAAAGCCCTTGCACCTGTGTGGAAACAGGTGTGCAAGTCATGATGGTAAAGTGCTACATACAAATGGGAAAGACATCCCTAGGCTGCTGTGGGCCTGCAGAAGAGACAAATTCTGTCAAGAGATGGAGAACCACTTCACAAAGGAGGTGTCCTTGAGGTGGGCCTTGATGGCAGTAGGGTTTTGTGAGTGTGGGAAGGAAAGGCAGCTAGATGAAGCAACACCGTGAACAATAGAGTGGGAGAGAAAGGTGTGGGCAGTTTGCAAAGCACCAGTTATATGTAATGTCATGGCATGCTGTGGTTTGCTACAGTGGGGAGGTGGCAACAGGGGAGGTGTGGGTTGGAGATACATTGATCCTTCAGTGTTGATGGCTGGATGAAAATATAGGAGACAGGATTTCAGATTTGGGGGACAGTGTCTCTTGTAATAGGCAATAGATCCGATAGATGATACGGTTGGTTGTTGCTTTTATTTAATACTTCATTATTTTCCCCCATACAGTAATTTTCTTTCTGTTTAAATAGATTTATTTTTATTTTTAATTATGTGTATGTTTGCATGCCTGTATAGGGGTGGTATGTGCATGTTAATGCAAGCATCCTTGGAGGCCAGAACTTGAGTAACAGAGGATTGTGAGTCACTTGATTTGGATGCTGTGAACCAAACTTTGGCGCTCTGGAAGAGCAGTATATGTTCTTTCAGCCATCTCTCAGAGTCCCCCAGCCCCACACCACAGTTTTCAATGAGTTACCTTTTTAGTGATAGAACTCTCTGCCTCGAACTCATACTAGATGTCTTTAAATTATAACCATACATACATATGCATATACTTATTTTTCTCATTGCCCAGTCTTTTTGACATCCTGACTTTAGGTTACAAAGCTTTTGCTTGAGAATTGTGCAATCAAATTACAAAAACAGCAGCAGCAACAACAAAAGTCGAAGGGAGAAGACAGTGTTTCATCTCTGGATAAAACTGACACCAGAGAACGTTGCCATCTTGAAAACTGCACCATTTCTTCAACTTACTTGGCTTGGCAAAGATATAGTGGCAGTGAGAGCCTGTGAGTGGGTGCTTGAGTAATGAGAGAGGCTATAAAACCCTAGAATGCGTCTATCGGAGAGTGACCTTACCAGGAAAGTTCTGAGAAACAAGCCACAGGGAGAGGACGGGAATTTTTGGTTAAGCCCATAGGCAAGGCGTATAAGGGAGAAGAGATGTAATTATAGCTTGTAACTTAGGGGAAATGCAGTGAAGGGTGTAGACTAGCTGGTCTGGATGTCCCCTTTCCTGTAGGAAGGTTTTTACACATTCATTCTGCAGCTATGTTTTTTTAAAGTGCCTGCTCTGTGCTGGACCCTTTATCAAGTACAGGGACTATGGTAGGAGAATAATCAAAGTTCCTGCTCTTACATTAAGCAAATAACTGCCTAATTACAAATCCTAATGAGTGCTCTCAAGGATAAGTACAAGGAGCTGAAGGAGCTGCATTCAGACTTGGAGGGCTCTGGAAGTCAGGAGATGAAAGAGTCAAGTTGAGACAAGATAAGAGTCATCGGGACAAAGGCTGAGGGTGGGTCCCAGCTAAGTTAGGCAGCCTGGAAAAAAAAATCTGACATTTTTAGTGAACTAAAATATCCTGTGCTCAGAGGGGGAAGGACAGGAAGTATGCTGAAAGGAGGGAAGAGAAGAATCTTGCTAGGTCCTTGTAGGTCTTTCTTGGTAAGAACCTAGATTTCATCCTAAGTGCTCTGGGAAGCATTGAAGTGTGTTAAGCAGGAAATGACATGATCCTGTGTCAAAAGGGGATTCAGACAGCCATGTGGAGAATGGATTTGTGAGGGTGTGATGCTGTGGAATGTATATTTGGTCTTCCTCCTGTTTCCTGGCAGACAACTCCAAAGCAGGATATATCTTTTTTAATATTTGCTTGGTGGCTGAGGCCTCCTAAATATCCTCAAGAATTAAGACTGATTATTTAGAAGATTGTAACTTTTGGCTTTACTCCCTTACTCCTGAGGAAGCGAGATGTGGTTGAAAGTTAAGTTGGTTACCAATGACTAATGATACAATCTGTTGTGCTTATGTGCTTACATATTTTATTTCTATAAAATCTCAGAGGACTGGGTTTGAGAGCTGTAGTGGAGCTAAACACTTAGATTTGTAGAGAGCCTTTGGAAGCTCTGTGCATTCCCCCATACCTAGCCCTATGCTTCTCTTCTGCAATATTGTTTATAATAAACTAGTAGGTCTAAGTGTTTCCTGGCATAACCTATTAATAGTAAAAGACTGAAGTTGTAGAAATTCTGATTTAGATTTATACATGTTTGGTCAGAAGCACAGATAAAATAATCTGAACTTAGCAATTGGTATCTAAAGTGATAGAGAGGAAGCTTCATGGGGTTTTGGTAGTCTAGGAAACGATGACAGAATCACACAGGAGGGCATACATCTACTATTTAGATTGAAGTTTTGCTTGATATGTTTGGAGAAACCTTCACCCGTTTGGCAACAGAGGTTGCTGTATTGATTGTTGAATGACAATGTATGAGGAACTGAGTTTTGAGTTTTCATTGAGTTGAAGTTAACTAGGGCACTTCAGTTTCTGTAGTAATTAGCAGGTGGGACAGGTAGCAATGGGAGTGGAGAAGGGGACAGATATTAGATATACTTTTAGGTAGAATTATTAGAGTTGGTAAATGGATTGCAGTGGGAAGGGGAAAAGACTGGAGATATCTCCCAGGCACCTGGCTCAAGTAGGTGTGTATTTGTGGTCCTTTCTTTTTCCATGTAGTAAATCTAGGGCCTTTTGTGTGTATGGCAAGTGCTATCCCATTGAGCTTTCTCTCAAACTTTGTGTTTATTGAAAACATTGCATTTATTTGTGTGTGTGGAAGGGTTTATGTGTATGGGGATGTGCATGTCATGGTGTGCATATGGAGGTCAAAGGACAACGTCAGAAGTCAGTTCTCTCTTTCTACCATATGGGTACCAGGGATTGAACTTAGGTTGTTAGGTGTGGTGGAAAGTGTCATTACTTGCTGAACCATCTCTCTGTTGTTTATTTTAATTTTTTTTAAAAATTATTTTATGTATATTGGTATTTTGCCTGTGTGTATGCTTGTGAAAAATGTATGTGCCTGGTGCCTCTGGATGTCAGAAGAGGGTATCAGATCTCCTAGAACTGGAGTTATGGATGGTTGTAAGCCATCACATGAGTGCTGAAAACCAAACCTGATTCCTCTGAAAAAGCTCTTAACCACTGAGCCATTTCTCTCAGCCCTATAGCCCTTATTTTTTATTTTGAGACAAAATTTCACTAAATTGTTGAGACTAGCCTTGCTTTGTAGCCCAGGCAGGTCTTCACATTGCAGTCCTCTTATGTCAGCCTCCTGATAGCTAGTATTATGAACCAGAGCCACCATGCCTGGCAGAAAACATGGGTCTCAAAAATACCTCTTCTTCAGGAAAAGTCAGGCTGTCCTGATCTCAGTGCAGTCGTGCATAGGCAGCAGAGGAAGTTGGCTGGTCTTGCTTCTGTCCAGCTCCAGGAACTCATATGCAACAGCACGACTGAAGCAAGGATTCTGGTCTCTTCCAAAGAACCTCTGTAAGTCTAGTGTGCCACTAGGGGGAGCATGACTTGCTTTTAAAGTTTGGATTACCTTTGTGATTGACTTTCAACCTTGAAAGTCTGACTAGTGCAGTTTAAAAGTATGTCTGGCATGCAGTAGGAGCCGAATAAATTTCAATTGGTATTACTATTATACCGTGAATTCTGTCTTATTGTAGAAAGGGGTGGGGTTGCCTCATCTCAGTTTGGAGACAAGGCAAGTGTGCATTCTTTGGGTTCAGAAGAAAAGCAGAGAGATGCTTGTTGTATGTAAGAGGAGAGAGAAGCTGAGATTTAGTGATGCTTGTTTTCTTTTGCAAATTTGGGATTATGAGGCTCATAACCGCTTAGGATCTGTAGGAGCCTGCCTGCCATTTCTTCTTTGCTTTTGTGACATGTTTCCTACATTATCTTTAGCATGTATTTCTGATTTAAATTCAAGTCAACCAAAATCTGGTTTTGAGAATTTTGTGGTATACTGAAAGTGAATCAAAATCTCAAAGGATTCTACAAGGGATGAGCACTAAGGATTCTATCAGAACCTCTCTACCATTATTTTGAGGAGGAGCACTGGGAAATTAATTTCCTTGAATCTCATTGTCTTCATCCTGTGCTTCATTGCCTTCCCACATACAATCCATTTACCAATTCCAAAGAATTCTACTTGAAAATATATTTACTATCTGGTGATGGAGGGGTACCAACCATTTCGAGGGATGAGTGAAATTCTTAGTAAGTGCCTGATTTGAGATGTTTTGGTGAGAATAGCATCTTCTTACCTCCCACCCTGCCACTTCAGTGATATGATATACGCAGAGACTAGAAGCTCTGTGGCAGGTGGCCAGTTGGTGACGAGGTTTTGCAATTCCTGCTCTGGTGTTCTTGGCAACTATTCTGCTTAATGTATGCTGGAGAGTTGAAAGGCCTAGACACTGTTTTTGGATCTGTTATTTTCAGGTGTGGTAAATGGGAGCTAGTAATTGTACTTTTGTTTCAGGTATTCTTTAAAATGTAGTACAATAACACCAGTCCTAACTTCGTTGGAGAGATAATAAATGAACCAGTATTTGGGGGTGGGGGTTATTTTGGGACTACGTGAGGTAGCAAATGGTGGTAGGGCAGGGGATTTTCTCTCCAATTTGCAGCAGATATTCTGCATGTTGTAGATGTTCTTTGTTGTTGAGTCTTTAGGGTAGAGGGGTGGCAGTTAGATTTATCTCACCAGGACTCAGAAAAAGTCTCCACTTTCCCCTGGAAACCCATACTGTGGCTATCAGAAAATTAGCTGGTTTTCAAGATCAAGCTTCAGTGTACTTTATACTAAAGCCTATAGCCTTAGGAAACCTTTGACTGGTCTCTATCTTAGTTCTTTTTCTGACTAGTTAACTGTGGTTCAGACACTGGATCTCTCTGGGCCTCAATGATCCCATCTGTAAAATGGTTGCAAATCTATCTGACCAGTGTGTTTCAAATAGTTAAGAGGATCAAACAAAATAGTCATCAAAGACAGTGTTAAGCAGTGTCCAAGCAAGAGTATACACAGAGGTGGGGGGAGGGATGAGAGATGAGGGCCCGGCTGTGTGTACTAGGTACTAACAGGACCTTCTGTGTCCAAGGTACTATGCTGGCACTTGTACAGCCCCTCACTGGAGGCCTCGTGTTGGGCAGAAAAGAGGCAGTTTGCATTGTGTTTGATGCCCTGGCTGTGATTATATATAGACTTGCCCGGAGTTCCTCCTAGTCCTGATTTAATTTGTTTTTTCTCCGTTGCAGGAAGACAAGAGACTGCTTAGGCTCTGGCACTAGGACCATGGGACCCTGTACTGGTTAAAGCCATCTCCACGACCTGAACAGCAACAAGGTAACCTGAGAGGCTAGTACAGGCCAGCTTCTGGGATGTGAGCAGCGTTTCCGCCCCAATGCTGCCGGAAAATCCCAAGCCTAACAAGTCAAGGCAGCGCGCATCAGGGTCCCTCCTCCTCATTCAGCTACTGCTGCAGGATCCAGAGGAAGAGCTTGCTTCCCCTCCAAGCCTACAGCTAACTCCCTCCCCTCGGCAGGGATTCTTCCAAGTTATAAAAACTGAGACACTGTGGGGGGGGGGGGGGGCACAAGTCCATTCACTGTCCTCACCCTTCTCCCTTCTGGGTTGTTGCAGCACGTTCCCAGGAAAAGTCCTGGGCTCCTGGCTGACTAGAAGGGAGGTAGGAGGAGTGGAATGCATGCGTAAGCTGAGCCGATTGAAAGACTGCTGTCTCAAGGCCATCTAGAACTCAGGGACTATGTATAAGTGCGCGCACGCACATGCGTGCGCGTGCTAGCTGTCTCCCAGGGTTCCGGATTGAGGGAGAGCTCCTAGTGGAGTGAGAGCAAGCCTGTGTACAGCCTAAGAGGACAGGGTCTCCATGACAACCGTCCTGGCTGGCGAGCTCTGCTTACTTGGCTGGAAGGAGTGTCTTGAAAGGTCAGAAGAAGGAGCTTGTGGGAAGCTCGCAGCAGGTACTGGAGCTTAAGCTGGTGGATCTGGGGAGTTCTGGGCTCCCTGAGCAACTGTGGTGTGTGTGAACCAGCCTCTGCTGAGAATGGAGTGGGCAAGAAATTACCCTGACTACCAGGTAAGGGCACCTCTGAGCCTCTTGCTCTGAGTCTTGGGCTGTTTGTATTAGGCTGGTGTCTGTGCTCTTCACAGGGTTTGGGGGTCGAAAATGATGTCATGCTCCAACAGTTGGATTCTATTAGCTCCGGGAAGAGGAGGGAAACGGCCAGCGTATTTTCTTGACTTTGCAAATCTAGCTAATCTCACTCTGGCTGAATTGTAGATGATCAGGCTTCACTTTTATTTAGCACAAAGCCACCGGATATTTTCACAGGAAGGCTCTTTTTATAGAAAAATGAGTTATTATCACTCCAACACTATTGTAGTTCTTACATGGAAACTTCGGAGCGGCTTGGTTGATTCTACCCAGTGCTCTCTGTCAGCTTGTCTCTATGCTGCTATGTTTTAGCTGCAACAATTACAATCAAACCAGTGAGGAGCTTACAGCGAGTTCCAGGTTGCTCTGGAGCAGTTATCAGGATATATAGAGAGGGTATCAAGGCAGTATCTGAGCTGGAGCTTTTATGAAGTTGCTTTAGAAACAGGAACCCCCCCCCCCACCACCACCACCACCACGATAGTCATTACAGATTCTTCTTGAGTTGTGGAAGAGGGACTTTCTTGGGGTTTGGGGGCTTGCAAATACCTGTCTAATCCAGATGCTGCAGAGGGCTGTCTTAATACCACAGCTACTAGGGACTAGGAACATGAACGACTATGCTTATTCTGGGTGACCTTTTTGATTCATATTTTAACCCACAGTACCCACATCATGTATGCCTTGTCCTAATTTCAGGGAAAAAAAAACCCAGAAAACCAAACAAACTTGTTGTGACCTAAGACATGGAGAGGAGTGGTATGTGGTGAACTCAGCGTGGCCTAGGAAACCTTTTCTAGGTGATAAATAGCTAGGGCATCTGTAATGTTAGGAGGATACATGGCCTGCAGACCGCCCTGCAGGAGACCCTCAGAGATGCACTTTCACTTCAGCCCTGCTATATCTTCAACTACTCCAGCCTCAGGGAGCTTTGTGGAAGCTGTTGGTTTCTCAGTGGGGCCAGGGAACAGCTGTTGTTCCTGGCTCTTTGGTTTTTCCTTCTTGAACTTTCTGAACAGTGTGCCTTTTGTGTCCTAGCAAACAATAAGGGGACCTACTGATTAACTCCGGGTCAGCTTGCCAGTACAAGCACTGGCTCTATCCATGATTCTGGTGGCCTGAGTCTGTGTATGCAACACTGTATGCATTGCTGTTGGGGCCTGAGGATCTGTCAGTGTGAACTGCATGGCCCCTGGACCTCAGATACGCTACTTCTCTGACACTCTAGGGACTCTTTGCTATATGACAGAGAATGAAGCTTGAGGAGTGGCCTGACTTCTCTGGAAAGTCACTTCACCTCTTTCTTCTGGTTCCCTCATTTATAATGCACCTTCTACTCAGATGCATTTGTAAATAACAATGAGAAACCTTACAAGTTGTCTTTAAGGTGTTTAAGGGAGCAAAAGGTGCTTTCTTTGGATGATGCTCTCCGTAGCCCTTTAGCCTCACAGATGATCCTTCAGAGACGCTTTAGAGACAAAGCTTCCTGTGCGTTACACAACTTGTGTTAGTGTAGAGAGGAGTCCTAAGAGACCGTTTCCTTTTCCAGTGTTCACAGTTCCACCGTGCAGTGATGGCATCGTACATTTGAATGTATGTAAGGCTTCCCTGGGGAAACTGTCTTGAGTGGGTAGAGGAGCCAGTCTCCTCAGCTTTGTGTTTGAAAGGTAGGCTTATATAGCTAGTAAGAAGTGTTCTTGTTCAGAAAGCCTCTTAGGAGCCAGGTAGCTTTCTGAGTAACTTGTAAGGCTATGGCTCAGGAGGAAACCAAAAGAAAAACAAGGAAGTAGGAGTCCAAGGGCAGATACTTGATATGTCCTGGAATCGTGCCAATGGATAGAGTGGCAGGGGAGGGGAAACTCCAAGCAAGGGTGTCCTAGATTTGTCCTCTGTCTTCATTCAGTGAACCTATAGGGTATATAGCACACCAGGGTACCCCACCATACGGGGGAGTGAGTACCTGCTGCCGGCCGTGACTTGGAGTGGCGTCTGGAGAGAGCAAGCACAGAACAAGTTTTTTGGTTTTGTTTTTCTTCCCCCTCCGTCTCTCTCTCTGGAATCAAACAATATAGCTCTTCTAGGTGGCCTCTCAGGCTTGTAGGAGAAGCTGTGAACAGTTTAGATTGGACACATGATTGTGGCCTCTCAGACGAAGAAGTTGTGCACAGCTTAGATTGTAATGCAGCTGTCCTTCTCTTCCAGTCCTCCTGCTTCCCAGAGCTGAGTCACACATTGGATCCCTCCATGTTCCTTAAGGATTAAAAAGTAACATTCCAGTTCTCCTCCTCCCCCCTCTCTCCCCCTCCTCTGCTCCCCTTTCTGTACACTTTCCCTCAGGACTCTCAGTCTCCGAAAAGAAAACCCAGTCACCAAGGAAGTTGAAACTTGGACATCTTTGGCGAACAAGGCCAAGGGAATCTTTAGTGCTGCTGGCCTGCCCCTTTTCCTGGGCTAGGAGAACAGCCGGAGGAGGCATCGGACTGCTGGCCTGTAACTAGGAGAGGCACGCCCTGTCTTCCACTGCATCTGGTACTAAGAACCACTTTGGGCAGGTGGACTGGCTCCTGAGTACCTGTGGGGAACTTGGCTCTCAGCTGTCATCATCCTAGCAACTCCAGGTTTTTACTGTTGCATCCAAGAGAGTTTGCTAAAGCAGCAGCCCCCTGGAACCTGGCTCATCTTCCCTTTTGTGCCTCTATGTTGGCTTGGGGGCTAAGGGAAGAAGCTGCAGATAATTGAGTTCTTTGAGTTAGAGGAACCATGGCTTAGAGGGCATGGGGGGGCCACTGGCCATCTGGCATGATATAATAGACCAATTTCTCTTCAAAGCCTGTGAGAAAGCTTGCATTAATGTGACTTTTGTTAGAGGAAGGGAAAGAGGGGCATCTCTTTCTGCTAGAGGGTATTACTGTTTGAGTAAGTAGTCTCTGTTTTAGGGAAATATGTTGTCATTCTATGTAACATTTAGTTGATTAGAGAAATCCTGGAGTCTGTTTCTAATCTAGGGCTGTAGAGAATGTTTTTTTTTGTTGTTGTTGTTGTTACTATTTTGTTTTCTGAGGGGAGAGGAGGTGTTCAATGAGTCTAGACTAGCATATTGAAGAGTTTTTATAAACCTTCTCTTACAGGGCTTTTTTTTTTTTTTTGGCTCTGATATAATGAATACACTGTTGTGGGGCCTGTTGAAACTATTACAGTGACTGATTTGGGCTTCTCTGAGACTGTCCCTGCAAAGGGGTGAATTACATGCAATTAGGGTCTGAAGCTACTTCAACAAGATGGGCCATTTCTATGGGCCTCTCTTGAAACCACTTCAGTTCCTCCTGTGAGGCCCCTGTGACTGAAGGTTTGTCTGTGAGTTGGAGACTGCCTTTGAGACTGAGGACTGTTTGAATATGAAAGAGATAAAATAAGAAACAGGCTCTGAACAAGGGAGCCCAGGAGAGGAGAGGAGAGAGTGGTTCTCAGTGGCAGCAGTGGGTTAAGAGAAAGGCTGGCCTAGGAGGTCTTCACATATATGTTATGATATATATCAATCTCTGTGTGTGCGTGCATGTGTGCGTGCATGTGTGTGTATGTGTGCTCAGTGAACATGTGGTTCTGTCTTAAAACAGCGAAACAGTTCTGGTAGAACTTTCCTGCTTGTTATATGGGGTTGATCTTTTCAGAACTTTTTAATGCCTGACCTATTTCTACTGGCCAGCCCAGGTAAGGGGGCTCTGAGGTCTTCCTTGACTTCCTATCGGAGTCGTGTGTGTGTGTGTGTGTGTGTGTGTGTGTGTGTGTGTGTGTGTGTGTGTGTGTGTGTGTGTGTGTGTGTATTTGTGTACTTGCCTCTGAGGGGCCCAGGCTTATACTTATACAAGTCCTAGCAGGCACCTAACATTGGATCAGTAAACTTTTTCACTAGCTCCTAGGCTCAGAGGTATCTCTGGTGTCTGATAGTATGCCTTCTTAATTGGTTTACCCATTAAGTCCAAGAACACAGATTAATTATGTGGGCTAAGAGGTGGGGAGGATCCAAAAAGATGTGAGTTGTTGAATTTGTGTTGGTGTTGTGTTATTCCAATTTCCTCCCTGCTACACTTCCTCCTACAATGTGAGCTTCTGCTGGTGTGATTAAGAGAGAAGCACAAGCCTGAAGTTGGGGGGGAGGGGTTGGAAGTAGGGTTGATTACCATCTGGAACTTACAGGCTGGGAAAAGGGGAGAGAGTGCTTGCTACCCCTGAGTAGGATTTAAAGCACGGTTAGGTGGGAGAGCAAGGAGAAGATGGCAGATTGGAGGAGGGTGGGCTTCTAAACTGTTCATGGAGCTTCTTTGCAGTTGTTGAATGCTGAGATGGGGAGGGGTATAGGAAAGGAAACACTGGGGAAAACTACCATGAAGACAGACACTTTAGAAGTCTTGATTTATTGAAGGGTGTGTTTACCTGTATTGGGCATCTTACTCTATTACTCTGCCCTATTCCACCCTCTAAAGGTTTATTTTATTTTTAATTATCTGTATGATTGTATATGAATGTGCATGTGAGTGCAGGTATCCTCAGAAGAGAGAAAAGGGCATTGGAGTCTCTATAAGTTGTCCTATATGGGTTCTCAGGACCAAATTCAGGTCTTCTGCTAGAGCAGCATAGAGCAGCAAGCCTTCCTAACTGTGGAGTCATTTCTTCACCCCCTGCTTTATTCCCTGTTACAGGATGATGATTCTCTTCTCTTGTCTTCTTTCTCCCTGTTTACCCAAAGTGCTATGTTAAGAGGAGTGCAGCCATGTTTGACTTTATGTAGATGACAGGATTTTAACTCAGGTCCTGTTGCTCTGGTAGAAAACACTCTTACCTGCTCAGCCATGTTCCTGGCCTCTAGATCATTTTAAAGCAAGTAAACCTGTGGAGAGTGTGCTTATTGGAAACTGTTAGACACTCAGTGAGCGTGTCATTCTGTCTTAAATCAGCTGTGGTGGAACCCTGCCTGCGTGTTATACATGAGTGATCTTTCTAGAACTGTTTATTGCCTGTCCCCTTTCTGCTAGCCAGCCCAGGCAGGGCCCCTGAGGTCTTCCTTGACTTCCTATTGAAGTCCCTTTGCAGCCTGCCCTTCTTGTGGTCTTGCTGACACAGCTCAGCCCTCCTTACCCTTCCAAACATCAAACCCAGCTTGTAGGGGGGCTCTGCAGGCAGTTTGGGATGAGGATGGTGCCATTTGGAGTAGGGGTGGGGCGGGGTGAGGGAGTAGAGTGGTACAGTGTAGGGATAAGATGAGGTGAAGGGATACGGAAGAAGAGCGGGGTTGTAGTCTGCCTTTTTTATCTTCAGATTTCTGCAAAGTTATCTCCGTATTCACATGTAAATTTGGGTAATCTTACTCATCTCAAAGCGGTTTTGGTAAATGTTATAGTTCTGGCCCCATATATGCTGCCAGTAAATGTCAGCTGTTGTTGTCGGTGACCTCTCTCCTCATGATCATTTCCACTGACTCAGGGCCGGAGAATGCATTGGCCTGGTAGTTAGCATATCCGAGTGTCAGTTCTGGCCCTGTCTGATAGCTGGCTCTCAGTTCCCGTTTCTAGGAAGCAGAGGGATGAATTAAGACTTCTGATTGTTAAATGCCAGTGTTGGCTTTCCAGCTAAGTTCTCTGAAATTCCATAGAATTAAGTATACATTTTATTTCCCTCAATGACCAACATCTGTATAGTTTGTATTTTTAAAGTATCTCATTAACTTTTAAGCCCATCAACTGGATTCTAGGAAGCATTTTTACTTAGTTCCTAAAACGTGGAGATGATACTCTTGTTCTCAGGTGCGAAACCTGCATATACAAAGAGTAAGCTGGAAGCTTGCTACTTAGTAAGAAAGACGTGGTTTTCTTGGTGCTGCTGGTAGTATTTTCATCAGCAGGTGTTTAAGGCACTGACTTTTGATTTGCTCTGAAGACTGAATAAATGCTGCCATTGTTCCTCTAGAGAGAGGAGGACTACAGTATTGTCTGAAGGACTCCGTCAGAGCTTGAGTGACCAGTTGGTGACCAAAGACAAAGCATGTTAGAGAAAGCCACATAGCCAGTGACAGTTGGAACCAAGACTCCAAGTACCTGGTAATTCAGCCACATCGATGGATCTTAGTGTTGCCTTGCCTATCTTGTCCACGACCGACCCTTCTGTTCTCTCAAACTGAGGCAGTAAGCGACTTATTTGAGAGTGTCATAGTGAAGCTTTCACATAAAAGCATAGCTAGCCCTACCTTTTTGCTGAAAAAAATGTTAGCTATTTTTGTATTTATTACTCCAAGCAATATTCGTGGCTAGTCTGTGGGTTTTGTGATATCTCCTTTTTTTACATCATGGGAAGTTTTAAAAGTCCCCTGATGAGCAACAGATCAGAGCTTTTGTACTTTACTTTTGTAAAGTAATACATAGTCTGGTGTGGTTGTGCATCACTAGGGAGACATAAGCAGGCAGCTCTCTGCGAGTTTGAGACCAGCTTTATCTACATAGCAAATTCCAGGCCACCCAGGGCTATGCAGTGACCCTATCTTAAGAAAGGAGAAATCTATAAACCAAAACAGGGTATGGTGGGTGGTGGGGCATATAATCTCAACACTTGGGAGGCTGAGGTAGGGTTTGAAGACAGCCTGGCTATGCTGTAAGATACTCCTTCCAGTCAACCAAATATGTCTTATGGGGCAATCAGACCAAAGCAAAAACCTGTCCAGGCTGAGAGGATTCTCTGTGAGGGCTAGCACACATATGCCATTAGAGTGAGGACATGCCATACCCTGAATGAAGGAGCAGGATGGGAAGTGGGAGAGCTGATGGAGAGTAGAAACAGCAGTGAGATCTAGGTGTTGAAAAGGGCCAGGTATCTGGGCAGGTGGCCGTGACCAAGACAGTCAAGGGCATCAAGACAAACCCTAGTGCTTTTCCTTCTCAAGAAACCTTTGCTTCCATCCCTTGGTGCTGCTTGCCCAGCACTGACCACTCTTAGGGGAGTGGGAGACCTGGATAGGGAGGTTCTCATCTGGGTCTTTAGAAAAATAGACCAATCGCCCCTTATCTGCAGTATAATTATAAAGAGATTTCTTTTTCCAGTTGCAAGAGACAAGAACTTTTGCTGCCAAATTTCGCAGTGTATTTTAAGTCCTTCAAATCTCCTTCGAGTGCTACCAAAGCTCTTAGCTTTGTTGTTATCTCCTGCTGAAATATCGCCTGGAAAGGTCATCTCAACGTGCCAATTTATGGGTCTGCTGAATTCAGGCAGTGGAACAGAGTGAGGAGTTCCTGGGAGTAGGTGCCTCACAGATGTTCTTTTTAAATAAGACTGCTTTTAATTTAAGGTGTTTTTCCCCCCTCTAGAAGACCAAACTTTTCAATGGAGGGCCAAATATTCTGCAGTTACTTGTGAAGGCTCTCAGAGACTAGGCTCAGTGTCCAGTAGCCCATAGTATTTTCAGAACCTCAATTTTGATACTTCACAAAATTATGCCCCCTACTACTCCTTGTTGGCAGAAAGCTTCTTTGGCACAAATTTAACACTAGACTTTCTCTCTTCTCTATTTAGTTTATTAGCTACTCAAAAACCTACCTTGTTCTGCTGGAATAGTTTTAAAAAAAAAGGACGTCTGTGGGTGTTGGAGCCATACATGGAACTCATTTTCAGAGGCTTGGGGACATCAGAGGTCAGAGCCATGTGCATATAGATTTTGACATTTGAGAAAAAGGAACACAGATAGAGAAAGGGAATTCAAGAATAATGAATAATGACTGGCCCCGGAAGTTGTAAAGAAGTGCATACATGAGAGTGATAGGAAAGTACCTAGAATAGTTGATATGACCTTGGCAGTGGCCCTGGCTTGACTAACTCAGCCGCCCTGTTCATAGGATTAAGGCTTTGAATTCTAGGTAGAGAGTGCAAACTGTCTCATTTTCTTTGTCTTTTTCCATCCCCTCCTTTCTCCTGCCTGTTACTCACTCTATGGGTTCAGACCTAAATGGACTGGGCAGCATCGTCTCCTCCAAGTATCCATTGCTGCCCAGGGCTGTTGCTGCCCAATTGTTATTCTTAAATTTCCTGGGAGAAGAGTTGTGAGTGCAGTGGGGGAAGGATTTGATTAATTCTAGATTAGTGCCCAATGGGTAGGGATCAGGTTAAAAAGAAAACAACTGGGAATTTTTGTCATATTTAAATTACATTTAGTGGAATCTTAATAGCCCCTCCCCCATTTCATAACCTACAACTGTTGGACAAATCAGCATGAGTTTAAAAAGGGGAACTGTCTAGACTGCCTTTCAGCTGTAACTTTAAGGTCAGAAGTCGATGTGGCTCACTCAAAAAAGTTTAAGGCAGAAAACTTGGGGGACTACCAGTATTTAATGTTTTCAACAGTGGAGCTGGGATGATGTTATTTATTGATGTTTCCCAGGGGTTGATATTCAGCTTTTCATCTTCCTCATCCACATCTCTTCCTTAGGGGCAGCCTCTACTGTTAATCATTAGTCAAGAGAAAGACGAAGGTGCTGTACCTCTGCATTGCATTTCAGAAATGGAATTTATTTATTTATCCAATAAGTATTTGCTTAAGACAAGGTCTTACTAATATAGAATTTGAGATTCTCCCGTCTGAGCCTCCCCAGTGCCCCAGTGCTGGAATTGGAAGTGTGTGCCATTTTTGGAATCAGTTTGTGAAAAAGCAGCCTTTGAGACCATACAGAAGACACAGCTGGAGTGACAGAAACCTTGACCATCTCACTGGGTATATTATTATGGGAAGGCAATGTTTCTGTCTGCCAAAATTGATTTAGAGTAGTAGAAAGTCAGGCAAGTTCAGAGGCAGAGGCTCAACTCCCTTGCAGAACTCTTAGGAGCCTTAGATGGGTGGTTCTGAGACTTGAACATGCACCAGACTCATTCATAGAGCTTGTTTCCAGTTCATAAGGCCAAAGTGGGGTTGAGAGTTTGTGTTTTGGGTAGTTGTTGGTGCTGGTGGTGTGGTGGTGTATGATGGTGATGGTATGGGATGACAGTGGTGGTGTGTGGTGGTCTTGTGTTTGGTATTGGTGTTGGTGGTATGTGCTAATGGTGATGATAGTGGTGTGTGTGGTGTGTGGTGATGGTGAATAGTGGTGGTGGGGTTGTATGGTGATGGCAGTGGTGTGTATTGTGGTGGTGTAGTGCATGGTGGTGGTGATGTCAGCAGTGGTGTTTTGGAACCTCACTCTGAGAAGCACTGTTTAAAGAGGGTTGGTGGTTGAGATGCAGTGAGGTTTTGAGGGTAATTGGCTTACTCTTTTTGACTAGCCTAGAAGTTTATGTGTACAAGTCTGTCTTTCAGAAGTTCTTGTCTGTTTTATTTATTAATTAATAAAAGTCTGTGCCCTTCTAGTCAGTTTTCTCATGGTGTCCAAATAATTTCCAGGTGAAGTTTCAAGTGATGAGCTTGTCTCTGAATTGCTGCTTGGAACATACTCATCCTGTGCCCTTTATTTCACTAGGATGGCTGACATTTCTGTCAGGAAGAGCTTCCGGCCTGCCCTTGAGCACAGCCGTTTGGTTGACTGGACTGGCTCAGGTCTGCAAGCAGGTTGAGCATGTGTGCGCTCTATTAGCCAAGTTTACACAGGGAGATTATCTCTTCAGCCCAGGAGTTGAATTTCAAGGGTAAAGTCCACAGTTGGCTTTTGAAAGGTTGAGAACACCTGGCAAAGAGGGTTTCACTCACCCATTCGTAGGGTGCTTCCCACAAAGGTCAGGGTTTTTATTTGTGAGAGTTTCTCTCAGGCAGCATGGCTCCAGATGCCATCACCTTCTTTCTGTTTGACACAAGAGGCTTCAGGTGAGACGCTTGAGTCAGGGCACAAATCTGCTTTTCTCTTCTTTGTCACTCATGTTTTTCCCTTGGAGGAGAGGTCTGGGCCTCTCTCCCTGCTTCCTTTAAATTTTTTTATTTAATTTTTTTATTGTAAAGATATAGGACAGGGTCTTGTTTTTTAGTTATTCTGTTTACATAGCACAACACCAGCAAGTGATATGCAAAATAGAACATTCCTTAGCTGGAGTTTGGAGAGGGTGACAAATAGAAAGTTAGTGCTTGGAGTTGGATGTGTCTGGGGAGAAGTAATGGTAATGTTTTTCCAACTTTGTGATATGATATCATGCCTCCGAATTGTATAGTTAATGAGTAATTTGAAATTTTTGAATTACATTTTTACAAGAAAAAAACCTATTCTTTACTAAAAAATGTCTCGTACTTTATCAGGAATGTTTTCTATGTTAGTACATTCCTTCTGACAGCAGCATTCTGCCTTTTTAGATGGACTCTTATAATTTACTTAACCAAACCCCTAAGGATTGACCTTTGAGTTACTATTAGTTTTCCCTGTTCTAGATGCCGCTGTAGGAAGTGATGGTATTCATCATCTTTGCCCATGTGTTCCAATACTTGTGTTTCCTTAGGCAAAATTCCTGAAAGGGGACATTTGCTCATTAAAGGGTATATTAACTTAAAAATATTGGAGCTGGAGAGAAGGCTCAGAGGTTAAGAGCACTGACTGTTTTTTCAGAGGTCCTTAGTTCAATTTCCAGCAACTGCATGGTGGCTCACAACCATCTAGAATGAGATCTGGTGCTTTCGTCTGGTGTGGAGGCAGAACACTTTATACATAAAAAACCTTAAAAAAATATTTATAAATATTGCTAAACTGCTTTCCAAAGAAGTTACACCAACTTAGTTCTCATGGGTAGTATAGGAAAGCACCTGTTTTCAACATATCTTTGCTAATATGATATTAGTGAGTTTTAAATCTTTGCCAATCTGATAGGTAAAAAAGAATTTTTCTTTTAAAAGTGATTTTATTTTTTATTACGTGTATGTGTTTGTATGTGCATGTAAATGAAATACCAGTGGAGTCCAGGAAGCACTGGAGTGTGTGGCAGCTGAGCCATCTCTATAACCTCTGAAAAGGGACTGCTTTCTGATGCTTTATTTAGGTTTCTGTCATTACTAGCAGAATTGAGCGCTTTTTATGTTTTCTGCCAATTGCTTTTATTCTTTGGAGAATTTTATGCCTAGATATGTTATTTGCTTTTCTAGTTGGTCTTTTGTAAGTTTGTTAAGGATTTCCACACTGTGTAAAGTCCGGGTCAAATGTGCTGATGTATTTTTTCCTCCTTTCTCCTGTTAAATTGATTCTTTACATAAAATTGGTAAACTTCATTTTCATTGTTTTTCTTAATGAGTTGAGGCCTCCCGCCTTCAAGTTCTCATTGTATATCTTATCATATTGTATTTACAATATACCATAGACATTATAAACAAAATAAATTAATTAATTAGAAAAAAGTACTTCTAATACAGTTAGTGAAGGCGGCAGATTGCCTTATTTCTTTTCTGTGTGTTTGGAGATAATCATATCTGCCCCCTTGGAAAAACTTCAGAGTGAATCCCTAGGTGCAACTGTATGAATGCTGGAGTACTAGATATTGTGACACAAAGCTGCTCCTTTAAGACAGGTGTGGTTGAATGATCTCATTCTGGCTGAGGTGGCTCATAGGTGAGTGCTGACATTAGTGACAGAGTGGCAGAGTAAGTAGGCCAAAGTCTCAGAAGGCATTAGGATCCATAAAGGGTGGCTTTGGCATAGGAGCAGCATTAAATATCAACAAATGTGTCTTCTTCAGGGACTAATAAACGCCAGGTGTTATGGCTCTAGCATGTAATCCTAACATTTGGAAAACAAGCAGAGCTAAGAGGAGGGCCACAAGTTCAAGGCCAGTCTGATGGCCAGCCTGATTTGTCTCAAAAAAGAAAAAAGAAAGAAAAAGAGAAAGGAAGGAAGGAAGGAGGGGAGGAAGGAAGGAAGGAAGAAAAAAAGCTGGTTCAGTCTTGCCACACATGTAAAACACTGGGCATGGTTGCAGATGCTTATAATCTAAATGCTGGGGTGCTAGAGTTCAAGGTCACTGGCCAGCAGTGGATTCTGGGCCAGTGAGACAGCAAGAGATTAAAAAAAGGTGAATGGGCTTTGTGGAACAAGACCTCTGGCCTATGCATACATGAACATGCAAACACACACACATACACACGCACAAACACACACACACTCTGAAGTCAACGAAGAAAGAATGCTGTTCATTGAGGATTCACTTTTGTCCCAGATACTAAACAGATTCACCTTAACTGTACCTTTCACACACAGGGTTTCTCTGTGTAGTTATCCTGGAACTCCCTCTGTAGACCAGACTGGCCTCGAACTCAAAGATCCATCTGCCTCTGGCTCCTGAGTGCTGGGATTAAAGGCATGCACCACCACTGCCCAGCTACATCCTAACTGTACTTTAAAGGCAGCTTTTAATGCAGAGTCAGCCTAGGGTTGCTGATCCTAGTGATCCTAAACCCAGGAAAGAACACCACCTTCAAGAATCAGAGTATAAATCAAACTTTAGAACTAGCCATTAGTATTTAGGAGACTTGAGGAGAGCAGGAATGTGCTGGCATGGTTTCTGTTCTGTCAGCCAGGAGCTTAAGCAGAAAAGTTGGTGGAAGTGGGCTAAGTAAGGAAGCAGAAAGGGAAAGTATTCAGATCAACATACATCAGGCCTCTGCAGGACCAACTGCACTCAGACAGCTGCACACTAAAGGAACTTAGCTTGTTGGATGAAGCATAGAAAAGGCTGGCATCCTGCAATACGGTCTTTACCTTATCCATTACAAGGATTTGCACTGTGCTCTGAACACTTTGCTTATAGTGTTTGGATGATAGTGCCTACAGGGATCTTTCTCCAGAAGGACAGCAATGGTACAATTTGCTGTACTTAACAGGGCAGTGAGGAGGGTCAAGATGGGACTCTAGAGAGGTCTTGGGGATCTGCCTACCAACCTGTACCCTGAAGCACAGTGGCTGAACATCAGTTGTCTTTCACTATTCGGAGCCTCTTGCTTGATGTCTTGTGTAGTTTAGTTAGATGGAGGCTTAGGAGTGTGTGTGTGTGTGTGTGTGTGTGTGTGTGTGTGTGTGTGTGTCACTCACCTGTGTGCTGGTGGACTGGGAAACACGAGAACCTGGGTCCTCAGTTTGCTTGTTCATTCTTGAGAGTTTTCTTGTCTTCACCCTCGCTTTTACTCCATGCTGTACATACCTCCTGCTTCTTCAGGGTAACTACAGTTCTCAGGAGGTGGCTCAGGATCTCCAAGTGAATGACCTAGAGAGACCTAAAGATGTTGCACTGCCTTTACCTCCCCTAGACTTGGGAGTACCACCTTGCATGGATCACACTTTGTTCCTCAAGGCAGTAATAAAGGCTTGGTTTACTTAAGGAGAGTCTTGCTTTGAGATCACCTTGGCCATAGAGGAATCTACTGGCTAGTTACCCCTAGATTAATTCATTGCCTACCATCTTTTTAGTATCACCAAAGCCTCTTAATACTTGGACTATTACTTACCCAATATTTAATTAAATCACTACTTTCTATTTCTAAATACTTTCTTACATTTATTTTTTTTTTAAAAAAAAAAAACCACAATGACACCTGTTTCTTAAAGTGAAAAATCAGTATTATTTGACATACATGGAAGGTGAATTTTAAATTAAATACAGTGAAACAAACAAAAAAAATAGTGGTTAAAAACTTTTAGCCAAATAGCGTGGTCTCTGAAACTCATCGTTCATTAAAGACGCTCAGAGCACTAGGAAATGGCACAGTGTATAAAATATTTGCCATGCAAGTGTGAGGACTGGAGTTTGGACCCCAGAACCCAGCTAAAAACCAGGTGTGTAGGTGTGGTGGCTTGCCTATTCTCACACTTGGAAGGCAGAGATGGGATTCCCAGAGCTGACTAGCTAGCCAAGCTAGACCAAGTAGCAGTCTGTGGGCTGGATTAAGAGATCCTGCCTGGGAGAATAAAGTGGAGAGTGATTAAGGAATACTGTCAGCCTCAGTCCTATACATGCCTGTGTGTGTGCAAGTATACCTTCATACATGTGTACTCACACACAAGCACATACTGCACACACATATGCAAGAGTGGGGGCAGACTAGGTGTTTGGGGGTAACACGGTGAATAGTAACTTTCTCTTTAGTCTAATAAGAAGTCTTAGAAGAACCGAGAAGTGTGTGCCTTACTGAGCTGTGCTGAGTGGGGTGCTATGGCAGATGTCACCTGTCTCCTACAGTTTGGAAAGCACTATGGAGCTGTGGAGGCAGCAAGAGTGATGTGCAAAGGAAGAAGGGCATAAAGTAGACCTGAAGAATCTGCTGAAGCTTGGGGATGGTTTTAGTTTTTGCAGTAAACCAGGTGATTGCTGGTAAGGTCACAGGTAAAGTGGAGCAAGGAATGATGGGAGGAGATGAGTTCTAGAGCAGGCAAACTATGCAGGACTTGCTGATAGGCTTGAACATCAGTGAGGTCATCTTCAGGGATCATTTATAGAACCGTTCAGGACTTTGTGGGAAGTGGGTTTTGTGTCTCTCTGTTTGCTTTCTGAAGGGTGGTAGAGTTCAGTTTAGACAGTTCTTTTTATTTTCTGACAGGAATTCAGTTGGTTATTAAGGGATTTATCTGGGTTTCTTTGGAATGTTGTTTGGGTTGTTGTCTCTCCTGTGTATTTTCTGTGAACTATCAATTAGATATATAGGCTAGACTAGGCTAGACATTTGGGAGGGGACTCCTTTATAGAAGTGTAGAGAGGATCATACGCATATAAATCTAGATATTGCTGTTAAATTTGGTTACTGCTTAAAGTAGACCAGCCAGATATCTTCATTGTGAAATCACAGTTTTCATTTTGTGAAGGTCACCTCTAGTGACCTTTGGCACTACTCCTTATTCTTTGACTTAAGAGGTTTTATTGTTTCAACTTTGTGTTGTGGGAAATGTCAAGCAAGAAGAAGAGCTGAAGATGAAAATAGCCCTGTAACCATCATTCAGCATCAACTACTATCAATACATGGACTGGCTGGCTTTCTTTCCATACCTGTGTACCCCTCCACTACCAGATTTTTGAAGGAAATTCTGGGCATTGTATTTTTTTTTTTAAACTGGTAACATTGCAGAAGGACTCTCTAAAAGACTTTTAAGGTGTGTTTGCTTATCCATCTGGTCTGCCAAAGAACAAGACTTTTGAGATGTGTGCTTGACTTGAGTGCTAAGGTCCAAGGCTTGACTGTAGTATGATGACTGATACAGATCAGGGTTTCAAACAGTAGTGGGTGTTAAGATTGCCAGGAAGAGAGAGCTGTAGGTAGCTTGGTATGCTTTATGGCAGGGGATGATGTGTGATGTGGTGAGGAATTTGAAGTCCTGGTTAGTGAGCAAGAGAAGACAAGGTGGGAAAAAATACCATTAAGCCTGCTGTGCCCCAAGATGTTGTTGCCTCCTGCCTTGTGTTGGGGAAGCAAAAAAGGGTGAAGGGTTAATAAAAAGGAGAACTGGGGTATGTAGGAGGAACAGGATCCCTATAGAGAAGATACTTGATCACTGAAGCTGGGTCAGGGGCATTGCCAGCAAGCCCACTGCTCATTCTTTGCCCTCCAGAGATCCCTTTGTAGAAGTAGCCACGGGGCATGTTGATTGGGGTTTGTCTTGTTTGTCCCTCTATAGAAGAGGTTTTTGTGTGTGTGTGTGTGTGTGTGTGTGTGTGTGTGTGTGTGTGTGTGTGTGTGTGTGTGTGTGTGTGCTGCATATGCTGCTTACTGGATTTGGATGGGTGTGCAGGAGAGCTGCACTGAATGAGACAGCTCGCAGCGTTTTCCTGCTGTTATAATACTTGCCTCTTAAACTTAAAGGAAACCCCAAGGCTCAGGACTTGAGGGAATGACTTCTTTTCTGAACTTACCTGGTTTTTAGCTTTGTCTCTATGGAAATAAAATAAATGAAAAAAAAAAAAGAGGATATGATTGCCCCAATGCATGGTTGAAGTTTATTGTAGATATGAGGGCAAAAACAGCCAGAGGCACCTGGAAGGATCCAGACTGAACTAAGCCATGAGAGGAAGGGAGGGGGGAAAGCAAGAGAGGTAGAGGAGAGGAGAGAAGGGTCTGTGAGGCCAGGAACAAGCCAGGAGACCAAGAGGAGCAAGAGACTGCATAGTCAAAACTGTAGAGGTTATATAGGAAGCACAGGAGCTGGGAGGGGCGGTGCGGGGGCGGGGGGGAGGGGAGTAAAGTTTAGGTGTGCAGTGGTCCAGGGTAAGGGGCTGAGAAGGGCTGAGAGGAGCCTGGATTCTGTAACAGGTGTTGCCCCCGCTGAGATACTGGAGGCCAGTATCCCTTTTGATATGTTAAATAGGCACTTTGGCCTTTTGTCCTAGGTTTCTTTGAGACCTAACAACCAGCGAAGGAATACCTGTCTGCTAGGGTAGTAACTATCAAGTATACAGTAAAAGCACATATTGTAGCTGCAGAGTTTTGGGAGAACGTTGATTCAGAGTTAGAATTTATGCCATTAGCTAAGACATAGAAACTTAAGAATGGCAGCTTTTCCTTTCAAGGATAAAGGGTTTTTGTTGTTGTTGTTTTGTTTTGTTTTGAGACTAGGGATGTAGCTCAGAGATAGATCACCTCCCTAGCATGTACAAGACCTTGACTTCAACCCCAGCACGAGAGAAGAAAACAAAATGAAACAAAAGATAGCGTCTCTTGAAAGAATGCTTTGATTTTGAGAGTGGTCATTACTGAAGAAGATGGCTGAAGAGAGAGCTGGGAGAAAAGAAGTCTCCCTAGCTGAACCAGCGTCTCCTCAAAGATGAAGCAAACAGAATCTGTGCCCAGGGGAAAGATTACAGTGGGATGATGGGATGATTTCTCACTGAGCATCAAGCATACTGTTGAGGAGTGATTGACACTCTCATTAATGACTTTGTGAGTTTTAATGATGGGGGACAAGTTAAGCTGTTTTTGGAACACATTTCCTCATGTCTGTATATGTACATGCATGTATATGTGCACATATGTGTGTAAAGTGGTGCGTTAGCTCTGCTATGTTCATCTTTTCCAAGAGGTTAGTAGCCATTACTTATATATGAATACAGCATATGGAACATTTTTGTGTATGCAAACCTTACAACAGATGAAACATTTTTTCATACCTTATTTCCTTGGATTTATTGTCTATTCTTTCAGAAGAGGAATTGAAGTGGCTGGCTATAGAAGACACAGTAAAAGCAACACCCACTGTACTTTTGACAGGAGAGCATCCAGAAGGAAGATTTTTAAGTTAGACCTAGTCTGAATTCTGGCTCCTGCTAAATATGTTTTGGGCTTTCATCTTCTTCCTTGGTAAAATAAACAGAATTGGTCACACCTCATGGTATTGTTTTTAGAGTATTGAACAAATTAGCATAATTAACGCATGGGAACAATGCTCTGCACACAAGATGACTATTAAAAGAAACTTTAACCTTGTTAATAACACAGTAACAGGTAATTGGCACCAAAGAAGTGTGTGCAGTGTCCTAGTTTAGCTCATGCTTGCAGCCTCCACTCTGAAAACAAGTCAGGCAAGTGGCTTCCTCCTAGGGCATAGGTTATTTCCTAGTCTAGTCATGTAGCCATCCTTGAGTGTCAGAGACAGGTAGAGTGAGTATTTTGTCTTGGAGTGTGTTCAGGTTTTGCAGTGTCTAGATGGAGCTGATAGTAGAAAAGCAGGCACCTGACTTCTCAGAGACAGCCACAGTCCAAAAATAGAAGGGCAGCTTGATTTCAGCAGACATTGTAGCATTTTAGGTGGTTTGCTCATGCTGTGGGGGGAACCATACCCAGAAGACGACACATATGATGATGGAGCTGGGTTAGCTAGTAGACACCATATAGTCAGTACTTGTTGGTTAACTTCTTTCTCTTTGAGTATATTGCATTTGCTCAGAGGCAAGACTGGCATGTGACTATCACCTAGTGCACTAGTTAGTACTGCACATCATTTTCCTTATGTTTTGTTAGCTTCTTTTATTTGGAATTTGCTATGTGGACCAGCTGCCCTGGAATACAGAGATCTTTTTGCTAGGATTAGAGTGGCAGGAATAAAGGTATGTGCCATTACACTCTGCAAATTTTGTTAGCTGTTGTCTTATTGATTCAGAGAAATAGAGTTGCCACTTACGTGGTCTTAACACAGGTCACTTTGATATCGTTTCTTTTATTTTCTCATCGCGGGTCGGTCAGTCAGCCATTTCTAGGTGCACCAAAAGAAGCTGGGCTCCACGGCACAGTCAAATCCTGCCACACTTTACCAGTTCTCAGACCCTCTACCCTTCAGTCTCCCAGGGGACTCTTGCTTATTACCTCTTTGTTCCTGACATTCTTAATTTGCAACCTGCACTAGAACCTCTAAGCCCAGCTCTTTCTCCAAACTCAGATTGCTGTCAAATGTTGTCAAGTTCTGCCTATACCATTGCATCTCCTATTTCTCTGTGTGCCATTATTCCACTTAAACCACACCTGATACTGGCAGGACCAGCTTGCTTTTATTTCTCTTTTTCTCTTGTTTTAAAAACAATTAATAAAATAAGAATATTAAGAAAGCAAGAACCTAATTTATTAATATCTGGTGTAAATTGCACTTTGAGAGGTTTTCACATGAGACACACACAGTATTTTCTCAAATGGCAACATTTGCACTTCAGCTTTGTAGCCTGCTTTTTTTGCTACTAATTTTGATTGAGTATCTCTACAAATATTACTCAGAACAACTATTTTGTAATATTTAATCCTACATAGGATTTAATTGTATGGATGAATCAATCTAATAGTAGGCTTTTAGGTTGTTTAGAGATTGGCAATTTTTATATTTCTATTTCCAGTGGTGAATCTACCTGCTATCATTTCAGGATAATTGTTTCTGCAAATTTCTATAAGAAAATTGAATTGCTAGTCTAAAAGGCATGTAGCATACATAGATAATGTAATAATAATAACATCTTTTTGCTTTATAAACATAGTATCTTTAGAAGCTTAAATAAAAATGTGGATAAAAGGTTAATATAAGAAAATACATGCATAAATAATAATTGGTTTGTAATTTGTCATTGTATAACAGTGAATGAGGGCTGCTGTCTTTCTATCTGTGCATTGTTGACATTATTGCAATGGACATTCATGTTCAGTTACTATGCAGGGGTTTATATGCACTTAATACCTAGAAAATTGAATTTCTCTAGAGGAGTATATGCATCTTCATCTTGAGAAGTAATTACAAGTCTCTGTCTACAGTGTTTATCAGCAATGTCTACAAGTATTTATTTCTTCTCATTTTTCTTAATACCCAAAGATGTTAGTTACCTCAGTGTTTTTCAGTCTGATGAGTATGAAATAATATTGCAACACTTAACATTTTGTGTTTTTTATTTACCAAAGAGGTTGAGCATTGTTTTGTTCTTTTTGACATCTGTTACATACATTTCCCCTCTTTTTCAGTTTTTTCTACTGATTGTAGAAGTTCTTGACATAGTCTTAATTTTTAGTCATCCTTATGTGATTTTCAGTTAGTTGGGTGTGTGGCCTGTCTTGAAACACTGTAGCGATTATTATTGCAAATGTGTACTTTTCAGGGCTGTTGAAGTGTGAAGACATCTATATGTAGGAAAATCATAGTTCTAAATTGTCTTTCAGAAAAATGGTGCTGGTTAACAAGGCGTCCATGGTGTATGGAATGCCATTTTGCTACACTCTGCCTGAGCTTGGCAGTAGTTTTCTTAATCATTTTGCCAGATATAATAAACAAAATTGGTAGGGCCTTTGATTTTAACTTTTTCTTGAGTCTGCCTGCTCCTTCATTGAAGCTGGTAGCCTTATACCTGAATGCCTTGCTTCCCTTGTGACTTACCTCTTCCTCAACTCTTACACTGTGCTCCTTAAAAACATAATTTATATACTTTTATTTTATGTGTAAGGATGGTTTGCTTTCACACGTGTCTGTGTACCATGCAGTATCTATGAAGACTAGAAGAGGGTGTCAGATCCCCTGGAACTGGAGCTACAGACAGTTGTGAGCTGCCATGTGGGTGCTGGGATTGAATCCAGGTCCTCTGGAAGAGCGGCTAATGCTCTTAATCACTGTTAGCTGTGTTCCTTGCCATGGCTTAAAGGACTCCACTCCATCTCCACTCTCTCTTTCTTCAGGGTCTCAACTTTGTAGCCCTGCCTGGCCTGGAACCTACTATTTGGACCAGGTTGGCCTTTAAGTCCTAAGAGATCTGCCTGCCCATCCTTCCTGAGTGTATTTAAAGGCTTGTGCCACCACACCAGGCTTCATGCTCACTCCTCCACCGTGCAGTAAGTAGCTCAGCCAATACCTTGGGTCCCATCGTTTGGAGCAGTTCCATCTCTAGATTCTAAACTTTGAAAACTGCCTTCTAGCACATCTCCTATGTACACTTTTATTCTCCCTCCTGACACCTTCTCCTCCTTTTTTTCTTTGCTTGCAAGATTTGTAGCTGCCCCAAGGAATGTCCACTTGATTTTCTCTTTAGCCTAAACCTCAAAGACAAGCATTCTTGATTAACTCAGGTCACTTCAATGCCTTTGCTGGTCATATTCAGACTTCAGCTATTGCTTCCAGACTGGAGAATGGCCTCATCTTTTACCAGAAGCACAGTGCCTTGTTCATTGTTTCTTTCCTAGGTAGGTAGGTTTGGATTCTTAGAGTGAAGACCCTTAATTAGTCTTCTGAAGACTCTGAGACCTGGCATTTCTGCTGTCCTCCCGTCTGTCCTCCCGTCTGTCCTCCTTGCTTCCCTTTCAGCTCAGTAGTCATCAGCCTGAACATCTCTCTGGGTTCGTGTCTACTTGTCTTCTTCTGGGCTTTGCTCATCAAGTTCTGTCTGCTCAGTGGTGCCCTCTTTACCCTGCACCATTGACTGGGCCGCTTAATTCAAATCCTTGCCTCTGACTCTACACTACTAGTATATAAGCTCCTGATAACGGACTTGTGTCTCCTGTATCTTGGTGCTTGGCCAAAACTGAGCATGTTGGTGTATATTTGGCTGCTGGTGCTTGATAGATGTTAATTGAATACGCATTTGATTGCAAATATCAATGAAGGAGGAAGACTTACCTGGGCTTATCAGGAACTGATGTCGGCTCCTTCTTCTGGTCTCATAAGTAAGACTCAGGATCATAGCTTGATCTGGGTCAGCACAGGGATATCCAAGCCTCTGTCCCCAGCTGCAAATTGGAAAGCCTAAAGTTTGGCCTGAGTTAGAAATTATAGTTATGCATTTATGACTAATCTTGACCTTACTGTGTAGAGATCTGTGTGCCTCTGCCTCCTGAGCCCTGGGATTAAAGGTGTGTATACCCCACTGAATACCAGCATGAGCTGGAGTCCTAATGCCAAGAGCTCCATCAGGATGTGGAGAATTTGGAGATTTAGGTTGACTACATTCTTGCAGTGCAGGGAAGGGTTCTTAGAGTAACATGGTGAAAAGAAATAACTGAGCATGCTCTTGGCAGAAGAGAACACAGGAGGGTAGTAGGTCCTGAAGACCCTGAGTCAAGGCTTTATTCTTCATTAAGTGGGGCCAGTTTCTTTCAGGCCTAATTATATATGTGGAAACACTGCAGGCATAAATTTAGTAATTCACCCTGTCTGGAGACCTTGCTCTTCATCTCATCTTGTTTTGCATTTTGTCTCATTACTCTTTGTCCCTAAGGCCTGGCTCACATTTCCTCTCCCATAGAAATCCTACTTGAACTGCTCCATTCCACGCACTTCCCCCACTAAAGTAAATACTTTCAGTCTGTATCCCCCATTTGAGTTGTTTGCTGATAACCCTCTTCTATGATAGTCTGTGAGCTCCTTAAGCTATTTTTCTCTCTTCTGAAAACAAAATAGTGATCAGTATTCACTCTAATTTTGCTGAGCAGCCCGATAGCAGAACTACAGCATACAGCTGGAGATGGGAAAAGATGGGAAAGCTGAATTCAGTCGTAACTGTGTAACTATAGACTTGGTCTTGGGAGCAGTCTTGGACTATTTCTCAGTTTTCTGCCCCCAAGGTTGGAAGTATCCTTCCCTCATGCTCCCTGACCTGGAACTTTCCCCCAAGCAGGCAGTGTGTGTGTGTGTGTGTGTGTGTGTGTGTGTGTGTGTGTGTGTGTGAGAGAGAGAGAGAGAGAGAGAGAGAGAGAGAGAGAGAGAGAGAGAGAGAGAATGGGAAGTCAAAAGACTCATAAGCTACTAGAGCTGGCAAAGTGAACTAATTTGGTCATAATATTTAGTTGTGTTGGTACATAAGAACAAAACGATATCATTTTATGTCACTCTCAGTTCCTTGTATCATTTTAAAAGAGCCTGCACGTATCTTGTTTGAGGCAGGATTTCTCTTCCGTGTTATTTTTAATGCTTCTCCTGGCACCACTGTCCATCTCCCTGTAGGTCTGTACTAGGATTATAGATTCGTGCTCCCTCATCCAGCTTTTATGTAGGATCTGAGGATTAGACTTCATGGCAGACACTTTACCCACTGAGTCATCTCCCCAGATCAGGGACTTATTTGTATTTAGTTCTCCTGACTGTCTAAGTGGGCAGTTAGGTGGTGAGGGCAAGAAAGAGAGTGGTTTCCTTAATTTTAGCACTTGCAACAGTATTTATTCAGCATACACACAGGTCAGGGGATGAGGTATCTGTGTGGGCTCCAGGGAAGAAGAGGGACCCTAGCAACAGTAATCAACTTCAAGTTAACCATGTCTCCTGGCTCCCTAGGACATGGGAGCTAAAGGCACAAATTAGTGATTGTGGCTGGAAGGATCCTCCACCAACTCCTTTTCTGAGCTGGAAGCAGGGTGCAGAGCAGCAAGCCAGTTGGCAGACTTGTCTTTTCTGCCTTAAAGTACTTTGTTTCTGTTGCTAACAACAGACATGGGTAGTGTAAATAAAACACAGACTCATAGGCACAGAGACACATGGAATCAGAACTGAAGGGATGGGGGAAGGGTTGGAGTGGACAAGGTCTGAAAATGTACAGATGAATCTCTGTAGGTACTGTGTGCACCGTGCCGGTTTTACAGCCTTAACAGTGAGCCTAACATAGGGCTGGCTGTGTGGGAGACCATCCACTATTGTAAAGCAAGAAAAATTTGGGTGACAGGATTCAAAGACGAAGCTTTAATATAGCTGGCTTCTTTCCTTTCCTTTAAAACTTCACTCACTGGTCTCTGCTAGTATTGATGTTGGTGATGGACAGTTATCAGCCCTGAATGACAGGATGGTAACTGTCCTGGGGAGGACTGGAGACTGAAGAAGAGTAAAGTAGTGATATAATAATACTGTCTTGTATTGGATATCTCTTCTGGATGCCACTCAAGTCTGCTCCCCGAAGCCAGAGTAGACTGGTTAGGAGGCAGTGATGGAGGAAAAATTGTAAAGAACACAATGTAGTTAGCTTCTTTATAGGTCACTATTTTTAGCTCTTACTCACATAGTAAGAAATGGCTCCAAGGACATCTTCTTGGGCCCTGCTTCCTGAACTTGTCCTTGAAGCCTCTGGGGTTCTTATCTGGCTTGGTTGGCCTCGGCCGGGTGTGTCCTCAGGCCAGCCATCTGGAAGGTCAGTGTGGTTAGCCACTAGAATGTGCCCATTAGCTTTTGGAGGGCTTACAACCTGTTAGCGGAATCCTAAGCCTGGGAACTGCTTCTCTCACAGGGCCTTTCACACTTGGGACAAACTAACTGGCTTACTACTCCCTTATTTGGACACTCAATTTTCTGGGTGAGATTGTAGTTCTTTGTTCTGGGTGAGTTTTTAGAGTACCGGGCATCCTTGTAAGTGATTTTCTAGAAATCCTAACATGGGAATATGTATTTTTCTCTACCTGAGTCTTTCCTTTACATTCAGCCTATTTACTTATGAGACCAGAAAGAGGTTCCATGTTCAACATGCTCACTCTCTAGGGAAGGAGTGGAGAATACTACCATAGAACCAGAGGCAGTAGAGAGCTTTGAGTCTGACTCTAGTACTTGTGGGAGCTTTGTGTCTAGCACTAGAAACATCTGTGAGAATTTTATGCTTTGAGGAATTTCCTGTAGCCATCTGCCTGGCTTCATGTGGGGCCAGAAACCAGGAGCAGGGTGCAGGCAGGGATATGAGAGGGTGGTGGTTTGTAGTGGTGCTACCCCAGGTGAAGAAGCTCTGTGGGACTCTGAGTGCACACCCACCGTCCCACTGCACCCTCTGAGAAGAGCTAACCCTACCAGAAGGGCAGCTCTCCTAACCTTTGGCTGCTCCTTTGACTGTTTCCTGTCTGCATGGGGAGGATTGCTAGTGACTGCGACATTGGGTCCTAGTGGGTCAGGGAAGGCAGTCAACAAAGTATGCTTTTCCAGTTGGAACCTGCCCAAGCAGCCTTCTAGCCCTGTGGTTGAGAGCTTTGGGCTTAAAGAGTCATGCCAAGAAGGCTTAGAGCTTAAAGATTACTAGGGCTCAGGAGTGGAGCTGAGGCTGACCAACTGACCACTGCTGCTGCCCACAAGGAAGGTGCTAGAACTCTGCAGTACAGGCAGTACAGCATCATCAGCCCCCACACCCACTTTGTACTTCACTGCCTCCGTCAGATGAGGAAAGTGTAGCGGAGACAGATTAGCTTTCCTCCGAAGTGCTGTAGCAATGGGGGAACTTTATTTCATTAACTACTTGAAACTACTCTTTTCCCAATAGTCCTTGTAGAGGAAACCACAACAAGCTATTATTTTAAGAAAGCTTTGAATTTTAGAATAGTTTCAGATTCATAGAAAATTGCAAAGAGGGCACTTGAAAATTCCCATAGGTCCTGTAAACCATTAATACATATTTTCTCCTTTTTTTTTTTTTTTTTTGGTCTATTTATGAGGATTTACTGGGGGCAGGGAGCAGATTTTGAGTGATAACATTTTTTTTCCAGTGTGGTGATTTTTGAGCTAATGTTTTTGAGAGTCCATTAGGGTATAATAATTTTTCCTAGGGTCCATTTTGTTTCAGCTGTACTAGACTGTACTGGAGTGGACCTGGTCTTTGCCTTCTGGTTTCACTTTCTGCTTCTGCTGAGCGGGGAAGGTTGTAACTGAGCTCCTAGGAGTTGGGGGAGGCAGGTGATTGTTGGGAGGTTTCTGTACTGTTATCTGGGAAGGTTCTTTCAAAGCAATGCCCATATTTTCAGCTGATGTTAGCTGGCTTAGAGCCAGAGCTCTCCTGAGGGATGGAGAGAGCATCTGGGTGAGGAGACCTATTTTCATTATGCTTCAAGTCTGTTCTTGTATGGTGCTAGGGTAGTTCAAGGTGGTCACTGCTCTGGGCTCAGGCCTCAGTCTGTAGGAATAGACACAGAGGATAGTAGTATGATGTCTGTGGGCAGCTGCTGTGCTTTGCTTTGGGGCCCAGGCATATTCTCCATTTAAGGGAAAGGGGTCTGCAAACTTCTTGGCTGTGGGTGTGAATGGGCCGGCCTTTGCTGGATGTGCTTTTTCAGTGAGATCATTCCAGAATTGCATTCCTATGGAATTATATTTTACTCAAGATGTGAAGCTGGATTTATGTAAAAGCACTGGCACTAACACAGAGAGCTTGGAGAAGGCAGAATCAGAGTAGGATAGGCAGTCTCTTGTGGGGGATGGTTAAAGTACAGGATGGTACACTGGGAGTGTACCCAGGAAATGAAATTGCCACTCAGTACAGGGACGGGAGGGTTGAGTTGTGTTTCCCATTTGCCTGCCACCATCAGGCAGTATGAGCTCAGAAGGGGTAAGTAAGTGAATGGTGCTTAAGGTTTCTGTGCCTGTGGCTGCTGAAAAACTCTGGAAGCAGAAATGTCCCTATATTTTGTCATTTAAAGTCCATCCCTGTTCTCATGTACTGTCCTCTATTTAAATCTAAACCTCATCTCAAGAACCCTAAAATGGCCATTGTACCCCTTTGTTTCCCTTTCCAGTGGCCAAGTGGGATGTCTCCTTTCTCTGTTTAGTTATTCCTAGTCTCTTTAATGGGCATCCTTCCCTTCATCTCACCTCCCACCACTGCCCCCCTTTCCTCCTCCTCCTCCCTCTATCTTCTATTTCTACTCACAGCATTTGTGGTACCAAATATATGGCGATCTCTTCTCCTGCCCCCACCCACAGCAGCCAATTCTGTAGCTCTGGAAAGAAGCTAAAGTTCACATGATCTAATTTCATTTTGACCCTGACTACTTGGTGTTAGCATCAACCCTAAAGTTGAAGCCTCTCATGACTACTTCCACTCACTAGTCTAAGCCACCCATATTTTTGACCAACTAGCTATATTACCATGGGTTTGGTAATTTGCTGGAATGGCTCACAGAGCAGAACTCAGAAAAAGTGTACTTACTTGTTACCAGTTTATTATTAAGGGCACAACTCAGTACCAACCAACTGAAAGACCTGCATAAGCAGGATATTGGGAGTGAGGGAACAGTCAAGTCACACTTTCCCTTGAGTTGCCCTCCAACACTCTGATATGTTTACCAACCCAGAGTTCTTTGAATTCACAAGGTCAGGGGTTCTGTGAGGAGTTTTCTATAGAGATGTGATGGATTATGTAATCAGGGTTTCAGTGGAGAGTTTGTTATATAGGTGTGATGGATGATGGTTGTCAGTACTGGTGATCAGCTGCATCTTTAGCTCTCTTCTGTCCCCAGAGGCTGGGGGGTGAGGTTTCAACCACCCTGGTCTTTCTGGTCATTGGCTCCTGTCCACCAAGAGTACTTCATTAGCATAATACACTCAAGTGCTGTTGAAAGGGGCTTGGCTATCCTCTCTTGCTGTTTGTCACTTGGATGTTTCCTTGAAGAAATTTCTAGAGTGCTTAAAGCTTTGTCAGGAGTCAGGAAGAAAACCAACTTTTAATTCTTACTGTATGCCAGCATGCATACAGCCCTTGTGTGCTGGTGATCTTTGATTGTGCTGCTTGGTATGATGTCTTATGTTTTTCTCTACTCACTCTTAGTAGTAACAACTGTGTAGTAACTCCATGGCCCTTCCTAGGAGCAGATGCCATCACTTCCTATATATCAACTCATCTGTCCAGAGAGTGGCCTGGAAGGTAGCCGCTATTAATTGTTGTAGGAAGAAACCGAGGCCACAGAGCAACTTGGCAGTTCTAAACCTGGTTCTGTATATGCTGAGTAAGCTTTTGGGCAAAATACTCTGCCTCCCAGAGCCCCAGCCTCCTTTGTGAAATGGAGGAAATACCTGCTGTGTCTAACCTTCTGGACTTGGTGGACCGACATGAAAGAACATGTGAAGATATTTTTGAAAAGAACATTGTACTCTGACTCTATTTTTCAGGATCAAAGCTTGGGCTGTTGCAGTCCTAACAAGGCTTAGCCATCCATCTCCAGGATGCCCATTAAAGAGACTAGGAATAACTAAACAGAGAAAGGAGACATCCCACTTGGCCACTGGAAGGAGAAACAAAGGGGTACAATGGCCATTTTAGGGTTCTTGAGATGAGGTTTAGATTTAAATAGAGGACAATAGGTAAGTATAATTAAGCTGTCCTGGACGAGACATGGACCCATCCATCATTGACTCCTCCATGTCTCTTTTCTCCACTCTGTCTGCCCCACGAGGTGGTCAGATAACTTTCTCTGGTTGGCACCAGGGTTCCCACCTTTCCTTCTTTTTATTATGTGATTTCTGGAGAAATTTTAATTCTTTGAGAACCATTGTTTTAATAATTTGATAGCACAAGAGGTTTTCTTTTCAAAATACCTTCTCTTCTGCCAGACAACCATAACACCTTGAAGTCCTTCAGAGCCAGCATCAGCAAAAGAAACTTGCATAATAATGTTAGATATGGGTTTGAGCTTTGTGTCTGCTGCTCTGTATCGTGTACCATCCTGTACCTCACAGCTTGTCTAGGCTGGCTATGGCAGAATCTTTTCAGGTGTTGAAAAGCAGGGTTTGAGCTTCCATTTTAAAATACTTAAGAAATGATTTTTTGTTGTAGTCAAATGTTGCTTGAGGCATTTTTTGTCTGTTTGTTTGTTTTGTTTTTTAATTTAACCAGCCTTTCTCTCCCAGCCAGGGAGGTTTTAGGATAGTGAAAGGTTGCATGAGGGCTTTGTTCTCTGGCCTCTTGGGAACAAGGCAGCCACTATAACAGGGGCAGAAAGGCTGTCTCAGGAGGACTGTGTCAGCTCCCATATCGTAGCTGCACACAGTTGACTGCAGATTTTATGAGTTGTTGGGTGTGACAAAAGTTTTCTTGTGTGAGAAACTTTTAGGCTTAATAAGTTGCTTTGCATTGATATTTCTTTTATACTAAAGATTGTGTCCAATAGAGTGGTCCCTTGCTAGCCCCGACACACAATTGTTGGCCATGGAGAGTGATCTATGTTGATCCCGGCAGTGGAGACTGAGAACAAGGGGTGTATGCGTGTGTGTGTGGGGTGGTGTGTCTCTGTGAGCAGCCAAGGAGATACAGTATGGACTTCTGCAGAGCTTCCAAATAGCCTCTCCCATGAGGTCTGTACTCACAGTGCCTCTAGGCCTGAGAGTTGTCTGGGTTGGCCATGAAGTCTGTGTGAATAATTATAGGTCACTGAACAGAACCACTAGTCAGCTACATCCCTCAAGAATGCCTAATTGTAGGCTACAAATATGAAAATATATGAGGGCTTAGTTACATGTCATACCTTATTTCAAAGAGCAGTGACATGAGTCAGCTATGACTTGGGTGGCTGGCCAGCCCATAAAAGTGGAGAAGGCCCATTCCCCACTTTTCTCACCATGAGATTAGGGATATTGGGAAAACACAAGCTGTGGCCATTGTCTGCAGTTCTTCAGCTACTGAATCTGACTATTGAAGGTCCAGAACAGTTTATAAACCATATTAGAAAAATAACAAATTTGTATGGACATTTGTGAGGTGTGTGTGTGTGTGTGTGTGTGTGTGTGTGTGTTTTGAGTAATGATCAAATGTATCCTAGGCTACCCTTTCAACTTGTAATTTAGCTGAGGGTTACCTTGAATTTAACTGATTCTTCTGTCTTCGACCCCTCCTATCTGTGGGATTATAAAATGCTTTGCCTACCACACTTGGTTTCTACGGTGCTGGGAATCAGTTCTTTGTCTCTGTGATGGGAAGCAAGCCCAAGACTAATATTTCTAGATGCATTGTTTCATGTGCTTTTCGGAGCTTATGATAACATATAGAGAGTGTCTGTAGCCAATGAGCTTTTCTTGGTGCTCAACATTGCATATCTGCTGAGCTGTGAAAAGTCTCTGAATGAATGGATGGAAGAACTTTGGGAATATATAAACACTAAAAATGGTGGTCAGAAACCTAAGTACATTGAAGTTTTCTGTGGAGGTTCTTGGGTTTAACAGATATCTAAATAGCTCTGTAGCTAGAAGGTGAATAACCAGTACAGTAGTATCCTAAGGTGTGGAGATTTGTCATGGTATAATGTGTCTCCCCTTTGGAATTCTGCAGTATGTAATGGTTATTACATACTCTAACCTGACATGATACTCTCAAGTTTGTGTGTAGATTTTGTCATTTAGCTCTGAATGAATTGATATCCATGAAAGATGCAGCTCTTTCTTTCAGGGAAAATTTTGACAAGGTTCCAAAATAATTTTTAAGCAGGAATTTCAGAAGTGTGTTTGAGGACATATTAGAATAAATGTGTGGGTCACTGAGAACCACTTTATTGCTGTATTTTTTAATGTTAAATTATTATTATTACTTTGCTAGAGTCTCATGTTCATCAGTTGGAACCAGGCTGGTGGCCCTAGTACAACCTGCCAATTAGTTCTCTGAAAATTGCTGTGTAAACTTTCCCTCCACTGGGAAAGCAAGCCCTTACAAACCTAACTATTCCAGCACTTTATACTGTACTTCTGCTTTCCAGAACTATGAAAAACTAAATATCTTTTGTTTATTTTTTTAAAAGGCTCCATAGCAATTAGGTTGTTATTAAAAGGACTTTTAGATTGATGGGGAATATTTAAGTAACTTAAGAGAAGCAGGGTGTCTGCAGTGCTGTGTCATCTAATGGGTGATATTTATAGCTGGTTTTTATACTCTGGCCTGTCAGTGCTACCTCAGTTGAGGAGAAAGCCAGAGCTCTAGGTCTATGTCTCCAGGGCTTATGACTACATGTCTGTAGTGAGTGAATATGGGGGTTTCCATCTCTGGTCCCTGGGTGGGGTCCTCATTTCTCTTAGTTCAAGTTTTCTTAGTTCGCCATGGCCACACTTGTCATCAGTCTGCAAAGGGAAAGGGGACAGGCTAACTTTATCTGCCTTTTCACTGTATATTCTCAGAAAAACTGAGCATGGACCAGGCGCTAGTGTAACAGGGATATTCTATTGAATATTGAATATTGAATATTCTATTGAAACTGCCTCTTGCTCATCTTCTTCCTCTTTCCCTTTCCCCCTAAGAGAATCCTTTTCTTGGGGTTCCGTTGTCTGGCAAAGAGAGTTTGAAGTCCTCTGCATTTCCTCCAGAGAAGAGGGAAGAAGACAGACATGAGGATGCCAGAAGCCTTGTCTGCCTATCAACATCCTGCCCATTGTCTCACTGTGTTTCCTTTGTGCTCTTTGTGACTCTAGGCAGTGTCTTCTACCACCCTCTGTCACCCAGCTCTCTGGTAGCACAGAAAGCAGTCTGAGTCAGAGATTCTACTAACAGTGTGGAGCTAGAGAAATTGCTTGGCTGTCAAGAGCTGCTCTTAGGGAGGACCTGGGGTCAGTCCAAGAGATCCAATGCTGCCTTCTACATGGCCTTTTGACTATCAAGATGCTCTCAGTCTGGCAAATGCCATTGTCTACTCCTTATATGCAGAGAAAGCAGAGTAAAGTAGAAACATGGGAGTCACACAGGCACCACACATATGTGGTGCACAGACAACATACATGCAGGCAAAAAGTAGCCATATACATAAAATAAAAATACAATTAATCCTTAAAAAATCAAAACCAAAACAAAACCCTAGCCAGCTGGTGGTGGTCTGTGCCTTTAATCCTAGCACTGGGGAGGTAGAGGTAGGTAGATCTCTGTAAGTTCAAGGCCAGCCTAGTCTACAGAGTAAGCTCCAGGACATTACTACACAAAGAAAAACCAAAAGACACCTTTCAGAGTTCTGGTTTAACAAACAAACAAAAACAAACAAAAAAAAGCCCTATACAAACTATTGCTATCACTTCATTTATCTATTTTTTGATTCATATTAATTAGTCATTGTTATATGCTGCTTACTATAAATTCTGGGATGCCATAATGGACAACCCAATCCTTATCCTCAAGAGTACAGTTTGTAGGAGAGAGATAAAAGAAAGTTACAGTCTGTGGGACTCTAGGGATATGAAGTTCTTCTCATGTTGGCCTCTGGGTCTTCTTGTTTTCTGAGATCCTTTTAGTGGATCCTAAAAGGCTAGGGGATCCCTTCTGCACATTAGAGTGTGTCTGAATTCTTAGTAGCTGTCCGAAGGGACTTACTACCCTTCCCCAACCCACCCTTTTCTTTTCCAGGGCAAACACACCCAGTTCCTTTAGTCATTTCCTCTATGATGGGCCCAAGTACCCTCTCCACCCTGGTCACTATCTATAGGATGCAGCCCATACAAATAAAGCCTGCCTCTGTGCCAGTGTGGAGCCCACAATACAATGAATGTCCCAAACATTGATTTCCAGGGAGGTACAGCCTGGAGCCACTCCCATGTTTTCGCTTTTCTCTGGTTTCCCTGCACCCATGGAGTAGATAATGGAAGAAGGGCCTGGCATTGGTCAGACCTCACCCTGGAAGAAAAATCTCCTTTCTTTAACTCTCCTTTATTGTCCTTTTGTCCTCATATTCCAGTTGGTGTCCAGATATTCAACCCTTTTGACATGGAAAATGGTGTCATCTACAAAGTTCATATTCAAGAACTGTGCAACAGTTACAAAAAGAGAAACACCGCACATGTACACACACACACACACACACACACTCTTCATGTTTTAACCGAGTGTCCAGCCTTGCTGCCTTGGGGCTTCCCTTTTCTGAGTGATTGCTTTTCACCCCTAAGGAAATTAGCATGAGAAATCAAATTGTGGCGTAACTGTATTCTATCCTTGTCCTCTCTCACATCCTCTGCTCCAGTCCTCCTTATCTCCAGACCCAAAACGACAGAAGTCGAATCTGTGACATCACAACAGTTAGCTGTTGAATCAATAGTGTGATATCCAGCAAGGGGAGATTATGACTTTAGGGAAAAGTAGAGAGTATAGTTTCATCTGAATAAAAAGGCATTTTTATGCAAATCTTCACCCAAAAAGCCTGGATTGGCCTTTCAGTGCCTGTCTTCCTCTCTGGTTCCCATTGCACCCTGTCTCCATGGATTAATGGTTTGTCTTGTGGGCATGGCAATGCCTGTATCTGAGTGTGTTGAAGTCTCCTGCTGGCCCATTGGCTTCTGGGCTGGCTTTTGGTTTTATTTATGAGCCATGTGTTGAATAGAGCTATTCAGGGATAAAGTTCAGAGAGCAGGGTCCCTAGGCTGAGAGAAAGCCACTGCCGCAGCCAGTTTTCTTGAGGCCCTTGAGGCTCTGCTCTTGGAACATGCTGCCTGTAGACCTGAGTGTTGCAGCCTGCTATTTCTGAGGTGGGGGCCTGCCCAGGAACTTTTTCATGGTTTCTTAACACTGAGACTTAGAAAAACATTTGCCTCAGAGAATTCTAAATGTTCTTAGTTCATAAGTCTTGGTGTTTCGGTAACTTTTTTTTTTTTTTTTTTTTTTTTAAGAGTACCCACAGGCCCAAAAAACTACCTGAGTTTCATTTATTAAGTATTTAGGTTTAAAAAAATTTATATTACTATATATTTATCCTAACAAAATGAGTATCTGCCTGGGGGGGGGAACTACATAAATTGAAAGGAAAATATTTTAATTTCATTCTTAAATAACCACAGCTACTTACTATGGGATCTGTTGGAGGCTGTGTGGAATCCTGGATTCAGCATTGCCACCCACATTTCCATGCTGTTCTACATGGTCCTTGCATTTTATCGTAGCAACTGCTGAAAACCAGCTTTACAAAGACATGACATCATTTGAAAGAATGTAGTGCAGTCTGCTGTTCAAACTTAACTTGTGTGGTATCTAACAGATGTTGAGGATTTCTCTTCTCCCTGAGTTTATAATCTGTGACGGTACCTCAGCATACAGTGTGAGAACTGTAGACTTCTGAGTAGCACCTGCCCTCAGATGTTGGACAGATGGGTGGAGAGACTCCTTTTATTTGCTTTCTTAGCCTTAGAAGGACGTCACCATAAGGGAAAGGCCTGCTTTGACCAGAGTCTGTGTTTGTGAGCTGTTTTTCCCGTAGGCTAGGGAAAATGATGAGTACTTGTCATTGATTTTGTGTTGATTAAAAGCTTTCTAAACTAGATAAATTGAAGAAAAACATTGTCATAACACCGGGAGTTCAAGGGCCTGGCATTAGATTTGTTGTCAGTATCTTGACAAAGCTGGGTTGCAGGAACAGACATGAGATGGTGGAGGATAGTTTCCTGCCATAAGACAAAATAGAGGCCTAGCATGCTCTGCTACCAATTACAGAGCCAACTTCTCACCTTTGCAGACTCTGGTTCTACCATTTACAATGAAACTCAAGGGAAATTAGCTTCTTTGAACTGTAGTTACTTTGTCTAAAAAAAAAAAAAAGCTACCTCTTATAGTGTTAACAGTGATTAAATTCAATAAAATGCATGCATAGAACCAGCAGTCCATGGCCACACCAGTGCACTTTTTTCTTCTGCCTTCCAGATTTGAGGAACAAAAGGTGTTTGTCCAAACCTAAGTTAAAGTTGAGCCTTAATAATCTATATAGAACCTGCAGTTTGAAAATTATTTTTATTACTACCTAAAAAATTTTAGTGGTTCCCAGGAGCTCAGTCATGCAGGTGAAGTGTTCTCCCATTGAACTACACATCACAGAACCAGGCATGGTGGCTCACACCTTTAATCCCAGCACTCAGGAAGCAGAGGCAGGAAGATCTTTGTGAGTCAGAGGCCATCCTGGTCTACATAGTGAGGTCTAGGACAGCCAGGACTACATAGAAACAACAACAATAACAACGGCCTTTATCAACAGCCCCTTTTAAGTATTTTGTGACACAGGATCACTATGTCATCCAGGCTGTTAATACCCTGGATTCTTTTTTTTTTTTTTTTTTTTTTAATGGGTGCTATGTAGTCAGAAGTTTCTTGGTTCTTCCTAGCCTCACTGTCTGGACAAATTTTCCCCACCTGTCCTGCAGCCACTTATAAAATAATTATTCAGAGGTTTAATATTATAGTAACTGCTGGGCCAGTAGCTCAAGCTCTAGCTTTTAGAGTTAAATTAATCCATAGTCCTTATCTATGTTTAGTCACATGACTTGGTACCTTTGCTTAGTCCAGCATTCTCATCTTGCTTCCTCTGTGTCTGACTGGTGACTGCCTCTCTGCCTTTCCTCTTCCTAGAATTCTCCTAGTCTGGTCGCCCTGCCTCTAGTTCCTGCCTGACTATTAGCCAATCGGCATTTTATTAAACCAGTACAAGTAACAAATCTTTGCAGTGTGCAAGAGTGCTGAGAATTGAAGCTGGGTCCTCTGGAAGCAGCCAGCGCTCTTAACCTCCGAGCCATCTCTCCAGCCCCCCAGGCTCTTCCCAGATTGATGTGTTCCTATCTCAAAGTTAGAGATATGTGCTGTGTACTTGGCCCTTTATCATTTCTTGATAATACTGCTCTGTAGAATAATATCCCAGAGTTGCTGAGCTCTAAATTTTGTTTGCCATGTGAAAACATTTTACTGAAATATAATATAGACATGGCATTATGTGAATATTATTTTTTTTACACATTAACCAAAATCTTGGTCCAGAAACAGAATATTACCTCCTTGGGGTTTGTTTGTTTGGTTGTTTTATAGTAGAGTTATACCTCATGGATGCTCCAGTATCCTGATTTCTAATAGCATAGTTGGGTTTTTTTTTTTTTTTTTCAGATTTATTTTATGTGGGTGAGTGCTTTGACTGCATGCATGTATGTGTACCAGGTAAGGGCTGGTGGAGGCAAAGAGAAGGTATCAGATGCCCTAAAATTATTTTCAGATGGTTACGTGCCATGATGTGAGTACAGAGAACAAACCTAGGCCCTCTGCAAAAGGAACAATTTTTTTTTTTTTTTACATCATGCCTCCCCATCCCACTTGCCCACTCCCCCAAATAAAACACATTAACTTTAGAGAAAAAGTGGGGGAAGAAAAGGAAGAAGGGGGAAATCTCAGCCAGCATGGACACTGTAAGTCACTCAGTAAACTCCTTTATCCATATATTTTACATGCAGGCATTTATGACAAAGAATCATTGGTCTGGTTTCAGGCTTCTGGTCTCTGCTGTACTATCAACACTGGGCCAGCAGATGGAGTGGATATTGGGGAGGGGCAACACATAACTCTGGTCCTGGGCCTGGGTACTTGCAGAGTTGATCAGACTGCCAGTTCTACCGTTTTTCTCACCAGAGTGAGCTCTCCAGCATTGCCCTGGCTAGTTCACCCCTTACAGTGGTGAGAAAGGGGTGGGGCTAGTTCTCTAGCTTTCACATCTTCTGGTTGGTTTTCCCACACCTACACTTTCAGGGTCTGCTCTCCTGGGGCAACAAATGCTTTTAACTGCTGAGCTATCTCTCTAGCTCCAGCATAAATTTATTAGGCTGCTTTTGTATTTTCCAAATACAGAATTATGCAAGATATTTGGTATCTTTTTATTCATAGTATTTCAAAGATTCACATTGTGGGTAGCTATGTATCATACATTTCCATTTCTGAATAGTATTCCATTATATAATATATACCATAATTTACTTTCCACTCTCTGAAAGTGATCATTTGGGTGGTTTTCTCCTCAGCACTTCTATGAATGATGTTGTTTCTTGTACTTGCCATTAGTGCATATGTGTTTACATTTCTGCTGGAGAGATGTGTACACATGTGTGCATGTGTCTTACTATATCCCTTCCCATGAGTATGTTAATTACATTACATGGTGATTATAATTTGCATTCCTTGATGATTAATGAAATTGGCTGACTTTCCATATATCTCCTAGCCAGTTATATAATCTCTTGTGAAGCATCTAAACTAGATTTTGTTGTTGTTTTAATTGATTTGTTGAAGTTATTTATATATCCTAAATATGAGTCTTATGCTGGATACACACGGGGGGGGGGCATTTTCTCCTACTTTTTATGGCTTTCTTTTCTATCCTCTATATGGCAATTTTTATATGAACAGAGCTCTTATTTAACCCAGTCTAACTTGTCATTGTTTTCTATTGTGGCTTTCACTCTCTGTCTTGTCTAAGAACTCTAAGGTCTCCTTGGCTTCTGTTTGTCCTGGTTCTTGCCCCTTGCAATTCTTCTCACACCCTACCTCTTGAGGACTCAGTCACCTCAGGAGCATTCTGTTACAGCTCTTACATTGTGCAGCATCTGTACTTGTCTATCTGAGGCAGGATGAGGAGCTCAAGGGCAGTAACCAGAGCATAGTATAGGAGCTGGGAAGACACCTTCAGAGGTTTGAGTAAAGAGGGCAATGGAAGCCTTCCATGCCCATACCTTCTTAAATTTCTCTTACAGCATTCTTAACCTTATTTCAATTTGTACTCCCTTTTGATGAGTGTAATGATTTTCTGTACCTGTGGGGTCTTCTGCAGATTGACACAGTGTTTCATGGAGGACTGACCAATAGTGTCCAAAACACTAGACATTAGGAAGGAAGCCCAGAAACAAGTCCTGTGTACCTTATATTTGGAAAATCTTTTCAAAGAGTAAATGTGGTTGACTTCTTGGGGGAAATTCTCCTCTGCTAGCAGTTTTTTTGGGGTGTACAGAAAGCACGAGCCCTTTCTGAGTGTTCTTAATGGGTCTGGTTGGTACAGGTTACCAACTTCATTGGGAGGTTTATACGGGTGTCCTACCCTAAGCGATGGACATGAGTAATGGAGCTCAAAGCTGCCTACTCTACACAAGAGTGGCCACACTGAGGTGATAGCAAATGTTTTTTCAAGAGCTTGCTGGATACTAAGAATTGTTCTAGGTATGGAGTAAGGAACAGTTAAACAAAAACCAAAAAACTGGTGTCTGGGGTCATGGAACTTCATATACATAAAAGTAGAAAATGAATGTGTTGGCTGATGGCAAATGCTGCAGAGGAAAAGAAAAATGACGAGATAGAGTGCTGATGGGGTAGCAGGAACCTGTTTTAATTTTGTGAGTTATGCTCAGGGAAGCCTCACTGGGAAGATGGCATCTAACCAAAATATTTGAGGAAGGGGGAAATAACAGACTCATTGCATAATGTGTTGTAGTTAGCAAAGATATGAAGGTCCCTACCATAGGAATGTGCTAGGCATGTTTAAGAACATAATAAGGAGACAAGGAGAACATGGGGGGAAAGGGTAACAAAATGAAGTCATAGGCACATTGGGGATTCTGATTGATGGTGAAGGGCCTTTTCAGCCACTCCGACTTTGAGAACAGGAGCTCTATTTTGTTAGAATCTTTTTGCTTTTGTTGTTTAACGTCTGTATCCATGTTGGTGAGTAACTGTGGTGGAGGTAGCAAGCACCAGGGTGTCAGAATGGGGAAAGCTCAACCCTAGCAGCATGTCCTTCCTCTGTTCTTCATAGATGGCAACTCACAAGTGCTCCTCTTCTCACTGCAGAGGTGAGTAGAGGCACCCAGGCCTTCTAGGTCCTTGAACCCCTGCTCTTTCCTTGTCCTCCTATGAGATGGTGCTTCTTATAGGAGGTAGGCTTTTCCAAGGCAGAGGAGGCCTCTTGCTATCAGTCAACTTAAGCTGTAGATGGGAGAGCATGGGAAGGGTGAGCATGAGGTTAAGACTCAGAAGACAGGAAAGACTCCAGAAAAAAAGATGACATCTGGCCTGGGTATTTAAGAAAGAATGGGAGCAGAGGACATGCCAGAGAGGACTTGGCTGAAGAAGAGCTTAAAGGCATCAGTATTTCTGGAATGGAATACAGGGAATGACATTTCTGTAGTCTGATGTGGCTGCCCTAGGAAAGACACTGTGATTAAGACTGTGACCTCTGTATCACTGTCATGGTTATGGATCTGCTCCACTCTTTTTGCCCAAGGGAGGGGAGGCAGTGGTTACTCTCTTAGAGCAGGGCTTGTAGTCCAAGGCTCCCCCCCCCCCCCCCCCCGGGTCTGTTTTCTTTTCTGAAGTGGTGACAAGTCACTAGACAGTGTGGACTCAGTTGTCTCGCCAGTGCTAAGCAAAGCTGCTGGCTGAGAGGCCGAGTGTCCAGATTGACAGCAACAGCTGTATGGAGGATCTTGAGACTATCTTGGCACCAAATAGGTTTCTTTTGGCCTAGAATTTCCTCCTGATCACTCACCCCAGTTCAGATTTTTGGGAAGTGTTTAACTTCAGCTTAAAATCTACAGAATCTGTGTTCCAGTAGAAAGGGGCCATCTGGCAGGAAGAGGGATTGAAATTGGTTGAGGTTGAGAATCTTCCTTTGAGGAGGATGTCGGGAAGGCAGTGTAGGAGTGACACGTGGACAGAAAGAGTATGTTGTTGTTGGTTTTGTTCTTGTGTTTGTTTTTCTTTCTCAAGAATAAGAACAACAAACCATTTTTTCAGCCTCTTTAAGTACTGTTGGGGGGGGGGGGGGCGATCCTGGCAATCCTTTAGCTTCCCAGAGCAAACCCTGGGTCCTCTCTACCTTAATGAGCAATATACAAAGTACAGAGTATGTGGATCGCAAAGGAGAAAAGCATCTGCTGGCTTGAAAGGGATTGTTTGAGTTTTGAGAAGCCCTCCCTGGTGCCCTTTCTTTTATTCCTTCCCAGTCATCCCAGTACACTCACCTACTCCCCACTCCTTTGTTCATTTCTCGGAGTAACACGCCATTGACCCAGTCTAATGTTTACCTTCCCTATGTGTACATGTGGCAGATGGAGGCATGACTGAAGATTCAGCCTGTAAGAAAAGGCCAAAGAGGCCTTTCAAGTTCCAAGTCTATTTCTAGGGTCCTCTTTATTTTTCTCAGAACCAGGATGAAGGCTGACTGGGAAAGAATACAGGGAAGGATGTGCATGGCCTCTTCCTAGGAGCAGGAGAGCTTTTCCACAGGGAATTTAGCAGGGATCTTCCTTGCTTCCTGAATGGCTGAAGTGCCGAGGATGAGAGTGAAATCCCCTGGAACAAAGGTTTATCCTAGTTCAGCTGTTATTAAGCCTCTTCCAGAAGGAATTCCAGTGTTAATTGTTAGGACTCTTAGGAAAAGTGCGAAGGGCTAGACCCTCCTTGAGAAGCTGCTGGACTGTTCCTTTACCCCTTTGGACAGGGCCTGTGGATGAAGTAGTTGGTGAGTGGATACAGAGGGTTTTGTGGACATAATGAGCGGCCAGGTGGTCCCTGGGGTCAGACCCTAGTTGTGTGTTGTCTGGTGACTGTCCTGTAATTTTGGTGGTTGCAGTATCTTGGCTGTAGCAAGTTCTTAAACCACACATGAAAGTTCAGATTCCTTTGTCTTTTCAGTTCTTCTGAGCTGCTTCATAAGCTATAACCTTCACACACGTTGATTGTCGGAAATTAGAAAAATGGAGGTGTTAGTAGAACTTTCCCATTGTTTAGAGGCTTTCTTTGTTAGATATCTTTTTAAATTTTTATTTGTGTAAGTATAGGTAAACATAATGGCCAGAGGTCAAAGTTGAGTGTTTTCTCAATAGCTCCCATCTTCTTTTTCTGAGTCAGGGTCTCTCGCTGAACCTGGGGCTTGATGACTGACTAGACTGGCTAGCCAGCCAGCCCCATGGATTCTTCTCTCTGCCTCCACAGCGCTGGGTTACAGGTCTGTCCTGCTGTGCCCAGCTTTTACATATGTGCATGAGGCTCCTCAGGCTTGTGCAGCAAGTATTTTACCCACTGAGCCATCTCCCAGCTTTGTTGGGTGTCTTGACTACTAATTAGTAAAAAGAAAAAAAGATTGATGGGCAGTGTCTGTTTCCTGTCAGTGGCTGGCTGTTCTAACGCCAGCAGAAGGAGGCTTTCCCTCACATGCTCGACTCTTTTCCTCACCGTTCTCAGGATTCTGCAAGTCATGCTGCATGCACACTCATGTCTGCAGGGAGATACTGAGGGGTCGGTAACCTAGTGGGGAACACAGGTTTTTGTTGTTGTTTGTTGTCAGAGGCTGAACATCCCTGAGAAAGTTCTCCCTCAGAGAGTGACATAATTATTATTACTATTATTTATTATGACTAGTGTGCATGTATAAGTATTATCAGTGTCTGTGAATGAGGGTGCCCGTGTGTGAAAGTCAGATGACAACTTTCAGGAACGGGTTTTCTCCTTCCACTTCTCTGTGGGTTCCAGGGCTTGAATAACAAGTATTGGAAATCTTGAAATCTCTCTTGGACTGTGAACTGGGTTAGATTGTATTACCTGTTGAAGGCTGAACTGTGCAAAAGCAGGAACCTTCCAGAAGGTCTGGGGATTTCAAACAGCCAAGAGGCTGTGCTGTGCACTGGGACAAGCTTTTCCCTGTTTATACCACTTATGCCCACCATCTAAAGTTTTGTGTGGCTGTGTTGTGGCTCAGCTTTCTTGTGCTCCCTACTGAGATGCAGGCCCAGAGCTGTACACTCACCTGCTGACTGGGGAAGCTAGCAAGGTAGAGGCAGAGAGCTAGGGGTGTTGGTATTGACATGAGAATAGTTTAAATGGGCCACTTTCTCCGCCCTAGCTAACTACTGTTACACAGAAATGTCAATTGTTTTGGAAGAGTTTTTTATTTTCAAGAGAAGCTAGAACTTCAATTTTTGTTGACACTCAGCTTCTTAAAGGTTTGACAACTAATCTGGATTATTTCAAAGTAAAGGGAAGTCTTAGTTTTACTCTTGTGGACCACGAGTTTGTCTTCCAGTTTAAGTTTTTTCTCTCAGGAGTTTGGAAGTGGGGGCAAAGCAAGGAAAGAAATGTCTAGCTACTAGGGTGGATGGCAGGAAACATTGTTTTGAAGTACAAGGAGTACAGTTAGTTGTTGGCTGAAGAAACTGTTAGATGGGGTGTGTCTAGTGCTTGCATGAAACCCAATTATGTACATGCCCCTTTGAGGGCCAGGGGATCTGTTCAGGCTTGAAGAAAGTATGAGTCCTGGAGAAGGGAACAAGTGTCCATCTTCTGTTTATTCTCAGCTGAGCAAACTCTTGGGAAGAATGAGTAGTGACATCATACCTTTCTGACACCTCACCTTGTTGTAGGCCACAGATTTTTTTCATGGAAGGTATATAAGATTAACCTAAAAATACTTACTAGAAATGCAGTTTCATGGTCTCATCCCTACGGATTCCCATTGTGGTGGTAGGGATATTCCCTAGAACTGCATTTTCTTAATAAGACCCTCAGCAATCTTAAAGAAAGTGGACAGAGAGATAGTAATTTAGGAGTCACTTAATTACCCTGGAACTAAATTTTCTAATTGGAAATATAAGGCTATATTACTTCTACCTCACAGAATGGTAAAAATTGAATTAGAAGATCCCTGAAAGCAAAATGGAGCCTTAGCTTGGAGCTGAGGGCTAGTATGGGTCACTTAGCCCCCAGTTCCTGACTTCCGTTTCCTAGCTGTGTGGCTTGTTCCCTGCTCTGTATCTTGGTATCCTCTGTAAAGTGTAAATAATGATAATAATAGTAGTACCGACTTTATGGGGTGTCCAAAGTATTAAACGGTTTATATATGTGAAGTGCTTATAGCTTTAGCTATTATAATTGCAGAGGAATCTTGCAGCATGTAAACATCCCTTAGTTTTTTCTTTAGGTTTGTTTCCTGTGAGTAACAACTAAGGCTTATGAAATCTACTTAGGGTTTTTATTGCTGTGACGAAACTGCATGACCAAAAGCAACTTGAGGAGGAAGGAGCTTATTTTTAATCTACTTGTATATCACTTTTAATCAGACAGTCAGGGAAGGGACTCAGACAGGGCAAAAATGAGGAGGCTGACGCAGAGGCCATGGAGGAGTGCTGCTTACTGCCGTGTTCCTATGGTCTCCTCAGTCTACATTCTTACAGTACCACAACCACCAGCCTAGGGGTGGCACTGCCCACAGTGAGCTGGGCCCTCCCACAGCAGCCATCAATCAAGAAAATGCACCATAGGTTTGCTCACAGGCCAATCTGATAGGGACATTTCTCAGTTGAGATTCCCTCTTTCAAAAGGACTCTACTTGAGTCAAATTAACATAAAACTTGCTAGCATGAGAGAGAGAGAGAGAGAGAGAGAGAGAGAGAGAGAGAGAGAGAGAGAGAGAGGCCTTTCCAATGACCGGTTTGTACCAGCTTTTCTCCCTTGACAGCTCTGCCAAGGCAGGGCCATCTTACCTTTATTATTATTATTATTATTATTATTATTATTATTATTATTATTATTATTATACTGTGGGTGTGTTTGTACATCACCTGGCATAGGTAAAATGGATTGAATGTCAGTTCCAGGGTATGTGAAAAGTGACTCCGGCTCAGGAACTGGGAGAAGCATGATCTGGAATAAAGCCATTTGTTAATCATCTGTGGGTTTGGGAAAAGGGGACGCTGTTGTCATTGCTGTTTAATTGAGAGAGCCAGCCTCTGGAACTCACTTGTACAAGATCACACAGCAAACAGCTGATGGGCAGGGTTGGGTGCAGTGATCTGATTGTGTCAGGTGTATTCCCACTGTTTCTCACATACCTGGGAAATTCCAGTGTACTGTACTGTGCTATCTCTCTGACTTATAACTCTTTACATAGTTGTCTAGGTTTTTGAGAAACTTCTGATTGATAATAATGCTAATTAAAGGAATTTCCATTTCCAAATAAGTTGTTTGCCTTTATGGATGGACCTTTTTGACAGCAAACCAGCTTCTCATCTTGCTTGTTGCTGTTAGGCATTTTCTCTAAGTGTCTTTTTCTCCTTAAAAAGTGTTTGAAGAAGACCTGATCATCTAAAATATATTTGTTTGATCTTGAAAACATATCTAATATGACTATGTTTGAAGGTAATGTCTAACCACTAACTTGCATTACATTTAAAGTAATAAAAACTTTCATGGACTAGCAATTTGTATTACATTGTAGATGAACTGAATAAGTATAATACCTCCAACAAGCATAGAGATATATGTACAGTAGCACAATTAATCTCAATATACACAATTTGTATATAATATACAAAAATCCAATGCAACGTAAAATATTTAAAGATAGTAAATCCTTTTAAAAGAAGATTCAATAATCCATCCTTATATCCTATCTATATACCTGTATCCCCTTTTTCTTTCTATCTTGAATCTAATTGTTCTTGTTTAACTTTTTTATAACCATAACCATTAACAATTTTTAACCAATTAACCTAAACAATGATAATCATCTATAACCTATTGAAGGACCCAAAACAACCCACCCCACCTCTTGGGAATGTGGGCACCGTGTTCTTAAATTTACTTCCTGCTGTCTGGGGTGATGTCATCTTTAGGGGATCCTGTAAAGAAAATAATAAGTAGCTGTGTCATTTGTTGTCCAGTATCTGCATAACAGAAAAGTGCATGGTTTGACTCAAATCCTGGCTATAGTAGTCTGTAAAGCTGGTTCATCTCAGCGATCTGCCTCGAAATTGTCCTGAGCAGTTTGTAGTCCAAATCTGATCTTTGGTTGGTGTTTGTCAGCCTAGTGGCTTTGTCATAGTCTATGTGAAATCATCATTGTGGGGCCCCATCTTCCTTTTGGATACTTCAAGTTCATAATTAGGCCTTGTCCTGGATCACTGCAGAAAACTGATAAGAGACTAAAACCTAACACAATATACAGGAAGCTAAATATATAAGTATTTTTTTCAGCATAGGATTAGTAACAATAGAATAGTCCCTTATTTTTAATTATTCTTCTGTCACATATCAGGTGGCTCCTCTGTTATGATACAGAGATTTTGTCAAAATACCTGAAACAATCTATTTATAAGGAAGAAAGTTTTATTTTGGTACATGGTTTCAGAAGTCATAATACATGGTCACTTTAGGCTTGTGGAGGTACACTATGTTATAGTGGGAACATGTGGCAGTCTGGAACCTGTCCTGGAACTGTGTATACCAGGCTGGCTTTGAACTCACAGAGATCCACCTGCCTCTGCCTCTTCTACTGGTATTAAAGATGTGCACCACCACTGCCTGATTTAAGACCCAGCTTTCAACAAATGAGCCTTTCAGAGGGGCAGTCAAGATCAAAACTACCATTTACTTACTAGTTTAGTGGGTTTGGGTGAAGACTTTGGCATTTTCTATATACTTTCTACATATTTTCAAACTATTTCATCTGTAAGATAGCTATATTTCTAACTTTCCAGTCTGGATATACCCTTAAGTTTTAACTACCCTCTTATGTTATTATTTGCCAAAAAAAATCCTTAGATAGTAGCTTTTTTTTCTTATGGTTGGTAATATATTATAGCTGTGTATATTATACAGATGGGCATTTTTTTTATGTGTATGGGTGTTTTGCCTGCACATCCCGTATGTGCCCGGTGCCCATGGAAGCCAGTCGAGGGTATTGGATATCCTGGAAGTGGAATTACTGACAGTTGGGAGCCTCCATGTGGTGCTGGGAATTGAATATGAGCCTCTATAAGAACAGTTGGGGCTCTTAACCACTGAGCCATTTCTCTAGTCCCAGGCTATACTTTTGTTTTCTTACTTAATAAATATTTAAATAGCTTATATATATATATATATATATATATTATTTTGGTGGGTATTAGGAAAGCATGGTTATTGCCGCTAGCCCCTAATTGTACGATGTCTCTTAGATCCATATTATTAGAATAGCCTTTCATGAATGTGTCAGATACCACACCCTCTTCATTCTCTTTTCTTCACTTAGACTTTAGACTACTTATCATTGCCGAATACAATAACATGCACTTAGTATTTAGAATAGGACACTTATGTGATTCTTATCTGTGCTACCTACTGGTTGTGAGCTCATGAAGACAGGGACTTTATTCTTTGCTATGTCACCATTTGCTTTGGGCAGAGTTTCTCAGCAAATACCTTTTTGAATGAATGAGTGTTTATTGCTTAGAAAAAAAACTAACTTTTTTTTTTTAAGAAAAGAAAATATTTTAGTTTTATCCATGAGTAATGAATGACTAATAGGACGAGAAGTAGGGAAATACAGCAAAAATTATGAATGTGATAAGGAATTACGGGAAACTTAAAAAATGAGAAATAAAACTCATTTTCTCTGAGGCAGCAAATCATCAGCTAGTTTACAGACTCTTCTCCACTAAAGAACGGGAGAGGGAAAGTGGTTTTTGCCGCTTGCCACAGGAGCCCTTGTGGCCTTGGTGAACCTCTCTGGAAGATACCTGAAGTACTTGTGGAAACTTGATTTATAGGAGTGTCTTCTTTGCAGGGCTGTGGGCTTGCCGAGAGCCGAAATGACCATGACTGCCAACAAGAACTCCAGCATCAATCATGGGGCCGGAGGCACTAAGGCCCCTCGGGAGACTCTGAGCAGGTAGGTGGGGGCATGCTTCTGGGAGATGGCATCAAGAATCTGCCAAGAATCCCGGGACACAGGTAGGATCTCTGCCAGAGTATAAACAACTATCTTGACTACTGATCATACTGTTGACTTGTTCGGGCTCAACTTTTGCTGACTGTTAGGCAGAAGTCTTGTCTGACACACCATTTTCTAGTTTTAGAAATCTCTATTTGGGATGGCAACTAGGAGCCTTAAAACAAGTTCTGCTTTATACTATGGAAACCCTGGCATTTCAAGAACAGGGCAGTAAGAAACAGCATAGAGAAGAATGGGAACATCTTTGAGCTTGCGCTGTGAGGAAAAGGACCTCACTGGGCTAGTGCTGGGTAGGCAGTTACATATTAGCATGAATTCCGAGCAGAAGTCTAGATTCTGTAACAACTTAGGCCTGGCCATTAAGAAAACAACTTGGAGAGTTTTAGTCAGTGCCTGCTGTTATCCACTATCCTGTTCTCCTTTTCCTCTTCGTGAAGGTAAGGATATCAGACTATAGAAATATGAAGGATTTCGGAAACTTACAGAACTGAATTCAGATTTAAGCTCTAAGTACTTAACTGAATGTGGGCTCTCAGAACATTTTCTGGTGCTCTTTAAAATCTTTGTTGACTCAGCTGTAACATTGCAGTAATAACAATACCTGACTGTCAGAGTTGCTGTGAGGATTCAGTGAGGGGACATGGCAGTGCTTAGCATAGGGGCTAGTAACGAAGCTTCTAGAAAAATGGCAGCTCTCACTCTGTGGTGAGATAAAAAGTTTCGAGAACTAGCATACTGATGTGTGCTTCTGTCCAGAGCGTCTCAAGACTTGGCCAGAGCTGCATTCTGGTGTCCTAGAAGTTATTAAAACTTTGAGCCTTTTAATAAAGCCACAGATGTTTTCACAGACTCCTCTGTAGGTTTCAGGAGGACAGATTTGGCTGGTAGGGACAGGTGTGAGAATGCTAAGCTGTGCTTGGAATAGCACTAGGTCTTTCCTAATGTCTGAGCTGAGCCCAAGGAGATATGGCACCTTAGGTTTGGACTGAGGGGTGGTGGATGTTTAGTTTACTCAGAGCTGATGTCCAGATATGGCCAGTTGGATAAGACCCAAGATGTGGCAGGTGCAGAGGGACTGCTGTGAATGAGGCAGAGGTTTCCTCATACTGTGCATACAAAACTTGGTCCTTGTTCAATCTTGTGAACCATGTCAGTCACACAGGGCTTGGTAGGCTGTGTCTTAAGTATGTAAGAGCTTTGGATTTATCCAAAAGTTGAGTATCTACAGAAAGACCAGCAAGAACTAAACTCTTCCAAAACATTAAGTGGCCAAGACATTCTGCCTCTGGGAACCACTCTCTAGGGCTCAAACAATACTGATGTCAAGACCTAATTTGTACACACACAGGTTTGAAGTCTTGATCTACAACTCTGTCCCTTCATACACACCACACACTTTTGCATTGAGCATTATACTGACTGTATAGTCCTCCTTCCATAGCCTCTGGTCAGCTAGGATTACAAGCTTGCACCAGTCCACATGGACCGCCCCCCCCTTTTTTTTAAAGTCACTGCTATAGGAATTAAATAAACACCTATCATGTATAGTGCTATTCTTATATGTATTTGTGCCATGTGCATACTTGGTGCACACAAACACCAGAACATCAGATTTCCCGGAAATAGTTATAGACCGTTGTGAACTGCCACATAGGTGTGGGAACTGAATCCCAGTCCTCTGCATGAGCATCCAGTGCTCAGAACACTATGTCATATCTCCAACCCCCTATTTTTATTTTATTTATTTGTATGTTTTTATATGTGTGTGTGTCTCTGTGTTAGCTATACACATGCATGTGGATGACCTGGGAGGTCAGAAGAGGACATTGGATCCCACCAAACTAGAGTTATAAAAGGTTGTGAGCTTCCAGATATGGGTGCTTGAAACTAAATTCTGGTCCTCTGGAAGAACAGCAAGTACTCTTAACCACGTCTTCTCTGCCCCTGATTATTTTCTACTTCCCAACATGTTGGGGTTTCAGAAGTGCAGGATGTGTAGTGTTTACATTAAGTTGCAAAGCAGAACCAGGACTGCTGACACATTCCCAAGTTTCTATTTGGAATACACGCCTACGTGTTTCTAAATGTTTGCGGGAACTGCTTTTCTTCTTAGTTTTCCAGCACTGTTACCATCCAAACATGCTACACAGTGTTTGTAAATATCTGAGATTCAGATGTACCTTTAAAAAAGCACCTCCCCAATCTCCCTTCTGTGGCTTCACTTCCTTCCTGCCACATTTCTGTTTCTCTCCCTCCCTCCATTTCTGGGAACCTACCTTTGGCTTGGAGTCACAGCTCCCTGTGCCTAGCTGTGCCCTTCACTCAGAGGTCACCCTGAACTGTAGGTGTTACTTGGACACTGTGATCTGGTGGTTTCTATGGTTGACTTCACCTTAGCTAGTCACTGTCTTTTGTGTGAGGTTTCTGGCCTGGACTTTCGGCCTAGCCTAATGGCCTAGATTTTCTGGCCTACAGTCTCATAATTCTACTGAAATACACAGACATTTATATTAATTTTATACTGATTGACCTGGGGCCCAGGCATATAACTTGCTAACTCTTTACCTTTAATCTAACCCATGACTCTTATCCTGTTCAACCATGCAGCTTGGTACCTTTTCTCAGAGTAGCATAGTTGTCCTCTACATCTTCTGGCTTCTCTGGTGTCTCTGCTCTGTTCTTCCTGTTCCCAGAGTTTTCTTAGTCTGGTAGCCCCACCCGCACTTCCTATCTGCCTTCAGCCAATCATCGTAAGCCAGTAGGCAGGACAATTGTTTGCAATGTTACATAATTCCACTACATTTCCCCTTTTCTCTTTTTAAAATAAGAACCCCAAATCTAATTTCCTTTGTATATTTTTTCACCATTATGTATGTAATCAACGCTGTAAACAAACACAAACATCCATAATACTTTGGGGGGGGGGGTGTGGGCATCATTCTCTAGGCTACTTCCTGCTGAATGGGGTTGCTGGAAATCCTATTGGACCCAAAGAAAAATTTAGGATTATGGACAAGTCTTTAGCGGAGTGGTATAAGGCTAAGTAATCTCAGCCAATCTCCTTGAAGATGTTCTGGATGCAGAGTTCCAAAGAAAACTGTAACAGAGGTGCTCTGAAATGCTGGATCATCTGTGCTATTCGTTTTCATTGGAGACTTTTCAGGGGGTCTTCCTTGATCAAACTTTATGTTCTTTATCCAGGAATAAGTCCATAGCCTCTCATTATCTGTGGAAATAAAAAGAAAATCTCTAAAGTAGCATAACTTTTTATTTTAATTTTAAAATCAATTCATTTACAAAATATATAGGTTGGATTAATCCAGCCTAATTATAATCAAATGACTTTTATCAGCTTTTACTACTTCATTTTCAGTCAAGAAACTTAAAGACAAGACCATATAGTATCCAGACTCTTTTTTTAATGGCTTTACATGGTTTATTTTTTTTTATTCTATTTCTTTTTTGAGGACTTCCTCTGCCCTTTTTCTTTTTTCTTTTCTCTCTCAAGCCAACATATATTTTTAACACACTCTAAACCATTTAGAGTTTTTTGAATCTGTCTTATTTCTTATCCTATTTTGTTTCTGACCACACCTTTGCTTGGCTAGGGTGTCTGACTCCATCCAGCTCCCTCTATTTCTTTCTGTTTCTGACCACATCTTTAATCTGTCAAGGTGAGGCTACAGATTAAAGGCTTCACTAGGGTGGCTGACTGGCTCCACTCAGCTCCTAGTTAGCTTCATAGGATTTATCATTTTAGCAGAGGTTCTGGTAGAACCCACAATTACCACTCTAGGGAATTTTAGGGTCCATATAACCACCAAGTAAAGCACTGCCATCTGCTGCTCATTAACTCAATTTAAGTAGTTGGCAGCAGGGCCTCTTAAAAGACTCACAAGTGTTTTGCCTCTAAGGCTGAATCAGGAAGCTTCTCTTTAAAAGGCCAAGCCTCTGCTTGCCTCCAGCAAACAGAGCTGATCCAAGAAAACATTGCCACTAAGAAGCTATTTTTGACTCCGTTCCCTTTTTGTCCTTAAATCCACCATATACATCTCCTTGCTTACATCTAGGCTCCTGTGAAACTTCAGGAACCAGCCTCTTTGCAGCTCAGGCTGCACTTTGAAAGCCCGCCATTTTGAAATTTAAACCCATACATATGCCACCCCAGGGTATCTCTGAACCAAGGCTCATGTGTGAGACAGGATTCAGAAGCTGTTTTTGGCTCCAATTCTGTGCTCTAGAACCCTTTTTAATCTTTCTTCAGCTTTATGCAGGTTTGTTACCCACGTTGGGCTGCCTTTTGTTGTATGAGATTTCTGGCCTGGACTTTCTGGCCTACAGTCCCATAGTCCCACTAAAACACACAGATGCTTGTATTAATTGTACACCGATTGATTGGGGCCCAGGCATATAACTAGCTAGCTCTTGCTCTTAGTGTAACCCATGATTCTTATCCTGTTCAGCCACGCGGCTTGGTACCTTTTCTCAGAGCATCATAGGTGTTCTCTGCATCTGCTTCTCTGGTGTGTCTGTGGCATTTCTGCTCTGTTCTTCCTATTCCCAGAGTTTTCTTAGTCTGGTAGCCCTGCCCACACTTCTTATCTGCCTTCAGCCAATCAGAGTTTTTATTAAACCAGTAGGCGGGACAATTGTTTACAGTGTTACATAATCCCACTACAACTGTCTCTGTGTATTTTAGCTGAATGAAATAGGAGGTCGCTGGTTCATTTAGGAAATCATTGTCAGTGAACTCTGAGGGCTCTCCTGGGTGCCAGGTTCTGTGCTGAACACTAGGGAACAAAGAAAGGATAATCTACTCTCTTTCCAAGGTGTTTACAATTTGATGATTTGGGCATTTGAATATTAGAGTCTGACTTTTGATAGATTGTTGGTAGTGACCTGAGGCTCTTTTATCATTGCTAGTTCAACATATTGGTGTGGGCAGAAGTTTAATTGGAGAGGGCAGGGATGTGGTACACAGAGCTTGGTGTTGACCCCATGGCTGCTTTGGGAAACATGAATGCCATAGAACCTAGCAGTACTAAGAAGCATTTCTATCTGACTCTGGGACAGGGGCTAGAGATAGGGAAGACTCTTGGAATTGGAAACTAGTAGGGATGAGTATGTGGGACCCTAGTGCTATTGGTCAGATCTTTATTTGTAAGACTTTACCTTTAGCTTGCTTATGACTGTGTCTGATACTGCCCCGAGCCGATCTGAGTCAAAGATCCTGGATTCTGTTACCAAGGTTTTAAATAGATTTTCTGTAAATTTATTCCCCTTTTTGCCCCTTTGAAGCTCATATTTGATTTAGTGGGAGCCTATAGTAGGAAGAAAACTTAAGCTTTGCTACTTGCTGTGTCCCTTCCTCTCTGTAGGTGAGGTCAGTGAACACACTGCCTCATCACCTGGCAAGTACAATCCTGTAGGCTGATCCCACTCTAGGCTCTACAGTTTGATGCCCAACTCAGCAGGAGGAGGTAGGGGTCTCAGAGCTCCTCTTAATTGCAGAGGTCATATTGTGTTGGTGCTGATGTTTTGGAGTGGAATCAGAAGCTGCTTGGTGACTTGCAGATAAGGAAGTGTTCTAGTTAGAGCTCATTCAGCTGCTTTGATGGGGGTCATTTTGGCCACTTGGTCTCAGATTTCACTTGTGTTGTAGGACCTGAGCTTTTCTACTAGAAACTCTAGCACTTGGGTCATAGCAATGTAGAAGTTAAGCTACCAGTCTTGCCTTTGGTGGCCTTGGTTCTGGTTTTAGTTTATAGGAAGCCTAGGTATCTGTTAGGAATGCCAATTTCCTGAGAACAAGTACTTTGACTTTCATCTGGGTTCCCAAAGTCTGAGTCATTACCTGGCTTATAGAAGGCACTGCCTATTTGTTGGCCACTCCATTAGAAAGGGTAGCCTCCTTAGGAAGCATGGTCTGCTGCTAATGTCTTGATGGGCCTTCCTTAACTTTGGTCCCCTTTCCCATCTCCACTGTAGAGCTGACAGGATGGTTTGCAGTTCATCCATACCCCGACTTGATTTATACACTGGAAAACTAAGGCTCAGAGAAGAGGAAGTCCTCTGCAGCACTGGGGTGAAGAGATGGCTCATTGGTTAAGAGCGCTAACTACTCTTGCAGAGGATCTGAGCTCAATTTCCAACATCCTCATGGTGATTCACAATCATCTGTAACTCTAGTTCCAGATACTCTGACACCCTCTTCTAGTCTCTGTGCTCACCAAGCATTCATGCACATAGTGCACATGTATGCAGGCAAACTACTCATATGCATTTAAAAATAAATCCTAGCCATGATAGGCTATCACACCAGAGGACATGCAGCCTCAGCCACTCTGCTACTGTGGTGCTTCTAAGAATCTAACTGGAATGGTCTATTTATTTATTGATCTATAATAAATGACCACAAACTTAAAAAGAGTATGTCTTAAAATTATGTCTTAAAAGAGTATGCCATTTGTTTTGTTCACAAATTGCAAATTACATAGGGCTCATCTGGTAAAGTTTGACACTATTACAGCTTCAGGTAGGGTGGCCCTAAAGAGTAAAGGTGAGTAAATAGAGATTAGAATGTTCTGAAATGACAGTCAGTGTTGACAGTCAGGAGGACCTCAGCTGGGGAGTAAGACCCATGATTTTATGTCGTGATGCCTGGGTACCAAGAGTAAGAATCCTTTAAGAGAGAGACAGGGATATGTGATGTTTTATGTCTTTAGCTTGGTTTTGGGTTTTTTTTTCCCCCACCCTCTCTTGTAGTCCTTGGAATAGGACCCAGGGTCATGCACATACAAGCTATAATGATTTAAAGAAGATGTTCGCCATGGATTCATATATGAGAAGTCTTAGTTTTCAGGGAGTGGCACTACTAGGAGGTGTGATCTTGTTGGAGGAAGTGTGTCACTGGGGGAGGGCTTTGAGGTTTCAGTAGCCCAAGCTAGGCCCTATGGCACACTCTTCCTGCGGCCTGAGGATCTGAATATGGAATTCTCAGCTACTTCTCCAGCACCATGTCTGCCTGTGCACTGCCATGCTCCCTGCCATGATAAACTTCTGAAACTGTAAGCAAGACCCAATTAAATGTTTTCTTTTATAAGAACTGCTGTGGTCATAATGTGTCTTCATAGCAATAGATCACTTACTAAGACACAAGGCAAGCCTTCTTCCATTGAGCTACATATCCAGCCTGCACAGTGTCTTTTTTATTGAACTTCAATGATTAAAGCCAGTTTAATAATGGACTTAATTCAGGGGAAGGTTGATAATTTTATCACCACCTAATGAGAAAAACATCGGTGTCTCACCATAAGAAGCATGTGTGTGTGGTAAGACACTATGATTGCCATCTTTGGAAGTGGTCTTCATTTGCCCTCTGGTTACAGTTCACATTCTTTCCAGATGCCAAATACACTCACTCTTTCCCCTAAGTTTCAGATCTCATTTTCAATGCATCAGCCTGAAGTCTAGGATCTTATCATCTAAACTGGGTCAAGGAAGAGAAGAGAACTTTGGGATGCAGTTCCTTTCACTGTGTGTAGCTTCCTAAGCAACCTTGTTTCCCGCTATAAAAATGTGTGAGCTAAAGAATCTTCATCTCTCACCACTCCCGTACACAGGTAGATATGTAAACAGTGATTACTGTTGCTGCTTTTCTTTTTTTTTCAAGATTTATTTATTTATGTATATGAATTATTTTGTCTGTAATTGTATCTTTACACCAGAAGGGAGCATTGGAATTCGTGACACTACAGTTATAGACAATAGTAAGCTGCCATTTGGGTGCTGGGAATTGAACTCAGGACCTTTGAAAGAGCAACCCCTGAGCCATCTCTCCAGTCTGATGCTCTGTTTCAAAAAAAAAAAAAAAAAAATGAAGTATCTAGTGTCACCTTGTTTTGATTCCTCAGTTGGCTCTTGTCTTGCTGCTTGGGAGTTTTCTTTCTACCTCAGCCCCCTCGCCTTTAGATTATGCCCTCTAAGTTATCTTAGTGGGGAGGCAGATTGTTTTTTAAGACAGGGTTTCTCTGTGTAGCTCTGACTATCCTGTAACTCACTCTGTAGACAAGCTGGCCTCAAACTCACAGAGATCTACCTGCCTCTGCCTCCCTGAGTACTAGAATTAAAGGCATGTACCATCACCACTTGGTTTAAGTTACCTTTTTAAAAAAACAAGAAGTAGCTCATTCTGTGCTCAGCACTAAATGGACCACTTTATTATTTCCTCCAAGGCTCAGGGATCATGGTGGGTGGAAAAGACATAAGAGCTGGAGAGGACTAGAAGAATAGAAGAAGCACTGTGAAATGCTGTTTTCTAAACACAAGTAGCCGTTGGACTCATAGACTCACAGCATCTGTGGTTCCCTGCACGAGACCAATGCAAGACTGAGTCCATTGACATTCCAAGACGGATGGAGGTGGAGTTCATGAGCCCCTGACTCCTCCAGGAGCTACAGTAGTTGGCAGATACCGAGAGAGGGGAGTTATTTTTCTTCTGTGGTATAGACCACGTTCCTATGAATAATTTCATACCCATGCTTACACAGGCAGCCCTAATTAGCCTCAGTGATCATTTTAAAATATGAAAGTAGAAGGGTGACTTATAAGGAGTATGAAGAAGTAGTTCATTCTGGCTAGCAAAGTGCCTCAAGCTTGCCACCAAGCTCAATGACCTGAGTTCAATCATCCCTGGGACCCATGTGGTAGAAGGAGAGAAACTACTCCCATAAATTGTCCTTAGACCTCTACACACAAGCATCCATGAATACACACACACAGAGACAATTAAAAATTAAAATATCTCATTCTTACAGGTGATCACTTTTCTCCTTCTGCTTTATAGTATCTTGGAAGTCCCGTTTGTAGTGTCCTCTGCTCTTTTCAATCCAAACTGATGCATTTTCTTTAAAAACTTCCTGCCTTCCTTCTAAGACACAGTAACAATGTATAGCCCGGTTTGCCCAGAACATGCTACATAGACCAGGCAAGCCTTGAACTCTGCTTGTCTTTGCTCCCAAGTGCTGGAATTAAAGGCATGCACTACTATGCTGGCACGACTGTCTTTTAAATCACTGTATTCTACTGTACTGGTTAGACAGCACACATACTATCACTTGAAGGTAGATTTCCTCTTGGTTGGGCTTTCCTATGAAGTTTCTGTGAAGCAATAGATCATAGGATTCTTAGACACCTTGGTTGTCTCCAGAGAGGGCCTGTGAGACCAGCCCTCAGGATACTTAGAAAACTTTTACCTGTAAGGCTCTGTGAGGCAAGGGAGCTTTACCGAATTAAAATGTTTGGTGATTCTGTCAGGAAAGTGCTGAAAGCACCACCTGACCTCTGGCTGACAGTAGAATAAGAGACAGGATGAGATTAAAAGGGGGCTGCTGTGGGGTGGTCTTTCTGTACGCTCTGAATGTGTGTTGCCACCATTGGTTAATCAAGAAGTTGCTTTTGCATCTGGCAAGACAGGATATAGCCAGGCAGGGAATCCAAGAGAGATAAAGGGAGAATGCTGGAGCTGGGACAGGTGATGTGAGCCGTAATGGAACATCTTGTCAAGATGTAATGCCATGAAGCCACATGGCAAGAATAGGTAATAGAAATGGGTGCATTAAGTTGTAAAAGTTAGTTGGTAATGAACTTGAGCCATAGGCTAAACAGTTTGTAATTAAAATAAGCCTCTGCGTAATTTTATAAATGGCTGTGCAACCTCGGGGTTAGGCGGAACCAAGAAACTTCTAGCTACAGGGAATTGTCTAGTTTTCACACAAAACTTGAAGGATAGATAAATAAGAATTTACTGGGTCAGAAAATAAACCCGTTCTTTATCTCTAGCCAAGAAAAAAGAAAAGAGTTTTAAATGAAGAAATGGCTTCCGTTATGATGACAGTTTAGTGACTATATACAGACATCAGTAAGAGTGTATGATAGGAAAGTCCACCTGAGCACTTCAGCTGGGCAGTTGGTTATATAACAATAAGTCTAAAACAACACAAGGAAAAACCAAAACTAGGAGTTAAACCATTTTATCCAACCTTAAGGTTGGTTTGAAAACTCGATGGTTCTTTTTTAAATGCCTTTCGTCTCTCTTATGCTGTCACTAGAAGTCTAATGGCACCTTCAGCACTTTGCCTGATGCAGATGCCGAAGCTTTGAGTACAGTAAGGGTCTCCTTGATCCCAGCTTTAAATGACATTTTTCTCACTTGCTTTAAATACCTACTGACAGTGCCTACTCACTAGTTTTAGAATCTTGCTTTAGTAGTATGCCATTTATAAGATAGCCTTGTTAATCTACTGCCAAGTTGCCAACTTCTGATTTCATAGCATAGAATACCATTTTGTCAGACTCTCATCTTCTGTGAATTAGGAAATCAGACGGAGCACTGGCAGATACTGTATCAGCTGGCCGTGTTTTGACACAACAGGAGGTTGATGCTAGAAGCTGCTGAACATAGGCATGCCTCTCCGGTTGTCCTGGTTTTACAAATAGCTTGAGAGACAGGAATTAGAAACTTGGTCTCTCGAGGGCAAGGCACAGATTCATTTCTACTATATTCTGTTGGTCATGCAGTTTACAGAGTTCAGGTACAAGAGAAGAATCACTTTGGCAGGAAGCATGGCAGAAAATTTGGGAAGCATATTCTAAAACCATCACACGTATCTTTGGCATTGTCTCCTGAAATGTTTTCATCTTCCTTGGCTTTGCATAATGCCAGCTCTACTTTACACAGCTGTGGAATTTGTACTAGACTGAGGCATTGGCTTTTCCCTGTCTGCCCTGTGTCCTAAAAGACAGTTTCCTTGTTGTAAAAACTCTCTGTTCATTACTTCTGCTTCTTAGGGACCTGAGATTCCTACTGGGAGGAGAACTCACCTATCTTTTCTGTGCTGCCTTAGAAATCAGTTTGGGTTGGGGCACAGGTGTAGCTTGAATATGTTTGTGGAAATGAAAAGGCCTCTCGGTTTCTTCATAGACCCACAGCAACATTTTGCTTAGATTGACCTTGCAAGTCTCTGTAGATTATGGCCTTCTTATAGCCTCACTTTGAGGCTGAGACTTTCTGGACCCTTGAGGGTTTCTAGTCATCTGACATGGGATTGGCTGGGGAGCTGGAAGACTGCGTTCTGTTATCCCATCTTTTACCTCTCCAGTGGAACTCTTCTGGAGTGGGTTGTCAGTAGGAGAGGAGCTGTTGAGATTTTAGTTTAAGGAACAAAATACTGGTTTTGCTGACAGGACTCAGATTATATTTCCTCATTTTTCTGGAATGCTCTCCTGAGTTGAGGCCATCACTGAGTAGTAGGAGTCAACAGACCAGATGACCAACTCCAAGGTAGTTTTGTTTGAAGCAGACTAAACACCAGTTGAGTAGATGAGTAGACACCCCTACGCAAACCAAGAAGGCTCACTTTGTTTTGTTCACAGCACATCCTGATGTCTCTGGGGTGGTTACATGGGTGCCCAGAACTTTCTCCCAAATGCTTCTGACTTGGCCTCTTATAGTAATACCCCTGGCTATCTCCCCTAAGTTCTCCCCTTCAAAAAAAAAAACAAAACAAAAACAAAAACAAAAACCACCTACAACTTCAAGCAAGTTTAGTTCAGAAGTGTATTGATGGCCTTTTCTCCAAAAAAAAAGTTATGGGTACATTTAGCAATATGTAGGGCATCTTTTGATACAGATGCTTCCTGCCATGTTAGTTAAGAGAATCAGGTGTGTATGCCTATAATTACAGCACTTGGAAGATGGAGGCAGATGGATGAGGACTTGAAGGTCAGCCTCAACAATAAAGGAAATTCAAGGCCAGCCTGGAATACAAGACACCCTATCCTCAGGAGGGGAGTGGACACAGGAACCCAGCTGGAGCTGGGTTATATTTGTAGTAGAAGTAGTTTGCATTTTAAGGCTCAACTTCTGTCTGCATGTGCAGAAACATGCACACATTGCTTTCTCTTTAAATTTGTTCTATTACCATACCTCATTCATACCCCTTTAAAAAAAAATGTTACTTACTTGTCTTAAATATTTATCTCCATGCATGTGTGTTTATATTCTTACATTCTTTTAAATTTCCTGTGTACATTCCCCCACCCCCTTTGCTTTTATCTGTTTTTCTAACTCCCTGTCTCCTGAAAATGTTTATTTTGGCAAGTTGTATGCCATGGCGTTGGCATCTGTGACCGTGTCAAGCAATAGGACTGGCTGCCACTGACAAGCTGTGGTACATCAGGTACCTGGTTCCACAGTGACCGCCTCCTCTGGAGTAGGCTCTGAGACAGGGAACAGAGTGGGTCATCAAAGAGCAATGTCCTGAGTGTATGTTAGTTGGTTTGTGTTTGCTTTTGTCCTATGTTTCTCTTGCTGTTTGGGAGTTATTCATGTTAGTTTTCAAACTGAGAACAAATGGCTGAGGCCCCTACCTAACATATCAAAATGGACACTGGCCATCCTTCACCCCCTACCTGTTACAGGGGCCCTCCTAGCTGGCATAACCTGTGCCCTACCCTAAACCTTTTTAGCCCAGGGGATAGGCTGCCCTTCCCTCAGCTGCTCTTCCCTATATAATCCAGTCATTTTGGTTACCTGTTTTTTTTTTTGTTTTTTTTTTTTTTTTTTCTACTCTCTTTTGGGCCTCCTGGCTGCTGCAACTGGTTCCCTCTCTCCACTCTTCTCTCCCCTCCCCCTTCTCCTCAGATTGGCTTCATGTCTACTCTGGACCCTCCCAGATGTCCCTGGCTCTGACTATGATCTCCCACATATCTGTAATAAGCTTTCTCCTCTGTCATAACTAGGAGCAGTCATGTCCTTCCTTTTTATCTGTTTGTTTGTTTATGTATTTATTTTAATTCAGCTAGTGCCAAAACCCGGGACCAGTAATGTTCCTTTCCTTTTTTTAAAGTTTTTTCCCATTCAATTCATAGTGTTCACTTTTACAAATTAATATCATCTTAGTCACACAATTAGTGCCTGTATGTGATCAGAGAAAGTGTTTTACAAAGAGCGTGAGATTTAGAGAATATAGATGACCTGCCCACGAGCATACCAAGGAAGTTGACAGAACTAGATTCTGATCTCTAGGCGGTTGGTCTGCTATACAGCTATTTTCATATGGGGGAAGCTTTGGGCTCACAGCCAGCCTTAACTGGGTTGCACTAGGGTGTTCTGTGTTTGTTTCTGTGTTGGGAGGGACATTTTCAGACAATGCTTGGGCAATCATAAAAGAAAATGAGGTTTTCACTGCTTGTCTTTTTATTCTTTCATTTATTCCCTCATTCATTCAGTATAAAAAATTACATTTAGGTGCAGGGGTTATCAAAATTTAACAGGATAGTGTCATGAACTTCAAGTAAGTCCATTTGTAATCTACTAAGAAGGTATGTTGGGAAACAGTCTGGTGCAGGTCATGCCCAGCCTGTAGCTTGTGGTCCATATATATCTCAAGATACCTATGAATGTGGTCTAGCATATTTGCAATGTCATGTTGCAATGTCAGAGTTGAACACCCGTTTAAGTATTATATCACAATAGATATTTTTTCAGCCACGTGGAAAGATTCCAAATTGGCCATTTCCACCGGGGGGGGGGGGTAGAGTGAAGAAAATTTAGGAGTTTGACATGTCTTTAGATAGGATGCAGGATTGGTATGGAGGAGAAAGTAGTGTGAGATGATGAAGGTAAACCTAAGTAGAAACCAAAGTATGGGGTCCTTGTCAGCCTTGCTTTTAGTCTGCAGATAATAGGGGTTTCAGTGGGGTTTGCACTATATAAAGATGTTAGAGATGAGAAGATGAATCAGAACAGGCTTGAGACTAAAGCAAAGAGAAATCAGGAGACTGTTTCAGACCTGGTGCAAGAAGTAGCAGTGGAAATGGGGGTAGGGGCTGTTCGAGGTATTAGGGTGCAGAATTGATGAGATACAGCTGTGGAGTCGGTGGATGTGTTGGGGAGCAGGATGGATCCAGAGGCATAGAGGAGGGGGAAGAAGAAACTTTTCATCCTTTCTTTATCTGTGGTGGTGAAACCAGAGGTAAGGAAGCATAAAATAATATAGAGATGGCTCAGGTGGATGGCAAAGAAAAGCCAACTCTGTTAGGTGGGCCTTGGGTCTCCACCGACCTTTTGTCCTTTTTTTATCCATGTTGGTAAAACTAGATGCTAAGGAAGCATAAAACTGTGTATGGATGGCAAGGAAGGAGAGAGAGAGAGAGAGAGAGAGGGGGGGGGGAGGAGAGAGAGAAGAGAGGAGAGAGAGAAGAGAGGAGAGAGAGGAGACTGGTCTCTGCTGTTTCCTGAGGATGAGAATAGTTGTCTAGAGTGTATTTGCTACACAGTATACCAGGCAGTGGAGAGCCAAGCTGGGTCTTAGCTTGAGGTGTGTACACATGCACATGGAGGTCCCTAGGGAAGCTCTCTGGTAACCTTTTCTGAATCAGAATCAGGAAGCCACCAGGTGCAGTGTGCTTGACAATGATAGCACCACAATGGGAGAGTGCACACCAAAGAAGGGGTTGGCTTTGTGAGAACATCAGAACCCATCATTTTCTCTTACCTGACAGGGGAAGGATTGTCTTAATTTCTCAACCTATTTAGGGATAAAAGACAACTAAATGAAACTAAAGACTAAGGCTGAGCATCATCTCTCATGTCAGCAGATGCTTATGTGCTATGCAAACCCTTTGTCACAAGATCCAGGCATCCTGACATCTGCCCTTCTGTGAGAAATAACAAATTCTTCTGTGCCTTTCCCTAAGCACAGACCTATGGAGGCACTTTTCCCATTTCCAATTGAAAATCACCAAAACAAAGTCCTCTGTGGAATTCAAGGACTTATCTTTGTAGGTGGCTGTATTGATGCCTTTTTATATCTGGGACTTTATAAAACAAGAAGACTGGGGGGCCGCTATCTGTTATGTGTAGGCTGGAGTCTCCTTAGGTTCACTGCTCTGCTAGTGCCTAAGACAGAGAGTTGAGGCTTCTGTTCCCATGTCCTCACTGAGCAGGCTCTTTGGTTGTGAGCTTGGCTGTGCACTGAAATTCTCTCATCTGTGCCCATGCACACCTGCAGTGGCTCTTGTTTGACTTGCCCTTTCTAAAGCAATTTAAGCATGTTGAGATTTCCTGCTGATCAGGGAAGTCAGAGGCTGTGACCCAACAGGATATTGTCAGCCAATCCTTGACTTGCCAGAGCTCTAGTTTTCTGTATATGAACAAGTGGTGACAGCCACTTGGCTTAGGAAGAGCTGGCTACTGCCCTGGATGGCATCGCACTTTGGAGGCTCTGAAGCTGGACAGTCCAGCTTTTTATCAGCCAGACCTTCTCTGGGTTCAGTGTTAGAAAACTCCTGCCACCTTTGAACTAGTATTGTTTGGAAAGAATTCTTAAGCCAGGTGTGGCAGTGTACACCTTTAACCCCTAGCACTTCAGAGGCAGAGGAGGTGGATTTCTGTGAGTTTGAGGCCAACCTGATCTTTAAAAAAATAAATAAATCTTAAGGTTGGCAGTAATTATCATAGTAGATGCCAAAAAAAAAAAAAAAAATGTGCTGAAGAGGAAGCTTGCTTATAGCTCTCTTCAGTAAGTCCCTTACCTTTCTCTCATTTCTGTTCAACATTCATAGGGTGCTTTCTAAATATTGGCCATATAACTTAGACAAGAGATCTAGCATTGAAGTCGCTGGTGCTTATAAATGCTGTGTTCTGGCCTGGGTTATGTCCAGTGCCATAGAAGATTCTGCTAAGCTATGCCTGGTGGCCTGAGAGTTCACAAAGATGGAAAGAGAGTACTGTTTATTGGTTGTTTTTCATATCTTAGCCATTAAAATGTTTAAAAATTAACATAAAATAGTGGGTTTCATTATGGGATTTGAATACATACATGTTTTCTGTTACCCTTTTCTCCTGCCCTAAGACCTCTTTTTCCCTTCATAGTCCCTTTTCCAATTTCATGACCCCATAATATATATATATATATGCATGTATATATATATGTGTGTGTATATGTGTGTGTATAATGTATATATAATATGTATGTGTGTGTAAATCTTGGATCTGTATTTGAGAGAAAACATGTGGCTCTGTGGATCACTTTGCTTAATATAAAATTCTAATTTCATCTATTTTCCTGCAGATGTCATGATTTCATTTTTCTTCGTGGCTGGGTATATGTACCACATTGCCTGGATCCATTCGTATGTTGATGGATACCTAGGCTATTTCTACCTTTTAGTTATTGTAAACAGTATAGCAATAAGCACAAATGTGAAAGTCTCTTTGGGCTAGGGCTTAGAACCCTTTGGTACTAGTTTCTCTTTAGAGAGCAACATAGTGTATTGCAAATTTATGTTGTGGCTTTTCAGCTGCTTTCCAGCTGAGTGACTTTGGGTGAGATATGTAATTTCTTTAAGTCATTGTGTCTTTTTATTTGTAGCATGAAGACAAGAATACATAATAATTACCTAATGGAATTTTAAGGGCCTGCCTAACCTTGAGAATCCTAATTTTAGTCAGGATAGTAACACAGTCTTAGGGGAGACACCCAAGGATTTTAAGGCCAAATAGTTTGGGCATATACATTTGGGTTTACTTTAGGAAGTAATGTGTTGAACCTCTTTTGCTGCAGCTCATGCAGGTTAGTCATTGACATCTTTTTATCTGTACATTCATTGATACCATATTGATATCTCAGGAATATACTTTAAAAAGCAGTGTTAGCAATCTTTGCTTTCTATGGAGAGCCAGTTAGCCGTTAAGCAGCATGTTACTGGTCTTACTGTTCTCTAGTTGATAGCTGCAGACTCTTGGGATTTCCTAGTGTCTTGTAGAACAGGTTTCTGCTCCATATATTACTTAGGGTCTCTGAGGATGAGTTAGACAGACAGGCTCATGAAGGTTGGCCTGCTGAGGCGAAAGAGCTGTTCTCTACTTGAGGACAGCCCTGAAGATATAGATTACATGAAAAGCACTTTTTATTGGTTTGTTTTGTTTTGGACATACTATCTCTGGTTGGCCTCAAACTGACTGTGTAAATTTGTAATGGTAACTTTGAACTCATGATTCTCCTGCCTCTATTTCTCCAGCGATAGGATTGGGGGGGGGGGGTGCAGAGCACTTACAGAGTATTTTTGAGACCTTTACAGGATCAGAACATTAGAATGAAACATGACCCTCTGGTTTTTAGACCACTCACCACCATTTTCTTTATTCCCTTCTCCATTTTGTTCTTAGGTCTCAGTCAGTCTCTCCACCTCCAGTTTTGTACCCACCAAGAAGTCCCATCTATTCACTCAGCGATTGTGAAACCTCAGCCTGCAGGTACCCCAGCCACTCTAACTCCCAGGTTCTCCTCAATGACCGGCAGTCTCGCAGTCCTTCACTCCTAGGACCTCAAGATCCTTCCCCAGAGACTTCACCACCCATCTGTACCCTCAAGGCTACCAGCTTCAGTTATTTGGACAGAACTCCTTCAGTGCGCAAGAGAGAGGACCAGAAAGAGACTGTTCAGGGTGCAGCCCAGGATGTAGAGGGTGTAGCTGCTTGCCTTCCCCTTGCCCAGAGTACTCCATTTCTAGGGCCAGCAGCTGGCCCACGGAGTGTCTTGCTGACTTGCACTGGTACCCGAGCCCATAGCCTGGGCATCCGGGAGAAGATTTCAGCATGGGAAGGTCGCCAAGAGGCTTCACCCAGGATGAATCTGTGTGGAGAGAAGCGAGAAGGCTCTGGGAGCGAGTGGGCAGCCAGTGAAGGCTGCCCCAGTGTAGTGCCGTCCCCCTGCAACTCAGAAAAGACCTTTGATTTCAAAGGCCTCCAGAGGATGAGCAGGACCTTCTCTGAGTGTTCCTACCCTGAGACGGAAGAGGAGGGAGAGGCACTCCCTGTGTGGGACTCTTTATACCGGCTGGAGAAGCGGCCAGGCCGGAGTGAGCCCAGTGCCTTGCTCAGGGGTCATGGCGGCAGGAAAGAAAGCTCAGCCGTACTGAGCCGGATTCAGAAAATTGAGCAAGTCCTAAAGGAACAGCCTGGCCGGGGTCTCCCCCAGCTCCCCAGCAGCTGCTACAGTATAGACCATGGGAGGAGGAAGACTGGAACCTCGGGCACCTTGGAGGAGCCAACAGGGAGTGTGTATTTGAGCTCCAGCAGCAGGGCAGGAGGAGTAGCTGGAATTGTGGGGGAGGCCGAGCCACCTCTGGACAGGGAAGGCAGTGGGTCCATGAAGGCAGGGACCCCTGGAAATAGCCCTAGCCCACAACTGCTGCCTTCAAAGAGCTCTCCTGATCCTGTGAACCCTGTCCCCAAACCCAAGCGTACCTTTGAGTACGAGGCTGACAAGAACCCCAAGACTAAGCCAAGTAATGGTCTACCTCCTTCACCCACACCTGCTGCTCCGCCCCCCTTGCCTTCTACACCAGCCCCACCAGTCACCCGGAGACCAAAGAAGGAGATGCGTGGTCACCGGAGGTCACAGAATAGGTAAGGCATGCCCTCCTGACTCAGGTAGTGGGACCCAATGGCATTCTTTTAAATGGAAGAAGCAAACGCAGATTGTTCTGAGGTTACACGAGTGTGCTACAAGTTATGAAGCACTGAATAACTGTTAGTTTGGCAATTGTGGCAGGGAAAATGGAATGGTTCGCCTCTGTACTCTGTCTATCTGTCTGTCTGTCTCTTCCCCTCATTTTGTAGCTAGCCTGCATTTTGCTGTTGGCTAGCCTTAAACTCGGAGATCTTTCTGCCTTGATCTTGTAAGTGCTGGGTTTAAGGTCGTGTACCACTGCTAGGCCTGCTTTGCTCTTGAATGGGAGAGAGGGGCAGTGAATGCCACTCTTGGCAGTGCTGGGTACTGCAGCTCTTAGCTAGGTTTGTTGGGGTGAGCTAGCTATGTTAAAGATCCCTTAATCCATCGCTGGAAGGCTAAAGCTACCTTCATTTTCAGTCTTCTAAAGACAGTATGTTGAAGGATTGATAGGAGCTAAGCCTGCATTGAAAATTACTTCCTTTTTAACATTTTTTAACGATTTATTTTTATTTTACGTGCGTTGTTTTGCCTGCATGTATATCTGTTAGATCCCCTGTTACTGTAGTTATAGACATCAATGAGCTGCCATGTGGGTGCTGGGAATTGAACTCAGGTCCTCTAGAAGAGCATCCTGTGCTCTTAATGGATAAGCTGTCTCTCCAGACCCCTGAAAATTAATTAACTAATTTCTTATAATGAAACTGTACCAGAAGATTGCACTTTATCATTAATATAGGGATGTTGACAAATTCAGTGTGATTCCTTTTTCTTGAGGGCTTCCTGTACAGATGCTCTGGTTCAGTTTCAGAAGGTGATTCTTGGGTCCGGAAAGAGAGACACAGGAGAAAATATTTTACCAGCTTGAGAGTTAAATCCAAGAACTACCTCTTCTGAGAGCTTCCATTGGTTCCTGGTCAGTCTTGGCACTTTGGCCATGAACTAGGCAGGGACAGCTCCTCGGTGTGACTTGGAATCTGGAATTGGCAAAAGTTGAAAGATACCTGTTGACAGGATTCTGTAGCAGGTTGGAAGCAAGCCTTTTTTTGGAATCCTTCCTTCCCTCTACAATCCCAAGATTGCTTCCCTTCTGGGAATCTTCTATTGTGTTACCATTCTTAACACTTCATCTAGCATATTCCTTCTCAAATACAATTTCTCCATGTGTAGAAGGAGAATTACAAGATTTTAGACTCCTGAGCCAGGGGCTGTCTTAAGGATAAACAGTCTTACGTTTGGCCTCTCCTAAGAACGCTTATTGGCTCCTTAATATATTAACCAGCCAGCCAAGTAAGTTTGCTTTTGTCCATATTCATCCATTTCTGCTAATAGCTATTTAGACCCTGCTATACACCTAACCTTGTGCTGGTCCAAGGAACACAGAGACAAAATAAGACATGGTTCTTCCTTCAAGAACTTGATGGTCTGATACATAAATAAACCATAGATGCCATGATATGCACCATGACCCCTTGCAGTGAAGAATGCTGGAGAAGCATCTAAATTCAGCTCAGAAGTAAGGGGAGGTAATTACCAGCCAGAGTTAGAATAACAACAAACGGTTGGCTAGGAGCAGGAGAGAGTTGATCTACCTGAAGGTGTTATATATATAGCCACATGTAACATTTGCATGTAATGTACATACACAGAGAGAGGGGGAGGGGAAATGAATGGTGGAGTCTCATAAAGAGTTCTCCTTGGATTTGGAGAAAAAGAGGAACACTTTAGAAACTACGAGCTGTTGTGCTTGCTTTTTTGAACTTTGAAACCTTGAGTGTTTTTTCCATGAGAAGTACATGCTGGCAAGTTTGTGTTATGTCTAGTGTGCTTCTTATACATTTATTTTGAAGAAGCGAAAACTAGATGTCTATTACATTCAATTGGGGGGTAAAATTGTTAAGGAAGAGAGGCTGGGGAGCTGGCTTAGTCAGTTGCATGTTTACCACACAAGGATGAAGATCAGAGCTCGTATCCCCAGCACCCATGATAAAACCTGGTCATGGTATGTGGCAACCCCAGCTGGAGGGGTTGGAGTCAAAACAAACAGAACCCTGGAACTTGTTGGCTATCCAGTCTAGATGAATCAGTGAGCTCCAGAGAAGGTATTTCAAAGAAACAAGGCATACAAGAATAGCATACACCTTTAGTTAATCCCAGCACTTGAGAGGCAGGTAGATCTCTATGAGTTTGGGGCAAACCTGGTCTACATAGTAAGTTCCAAGCCAGCCAAGGCCATACAGAATGAGCTGTCTCAAAAACAAAGTGCAGGAAAAAACCTAAGGTGGAGAATAATTAAGGAAGATAACCATGTCTGGATTCCACACATACACAAACATATACATATATGCACACATAACAACAACAAAATCCTGGAAAAATTAGACTATATTTATCTTGATGAGAGACAGTGTATTAGCCTTCAACATGGTACCTGTATAAGATGTCCTAGTCTATTCTTAGACCAAAAGACTTGATCTCACACAGTATTTGATTCTTTAGTTGGGAAGTCTGAGCCCAAGACAGAAACCTATGAGTCCCAGGAGTAAAGTGCTTGGCCATGGATATTTGTACATACGAGGAAAGGAGACCTAAAGTCAGAATTCTGAGACACAGTGGAATTTAAAAGACCACTTAGAACTGCATATAGTGGCACATGCTTTCAATCCCAATACTCAGAAGGTTATAGGCAGGCAATTTCTATGAGTTTGAGGCCAGCCTGGTCCAAATGGTGAATTCTAGGTCAGCTTGGGCTATTATAGAGAGACCTTGTCTCAAAATAATAAATATAAGAACAGCCTTTTAAAAAAGAGAATCCTATCCAGGCATGGTGGTGCACCCCTTTAATCCCCAGTGCTTGGGAGGCAGAGGCAAATGGAATGAAGCCAGCCAGGTCTACATAGAGAGTTCTAAGGACCACCAGGACTATGCAAAGAAACTTTTTCTGGGGGGAGGTGGGAGGGAGGAAGGGAGAGATTGGTTGATTCTTTCATTAGAACCTTAATAATAATTGTAAGGGTTGTATGAAGACTAGAGCTGACAGGAGTGCAGAAGGAGAGTACCAGGATAAGACGCGTTATGTTAGTTGTTTGGTTGAATGCTGCAGAAGGGCCAGGTGAGCTTAAGAGGGTGGTGTCCCCTGTCCTTAACTTGCAACCCAGGACTCTCATGATGAATATTCAATAAGCAAGCAAGAAAGGGTGTCATTGAAAGAGGAAGGCACTCAAGAATAAGGACTAAGACACGCTGTCTCTTTTCCCCTCAAAAAACATGAGAGGGAAATCCAGAGGACTTGTATGGTGGAAAGAGAACCAACTCATAAGTTGTCCTCTGACCTCTACATACATGCCTAAAATAAGTTAGCATAACTGATACTTTTTTAAAAAGGTCAAATGTCATGTCAGATGTTCCTGTTCATGTGTTATCTCAGTGGACTTCACTGGGAGGGACATGTCTTGGATAGAGAGAGGATGTAGCCAGCATCCCAACTCAGGTAAGGGGAGAGAAGACTTCTTAGGATCCAAGCTGTGTTTCCAGTTCTGCAGTGTAGATCATCTGGGGGCTAGAAAGAAACAGTGGGCTGGCTGGAGGGACACTGCAGCAGGTTATTATCCTGCTCTACTGAAGAAGGAGTCTAGTCTTTCGAGAGCCAACTGTTTCCTCCACCCCTCTAACAGCCTTGGGCATGACCTTCCAGTGAGGAGCCCTCATAGCCTGCTCAGAGCCCTTGCTAGGAAACTGATCTTTCTGTTCCTTTGGAAATGGTAGACGCTTCTCAAGAAGGGTGCTTTCTAGGTCTGAGAGGTCAGAATTGTGGTTGAAGTTTAGACTCTGAAAGCAGGCAGCCTTGGAAAAGCCTGCCCCTGCCCCCGTCTTCTTGTCTGTAAATGGTACATTACCTTCCAGCTCCAGTGTGAAGGCCAGTGAAATGACAGAAGGATAGTATATTTGACATGGCATCTGATCACTTGTTTTAATCAATTCTGTTTACTTACTGTAGGTATGTATGTGGAGGTCAGAGGACAACTTATAAGAATTCACTCTCTCTCTCTACCACCTAGGTCTCAGGGATTGAAATAGGGTTATAAGGCTTGGAGGCAAGCACCTTTTCCTGCTTAGCTGCCATCTCACTTGCCCAGACAAGATGTTTTTAAACTGTGCCCATACTGGTATTATAAAAGATAAGCACATTACTGTCACTTAGACTAGGGCCCTTTTTCTTGGTCTGAGTAGAGTAACAAGTTTGTTCCCAGCAACACAATCTGGTCCAGCCAAAATAACTCTTTCTCTTGTCCACAGAAAGTCCTTTGAGTTTGAGGATGCGTCCAGTCTCCAGTCCCTGTATCCCTCTTCTCCCACTGAGAATGGTACCGAGCGTCAACCCAAATTTGGATCCAAAAGCACTTTAGAAGAGAATGCCTATGAAGATATTGTGGGTAAGCAGTGGTAGAGGTGGTGGAGATGGGCCGTCCAGGGGCTATAGAACAGCTGCTGAAGGAGATGTTCACAGGCTCCTTCCATCTTAGGTCATTCCTGGAAATGACAAGAGAGCAGCTGAGCTGACTAAGCCTAACCCTGAATGAGCTAAAATCCAAAGGGCCTTTGGTACCACATGACATCATTCCTTTCTTATGTTTTGCAATACTTGATAGACCAACAGATACTCTTCCTTAGCTGTATACCCTAAGGCAAGTCACTTAACTTTTCAGGGCTCTGTTTTTCTGTAAAACAATGGCAATATGAGAATCTGAACAATAACACTAATAGTAATACTACTTAAGATTGTTGTTAGGGGATTTGGAGAGATGGCTCAGTGGTTAAGAGTACTGGACAACCTTCCAGAGGACCCAAGTTCAGTTCTCAACACTGTCATGGCAGCCACAACTGTGTGTAACTTCAGTTCCTGGGGATCTTACACCTTCCTCAAGCCTTCATGAGTACCACACACACATGATGCACAGATATGCATTCAGGAAAACGCTAGTATACATAAAATACAAATAAATAGAATCTCAAAAGAATGTTAGGATTAAGTGAGCTAAGATTATGATACTGGCAGATTTGGTGTCTGGTATAAACATACTTCCTGATTCAATGACATCTGTTATTTCTCAGTGGCTTAAGCATCAAGGGAGTTCAGTGGGTTCCATTCATACAGTCACTGATCCTGTATTAGAGTTCTTTCTTCTTGACCTAGTTCCCTTTCAGAGACCCACTCACAAGGGTTTCTGGTATGAATTTTGAGGGGACAGACATTTAGATACATATCCCAGATTCTAGAAAAAGAGAGAAGACTCCTGTGTCACAAAGGACTTTGTTATTTATGGTACAGCAAGTGGCATGAGCTCCATGTTTCCCCAGGCTCCCTCTTCTTGGCCGCTATGAGACTTTGAGAATAAGGCCTCAGGAGAGGCATAAAAACCCCATATTTATAGGAGTCCCAAGGGTTTTCGAAGACTTCTAGTAAATCTGTTCAACCATTGCCCTATACGAACAGTTTCTGGTCAGAAAATAGATTGCATATGGCTGGGCCATAGACACTATCTCCACCTTCCAGGGCTGTTTACTCTAAACGCATGGAGAATATAGTTTAGAGTCATCCATTCCTCCTGCCCTGAAGAAGAGCAGCAATGGAGTACCTCCCAGCAAGAGAAAAGCATGGTGGTGTGAGCAGGCTTGATTTCAAGGGTTGACAAAGGAGTGGGCTACACAGTCTTGGGTTTGATTACTTTGGGTATTTTTGTTTTTTGAGATAGGTGTTTGCTATGCATCTCAGGTTAGTCTATAACTCTAAACCTTCCTGCCTCAGCCTTTTAAGTAACAGTTTTATAGTGGGCATTTTTGATGTTCATTTTAGTTCTATCCTTATCTCCTTTGGGGGCTTGGATTCCGTGAGAAATGTGTCTCTGAATAGATCAACAAAGCCAGGGAGAAGCAGTGTGCGGTTCTCATTTCAGGGCTGTCTTGCTCTATCTCAGAGAATGTGCTCTTAATTATCATTAGAGTAGTGACTGCAGTAGAAAGAAACTTCTAGATTCTTAGGGTATGAGAATCGTATGAAGAAGGGGCCATCTCATTCCCCTTGATCTGTGCTATCTCTTTATGGTTTTTATTTTGGTTTATCTTTATTTTTTTAATGTATTATTATTTTATACATCTGAGTATTCTGCCCACATGTATGTGTGTGAACCATGTGCGTGTCTGGTACCTGTGAAAGCTGGTAGAGGGTGTCCAGTCCCCTACTGGGAACTGAACTCTTGTTCTCTCCAAGCACAGCAAGAATTCCTAACCACTGGCCCCCACAGTTTCTTTCCTTTTTACCAATCACTGGGCTAACACTTTTGGGAATATAGTAGCCATAGTCAGATCCGCAGACATACTGCTTTCCTGTGTATGGGGCTTGTAGCATGTGTCCATGGAAAAGTACATTGCAGCTGTTAATACTGCAGGAACAAGAGACTTCTGACAACAGGAAAGAGTGGGAAGGGAAGCCTTTTCTCTATGTCTTCTCTATGTCTTGGGAAATGATAGCTCTGTATTCAGGACTGACACAGAGCTGTGGGGATTAGAGCAAAAGGTCTAGAATTGAGGTAAGCAGTTAAAGAAGATGTTCCAGTACCTGATGTATTTTGTACAACTTTCATCTCCAGCTCATCTGTCAGAGAAGCATCCAGCCTATGTGTTTACTTACCTCCTCATACAGTACCCCAGAGTGGAAGATCATTTCTAATGAGTCAAGAGACAGCTCTGATGCTTCATCTTTCAACCCTCATCCCACCCTCCCTGTCTCTTGTCACAGGGTGTTTTTCAGTTGGAAAAAAAATGTAGTATTATTGTTCAGGGCTCTTGAGAGTATTCACTAGGACTCCTATGGTGGCAGAAAGCTGTGGTAATCTATTATCCCTGCAGCATAACTAGCAGGAAGAACTGCAATCCTTCCTGTTTGTTTACAGTCCTTGGGAGGCCTTTCTGTACTGCCAGAGGGTTCCAGGAGTGGATACATTCTTAGAGCAACTGAACTAAAAGGAGATGGGTGACTTCTCCCTTCTCTCACTGAAGACTGTTTAGGGGTGTATCTTAGTTAGGGGTTCTATTGCTCTGAAGAGACACCATGACCATGGTAGCTCTTATAATTGAAGTGGCAGCTTACAGTTTCAGTTTAGTACATTATCATTATGGCGGGGAGCATGGTGGTATGCAGGCAGACATCTTGATCAGAAGGCAATCGAAAGTGGACTGTGACACTGGGCATGGCTTGGGCATATATGAGACCTCAAAGCCCATTCCCACAGTGACATACTTCCTCCAACAAGGCCATGCCTACTCCAACAAAGATGCACTTCCCAATAATGCCACTCCCTATGAGCTTATTGGGGCCAATTAGCATTCAGACTACCACAGGGTGTTGGTGGAAAATTTTTGGAGCTAGTGTCCTGGGCATAGAACTGTTTCCTGGGTTGCCTTAGGAGAGGAGGGCATCTGCCTCTCATGTATCGGAAAGACTTTTCTAGTTTGGGGTATTACGTGAAGACACAAGAAATGTAGGAACTGCTTGATTACTTCTTGGATGGATAAGGTAAAGCTAGAGGGAAGTGCTGTGCATGGTCAGTTGGGGTTGGGTATCTCTCTTAATCACTCACCTAACTTTTGGATCTTTGGAGTTTGGGAGGAGGGAAGAGGAGTAGGTATAGGAAAGAGGGTGAGATGTGGGTGGGTGCTTGTGTTTTGCAGGTTAGGGTTAAGATACCCACAAGAAGTCTGTTAGGCCAGTTCATCTCCCACAGCAAACAGCTCACTCGGAATTTTAGGACCTAAACAGAGAGGCTTGAGGAAAAAATATAAGGGAAACACTTTCTTTCTATTAGATGCTGGTTGGTTTTCCATACACGTCTTTCTTTAAAGAGGTTCAAGAGTGTAGAGACCTCTTAGAGGCTTTTAGAGGTGTTTTCTTGTTGCTGAACTTTAAAGGTCACTTTTATTATTTTTCTTAAGATTGATCAGTAGCTCTGACTTCTAAGAGCCTTGGTCCTACCCAGCCTGCAGTCTATGGTATTAAGGCTCTTTCTGGTTCCATCTGGATTACCCAGCTTTGTGCTGCTTCAGGTCCACTGGGACAAAGGAAGCCATATTCTGGGCCTACGATGATGGATCTAAGAGAGAGACAGAGAGCACCAATGCTAAATTTCCATTTTGGGTACATCCCTTTGGCCTGGTGTGTCTGTCCTGGACTGTTAGAGAGTGTAGCTCATTGGCCCAGAGGCTGTTTGGTCATATCTGTTACCAGCAAACATGAGCAAGGCCTCGTGCCCATATCAGGCATGATGCCTCAAGTACTGGGATACTTAGGCTGAGGTTTAGAAGGCTACTGATTTGCAGTGGTAGAGTTAAAAAAGAAACTTGCTGCTCCTGAGCCTGACAATGAAAAATACACCTTAGAAAGCAGTTTTCTAAGGTGTTGTGTAGAGTGTCCTTTGCCTAGCCAAGGAGCCTGAGCTGCCTTCCTGTGGAGATCCCCGCTCTTATCAATTAGCTGAGGCCTTGCCAATAAAACTATTTCAGCCTTTTCTCTGCCTTCCCTCATCCCCCCCAGGCAAGGCAGTGGTAAGGAATAGAAGCAAGCTACCAGCAAGGATGGTACTGTAGCTGCTGCAGGAAGCAGCAAAGCACAAGAAGTGTGGCCCAGGGACAGGTGCCCAGGGCTTTGGGAATTGGCTCTGGCCTTGGAGGGCGGGTAACAGAAGTCCCCAAGGAAACTGGCCCCCCAGCCTGGCCCTTTTCTGTGTGAGGGAGAGAGAAAGGTAGACACCTAGGAGAAACAGCCAGCTAAAGTCACTGGCTGGCTTGGAAGGGAAACTACAGACCTAAGGCCATAGCCATGGTTGCAACCCAGGAAGCTTGGAGTGTTATGGGTATCTTGGATAGATGCACTCCTTTCTAAACTGTTCTAGTTTATGAAGGAGTGGGCAATGAAGAAGGCAGTTTTCCTGTGTGACGACATCTAAAGAGCTGTGGTGAAGAGACCTAGAGTCTTCTTCCAGAAGGATCTGTGTGCTGAAACTGGGTTTTCTTGCAAGCCTCTTTCAGAAGAGTGCCTTCTAGGGAATGCTTCTGGACTTTATCTTGTCAGCAAAGCTGGGAAAGATTGAGACTTCTGGTTTCCTGAGCCAAGCTTGATGTGATGGGACTGCTCAGAGATAGTCCTGGCTTACCACTCTATGATCCTCCAAATACTGTATGGACCACCCCAAGGAAGCCATGTGGGCAGGGATGCAAGTGAAAGGCATATAGTCTGTCCAAAGCCCTGTCTCACACCAGTACCTGGCAAATTGTCACCCTATTTCTTCATTCAGCTTTGGCCTCTCTAGCCTTTGCTATAGGCTGTTCTGAGCACTTTGCCCAAACTCTAGTTTGGTATTAACTTGCTCTCAGCAAATTCATTGGCTCTAGAACTCACCATCTCGTTGCTATTTGCCTATACATACCTTCTGGCATCTTTTCTGCCTGCAGAGATGATAATGACTGGGATTTCACCAATAAATAGTACTAAGAGTCACCAGGAGTGGACGACAAGTGAACTGGGATCTTAAGTGTACAGGGATCAGCCAAGGCAGAAGCAGAGCATGTAGATTAGTAGGTTACTTAGATTAGAGAAGAACTGGACAGGAAGCCTGGGCACCCAAGGCTTCCCTCAGAGGCAGTCCTAGCATACAGAAGTTGGTGCTTTCCAACTGTCCTTCCCCAGACTGTCACCAACATGCAGACACACTGCCCCTCTACTGCTTCTTTGGGCCTCATCTTACACTTCTTTCTTGGAGCTTTAGGTTTTACATCAATTTTCAAAGCTCTGATTCTGGATAAAGGAGAAAGGAGAAAGAGGAGAGAAGATGGAGGGAAAATAATTAGACTTAGGACTCACACGTGACCCTCAGACACTATAATGATGTTTAAAAATAGCTGAGGCATCAGGGCAGGGAGTGGGGGAAGCAAGTCCACTCATCTCCCTTGCTGTGCCCATCCTCTCTCCCTCCCTGATCTAGGGGACATTTGATACTGTATAAACATTTTTGGTTGTAACTGGGGTGCAGGGCAGGGAGTGGGGGAGCTAATATTGAAAGTTAGTATTGAAAGACCAGAATTGCAGTAAACATAAATGGTCAGTTCATCAATTCAAAGTGTTCACTACTCAGAGAACCTTGAAGGAAAAGGATTGAGATGGGTCTTCCTATAGGTTGGAGATAATAAGGATTCTGGCCAATTATATAGCCCAAGATAGTTTGAATGAGCATGAAATAAATATAAACAAATATTTTCCCTAGTCTGGATTATTATTGGTCCTATTTTACATATCAGGAAGAATTGTGCCTTGGCATTCCTTATCGCCCTCGATATTTGATAGGTAGGAACCAAGAAATAGAAAGTCCACCCCATTTCCTGTCAAAATATACCTCACAGTGGAGTAAACTAGAAAACATGCAGGGGATGCTGGGCTTAAGACTTGACACAGTCAGGGTTACTGGGCCAACTTAGTCAGGGCTCTGGAATGGAGAAGAGACATTTTAATGGCATGGCTGTTACAGGAAAAGATCTACTCCATTTCTGGGGACCATGTGGTGCTGGAAATCACTTAATCCATCCCCAACTCCTTTCTTGACCCATCCTCGACCCATACATTACAGAGGTTTGTGATGCTCCTGCTTGCAGTCTGTAGTCTGTAGTCTCAGTCCCCATCTCTGTAAAGGCATTTCCTGAATTCATTGTGGTTTCTTATTTAATAAATAGATGTTTAGGAGAACCTCGGCTTCTTGAGGAATATCTAAGCATGCTGGGTTTTGTTTTCTCCTGTACCCTGTTTAGGAAAATTGTAATTTCAGCAGTATCTGTTTCCAGTCCTGTAGGAGTGGGTGGTAAGACAAATGCAGGCATCTGCAGGATAGGCATGGGGCTCAGCATTTGTCCAAGCTCAGTTCTGTTCACAGTACAGGAGCAAATCCTTCCCTAGGCATGCTAACTGCCACAGAGATCCCTAGTAGTGGCACTGGGATAAGAATACAGAAAGATATGGGGAGGGGAATTGGGGGGGGTATTTGTAAGGGGTCTCTTGGGATCTTGTTACTACCATGATTTTATTGATGGAATCAAGCTTCAGCTGATGGTAGAACATGACTGTTTTATATTATTGTGTGTTAGAAAAGCCTCATCACTTTAATCCCAGCACTCAGGGAGCAGAGGCAGGTGGATCTTTGTAAATTTGAGGCCAGCCTGGTCTACAAAGTTGAGTTTCAAGACAGCCAAGGCTGCACAGAGAACCCCTATCTCAAAGAGGGGGGGGGGAGAGAGGGATCACAATCACTCATTATACATCAGAGACATGGAAGGACAGGAGAGTATAATTTAGGAAAGGGTGTATCAAAAAAAATTATAATCTTTAATGGCAGGCAGGGAGTGTGTTTGAGGATTTTCTGAAATTTTTCTGGTAGTGTCACCACAGTGCCTACTGCAAGAAACTGGTCCTGAGACACAAGAACTCTACCCCTTTCTTTTGGCCCAGGCTCTTTCCAAGCATTTACACTCCCTTGTCACTGAAGAAACGTCTAAACCAAATGGGGAGTAACAAGAGTTCTCTTTTTACTGAAATCAGCAGTAGAGAAAGTAGCTGAAATGCTGAGATAGATAGATGGAACAAAGTTTCACTGAATACTCACTGTAGCTGTTTGGCCCTCTGGTTGCCTGAGACAGAATCCCTTCCTGAAATACTTGGAAAGCAGGGGAGTAGGTTAAAGGAGGATCTGGCAAAGCTCTGCTCCCTAGAGTTTGAGTTCTTTCATGCTCAACCCTGAAACTAGATCCGTGGAGATCCATGGAGAGTTGAGAACATAGATAGCTGTGGATCTCTGAGTTTTCAGAAGTTCCGATCTCCAGGATCTCCAGCCCCCCAGCACAAGGGCTAGAGCCAGGGACAGACTTGTGCTGTAGGCTTTGTCTTCTGTTAGTCTTGTGCAATCCCTGAATTTATAAAGCAGTGGCCAGACAAGGCTGAGCTGAGATGGCCTGGAAATGGGGAATGGGGGCCTCAGTTTGTGGACTTGGAGCCAGGATCTGTTTGCAGCCTCCCTGCTGCAGACAGGCAGCTGCATGACTCATGAGCTGAAGGGCCAGGCAGAAGCTGCTCTCTGTGGTTCACAGGAACTGTGCTTCTATCTGTTATTATCCCCTTCCCTTCCCTGGCTTTGCCTCCTCTGCAGGAGAGCTTCCCAAGGAGAATCCCTATGAGGATGTGGACCTAAAGAACCGAAGAGCTGGAAGAAAATCTCAGCAACTGTCTGAGAACTCCTTGGACTCTTTGCACAGGATGTGGAGCCCCCAAGACAGGAAGTACAACAACCCACCCATGCAGGTAATGCAGTTCTGGCCTAGGCAGTGTAAAGACCTATCCTCAAAGGGTAGGGTCAGCTTTCACTTATGCTCCCATCCTAGTTGGCAATTACAGAGAAGGTTGCTTCAGGAGAGAGTTGTGTACCTATTGCATTCTGCCAGGTTGAAACTGCTGTGGACAATCTAGATGTGTCTTTAGGACATGTTGTCTTGCCTTTTTTCCCCCCTCACCATCTAAGCAACAAAACCAAACCAGGAGCTCCCAAAGACTCCTATCAGTATCCTTCCCTCAGTGGCAAACAGGAAGACAGGGCTCTCTTTAGAGCCATGACATTCTGAAACTCTGCCACAAATCATCTTGGTCCTGGCATTTGAGGGTCTGTGGCCAGACTTGGAGAGCCAGCCAGTTCAGGAGCCTCTCAGTAAGAGGGCCCAGTGAGGGCCTGTGTTATCAAGGTGGTTTCCAGCTTGTCTTAGTCTCTGTTCTTACTAGTACTTGGTAGGGGGGTTACTCGGAAAAGAGTTGTGTACCGAGGGACTCCTACCATATTGAAACCTTTTGTGGTCAGGCAAATAGGATATCCTCAGGGATGTTTGCCTTCCTAGCAATGTAGGAATATACTGCCAATTAGGTTCTATACTGGAAAGCATCAGTGTTCATAGAAAAAGGAGATGGGGATATAGATTGGGGCTGGAGAGAGGGATTTAGCACATTATAGTGAGGGAGCTACTTGAGTATGAAGCCTGTCTTGCTGAACTCTGGTGGCCAGAGCCTAGAACTCTCTCTCTCTCTCTCTCTCTCTCTCTCTCTCTCTCTCTCTCTCTCTCTCTCTCTCTCTCTCTCTCTCCCTGGCCAGTCTTCCAGAAGAATCACAGAGCAGATCAGACTGGCAGGAGGGAATAAGGAGGAGTGTTTGAGACTAGGGAGATGGTGTAGTGAACAAAATACTTACTGTACTGTGTGAAAACCTGAGCACAGATTGTCCAGAACCCATGTAAAACCAAATTCAGTAGCATTGGTCTATAATCCCAGTGCTTCTATTGCAAAATTGGAAGTAGAGAATCTGAGGAAGTTAGTGGGTCACCTGGCCTGACATGCAGAAGCAAATAACAAGAGACCCTGGCTTAACCTGGCTCAAACAAGGTATAAGGGGAGGGTCAACATCTGAAGCTGCCCTCTGCCCTGCATGTGTGTACTCATATTCAAACAGGTACACACACGCACGCACTCACACACACGCACACGCACGCATACCTTCAAAACAAAAATGGGCTAGAGAACAGTTAGAGCGCCTGCTATTGCTGGGTGGTGGTAACACATGCCTTTAATCCCAGCACTTGGGAGGCAGAGGCAGATGGATCTATATGAGCTCAAGGCCAGCTTGGTCTACAGAGCAAGTTTCAGGACAGTGAGGCTACACGGAGAAACCCTGTCTTGACAGAAGCGAACAAAATTTACTATTCTTCTGGAGAACCCACGTTTGGTTCTCAGCACTCACATGGCAGCTCACAACCATCTATAACTCCAGTCCCATGGGATCTGATGCCCTCTTCTGACCTTCACAAATACCAGGCACACATGTGGTGCACACACATACATACAGGCAAAGCTCTCATACACATAAAATAAGTAACTCTCTACCAAAAAAATAGCCATAGTGATAAAGATGTGTTTGAGGAATGGAGTGAAGGGAGAGAAGAGAAAGCTGAAAGGTTCAAAGAAATCTTTAGACGAGCTCATTCTGGTCTTGTCCAGAGTGAGGGGAAGCAGAAAGGGCCAGGAGGACAGGGAGTAAGTTGTCCCTGACCCTACCCAAGTAAGTCTTTAATTGGACAGATGAATGGACCTGGACAGTGTATAACGTAGGGCAGAAAAATACATAAATGGTGTCTTCTGACTTTGAAGTCATGTGATGGTTTTGATAAAGCATTTATCCTTTTGGTGTCCTCTGTTCTAGTAGGACTCCATGGGATTTGTATTGCTGCCCTGATTGGCTTGAAAAATATATTGGCTGGGAAAAGAAAGGATTTTTTGAAAAGTGAGAGACAAAGTGAGACAGACAAAGTAGTTCTTCAGGAAGTGCCTGCGTTTCCTGGAGTCCCCCATCAATTAACCAGTTAGGCATTCTACAAGGCCAGATAATGAGGCGGCCCAGGGTGGCATGATGAGGTCTTAACTGTGAGCTCTGCCTTACTCAACTTTATGGCAGCTGCCCAAAAGCTCTGTTCTCTGGAGAGAGTAAGCATGGCCAGGCTGCCAGGATCACATGGCAGAGCAGGCTAGCAGGCCGGCCATAGCCTCTTCCAGCAAAAGGATTCAGGACTCAGGAGTAGGAAGACTGGCTTCCTCACCCAGTCACTGATCCTTGTCTAAAGCGCAGACAGTGCCTGGAGAATTACTGCTTTGTCTCCTCTTTTTACTTAACAGGTGATCTCAAAAGCCTTTCTTTATTCTTTTCTGTCAGAATAGTGAAGCTTGCTTTGAGGAAGCAAGTAAATCTCGCTCCTAACCTGGCCAGTGAACAGCTAAGGTCTTAAAAGAGGAAACCCTAGTATATTAGATTTCCAGCATGGAACTGATAAGTGCTGAGGATGCCGGCCTTTTAGCTTCTATCCCCAGACATCAGAAAATGGATACTGACAAAACGTTTGTGGTGAGCCCCTCTCTTATATCCTGTCCCCCATGCCAGCTGTCCCTGAAACCCAGCAGTCAGTCCCTGCGCAGTGGGAACTGGTCAGAAAGGAAGAGCCATCGTTTGCCACGATTACCCAAGAGGCATAGTCATGATGACATGATGCTGCTGGCTCAGCTGAGCCTGCCATCTTCACCCTCCAGCCTCAATGAGGACAGTCTCAGCACCACAAGTGAGCTGTTGTCCAGCCGCAGGGCCCGTCGCATTCCCAAGGTATCCTTCCCACTTTAAGCCTGAGGCACTAGGCAGGTGGGTGGGCAGGCAACCAGCTCTGCTCTGAACCTTCCTTCCTTCCTTCCTCCTCCTCTAATCTGGGCTGCTTCCTCAGTTTCCCTTGGATGGATTGAGAACTCCCCTCCTTTCCCCTGGTCCCTTACCTTATCCATAAGGTTGCATTAACTGTTTCTCGATACTCAGATGTTAGGGGAGAAAAAAAATAGCTGAGACTGTTTTACCAAGTGTCACAGGTGAATTTGAGTTCTTTTGCACATCTTTGGCCTTTCAGGGACCTAAAGAATCAGATCAGCTCTTCCTACGTCTTGCAGTCAAAGAGCTTTCGGCAATGATTTGCACATGTGTCCATGTAGCCAGACCTCAGCCCAGAGCAGCAGGATTTAGCTAAATGGTATTTTTAGCTTGCAAACAATGCTTGGGTATATTGAGAATTTAACTTCTTCCTGTCAGGCCCCAGGTTATGGCCCAAAGAGGAAAGACTAGAATCCTTGTTCCTGTTTTTATATCTGAGAAACTCTTTGTCTCCGTTGGTTCGATGACTCTTGGGACCCAGGAGCTCCCATCCTGTCTAGTTTGATCACAGTTCCTTCCTTTGGGGAGCTAAGTTTAGTGTCCTTGTCTTGGGGCAGGAGCCCATGCTTGGGGCAGAGGGTAGATGGAGAGCTACCAAGCATGGATGGTAAGCCTTCCCTGGGATCATTTCAGTAGGAAGACCAATGCTGGACCCAGCTAGACCAGTTCAGAAAGCTCTTGCACACCTCTAAGGGAAGGAACGGGCTCATAGTTAATCTTCACAGAAGTCGTAGTAGCTGATGTCAGAGTTTCCTCACCTTCTGTGCTTTTTTGTTTTTGTTTTTAAACCAGCTTGTCCAAAGAATTAACTCTATCTATAATGCCAAGAGAGGAAAGAAGAGGTTGAAAAAGCTGTCTATGTCCAGCCTTGAGACAGCATCATTGAGAGGTAGGCTTTGATGTCTAAGCTGGGTGACCTTTGGGGTTTATGAACATCAAGAATGGGATGAGATGTGGATTGACCTCAATTTACCTAACATGGGCTAGTAATGGGATCCTTCTACCTTCTAGGAGGGTAAAGCCCTTCCAGAGAATGTCTGCATAAGTGGGAGGGCCCAAGAGGAAATTAGCTCTGGGATGGTTTCCTTCAGACTTTGGGTTAGGATGCCCTGGGTTAGGACATACGGAAATCTGCTTTGGACGAAAGGAAAGGCCAGAATTACTGGGCACTGTGATCTGTTTTCTATTTCAAACCTTGGGCTGTCTGAGACAGGGCCTTTGTATTCCAGGCATCTAGGCCTCTCTGCTGGCTCAGCTTCCAACTCAGGCCCTCAGCTTCACCCAGATCAGCCATGGGTAGGTGTTTACATATAGATTAGCATTTGAGGTCTGATCTCTGAGGTGTCCTGATCCCAGGCCACTTACCTCCTATCATTGGCCCAGAGTACCCCAGACTAGGTTTAGGTCTATCCCTTATGAGGAAAGTTGGAAGGCAGGCAGGTCATCAAGATAGCTCAGCAGGTAAATGCACTTGCTGCCAAGCCTGGCAACCTATACATCATACCACACAACCTATACATCACACCACACAACCTATACATTACACCACAAAACTTATACATCACACAACCTATACAGCACACCACAAAACCTATACATCATACAACCTATACATCACACCACAAAACCTTACATCACACCACAAAACCTATACATCACACAACCTATACATCACACAACCTATACAACACACCACAAAACCTATACATCACAAAACCTATACATCACACCACAAAACAACTGCAAGCTGCCCTCTGACCTCCACATGAATATGCCCGTATACATTTTCTGTCTCTCTCCCTGTCTTCCCCCCCCCTCACACACACACACACACACACACACACACACACACACACACACACACACAATAAATGAATGTTAAAAAAAAGACCAAAATTTTTTTTACAAGTTGGGAGGTAGACTCCAAAAATATCTGCTGCAGGCCAGGGGCTCAGCAAGTGTGTGCCTGTTGTTACTTCTCCAGATGAGAACAGTGGAAGCGACAGTGACTCTGATGACAGGTTCAAAGGTAAGGCTGACACCCCTCCCAGCCCCAGGGAACCAGCCCTTCCTTCTGCATGCATGGGCCCTGGGGTGTGTGAAAATGTCAACAGGAAGGCCAGCTAACAAACTGTCAGAGCTCAGCCCTTCAGTGTTAAATCCAAATGTTGGTCTCTCTTGCCAAATTTAAAGCAGTTGACTTTATCCATTCTTTCCAGCCATCGTCCATGAAGACTGGCTACTACAGATGCTTGATAAATATTGTAAATCTGAAGGGCCGGGCATGGGTTCAGATTAATCAATTCTTTTGGTTGCAAGAATTGTGCCATAAACTGAGGATATTGTTCTGTGGCAGCAGCTTTGAGGCCCCCTGTCTCTTCTGTGGCTAAAGAGGAGACTGAATAGGATCCTTCTGTGTCTCAGATAACTTGGCAGATCTCTGTATTTTCTCTGATGGGAAACCCTGCCTAGATCTTCCTTAGATCAATCAAGTATGAGGAGCTTCCACCCTCCTCAAGGCTTTCACTGGTACCCAGACAAGCTTACTTTGAACTTTGAGATAGAAACAAAAGGCCCAGCTATAAGAACTCCAGTTAAGGGTTTAATGTGAGAGCAATTGTAGGTATTTTACTTCCTACTTCATACCTTCTGTGCCAACAGGAACTACAGGTAGCTGTTAGTGTACATCCCAAGGTGAGCCTGACTTAGACCGTCCTGTTAGCACCAGCCTAGCTTCCAGGGAGATCAGCAGTAGCTCCTTGCGTTAGCATAGTCATTATATAGGGTTAGCTACCAATACTCACCTCTGAGACCCGCCTTGGAGAAAAGTTAGATAAGATTTATGCATATAGAGATTATCCAGAGATGGAGCCTTGATTCAGGAAGGTGGGCTGACAGGAGGTCTTTGAGGGGTCAGCCTGCTTGTCTCCTAATGTGAGACCTGCCCCCAGCCCACACACAGCGCTTGGTCCATATCCAGTCGATGCTGAAGCGTGCACCCAGCTATCGGACGCTGGAGTTGGAGCTGCTTGAATGGCAGGAACGGGAACTCTTTGAGTACTTTGTGGTTGTGTCTCTCAAGAAGAAGCCATCTCGAAACACCTACCTCCCTGAAGTCTCCTACCAGTTTCCCAAGGTGAGCATGCCTGTCTGCCCTCCCTGCCCTCTTCTGCTGTTGTCCCATGTAGGAAGAGAAAATACTTTTCCTTCCTAGCTTCCCCAATCACCATACCATCGAGCCTCTTCACAGCTGAGAGAGCAGGCAGGGCTTCTGGTGCTAGGGACATTATTTAGTCAGAGTTCCTCTCAACATGGTTGCAAGGTTCCAAGAAAGCAATCCCAGATGTTTCTCCTGCCGCTCTCTATTTCTTCTCTCAGCCACGTTATTAACAGGCAATTCACCCATTCAGGTTTCCAACTCAGTGTCCTTTATTTAATATGTTCTCAGAGTTGCACAGTCTTAACTACACTCAATTTTAGAACATTTTATTATCCTAAAGAACACCCCTACTCACTAGCAGGCAGTCCCTGCTCTGTGTGGATCTCAGCAGCCAGTCTGGCCTCCTTGGAAGCCACGACCTCTCTGCACTTGCCTATCTACACTTTCTCCTTACTCCTTACCTAGCTTCTGGCTTCTCCGACCTCTCCAATAGCCGAAGTGAACTTGTCTGATGTCTTTTCAGAAGCTGGTGTGGCGTTCCTCTTGCACACTTCTCGTTCACATCCCTTCACTTGTCTCATCTGAGGCACCCTCTGAAGCGTTTGCTACCTCACCCTTCTGACCAGAAAGTACAGGTTCATGGATGAATTTTGTCCATTTGGTTTACAGCCATAGCTCCAGAACACAGGGGGGCCATGTTTCTCATTCCCCCTACACCAGCTTCCCCCAGGGGCCTTGTCTTCTCTCCATTATCTCTCCCCATATTCCTCTTACCTGCAGCTGGACCGACCCACCAAACAGATGCGGGAGGCAGAAGAAAGGCTCAAAGCTATTCCCCAGTTTTGCTTTCCAGATGCCAAGGACTGGCTCCCTGTGTCAGAATATAGCAGGTGAGACCTAGTTTGGCTTAGCGATAGGAGGGAAGAGGACACAGACTCATTTTCAACCATAGCGGTGGACCACTGAATGTGGTGTGTCCTGGACTCAGCCTACTCTCTTAAAGTAACCTGAGTCTTTATTCCACACCTAAGATGGTAGTCCCTATTTTGGAAGCTGTGCCCTGAGCCCTCTTCATAACTTCTTTGATGCCTAACTTCTTTCCTGTTTCAGTGAGACCTTTTCTTTCATGCTGACTGGGGAAGATGGCAGCAGACGCTTTGGCTATTGCAGGCGCTTACTGGTGAGTAAGACCATTCAGTCCTCAGAGGTTGGTGGGCAGAGGTTGGCCAGGGCATTTGTATATCTCTATTTACCCTCTGCAGCATTATCCTGTGTGAAAGCCTGTGCTTTGCTGAACCTGCCCCTAGGACATTTATTTGCACAGTTGAGGGACTCCTGGGATAGCCTATCTGAGTGGACCCTGGACTCTTAAGATTCTATGCAGTAGTAGAAGGGATATTCACCTTTTGCTTGGTTGTTATATCCGTTTAGCTTTCTGGACTTTCCTTTGTAATTTTTCCTTGGATTGTCAGCTTAGATTGCTGACCTCTAGTTATAGTCATGTCAGCCCACAGTCTGGATTTGTTTATCTAAGTAGTTGAAGTACATCCTTATTCACTCAACACCTGGCCAACCTTATATTGGGAGGAACCCTGTCCATGGTCTGGTAGGGCTGCAGTCTGAGCAGGAGAAGAGATGTATACCTTCTCTGGGATTCTTGGAGAAATACTTTGAATTTAGGGAAAAGACAATGGGTTTTGAAAATAGAAGCCTTTGTCCTCCCTCCCTCCCTCCCTCCCTCCCTCCCTCCCTCCCTCCCTCCCTCTCCCTCCCTTCCTTCTTGTTTGTTTTTGGTTTTCTAGGAAGTTTCTTTATGTAGCCTTGAGTGTCCTGGAACTTGCTTTGTAGACCAGGCTAGCCTTGAACTCAAGAGATCCACCTGCCTCTGCCTCCTGAGTACTGGAATTAAAGGCATGTACCACCACTGCCTGGCTGAAAATAGAAACACCCTCCACTCCCAAAAGCAATCTCTGTTTCTGTCGTTCCAGGGAAAGGTATTGTGGTGGAGCCACAAAGAACCAGAGGGAGAACAGACCCAGGGCTTTCCATTTTTCTTCAAAGGTTGTCAATTGAGTTGTTGACAATGCTCTTTGGTTTCGAGACATTAGTAGGAGAAGGCACTGTCAGATTCCAGTCTAGGGATGGATGAGAGAGATACTAGACAGGAGTCTTGTATAGAAAGAGTCCTAAAGGAATTGTTCTGGGCCATCCATTCATCCATTCATCATATAACTGTTGAAGGCCAGGCCATATGCTAAAGCATATAAACAAAAGTTCAGCACATATCCTACCCTCAATGTACAGTAGCTCGTCTAGTAGAGGAGGCCAACTTTATCATTAAGGGAAGGGCTGTGAAAGCAAAATTTTGCTTAGGTTCTATCATTTTCCAAGAGAGATGCTTCACTGGGTTTGTGTCTCTACTTTAAAGTCTGCGTGATAGCCTGTGGGGTATTATTATCTCTGACCTGTAGACTAAGAATTTGAAACTCCAAGGTGGAATGAATTGCCCAAGGTCACACAACAGTGAGGTGAGAGCCAGAGCTGACTGACTCTCAAGTCATTTATCACCAGTTTGGCACGCTTAGATTTCTCCCCCTACCCCCCAACAGAGCATGGTCTAGAAAAGAATATTTGGATATTGAATGCCTAGTGTGCTAGACTGAAGAACAGGGGAGGGGTCCAGATGCCAGGCTGGGAGCCAGGCAATGGCCAGTATGTGCCTGAGTCCCCAGGGCCCAGGGAGGAACGTTCCAAAGGCTGCCTTTGCCAGCACATGGATGGAACAAAGCTGTGCTCTTTTGCAGCAGGCCTGCTGCCCCCAGGGAAGAGCATGTTTGTCCTGGCGCACTCAGAGAAGGCCTGGGCTGGGTCCCTGCCAAGGGGGCTGGCACTGGCTCGGCATTCCTGCAGATTGGACACAATGATGCTAACCCAAATCCCACATACTTGATTTAATCACTTGGGGCTTTAGGGGAGGTGGGGAGTGGGGGAGGGAAAGAAAGAGGAGTAAGTTTCAAACCTAATATGGACAAAACCAGATTCTGCCTTCTCTTAAGATCTGTGACTATGGCCAGCAGGTTTGGAGACTGAAATAGCCCCATCTGCGTTTGCTTAGCAGCCTGCACAAGGGGCCAGCACCTGCTGCTCTGCTCCCTCCCTACTAGGCTTTGCTAGGCACTCCAGGCCTCTGAACCCAGAGGCAGCCATGGGGTCCTGGCAGCTCCTTGTTGGAGAATAGGGTCACCCTAGTCTAGTTGTGGGGCTCTAACCCCGGGGCACTCTTTAACTTTACACCTTTTAAATCCCCTTTCTTGCTCTCTTTCACTTTATAGCATACCTCTATCCTGTGTCTCTGTGTTCCTTTCCCTCCTTCCTATCAGAAAACAACGTGCTTTGGAGGTAAGACAGCCAGATGACAGGCAGCACAGACTCCTGGCTTCAGTCTTCTGTTTATCTGAGCTTAGGCCATGGCTTACTCTTCATGAGCTCAGCTGTAACACTGGGTGATGATCAGCGGCTCCCACGCTTTGTTCTATATAGTACTAAGGCTAGGACTCTACTATAGGGAACATTTAATGAAGAGTCATTCCCCTTTCCTGTCTGCTTTTTTTAATTTTGCCTTCCTTAGGCATGGATCAAGGGGAGAAATGGGGCATTTTGCAGGATCTCTCATGATGGTGGAGACCGGGGAAGACAAGGTCACATGTCTTATTCCTAAGAATGTCCACAAGTCCTTCTTGGGGTCTGGAGAGATGGCTCAGTGGTTAAGAGCACTTGCTGCTCTTGCAGAGGACCAGGTTTGATTCCCAGCACCCACATGGTAGATCACAACCATCTGAAACTCCAGTTCCAAGGATCCAGTACCCACTTCTGACCTTCATCAGCACCAGGCACACATGCGGTATATATGTAACCATGCAGGCAAAACACACATAAAATAAAATGAATAAATCAAAAAAGATTAAAAAATTTAAAATGTTACAAGTCCTTCTTAATTTCACATCCTTTGAGGTGGCATCTTTAGGGATACAAATCCACAAATGACCTTGTAACCTCTGCTGTGCTGCTGTGTCCTCTGCCAGCCACTGTCTCTGTTTTCCTGGGATAAAGGATGGAGCCTACCTGGAGCTTGGCAGGAAATTGGGTCTGCCCCCTAGGAATGGTGGCCTTTCTTTGGGGACCTGGTTGAGTTTAGGTGTTTGGCGTCGTTCTCATTAAAGGGACTGTACTTAGTGCTCAGTTCTCAAGGAAAAGGAGCCGATGTAATATTCATGCATTCTCTGTCTTTCCCTCTCTCCTACTCTTCCCCTCTAGCCAAGTGGGAAAGGGCCTCGCTTGCCAGAGGTGTACTGTGTCATCAGCCGCCTAGGCTGCTTCGGCTTGTTTTCCAAGGTAAGAGCTGCTATCTTTCTCCCCATGCCCCAGTGGCAGCTCTTATCGGAGTGTCTGCACCTAGCCTAGATGAGAAAAACACCTGTATGAGAGCAAGTACAGGTGGGCTCTTGGATTCTTGGATTCCCAAGCCTGGCTTACTGCCTTGCTGGCAGGCATTTCCCAAACTCTTATGCTGACAGTGACTGCTCTGTAGCAGCACCAGCCTGGGCCATGGGCCCAGCTGGAGTCCTTGGGGAAACCAAAAGTGCCCAGGAAGCTGTTTCACAGGTACTGTTTCTTTACTATATGGTCACTGAGAGCCAAGAGAAACAGGAAGGGTACAGTGATCCTGGCAGGGCAGCTTTCCTGTCTCCAGGCTTCTGGCTCAGTTTGGTCAGAGGCCAGGCTGCCCTCCTCTCAGTCAAAAAGTGGGAAAGGCAGTTCCCAACACTCTTTCTCTTTGGGCTGCTGGTGGTGGGCACAGGTCCTAGATGAGGTAGAGCGTCGGCGTGGGATCTCAGCTGCACTGGTCTACCCCTTTATGAGAAGTCTCATGGAGTCGCCCTTTCCAGCCCCGGGGAAAACCATCAAAGTGAAGACATTCCTGCCTGGTGCTGGCAATGAGGTAGGGAATTGCCGCTGCCTTCATCCCTGGCCCTTGGCTGGGTCTAGAGAAGTGCCCAGCCAGCCTGTTGCAGTCTCTGGGAGGTATTAGAACACAGTCCTTCCTTTGCTTATCTTGTCCATACCCCTAATCAGGAATAAGAAATGTGAACCCTGGAGCTGTAAATGTTGCCCAGTTCTCCTCTTCTAGAAACTTTATCTGACCTGTAGACTGGATTAACTGTACCACTATCCATTTATTAAGTATTAGTTATGAACTCTCACAGCTGGAGCTTATGTGACCTTGGATGTAGTCATGAAGATAAAGAGGGACACGGCTCTGTCCTCCAGGAGTTTCCTACCTAGAAGGGGACTTGGAGTTGAATACTTACATTTATAAATAGTTAATTCCTAAGTGTGTGTTGTGTGAAAGACAGAACAGGATCCTATGAGAATGTATAACAGGGGATCTGCTTTAGTTTAGGGAGCCAAATAAGGCCTTCCCCCAAGAAAGTGCCATTTTCCCAAGGGTTTCAGCAATGCATAGAAGGTAGCCAGATGAAGTGGGAGGAGGGAGCTGGTGGAGGTGGAAGATTATTTAAGTGTGGGAACAACAAGTATAGGCAGGAGCTGAAGCAAAGCAGATGCTGCTCAAGCACTTGAAAGAAGGTCAAGATGACTAGAAGCATGGTGAACAGGTATAGGTAGGCAGGCAAGGATGCAATCTCAGGGGATGCGCCTGCCTGGTCTGACCGCTGTGCAGAGAGTGAGCAAGAGTAAAAACAGGAGCCAGCTAATACAGCTGCAGACAACTGTAGTAACCCACACAGAGGAGAGATAGGAGCTTGGGCCAGAGTCTGGTGGGGAAATGAAGAGAAATAGATGGACTAGTAATGCTTGGAGTTTGCTTGGAAATAGAAAGTGTGATAGAGATGCTTAAGTTCAACCCGAAGTTTTATGTCCTGGGGAACAGAGTGGATGCTGGAACTATATCCTGAGATGGGAGCCTCTGAAGGATAAGAAGAAGAGATCTGTTTCATAATTTAAGTTTGAGGCACCCCTAGGGAGACAGTATCAAAATGTGTAGATGGGGAAGAAATGAAAGCCCAGTCCTCAGGATCCTCCAGGTAGAGGTCCTGTGATAGAGAGGCAGCAACCCTGAAGTTGGAAGACAGAAAATGAGGAGTGGAAGTGGCTGAGATGCCACAGGGAAGGATTCCTAAGGGGTAATGGGAGGTTCGGCAAAGTACGTTGACAAAGAACAGGCTCCAGATAGTAAGCAAAGGAGAAGTAAAGGGATGAAGCAGCATATGCGAGCTCTTCAGAGGGCGTGGGTTTGGAGAGTATAAGGAAGTGGGCAGAAGGCAAAAGTCAGCATAGAGCAGGTGGCAGGGGCCAGGGTGAGAGGGTGTAGAAAGGTGTTATTGAAGATGGCTGTTTGCATGCTGATGGAATTGGCCCCAGATGAAGACATTAATAATGCAGGAGAGGGAGGGACAACCAGCTGTCAACTCCTACATGGTACAGGCAATGGTCTTCATGGAGACCAGCTTCTCTAAGAGGGGAGGATGATGGCTTGTAGACTTGGATTCTCATGAGATGGCTTTGGTTTCCTCAGAATAAAAAAGAAGGGGCCATCTCTTAAGTAAGAGGTGAGAAGATGAAAACAGATGGCAGCTGCAGAGGAGAAGGACCGACCAAGAAACAGAGTTGTGCAGGCGGTGGTATACGCCTGTGGAGATCTTCCTAAGAGTCTCTACACATCCTAGGAGAAGAGAGAAATAGGTCTACGGGGTCATCTGGGGCAGGGCACCCAATGACATGCCTGGAATTCTTTGCTTCTGCTCTGACCACTTAGGCCTTGTAGCTTCTCTCTTATCTGGGTTACTTCCTATCCCCCTAAGTCCTCTTGTTTTTGCCTGAATGGCATTCCCTTCTCACTGTGGATTCTAAGTCACTCATGCTATAATTTACCTCAAATCATCTCTACCCCAGAAGTGAGCAGGTAACAGCTTCTCTTCTTAGCTGCCCTCCCAGCCTTCTTTGCAGATACTCACTGTGCCCTACTGTCTGCCTTGGGCTGCCTCACTAGGCTGCTTTCTGATTTCCAGCCCCTAGAGGCAGGGAGGGCAGCATGGGGCTGGGGACTGAGGGCTGGGTGCTGCTTGCAGGGCTCTCGGGGGCAAGCTACAGACCCCTTAATCAACATCATAGTCTTCCTCTTTTTTTTTTTTTACCCCCCCCCCTTTGATTTGTCAAAACAGGGCTTCTCTGTGCAGCCCTGCCTGTCCTAGAACTCACTCTGTAGCTCAGGCTGGCCTGGAACTCACAGAGATCCTCCTGTCCCTGCCTCCAGAATGATGTGATTAAAGCTGTGCACCACCACCACCTGGTTTTGTTATGTCTTTTTTTAAAGATGGAAATAGATTATCAGGAAGGCTGCAAGGTCCCTGACATAATTATGTGGGCATGCCTTCAGCACACACCCACTGAGCACTTAGGGTACCCCCTGTATTGTGCTGACTAGCAGGTCTTCCTGGGGTGTATTTAATGCCTGTCAAGAAAGACAGTGCACACAACTCTTGCAGCCTCTTGAATCCCTGTTCATGTTTTTCAGAACCCAGGGTGGTAAACACTGAGCTAAGAATTCCTTCACTTACAAAAGCAAACAGTGCTTAGGGGACTGGAAGTAACCCAAGTCAGAGAGATGAGAAATGAGGCTCTAAAGGTGACCAGAGCAGATCTGAAGCAACAACAGTCGAGACCCTTAAGAAGGATTAGCCATGACACCAGGAGGGCATAAGGGATAGTTTATTTCTTACCCACAGTTCTCAGGATAGCCTGCCTATCACTGCTGCTCTACAGAGGTTAAGAGTCAGCATTTCTTCTGTCACTGCTGGGGTCACTTGCAAACCTCCCCCCCCCCATGCCTCCAGAGAAGGGGCTTGGGGAGCTGTCATGCTGACCTTGGAATTGTCCTTAGTGGGGAGTATAGCCAGGGCTGGCTTCATAAAGACTGTCCCATTTCCTTGCAAGAGTTTGGAATAGCCAGACCTTTCTTTATCCTTGGCACAGGGGTTAAGGTGGTAGAGATAAGGGGCAGGATGGCAGGATAGCCTTTGGAAGGAAAAGGAGGGGACATGGCATAAGGACGTTGACTCCCCAGAGATGGCTGAGGCCAGAGTTCCCAGGGACACGACTACACTTCCCTAGTGGCCTAGAGAGCAGTGGTTGATTGTGGGGTCTGATGAGTGTGCTGAAGGAGATGGGAAAGAGAGCAGGAGCTCATGCAATGGGGCTGTGGGGATGGAAACAGTGTCCCCGGGAAGGGGAGGCAGGGGTAGGGAGCCTTGGGAGGAGAGAGACGGGAGAGCAGCCAGCAGCTGCGTGTGCAGTCTTGCCCTCTGTCGCCTAGCTGGCTTCTGCCACTGCCTTTCCTTTCCTGCAGGTGTTAGAGCTGCGGCGGCCCATGGACTCTCGGCTAGAGCATGTGGACTTCGAGTGCCTTTTCACCTGCCTCAGTGTGCGCCAGCTTATTCGAATCTTTGCCTCGTTGCTGCTGGAGCGCAGAGTCATTTTTGTAGCAGATAAGCTCAGGTAGGGCTCAGTGGACAAGGAAGGAGAGGGGCAGGGTGGTGGCATACTCATTAATGGATTCAGTATGCTTTATAAGACTTGATGTGTGCCATACGTGTGGTATTGAAGTGCTTGTGTGTGTGTGTGTGTGTGGTGTGTGTGTGGTGTGTGTGTGGTGTGTGTGTGTGTGTGGTGTGTGTGTGTGTGTGTGGTGTGTGTGTGTGTATGTGTGGTGTGTGTGTGTGGTGTGTGTGTGTGTGTGTGGTGTGTGTGTGTGTGTGGTGTATGTGTGGTGTGTGTGTGTGTGTGGTGTGTGTGTGTGGTGTGTGTGTGTGTGTGGTATATGTGTGGTGTGTGTGTGTGTGTGGTGTGTGTGTATGTGTGTGTGTGTGGTGTGTGTGTGTGGTGTGTGTGGTGTGTGGTGTGTGTGTGTGTGGTGTGTGTGTGTGTGGTGTGTGGTGTGTGTGTGTGTGGTGTGTGTGTGTGTGGTGTGTGTGTGTGTGTATGTGTGGTGTGTGTGTGGTGTGGTGTGTGTGTATGTGTGGTGTGTGTGTGTGGTGTATGCGTGGTGTGTGTGGTGTATGTGTGGTGTGTGTGTGTGTGTGGTGTGTGTGTGTGTGTGTGTGGTGTGTGTGTGTGTGTGGTGTGTGTGTGTGTGGTGTGTGTGTGTGTGTGTGGTGTGTGTGTGTGGTGTGTGTGTGTGTGTGGTGTGTGTGGTGTATGTGTGGTGTGTGTGGTGTATGTGTGGTGTGTGTGTGTGTGGTGTGTGGTGTGTGTGTGGTGTGTGTGTGTGTGGTGTGTGTGTGTGTGTGTGTGGTGTATGTGTGGGGTGTGTGTGTGGTGTATGTGTGGTGTGTGTGGTGTATGTGTGGTGTGTGTGTGGTGTATGTGTGGTGTGTGTGTGTGTGTGGTGTGTGTGTGTGTGTGTGTGGTGTGTGTGTGTGTGTGGTGTGTGTGTGTGTGGTGTGTGTGTGTGTGTGTGGTGTGTGTGTGGTGTGTGTATGTGTGGTGTGTGTGTGTGTGGTGTATGTGTGGTGTGTGTGTGTGTGTGTGGTGTGTGTGTGTGTGGTGTGTGTGTGTGTGGTGTGTGGTGTGTGTGTGTGTGTGTGGTGTATGTGTGTGTGTGTGTGGTGTGTATGTGTGGTGTGTGTGTGTGTGTGGTGTGTGTGTGTGTGTGGTGTATGTGTGTGTGTGTGTGGTGTGTGTGTGTGTGGTGTGTGTGTGTGGTGTGTGTGTGTGTGTGTGGTGTGTGTGTGTGTGGTGTGTGTGTGTGTGTGTGGTGTGTGTGTGGTGTGTGGTGTGTGTGTGTGTGTGTGTGGTGTATGTGTGTGTGTGTGTGGTGTGTGTGTGTGTGGTGTGTGTGTGTGGTGTGTGTGTGTGTGTGTGGTGTGTGTGTGTGTGGTGTGTGTGTGTGTGTGTGGTGTGTGTGTGGTGTGTGGTGTGTGTGTGTGTGTGTGTGGTGTATGTGTGTGTGTGTGTGGTGTGTGTGTGTGTGGTGTGTGTGTGTGGTGTGTGTGTGTGTGTGTGGTGTGTGTGTGTGTATGTGTGTGTGTGTGTGTGGTGTGTGTGTGTGGTGTGTGTGTGTGGTGAGATAAAGGTCATATAAGGAAAGGTTAACAGACCTGTGAAGGGAGAAGGAAGGACTGAGAACCCAACTGAAGGTTTGGCCTGAGGAAGAAAAGCGACACTTTCTGTGCAGTAGCTTTGTGTGTACATGTGAAGAAACAATTGTATGAGATGGCAAGTGGGAAGCAACTCCAGTCAACCTGTTTGTGCAGGATGCCAAGTTTCAGGGGTGATGGACTCTAGGAAGGGCTGCTGTGTAAGGGCTGCTAAGCTGTTCTGTAGAGGCTGGCTGAAGGAACCTTGGAGAAGTGATGTCAAAATACTCCAAGGCTGGTTCCAGGGAGCTGTGGAGAAAGACAAGATGGGACCTTGAGAGTCTGCGTAGGATAGGGTTACAGTCTGCTTAGACAGGAGGAGGTCCAATACTGGAGGTAAGGAAAGCTGGGGACTAGAAAGGCTGGGTGGGTCACAAAACTTGGTCCAACAATTAGGACTTTGAATTTTGGAGGCTGCTATTTGTTTGGGACCGGGGAGAGGTAGAAGTGATGATCACTGGACCTTTGTCATGTAGGAAGAACAAAAATAATACTTCTCAGCAGCTGAGGTATTGTGTTACTTGTTTTGTTTAAGAATATGTAGAGGTGGGTCTGCAGGGAGAGGATGGGATGCTGTGTAATATGTAGAGGTGGGTCTGCAGGGAGAGGATGGGATGCTGTGTAATATGTAGAGGTGGGTCTGCAGGGAGAGGATTGGGATGCTGTGTAATATGTAGAGGTGGGTCTGCAGGGAGAGGATTGGGATGCTGTGTAATATGTAGAGGTGGGTCTGCAGGGAGAGGATTGGGATGCTGTGTAATATGTAGAGGTGGGTCTGCAGGGAGAGGATGGGATGCTGTGTAATATGTAGAGGTGGGTCTGCAGGGAGAGGATGGGATGCTGTGTAATATGTAGAGGTGGGTCTGCAGGGAGAGGATTGGGGCGCTGTGTAATATGTAGAGGTGGGTCTGCAGGGAGAGGATTGGGGCGCTGTGTAATATGTAGAGATGGGTCTGCAGGGAGAGGATTGGGGTGCTGTGTAATATGTAGAGGTGGGTCTGCAGGGAGAGGATGGGATGCTGTGTAATATGTAGGAACCCAGAGCAGTGCTCAGCTTAGGAAAAGAAGGAAAAACTAAAATGACTGGCTTTCTCTGGTGGTTGCTGTTTGGAGACAGGATCTTACTATGTAGCACAGGCTGGCTTTGAACTTGCAATCCCGCTTCATTCATGAGTGGTGAATGACCCTTTTCACAGGGGTCTCTTAAGACCATCAAAAAACACAGATATCTACATTATGATTTATACCCATAGCAAAATTACAGTTGTGAAGTAGCAACAAAAATAATTTTATGGCTAGCTGTCACCACAACATAAGGAATTGTATTAGTCACACATTGGGAAGGTGGAGGACCACTGGTCTAGGTGTTTCAAGGCCTATCTTGCCTTTGTGAATGGGCCTACTCTGGCAGCTTAGACTAGCCACGATTGGCAGCTATGGTATTTTTCTTGGCATGACCTGGCCAGATTGGAGTGGTCTCTGACAGTACCTAGACCCTGAGTACCTTTTCCAGAAAGTGTCACGCATAGACACCCACACCCACATCTCTCCTACTCCAAGACAAACCTCTTCTCCCATCCACACCACAGCCCATCTCCTATAGGGTATTGGATACAGCTCCTGTCTCTGTGGTTATAGCTATCTCTAGGCACATTCCAGAAGGAAAGTACCCCAGGGTCACATTCTTTTGGTTCACTTGATATTCAAGTTTTATTAGTCTTGGGTCTTAGAAAAAGCTGCCCTTTTCATGGAAGTCTGCCTGACTGGAGAAGGGAGGGTGGGTGGCTCTGCAGTGGACCATGGACCAGAACTGCAGTAGGCTCCCAACACAGCTCATGCCTTCTCTTAGGTTTTTTTTTATAAGTCTTTCGGGGGGCGGGGGAGGTGGCAATGGCAGCAGGGCTCTCTGTTGGTTGGCCTTAGAGGTTTTACAAGACCTTCTACCCCGCACCCCCTGGCACATTGGAGGGAATTGTGGAGATTAGTGTGACCATTGACCTGAAGCAGCCCAGATCTTTCCCAGATTACTTTTCTTGCTGCCCTCCCAGGGTCGGGGCACTTAGGTCTCCAGGCCCATTGTGTGACAAATTAGTCCCACAAGATCCTGACTGACAGTTTCCTGCAGCTATTGGGAGTCCTTAGAGAAAAGAAACGGAGATTTTTTTTTTTTTTTTTTTTTTTGTCATAAATAGGTCCCAAATTTTTCTCCATTGAGGTTTCAGGTATAAAAGTGTGAATCCTTGCTACAGTACCCCAGGAAGAACTCACATCCTTTATGAGTGTGGGGTATACCTTACAACATAACTACAAATGATCTCAAACTAGCTCAGGCTGGCCCGAAACTCTTGTCTCAGCCTCCCAAACACTAGTATGGCAGTTATGCACCAATATGCCCAGGGGCTTTTCTGGATGATACCGATGCAAAAGGAAAGTCAGGTTTAAAATGAGCTGGGCTCTAATGCTTTAGTGTCCTCATCTGTATATGGTCCCTGAGAAGGTCTTTTCTTTAAATGGAGGTCTTGCTGTGCAACTCTTAGGTTCCAGTGATCATTGGTCATAAGCCTCTAGCCAGCTGCTTTTAGGTACTTGTTTCAGCACTTGGCTTATTTCGAGGTCCTTTGACTTTTTTCCCCGATAGACGGAGGTTGGAAGGGTGAGGAGGTGGGGGAGGGTGTCTTCGGGCCAGCTGTGGCTCTTGTGTTTACTGGCATCCCACATCAGGTCTCTGCACACTCTGGGTATGTGTACTCAGTTTTGCCTGCGAGCTTTAGGATTGCATCACGATGACTGTCCTCTTGCTTTCCCTTTGGTCATTAGATCTGGAGGCCTGGAGCCCCCTCCAGGACAAAAAAGGGATGACCCCAGTGAGACCTGAAAGGACAGAGTGGCACTTTGCATTCTTAAGAATAGTGTAGGCCACTACACACTTTCTGATTTCTGCACTCTCTCCTCAATCAGATAATTGTTACCAGTTAGGAAAAAAGAATACAAGGCCGGAGGGCAGAGAAATACTGGGCTAGAAGATGGAAAAGCTGGTTGAGTACTGGCTGCCACTCATGGCCAAACTGAGTGTCCCACAGACCGCAGCTGTGAAAGGGGGAGCAGACTGGGGGGCTTCTGCAGGACCTTCCAGCTCCTGCACACTGTAACTTTTTGATAAATTCCTGCTGACTTATCCTTTGTTTTTCCTAGCCTGGTACTTCCACTAGCTCAGTCCTGTTTATATATCTGGGGGTGGGTGAGTATGTATGTATGTATGTGTGAGACACACACCCACACATGCCTGCAGAATCCTTTGTATTTTCAAGTGTGCTACTCACATACCTTTATGGCTGTTTCTTGGTAGAGTCCCCCTAAAGTGCAGCATACCAAAGGATGTCCTGAGCCCCTGTAGTTTCTAACTATTCTTCCCTGAGGGTGTTGGCTCTGAGCTTAGGTGCAGGCCTGGGCTCAGGTGCCCTGTCTCTCTATCTGTCCATCAGTACCCTGTCCAGCTGCTCTCACGCGGTGGTGGCCTTGCTCTACCCCTTCTCCTGGCAGCACACCTTCATTCCTGTCCTCCCAGCCTCCATGATTGACATTGTCTGCTGTCCCACCCCTTTCCTGGTTGGCCTGCTCTCCAGCTCCCTTCCCAAACTAAAGGACCTACCAGTGGAAGAGGTAGGCCACCTGGGGAACAAGCTGGGGGCTGGGGGAGGAAAAGAGAAAGGCTGTTGGGAATCTTAACTCAGTCCTCTGGTCTTCAGAGCTTCTGTCCTTTCTTCTGGGAGGTTTATTTAGCTGATTCTTTCCTCTCATCTGTCCCTGGGAACCTGGGAGGTCTGGAGGCCCGAAAGGGGGCATTTCAAGCCTCAGTCCCCAATCCGCTGCCTCTGACTCTTTCTCAGGCACTGATGGTGAATCTGGGATCTGACCGATTCATCCGGCAGGTAAGAGCAGCATGCTGCAGAACCTGGTCTGCTCTAGACACTCACCAACCAGCCCACTTTATGAACTCTGGATTTCAGACTCACAGAATAGACAGGGGTGGAGAAAAGCTGGAGAACCCTTAACCTCAGTGAGATCTGCCTTTCTAGTTTTTGTTGTTGATTTTTCTTGGATCCCATCTCGCTATGCTGCTCTGACTGGCCTGGAACTGGTAATGGTTCTCCTCTTGGGTGCTGGAAGTACAGGTGTATATCACCACACCCAGCTGTTCTGGGTAGCAGTGTACAAAGAATATGACCTGAAAGTTCAAAGGCTCACCTCTAGGCTTTGTTGGTCCTGTGGCATTTTTTCCCCTTTTTCCTTTGAGATAGGGTCTCAATGTATTTAAATACATAATCTAGAAAAAACAACAACAAAACAGGTCTCCAAATGTCTCTGAGCCAGTGTTTTTATCAGATAACACTTCTAAAGATATTCTGGGGATTATAAACACCAGTAAATGTGCTTTGTAATATAAAAGTTTACAGTCATTGTCTGCTGCAAAAAACCCTTCTTTATTCTCCATAAAGGAGCATAACTTACCATGTACCCTCTGGGAACAGACAGCCTACTACACTTGACTGACAGAGCTAAGGACTCCCAAGTGTAAGGCATGAGGATACTGCCACTGTGCAGTATTATAGCGTAGGGCCCAGTCTCAGACCTGGGATACAGGATAGACCAACCTCCCTGCTTCAAGTTCACTGTACTTCCCCCCTGGAGCAGAAGTAGAAGAATCAGTTGGAGTAGGAATTTCTGATTGGTCCAAGCCACAGTGTGTAGTGAATTGTCTGCTTTTTAATCTGTGTAAATTTGGGCAACTTTCTAACCATCTTGTGCTTCATAGCTCTCATCATAAAACAAGGATGATAATAATGTCAGTGCTATTAGAAGTGAGGTTACTTTTCTGAGCTGTAGACCAGGGCCTAGCAAAGTCAATGGTCATCAGTGTGAGCTGTGGCCATCCTTGCTGTCTTTTCCTTCTGTAGATGGACGATGAAGACACGTTGTTACCTAGGAAGTTACAAGCTGCTCTGGAGCAGGCTCTGGAGAGGAAGAATGAGCTGATCTCCCAGGATTCTGACAGTGACTCTGATGATGGTGAGGGTAGAACTATTCTGTTCTCAGTCTGGGCTTCATAGGCCTAGGAACCCATACTATGCAACGGCCTCTTTCTGGCTAATGAAGGTTTAGTGTAAGAACTGGGTCCTTCTAATAAGGCCAAGTGTCTTTTCTACCCTAACACATGGCACCACAGACTTCTTGCTGACAGGAAGTGAATCAGTCTCTCTTAGGCCTTGTTTCAAGCTACTGCAGGTGTAGGGACTTTTCTCAGTTAAGGAATGTGGAAAAGGTGGTCATTTGGTCTCCAGTTTCTAGGAAGTGTTTGTCAACTTCTATGTTAGAGCAGTTTCTGGCCTCCAGGAGCTCATGGGCTGGGTAACAACAGCTCTTGAATACAAAGATGGTTCAAGGACAGTGTGTGGGTTGGTAAAGGTTTGTTGGGAAGATTGGAGTTGGCCTTACAGGATCTTGAACTAAATATCGGTGGTTTTTCTTTTCTCTTCTAGAATGTAATACCCTCAATGGGCTGGTGTCGGAAGTGTTTATCCGGTTCTTTGTGGAGACTGTGGGGCACTACTCCCTCTTCCTGACACACAGTGAGAAGGGGGAAAGGGCCTTTCAGCGAGAGGCCTTCCGCAAGTCTGTGGCCTCCAAAAGCATCCGCCGTTTCCTTGAGGTTTTTATGGAGTCTCAGATGTTTGCTGGCTTCATCCAAGACAGGGAGCTAAGAAAGTGCCGGGCAAAGGGTAAGGCCACAGGACTGGGATGGGAGCTGTAGGCCTTCTTCAGAACTTTTTTTTTCCCCCGATAGGAACTTGTAAGGTAGTTCTTTTTATTGATTTTGTTTTTTTGAGACAAGGTTTCTCTGTGTAGCTCTGGCTGTCCTGGAGCTCTGCCTTGAACTCAGAGATTTGCCTACCTCTGCCCCCCAAGTGCTGGGATTAAAGTTATTTTGTTTTTTGAGAAAGGAGCCTGGCCATAGCCTCACTGGCCTTGAACCCTAGGGAATCCTCCTGTCTCAGGTCCTATTTGGGGCTCACAGATATGTAATACTACAACTGATTTGGAGCTCTATACTTTTTGTCCCAGTAAACTGGGAGGTGGAGGCAAGAGTTCAAGGTCCTCCTCAGCTATGTATTGAGATTGAGTTTAGGACAAGTGTAGAATGTGTGCAACCATCTAAAAAAAAAAAAAAAGAAGGCATGCATTGGCACAGGCTTTTAAATCCAGCAGTGGGCTGGCAAACGCAGGTGGATCTCTGAGTTGGAGGCCAACCAAGATCTACATAGTAAGTCCCTATCTCAAAACAAAATAAAAACAACACAACAAAAAGACAAAATCCAGCACAAGTCATGCTCAGGGGAGAAGTTCATCTCCAGTTGAGAGCAGTAGGCATTTGGCTGACTGTCTTGTCTTCATGTCTTTATTTTTGGGATCAGACTGAACAGTCTGGGGGCTTCTGAGAAGCCAGGAGTTCGGAAGTCCGTTGGAAAGGACTGGGCCTTCTGCTTTGGGTTACTAGTGTTTCTACTTAACCCTATTAGTTATCATGCTTCTGAATATTAGACCATCTCACCGGGCCTTCTTTACCTCATCAAGAGCTTTACCTGTTTCTTTTCCCCACTACTGTTAACCATTTATCTTAACACTTTTTGAAATATCATGGTGGAGCAATCTAAAAGAAGGTAGAGGTCTCCACACAGGGGCCATTCTGAAGCATAGAGCAACTTTATGGCAGTGCATATCAGTCATGGGCAGCAGTGGGAGTCAGGCTGTGGACCATTTCTTGTTCTCAGCAGCATCCTGTGAGATGTTGGTAGTAGTCGTTGTGTGAACCAGTCTAAAGTTCTGATAGGATGCTCCACCTGCACTGCCTGGTTCATCATACATTCATGCCTCCATTGTTGTTTCCCTCATACTCCGTTCTTTCTCAGGCCTCTTTGAGCAGCGAGTGGAACAGTATCTAGAAGAGCTCCCTGACACTGAGCAGAGCGGGATGAACAAGTTTCTCCGTGGCTTGGGTAAGTTGTTACTGATGGAGATAGCCAGGAGGAGCTGTCCCACAAACTACTGTGAATCCTTGCACTCATAGTCAGTTTTTTTAATTCATGCCTTCCTTTTATTCACATGTGAAGCATTAGTGAGAGTCATCTTTGAAAAGTTTCAGCACCAGAGTGCCAGTGTGCCAGTCCTGCAAGGCCCCAGTCTTTTAGGGAGCTCAGCCAGTGTGATCTTAGGACCATAGTAGGTCTTTAAAAGGGAAAACAGAGCCATGGATGGAGGCTTTGCCCAAAACCAATGGCTGATCTGTGTCCTTACCAGAGCTGTCACTCCAGTCTGTCTAAATAGTCCTTTTGCAAGGGGAGGGTGGGAGGCAAGAATGCATGGAGGTTAGAAGGGGTGTCATGACATGAAACATCCTCACCTTTGCCCTCTCTGGCCCACAGGCAACAAGATGAAGTTCCTCCACAAGAAGAATTAAATGTCTTTCTCAGTAACAGCCTAGTGCTTTGCAGAGCCTGAGGAGAGGGCCTAGCCTGGGACTCTGTGGGCTGCTGTGGCCACTCTGCCTCTACAGACCCACCACCAAGCCAGTGCACCTCTGCCATCACTATATCCCAGGATACTGTTTGTAAATAATCTGCTGTAAGCTTTCTGTTTTTGTAACAAGTAAAGAGAATCTGGTAAATATTTGTATATTCCCAAAGGGCTGGGTGCTTTCCTGCCTTGCCTGAGCATGGATGGAGTCTTGCTGGGTGCTGGTAACTGGCCAATTATGTGCAGCTGACTGTCTCAGCCAAACCACTGATGTTTCCTGAAGGCTTCTGGCCTGCCTGCCTGAGACCCCTGCTGCCAATCTCAGGCCCTGGAGAGCAGGTGCTGTCCTAATTATGTACAAGAACACTTGTTTTTTGAATTACCTTCTATTCTTAGTTTCTGAAAGGCAAGGGCCACTCTGGTCCTCTCTTGTTTCTTCCACCCTCTGACGTAGTCAGCGAGTCATGGGAAGTGCGGTTTCCCAGTCAAGTCAGTGGTGGCCATGATGCGGTACAGGGCATTCCTCCCTCCACCATCCACAGATGTTCTCAATAAACTGTACATTCATTTGTGCCCAAGAGGCCCAGTTCTTTCATTATCTAGAGTTTTCTCCAAACAGGTAAATCTGGATGAAACACTATCATGCAGGGAGTAGGTTGCTAGCCATCCCTGAACTTGAGTACTCAAAGTAGAAGACACCTGTCACAGTTCTCCTTCAGCTTCTCTGGCAGCCTACTGCTCACGTGGGTGTTTTCAGTGATGGAAAGAATACTCTGCACTTATGCATCAAAATTGACCTTATGGGTTAGCCTGCAATTAGTGGACTGCAGCCCAAGTACTGCTAACACTTGGGCCTGGATTCAGCCCTCAAATACCTGTTCATGTCACTCTGAAGTTTCTCCAATTAGAATCCTAACTATGCATGCAGAAAGGTCAGCTACATTCTAGGGGAAAGGAAAGCAGGTTAGGGAAGTGGCTCTTTACTTCATCAAAGCCTTTGTAGAACAGACCTTGAAAACTCCTGACCTGTAACATTCTGTTCTTGCACCTTAACAGACAACCCCATCCTCGCCCTTTTTCACTGATGCCTGTGCAGGCCCCAGCCTGTCCATGACTAGAACCTGTTACTTGCCTCAGAAAATATGTAGAGGGTTTGTCTTCTGGGAAGGCAAAATTACCTTCTGAAAAAGCCTCCTACATAGTTGGCTTTATGTCAATAAAGGCACAAAGAATAAAGCCACAATTATGGGTTTCCAAATGGGGCCAAGAGAGAATAACCAGAAAACTCAGTTGAATGTAGCTGGCTCAGCCTGGGCTTCCCGACAGATTCCTTAAAGGTACCTTTGCTCTGACTGTCCCAACTCCCATTTCCTCCCTCTTTGATGTGTACCAAAGAACATTTAGACATAATCAGACTTCTAACTGCAGGTGTAAACTTTTGGTTTGAATAAACAGTGCATTTTGAGGTGGAATGACTCACCAGTAAGAGCACTGGCCCCTTTTCAAAATTTCAGTTTCAATTCCCAGGACCCACACAGTGGCTCGCAAAGACCCAGTGTGCTTCTGATCTCCAAAGGCTCCAGACATACATGTAACAAAACACCCATAAGTATAACCTAGAGCTGAAGCACTCACTGTAATTCACAAAAGCCCATATTGGTGTGGGGCTGGCGAAGTTAACTGAAGGATTTCCAAGGCCCCTAGAGATTACCAACTCAGTTGAATTAAGGGTCCTGGCTTGCCCACCACCTAATTTGGACACACAATGAACTAAAAGTGGGATTTGGGGAAAAGCCCCTGGTTGTCTCCTAAATCAGATGCAGTCTACATATTAGCTATTTAGCATTCTGCTGTTCACTGAATAGCCATGGCTCTAGAAAACTGGATTCTTATGTTCCAATGATCTGTAAAGAAAAGGTTTTAAGGACCAAAGACACATTTAACTACTCAACAAAAATGGATAAAGACACACTCACCACTCCTCCATCCCTGCCCTATTTTCTCTACTGGTTCTCCGTAACCTCTGGTTGACTTTGGTCAGCTATTGTTTATAGCTGATTCGAAGCAAATTTTATTGGCAGTCTTGGGAACATTAGAATTTGGCCAAATATCACATAAAAGATCCCAGCATTGTTCAAGGTACAGATCTTTGCATTCTTTGGGTTTTTTTTTTTAATCAAGAGGAACTTCATAGAAAACCTACTTGAAAGGGGTCTGTACAATAAAGGCGCTGTGTTCCCCATGTGGACAGGGCAGGATCTGGCTTTCCAAGGTCACTGAAGTCTGGCTTTACCTACTGTTGTCATACTTCATAACCCTAAATCCCTGCTTTGCGGTATGACCTTCACTGTAAGATAAATATTCCTGTAGTACACCTTAGTGACCATTCTGCCAGTGCTTGTGCCCCTCACTCCTGAGGACGGATAGAACAAGCTAAGTCAACTTTGTATATTTTTACAGAGGCTAAAGTGGTTACAATGTATCCTCTTTCCATGCCTTAACCTTTTACACACACCATTAATCCCATCACTCAGATGCTAAAGCAGAACAGACTACAGAATTGTCCTTACACATGCATATATTCCCCACCATACATATGCTTACTAGAATTGACATTATTGCATTTACAGGTGCAGACAGTTCTGATATTTAAGGACTGAGCTCTGGGTCCTGCTTCTGTGGAAGCACATCTTCAACCTGGATGGCTTAGATACCAGTCTACAGTTCTTGGACCAGTACTCAATAGTGCATATACTTTCATTTGGCCAGTTGACAGCCTTATACAAACTACACTGCAAATACTCCCCATAAACATCTGCAGTTACACAATAAACTGAAACCTAAACCTGTATGCCTTTTTATGGCTGGTCACTACTATTCCATAACACATTTCATGCTTAGCAGATTGTCATTACCTTCCACACTAAACTGAAATAACATCCATTTTGACTGAATTTTTAGCCTTTGATTTGTACTCCTAGGTGCAGAGTAAGAACAGCTGGAAGCACAGGCACTAAAGGTAAAGGGACATGACACTTGCGGGTAGCTGTGCTCCCTAGATAACCAAGTTGAGACTGGGGCTCAATGTCCTCTTCCCTGAGGTTTCATGCCAGTCTGTCCAGTTAGTACCACTCCCAACTCAGTAATCAAGCCCCATTCCTTCTCAGAGTCCTCTATCTTCCTTCCCACCCTATTTCTTGGTCTCCAAAACCTCTTTAGTAGCCCCAGTCCTGAGCCATTGTAGCAAGCTTACAAAAAACCCAAGTAACTTCTGAGAGTAATCTAGGCAGAAGTTCAGACTGCTGGAGAACTAACCAACCTAATTTCTGGCCCTCAGGATTCTTTTTAAGACAGGCTGTATTATGTGACCATCCTGGAACTATACAGAGCAAGCTGGCCTTGAATCTAAGAGACCCACCTGCCTCTAGAATGCTAGATTAAGGCATGTGCCACCATGCTCAGTTAGGATTTTCTTTGGGGCTGGAAGTAATGTTTATCAAGTCTTTGAATATCAAGAATCACATAGCATACATACATGTTGAGACCAGTTAGGCAGGTTCTAGCATACTGACATGGATGTATAGAAATTTTAATTAAGAACTTATACTCAGACCACCTGGAAAACGTTAGCATTTAATTAATTAACCTCCCCTGAGGGGCCTCAAGCCACCAGGACACAGGCACCTCCAACACCCTTTATCTTCTCTTCAGCTCTTCTGCTGAAAAATTTGGCTTTCACGATGACAGGCTGCTTAGGGAGTTTTCCCTTCCCCAGAACTTTGTAGTAGCCCTAGATGAAGAGAAAAAGTTCTTAATACACTACAGCAGACACTCAATAAAGATTCATTCAACACTGGCCAGCCTGGCTCTCAAATATAAATCAACATTTCCAGTAGTGTTGGGGCTAAAGTATGCACCACTATTCGTGGCCTGGGGTAGGCAGGGCATGTTTCTGATCTGGGCACAAACAGGGACACTAAAGACCCCACCAGTGAATCAAGACCAGAAGATCCTCTTCGAGAACTCTAGCACACCAGGACAAGCACCATGTCAGGATGTGACTCTAGTCTCGGCTAATCACACACCTCTCTACTCCTGATCACTTACCACCATTAAATGTAGATCACCAAATAGGCTTGGAATGGAATTACAGCCACGATTTGGTGTCTGCACTTAAGTAGTAATGGGGGGAGAGGTCTTCTGTCTATAGACAATATATAGGCTCTTGAGTGAACATTGGGAAGGGCCAAGCTGTGTCTTAAGACCATTCTGAACTATACTCAAGATAAAAACCAAAACTATTAGAAAAGATCACTATTATTTTTGTTAGAAACCAAAGGGAAGAGTTCTATTTGGCACCAATTCAATTACCTGCAACCATTCTATTAAAATGTGGATTCTCTAATACTAACAGACAAGTCAATACACTTACTGATCGTACAACATCAATGATGGGAGCAGCTCCAGTTTTGTTCTTTGCAGCGTTAACCCGCGTCTGCTCACTGACCAGTGTCCACAATTTATCCAGGTTGACAGTTGGGCAGAAGCTCTGGTTTCTCTTTAAGTGATAGTGCCTCATACCAACTTTCCCAAAGTAACCTGGATGACTGAGAAGGGAAAGCAACCATCTTCAGAGTCTCACTCACTCCAAGCAAGCTGATCTTTGCAGTTCCTAGCCCACTGTTAAGTTTCACTGTTGTAAACTTTCAAACAGCTGACACTTGATACAAACTTGATACTAAGTTTGAAAAACTCACTTCACTCACCAGTATCCCTTTTTAAGAAGTTATCCGAACATCCTAATGGCCAACCTAACTTTGAATCTGATACATGTCACTAACCTGGTGACTGACTGTGCCAGAAAGCCCACAGCCAGTGAATAAGGTCAGCAGTTACTCTTCGAGGACTCTAGCACACTAAGGCAACAACCAATACCTGAGCGTGACTCTAGCCTCGGACAGGTTCCCTCGGTCCATTGCTTACTTGGGAAAGCTAACAGTAACCAGTCAAGAAACCGATTTCCAGAGCCCATCTACCCCCTTCTGCCCCTACCTCTAGAGCTGCCGCTGCCAGTTATAACCGACCTCCAAGAAACACTCACTATTTGTCGAAGTTGATCCTGTGGTGATGCAAACCTCCAGCATTTCCTCGGCCTCCTGGATGCTTGCGGTGTTTACCTGCAGGAGTACAAAGCTGTATGGCTACCAGCCTTCCCTAGGTGGTCACTTGCCCTACTTTTTCTGTTCCCATCCTACATTTTATTTTTAAATGGGACCTTTGCGGCGTCCCATTTCATTCCATTACCAACATACAACTTTCTCAAACTGGCCTAGAGGTCTTTAAAATAAGGAAGCTCTTTAATCTGAATAGCAACAAATGTTTCCCTCGACTCACTGATTAGCTGCTTTTACCTTCCAAGTAAGCACGCGAAACACAGTCCAAACAAAACCCTACCACGAAAAGGCCCGTACTTACCGATACGGCCGTGGCCATGACTCACGTGGCCCCGGAGTTTCCGAGTCTTCCTCAGTCTGGATGGCTGTATGGGAAAAACAGCGAAGTGGTTAGGCCTGTGGAAAGCGGAGGGAGCGAGGAAGGCTTACTGGCCGAGATATGCTCGCAATCAAGAACTTGCCTCCTGGAGCATTCAACAAGCCTGAGGTTACCGAATGGGACGGCGCCCGGATGACAAGGCCTGCGCGTCTCGGCGATCCGAACCCCAGCCGCAACACGCGGCCCCGGGCTTCTCGCCCCTAAGCCCACACGTGCCATCCCGCCCCGCAGGCTACGCGCGGCCACGAAGACCCGCTAAGCAGCAGCTGCTGAGAGGTAGGGAGGAAGAGCTCCAAAGGACCTCAAAGCAGCGGAGGCCAAGCAAGTGAGACCTACCATGGCGGCGGCAGAAAGGAAAGAGGGAGGGACCTGGGAAGTCTCGCGAGGTAGCTGGCGTAGGGGCGGGGCCAGTGCCTCATTTCCGGCCAGAGGCTGGTCCCGGGCGGGGCTTCGACGTCACGGGCTTCCGGCGCCCGCCCGTGGCTTTCTTTCGGTCGAGGAGGCGGGGCGTCTTGTCGGCGCGGGCCTCCCAGATCTCGGAGAATGTGGCGCGAGCTGCGCGGCAGGATGGGCACGTTCCGGTTCCTTTGCTCTGTTCCGGTGCTGTTGGTTGCTAGTTCACGCCTCTGCCCTCCCTTGCGGACCATACCCTTCTCCTTGACTCTGGTCCTAGCTTTACGGCCGTCCTGCCAAGCTTGAACAACCTGCTGTGTGTGCTTCAGGGATCTACATTTTGTAAATATTTTTGTATAAACACCATATTTAAAATTTCAGAACCTGGCAGATACGCTCTTAGTCACTTGGAGCCGAGGTTCCCAGCCTCGAGGTTCCGTAGGCAAGCAGTTCCTATGTGGGGCTACTTGGAGCTGTTTCGTCACTTGTTTATTTGAACCACCACACAACCTTGCGCGTAATTAATTACAAATTACATTTGTCTTTCCAGTTGAGACCAAATCCATTAAGGGTTCAAGGGTTGACCGTTTTGTTTTTCCTCTTTAAATCTATGAGTTCCTGGCGTGTTACATGTTTATTAAGAGTTAAAAAGTGTCCCAAGTGCCCTATGTGTGTAGAAGATCCTATTCCCCAAATCCGTTCTTTTTTTTTTTTTTTTTTTTTTTTTTTGACTTAATTTATTAAAAAATATTCTGGCCAAAATACCCTAGATTCTCCTTATATCTGTTAGGATCCCTTTTCCTTTTCCTGTCTTCAGCCAAGCTCCCCACAGCAGAGCATGGAATGGGAATCCTGTCAATTTGCTAGTTTCTTGTTCAGTGTTTTCTAATGTTGGTTTGTTTGGGATATTGTGTGCTTTTTGTTTGTTGTTTGGGGGACAGGGTTTCACTGTGTAGCCTGGCTCTCCTGGAGCTCACTTTGTAGACTGGGCTGGTCTTGAGCTCAGAGAGATCTGCCTGCCTCTGCCTCCTGTGTGCTTGAATTACAGGTGTGAGCTACCACCATGAGGCTCTTTCTTGTTCAGTGTTTAATCCATTACAATCTGGCTGTTTGGCTTTAGCTACACCATTTAGCTACACCAGGCTATATTTGCTCATGATATAGGGTCTTATTCTATAGCCAAGGCTGGCCTGCTTGATCCTTCTAACTTCTGGAATTACACTCTTAAAAGGCTTGGTAGGCATGATGGTGTATAACTTTTTGACTTGGAATATAATAGCTCATCTATTGTCCTTGTTGAGCACCTGTCGAGGTAGTCATATTGGTGAGACTTTATGGGTGTAGCTTCTGACATTCCTGGGAGACTCTCATTTGCAAAGCCTCTGCTCTCTAGCTCATCTGCAGTGGTTCCCAAGCTGTAGGTATAGGAGTTGTTTATAAATGTATCCATTGGGACTGGACTCCACAACTCTACACTTTAATTGGATGTGGTTTTCTGTGTTAATTTCTCCCTGCCTGTTGCAAAAAGAAGTTTTCTTGATGAAGACTAAGAACTATTTTTATATGTGAGTATAAGAACAAATATTTAGAACTACCCATGTCTTCACTAACCTTCGGTAGCCAGTTTTCTAGTACCAGTCATGATTTCCCTAAACTTAAAACTTTTGATCTTCCAGTCTCTCTCCACTTCCCATATTCTGAGATTTTAATCATGTAACACCATGACCAACTCTTCCTGAATTCTTCAGAACTACTTTAATATTTTGCTGTGTCCTATAGTACTCCAGACCACAATGGCTTAGCCTCAATATCTTCGGAGTCCTTTGAAACTTACAAAATGTATTGGCGTGAGACAAAAGACACAAAAGAATTGTGTAACTTGTCAGAGGTCATATAGTTGGTGAGCTACAGAGCTTGGGCCTAGGCATACCCTTCTCTCCAGATTTCCTGCTTTTACCTCAGTGACCACTTCCTTTCTGACCTCACAACATTATGATCTTCATCTCTCCACCTCAAGGGCCTTAATTATATACTGCCTGTGACCAGCAGAAAGAGGGGTTTGAGAGCAGGGGTTAAGATTTAAGAAGAGACCTCCTGCTGTCTGATAAGTGTACAAGTGATGAGCCAAATTATTTAGAAATTACCATTTGGAAAATGACCTATCAATGGAGGTAAGCTGGGAAGAGCCTTGGGAACGGAAAGTAAGTGGGCTCTGGGTCAAGGCTCAAGTCAAGGCAAAGGGTGGAGAGTGAATCCTGTTTCTGAACAGTTTGCCATGTTCTTTGGTTATACAGAAGCTACATCTTCTCCTTAGGACTCCTGGCTGAACAGAACCCCTCTCAAAGTGAGTCTAGGACTCACTGTTGGCTACTGTACTCACCAAAATTCTTAGTAAAAGTTTGATGTCTAGAGGGAGTCTTTGGGGAATTTGTCCAGCTGTGTTTTTTCTAGGCAGGTCCCTTCCCCACAAGGTAACTGGTTGACTCATGGCTCTTGTGCTTGTTCAGCAAAGTCAGCTTCTTTAGGTTGACCAGTTGACCAGTTCTGACAAAACAAAGGCTCAGTCTGCAAAGTTGAATAGCTGCCACATATTAAGATATTAGGTCACCTCTCCCTCCCCATGGGGCAGATGGGACATGACCTTGGACATGAGAATTGTACTTTATGACAGTGACAATTCTAGGAAGTACAGCACAACCTTGTGACATCACAGGCATTTGAGCTACTTCAGAGGGTTTGGGCTCAGAAAATACTTGCTAAATGAAGTGAAGGGAGATGACATCAGACAGCAGCCACCTGATGAAGTGGGTAAATCTCAGACCTCTCTCCATGTGGTCTTGGGAACACACTGTCTTAGAAGAGTGCCCTGGTGACCTCTTCTTCTTTGTGAGCTCTCTGGCTTCCTAGTTTTGCTTTGTATTTCAGACAGCAGCCATTCCTGGAAGTATAAACACTTCATACCTGTTGTCACTGTCATTGTCTCCCCACCTAGCGCCTCTGTGTGTATGTGTGATTGTCTGGTGAGTGTATGACATGTGTGCAGGTATCTGCTGAGGTCAGATGAAGACACTGGATTCCCCTGCAACTGGAGTTCCAGGTGGTTGTGAGCCATCCAGTGAGGGCACTGGCAACTGAACCTGAGTCCTCTTAAGTACTGAGGCATCTCTCCAGCCCCAAACCTTGTCTTGTTTCATCTTTAATTGGGCATTTGGAAAGAATATGTTTTCACTTTAAAAAATAGTCTAGCCTGGCACATACTACAGGTCTTTAGTCCCAGTAGCAGGGAGGCAAAGACATGTGGATACCTTCAGAGCCAGTCAAGGCTACATTGTGAGACCCTAAGAGAGAGGGGGGGGGGAAGGGAGAGAGAGAGAGGGAGAGAGAGAAGGGGAGGGGAGGGGAGGAGGAGGAGAAACTATTAATTCAAAGTGGGAAGAGCCAGAGTCTGTGTCCCTTGCCCCCCCCTTCTTTTTTATAATGTGAGAATGTGAATACAGAATAACTTAGAAGTTCAGATTTATTTTATAAACAGTTTTTCAATGTGTGTATATATAAAAAGAAAAATACAACATTAAAAAGATTTTTTTAAGTATAGATACCTCAAATTAATATCGCCTCACATAACTATATCATTTTTCAGGTCCTGGTCACACAAAAACATAGCTGCCTGCAGAGTTGATGATCACAGTGTGTTAATTCTTTGTGTGTGTGTGTGTGTGTGTGTGTGTGTGTGTGTGTGTGTGTAGTTTATGCATGTGGCAGGAGGTATATACCACATACATGGAGAGCAGAGGAGTAGTTTACCTCTAGGTGTCTTTTGCTCTCTGCCATATTCTCTTGAGACAAGATCTTTAGTGGACTTCAAGCTTGAAGTTTTGACTTAGCTTGGCTGGCCATTGAGCTCCTAGGAATCGCTCATCTTCATCCCCCAACACTAGAGTTAGAGTCATACTTGACCCTTTATGCCTTTTAGTAACGTGGTGCTAGGGAGTCAAGCCCCAGCCCTCAGGCTTTCACAGCGAGCACTCTAAACCACTGAGCCAGCTCCACTAACCCTGTGTTAATCCTTTTGTAGTCTGCGTTTTATTTAATTCCACTTTCTTTAATTCTGTATCATTGCCCAGTAATGAGGATTTGTTTATCTTATTTCTTGTGGTGCTGGGAGCTGACCTCAGTGCCTTGAGCTTTCTAGGTCGGCACTGAGCTTCGACCTCAGCCCTTCAGATTTATTTTCACAGCTGAAGAGGAATCTACCTTCAGCAGGTGCTGTAATGTACTGAGCCATTTTCTTGTGTATTTTGTCTTTGTGCTTTGGTTCTTACTATATCTTAAATATCATTGTACTACTTGACATACATGCCTACAAACTTGTCAGAAGCTGGCATGAAAAACCCTGCCATTCAAATCTGCAATAGTAATCTTCACACAGAACTCTCATGTATCTCAGAGACTAGTTTATCAAACAGTACAAATGAGAGGCTTAAATATTTAGGTTTTAATTTAATTTCATAGAATTCAATTACTACGAACACAAAGCATAGGTTCATTTCCCTGCTCTCATCGCTAGCTGAATTCTATTGAAGAAGAAGCATGATCTTCTTGAATGTGATTTTCTTATCTTTGAATGAAAAAAAAAACATTATTCAGGCATTCATTTTACAAGTATTGATTGGGTGTGTGCTGGCAGTAACATAGATGCAGGTGCTTAGGGGAAGACAGAACAGTGAACAAAGTCGACTAAGTCTTGCTCAAGGACTATGACTGCAGGATTGTATCTAAAACAGAAAGCAATCAAACAAAAAATGTGTGCATTCTCACTCATGTTGCTTACTCACGTGACCACTGACAAACACTATATTCTGATGATAATTTGAACTTATTTACTCGAGCAAATAGTCTTCAGGATTCTCATCCCAGTGTGATGTGGAGTTGTTTGCAACATCATCCCTTGGAAAGCTAAAGATGTCCAGTACTGTTTCCTTTACCACCGATATGGTCAGGTGTTAAAAGCAGGTGACTTGTAGCAAGCTAGTGTTATATGTAAGACTTTCCCTCAGTCCACACTGTCTGGGGGAGGTTTCATTTCATTTAGATTTCTCCATGGCTAAAAGCACAGAGCATAAACTGAATCTTGTTGGTATATGTTGTTTGACTCATGGTGTTTTTTGGTTCAGAATTATCATGTGAGGGCTGATGCAGCAGTTTCTCTATGACCTAAAGACCCCGAGGGGACTCTTAGAGGGTCACAAGTTCAAATGCTTTTCACAATACTAAAGTGATCTTTTAGTGGATTAACGTTTCCGTGGACGGCTTTATTGGTCACATTATTCCATTCAGGATCCCAGCCCATGGGTGCCTCTGTGTGCCAACCTGGGAAAAGGCTTCCCTGGACAGTTGTATTGAGCAGGAAAGCCCTCTGCATCATTCTCAGTTCAGGTTCTCCCTTCAAATGAATTGCATTTTCACAAGATGGAACTTTTCATGGGTGGAGCCTTGTCTTTCAGGGCACCTTATTGTCAGAGCACAAAGTTTCTCTTTAGTGGTGCAAATCTCGTCAACAATTACAATTGCTTCCTAGCACCTACTTTATAACTTTTACAGTGCCTCTCCCATCAACATCACATTTGTTGCATGAGTTCTTTGTCTCTGTCTCTCTCCTGTGTCTCTCTCTCTAAATCTGTTTTTTAAAAACAGGAAACAGCAGCTGGGGATGATGGCAAACATCTTTGTGTGGCATATCCCAACTGTGAAGGTAGAGACAGGCAGTCTCTGTGAGTTTGAGGTTTTGTTCTACATAGTGAGTGCTAGGCTGTGCAATAAGACACTGTCCATATATATCAAGCCACAAAGATTGAGAACCAGTGATCTAATGTAATCAACTCAACCACATACTTAAACTTGCTAGGAGACACATTCGCCTCTACTGGACCTGCTCTGGTTGCTTTTAGGAAGTAACTGTCCTGACAGTGTACACAGAACTGGAAATGATGGTCCCTTTGCTCACATAGTACTAGGGAAACCAGGAATGTTAAGAATTTTGCATTGTATTTTCAAGGGAAAAGAACTATAATCTCCTTTCCACCCAGAAGGCTGGGAATGGAAGTGCCTAATAGCCCAGGTAATCCTTGAACTATCAATATGACTAGGGGTTCTTCCAAGCTTTCACAAGCAGGACTAGAGGTACTCAATATTGTCTAGGTGACCCTTGCACTGTCTGTATGACTGAGACCACACAGATCCTCCCCTAGGGCCTGAACATAACACATATAGCCTGTCTTCAGACTCTGTCTTCATGGAAGGAGTGACATGTACTTTGAGAAAAGTTTCGATGAATCATGTCTCCTTGTGCACAAGGGGATTGTGTTGTACCAGGAAACATTTTCCCCAAAAATTGTACTATACTTAAATATGTCCAAAATAAACTGCTGATTGTCATATTCTAGAAGTTTGAACCAGCACCAGCTATGGAGTTGTGTTGAACCAGATTTCCTTGCCTCACGTGGATCATTACTCTGCTATCCCTGGTGTTTGCAGCACTGCCCACAACATCTATCTCTCTGCATTGGTGGCACCTTCCTGGGCTAAAAGAGGCCTGGTCTCCCCATTCTTGTCACCCTTCTTCCTCAGTGATGTAAACATACTACTCATGTGGCTAAGTTTGGTAAACACGCAATATCATGTCCTACATTGTCATTGAAATGCCATGTGGCAAGAAATGCTTGGCATATCTGCACCTCCTCATTAATCTCAAGTAAAACTGTTTGATGTGAGCTAGATTTTAAATTCAATACCCCTAAAATCTTAGGGTGGACCTTAAATATACCTTTTAAAACACCACTATTAGAGCAAAACAGTAATTGAACAAATTGTTAGAGGGCCAGGGCCAGAGAGATGGTTCAGTGGCCAAGATCACTGGCTGCTCTTCCAGGGGCCTGGGTTTATTTTCCAGCACCCACATGACAGCTCACAGTCCTTTGTAACTTCAATTCCAGGTGATTTGACAGCATCTTCTGGTTTCTTTGGGCACCAGGCATACACCTAGTACATAGACATACATGCAGACAAAACACCTATGCACATAGAATAAAAATATAAAGACCCTAAACAAAAAACGAGGGTGGAGAGATGGCTCTTACGGAGGACCAGGAGTTTGGTCCCAGCACCCACATCAGGCAGCTTGTAACTATATGTAACTCCAACTTCAGGGACTCTGCTGTCTTCCTCTGGCCTTTGTGGGCAACTGCGCTTACGTGCACACACACATACACACTTTAAAAAATAAAAATATTTAAAAATTATTAGAATTCATGAAAAATCTGTATAAGGATCTCAGCCTACAATGCAGAGTGTAGTGTCTAGAATCAAGGTGACCTGTGTTTGAGTTTAAACTCAGCCTCCTTCTGCCTTGTGCTCCACCTTGCTTCTGAGAGCCTCATTTTCTGCAGCCTGTACTTTCTGATTTAATGTGTAAAAGTGTCATAATCTCTATTTCCAAGAGTAGTTGTGAGGATTGATATAAGTATGTAAATTTGGCACTTAATACGTTTTTCAACCGTTTTCCAAAAGTAAACGTGGATCCCCGTTGCCCACCAGTACAGAGAGGCACAGGAAGTTCGGGGCACTTCTGAAGCCCATCAAACCTTGTTAGACACACAGAATCTGACAGGCACCCCTGGGATTTGTTTTCACAGTGAAGATGCTGGACCCTCTGTGGGCTCAAGCACAGGGTTGAAGGTGAGGGTCATGGATCACTGAGGCGTTCTCTTATCACCTGTCCAGGAACTTCTGTCCCAAAGAATAAACTCAACTGCATTGTGTTTCCCTTTCAGGGAGTGGAACTTGCTCGCTGTACACGCTGTTTCACTCCTGAGGATGTCACTGGAAAAGCTGAAAACCCAGACACAGGCACAGACATGGGCCGAGACCTGGGTGTGAGCTTCCCGAAGCAGTCACTCTACTCTAGAGATGTATTTGTGGGGGCTGTGGCACCAACCTGCTCTCTGTGCCAACGGGACCTGTGCAATGAGGGCTCTCGGCTTCTACCATGCCAGCATTTGCTCTGTAAGGACTGCTTCCAGGACTTCATGCAGGAGCCAGGCCATGTTACCAGGGCTTGTGGGACAGTCCCAGATGGTAAGTACAAGAGCATTACATTTTGCCTCAGTCTGTGAGTCAGGCATCTTCTTGCTTCATAGGAACCAAGCTTCAGGTGAAGAGACTCAGAATTTAAATGCCCAGGGGATACTCATTGCTGAAATCATCTTGAGGGAAGCCAAGAGACAAAGCAAACCCTCTGGGATTTGTAAAGTGGGGACTTTTCATCTTTTGGGGTTTCCTTAAGTTAGCGGCAGACTAGGAAGTCTCTGACGATTTTGATTTAGGGTTTGATGGCTTCCATCCAAAGATGGAGAGAATGTGTCCTAGTGTAGAAAGCCTTCCTGGCAGGGATAGAAAGGCTGGCCTCCTAGTGCTGGTCAGGGACAGATTTTGAATGGAACCCTGCTGAACTATCCACTGTTGAAAGTGCTGCCTGGCAGCAGGAAGCCATCGCCTTACTCCTGAATGTCAGGTTTCCTAGGAAACAGTTGCACCAAGAAACTGTGAAGTCCTCAGGGGCCAGAATCAGGTCCTTCCTTTCAGTGTTCCTGACAGAGTGTGTGAGGCACAGCCAGCATGGAGTGACAATGGACAGGGAGTGAGGGAAACAGGAGTGCTACCTTGGGCACCGTCCTTCATCTTTATTCTTTAGTTTTCCACAGTTATCCATAATGATTTGTAGTACAAATCTAGGTTTTCTTTGAGGTATCTTGGCTAAAAGTAAACTTTAAATGTGTTTTTTTATTCTTTGAACCCATGGCAAGAAGTCTACTCTTTTTTAGTCTGCTGTGAGTTTGGAGTATAGAAAAGATAGGGTATATTTTTAATTTTTCTTTTTTGAATCAGGGTCTCATGCTGTTACTAGACCTGGGATTGATTATACCTGTGCCCCCAACAAGTCAGGTTTGGCCATCCATCTTTATAAGTAAAATTAATAGTGAAAAGCAGAAACAAGAGATTTATTCAATGTGGCCACACTGGGAAGAGTTATAAAGATATCCAATCACTCCTAAGTCCATCTTCTGCGTCCTCACTGGAAGTAGGGTTTAAATGCAATGCAAGAAATGTACATAACCAAGCTATCTGGTCAAGATGTGGGTCCCTGCCCACCATGGTCCTGTCTCAGCTCCTATCTCTCTTGCAAAGCAGGGCCTTGCTCTCCTGCACTTTCCCTGGCTGCCCCAGGCTCTCCTGCACCCACTCTGGCTGCCCCAGGCTCTCCTGCACTTCCCCTGGCTGCCCCAGGCTCTCCTGCACCCACTCTGGCTGCCCCAGGCTCTCCTGCACTTCCCCTGGCCGCCCCAGGCTCTTCCACACCCCTTCTGCCTGTCCAGGCTCTCTTGCAGCCCCTCTGGATGCCCCAGGCTCTCCTGCACTCCTTCTCCGAGTGCCCCCAGGGCTTCAGTCCTTCTTGGTGACATTCTGATTTCTTAGGGTCCACTCTTTCAGTAGTCTGAAAGCCAAAGATACACAAGTGTCTCCTTAGAATATCTTCATTCCTGCCAGACATGCAGTTTACAGTGCTATAGTCCATGCTGCCTGGAACTTAATATCGAAGCCAAGATAGTCTCAAGTTCATGGCAATCCTCTAGCCTCAGCCTCCCATATACTGGAGTTATTAAGTATATATATATATATATATATATATATATATATAACCAGTATATGAGTTTTGAAATTAAACTTTGTTTATTAAATATTAAAAACATCATATCAGGAATGGGGCAGTACATGCCACTAATTTCAACACTTAGGAGGCAAAGGCAAGATTTGAGCCAGCCTGGTCTACATACAGAGTTACAGGACAGCCAAAGTTGCATGGCGAGATCCTGTCTAAAAACCAAACCACTTTGTGTGTGTGTGTGTGTGTGTGTGTGTGTGTGTGTGTGTGTGTGTGTGTGTGTTTGTGTGTATGTGCACGAGTGTGAATTTGTATGGAGGCAAGAGATTGACTTCGTTATATCCTTCTTTGCTCTCCAACTTAGTTTTTGAGACAGGATCTTCTCTTAGTGAACCTGGAGCAACTGATTAGCTAGGTTGGCTGCCAGCAAGCTCAGGGATTCCCACAGCATGAGTATGTACTGCCATGCCCAGCTTTTTGTGGGGGCTGGTGTGCATCTTTAATACTTGCCTTCATCTTTAATAAATGGTAAAACTATATATTTACACCAAATAATTGTTTAAAATATTTTTCTTTATAAAATATCAGTCAATGTTTGATTTATATGCACTATATATCTCCATATATGTGGGGTTACATAAAGATTTCTTAGATAAAAGGAAAGAATTTAAGATGACCTCATTTAAACAATTCTGGAAATACAGTAAATTTATAAAGACAGTGAATCTGGAAAGTGTGTTGCTGTCTAGGCTCCATATAAAACACTCCTCACTAATTCCCATGAATGTGGAACTTAGAGCAGCCAGAGTTGTAGTGGCAAGGTTTCCAGAAGCACGAGGATCACAGGAAGCTGCTGTTTAGTGGATAGAGTGTGGAGTCTTGTCCATTTGTTAACTAGGTCTTTCTGCTGTCAGTGAATTACCAGCGTTCAGTATGTAGTCTGCTCATCAATCTCTTATCAGGCATGTGATTTACAAATATTTTCTTTCATTCTGTAGATTGTGTATTAATCTTGTTGATGTGCCAGTTTTTGATTATGGTGAAGTCTTTTTTTGCTGCTTATGGATTTGGTTTCATTTTTAAGAAATCATTACCATATCTGACGTCATAAAGCTTTTTATTTTTCTTCTAAAAATTTTATAGTTTTATTTGTTGGGTATTTATTCATCCATTCTGGTTCTTCAAGACAGGGTTTCTCTGTGTAGCCCTGGCTGACCTGGAACTCACTCTGTAGACCAGGCTGGCCTCAACCCTGGATCCCCACCTGCCTCTGCCTCCTGAGTTCTGGGATTAAAGGCGTGTGCCACCTCTGCCCAGCCTTATCCTATTTTTAAATTCTGGATTTCATTTCTTTTTCTTCTTTAAAAAAATTTATTTTGATTTTCTGCACATTGGTGTTTTGTCTGCATGTATATTTGTGTGAGGGTGTTGGATCCCCTAGAACTGGAGTTATAGACAGTTGTGAGCTGCCCTATGAATGCTGGAAATTGAACCTGTGTCCTCTGGAAGAGCAGCTCTTAACCACTGAGCCATTTCTCCAGCCTTAATTTTTATATATTTTTTAAAGTTTTTGAAATTAAAATAGTTGCACCATTTCTCCGCTCCTACTCCTGTGTATTCTGTTTGATCCTTCTCAAGTTCATGGCCTTTTTTCTTAATTGCTGTTCGTTTTATCTATCTATCTATCTGTCTATTATCTATCTATCTATCTATCTATCTATCTATCTATCTATCTATCTATCTATCTATCTATCTCCATCTATTCTAAATATGTAAATACAACCTGATCAGTGCACAGAGAGTGTTACTTGCATGTATGTATTTCAGAGCTGATGGTCTGGTACTGGGTAACCACTTGGAGGCTCCTCTGAGGAGACTGTTCTCCTGCTCTCAGCATTCCTTGGTTGCCTGTAGCTCTTTGTCTAGGGTTGGGGCCTTGTTCTGTTCCCCCTTTCATCTTAGCATGGCTGTTGCGTTGTCTCCATTGAGGACTGGAGTAGTTATGGGTCTTAGTGAGACTTCATGGGTGTAGCTTCTCTGAAATTTTTAGAAGATGAAATCTCACAGACAACTTCCTCTTTGCTGCTGTGACCCCTTAGGGTGCAGGAGTGTGCTATAGGTGTGTATCATCTGCATCTGGATGGGTGGGGGTTCACTGCAATGGTTTCCATCTGTTGCTGAGGCATTTCTTGGATGAGGGGTCTCTGTGCTTGAAGGTTTTTTGTTTGTTTTTTGTTGGGTTTTTTTTTTTTTTTTTGTGCCTATATGACGCCTGTAGGAAAAAACCCATAGGAATGTTACAAAGATTAAATGAGAATATGTACATAAAACTTCTATATTATGCCTAGTAAATAGTAAAAGACTAAGAAATGCTGAAAAATGCTGATGTCTAGAAGATTAAAACTGAAATGGAGGGAAAATGACACTTGATTTGGAAACATAAAGGCAACTTGTATATGTGGTATATTAACTTTAAAATAATTAAAAATTATGTGTGTGTGTGTGTGTGTGTGTGTGTGTCTGAGTGTATGTGTGTATTCCACATATGTGCAGAAGCCTGCAGAGGTCAGAAGAGGGGATCAGATGTCCTGGAACTGGAGTTATTAGTGTGAACCACCCAATGAGGGTGCTGGGAACTGAACCTGAGTTCTCTGTAAGAGCAGTCAGTGCTCTTAATCCTGGAGTCATCTCTCCAGCCTGACTCTTATATTCTTATGATGTGGTCATGGTTACTTTCCACATTTGCACTTGTGGGTGAAGAATGAAGTACATCTTCTCTCTATCTCTTGGAGCTACTATTGCAATATTGCGGTGTTGGTTGGTTGGTTGTTCATCCTCCACAGTTATATATTGACTACTGAATACCAGACCCTGCAACATTAATAGTACAGAGTTGAAAAGAAAGGCCTGAGACCCCAAGGAGATGTTATTCTAATTGAAAATTGATCAGTAAATGGCTTGCTTAATGTTCAAGCCAGGGAACAGTAAATTGGGAGGCTCTCTGTGTGCTTGGGACTGTTGAGCATTAAGCTCATAAATGAGTATTTTTGTGAAGGACTAAAAAGCAACGTGGGAAAGGTGGAGCTATCACCCCCTCTCTGCAATTCCTGTGAGAAATGCCATATTCAAATCTATATCCCCAGGCATAGTTTGAGAAATCATGCTTGAGGGTCTGGTTCTTTGGGAAGAGCTGATAGTGCTGCCATTTATCTAGTAGGGTCACAGACATTCTAGGAGGCTAATCCCCTTCTGGTGGGTTTGTTTTTAAGTAAGATATGGGAGCAACTAGAAGGGTGGGAGGGAGATGAACAAAGGCTGTGAAATAAATAGGTTCCCAGTGCCATTGCCACCAGCAGATAGTGTCATGTTGTACAGGGACAAGTCCACTTTAATGAGTGTTTCTCCTGGTTGCTGAGCAGAGAAAGAAGTTGGCTTGTTGAATGATAGGTCTTTGCCAGGACCAGGGCGTCTGTCCACATGGTGCACTACTCTGATCCTTCAGTGGTAGTGAGATCTTTCCTCAGGCCCGGTTATCAGGTGGGCATGTTCTCATCCAGTGGATTGTGCCACCCCACAGCCCAGCAAACAGCGCTGAGTAAGTGGCCGTGAGTCCACAGACCTCCCGTGGCTCAGGCTTGTAAAGGGGCATTCTCTTTACTCTTGACACGGATCCTTTCTGCAGGTACAAAGTATCAAACACTCTGATTGGTGCATACTGTACTGGATTCTTGTTTTCTGTTCTAAATTTAACAGTTTCCTAAGGTAGATAACAAACCTGCAGACTAAGGATATCTATTTTTCTCTGTTGAGACAGGTTGGGTGTAGCTAAGGATGACCTTGAACCTTTGATATGCCTGTTTCTACCTTCTTGAGTGTTGGGAATGGAGAGGTGTGACAGCATCCTGCTGGACAAAGAATTTAGAGGCTTTACTGGTGGTCAGAACAGAGGCAGGAGTGTGATGAGTGAGTGCATAATGGCTAGGCCATGCAGTGGCATGGCTCTGGAAAGACTGGATACTGGGAAGTATCCATCTACTCATGCAGTGAGAACCCTGCCTGAGGGGCAAGGAGAGGTCTTTGTGCATGCATGGTTCAGCTTTGTGATTGTACATAATACCCACACTCCCTCTTCCTTTCATTACAGTACCCAGTGAGTTACACAAGACTCTGAATTCTTTATATAAAAGAGTGTTCTGTGAGGTGATATGCTCAACTAAAGGCTGGTGTGAGAATCACAAGCATGTTTGAGGTGGGCTAAGCCAAGCTAAGAGAACTAGGTAGATATATTTTCCATTTATGATATTTTCAACTTCCAGTGGGTCATTGGACTATAAAGCCATCATTAGTGGAAGAGCATCCATGCTTCTTTTTTTTTAAAGTTTCTCAGTGAAAGTAGTCAAGGGTCAAACTCCACCTGGAAAGTTGTCTACTGAGTACTAAGGCAATACTTTGAGTAAAATTAGCTGGGTCTACATAAATATCATCACAACTGACATTTACCAAGTCCTGGAAGTTTCTGTTTTAATTTTTGCATTCATTCAGGGACAGTAATTAACTCATGTTTCCTTCCCCATGTGCGTAAAAAGAAACTAACTTTTCAAAGAAACTAAGTAACTTGTGACTGAGAGACTCCCTTTTTCACACTCAAATTTTAGAATCTACCTGTTTAGAATCTTACTTTCATGATTTTCAAAGTCGAATACAGCATTGTAGGAAGAACCCTGGTCTAGAATTCGCACCTCTGGAGCTCATCTAGACTCTAGCACTGATCGACTGAGTTGTCCCAGCTCCTCTCTAGCTTTCATGGTTGAGGCTGATAAGTTCTCAGAACACCAAACCCACATCAGACAGACCCAGATTTCCTGGGTAACAATCTATCCCTTTGTATGCTGCTAATGCCGAAAGGGGGAGCAATCACTGTCCCTTGGTGGGCAGGCCTTGGGGGCTTTGGGGAGACCAAGAGAAAGGGGAACTGATGCAAGATGCTACAACCTCAGAGTCAGAGAGGGAAATGACTCTAATCTTAATGAGCAGCTCAGCTGGAGGGGCTCTAATGGCCCTGGTTGAGAAGCAGAGGCTGTGAAACTGGCTTCAGGAGCCTGGGGGCCAGACCACAGCTGCTTGTTTGTTTAAGGCGTTGAACAGCATGTCCAAACTGGTGGGGTCTAAGTCAGACAGTACCCTAGGTCTCCCAGGTGGAGGGTGGGCTGCTGACCTGAATGGAGCCAGAGTTGTGTGGCAGGTGCAGAAGCTAGAGCTCTGGAGCCCTGTCAACAGGGTGGCTTTTTAGTTCAAGAACTGTTCCCTCACCTTAATTGGCTCTCTAGGGCCCTGGGAGTAGCATTGGCACCTCTGAACATCCCCTTACTGGGAGACAATTCCCCATGGTGGTTAGAAAGAGGTAGGTCTTGTTTGGTGGGGATGTGCTTACTTCACCTGGAAAACTGGCTAGAAAGATTTGCAGAGGGTGGGAGTTCAAGGTAGCAGTGATTGATAGGTAGTTTTGGAGTGACTACTTGTCACTGGATCTTTCATTGAATGGGAGACTAGTTGTGTCTAAGTGTTGTGGAGGCCAGACAGCAGGAAAAGCCCTTAATGTTTATCTTTACCTGTTTACCACACAGATGTGGTTTTAGAGTGCAGAAAGGGCCCAGAAGCTGAGGGTCACATGGTCAGTCACTTGCAGAGCCAAGATCAGATCCATTCACTCACCTGGTAACCTTGGGCTTGTTTGGGCTTGCAGGCTGTAGAAGCTTCAGATCTCTAGTAGGATGCTGCCTTTTCCAGTCCTAAATGGGACCAGTGACTTTGCAAGCATTAGGTCTTTATATTCTCCGTTGTGTCAACTCCTGAGATATTATATGAAAAGAAACAGAGGTACAACTAGGTCAGCGAGAATCTACCAACTTCGCCAAGCCCAGACTCAGTCTACATTTGCATCTACTATGAGTATTTCCTTACCACAGAAAACTGGCATCATATCCAGGAACTTCCTCAGAGAATGAAGTTGGGAAGGCCAAGGGACAGACACTTCATACGTTTATCTCCAGCCTCAGCTGGTTGGTCACCTGGCTGTCAGGCTAAGATTCTGGATCTTGCTTCAGATCAGCTGCTGGCTGATCTAACTCTAGACCTTCACTGCGCTACCAAAAGGTAGTAGTGGTACACGCCTTTAATCCTAGCACTTGGGAGGTAGAAGCTGTTGGATCTCTGAGTTCGAGGCCAGCCTGGTCTACAGAGCAAGTTCCAGGACAGTCAGAGCTACATAGAGAAACCCTGTCTTGAAAAAAACAAACCAAACCCCAAAAGTTGGGCCTAGTGGCCCAGGCCCATAATCTCAGCTACTCTGGAGACTGAGGCAAAGGCATTTTAAATTCAAGACTTGAAAGGGCCACAGACAGAATTCAAGGCTAGTAAAACTCCATTGCAAAATGAAAATTAAAAAGAGGGCTAGCTATATAACCCAGTAAAGGGATTGTCTAGCATGCACAAGGCCCTAGGTTCAATCCCCAGGAGCACAGAAAGAAGTAACAAGAAGAAGAAAGGAGTGGTTGCAGTTCAGCACGTTTGAAAGCCTGGCCCACGTGAACCATTGCACAACCAGAGCTCACACAGGTTGGGTGGGTTTAGCAACAAGCAGGACTCCTAATCCGAATTTTATCCCAGCGTGGAGATGGAACAATGTAAGGAGCTGCTGTTTTGAATAAGAATGAGCTTTTTTAATCTATAAGGTCTCAGATTGTAGTTTTAGCTTTGCCAGTCATAAGTTGCTGTCACAATCACCCAATTCTGCCACTGTACTCAAAATCGGCCATGGTCAGTGTGGAAACCAATGGTCCTGACTGTGTTCTAAGAAATCCTTCCTTCCACTTCCCCCACCCCTCTTTTTGAGATGGGGTCTCATGTAGCCCTAGCTGTCCTTTAACTCACTAAGTAGTTCAGGATGACTGATCTTCCGGCATCCACTTTCAGAGTGCTGGGGACTGAACCCAGGGCTACTTGCATGGTAGGTAAACATTGATCTACACTTCCCAGTCCAAGAAGCTGATTTTTGATTGTATTCTTTATCAACAAAAACAGGCGAGCTATGGTTTTGACCTTATTGGTGGGTTTAGATGCAGTGGTGGCATCAATGCAGGAGCAACTCAGGATAGAAAAAACAGGGATAAGAACTCCAGGTGGGAAGTAATGTGAGAATGGGGCCCATGGGGGAGCACACAGGTAAGCAAGACAGAAGGGAGATCACTTTGTCTAGAATACAGAATGCTTAAAGGGGAGAAATGGACTCTGGAAAGAAATTTTTCTCAGAGGTCTTAACAAATGTTATTCCTGAGAGTAAAAGCCATTGTGATTAGTGAGGCATGATCAAACAGACATTCTAAAAAGTCATTCTGAGCTGGGTGTGGTGTGAGTACACTCTTTTAATCTCAATACTCAGGAGGCAAAGGCAGGTGGGTCTCTGAGGCCAGTTTGGTCTATATAGCAAATTTTAGGATAGCCAGGGCCACATAGAGACCTTGTCTCAAAGTCATTCTGGCAGGACATATTTGTTCTCACAGTCTTTAACCCTGGAACTTGGGAAGTAGAAATAGGAAGATCAGGAGTTCAAGGTCAACCTTAGGTACAGTTATGAGTTTGAGGTTAGTCTGGGCCACATAAGACCCTGTCTCAAAATACACACACAAACACACACACACACACACACACATGCACACACACACACACCCGTGCACGCACACACACATGCACACACACAACACACATGCACACACACCACACACACATACACACACACACATAACACACACCACACATGCGCACATGCTGGTGAGGACTGATTTGATTGAATGCAGGAACATTACTGTGGTTGTCTGGTCCACTGCTTCCAGATTATTAGTCCTTAAACCAGTGCTGTCCGGATGTCTAAGAATTTTTTGAGAGCCTTGCTGAAACTCAAGGTCCTGTATCTGAACTTAGGAGATTTGGGTTTGGTAGACTGAGGATTTCTAGAAAGCATTTCAGATTTGGAGCTCACTAGTCTAGGTACGGCAGGATGCTGTCTGATTTTAGAGGTGTGGCTATCAGAGAAAACATGACTTATCAAAGCATTTGGAAATGGCCCTTTCCTTCTTCTGGTACCTGTCTCTGTTCAGAACAGCCCAACCTCGTGACTCCTTACACACGACCACTACCCCGATGTCTTATTTTGGTCATACACTAATGTTCTTTTTAAAAGCAACTCGAACCATTTGGCATGTCTGTCCACATTCAGAATCACATTAATGTTCAGCCGGATAAACTTTGTTTATGACTTCCCTGACCCTTGTCATAAAGCCTAGCTTAGCCAGGCTCCTAGGGCCTTTCTGGGTGTCCTTTCCTTAAGATCAAGGTCAGGTTTTGTTTAGCATTCAAGACCCTTCAGGAGCTGCTCCTGCTAGGCTCCTCTCACTCCCCACCTCTGATCATCCTGTTACTGGCAGTTTTATCCTATCCTGGAGTCTTTCCTCCAGCTCACCCCCGTTTCCCTTCCCTCTTCCTCCTGTTGGTGTGTGACTGTGTTTCCTTGGGGATCAGAGAGAGCTGCCAAGGGACACCTGCCCAGGACTTTTGTGCCTCATAAAACATGAGTCTTCTCCAGTCCTAATCCTCTGCTTGTGACGGACAATTGGTCACTATGGCAACTGACTGTGACGTCACAGGATAAGGACTTCAGGTGAAGTAGCAAGAGCAGGTGAGTGTTCAGGAGACAGATTTTAGTCTCTTGGAGGTTCCCCACCCCCTGCACTTTTCTGCAGTGTAAGGGGCTTGGAGGGATCGCTCAGCTCCTGCTGTTTTCGAAAATGATGCGGTGAGAGAGTGTGCTTGGCATCTGCGTGCTGCAGTAGTGTGGGGCTGACAGAGTGTGTCAACTTGAGCTCTGGCTGTGCAGGCACCGCTGCTGCAGGAGCCTGTTATTCCATTCTGGATTGCTATTTTGATACCCAGATTGCATCATTCTTCCTACGTATAAACAGGGGGTCCCCAGGGCCTTGCAGCTACTCACTTCTCCACCAACACTGTTGTTGTGATGAGCTCTATTTAAATGAGCTGCCGGATCGGGGGCAGGTTCCAGCCACACATGAGCACTGTCATTTTGGGGAACATGGAGGGCTGAAGGATCCTAAAAGCCTGAGAGTGATGGCCTCCCTCCCGAGCTGTGCAGAGGGCGACAGAGCTAGTTCCTGAAAGTTGAAAATCTCGTTTCTTCCCTCTGAGCTTCTATTCAGAGGCACCCAGAGGATTAGGAAGGAGATGCAGCCAGGAAGAGAGTCGCCTCTTTGAGGTCTCCCTCTTGCTGTTCAGTTTGGGAAATTTGCTGCAGAGTCTTGGAGATAAACAGGAACAGGAGGAGTCAACCTCGCTCTTTCTTGCAGGAACATCTCAGGTGAGCTAGAGAAATATAGCCCTGGATGAGGATGCATCACAACAAGGAGAGGCTCCAGGCTGCTCCCCCAAACCCCACCCAGAGCCCAGCTCCCTGAGGCTTAGGCCCTGTGGCCCAGCTGGCTTGCTGCATGCCGGGTGGGTGCTCCTGGGCTCCCAGGGAGTACCATTCTCCAGGACTGGTGGTGGTCTCACCTGTCGCTCTTCCTGACTTCTCTCCTAGGTGTTGCTCTAATTACAGGGCAATAGGGTAACAGGTAAGCCTGCTGGTAGCCACGGCAGCCAACCTAGGTGGGTCTTGGTTCAAAATCTGTCTTTCTAACAGGTACTGACATCTCAAGAGTGGGTGCAACCTGTTTCTTGAACGTGATGTTGCTCTGAGTCATGAGGCAGTGGAAGACTTCAAGGGCTCCAGTGGGGGCCTTACTTGGTGCTCAGCATCCCCAGGCTGCTGGGGGTGGGGCCATAGATGATTAGTGAGGCTGGCCAGCCTGCCTGAGCATGGATGTTTTATTTTCTTGTTTACTGTCTGGCAGAGGCATGGTGAGGCAGTGTCTTTTTCCTGTAGATACAGAGGTTGCTCAAGGCTGCTCAGTGGTTTGAGGTTTTTTGCTAGGGCAATGTAGTTTTGAAGCATCTCTCTGTTCCTCTTGAGGCCTTAATGTTACCTTCCATGTGACTGGGAGTCGGGAACAGAGGAGATCTATCCAGCTTTGGATGCTGGCAGAGGCACTTGAGGCTGCCTCAGTGGATCCCACTGCTAGGTCAGAGAGGCTCCAGCAGCAGTTTCATGGAGCCCTGGACGAGACCTAAAGAGTTAAAGGCTTCCCAGCCCATGGAGATTGCTTAGCACTAGGCCTAAGCTGGGCTCAAGGTAACCATGCTCAGTGGTGGCCTGAGCCGACTCAGACCTGGTTTCTGGGACCTCCTTGGGATCTCTCTCCTACTCTCATCATCTGATGCCAAGGCTGCCGTGGCTGTATTGTTCCTGCTGAGGGCTAGTTACTCAGACTAGGCTTTCTTTCCCCTTCTGGGTTCTGCACACACTCTGGCCTCAGTAGCAGGCTATAGACTACATCTTGATCTTTTAGTTGAGTTGTGAGTCAGAGGAGGTACCAAAACATAGGGCGCCTGGGAACCAGGACTTAATTCTGTGTATTGGGAATCTATCCATTTGTATCCACCACAGACAGCTACATCTGGAGTTTACTGGACTTTCTGCCTTTCTTAGCTTCAAGACACAGGGGACAGAGCTGTCAGAGGAAGAGCTGTCCAGGGTGCTGGTTGTCAAAGAGCTATGCCTTGTAATCACCTGAAAAATTATTTTTAAATACTGATGCCTGGACTCCACCTCCTGAAACTCCATGAGCCATGTCCCTAACCCATATCAGAATGCTTAAAAGTCCCCTTATGGTTTGGATTTGTAGCAAAGAATGCACCTATCTCCATATTTTGTGTGTGTGTGTGTGTGTGTGTGTGTGTGTGTGTGTGTGTGTGTGTGTATGTGTCCGTCCTAAGACAGGGTTTCTCTGTGTAGCTTTGGAGCCTATCCTGGAACTCACTCTGTAGACCAGGCTGGCCTCAAACTCACAGAAATCCACCTGCCTCTGCCTTGCTAGTGCTGGGATTAAAGGTATGTGCTACCACTGTCCAGCTTGACATTCATTTTAGGTTCAAAAGCTTCATTCCATTTGCTTTTCTCAAATATTGTATTTCTTCAAAGCACAGTTGGAGAATTCCAGATTCCAGAGCTCTATATGGGCTATTAATAACTTAGTTGGATAATGACTGTGGTCTGTTCTTTATTATGAAATATTTTGTATATGGTCAAACTGTCTAGTTGATTACAATTAGGAAAGAATATAGCATAATGAAAGGGACATGGTTTTGTTTGTATGTGTGCATGTGTATGCATGTGTGTATTTGTGTGTGTGTTTCACACGAATGCCGGGGCATACATGTGGATATCAGAAAACAGCTTTGAGTGTGGGCCCTCACGTTCCAGCTTGTTTGAGACAGGGTCTTATTGTTGTCTGTGGTTGTGCTGTGCAGTCCAGGTTGTCTGGCCTGTGGGCTTATGGGGATGCTATTGTGTCCACCGTCCACCTACCTGTAGTTGCTCAGAGATCGCAGATGCTTGCCCACATATCCACTGTTCCATGAATTCAGGGAATTGGATGGATCTAGGCCCTCATGTTTTCGAGGCAAGTGCTTTACTCAGCTATCTCTCTGGCTCAAGGACATGGCTTTAAAAGTAAACAGGCTTGTGTTTCAGTTGGCCACAGGCTTGTCTAATTTAACTTCTTGGAACCTCAATCTCTGCAGTAAAATGAAAATAAGACCTGTTCTTAAGAGATGATCGATGATTGAATGAGATAACACAGGTCTAGTGTCAGCACAGAAAGTAGTGCTAAGCAGATGTCAATTTGTATCTCACTTTCTAGGGACAAGAAATGTATTTATTTAATTTTTGAAACAGGCTATCCTGAAGAACTCTGTGTAGCCTCATGTAGTCTTGAACTTGAAATTCCCCTGCCTCAGTCCCAAGTGCTAGAATTACAGGTTTGCATCTTAACCTTAGCCCCTGTCTCCATTTTTACTTTCTTAACAGATGGAAGGGATGACTTTGGCTCGCAGAGCTGTTCTTCCAGGCCACTGTGCTCCACAGGGACCTCTGGTGCCTTTCTCATTCTGAAAACACAAGTCCTACCTCCTTGGTGGTCTTTGTGTCAAGGTCTCCTGTGTCTCAAGAATGATGTTTCTGGTTGTGAAATAAACAGGAAATGAGTGGGCTTGCTGATGCTCACCTGTAATCCTAGCATTGGGGGGGCGGCGGAGTAACAGGGGTATTGATGTTCCATGTGGATGAAGGCCAAAGCCACATCTACATCCCTCACATTGTCCACTTGCTAGAATGTTTCCCTAGCATGCTTGATGCCCTGGATTTAAAGCTCAGCACTGCATAAGTCAAATATGGTATCATACGCCTGGAACTCTACCTCTCAAGGAGTTCAAGGTCATTCTTGGCTCCATTTTGAGTTTGAGACCAGCTTCGGATACATGAAAATTTGTCTTAAAAAAAAAAAAGAAGTCCCTCCCTCCAAAATAAGCATTGTATGTAAGTAACATTTTACTTATGGTAGCAGGCATCCTCAGGTTTAATCCCAGCCTCAGCCTCTGCTCAGCCGCAGCCTGTCATTTAACACGCTGGCTTTTATTTGTATCTTTCTGTGTAGCTGAGACTGGAATCAAATGGTGAGCCTCCTGCCTTGGTCTCTCATGTGCTAGGGTTGCAGGTGTGTGCCGCCAGGCCTGGCCCACCTGACTTTTTTTTTTTTTTTACAAGAATGATAGATAGTTCAGTTGCTGGTTGGCTGACTGTCCATGCGGGTTGTCATGCCTGGGGGAGTTTTCCTAATGTTGGACTGCTAAGGGCATACCAAGAGGATCTTGTGATCAGCACTCTCCTGCTATGCCTAGTCTCTTCATCTTAACAACTTAGTGACATTCAGGAAAAGGGGGTGCTTACCTAGGATGACAGATAGTAGCAGAGGAGCCTTGTCTCCACACCATGCCATTGTCATCTCAGAATAGCTTTCTCCCACCAACCAGAAACTTCCAGGTGGCTTCCTCCAAGTGGCCATGAGTGAAAGGAGTACACATGGAGTACATCAGCAAAAGAAATCCAGTTATCCAACCTTCTAAAAACTGTGCACCATCCTTTGATGCTAAATATGGACTATTTCTGTGTGTAGATATATGAACAGGTAGTTAAAATGCAGCATGATGTTTCCTTTACTGGAGGTACTAATTAGTTGATCCTATGGGAAATCACCTGTTTCTCCAAAGTGGGACATCTGAACAGGGTTGAAAGGATGCATAGGACAGAAGCAAGGGGAAGTATTAAGAAGAAGTTTGGCTATTCCTGAGACAGCAGAGATACTTGGCATGCCAAAGACATTTGGAGTCTGGCAGATGAGGCCAGAGATGAGGTTGGAGGAGGAAAGGCCAAGCTGAAGACCAAGAAAGACAGATGGGTGCCATGAGGCCTTATTTGAACCACCCACTTCATCTCCCCTTTTCACTCTGCTGTGTTACTGTTCTTAATCTCAGGATTTGGGGGTCTCGTGGAAATAACTTTCAACACTCAGATCACTGTTCTGTGAAGGTGGACGTACCTAGTAGATGAGACAGTCACCTGACAGCCAGGTGATATCACCTGTGGAGAGTGTAGACCAACAGGAAAAATAATTGGAGGATTTGGATGCAACTCTGTCATTCAAATCAGTGGCTCTGCAAGGGCTATTGTCTTATATGATTTTGTGGGTTTTGCAGATGGTAACAATGAACTTTTGCTGTACAATACACCACCTGCATACTTAATGATTAAACCAACTTTCTTTGTTGGGTGGCTCTCCAAGTTGGTTATCTGGACTGGAATTCTCTAGGAAGTCTGGGCTGAGTTTGTCTGATCCTGGCTGTACTCCCCAATACCTGCCTTAGATTTGTGGGTCACTTGGTCTGGTTGGTTTAGGGTGGCCTTACAAGGAATGTTTGAGACAACTATGGTCTCTTTCCTCAAGGTCTGATGCTTCCAGTGATTTGAGTCCCAGGTTCAACTTTTCACAGAACAGCTGGAGAATTCTAGGAGCAAGAGCAGAATTGCACAGGCCCCTGAGGTCTAGTTATAGGTGGAGCTAGTCAGTCCTCTTTGTCAGGAGCCGGTTCATTAGCCCAGGAACTAAAGATCAGAATTCCCTCCTTCTTCATTTTTTAGGTTAAGACAGCATTCCTTAGATTAAGACAGTTCTTGGAAAAAACCGCATGAGAACATACAGACCTTTTTTACCCATCATATATTCAGATACATTCTTGGCTTATAACTACCTGACCATAAGCCAAGTTTCTGCTTTAAGCCCCCTCACTACCCCTCCCTTCTCCTTGCACCTGCAGCCCTGCAAAAGCATATATAAGCAGCCTGGAAAAAAAATGAAGATTGACCACTTGATCAGCATTTCCAACTTGTGGTCCTTCTTCACATCTCCTGTCCTCTCATTCCCTCCTTACAGGTAACTGGGACCCCGTTAAAGTCCCGTGGGTCAGGACACCTCTTCTCTCTCTCATGTGCAGTGTTCATGTATGTGTGGGTAGCATGCACATATGAAGATCACATGCCAACATCAGGTGTCTATCTTAGCTGCCCTCTTACCTTATGATTTGAGATAGGATCTCTCAAATTGGTTAGGCTAGCTGTCCAGAGAGCTCCAGGAACTTGTCTGTCCTGCCCCTGCTTTTTCCCTAATGAGTCATTTTCCCATCTCCAAGAGTCCTTATTGATGGTCAGATCACAAGAGAGGTCAGATACAGTGGTCAACACTTTTAATCCCTGTGCTCAGGAGGCAGAGGTAGATAGATCTCTGTGAGCTCAAGACCAACCTTGGATACATAATGAATTCTAGGTCAGCCAGCGCTATTTAGTGAAAACATGCCTTTAAAACAAGAGGGATCACAAGGAATTCTTTCAGAGAGAGGAAGAGTTTATGGATAGTTTCTCAGTGTACCACTCTATCTGCTTTTTGTCATACCATGGATAGGACTTGAAGTCAAAGTCAGCATTCAAGGAGAACTATGTTTTCACAAGTATTTTCTAATCCTCACAAGAACCCGTGTGTGTGTGTGTGTGTGTGTGTGTGTGTGTGTGTGTGTGTGTGTGTGTGTACATGTGTGCATTTGCATGTGCTATATAACACATGTAGAAGTCAGAGGACAACTTGAAGGAATTGGTTCTTTCCTTCCACCTGTGGACTCAGAGGATAGAACTCAGGTCTTCAGGCTTGGTGGCAAGCACCTTTACCTGCTGAGTTACCTCAATAGCCTTTCTGTGACAGGGTCTTGCTATGTAGCCCCCACTATCATTGAACTTGTGAGATGCCTTTTGCCCCCATTCCCAAGTGCTAGTGATTATAGATGTGTGCCACCATGTCTATTAAAGCGACTCATTTTCCCCTTCTATTTTACATATAATAAAATAAGCACAGGCAAGTCAGCTGAGACAAAGCAGTTTGCCCAGGGTCACTGGGTGGCAAAACCGGTATTTGGGCTTGCATTCTTCTGCCTTGTAGAGCAGTTGACCCTACAGGGTTTATACTGCATTGATAATGAGGCCGAGAAGGCTGTGACAATATCGTTACAAGCCCTGTTACCACCAGTTCCTTTTCACATCAGCATTATCCATGGACACAGGTACCTTGCCCTCCTCAAGAGACTCATTCCCAGAGGTTTGACTATTCTTAGAGTGGGTCTGAAGAGTCACAGTCGTCTCCAGGGTGGCAATCCCCTGCTGCTTATGTAACTCAGATGCCCACTATGCTAAGGAATGTATCGGAAACTCTTTCATTCTTTTGGGTGATGGAGCAGCAAGTTGGGCTATTCACAGATAATATATAATCTAATATATATAGTGTCTAACATGGTCTAGGAGTCTAGGTGGAAATAACCTTGAGCCCTGAACCCCAGGAGCAGACTTATTGGTATTGGTTAAACCAATAGAAAGTACCTCCCATGTGAGCACATAGTGGGACAGGTTGTTCTTTCTCCTGCTAGAGAACTCTGGAGGCTCTAGCTTTGAGATCTCTGAATAATCTGGGTAACATGGTAACCTTAGTGACTGATGCTGTTGTCTGGGCTACACTAACCCTCCCAAGCTCAGAAGTGGGGCCTCGGGGCATAGAATGAAGAACTGGAGTGGCAGAAGGCAGAGGCCTGAGTCTATAGTAGCCGGGCTCCTAGGGAGGCAATGAAGGTAGATTAGGGGAAGTCAGGGACGAAAGGAGACCAGATGGATGGTCTGTAGGGCTGGTGTCTGGTGGGACGGTCATGTTCATGCTAACTGCAGGCTGTGTTACTGTACAGGGATCACTTTGGCACAGGGTGGGTATTGCCCATATGTTGGTGCTGGGTATTAGAAAGCCTCTTTCTAGGCCTTATATATAGTTACTGTGTTGTCTTGACTCCATTGTCTGTCTTTCCTCTCTAGAGCTCATCTCCTGTCCTGGATGTCAGCGAGTGTATCTTACTAGAGATGTAACTGAACATATTTTTCTTCACTGCTTTTCTCCTGGACAATCCACAATGGCCAGGGTAAGTCAGGACAAGGGAATAGGCAGGTTGGTGGCTTACAGAAATTGATGAGACCCTTGTCTCTAGGTCTAGACACCTGTCACTGACTTGTGACTCCACTACTATTTTTCCCATCCACCCACCCACCCACCCAGGAGGAAATAAAAATATTTGAGTTAGGAAAAGCAGCATAGTTTTCTACTAGGTGAAAATTACATGCTTTGAGTGGCAAGTGTTGGTATCTTAAGGTACATTAATAGTACTTAATTTACTTCAGTGTTTTTATTTTTCTTTCTCTTGGTTCTTACAGAAAATATCAGCACTAGGATTTTCTTTCCCTTTATCTTCCCTGAGTTGAAAATTCACACACCAGCTTAGATTCAACAGGCTCTTTAATCTTATCTGTAACAGCTTTCAAGCTGTTTCCTCTGGTTTCTGTGTCTCACATTACTCACTGAGTGCTGTGCCTTCTGTTTCTCTAGCTGCATATTCTTATCACTGCTTTCATTAACTTATGAGTATACTTTCTCCTAATTCTTACTGGATGTCTACTGCACTCTGGGACTTAACAGAGCTAAGGAGACAGACTCATGCATTCTACTTGTATGACATTATAGGGACATTTGTACAGCCGTCTGAACCCATAGTAGTCTAGTGGCTTGCATGAGTTAAGCATGGAACAGGTAAATCATTTTTCCACATCTCCTCATTTCATGATGGTTCCCATCAGATCTAGCATTATATCTGCTGATGAAATGGCCAAACTTTTGGAGGTGAGGAGGGGATGTTAGTTTGGACAGACTGCAGGTAGAGGCACAGCTTCAAGGCTGGCGTTCACATGCTCTCTTGGCTGGATGGACTCCTCTCCCTGGGTCCTGACATCTTAGATGTTCTCCCTTTGAAGAAATTGAATGCTCAGCTCTTGCTTTGTTTTTCCTCTGTTGTAATTTCCTTCCATTACCTATTTGCCATTTGACTTAGATATTTCCGACTGATGGAAAAGTTCCCTGCCACTCTTAGGCTGAGTCCTTGGTACCTCCTTTTGCATATATCGTTAGCACTTGTCATATGTATTTTATCCCAGCATCACCTATTTAAAGGGTGTCACCCTGCCCATGCTGTATATGCCTTGATGGGGGGAGCTTTGGCTTACTGGTTTTCCTTAACTTTAGCACAGGATAGCTACTGTTCCTTCTGCACAAGCCTGCCAGACAGCCCTCCAGTAGATTCTGCTCAGTTCATCAGGATCTCAGTCCCTAGAGCATTTGCTCCTCAGCGAGAGTAGGGTCGCTGATTCTGGACTCTTTGCTTCCAGAACTGCTCTGAGTGCAAGGAGAAGAGGGCCGCACACATCCTCTGCACCTACTGCAATCGTTGGCTCTGCAGCTCTTGCACAGAAGAACACCGGCACGTCCCAGCCCAAGGGGGCCCACTCTTTGCACGGGCACAGAAGGGATCCTCAGGTACAACCACCCTATCTTTATTCTGTGCTGAACCCTCAGGTGCCTGGAGAATAGCTTTCTGACCTCGTTTCTTAGCCAAGGGAAACAGTGGGAGTGATTTCTGAGCCTTTTGCAAAGGAAGAATGTCTCCCTCAGAGGGAGATGGGTGACTCACTCCAGCCTTTCACTGTTGGGCTGGGGGCGAGTAAGTGTGGGTGAGCTGGTGCTAGGAGCATGATCTTGAATCATGGAAGCTATCTGAGCTTCCCGCTTCCACCCCTATTTAGAGCAGTATGTCTCACATGCAAAGACTTAACAATCTGATCCACTCTTGCCCTTCTGTCTGTCTTGCACCATCTGTTTTAGAAAGTCTTCTCCTGGGGCCCTTGACTTCTGTGCATGCACGTGTGTGTGTGTGTGTGTGTGTGTGTGTGTGTGTGTGTGTGTGTGTGTGTGTGTGTGTATGTATCAGACACACAAGAAGCATAGTTCATTACATGAACTAGGCTGAAGCCCAGCAAAGCTGAGCAGCTGGTTTTAGCTCATCAACACAGAATCCTGGTAGTAAAGAGGTGTAGGTTCCTCTGGGAAAGTTTCCCACTGTGCCAGAGATTTACTTGGAGCAGGTCCAAGGGCCTTCTTCACTCTTAGCAAGTGGTAGGACACTAGGGCTTGAGAGTGAGCTTTCTGGACAGCTGAGCAAATATAACCAGGCTAAGCCTGAATTCTTCCCCATGCCCTGAGTTTCACTGTTCCCAGGAGAGACCGCTCCTGTTTGCATCTCCTCCCCCAAGCTCTGTGTCTGTGCCATGTCCCTGGAGGGCTGAGGGCTGCTCAGCAAAGCTTAACAGAAAGGTCTGTGTGAACAGGAGAGCACATCTTCTGTCTTCTCTGGCAGGGGCGAATGGTGGCTCTGGGGACTTCGCCTTGTACTGCCCTCTGCATACACAGGAAGTACTCAAGCTCTTCTGCGAGACGTGTGACGTGCTTACGTGCCACAGCTGCCTAACGGTGGGCCACAAAGAGCACAGGTGGGACTGGCGGGCTGGCTCAGCTGCCTTGGGGGGCTGAGGTAGGATGATGGTGAGTTTAGGGGACAGCCCAGGCTACACAGTGAGTCAGGGGATAACTTGCTTACATAGCAAAACTGTCTCAAGATTAAAAAAAGAAAGAAAGAAAAGAAAGAAAGAAGAAAGAAAGGAAGAAAGAAGGAAAGAAATAAAGGGAAGAAGGAAAGAAAGAGAAAGAAAGAAAAAGAACCCTCTCCCTGCCCAAGCCAACCTGCAGCAGCTGGGCCGAGGTGTTTCTCTTCTCTGTAGGACTCTAAAAATTCCTGGTGGACCAAGAGACTTGAGTGCCTTTGTCTGTCTCGGGGTGTAATCATGGCCTCAGAGGCTGAGACAGTGCACCATGGGGATTCCTGGACGAGGGATGCTCAGGAGTGGAGTCATCACTCCTCAGCTCCTGCTTTGTCTTCCCTTAGGTGCAGACACGTTGAAGAAGTGCTACAAAACCAGAGGATGCTTCTGGAAAGCGTGACTACGCAGGTGGCGCACAAGAAATCCAGCCTGCAGACATCTGCAAAGCAAATCGAGGACAGGTGGCCTAGGCTAGATCTTGCTAGTGCTGAAAATGTTCTGTTCTCTCACATGCTGGGCTCGGGTGTCAGCCTGTAGAGGTCCACGAAGGGGGATACAGTTAAGCAGATTAAGTGCATGTGTCCATTCCTTAGAGGTCTCAGTACCAGTGAGGTCTCTTTGAGACATCAGCTGATAACTAGGGATAGGCTAGTTCAGGATGATCAGAGTGAGTCTGGGCCAACGTTCTATGTTTTATGAATCAGCCAGAAGTGGGTACCCTCAAACAAGGGTACATGGTAAATAGCTTCTGGAGAAGAAAATGCTGTTCATTGTGGGATAGTAACAAGTTAGTTATAATCTGTCCATTCTCATTTCCCATATAAATAGGGTAAGTGGCATGGTATCACTGCATTTTGTATAGCAAGATTAGGAGTTGGGAACCAGTGGGTTGGAAAGCATGCATTATTTTGTTCAGTAACTATAATTTTTTATTATAATTCTTTTATCTCCATTTTACTGATGAGGAGGCAGAGGTTCAGACCTGTTAGGTGACTTACGACTTATCTGAGCTAACATGGCTAATCAATTTGGAAGCTAGGGCTGCGGTGACTTCAAAGCCCATTACCTTTCTCTTTTAAATATTTTAATGATATATAATAAAACCTTTAAAATGTATAATTCATTGGTTTTGACATTTCACATGACCGTGCAATTGAACATTTTCATCACCTTAAAAAAAAAGCACTTAAGTCCCTAAAAAACCACATATATGCTATTGATCACTTCCCTCCACTTCCCACTCTCTTTGGTCCTCAGAACCCATACTCCCTCTCATAATTTTTGGTGTATCTTCTTACTGGACAATATATCGTATGAAATCATATCCATATGTCCCACTGTGCCACATGGGGAACTACTGTGTGGACCTGGCCGTGGACTTGAGGCTTCCTAGAGGAAGCCCAGTTAGATCAAGGGCCTGGGAAGGATTCTGACTGGGCCTGAGAAAGGTCTCTCTTGCTTGGCCCTGATCTCAAGGCCGCTCCAAAGTTGTCAGCCTCTCTGTTTTCTGTCTCTCAGCAAGCAGAGAGGGATCATTGTGCTTCATGTTTCCAGGATTTTTGAAGTGAAGCATCAGCATAGGAAGGTGGAAAACCAGATCAAAATGGCCAAGATGGTCCTCATGAATGAGCTGAACAAACAAGCCAATGGACTCATAGAGGAGCTTGAGGTATGTGTATGTGATGGACCAGGTGGATGCATTCTGTGCCTTCATAGAGGAGCTTGAGGTGTGTGTATGCGATGGACCAGGTGGATGCATTCTATGCCTGTGCCTTCATAGAGGAGCTTGAGGTATGTGTATGCGATGGACCAGGTGGATGCATTCTGTGCCTTCATAGAGGAGCTTGAGGTGTGTGTATGCGATGGACCAGGTGGATGCATTCTGTGCCTGTGCCTTCATAGAGGAGCTTGAGTGTGTGTATGCAATGGACCAGGTGGATGCATTCTGTGCTCAGATACGCAGTCTCTGTAGCATTTTGTTGCATGCTGTATTTTCAAATCTCTAGTCTAATTTTGGGAGAGTGTCTGTCTTATTAAGGGCTGGGAAACCAGTTCAACTTCTCACTGATGAAATGTCTCTCAGGTAGCTGCCGTCCTTAAGTATGCCAGTAAAACAGAGTCTAAGTGCACCTTCATCAGAAGGTTGTATGCAAGAGATGTAGACATTCATTCATGTTTTCCATTTATGACCATTCCACATTTGCTCTGTAATGGTTCTCACCGTCTCTTCATCCTTTCTCCATCCATCCGCATCAGCTCAAGGCTGTTTTCATAAGTCCTCTTAGGTGATGCCATGTGCACAATGTGCACAATGGCCACAGGAATCCCCAAATATGTCCATGAACAGCACCAGGGACTCTGTCTTTTTCTGTGCACCAGGGCATTACTAACGAGAGAAAGCGGAAGCTGGAGCAGCAGTTACAGAGCATCATGGTTCTCAACCGTCAGTTTGAACATGTGCAGAATTTCATCAACTGGGCTGTCTGCAGCAAAAGCAGCGTTCCGTTCCTTTTCAGCAAAGAACTGGTAAGAGGAAGTCTATCCTTTCAACTAGTCTGAAAACAGATCAGAACAGAACCTGTATCACAAGGGCTGTCCTTGGAAGTGCATGCTCTTATGAGGAAAGAGGGGTAAGATAGCAGGTTCTGAGTTCTTCAGACCCACCCATAGTTTTGGGTTAGTAAGCAAATGTTATTTTCTACCAAGTCCTATAACACAAGGGACCCAGCTGCAGAAATGATTTTTCTAGCCCACAGGAAGACCTATAATTCTCATGCATTCACATATTGTGCCAGTCACAGGCAGTGCTCAGAGATCTCACAGAAAGTTAGTTTCTGGGTTCCAAGTGGGGGAGTAAGAGAAAAACAGGGATTGAAGATGATTTTGAAGTCTTGAGCTTGTGAGGATGGTTGGTGCCTAGAAGGAGGTGTTGGTTTTGTTTTTTGACAGGATCTTGCTACGTAGCTCAGGCAGGCCTCAAACTTCATCCTCTGTCACTTTCCCCTGAGTGCAATGTCTGTAGTGACTAAGGTGCCTGGAGGACATCTGGAAAGAGATGTCCAAAGAGCTGCTTTAATAGATGAGTCTGGAAGTCTGATGAGTCAGGCCTGGAGGTAAAGAGGTCCAGTTCCTGGGTCAGTCACCATGGGAGCATCGTGGAGAAGAGGAGAGCAAATCTGAGACACAGAGGGGGGAAGACAGTGAATACCAAGAAGCATAGCTAGAGTGTGAGGAGAGGCAAGGGAGCAGAGCGCATATATGCCAGCAGAGTTCAGATTGAAGTCTGTGCTGACCATAACACAGGGCAGACGAGTTGAGCCACCTTGAAAGCTGGCAGTCCAGAAGTCCCTGGTTATAAGGAAGTTCCAGCAATGCAGAAAGATAGAAGTCATATGAGTGTGAGCACAGAGGCGAGGGTAGAGAGAGATGTGAGAAGGGACCAGTAATTGGGAAGGAGGCAGAGCTGGAGGAGACTTTTTTGCATCTCCATATGGGAGAGAGATTGACAGTAGAATGGAGAGGGGTGGGTGGAGGAGTAACCTTGGGCATCCTGTGGAGAGTGAGATTCAGAGGGTGCTGGTTGGCCTCGGAGGAGGGCAGTGCATATAGTTCAGTGTACAAAGTGAAGGGAATCTGTGTTTGGACAGTTTGGATTTTTGTCATTTCTAAGACAGGATCCAGCCCTGCCTCAAACTCACTAAGTAGCCCACAATGACTTGATTCTCCTAGAGGCTGGTTGTTGTATTATGTTTCTGGCTGGTATTTTTGGACCTATGTTTGAGGTTCTGACCTGCAGACCTGTTGACCTGCAGACCCACAGAGACACATAGACGTTTACATTAATTGTAAGTTGATTGACCTGGGGCCCAGGCATGTAACTTGCTAACTCTTGCTCTTAAACTAACCCATGATTCTTATCCTGTTCAGCCATGCGGCTCGGTACCAATTCTCAGAGCAACATAGTTGTCCTCTGTATCTGCTGACTTCTCTGGCATCTCTGTGGCATCTTTGCTCTGTTCTTTATGTTTCTAGAGTTTTCCCAGTCTGATAGCTACACCCATACTTTCTGTCTGCCTTCAGCCAATCAGCGTTCTTATTAAACTAATAGGAGGGACAGTTATTTACAATGTAACAGCATATCCCATTACAGCTGGTATTACAGGCACACACTTCTATGCTGGGTTTATGCAGTGCTGGGTGTTGGACCTAGGGCTTCTTGTATACTAGTCAAACTACTGAGAAACATTCTTAGTTCTTAGAGAATTTGTTGTTTGTGGTCTCTCTTTATCCTCTGCCAACTACAAGGTTAGAGGGTAGAGATTGAGTGAAATGGTGGGGTGAATGACCAGGCAGGGGAACAGACTTCCCAAGGAAGGTGATAAAGCAGTGACTCAAAGGGAAGCTGAGGAAACCTTCCAAGTGAGCCCCTGAAACTGGTGTTCACTCATGTGGCTGTAGATAGCATAACAAGGTTTTAGCATAGCTGGATTGAGCTGATGCTAGGAATTGGTGGTGGGTAGAGACTTAGGGCACTAAGTGACATGGGACCTGGAGATGATGAGAAGCTGGGAAGACTGTGAACTGCTGGAGTAGCACTCAGAGTTCCGTGAAATTGAAGAGCATGTCCCAGGGGAGAAGGTGCACCTTATAATCAGGAAGTAGGTTGCTGGAGTTTATGGCCTCACAGGTAGAATGAGTCCACATCATGAATGGGGTATAGGTGATGAATGGGGTATAGGTGATGAATGGGGTATAGGTGATGAATGGGGTATAGGTGATGAATGGGGTATAGGTTTAGTGACTGAACTGAAAACAGGTGGAAGTTGATTGACATTAAAGAAATCAAAAATGATACAGGTAACATGGACTCAGCAGATTATACTTGGGAATATATATGTGTATTCAATATGCACAAAATAACAATAGTGAAAAAGAACCATGAATCTGAAGTGAGCAGGGAGAGGTATATGGGAGGGCTTAGAGGGAGGAAGCAGAAGAGAAAAATTCTATAATAAAAAATAATCTATAAAAGAAACAAAAGGAATCAAGGTATTGATTGGGGATGTAGAGTATTTGTGTAGCATGTGCAAAGCCCTGGGTTTGGTTCCCAGTGCTCCATAAACCAGGCTCCGTGGTACATGCAGGAGGTGATAAGTTCAAGGTGCTGTATGGATTTGAATAAGGCCTGGACTATGTGAGACCCGGTCTTTATTAGAACCAGATGATGCCAGGGTGTGATTGGATACTTGGTAAAGCCCCAAGTCATGAGAGAACAGTGAAGGGCAGTAGATAGAGCCATGGCAGATGAAAATGGCACCCGGATAAGATGAAAGGGGCTTTATGTGCTGGTGTGAGCAGACATGGTCAGCTCTGAGAAGGTCTGCACAGCTTTTAAAGGAGTGATAGTAGGGTGGCTGGTGCTGCCAGGCAGTTATAAACCACTTGAGGCCTGGAAGAGATATGAATGTAGGGGTTCCAGAGCCTGGGGAAGGGAAGACCATTGGCTGGGAGGATTGGAAGGGGACAGGGAACTGAGACTATGGAGGATGATCACAGGCCAGAGGGATACAATTTGGGGCTTTAAACCTGCTCAAAGCACTAGAAAGTAGGACTTGCCATGCAGGCAGATGCACAAATAAATGGTACTGTTGTCAGATTGTGTTCCAGATGCAGAGATTGCTGGAGACGAGTTGTAACACAGATCCTGGATCTCCTTGGAGTATTAGATTCACCTGGGAGCCCAACTTCTGGACCAAGCAGCTGGCTTCCCTTGGTGAGCTGTGACCTTTGGCCTGTCAGCTAAGAATAAGTATAGGCAATCTGCTTTGCTGTCTAGGTAGGTCAGCATATTCCCAAGAGCAAGTGGCTGTCAGAGACTGCCAGTGACCATGGAGTCGATCATCAAGCCTTTTCTTGACTAGAAGTGGGGAGGGTGGCTAAATAATGGCTTTTTGTGACACACCGTCTGAAACATTAGCTTCCTGTTCTGCATGAACACTGTTCATTTTACCTCTGCATCGTTGCTGGAGAGGTGATAAGACAGTGATCATCCTCTCCTTAATGCTATATGGCAGTTCAGATGAAGATCTGTGTAGTGACACTGGGCATGTATGTGCTACACACTCCTCCTTTGGAGGTGAGGTGCAAACAGAAGATTAATGGCCTTGTGTATTATTTTTTCCTCTGCTACAATTTCTGCCAGTCAGTCTTTATGCAGTGTAGGCAACATGAAAATATCCTTGTGTTGACAACATAATGGGCTTATCGAGCTGACTCCCAATGGCCACTTTTGATTCTAGGCTGGTTATCTCATTGAAAATTTTCTGAACTTGGCAAGTCAATGATAAGTAGATGTGTTTCTGTTCATTTGTTTGGAAAGGTCTCTTAGGCTGGCTTCCAGTTCACCAGATAACAGAGGGTGGCCTTGGTCCTCTAGCTCTCTTGTGTCCACCTCCCCTTATGAGTGCTGGAGTCATAGGTGTGCCCAGGCTATGGTCCCAGAGATGGAACCCAGGACTTTGCATGTCAGACAGGCACTCTCCGCATGAATTATATCCCCAGCCCCAGACTTAGTTTTTTTGCTGCCCCTTCCTGTTTGATTTAATTCCACAGTTGCCCTGGGTAAAGCCTGGTACTGGATCAAAGGTGAATCAGACACATCCTTTGTCTTCAAAGAGCTCGGTCTCCTAAGCCAGCTTCATCAGCACAATGGGTGAAGGAGCAGGAGGCAGAGAACACTTGGTGTGATGTTCTCAGCACAGGGCCCAGAGACCCAAGGGCAGAGCTGATGTCTGGGGTTGATCTGGCATGAGATCTTCCATCAGAAACTTCCCAACAGTTTCTTAGATGTGTACCTAGAGGTTCACTGTGACCCCTTTGCAATTTTCCAATATACTCCCTCCTCACCCCCATTTTAGTGAGCCTTCATTGGGCTGCTAGACTAAAAGGAGTATAAAGAGCAGGTAGATTTCCAAGTTGGGTAGAAAGACTGGTCATTTTGTAAAAGCTGACCCAGTTCCCCAAATCCCCATGGTCCTCTAAAGCAAGCTCCTGCAGGTGTTGTTCCTGACAGCATTCTAGACAGAGTCTTGGAGGTCAGGTGGAAGTTCCTCATCTCCATGATGACCAGTTTGCTGAATGGTGTTCTTTGGTCCTGGGAGCAGAAAGTAGAAAAGGGGAGCAGCTGTGTTTTATCTCTGGGAATCTCTCTGTTCTTGATCTCTAGGCTGCATAACCACTGAGGGTGGACAGCTGTCCCGAGCAGATGCTGCAGCTGCTTATGGGAGCTTACAGGGGCCATCATCCTTTTATCAGAGCCACCAGGCCCCTATGGCTCAGCAGGAGTCTCTCAGCCACCCCTCACACAAGTTCCAACCTCCAGCACTGTGCTCCTCGTCTGTCTGCTGTTCCCACTGCTCCCCAGTCTCACCTTCCCTCAAAGGCCAGGTCGCCCCACCAAGTATCCACCCAGCTCACAGTTTCCGACAGCCCTCTGAAATGGCGTCCCACCAGCTTGGGTCACTGCAGTGTTCCACCCTGCTGCCCAGGGAGAAAGAGCTAGCCTGTAGTCCTCATCCTCCAAAGCTGCTGCAGCCCTGGCTAGAACCATCACCTCCTGCAGAACAGGAGAACACATCCCAGCGGCCAGGACAGCAGCTGATTTCACAGCCTGTGTGCATTGTCCCTCCTCAAGATGTTCAGCCGGGAGCTCATGCCCAGCCCACCATACAGACACCCTCCATCCAAGTTCAGCTGGGTCACCATCAGAAGCTGAAGCTCAGCCACTTTCAGCAGCAGCCACAGCAGCAGCCACCACCCCTGCCTCCACCTCCTCCACCCACCCAGCATGCACCCCCACCCTTGCCTCCATCCCAGCACCTGGCTTCCAATCAGCATGAGAGCCCTCCTGGACCTGCCTGTTCCCAGAATGTGGACATTATGCACCACAAGTTTGAGTTGGAGGAGATGCAGAAGGACTTGGAACTCCTCCTACAGGCACAGCAGCCCAGCCTGCAGCTGAGTCAAACCAAATCTCCTCAGCATCTTCAGCAAACTATTGTGGGACAGATCAATTACATCGTGAGGCAGCCAGCACCTGTCCAGTCCCAAAGCCAGGAGGATACCCTGCAGGTGAGCTGTCACCCCAGGACTTCTCAGGGCATACAGCATCGGTTCCTTCATCTTAGTGTGGTCTTCAGCTAAGTCTTCACATAAGTCCTGATCTCCATGCTCAGCAATGCTGTGGAGGATATAGTACATGGTCTCTATAGATATCTGGGCTCAGTGTTCTATAAGAGTGGCTTGGATTAGCCTTATCCTCTGGGGTGACATTGGGTTTTTCTTTTCCATAGATAGAACCTTTGAAAACATAAAGGTATTAGGGGGTAGAGAGGAGAGGGGGGGAGAGAGAGAAAGAGAGAGAGAGGGAGAGAGAGAGAGAGAGGGAGGGAGGGGAGAGAGAGGGGAGAGGAAGGGAGGGAGGGAGAGGGAAAGGGGAGGGGGGAGAGAGAAGAGAAAGAGGGGAGAGAGAGGGGAGAGGGAAGGAGGGAGAGGTAAGGGGGAGAGGGGGGGAGAGAGAGGGAGGGAGGGGAGGGAGAGAGAGGGAAGGCAGAGAGAGAGAGAGAGAGAGAGAGAGAGAGAGAGAGAGAGAGAGAGAGAGAGAGAGAGAGAGAGAGGAGAGAGAGAAAGAGAGAGTTGGAAAACTGATGTTGGAAACAGAGTCTCTTACTGAACTTGGAGCTTGCCAATTTCGCTCAGCTGGCTGGCCAGCAAGCCCCAGGGATTTATTTTTCTCCACACTCCAAGCTCTGGGATTATAGGCACCCACTGATATTCTTGGTTTTTTTATGTGGCTTCTGGAGGATTGAACTCTGATTCTTATGTATTCATGAAGGACACCAATGTTATTCAAGCCCAGTAGAAGGTACCATTGAGTGTTGCTAGACCTTTTCCAGGGTCAGGATAAGGGGGCGGATGCAATCTTTCCTATCTGTACAAACTCTCTTGCTGAGAACCTATGCATACCTAGTAGGAAAATGTGAGAGCTCAAGGTGTAGAATGAGGGTGGCATTATACCTTTTGCTGGCACTTTTACAACAGTCTGAGGAAGATTTCAACTTTATTTTATGTCTGCAAAGCTAGATTTATTTTGTATACACATTTGGAATATTATACCAATGGCTGTGTTCTGTAGTGGTGCCGTCTACAGCTTGCAGGTGTGGTGGGGTTGGTGAGGGCAAGCAGTTTACCTAGAGACCATACAGTGTTGAGAAGAAGAGCTAAGACTGGGGCCCGGGTCTGCTGGTTTGTCTATAGTGCCACAGAAGAGCTTCTGAGCTCTGCTCAGTGAGAGTCAGAGTATTGAATGTCGATGATTGAGTGCGTTTGTATCTTTGGGATCTCTGCTGTTCCACATCTTAGTTCAGAGTTGCTGATCTTTGTTGTCCTTGATTGATCTCTCGTCCCAGATTATTTCCCCATTCATGCTTCATCACGGATGACTTTAGATGATGCTTCACTCATCATCTCCTCCAGGCTCAGTTCCTTTGAAGAGATGTGAAATATTCTCGAAGATGGCAGAGCATCCAGGGTTAACAGAGGACCGTACCTAATATTTGTCCAAACTGTTAGAGATTTGAGAGTGTCTCAGTGGTAGGTTCAGTGGTTGTTACCCTGCACAAGAAGACCCTGGATTTGACTCCAGCCCCACAACAGTAACAGGAGTGAAATAAACTCAGATCAGAACCAAACTAACCAACCAGCTACCCAGCTAGTCAGCCAACCATCTGAACACTCAAAAACAATGTGTTATGGCTGTTGAAGTGGATATCACACAGTTAGCTCAGAATTCTTGGTTTGGGTTCTATCCTAAGACTATGGTATTAGGATACAGTTTCAGAAAGAGTTTAGATAAGGGGTGTGTGTGTGTGTGTGTGTGTGTGTGTGTGTGTGTGTGGTATGCACATGTTTGTGTGGGTATATGGATGTCTGTACATGAGGGTGCACATGCATTTGTATGCATGTGTGCAAGAGGCTGGAGGCTGACATCGGTGATCTTTCTTGATAACTTTCTGCCTTAGTTTTTAAGACAGAATCTCTCATTAGCTGAGAACTCACAGATTAGCTGGCTGGCCAATGAGCTTTTCTCTGCCTACTCCCTCAGTTCTGGGGTTGTAGACATTGCTTCATCCCTAAGTTCTCTGTGGGTGTTGGGACTCTGAACTCAAGTCTTCTGCATGTGTGCCAGATGCTTTACCTACTATGCCATTTCCCCAACCCAGATTATTTTTATTTTTGAGAAAATTTAATCTACTCATAGTGTGTAAACAGTGACATGGGCAGGGCTCAGTGGACCTTAGCCCCTGCTGCTATTCTCTGTGAGAAATCCATCAAAGACCATTATTTCTTTTCTAGGTTACAGAGGAGCCACCATCATCCGAGGGCCCAAAGCCAGCTCTACCCCTTGACAAGAATACTGCTGCTGCCTTGCCTCAGACATCTGGAGAAGAAACTCCTCACAGTGTCCCCCCAGTGGACAGCACCTCCCAGCACTCCTCTCCAAATGTGGTGAGAAAGGTACTAACAGAGCTTAGTGTGGGGCTTGCTGTCAGTCCAGATACCAGGCACCTGGATGAGGGTGATAGGTGTAGGAGGTGTGTCCCTGTTGCATCCCTGGATGCTACCCAACCCTGACTTGTGCCTCATTCACTACTGAGTCAGAAATGTGTGTCTTTCCCCATGTCCAGTCACTCTCCCTCATGGCCCGCTGGGCTTCCTTAGAGTGGAAAGGGAAGGGGGAACAGTTTATTCTGTGGTCAGAACCTTGTGTGGTGCTTCTCGACTGTGATCTAACTTCACCTTTCTAGCGGCTGTCTGAGGTGGGATCACCACTAACTAGCTAAGGAAGATGAAGCCCAGGGCCCTGTGGCTGCCAGGAGAGCTGAGCTTTACTTAAGAACTCAATGCACAGCCCTTATCCTTTCTCAATATAAACGAGGAATTTATTTTGTGTGACTCCCCACTACCCAAAGTTATTGGCTTTAGAATCAGATCCAGTGGAACTGGCTGGGTACATGGTGTGCAGAGAGGCCTTGCAGAAGCAGCTGAGCACTCACAGATGTGGATATGAGATGTCAGAGGCCTTTGGTTCTAGTCACCCTCGCATTTCCTAGCGTTTATTGATCTTGGTAGTAACTCAGCCTCCACAACTCCTGAGCTGTCTATGTCCTGTGTTCTTTCCTCTCCACTCTGTCTTCCTTCTGTCTGGACTGTCAGCGCTGTGCCATGCTCCCCACCCTAGACATGTCCCAGGGCCCTGCTCCGTAGGATTTCGTGCCTGGTCCTTCCCAAAGCTCTGGCTCTAAGGTTGCCCGTCAGCCCCTTAGTATCCCTCTGGCTTGCAGCTCGTTCTGCTAGTTGCCCGTGTACAGCCTCTCATTTCTCTAGCAGTGCCTCATAGATCAGGCAGTCTCACTGTGCTTGAGAAGGGTTTAGAAAAGGAAATAATGGCAGAACTGAAATGTCTACAGGAAGCTTCTGGTGACTCTCAAAGACTGAGACTTGTGATACTAGTAGTCTTTTGTCTATGCCTGTCCTGATCTGTCCTACCAACCCTGTTGAAAATGGTTTGGTCTACAGGTGCCATAAATAGGCCCTCTGTAGTTCTTAGTTTTAATTACTTATATATGGGCCATCTGAGCCATCCATTCGTTAATGTTAGCAGATTTTATGCACATTCACACAAATGCACACGTATGTCCTAGAATTTCCAATGTTGTAGGTGCTCAACACATACTGGTGTGTAAGGTCCATCTTACGGTGGAGCTGCTGTCCGGTGAGAGATAATCACCCACCCACAGTAAGTTACAGCAGAACACCACAGCAGTCACTAGGGTGTGCTCTCCTGGAGCACTTACCTCCTGGAAGCTTATTTTACACTAAGATGTGAGGAAGTTGCACTAGTTGAAGGAGAGAGAATAGAGTGGAAAGAAAGGGCAATCTTGGAAGGTCAAGGTTGAGAGCAACCCCGGGGCTTTCCTAGGAGTTTCAGATGAATTGTCTTGACAGGAGCAGGAATGCATCTGGAATGACGGTGATTAGAAGGTCTTGCCGATTATGCTTGGAATTGGGATTCATTATTGGGGCTGAGATAGCTGACTTGATATTCAGCCAGGAGGGATATGGCTTGAATTAAATTTGAAAGGTCACTTCAACTAGAGATCAGTGGTAAGAGAGACCAGAATAGTACCGAGGAGGGAAGCTGAATGAAATAAGCAGCCAGGGAAGGAAGAGGAAGCCTATCAGACAACAGAACACTTTGAATTCAGTATCTGATTGCTGACAGGAAGTGAGACAGAGAAAGTCCTTTGGTTCAAAATCCAGGTCCTGGGATTGGCAGCACAGGATAAAGAAGGGAGGGGGCATGTTGTTTTGAATTGCTGATGCTTTCCCATGGAAACCACATTAGAAGATGACCCAAGACAGCCATTTTTAATGTCCAGAGTTCGAGGAGTTCAACAGGAAGCCTGGGACTTGCTAGTGCTTAAGTGTTGGGAAAACATACAGGAAATACTACTTCTCATTTGGTGGGGTGTAACTATGTTCTTACATACAGTGTGGAGGCCGGAAGGGAACTATGTTCAAGCACAGAGACTTTGTTGCCTGTGTGAGTGACTTTAGGACTCTCTGAGTACAGGGGGACACGGGTTATTTTGGGTGGCTGCGAGTTGGCAAAGGGTTAGAGAAGGCTCTAGTAACTGTTCTTGTTCTGAACTGGTTTTGGTTGTTACTACTTGGGACCCATGTTAAGGTCTGGGGCAAGGGTCAGGAAGATGGTCTGGCATTTATGAAGCTTCATGTCTGAGGCTCCCAGAAAAGGGCCTTTTCCCATGGGCCAGAGGGAGCTGTAGAGAGAGGCTGCTGTTGAAAGGAAAGCTATTTTACTACTGAGGGAATTGAATTGCTTCTAAGCTGGGGTTGGGCAGAATAAAAGACATGAAGTTTGAGGATACCAAATATTTGTAGCCCCTCATTACTTATTGAGCAATATTGTATGAATTTAAAAAGAAACACATTTCCACAAGTTTTTACATGACAATTCCCCTTTGTGTCTTTGTTTATCCTAGCCACACTATGAGGAAGCCACTTTCTTATTCCCCTTTGAGAGATATGGAAACTGAGACACAGAGAGATTAAGTGACCCACCTAAGAGTTACACAGCTGCCTGTGGGCAGTGTTAGGACCAGAACGCTGGCTCCTGACTCAACCTGTCCTCGGTGCCTGGGTTCAATGGCCTCTGTACGGCAGTGGGAGAAAGGACTCCATTTCGGCCTCTCACCTACTGGCTTCTGTCTTTGAAGTAGCCTGGGGCTTTGCTGGGGAGAGGGTGGGACCCAGCCTCCTTTGACCTTTGTGGTCTTTGTTAGAAGTGTCTGGGTCTGCAGTCACTCCTCAGTGCTGGCCTATGGGTGCCAGGGAAGTGAAATGTCCATCTGAAGATCATAGAGCAGAGGAATCTATGGCACCAGGCTATTTGGGGGCATTCCATGCCAACTCCATTGCCACCAGGAGGACTTGGATTAGAACAAAGCACCCGTTGTTGCTAAATGACCTTAAGGTGAAGACATTTCAGCTGGAGATGCGAAAGTTTTAGAATGAGTTTTCGTGAAGGAGAAGCCCTGAACGCTCAGTTGGCCTATCACCTTCCATGCAGCCAGCAGGATGTTTTGACTTTAACTGCTTAAAACTGGCTGTTGACCAAACTTCCTAATCTTGGTTTAGCTACTCTGAAAAGCACCATGCCTCAACTCCACAGCACAGCCTCCTTACACCCCTGGTAAATCTAGGAGACATTTTGTGAACTAATCACTTGATGAAGAATACCCACGGTCTTCTCCTTAGAGCACTCTCAGAGTACCATAGGTATCACAGAGAGTCCAGCTGAGTCATCACCTTCAAGAGAGCTCTCTGCCACACAAGGTGCAGCCCCAGTTCTTCCAAAAGGACTTTGAGGCTGCTCATGGCTTAAGAGAGGTCTGGGATGTATTTCTACCAATGATCAGAAACACTAGGCATTCCTGGGACTCAGATTATTGAGGAAGATGCAGATGGTGGAAAGCAGTTAGAGCATTATCAAAGCATTTTGACCCTGAGCTCCTAGTTTAACTCTGTAATGGCTTCATGAGATTTATATCAGCTGTGGAGGAGGAAATTCTAGTCCAGAGATAAGAAATGACTCATTTAAATTCTTACTGTAATCCTGACATAGGTGAGAAAGTACATCTTGTATTCACAGTCCCCAAATACAGGGCTGCAGACCAAATCCTGGATGTGATCCAGCCATGATCTTATAGTTACATACATGACCTGAAAGTAGCCAGAACATTCTGAGGGGGATGAAGCCTTCTCAGGGCATGTTCTGTGTCCCAGTCAGCACCTGCAGGACTGTGCAAGGATCTTGTTCTCTTGCTTAGGAGGCGATTCAGATACTCCCCAGCCACCTCTGTATTTATCCTCTTTAAGAAGCTCTCTCCTGTTCTCTCATGCTTTCCTTCACAGACCAAAACTAAGACCTTTGCCCACATCTGGTCCATAAGGAAGCAGGTACTCATTCATAGACTGAGGGTTTCCTCCAACATCCTAAGTAAACACCTCTGACCGTCTCTCCCAAGCCTCCATGATTTTCTAAGTTTTACTTCTCTGACTTTTATTTCAGTCTTACTGAGTCCACTGATGCCTTTCCTCAGCCTCTCACCTCTTTGCCTCTTTGTTTTTCTCAGCGCACCAGGGCACTGGGGACTTTTTAGTTCTTTTCTCTTTATCACCTACCATCCTGTTTGACTCTGGTCAGCCGGATGTCTATGTTCCCATCAGAGTAGCCGTAATTAATGCAGGAGCCTCTCGAGGTAGATGAGCACCCACTGACACTTAGAGCAACAGCACTATTAACAATCAAATGTCAAAAAGCACTAGGTGTTGGGCAGAGGTAGCTCATGCTTTTAACCCCAGCACTCAGGAGACAGAGACAGGCAGATCTCTGTGAGTTCCAGGTCAATCTGGTCCCCAAAGCAAATTCCAGAACATTCAGAGCTACACAGAGAAACTCTATCTCTAAAAAAACAAAAGCAAAAACAAAACAAAAAAACAACCCCCCCCCCAAAACCTTAAAAACAAAAGAACCAAACCAAACCAAAACAAAACCAAAAAAACCTCACTAGGTGACTCCAGTTACTAGACGGGTTAGTTGCTTCCTCTCCTGCCTTGTTTGGCATTTTTGTGATGTGCTGTTAAACTAGCCTGTCTGAAGCTATTGAAGCACTCGGATTTTGAGCATTTAATTCTTAAGCCATTTTACCTTCTAAAGTAAACTAGCTCTCTTTACCTGTGTCCTCACCTAGCATGAGAGCTTTCTGTGAATGTCTAAGACACAACTCCCAAGTCATGGGTCCCCTTTCCTACTGTACATCAACCCCCTGCTCTTTGGTGATTTTAATCGTGTGGAACAACCTGAAGCCAGAAGTGAACAGGCATAGCTTTAGAGCAACAGCAGAAAGAGATGTCACAAACCCAGGGCATTATAAGAGGTCATACACACAGGATATAATTAGCATGCTTGACCAAGGAAGCTTAGAGACATGGATTTCTCCAGAAGTTTCCATTTTCTTTAGCTTTTTCTTTCCTCCTTTCTCTCTCTCTCTCTCTCTCTCTCTCTCTCTCTCTCTCTCTCTCTCTCTCTCTCTCTCTCTCTCTCTCTCTTTTCCTTTGAGAAAGGGTTTCTGTATATAGTCCTGGCTAACCTGGAAGTCCCTCTGTCGACCAGGCTGGCCTTGAACTCAGGGCTCAGAGATTCTCCTGCGTCTGCTTCTTGAGTACTGGGATCAAAGATGTATGTCACCATGCCCAGCTTAAGAAGTTGCTCATTTTCAGCATTCAAGCAATAAGCAGATTAGAAGCAGGAAGTTAGAACTTCTATAACAGAAGCTCACAAGAAAGAAGACATCGACTTGCCTGGGGAAGGCCACTGTGTGAGATTGTTAGAAGGATGAGTTAAGCTCCCCACTCTTAAAAGCCTCTGAAGCCATCACTGGACTCTAGTGGTTTCAACCATTCATTTATATGTGAGGCTCATTTGTTCTGCTTGCTGAGACCATGTACCAATTAAGATTTTAGAATTCGACCCATCCAAATAATGTTCTTAAACCAATTCATTTTGTTGTTGAAAAAAAGTGTGTTCAGATATCTGGGGATGAGTTGATGAGGAACACCATGCCATCTCCCCTGCTTTAGCCTCAGAAATGTTACCTTGCTGGAAGAACCAGAGACATAATAAACTCAGGACATGTACACTATGTGTCTGTTTATTATTTCACAATTACTTCCTGCTAGGGCACCAGATTTCTAGCTGATGGCACAAAATTAAGACCAGCCAGCTTATTTCCCAGACCAGACCAGAATCCCTAATCTTGGGCCTAGATAGACTTGGTAAGTCTGGGTAATCACTCTGTGTCTCAATTTACCTTCCTGTTAAAGTGAAAGAAACATCTCTGAATTTTGAGAATACCATGTGGCAAACGTTAGAGTAGTAATGTCCATACATCTCCAGAAGGAGATGGAAGTGGTGAAGTGGGAGACGGTGGGCATCAGGTTACAGGCTAGCTGGGTAAAGGGCTGAATGACGACAACAGAAAACGCAGAGGTTAGGGAGCTCTCAGGCAATATGGCAGGCCAGGTTGTTAGAACAGATGGCTCACGAAGGCAGGTTTCACGTGGAGGCTTGGGACAGAGGGAGAAAAGCTGGGCGGGAGCTCAGTTGCCTGTTTGGCATGCATAGCACTGGAGTTCTTCGTCCAGCAGGTCTAGCAGTTCAGTACTTGAGAGGCGGAGGCAGGAAGAGCAGGAGTTCAAGGTCATCCTCAGCTGCATAACATGAGCCAGTCTCAACAAACAAGTAGATTAAAATAAGAAGAAAGGCAAAGAGGAAGAAAGGACAGAAGAGCTGGCAGCATCCCATCCGTGTGTGGAGGAGGAGGGCACTTAGGAGTAACCAGTGGGATGTAAGAGTGGGTTCTTTGGCTCAGGGTAGTCTCCACGTCCTCTAGAGACCCGAGTTCAAAAAACATTCAGTAAATGGTTAGATGGTTTTATTTTATTTTATCTTGGCTCTTCCTTTTTGAACTAGGAAATAGTTTACTTTCACTTGCAAACCAGAATACATACGTTATGAAGTCTGGTGTGTGATGTGTGATGAAGTTTAGATGTCTGTTTTTTAGATAGTAAATTATGATGTTATAAGGCTTTACGGCAGCAAATGCACTTTTGCTGTCTTTGTTTGACCTCTGAACCTCACTGGGTGCTGCAGAGGGCAGGCACTCTCTTCTCCCCTGACAGAAGCTCCAGTGAGGGAGGCACTGGCCACCAGACGATGTGGCCATTCTGAAGCCCTTCTCTATCCAGCCCTAGCAGGTTCTTTAGAAGCCCTTCCCTCCCCCAGGTCCCACTTGCCCTGACCCTATGCTCTAGCTTCCTCACACCTGAGGCACTGGCAGTGTCACGAAAGCTTCCCAATTCTCCACTTTCTTCCTGAACATGAAATAAGTACCTTTTAGTTTAGTGGTTGCTAGCACTACATTCCACACAGCCAGAAAGGTATCAGAGGTAACTGATACGGTGTATAAAGGTTCTGGAAATGCCATGTTTGTGAACACGCACATGTGTGTGCACACATATGCAGATGTGTGTGTGTGCATGTACACTTGCCCATGATTTAAGGGTTATTTTATGTATATAGGTGTTTTGCTTGTATTTAAGTCTGTGTACTGTGTGTGCCGTGTGCCGTAGAAGCCAGAAGAGGGCATCAGATCCCCCAGGATTGTGAACTGCCATGTGGGTACTAGGATTCAAACCCAGGTCCTCTGGAAGAGCACTGAGCCATCTAGCCATCTAGCCAGCCCTGTCAGAAATGGGGTGAGGGCTAGACTGCTCTCGAGTTCCTTCTCCTATGGGAGTTTCCCAGGTTTTGTGCCCACCAGCAATACTTTACACCTGCTGGCTTTGGTCCCCTACTGGCTATAGACACGGAGAAGAAAGAGACCAGTTCTAGGAGCAGACCATCTGCAGCAGACTCGCTTCAATAACCAGTATCTCAGTCTGCCTGTTCACTTCTTAGTCTGTCATTGCATTAACGTGCCATTCCATCAAGTAAAGTGGGAGAGGGAACCTGATGTCCTCAGATGAGGTGTCTTCTTTGGGATTTGGCTTTATGCACAATTAAGTGCTGGGTTAGCATCAAGGCTCTCACCAAGAGCTTGCTGGAGAATGCACAAGGATCCAAGTTCAATCTTTACCTTATAAAATTGGGTCTAATGGCATATGTCTTTAATTCCAGTACTTGAGAGGCAGAGGCAGAAGGATCAGAAGTTCAAGGTCACTCTCAGCTACATATTTATGTAATTCCCAATTACAATTCTGTCATGGATAGATAAAACGGAACATCAGAACTATGTTAAATATGTCATGTGGGGAAAAGGAGAAGTAATACAGTTGAAAGGACCCTTTTGTCTTGTATTATAAAGTGCACTCCATTAATCACAGATACTCTGTACATAAGGAAATACAGGTTATCAGTAGACAACCAGGACAATGGAAGGACAGCTCGTTCTTGTAGGACACCATGGCCAGAGGGCAAGGCTAGCTCACAAAAGACCCTAAAGTCAGCAGGAAAGAGGAGAGGGGACACACTGGAGGACCCAGTCACACTGGGTTCTGGCTGTGGTCCCCTTTGTTGGGCTCCATGCCTAATCCACTATGGTTGGGGCATCTGTTCCCCCTAGCTCTGTAGACTACTTAGCTGCTTAGAAAATTTTTACTAAAGACCGAACTCCCAGCCAACACACAAAAAACACACTTTTCCATGGAAAGATAAATAAAAGGTGTTTAAACCATCTATTTTTAAAAGGAAACACACACTTTAAAAGCTGATAACTAATAAAGGACCAGGGTAGGGGGAGAAGAGAAAAAAATGATAACACTGAAGGAAAGGAAAAGGTGAGGGTCATGAGATACAGAAAGCGGGTGAAAGGGGAGGGAGAGATGAAGAAATTGATGTGCAGAGGGGTCAGGAGGAGACAGGGTCAGATCTGGACTTACATCCAGGAAGAGCCTCCCTCAAGTGTTCAGTATTCAGTGAATCGCCGAGGGTCTTCTCCAGCAAGATGACCATACAGACTCCTTCCAGAAGGGACCAGTTCTTGGCAAAAGCCAGAAAAACACGAAAGAAGAGAAAGAAGTGGTACTACTTATATTACCTAGCATGTGCACAGACAGGCCAGAGTGAGTCTAGCAGGAATCCGGACACAAGATCAATGAGTTGTATTTCTACCTACAATAAACAAGAGAAATGGAAAACACTGAAGATCATGTTTTATGGAAACATTAAAAATCTGAAGAGACTTTTTGAGCTTCGTTTGCTTATAATGAAGGCCTCTGCAACAAAATAGTCCAGTGGACAGAAAGGGTTTGCAGAGACTGCAGTGGCTGACCAGACATTCCAAGTGTTGGCATTGTGTCTCTTACCCTTCACAATAACCTCTTAATGGCTACTGTGAGGACTAACTGAGGCAGTGTGTGTAAAACCCTCGCATTGCTTTGCATGTAATAAATTCTTACTAGACCAGCTCCCCAGAGCTAGCCATGATTTTGGGAAAACTCAGAGTCAGTTGTGAGTGGAACTAAGGTGCTGTTTACTTAGCTCAGCTTTTGTAGAGTCAGCCATCCCTCAGCATTGCTTTGAGATTTCAATTAGCTCATTATGTCCTGTATTCATTCACTCAGACACTACTCTTGTGTCTAGGAATAAAGTGGGCAAACAAAATAGGTGAAAGTCTATTTCGATGGAGTCTAGTTTAACAGGGGAACAGCCTCTGATCACTGTATCATGGATGTGCCAGGAGGCTGAAAGGACCAGTGTTATGGGAACACCAAGGGGTGGGGATATGGTCTACTAGAGGATGAAAGAACTTCACACACACACACACACACACACACACACACACACACACACACACACACACACACACACACACAAGACAGTGTCTGAAGCCCTGGATCACAAAGAATTGGGAGAGGGCTGTTCTTTGATTTGCGGCTGCTAAGGATGAGGGCAAAGGTCATCTGGGTCATGGGAGTCTCTTCAGGATTTTTGTGTTCGTCCTGAGGAGAGTGGAGCACACTGCAGGGTCTAATGAAAAGGCATGAAGTGGTCTGATGTGTCTCTACTGAGGAGGCTACTCCTGCTGACTAGGGAGATAGGAACAAAGGTTACACTTTGATTCTGTCTGTAGAGAAGGAAGTAATAGGTATTTCTGAATAGCAGGGCCTGGTGTTAGTTTGGGAGCAAGGTGGGGTGCCCCTATGATGCTCCTTTTAGCTTCTGACTTACAAAGCTGAACAACCAGGAATGATATTCACAGCGAGGAGGGTCTTTCTTTACTAGGGAATAGCTGTATTACCTTTGTATTGAAACCCAAGAATGTATTGAAGTGTTTACTGCCCTTAGGAAATTTGAACACTTCACACATGGGGGGGAGTGACAGATTTGGGACATTGATCTTGAAACTTTAGAGCTGCATGCTCTAGTGTTCTCCCTAGATTTTTAAAAGTAGACAGATTGGCGTATACTCAAACCTTTTTTTCAAGAACAGTCTTATCAAAGTTTTAAATTCATGAAAATTACATTTAAAACTGGTTGTCTGTCTTCTCACCCCCATCAAATCCATATCTTCAATCTGAAAAACTAGACAATCAGTGACCGAAATCACCTGTTTTCAGTTCCTTTTCAGCCATGTGTTAGTTAAGCCCCTTCCTAGGACACTGACTAATTAGATTTCTGCTTGGAACAGTCTTACCAATGGCTGCATCACTGGGGCCATGCTAGGGGTTTCTCTGCCGTTCCCTTCCTGTGGTGTGGAGTGAGTTGGGCAGGTATACCAGGACTAGAAAAGACCTTCTAGCACCTAGATGAAGTCCACCATTCACTGCTAATACAAGCCTGCAAGCTTGCTGCAGGCTCTGGAGTTGAGCTGGGTTTCTCCAGACAGAAGGAGGACCCCCCTCCCCCCGAAAATTTGGTGTGCTTTTGAGGGAGCAGCTCTGAAGCAGATCACAGTTTGAGGGTTTTGTATGTTTGGCCTATTTCATGTAGGAAAGTACCCCATGAGATCCCTTAAAGGGAAGGAAGGGAAGCTACAGACAGTATTATTTGAGACTGGAAATGTGAGATTTAGAAAGTCCCCACTCACCATTTGCTTAAAAGGACAGGGCTAGGGCTGGGGGATACAGCCTATAGAGCATATGTGGACCTCAGGTCAGGTGGTATCTTCTCTCCTTTTCTTGTTCTGTCTCTCTTGCACACACACACACACACCACCTTAGATGTATCTCCCTCTATGTCATAACCTAGTAGCTTCGTTGGTGGTGGGAACTGGGACTCCATGAAATGCCTTAGCTCCCATGCATGCAAATGGAATTTCAGCGCTCTTGTGGAATGGGTCTCTCCTCTTTCTACATTCCCAGCTGACAGCCCACCTCTACCCATGTCCTTTCCTGCAGCACTCCACCTCAGTGAGCATCATGGGCTTTTCCAACACTCTGGAGATGGAGCTGTCATCTACCAGGCTGGCGAGGACCATAGAGCCACAGATCCACAGAATGAGCAGCTTGACAGCTGCTCCCACCCACACAATTCCAAGCCTGCTGAGTGGCCCACCACAATCTGTGTCCAGTCTAATGAGTGCTTCAAACCATGTCGTACCCAGCTCAGCCAGTCACCTGCAGCCTGTGCCAAACCTTGTGCGTGGCACATTCCAGTCCATGCCCAATCTGAGGGGTGATTGCTCCCAGGCTACAAATCTGTCAGGCAACCACTCACAGGCTGGACCCAGTCTACTGTCTGGGCACACCCAGGTTGGGCCAAGTCTGGCCACTTGTCCTTTGCAGGGTGTGCCTCCGGTTTCTGACATACATTTGGAAACTAGATCCACTTCCAGTCCTGGCTCTGTCCAAACTGCAGAGAGCCTGGGCCCCAAGGATGGAGCTGAGTCCTCCCTGGGAAGTGCCCTGTGTAAGGTAGGTCTTGGAAAAGTGGCAGCCAACTTTCGCTTATTGTGAAGCAAAAGGTGGGCCACTGGCAGCCTTATCTTAGCCCCGACTTAGCAGTTTTATGGATGGCCAGAGTGTCGGATTTGATTCTTGTTGATTTTTCGCCTTTGACAGATGGAAAGTGAGGATTGTACTCACTTCACAGACTCAGTAGGACAAGGCCCCACAGCCTCTCATCTGGATGTTCCCAAGGATTTGGCTATTTCTTCAGAGCTGGAGGAACCAATTAACCTCTCTGTGAAAAAACCTTTCCTGGCACCAGTGATGAACACATCTACGGCTCTACAACAGTATCAGCACCCAAAAGGTGAGACTTGAGTAAGTGGCTGCCTTTCCTGTTGGCCAGAGACTTGAGCAGACCTCTCAAGACCTCCAGGTGGGATGGAGGCAGGTGGATGGGCTCAGCCTGGAGGGTGCTGCTTATAAGGCTAAATTTGCTTCTGTCCTTTGGAAGTGATGCACATGCTTCTGCTTCCCTAACCATGGGCAGCACTGATCTGGGCAGCCTCCTTCAAATCTTCCTCATAGATCACATCCTGGGGATGAGGGCTGGCTTTGTCACACTTGAAGAAATCACTCCAAACGAGCTAGCCTTGGGAAAATGTTGTGAGTGAAAAGGTGTGTCTGATGAATCTAGTTAGTACGTCAGTTCTGTCCTTTGTGAAATGGATATCTGCATCTGCCTCAGTAAATGGGACTCATCAAACTCCTGTATAGAGTGAGTTGGGGAGAAACAACAGAGAAATCACTCAGCCATTTACTCTGTGACAGCAAGAATTTTGCATGCACTGAGCAGTCGTGTGGATGTGTGCAGTGCTTCATATTGAAGGGAGTTTGGACCACTGGAATAGGCTCCGAGTTTCTCCTTAGGGGGTTGGTATTTCCTTTTAGTTACATGCGTCCTGTGGATCGAATTCAGGCTGTCTGTCTTGGTGGCAAGCACCTGTACCCACTGAGCTGCCTCAGCAGCCCACCAATATTCCTTCTTAAGGTTGACCAGTGGTTTGTTTCATCTGTTAAGGGCTAGTAAAGCCCTTAGAGTCAAATGCCAACCACTTAAGATTCTTTCATATGTGGTGTTATTGCTTATTTTGAAGTGGGTCAGTTTATTTTGTGGGCACTTAATGCATACAAAACAATACCAACAAATAGACTATTTTTCTCTTTTTTTCTTTATACTGACAGACCAACTGAAGAAATTGTTGGTATTTATTACATAAGTAATATTACCTTATATTTTATGCAACCAAATAAAATATTTAGACCCAGCTTTGCTCAAGGAAAGTACATAGGACAGGAATTTCTGTTTGGGCCTCACCGCCATTCCCTGCCATGTGTTCTGACTGTGCTGGACAGAGGCTCTGACCCCCAGGAGTGCTAAGAGAATCTCCACACTAGCTGGGACCACAGAGAATGGCAGGAGGTGACACACTAGTGTATTGGAAACAGGTTATTTATGAGCTTGTAGAAGATGACTCTCAGTGCCTGGCCCAGCTCTTACCTCGGCAGCCTCTGAGTGTTATGTGTGCTAGTCTTTGCTAAAAAGATGATGGCTTCCATCCTCTCCCAGGAAGGAGACCCACGGGAGGATTGTCACCAGCGTGGATGTATAACCAAAAGGCCAAATAACAGAAATGAGCAGAAGGTCTAAATGACATTTGTTGCCACGAATGTAGGTCGTACTATTTAATTTGTCTTTTGTCTTAGAATATGAGAATTCTGAACAAGGAACCCTAGAGCGGAATACGAAAGAGAATCCAAGCATCAGGTAATGGCACTTACCCTCAACTTCCTGTCCTGAGAGGTTGGCACGGAAGTAATCCTGTGTAAGAATTAGAAGCAGAAACGTGTCTATACCTGCCATCACCACTTGCTGAACCTCAAGTGGAATCCATGTGGTTGGGTGCCCATAATAGTTATGGGAGAGTTCTAGGCATTGTTAGGCATGCACTCTGTGTGTAACAGTCCTTGCTCTTCAGGGAGCCTCTTTTGATTACAGATAGTACCAACGTTTGACAGGGATGGCTGGGCTGGGCTTGGCAGGAGGCAGAATGTAGCCCTAAAAAGGGTTAACTGAAGAGGTTGTTCATTTGTGGGATCATGAATAAATCTAACTTAGGGATCAAAGCTATCTGAGGCTCCCGATGAGACCCAGGGTGCTTCTCTTACCTCAGAACCATCAGTAGTGAGCCCAAGATTCCCTATGTGCGACTGGAGCGGCTCAAGATCTGTGCTGCCTCATCAGGAGAGATGCCTGTGTTTAAGCTGAAGCCCCAGAAAAACAGCCAGGATGGGAGCTTCCTGCTAGTGATCGAGTGTGGCACTGAGTCCTCCAGCATGTCCATTAAGGTACCACTTGGCTCTACTTGGTCCAGGCTAGGAGCCTCTTGTTTTTCTTTGCTGCTGCTAGAATACTTGCTTTAAGGGCCTTTTGTGAACCTCAGTGGGGCTGTAGCTAGCTTTGTCCTCTACTGCTTGGGATCTGGGAGATACATCAGGGTTGAGCTGGGGCTTGGCTGGCTTGTGGTCCTGGAATTAGAGATCCTCATAGTAAATGCTCAGTCTCTGTCAGTCTCTCCCCACCCCACCCCTGCCAACTATTTGTCAATACTGTGCACCAATTTCTTAGACTCACTTCTTCCTCAAGGTCAGCCAGAACAGCCTGCCTGATGCCACCCAAGGCCCAGGTCTAGGGGGAAGAAAAGTCACTGTCACATCTTTAGCTGGGCAGCGGCCACCAGAGGTGGACAATGCATCTTCTGAAGAACACAAGCTCATTCCCCGAACTCTTGGAGCCAAGAAGTGCACTCCAGCCCCCATCGAGAATGAGGACTTCTGTGCTGTGTGCCTCAATGGTGGGGAGCTGCTGTGCTGTGACCGCTGTCCCAAAGTCTATCACCTTTCCTGCCATGTGCCAGCCTTGCTCAGTTTCCCAGGGTGAGTTATGCCTTCACCTGGCTAGCAGGTTTATCTTCAGAGCCAGATCCTGATCCTGTCCAGGCCATGGTATTCCCAGGGTGGACTTACCTAGACTGACACCAAGTCTGCTTCTGTGAGTTGGCCCTGCAATGCTGTACCATACATAGCCCTGGCTTCTCCCTAACTTCTGTTTTTTGTTTGTTGTTTTTTCTGAATTCATGAAAGCTTTATTTCTTTCAAGCTTGTGGCTCCATTCCCTTCACCGAGGCAGGGCTGGGGACACGGTTTCTTACTTCATCGCCTTTTCTATGCCTCTCTTGGGCAGAGGGTCAGGGGTGGATGCTGAATTCTAACATGATCTCACCTGTGTGCAGGGGAGAGTGGGTGTGCACCCTGTGCCGAAGCCTGATGCAGCCTGAGATGGAGTATGACTGTGAGAACGCCCGCTATAGTCAGCCCGGAATGCGGGCACTACCTGGACTGAGCATGTGTGACCAGAAGGTAGGGAAGGGTTTGGGGACAGAGTTTTCTTTGTGAGGCGTGAGGCAGCCCAGTATGTCTACAGAGGCTGAGGTTTTTTTTTCCCCCAGGGGGATGGCAAGCCTTTTTTTTTTGGGGGGGGGGGCTTTGTCAGTCAGCTGTTACATCACTGACAAATACCGGAAAAAGCCAACTTCAAGCAGAACAGGTTTATTTAGACACACGGTCACTTGGCTTCGTTTTTCTCAGGTCTGTGGTGAGGCAGAAAGAGTACAGTGGGGAGCATGTGGGAGAGCGTAGTTTACCTTATGGCCATCAGAAAGCAGAAAGAGAGAAGGGGCTCCAGGGACAAAATATGCCCTGTAAGGATGTGGTTCAGATGACCCACTTGCTCCCACTTACCAGCACTCCTTAAAGGTCTCACCAGCTCCCCACAGTCCAGAGGAGAATTCATGGTTAAGGCACCATCCAAAGGCCCTGCCTCTGAACTGCTGCCCTGGGACCAAGCCTGGGAGAGGGGGGAGTATGGGGGACATTCACGGTTGTTGCATGGGCCATGCCCGATGACTTAGCCTCTGGGAATTGATGTGATTGTCCCTCCCCAGCAGTTTTCTCTGGCCTGAGAGCCCAAGCTGTCATCTTAGGGTGGCTGGCACCCTCGAGGTCAGAGCCAGACAGTTATCAGGGTCACCATCTTTAGTTCACATTGAGGTGGAGCCAGAGCAGTGTGCCACTTGCCACTTGTGATTTCTGCAGAAGTGTGAGAAGCTGGTCCTGTCCCTGTGCTGCAACAGCCTCAGCCTGCCTTTCCATGAACCAGTCAGCCCCCTGGTAAGGAGGCCCCATGCTTCTGCCTGCTGCTCCCCTTTCTGCTCAGGGGACCCCTAGGGGCCACGGCCATTCTGGCTTCCAGCTCTCCCTCCCTCTCGGTTGCTACTGCGTCAGACCCAACTTAGCAAGTGACACCTCTTCCTCTCCTGCCTCTAGTCCTCCTACAGTCTGCTCTTTCACTTACGGGCTAAGCCAGTCTCCATTTCCTCTGGTTCTTTTCTGTTCCTACACTGTTTTTTTTTCCTTCTTCACCTTCTCCTCTCCTCCTTTCCTTCCCAAGGCCAGGCATTATTACCAGATTATCAAGAGGCCCATGGACCTTTCGATTATCCGGAGGAAGCTGCAAAAGAAGGACCCAGCTCACTATAGCGCTCCAGAGGAAGTGGTATCAGACGTGCGCCTCATGTTCTGGAACTGTGCTAAGTTCAATTATGTATGTTGGGTTTGTTTTCTCTGTTCACAGTGACCCTAAGATTGCTATGCCTGAGTGTGTGGGGGAGTGGGCAAGAGAGTCTGGGTGTAGAGTACTGGGGTTTGCTATGGTTTAAAAGGCCTCTCCCGAATGTGGGCCCTGGGCATGGACTCAGAGGGATGGGGGGAGGCTAGTAACTGGCCAGTTGTGGGTATGTATCTAGATTCCTTCTGTTTTATGAGCTGCTACCAAATGGTTTAAGTCCTAGGAGAATGTGCCAGACTCCAGGTTTCTCAGAATGAGATTCCAAGATGAGCAGCCGGTCAGGCTTGTGATTCCTGTGTCCCTTCTGATAGAAGGGTATAGGGGAGATGGCCTGGTAGAAACAGGCTAGACCACTACTGTCTCCCCTTATCAGCCTGACTCGGAGGTTGCAGAGGCTGGTCGCTGTCTCGAAGTATACTTTGAAGGCTGGCTAAAGGAGATCTACCCAGATAAAAGTTTTGCCCAGCCCCAGCAAGAGGATTCAGACACTGAGGACGTATCGGGGGAGAGTGGCTGTTCTACCCCTCAAGGCTTCCCCTGGCCTCCCTACATGCAGGAAGGCATCCAGCCCAAGAGGCGGCGGCGACACCTGGTAAGGAGCTTCTGCTAGCCGCTGGGTAAGGTGCTGAGTGGTGGCACTGGCAAGGGGCGCCTGAGCACAAAATGGAGTCGTGATGAACCTTCATCCTCAACCCCTTAGCATATGAGAAAGGTAGGGTGGTATGGAGATCACCAACTCCGTGTTCCAGTTACAGTGAAGCCTGAAATCCAGAGGGATCTGTGTTCCTGCCCAGGGTCCTCTAGCAAGTTCACAGATCTAGGGTGAGGAAGAGGTGTTCTGACTCCCAGCTCAGTACTGGTTATACTACACGATGATTGTGATGCCCACAGAAAGAGAAGGGAAAGAAGAAGGGACCCTGGATATAAGCAGGAAGCTGAGGGCTTGCTTGCAACAGAGAGACTTGTAGAACCTTCCTGCTCTCTCAAGCATGTAGACCTAAAGATCAGCTCCTTCTCTCCTCCCTCCCTTCTTGTGACACTCTCTCCCCGTGCCCCAATCCTTCTCTCTCTCTACCTCATTCAGTCCCTCTTTCCATCTTCCCTTTTTGAAATAAGGATTTGCTATGTATCCATAGCTGTATAGGAACTAACTATAGAGGCCAGGCTGACCTTGAACTTGTGACCATCCTCCTACTTCTTCCCAAGTGCTAGGATTACAGGTGTGTGCCGCTACACATAGCTATTCTGTTAAATTCCACCGAAATGTGCTGCTGACCTCCTGTGCCTGGCTAGAAACCGCTGGTTATTTACAACACTTGGTGCATAGTATATAGGGCCTTTGGTGAGCTCAGCTGTTCCATTTCCAGGGCAGAATACATCAGCTCTGGGGAACCCCAATCCTGACCCTGGTCCCCTTCTCTTAAATAAATTCAAATTTGAGTATTCCAATTTTTCTTTTTATCTCAGGAGAGCGAAAAGACAAAGAGAATGTCATTTCGCCTGGCCAACAGCATCTCGCAGGTGTGAGACCTGGAAGGAGATGGGGCGCTCTGGTGGCTGATGTCCCACGCTCTCGACCATCCCTCCCCGTCCTTCAGCTTATCCTCTTCAGAGTGTGGCTGTGAGATGCGTCTTGTTGAGTGGGTAGTGCTCCCTCCATCACCTGCATCTCTAGCATTTATTTGGGAGCCATAGTGCATCCATCATAAAGGAGATTTCAGTAAAACAGGGAAGAGGGGGGTGTTCCTCATTGCCAGAGTGACTGGACACACAGGTTCCATGCCTCCCGAGGCTCAGGAGGACCTGGCTTCCTTATGGGCTCTCTCAGTTGAGGAGAGCAGCCTTTGCTCACCTTTCAGCAGCCAGGGCTCAGGAGCACTGTGTGTGTATGAACTCCTGGCCTAGAAGTGGGTACAAGGAAGGAACCGAGGTTTGGATATATGGCAGGCCTGTGGTCCCCTGTCCCAACACAGCCAAAGACTGTCACTGTTTGCCTTTGCTTGTCCTATTGGGACAGAGGCATCTGCCACTGGCAGAATAATGCCCTAGGTCTCAACTGGTGCCTACTGGGGTTCTAACGGTTTTCAGGGTATCTGATTTTTATGTCTGTTTTCCCGAGAAGGACTGAGGTGGTCACTGTGAAATGCTATGTGTGGTTTGACACTCTTGCCTGAATTAGTGGATGGTGTAAAGACCAGATCTCTCTTACATCCAGAAGATGCTAGCTTCAGAGTCTGTCCCTCTGTGTCCTAACTCCAGAACCCACCTTCTCAGAAGTGACTATTATGTATATCAGTTCCTTGATCATCTCTATTCAGACATCTGCGTCTTGAGTTTTACTCTGGAGAAGTGTGAGGTGCTGCAGATACAGAGTTCCCTGGGAAGAATAACCCACAGCCAGTAGTGTGCTGGGCCTCTTCTCCTGCCCTAGATTCTAGCTCTCTATCTTTTCACACAACCAAAGATCAGAACTGTGGCCATGCTGCGCACAGCCCAGAAGCAGCCCCCACTCTGTCACCATTTTTCTTGGAGCTCGGAGAAGGCAGTGGTGACTGCCAGGGGTCTAACCTTGGGTTAAGGGCAGAGGAGGAGAAAATAGAAGGGTGAGAAACCAATATCCTTTAGTGACCCTGAGGTAACTCTAGGGTCGTAGTTCTCACAGAATGCAGAAGGACATTCTGGAAGCCATGGGAATAGAGCTATGTAATAGAGCCGCAGGCCTCATTATGGATGGATCTCCACAGTGTAGGCAGGGTGTTTGGGAGGAAGCGTCTGAGACATATACAGGGATAGGCTTTTGCTGGTGGAGATGGCATCTCAGTGCCCTGGTCCTAAGGCATAGCATGACTGATTTCAGGGGTCTCTCAGGCCTGGCTTTGTTTTTACAAAAGAGGTGCAGCTTAAGGAAGTGATTTTTTCATAAAGCCTTTACTGGGAAGCAATTTTCTTTTTACCAGAAAACTTCTCTTATCTCCCTGTGAGTCAACAAAAGCACCCAATCCCTTCTCCATTGGACTGAGGGAGTGTCTTTATTTCTAAGCCCCACCTACTGCCTTGTCATTCTGCTACACAGACAAGCTCTCTTTAGTAGATGGTCTTCTATATCTTGCTGTCTAGTTTTAGGCAGCTGAGTCTTCAGTTCATTTCTAGTCAGGTAACTTTTGAAAACAGACTTTGTTCCTTACGTTCATAGAGATTTTTGGCTGGGGCTCTGGCTATTTCCCTTTTTATTTTTGCATCTTTTTCTCTGATGAGTCTGGTGAGATTCCTTGCATTTGTACCTTCCTAATACTGCTTTGGGCATCTTTCCTTTTGTGGCCTATATTCCGTATTTCATGGTGTTTGGCCCTGAAAAGCCACTGAACCCTATGACAGCCTGAAACCTAATGGCCTTTCCTGGACCGGCTGGTGACTGTGCCCATGACATGGAAATGCCTGGTTCAAAGCCTCACTTCCCCTTTCTTAGTACAGCTTATAGTCTGAGCATTTCCTGTTAGAATGAAGATCAGCTGCTGGGCTCAGAGATCTTGAAATGTGGTAAGCAGTCCTCTGTTTCTTTCCACTGTAGAGCCCCTCTGTGCTGAGAGGCTCCCTCTGGACATGAGCAGGGCAGATAGAAAAGAGAAATGTATTTTCCTTCAAGGATGTAAGATCCTGGCTCATAATTCCTTCCTACACTGACTAGCCCATGGAATTTTTCCTGGAACCAAGTTTTAAAAGTTATCTTAATTTTTTTCTTTGCATGCAAATTCAGAACTGGAAGTTTAAGAAATTTAAAACAAAACTCAACATTGTTCACTAAGTAAGTGCTGCTTTTAGGCTCTTCACAATTTTTATTGGATCCTGCAGTGACTCATTCCCATATGGCCCCATAATAAAGTCACTTAAGCTTTTTGGTCCCGGACAATGGAAATGCAATGAGTTTTGGTTGACATACTGCAGTGTGCAGCCCTAAAAGACAAGAAACTTCTTTTCGGCAGCGCTGAGAAATGCGATAGGATGCTGTCAGTAGATGCAAGGGGACTTTAGTGCAAAAACTGATACAGGATGGACTTGAAAGGCATTCTTTCACAGAATATGAGTAGGTCGATCCTCCTGAATTCTAGCAACAGGTACATGCCTGCTGTAGGAACCTTGCTCAATGGCAGCCACCAGGCCCTCCTGGGATACCACTCTATGTGTGACATTGTTGGAAACACAGTGAATGTTGACTTCCTGTACCCTCTTTGTAGCTGGTCTAAGTCCTTGCTTTGGTGTCTCTTCCTCTCCAGCCCCACTCACTGCTGTGCACATTCCCTTCCCCCTTTGTCCATTCCCACTACTGTATCCCTCTCCCTTCTCCCAGACTTTCATTTTTCTCTGGAATTTTCTCCTCTTCCCGACATGAACCCAGGACCCATCACATAGGTTCTTATTAGCATCTTGAATTTTTCTAACCTCCCCAACATCCACTCTCTTCATTTTTCACATCAGCCTGCTTTCTGTTCCTTTTTGGCTTCTGAGCATGGCAGGGCTCAGAGCCACAGCTCAGGGTTGGTATTACACTCCTTTCTGATTTATATCCTTCATATTGTCTGTTAGCCAATTACTGAACTTACCATCTGCTCCATTGAAGAGAGCCCCTAAGGCAAGGGCTTTGCCCACTGCTCTTCCCATTGACAGCGTCTGTATCCTGCCTCACTTCCTTGTACTTCCAGTTCTGTATTTCCTGAGCCCTGAATATCCCCCAAGGCTTTGCTTTTCCCTTCCTGAGCTCTGCAGGTTCTCGCCATTGCTTACCTCTCTATACAACCTACCAAAGCTATCTTAAAACAAAAATGTCATATCTGTGTTATAGACCTTTTCCCCCGTCCATCACTTTTAAAATAGACTATTTGCCTGGGCATGGTGGCACACAACTTTAATCACAGCACTTGGGAGGCAGAGACCAGAGAATCTCTGGGAGTTCAAGGCCAACTTGGTCTACAGAGAGAGCTCCAGGCTACACAGAGGGACCCTTTCTCAAACAAAACAAAAACCAACCAAACACCCCCAAAGAATGTTTTTCTTTGATTCTTCTTCATCAGTCCTCTGTAGATTTTTGTTCAAGGCGCCAGTGACCACCTGTTTGCCAAATGAAATGAAAGCCTTTCAGTTCTCAACTATCTCAAATGCTACACAGCACTCACTTCACCAAATTCCCTCCATGCAGCACTGTCTTTGCTCAGCTTCCAGGATATTCCAGGTTGCTTCATAATCTTTATCTCAGCCACAAAGGCTGAGCTTATTTGAAACCTAGATAGAGGGATGTGCCTGGCTGTATCTTTGTCCCCTCTCCAGGCTCTGGGTAAGCAAGAGCAACCGTGGATGCTCCCAATTCCTCCTCTCTGTCTTTCAATTCCTTCTTCCTGGGTTTGCTTCTCCTCCGGGAGCTTGTTCATGAGCACCTTGCTATGAGAGGTTCTGCACCTGTGGCTCCCAGGAGAGCATAGAGAGACAGCCAGTTTGTTACAAGCCCTATCTCAGATGGATCAGAGGGTTGGATTTTGCAGCATACAATCAGCCACTAGCTGAATTGCCATGCGTGGACAGCTCGCCAGTATGATCTGTGTTAGATGGAACCTCCCTCAGTCAGCAGGGAACCAAGGATCATGGGAAGACATGCTTCCATGCATAATTCAGTGCTACAGCCAGAGGAGCCCTGGCAGGAATGGGGGGGGGGGGTCACCACGACCTTTTGAGGGAAGGAAGACTAGGAAGTGCTGTGGCTCCTCACCTGAGATGAGTCTAGTTCAGCTAGACCCTTCCCATAGGTCTTTCTTGCCTGTGTTGGTCATCATTGTTCCCCATTTGCTTTACTGCAGCTGGAGGCAGATGGTAGCTGCTTTCTTGGAGGTATTGTAGAAGGACATTTGACTTGAGAGCTTGAGGATCTCAATTCTGATATTGTCACTGATGGACAGTGTGACCTTGGGTAGGGTTTTCTTATTATAAAGTCAGGGATCTCTCAGATTCTACAGCTCTAAATATAACAACCATGATTCCAACTCTGATACTCAGGCCACGGAGCAACATAGGAACTCTGAGTGAGGGTGGGGAAGCAGCTAGAGAGGTCCCAACCAAGCAGGCCAACAAACTCTACAGGCCAAACCTCTTTAAAGAAGGTCTTCATTGGTGGTGCTGCTTCTTGAGCCATATGGCCATCCCCCAAGCTGCACACTTCTCGGCTGTCTGGATGCGTTCCTCCTATGTCTTTCCTAGACATGGTCATTTGATCCAAAGTGGGTAGGGGCACAAGGAGAGGATTTAAGGGGAAGTATAATTAACTGATTTTAAATGGACCCACACATTCAAAATCAAATAAAAATAGCATTGTCCTTTACCAGCAATTCTGTCCTAGAGTGGTTTTTAGTAGAAATCATTGAACCTGTTTCATATCCTTTTGGATCTTGGAGTCCAACATCAGTAGGAGCATGGGCTAAAGAAACCATTCTAGAAGGGGGAGAAAAGAGCTGCTCTCCCTGGAAGAAGACAGCCTCCTCTTCAAAGTGCAGACAGCAGGCCTGAGGTAAGAGTTAGGAAAAACACACTGATGAGAACCTGCTTCTCACTGCCGAGTAAAAATCAAGAAAGTTTTTGTGTCAAGTGTGGTGGTGCACACCTATAATTCCAGCACCAGGGAAGATGAGGCAGGAGGATCGGCCCTTCTCGGCCAGCTTGGGCTGCATAGTGTCTCAAAACAAACACAGACACTAAATCAAACAACTCCAAAACCAAGCAATTCTACAAACTAAGTAAATATGTAAACAGGAACAAATGGAGCTTTGTGACAGTGACCTTCCCCACTGTCCGCTCTGTTCATGCTGCCTTAAGTTGTTTGGTGGGGATAGTTTGTGGTGACTGTAAAGGTTCTTATTCATTTGGACTGAAGTCCAGCCCCTGTGCTAATTAATGAAGAAACTGAGGAGTTTTCTCCATCACATTGTCCTGTGGACATGTCTGGGGGCCGTTTTCTTGGTTAAGGATTGGACTGGGAGGGGCCTAGCCCATTGTGGGCAATGCTAATTCTGGGCAAGTAGTCCTGGCTCGTCTAAGAAGGCAAGCTGATCAAGCCAGGTTGAGCAAGCCAGTAAGCAGTATTCCTACATGATTTCTGTCCTGCTTGAGCTCCTGCCCTGACTCTCCCAGTGATGGACAGGAAAGGAAAAACAGAAGCCAAGTAATCCTTCTCCTTCACAAGTTGGTTTTGCTAAGTCTTTATCATAGCAATAAAAAATAAATTAAGTCAACTCCTTTTCTATTGTGGTGGATCCCCCACCTCAGGGATCTTGGGTGACACAGCTTACTCTCCACTGTAGAAGAGGGACAACAGGTGTCTCATTGGGTACAGTGCTTACTGTGCAAGCCTAAGGACCCAAGTTTGAATCCCAGCATCCATACAAAAGCTGGGCATGATGGCCTATATGTGTTATCACAGTTGAGAGTGGGTGGGGTGGGTACAGGAGGATTCCTGGAGCTTACTGGCCAGTCAGTCTTCCAGAATTAGTGAGTTCCAGATTCACTAAGGGATCCTGTCTCCACAACAAACAAACAAAAACCCAAAAAGGAGGAGCGTGATTGAGGGAGACACCAGTGTTAACCTGTCTGTCCTCCACACAGCCACATGAACATGAAAACTCAGAGGGGTGGGGAAGAGAGGCAAAGAGCAAGCATGAAACGCCTCACAGTCATATCGCCAAGCTGCTGGGTTCAAGAATAAATAAGAATCTGGAAACATGGCTCAGCTGTTGAGATTTCCATGGTGAGTGCTCTTCCACGGGCCTGAGTTCCAGTTCCCAGCACCCACATTCAGCTGCTCTTGACCTCTAGAGTGGTGGTGTGGCTATGGAAGGTGGGTTTCTATGGCAGCAGTAGATGATGAAGCACTGGATCCTGGTGGTGGCGATGGTTCCTTCAGCAGACCAGCTCTGTGCATGATTCCAGGAAATGTTCCTGGCCTTGGAGCTCTGAGCATAACTCTGATCTTCTTCTGTGAGCTACCTAAAAAGCCCTAAAAAGAATCTACTTTCTGTCTAAAATAGTAAAAATTGCCTTCTGTACCTCCTCACTAATCACCTGGTGTAGAAATCCTGAGAGTCTGATAAAAGTCATGGACCCAGTCTCCTGTACATCTTATAACTGGACACTCACTTGACTGTCCCGATGTCCCCGATGTCACCTGACACACTAGCCCTCTCTTTTAACACAGTCTTCCTCTCATCTTGCCATAGCAACCAGGCAAGTGGGGGAAAGCACATGTGACAGGTGAGGCCTCGAGAGCTCAGCCCGTCCTCACGCCGCTGTGCAGAAGCCCGGTACTTCTTCCTTTCCTGTGTGGCGTCTGGTTCTGTCCTCATTTCAGGGTTGGTGTTCTCCAGGCCCCTCGGACACTTAGCCTTTGCTCCCTGATACTTGGTTCTAGTTGTATCTGCTCTTCCCCCAGTCCACAGCCCCCAGCATGGTGCCCTCTGCCTCCATGCCTGGCCGGTAGATTATTTTATGTATGTAACAAGCTAGTATCTAAGCCAGAGAGAGCTTTTCAGGGAATATAAAAATTTATGAGAACCAATAAAATAAAAACAGACAAAGGCTACTGAGATGGCGCAGTGAGTGAAGGTGCTTATCCTGAGTTTAGTTCTCTGGACTCACATGGTAGAGAGAGCCACTTCAAAAAGTTGTCCTCTGACCTCCACATGCATGCTATGACAAGTATATACCAATCCACACATGCACACACTAAGTGAATGCAATTAAAATGGAAAAACAAAGAAATGCTCTATTAAACCCAGAGTGGTGGCACGTGCCTGTATTCCCAGAATTTAGGAAGCAGAGGCAGGAGGAGATTGCTATGAGCCTAAGGCCAGCATGGTCTTTATAGTGAGTTACAGGCCATTCAGAGATACATAGTAAGACCCTGTCTCTCTCAAAACAATTTTAAAAGGTGTAACTAAATGTCTATTAACCACACAATTATACATTAATTGTTAAGGCTGGAGGTGGTGGAAAATGCATTTAATCCCAACACCAGGGAGGCAGAGACAGGTATATCTCTACATAATGAATTTTATATTTACATAATGAGTTCTAGGACAGCCAGGGCTATGTAGAAAGATCCTGTTTTTAAAAAACAAACAAACAAACAAAACAAAACAATTCACAAAATTAATTAAGAAACCCAACACCAGTGTAAATTGAATTACTTCTGGCCAAATTAAAATACAAAATTTATAGTGTCTTAAATTTTTGAAGTAAAAAACTAATTACTGGATATAAGTACATTTTTATTTCTTATGTGTGTTATAGGGCCTCCCAGAGTAAGAACTGACAGCATGTAACTGGTTTCTAGTAGCCACCTTCCAATTATAGCAGAGACTGCTTGCTAATTAATGCCAGTATCCACCATTATTATTACCGCCACCACTGCCACCATCATCATCACTACCTTCACCATCACCACTATCATCATAAATTTTTTTTGGAGGACTCCACTGTGTAACCTTGGCTGACCTGGGACTCTCTATGTAGACCAGGCTAGCTTGGAATTCATATATCTCTATCTGTCTCTGTTCCTAAATACTGAGATGAAAGATATGCATAACCATTTCTGGGGTTATGCCTTTTAATTTCAGGTATCACCCTTTCTCTCAGATCATCCTCTTCTATGACTGGGTAGTGTCTTTTGAGTAAGTTTCAGCCAGTCAGTTATGAGCAGCAATGGGGAATTGTAGGGGATTGTGTTGTTCCATTGTAAATAATTGTCCCACTCACTAGTTTAATAAAAAGTGCTGATTGACCAAAGGCAGACAAGAAGTGTGGGTGGGGCTACCAGACTCAAAAAACTCTAGGAACAGACAGAACAGAGCAGAAGGCGAGAGAGAAGCCAGAAGAAACAGGACAACTATGCTGCTCTGAGAAAAGGTACCAAGCCTGATGGCTGAACAGGATAAGAGTCATGGGTTAGATTAAGGGCAAAGAGTTAGCAAGTTATATGCCTGGGCCTTAGGCTGATTAGCCTAAAATTATTGTAAACATCTGTGTGTCTCTGCGGGTCTGTGGGTGTGCAGGCCTAAACTTTGAGGCAAGGCCCGAAAGTCTGGGCCAGAAACCTCCTACTACAAGGAATGCACTCTAGAACATGTTTTATTGCCTATACTTGAGGTCCTCCTCACCCATCCTCCAGACAAGGAGACTGTTATTCTACTGGTCATATAGTCCCAATTATGCTCACTTTGAGACTTCTACACTAGGTCTGGACACCCCTCCCCCCCAAGGGCATTCAATCACTTTAGCACTGTGACACACAGTGTTTTGGCAGAAATTAATGCCAGAATGCCAGCCCTCCTCTCTGTATGACTCCAGACACGCACATGCATGCACATGCACACGCATGCGCGCGCCACACACACACACACACACACACACATGTTTTGTTTTGGGGAACAGGATTTCTCTGTATAGTACAACTGTCCCAGACCTCATTCTGTCAACCAGCTGGCCTTGAACTCAGAGATTCACCTGCCTCTGCTTCCCAAGCCCTTGGATTAAAGGTGTGGCCACCATGGCCCAGCATGATTTCCTAATTTTAATCTCAACAAAAAAATGAATTGACAAGTTGTCATGAGAATTTTACTCTGCTGATAATCATAAGCAATAGCATAACTCAGATTGGAACTCTGATGAGGGCTGGGGCACAATGAGGAGTGAAGCCATACAGAGTGTTGAACAATGGTCTCTTAGTGTGTACATTTCTGTTGAAGCGGGGAGAGGAACTGTAAAGAGGTTCTTGGTTTGTTTAGTTTTATGATTTAGACTTGTGTTTGTTGCTTATTTGGACTAGTAATTTTAAAGTTTTTAATAATTATATAAAGGTTTATATTAATTTTAAGTTGTTTGGCTTATGGCTTAGGCATATTGTTTGTTTTTTTATCTTAATTTGATTTATTTTTAGTATTTTGTTGTGTGGCTTATGGATTATTTTGTTATATGTTGATTTTTTGGTGGCTGAATTGTTTTATTTTAATTTATGTTTTGATTTTTTTTTGCTTATGGTGTTTGTTATAGGCTAACCTCATGTTACAAGGCACACTGAAGAGCATGTCTGAGAACTTTCCAGAAGAAATACAAAATCTAAGCTGTAGAATACAACACACTGATTAAAAAGCATCAGGAACAGATACAGGATTGAAATCACAGAGTACAAACAGCAAAAAGCAAAAGCTCAGACATACAGCAGAGAGGTAGACATGAACTTCAACATTCTAGCATTGTCCCCCTTCCAGGAGCCTGGGCTTGCTCTGCTTTATAGCCTTGCTTTAGATACGTGTAGAAGTCTTGATTTGCCCCCAGAAATACATCTGGAAACAAGGTAGGTCATTCATAGGATGAAAATATTTGATTTCTGACTTTTCAATTGTTTCTCTTTCTCAGCTGAGCTAATTTATGAAAGTGCATATTGATATGACAGCGCCTCAAGTTTGAGCAGCCCGCTGTGCTGGTCTATGCAGGCTATACGCTCTGGAATACTGCCTATATCTCCAGCAGATTTTTCATAGTGAGGACTTCCATGAAGTTCTTAGGATGGAGGGGTATCCATTAGTATAGCATAAAGTAACCTACAGTACAGGCAATTTGACTTTCTTTGGGGGCGAGGGAAACCGATAAGAAAAGCCTAAGATCCGAGGTATTGGCTTAGGTGTGTAGCAAATTAGTACTGGTGACTAGGAAGATGCTGGCTAATGAAATAACTTTGACCGTGAAGACTGAAAGATAAAATTGAAGAAGTCTTTGAACAGTGGAGGTTCATTAACATTCAGCCCTGAGGTGAGTGTCGGCACACTATCCTTTGCCGAAGCATCGACTTAGCTTAGAGCAGTTCAGGAAAAATGTAAAATCGAAGCATAGTGCCCACCAAATCTTTGAGATGGACATGGCTTTCTTACCAAAGTCTGGGACTATAAAGAGGCAAGGAAAGAGGTGTGGCCTAGCTTTTGGCATGGGTGCTGTCCAGGTAGAAGGTAGACAAACCTTTTGATTTGAAGAGCATTTTGCTTCCAAAGGAGAGTTGACCAGAGACTAACAGAGCAGTAACTGTTGGAGAGACTTCAAGTGGCTCTTGATGACCAAAGGGACTGAGGAAATGGCCCCTCCCCTGAAGCAGCTCATTCCCTTATCCTCATTATTAACTGGGGCACCGTGGAAGGAAGAGCCTCTTAGAAGACAGAATCAAGGACCAAGTAAGTGGCTAGTGAACAGAGGAGTTATTCTCAGGGGTCAGGGTCTCCCAATAATGAAGACTTCAGGCCACACTAGGTGCTTTTGAAACTGATCTTGCTGGACTTCTGAAGCACCAGTGGTTCTCCGGTACCACCCTCTCCTTCCTCCTCTATAGCCTGTGGAATGTTATGGCAATTTCTTAAAGCAGTTTTTACTTTTTATTTTTTATTATGAGTGTGTTGTGTGTGTGTTTTGCCTGCATATATAATGTGTACACTGTGTGTCAGAATAGGACATGAGATCCCCTAGAACTGGAATTATGGAAGGGTGTGGGTCATCATGTGGGACATGGAAACCAAACTATAGTCCTCTGCAAGAGCAGCAACTGCTCTTAACCCCTGAGCCATCTCCCCAGCCTCGGTAGTGGTTACTCTTTGTTGTGATAAATGACATGACCAATATCAACTTAAGGAAGAGTTCATTTGGATTTAGCTCCAGAGAATTAGGAGTCCATCATGGAGGGGGAGGTGTGGCCGCAGGCAGTGAGAGTTGAAGCAGAAAGCTGAGAAATTACATCTTCGGCCACTCAGAGAAAACAGAGCAAGCAACTGGAACTGGAAGGTTCTGAACTCTTAAAGGCTGTTCCCAGTGACACACTTTCTCCAGCAAAGCTGCACCTCATGTAGGGTCCATAATCCCCCTGAACACCACCAGCTGGGAACCAAGTGCCTTAAATGCATGTGCTATCAGGGGTGCTGCTCATTCAAACTATCAGACTGTTTTCTTTGCTCTATAATCTGCCTTTCAAAACAGGGCATTTATTACACACACACACACACACACACACACACACACACACACACACACACACACTCGTATAAATGTGATGGTGTGAAGGTCAGTGGACAACTTACAGGAGTTGGTTCTCTCCTTCTGTGTGGGTCCCAGGAGTTAGATTTAACAATCTGTGCTTCGATGTGCTGAGCCATTATCTGGTCCTCACCCTTCACAATCTTAACTGGTTACCCAAACGGGTTGTCGAGATTTTTGTTGTTGTTGTTGTTTTAATTTTAATTTAAATTTAAAATCTTAACTTTCATGGGGGGGGGGGAGGATGGATATGGAGGGACCGGAAACTGAGTGGGATTGGGTGAATTATGTGAAGTTCGCAAGAATCAATAAACATACGTTGTTAAACCTTCTCATCCTTTAAAAACCATCTTTGTTACCTCTTCTAGACTCTCTCCTTGTTACATCAGAGAAAAATCTCAGTGCCCCCCCCCCTTCCTCTGCTTCATGGACAACCTGGAGATATCCTTATACCAAAGAATGATAAACCTGAAAATGGAAAGGGCTAAATGCCTCATCACTGCCCGCTGACTTCTTTCCCTGTGCTCAGAGTCGTGTCCCCCCCCCCCCCCCCCCCCGTTCCCCACACAATCCCTCCTGCCTCAGCTCAAACCTCCTCCAGGAGCTTTCCATCACTCTCAAGGAGCCCCCAAGCATGCTCTCGCCATCATAGCACTCACCACAGCACATCCATTTAGCCATTCTCTTGTTCACCTTCTGAATCACCCCTCTTGGGTGTAAGATCCCTTGAGAGAAGAAACCTTGACTTGATTCCAGATGAGTGTCTATAGTTTAGTTGCTCAACAAGTATTTGAATAAATTAATGTGTAGATGTGTAACTCCATTCTTACAACCTTCGAAGAACTTGCTCAAGGGGCGGCCTTCGTGAGTTAATGCTAGCGTTGGACTAGAGCTTAGCCTCACAACACAGAAGTCTTGTAGTCTCTTCTTTCCAAACGCCTGAGACAGAAATTGGTCCTGAGCACTGCAAAGTCCGTGGTTCATGGCCCTGTTGCAGTGTGATGACAGCCCTCTAGATGGCGCCCACGGCACTTCCTGGGAAGACAAGTCATGCTTGGTAGGGTAATTTTAGGGAAACTAATGAGCAGCAGGGCATTTGCATAGTCTTAAATTGGCTCCCCATGACTGTTTATGAGTCTCAAGGGAGGGAAAATTACAGAGCGAATAAATCAGGTAACACCCTGACTGTATGATCGAAATTGCATTACCAGTCAGGACCAGGTGGATACACTGTGCATCTAGATGTGATACCCTAAGGAAGATGTAGTGTTCCTTACATCTTGTGGCTGAGAATGAATGGCTGAAATTTGACCAGAGAGAACCATCAGGAAAACAAACTCTGCATTAAATGAAGGCAGGAGATAGGGTATGGATTCTTTTATAAAAAGGTTTTATTATTATTTTTAATTGTGTGTGTGTGTGTCCAAAGTGTGGGTCTGTGAATGTGTCTACACATGCTGGAGAAGGCCAAAGGCCTTGGATTTCCCTGTAGCTGCAGTTACAGGCTGGGTATTGAACTCTGGTTCTCTGAAAGTGCAGAACATGCTCTTAACTAACAGAGTCATTTCCTTTAGTCAAATTGGGACAGAGAAAAGTTGGGGAGATGTTACAGCCTAAGGGACATGATGACTCTGGTCAGTTTTTGTCAACTTGACACAAACTGTAGTCACCCAGAGAAAATGGACCCCAGTTGAGGAATTGCTTCTGTCAGATTGGCAATACCCAGTGCCAAATATTTTCTTGATTAATGATTGATGTGGGAGCCCATTGTGGGTGGTACCATTCCTGGACAGGTGGTCCTTTGTTGTCTAAGAAATCCGCTGAGCAAGCAATGGAGAATGAGGCAGGAAACAGTGTCCCTCCACAGTCTCTGCCCTGACTCCTTTCAGTGATAGACTGTGACAGAAAAAACAAAACAAAACAAAAAAACAAACAAATAAACCCTTTTCTTCACAAACTGGTTTTGGCCAGTGTTTTCATCACAGCAATAGAAAGCAAATTAATATATCAGCTAAATACAATATGTGACTCCAGACTGGGTCCTGTGACGGAGGAGGAAAATTACCCTAAAGGATGTTATTGGGTCCACTGATGAGAAGAAATGATTCTTCCCTCCATCGTCTTCGCATCTCGACCAGTCGATAACGAATGCCTGGATTTACCTCTAGGTCCTGTCTCATTGATCTGTATGTCTGGCCTTGTGCCAGCATGACCCAGTCCCGATTACTGTAGCTTTATGCTTAGTTGTGAATTTGAGAACTGTGAATCCTCCAGCTTGCTTCCTCCTCCTCCCCTTCCTCCTCCTCCCCTTCCTCCTCCTCCTCCCCTTCCTCCTCCTCCTCCTCCCCCCCTTCTTCTGATTGCCTGTTCTCATCTTATTTCATTTTCATATGGACTTTAGGATCCGATATCAGTTTCAGCAAAGGAGATGACGACTTAGCTAGTAGCGTGTTGCTGCATTTGTGGCTCTCCTTGGGGAGCATTGCCATCTTAATCACACAACACTCTATCCCAGGGCTCAGTGTGCAGCCACCTGGATCTAATGGATTCAATCTGATGAAGAAGGCTGGGCCAGACATTCAAAACTGATCAGAGAGAAATAGTTTGTAGACAAATGCTTATTTCACTTTGAGCTGTGAGGATGAGGTACCATTCTATTTGTAAAATAAAAATTAGAAAGACTCACATAGACAGCTAGAGCCTACTGTAAGTGAAAAAAGTTCCACTAGGAAAATATTACATTTTGAATTACACATTTTCCAAATACAAATCCCATTAAAAATTCCTTACTAGAACATATAATAATCTGAACATTTCTGAGTTCGTTACAGTAAAAATTGAGCGATATGTGAGAGAAAGGCTTAAGTATTTGACGTTTTTATGCAGTGCTGGAGGAAGAGAAGTACTTTAGCAATGGTGTAAAAGATTTTGAAGAAAAGATAGAATTCAATTAATGCATAGATCACCTGGGTTTGGTGGCACCGCTTTAGAGTCTCAGCACTTGGATGGCTGAAGCTGGAGAGTCAGGAGTTCAAGGACAACTTCATAGTGTGAGGTCAGTCTGGGCTATAGGAGATCCCCATCTCAAATAAAAAAGAACAAAAACTGAACACACACACTTACACGCTCATATGCTCTCACACACGTAACTGTTTCTTGACTTAAGGAAACAGAAATCTGTACCTCTCTGTACTACTTGGTTTTGTGTGTCAACTTGATATATAGAGTTATCAGCGAGAAAGGACCCTCAGTTGAGGAAACGTCTCAATGAGATCCAGCTGTAAGGCGTTTTCTCAGTTAGTGGTCAGTGGGGGAGGGCTCAGCCGGTTATGGGTGGTGCTGTCCCTGGGCTGGTGATTCTGAGTTCTATAAGGAAGCAAGCGAGGGCAAGCCAGCCAGTAAACAGCACCCTCCATGGCTGCTGCATCATCTCCTGACTCCAGGATCCTGCCCTATTTGAGTTTCTGTGCCGACTTCCTTCTAGATGAACAGCAATGCTGAAGTGTAAACTGAATGAATCCTTCATGCCCAGCTTGCTTCTTGGTGATGGTGTTTCAACACAGCAATGGAGACTCTAAACACCACCCAAGCTCCTATTAACAGGATCAGCAAAGTCTGGAACAAGCCTTGCTGGTTGCTTCTGTGGTTTTTTATGTCGACATGCTTCAATTCTGACCTCTGTTCCCTAAATGCCAGCAATCTGATACTTCGTGGTACCTGACATTACCTTGGAGTGTTTAAGTACACAGCAAATAACTCTTGCTGCTATTGGTGACATTAATAGCTAACAGGAGGAGAAACACATGATGGTGCTGAGGTGACCCCTGGAGTAGATGAGGTCCTTGGCAGTGTCTAGAGTTTGTTGTGTTAATGATCATGGTGTTGCAATGCTTCATCTCCTGAGAATTGGACCTCGGCTGTGGTAACTGGTCACAATATTTAATGTGGCTGCCTCTAGCTACTTGAATTCTCTGAAAAATGTTTTTGTCTGGCATAACATCAAGGGTTTCCTTGAAGGTCCAGGATGTCTCTGTATGTATTTTACAGACACGAGAGTGCATCATTTTCCTGCGTAGCATCATTGGTTTCTCTCTATAAATGTCAGTGACATTTGCTCACTGGAAATGCATATTTGTGTATTTATCAATCTCTTGAGCTACATGTTTACCTATCCATCTATGTTTTACCATACCCTATAAAAACACTCCTTCCCCTTTTCCTTCCTTCTGTTACTAAAGCAATAGTGGGTTTTTTGTTTGCTTGTTTTTATTTTTATAGCTAGGCACCGAAACAAGCAAAAGCCAGAGAGGTCAGGTCCTTGCTACTTCTAGGAAGAGCAGAAAGAAAACTTGTTGTGAAATTGATGCTGGCCCTGAACCCCCAATTCCCCTGCCTCATCCTCCAAGTGCAGAGATTAGAAACCTGTGCCACAAGGCCCACCTGATTATATACTACATTTTATCTTATAATATATATCTTTATAATTTTTCTACATTGCATTATATTCAAAGTATTTAGCAAAGTGCTAAATACCTCCAGCATTGAACAAACAAAAAAACAGTTAAAAGACTCTATATAACACACATAAAAATATCACTCAGTTTTTCTATTCTCTGAGACAAATTCAGAGGTGTTTATGTTGTATCAAGATTTTGTTTGAATGGGAATTTGTTTAAAAATTATGTTATTCAAATTTGAACTTTTTCCTTATGAGACTTGGTCTTGATTTCTGTTTGGTTCTATCACACTAGATGTTTGTGTCGAGGAGCACAAAATGGGGTAAGGCGATAGACTGGGGGTGGAAATCCCATAGAGGAGGTCTGGGAGGGTTTTCTGAGGAGGTGGCAACTAAACTGTCTGAATTATGAGAACAACGCAGCCTTGGGGACATATGGGGAAAGAGCCTTAGAGGCAGAGCAAACAGCAAGTGAAATGTGTTTGAAGTAGTTTAAAATAATAATAAAAAAATCAATGCAATAGACAATAAGAAAAACCAAAGTCAGAATGAGGGAAACATGGGAGAGAATAAAGGAAAGTAGGCATGTGAGCTGCTAAGTTTAATCAAGTCATTAAAACTGAGCTGAAAGTTTGCGGTCTATCTTCCTGGAAGCCATGGTCAAAAGGGAAATAAGATTGATCTTATGGTTTTCTCTCTTCACAGATAAGATATGCCTTTTTTTTTTCTAACAGAACTGAAAGTTTCTTTCATGGACCTTCCTATGTGGGGCATAGGGTGATTTATTAGTGTGACAAAGACTCTCTACCAACAGTTGTTGTTTCTTTATAGAAGGGGTGGGGATTTGTGAACTTTTAGGTAGACCTAGTCTAATCTCACGGGTTGTTTATTTATTCTGTGGTCCTGGGATGGAACCCCAGGCTTTACACGTTCTGGGAAAGTCCTCTATTACCTTCACATGGGTCCTGTAGAGCCTAGAATTTTTCCAAAATGGAATTAGAGGCTAACAAAATCTCAGAAGTGTGATCAAAATGTTTCCGGCTTTGAAGATGGGGAGAAACTGAGAGCTTGAGACTGTCCAGCCTCTAGAACTGAGTAGAGCAAAGAAACTGAAATTCTCTGCAAAGTAGTACAGCCTTGCTGATGGATTATAGCTCAGTGAGACTGGGTTGGACTTCTGGCCTATAGATTTGCAAGATCATAAATGTGTGTTGCCACTGAGCTATAGGAATTTGTTATAATAGTCATATAAAGCTAACGATATTGGTTGTAAAAACGGAAATTCACCTAGTTGAGCTAGCCAAGTAAAGGAGGTGCCCTTCAGGGGCTGGAGAGAGTGCTCAGTGGCTGTGAGCCTTTCTTTGCCAAGGACCTAAGTTTACTTGTCAGCACAGTTCACATTGCCTGTGACTGCCGCTCCAGGAGATCTGGCATCCTCTGGCCTCTGTGGGAACCTGCATTCCAATACACATGTCTATTCCTGCAACACACATGCACATAATTAAAAGCAAGTAAATCTTTAAAAGGACACTTCATTCTGAAGATCTGGAAATAATACATTGTTTGAAGGCAGAGATCCATCTGATTCAAATACTGTGATGGGTTGGGAGCTGTCTCAGTCTGCAGACCCTTTTTACTTATGTTCTCTTCCCGTTTTCTCTGAAATCCCTTTTTCTAGACCCCTTTTCAGACCCTGTGGTAGAAAAGCATGTTTGTGGACAGTTCCCCTGCACTTCTCTTCCTCTCTGCCATTTTTTCTTCAGGTTCATAGGCCAGGCTGACCTTCAGCTCACCCTTCCCCTGCCTCAGATTCCTGAGTGACAGTAACACAGGCCTGTGAACCAGCTCCTCATTTTAAAATATTAACTATGGTAGTTACCTAGTGAAAGACCGAAGTCTCTCAGCCCACATCTCAAATTTCTGGAAAAGGAAGCCACCATCTTGGCATAGTATTGGAACAGTCACCCAATAGCCAGCAGGCATGGTGGTCTGAGAAAACAGGGTTTCCAGAAAATACCTGCTATACTGTTGGGTTTTAAAATACTGTTTATTAGAGAAAGCGTCTAATGTAGCATGTTGGCTTTCTGAAACTCTGGGTGGCTTGGAGTTTACTGTATGGCTGAGGCTGGCCTTGAACTGCTCATCTTCCTGCCTCTGTATCTCAAATCCTGAGATACAGTCATGTGCCATCGTGCACTCCACAGCTTTATACTGCTGATTATATTCATTTATGCATATATGTATATACACATAAAAACATATATATGCACAAAATTTTTATTTATTTATTTAGAGACAGGGCCTCACTGTCTGGCCTGAAATTCACCATGTAGACCAAGCTGGCCTTGAACTCACAGAGATCTTCCTGCCTCTACCCTCCTAAGTGCTGTGATTAAAGATGTACACTGCCATGCCTAGCTTATATTGATTTTAAAATGTAGCTTGCAGCTTATCCGATGACCTAAACATCTCTCTCTTCTTGCCTTCCCTCCTCCCACTCTTTCCCTCTGTTGTGTATATATGAGGTGTGTGTGTGTGTGTGTGTGTGTGTAAATATGGGCAGGTGTGTTCACCTGTGCATGTATATGTGGAGGCGGAGATTGACTCAGATGGTTTTATGTTTGGTTTTTCTTTCTACCCTTCCCTTTTTGAGATCAGGTCTCTCTGCTCGGGGGCTTGTCATTTCATCTAGGCTGACTGGCCAGTGGGCTCTGGGGTCCACCTGTTTTCTGTACCCAGCGCTGGAGTTACAGACACCCGTTACTGCCCCTGATCAAAAGCCATTTAGTGAGTGGGTATCAGCAAGAAGGAGACATAAAACAGGGGCTGGAGAGATGGCTCAGTGGTTAAGGGCACTGGCTGCTTCTCCCAGAGTGACTCAGAGCTGCCTGTAACTCCAGCTCCAGAGGAATCTGACTGCTTCTTCCTACTTTGAATATTAGCACATATATGCAAGCACAGGCATGAACACAAATAAATAACACTTATAAAACAGACGTGTGTGTGTGTGTGTGTGTGTGTGTGTGTGTGTGTGTGTGTGTCCATGCCAAGTTTTCTTTTAAATTTATTTATTTATTTTAAACTTGGGTTCTGGGAATCAAACTGGCTTGGGCAGTAAGTATTTTACCAACTGAACTATCTCCCCAGACTACAAACACAGTGCTTTTGTGTTTGATGGCCTGGCCCAACTCAGAATGAACCTAGCCACTCATTCCCGCTCTGTTCTAAGAAACAAAAAACAAAACCTGGCATCTATTTAGCCAGAATCTCTGAGCGTACAGCTTGTGAATCTACATTTAGACACAAAATAAAATAAAGCAAAAGCGACTCCTTGTAGATGTCTCTAATGTTTAGCAAGTTTGGGGATCACTGGCACACAGGCTGTCTGAAGGAGGACTCATCTGCACGCCTTCCCAACCATTCTACCAGGATTTTCCTTCCCTTAACCCAGCTTTATAAACGAAATATAGATAGTTTGGAGTTACTTTTTGGAAGAGTCTGAAGTGTAAAGGGCCTCATAGTGGCTTATTAAAGGCAGATCCACACACATCTCAGTTCACCGAGGCAGACGGTAGAGTTGTCTCCTCCTCAGGATACTGGTAGAACACACAGGCTTGTTCTTACACTTGGATGGGCTGGCCTGCTATCTTCTCAGAGGGGCAAGGGAAACGGTAAAAATCCTCACAATAATTTTCTAGAGCATTTCTTGGCCAAGATCCCAAAGTTCTGTAAGTAGTGCGCGATGGGGAATATTTGTGTTTGAGAAATGGCCTTCAAAATGAAGTAACCAAGTACTCATGCCCGTTTGAGCGTTTTTGGTTTTGCTTTGTTTTGTTTTCTATGAAGGGAACAGGGTGAACTAAGTAGTTGCCAAATGTACACCTGCACGCAATAAAATTAATTGTTCTGCTGTACTGTTACTGGTTATCAATCACTTTAATTTTGGAAGACATCTGCCTTGAATAATTACGCTAGTCCAAGTAGAGTTGAATTTCTTCCCCACAGCTGCTGGAGAGCAGGACCCCGCCCACTGAAGCTATTACTAGTTCATGTCAATAGAACATTAGCATACAGCTGGAGCCAGCTATTCAACTCTCTATTGCTGGCGACATGCAATGAGATGGTCCCACGGAAGCTGGGGACAAATTTAGAGATAAGTTATTTGACTGGCCCGCTTCAGCCCCTCTTTGAGGACACACACCCGCCTCTCAGCACTGACTTTCGGACCACGTTCCTGTGGCTTCAGGCCCCCTGGGGGCTAGAGTCTGCAGCACCAGCTCTTGCTGCCGGCTTGACTGAGAGCATGTGTGGACATCCATCCCGTTAGCGACAGTGCCGTTAAAAGGCGTTTTATTGAACACTGCGCTGCCCTGTGCTCAGGTCGACTTCCCCGCTCGGTTCCTGGGGTGCAGCCCGTGGGGACCATGGGGCACGTGGGCGCCGTTGCCTGGCCCGCGCTGCCCTCCGCAGGCTCCCCTCGAGCGGTAAGCGGGCCTTTGCACTTTGTCCCTGCGAGGACCCCGTCCAGCTCCTGGGTCGGCTCAGCGGGCCTGAGAAAAGTTAAGCATCTTTAGGTGCGGAGTTCCGGACTGGGAGACCCACTCGCACCGAGGGTGCTCCTCGGCCGGAGGCAGCCCGCCGGCCCCGCGGTGAGTGCCCCTCGGGGGTCGCCCTACCCGGCCGGGCCGTGCTGCCTTGAGGGAGGGAAAGGGTGGACCGGAGGGATAGGCTGAGCGCCGTTGCTATGGCAACCGCGGGCAAACCGGCCTCAGCGCCTCCCGCTGCGGGTCTGCCCGCCGAGGAGGGACCTGGCGATGACCACGGGCCCTTCCGGAGTCTCCGGGGCCTAAGCAGTTGGGACCTCATTTTCCCCTAGTCTGGTGTTTGGGGGGGGGGGGGTGTCGCTGGCTGCTTGGGTCCATCCGCACCTCCTCACCTCCATCCCATTTTCACTCAGGAAGCGTTTTTTGAAAGTTTAATGTGACCCCACTAAGGTAAGTGTGTGTGTGTGTGTGTGTGTATAAAAGTCCTAAAAAGTTGTGGAGTTGTAAGCGTTTGATTTCTTTTTAATTTTCTAAGAGCCTGATGATACCTAGTAGGATCTCATTACGTGGTGGCAGTTTCTTAGGGCACTTCCTTGCACATAGTGGATGTTCTCTTGCTGATTCTGAGGATAGGACATTTCAACCTGCTGCCTGTTTTCTTAAATGCACCTTAGAATTTCTCACACAGTTGTGGGCTGAAATGAACCTGTACGTGGTATTACCCTATGAATGACAAATGGCAAGTGGTTAAGTTAGTTGTAGGGGGCAATTGCACATTCAGAGCGCTCCTCATTCCTCATCATAGCTGATGTTTGGTCTGATCACCTTCCTTCAACAGCAGACCAGGATCCTGCCCGCCGTACACAGGTGGTAGTATCCGTGAATGGAAAGCAAAATTAACAGGTTTCAAACTTAAGCTTCTCTACATGTCTTCAAATGGTGAGCCATCTGTAGAGATTCTGCACATTTAAAATTCTGTGTAAGCCGCTGGTATTCTTCTCCTAATGAACCATACATCTGTTTAGTTTTCAAGCCAGGGATCTCACCCTCTTCAGTACCATTTCCCTTTCTCCTGTGTCCAGATCACCATGAGTTCCTGTTCACTTTGACTTCATACCAAAGATCAGATCTTACTTGGGTTTCTTCTATGACCCAAGAACAGGCTGCCACTATCATCTCTTGCAGTCACCTCCTACTTGGTCTGAAGTCATCATCTCCTCTGTGCTTCTGCTCTTCAGCGGGGGGAACAATATTTAAACTGTATGAACTGATTATGCTGGGTAAAGGTGCTTGCCACCAAGTCCAATGGCCTGTGTTTGATCCCCAGGTCCCTCAAGGTGGAGGGAAGAGAACCGACTCCATGAATTGCCCTCTGACTCCCACATGATCTCTAGTACCTCTTAAAAAAAAATCTAGTCTAGGCCTAGTGGCTAGCTTCCAACTCATCTCCCAAGTAGTTGAGATGACAAGTATGACTGTTGTACTTGGGTCTCCATGGACCCTTCTTCTCACTTCAGGACCTTTGTACTTACTTATTCCTCCCCTGCCATTGCTCGTCTTAATTAACTCTTGCTCATCCTTTATCTCTGAGGCCAAATGTTTCCCCCGGAAAACTATATTTGCTTCCTTTGTCTGGGACCAACCTCAATATTGGCTCTTTTAGTAGCATGCGTGTGTATGGCACATAGTATGCCATTAATAAGTAGCTGAATGCTTGAATTATAACTATTTTCCCCCGGGACTCAGTAGTGTCTGAAGATATCATGCTGTGGTTAGAAACACAGATTATAGAAACAAGCAAATCATTCACATGTTAATTCTGGTTCTGTCAGAGTTCCATACATGAAACTTGTGGGCTGATGTTTCATTTTATTGAATGGTAATATGGTGTATATATTGTTCCACTTTTTTTGGGATCCAGAATATGTGCATACTATACCCTTGTGGCAGCTTGAATAAGAATGACCCCTATAGGTTTATATATTTGAATGCTTGGTCGTCAAAAATGGTACTACGTGCGAGGGATTAGGAGGTGTGGCCTTTCTGGAGTCAGTGTAGCTTTGTTGGAGGAAGCGTGTCGCTGGTAGGTGGACTTTGAAGTTTCAAAAGCTCAAGCCAGGCCAGTCTCTCTCTTCCTGCTGCCTGCAGATCTGGATGTAGAGCTCTCAACCACTTCTCCAGCACCATGTCTGCCTGCATGCCACCACACCCTCTAACATCCTCTGCATCATCATGATAATGGACTAAACCTCTGGAACTATAAGCAAGCTCCAGCCATACACTTTCTTTCATAAGAGTTGTAGTGGTCATAGTATCTCTTCACATCGAAAGGACACTGACTAAGACAACCCTGAGTATCATGATCTAGTACATTAACTTCTCTTTAGTAAACTGAATCTTAATTGGGATAAAGGTGATGCATAATTTGACATTAGTTCATGGTAAGGTTTAGCAACAAATGAATTTGTCAAAAGTTTATGAGAAAATTTTGTCGCCTTAGCTTTTTGGATGTTTGAATTCCATTCTACAATGTTAGAATTTGTTTTAGTATATCCTTAATTCAGTCACCTTCTGAATGCTCAGATTTTTTAGTCAGACATGATACTAGCACTAGTCTGTTTATAGGTTCAATGTCAGATTGCTTTGGGAAAGAAATGAATTACTCCATGTGAACTACTTGGAACAGCGAATGGCATTTAGTAATATGTGAAGGTCCACTCATGCCATTTTCTTAGCTCTATAATGACACTACAAATGAAGCATCATTAGGTATTATTGTTTATATGTCAGATACGGAATGTAATGTCAGTCTTCATAATTTAATCTCTTCATTATATCCTTGCTGCCTAAGATCAGCTTCTCCAAATGGAACCACAGAGGACGGGAATGCTCTAATGTTCTGGATTCATATAGCTGCTCTACTCTCCAGAAAGATCATATCAGCACCATCATCAGCTGAATAATGCTTACGCTAGCATTTTCCAATCTCACATAAAAATGGTTCCTCTTTATTTTAACTTATATCTTTATTGTTTATTTGTTTAAGCATTAGACAACTTTATTATTAGCTGTTAGCAGTTTCATCTGTATAGCCTATATAAATGTGTTGAAGGATTTTCTAGATGTAGTAATTGTACAAATTTATGTGGTACAGTGTGGCATTTGAATACATGCACATAGCATGTAATGATCAGATCAGGGAAACTGACACATTTATTTCTTCAGGTATTTATCATTTCAAGCTAGAAATTTTAAAAACATTGTCATCGACTATAGGTATCATATTGTGCTGGAAATATTAGAAGTTGTTCCTCCCCTCCAGCTGCACCCCTGACCATACTCTGGTTTTCTTATCATTGTCTGTTTGAATTCTGTCATCCTTGGCCTAGGCAGGAACCAGTGTCCTGGGTTTTGGCAGGAATTAGAGAATATGTCCCTGGAGCCCAAGGTAGGTTGTTACTTGCCTGTAGACTACTGAGTATGATAGAGACCAATGTTTCAGAAGATAAGTCTTGAGTGAAATCTGAAATCTAGATAATATGGATGTCAAGTACAACAAGGATGGGAAGAAAAAGACATCCAGGTAGGAGGTAGAGGCCCGAGGGAGGTGATTGGGATGGGGGTTGCTCAAAGCTGGGAGAAGCTTCACTGCTTTTCCATAGGAACATTGCAGATTCGTCTGTGGAAGAGAAGGGTGCTGAGGGCACTGTGTCAGCCACACACTCGTTCGTGAGAACTGCTGATATAGTACGAATATTGCTTGTCATACAGGGTATTTTTTAAAACCACAATTGCTTTTTAATTTACAATGTTTTTTTGTTTTGTTTTGTTTTGTTTTGTTTTGGGGAGTCTTGAGGACTGAATTCAGGGCCACATTTCATGTACCATGAACATCCCTGGTTCCTAAGTGATTTTATACTTATAATATCCTTATGCAGAGACTGGATAACAACTTACACTTTCTTTAAAAATATAACCATATTAAAAAAAAAACCTGTTCTCTTGTGATACTAGTAAATTGAGAGGTAATGACAGTAGGCATAAGAGGGTTGAGAGCCTAGGGAGATGGCACCATGGGTAACAGCACTTGCTGCACAAGCATGAGGGCCTGGGTTAGACACTAGCACCTATCCAAAAGGTGGGGTGTCATCAATCGATGGGCTGTCCTATAACTGTAGTGGATTTATGATGTTACATTATAAATAACTGTCCTGCCTAGGAGTTTAATAAAAAGCGCTGCTTGGCCAAAGGCAGACAAAAAGTGTGGGCGGGGCTACCAGACTAAGAAAACCCTGGGAATAGGAAGAACAGAGCAGAGACACCAGAGAAGCCAGAAGATGCTGAGGACAACTATGCTGCTCCGAGAAAAGGTACCGAGCCACATGGCTGAACAGGATAAGAGTCATGGGTTAGATTAAGAGTAAAGAGTTAGCAAGTTACATGCCTGGGCCCTAGGTCAATGAGCTTACAATTAATGTAAACATCTGTGTGTCTCTGCGGGTCTGCAGGTCTGTGAATCCAAACCTTGAGACTAGGCCCAAAAGTCGGGGCCACAAGGCTAGGCTTGAAAGTTCAGGCCAGAAACTTCATACAACATATAACTTCAGAGAGTTGGGGTATGCGTGCTGAGACAGGAGGATCATTGCTAGCTTTCAGCTTAACTCTAGATTCATGGTAGATCCTGTCTCAAAGAAAATGGTAGAGCTCAATAGAGAAGGACACCAGTCATCCTTGTCTGACCTCTGTGAGTGTGCAAACAGTCACACACGTGCACACACCACACCTGCCCACACTCACAACCCCAACACACAGAGATGAACAGGATACTTTCATAAAACTCTAAAATATGATGCTAAAAGGCTGATGCTTATGTCATCTTCATACCTTACTGAAGAAGGAAGAAAGCTGTGCTGTGTAGGGAGGAGGAGGAGGAGGAGGAGGAGGAGGAGGAGGAGGAGGAGGAGGAGGAGGAGGAGGAAGGCTCTTTCTGAAGTGGCTGCCAGATACTGTAAACCTGTAGAATTGTTTCTTTATCACTGAGACCCTGAGAAGTGGTTTCTGTAAGAGAAAATGTAATCCTGGAGGTATTTTCTGTGCCCATCTGTAATAATCCTTCATAGTATTTCACACACAGTTGCTACATACGGAGAAATGTCCATTTTTAAATAGGAGCTTAAATATGGAAAATATGACTAATCCAATGGCTGCCTCTCTGGTGTACTTTAGAATATGTTTCTCTTTCCTCCTGAATTCACTACATATTAGTGAGGCTAATTATGTTTTGCTTGGATTTATCTTTAGGGCTCTAGAATGTGAATAATGGGCATATTGTTGTTAAACTGTATTAATATATCTGTTCTATATTTATTAACAAATAAATGGTACAGTGCATAAGAAATGAATCACCTCCAAAACCTCTGTGGTTTTATTGGCTTGAAGTTGTTTTAAAAATGTTTATAAGGTGAGGGCAATGATTTTAATAACTAATTAAAATATCTTTCAATGTATTATTTAAAAGACTATGTACTATTTAAAATGCATAAAATTGCCTTTTAAAGTAATCATTGATTATACACATATGTATGTGACATGGAAATAGCAGAAAGATCCTTGAGGGGGGTGAGGACCCGTGAGAGACCGAGGGAGGACAAAGAAAGCCAAGGAGGCAAATGTACGTAAACATATATGGAATTATCAGGAGGAAAACATTTTGTTTTGTAAACTTACTAAAAAAATGAACAAAACCAAAATACCATTAAAGTTTGAATTCCAGTCAGGATGAATAATAAGTTGAAATAAAATAAGAAAAGAAAAGCCAAAGTTTTTTTTGTATGTGTTTTTAGTGTTGGAGATAGGTTTGATACTGTTAATAAAGTTTGGTGTGGTACTGCACACCTATAATCCCAACACTTGAGAGGCTGAGGCAGGGGAACACTCCTCCATTGTTGGTGGGACTTGTACAGCCACTTTGGAAAACAGTATGGTGGTTTCTTAGAAAACTGGGAATCAATCTACTGAATGATCCAGTAATAGCACTCTGGGGCATAAACCCAAAGGAAGCACATTCTTACCCCAAGGATATTTGCTCAACTCTGTTCATAGCAGCATTATTTGTAATAGCCAGAACCTGGAAACAACCTAGATGCCCCTCAACTGAAGAATGGATTTTAAAAAATGTGGTACATCTACACAATGGAGTATTATGTAGCAGTGAAAAAAATGACATCTTGAAATTTGCAGGTAAATGGATGGAACTAGAAAAAATCATCCTGAGTGAGGTAACCTAGACCTAGAAAGACAGACATGGTAGGTACTCACTCATAAGTGATATTAGACATATAGCAAAGGATAAGCAGGCTACAATCCACAACCTCAGAGAAGCTAGGTAACAAGGAGGACCCTAAGAGAGACATCCATGAATCCCCCTGGGAAGGGGAAATAGAGAAGATCTCCTGAGTAAATTGGGAGCATGGGGGGGGGCAGGTGTAGGGGGAAGGAAAGAAGATAGTAGAGTTGGGGAGGGACGGAGAGGGAGAAGAACAAAGATATTTTGACCCAGGAAACCATTTTGTTGTTAGGGAGACACTTGGAACTCCCGGGAATCCACAGGGATGACCCCAGCTAGGATTCCGAGCAGTGGTTGGAGGCTGCCTGAACTTGCCTTCTGTAATGAAACTGATGCCCATCCTAATTGTCATCATAGAACTTTCATCCAGCAACTGATGAGAGTAGATGCAGAGATTTACAGCTCAGCACTAGGTCAAGCTCCCACTCCATCTAAGAGAGGAAGGAGAGATTATATGAGCAAAGGGGTCAAGATCATGTTGGGGAAACCCACAGAGACAGCTCACTGGAGCTACAGGGAGCTCACTGACTCTGGATTGATAGCTGGGGAGCCTGCATGGGACCAAACTAGGCCCTCTGAATGTGGGTGACAGTTGTGTGGCTTGGGCAGTTTGTGGGGCCTCTGACACTGGGACCAGGATTTATCCTTGATTCATGAACTGGCTTTTTGGAACCCATTCCCTATAGAGGTATTTTTGCTCAGCCATGATACAAGGGGAGGGGCTTAGTCCTGCCTCAACTTGACATCCCAGACCTTGATGACTCCCCATGAGTGGGAGAAGGGGAGGGAAGGGGAACTGTAGTTGGTATGTAAAAAACCCTTTTAAATAAAAAATGTCAAAAAAATGCATAGAAAAAAAAGTTTGAGGCCAGTCTGGGCTCCATAGGGTTTTTGTTTTTCAAAACAAAACAAACAAATGCTACCATTGTCTTATTTTGGGACATGAATATCCAGATGAAGTTGATCATCTGGATACATATTAGTTCCAGACTCTAGTAACTAAAGGATTCATAACAAAAGCATTATATGTAATTATATATAATCTTCAAGGCTAAGATGGTGGTCACTGAGGTGCCTGGTCACTGTGTTGTAGTCATTTCCCACCTACCAGAAGCTGTACCTGTGAGGCTCCACTTCTCTCTCCAGTTTGTTTGCTGTATGCAGGTCTCACATAGAGCATCTTCCATGTGTTCCAGGGAGCTCAGATCTTTACTGCCTGAGATTTTTGGAAGAAGGTTCATATTTATTCTTGAGTGTTTTTCATGGAAATCCAACTTTTTCTTTTCAACCTTCTTTTAAAACACCATTTATTTATTATTTAATGTGTGTGTGTTTGCATGCATGTGTCATGGTGCATTGTTATATGAAACTATTCTGGGGAGATGTGAATAAATCTTTACTTACCCAAGATGGGGAACTGATGACAGACCAAAGTAAGGACACCACCAAAGTCCAACCTGGTGAACCAATGGATTTTTAACGGGGATACTGACAGGATTTGTTGTATGAAGTTTCTGGCCTGGACTTTCCGGCCTAGCATCATGGCCCAGATCCTTGGACCCACAGACCCACAGTTCCATAGTCCCACTGAAACAGATGCTTATATTAATTGTATACTGATTGACCTGGGGCCCAGGCATATAACTTGCTAGCTCTTGCACTTAAACTAACCCATGACTCTTATCCTGTTCAGCCATGCGGCTCAGTACCTTTTCTCAGAGCAGCATAGTTGTCCTCTGCATCTGCTTTTCTGGCTTCTTTGTGACATCTCTCCTCTGTTCTTCCTAGTCCCAGAGTTTTCTTAGTCTGGTAGCCCCGCTCATAGTTCCTGTCTGCCTTTGGCCATTTTATTAAACCAGTAGGAGGGATAATTATTTATAATGTAACAATATAATCCTACTACAAGGGTTATGTTGAGGGGTTATTTACTGAACAGGGATGATTCAAAAGCACCTACAATACCAGAAGCCCATCCTAGCATGGGAGAGGCCTCACAGAAGCTGGAATTTGGATCTCATTGTATGACTGACAGGCAGCTGGACAGGTTGGAGAGTGTCTCTTGCAGGCCACTCAGCTAGTATCTGCCTTCTTAGCAGTTCTTATTGCTTAGTGGGGAAATGCTAGTGCATTTGCTCAGGTTAAGGGATCTCCTGAGTCTCTAGTGCTGAAAGCCTTGCTCCAGTGAGTTTGATGACCTGGGATGGATGTGTGAAGTTGGCACCAAGAAAATGCTGTGACCCTCTGTTGTTTAAGCAAGTGGCCCTGGATAGCCTGGGCTATCTTTATTAATATAGTTTCAATTGTTTGCATAAAAGTTTTACAATCAGCTTTTACTTCTTACATTTCTAAAAATGGTTACAACAATCACCAGTTTGTTCTTTGCTTCTTTCCCCTTGTGTCTCCCAGCTCTCTCACCATTAGCCCTTAGCTTTTGATCTGTATCTCTACTGTCAGAAACACAACCAGTTTTTGCAAACTACACAGGAACTTTTCTGACTAGGCACACCTAACAGGTAGGACAGTGTGCCCAGTTGGCAGCACACGTGTTTACAGCATCATACAGGGAAGGAGATAGTTTTGTAGTCAGAAGTTTCTGGTCCCTCTGGCCCCAGGTCTGGACCTGCAGTCTGTATCTGCTTAGCCCCAAATAATCACACAAAGGCCTATATTAATTTCAAGCTGTTTGGCCTATGGCTCAAGCATACTACTTGCTAACTCTTATGCTAACCCATGATTATCTTGTTTAGCCACATTGCTTGGTACCTTTTTTCAGAGCAGCATTCTCGTCTTTTCCCTCTTTGTCTGCTGGTGTCTTTTTCTCTTCTTCCTCTTCTCAAGAGTTTTCTGAATCTGGTAACCCTGCCCATACTTCCTATCTGCCTTCTGGCCAATCAGCATTTTATTAAACCAATAGGAGCGGCAAATATTTACAATGTACAGAGCATAATCCCACTGCATAGTTTTGTCTCTTGTGGTTAATATTTACATCTTACTATGGGGTCTAAATTCTCATGATCAACTCACCAGCCAAAGCTGGATCAATCCATTTTACATTTTGTATTACTGTCTCCTTCAGGGATATACCAGGTTTTTCCATTAACCATATAGGCAACATAACCTGGAGACTTACTCTTAATAGTTGAACCTGTTGATCACTTGTTTTTAGGTCTGTCTCTCTTAACTTTAGGGTATTGGCACAGTTATTAGAACTGAGGGAGCTGTAGGGCTCTATGATTCTACTTCATTCCCTGTTTCTAGACTGTTCCCACTAATTCTTAATACCATCTATTTAATACCATTTTTTAAAAACTCATATGATTAAAATGATTCTTTCCAGAACTGTTATGCAAATATGTGATGTTAAACTGTATGATCTACTGTGTCTCTGTTGGTTGCTTTTGCTCATTTAGGGGGCCAGCTACTCAGCTCCCAAATAAATCACTCATGGAGGCTTATTCTTAATTATAAATGACCAGCTTTAGATTGTATGTTTCTTGCCAGCTTTCCTTAAATTATCCCTTCTACCTTTTGCCTCTGGCCTCTTTTTCTACTGTATACCTTTCTTTGTTTCTTACTCTGTGGCTGGCTGTGTGTAGCTGGGTGGTTTGCCTCCCATGTCTCCTTCTCTTGTTTTTTCTTCTCCCAGATTTCTCCTCCTGTTTATACTCTCTGTCTGACAACCCTACCTATTTCTCTCTCCTGCCTCACTATTGGTCGTACAGCTCTTTATTAGACCATCAGGTGTTTTAGACAGGCAAAGTAACACAGCTTCACAGAGTTAAGCAAATGCAACATAAACGAATACAACACATCTTTACAACATTAAACAAATGTTCCACAACATTAATAAAAATAACACACCTTAAAATAATATTTTGCCACATGTCTCATTCGAGTCAACTGTATGGCTGACATGGTAAAATCAAGGAGAGCACATAAGGACACACACTCCAGGGCCATTCCCAGAATCCACAGGTCAGGATCTCCAGGGCCTTGCCTCAAGGAGAGCCATTGGTATCATTCTCAGGCCTTGTCCCCTGAAGAAGTCATCCCTAAGAATGCTCTGAGTCTTTACTTACTGAGTTCTATACAGCACGTGCATGTGGAAGTCAGAGAACAAGTGTGAGAACCGGTTTTTTCATTCTACTATGTAGGTCCTGGGGTCACACTCAGATCTTCAGGGTTGGCAGCATGTATAACAAAACAATTTATATTATCGTTTAGCGGGATGTTTTCAAGGTTCATTTCTGTTGTAGTGTGCATAGCATTTTGTTTATAACTATCAACTAATGGTCATCTGTGTTTTCTTTCTTGAGCGTTGTGAATGATGCTGCTGTTACTGTGTATGTACAAGTGTTGGCACGATTCTGTAGTTTTCAGTTCATTTGGGTATGTATTGTATGTATGAGTGGAATTGCTGGTCTTCTGGAAACTCTTAACTTTTGGAGAAACTGTTGAACGGTATCCCAAAGCTATTGTACTGTCTTACACCCCCCCCCCCCCCAGCAATTTTCAAGGCTTCCTTTTCTCAGAGGAAGTTGATACTGACAAGATAATAGGAAAGGATGATTAACTAGGCTAATTGTGGCAGCCTTTGGAGTCTTTTGCTGGGTTCAAGTTGAAAGTTCTTTTTGATGGAGAACAGAAAGATGCATTTTGTACTTAAGGGTTAACTTCTGTCTTTGTTTTATGCTTCTTCGTCTAAGCCTGGAAAAAAAGACTTCTTCCTGTTATTTTTAGCATTTTATCCATATGTCTGCTCTTTTGCCTTCTTGACTTCCTATGATATCATGGCCTTTGGTCACTCATGAGGAGCGGTGTTGGAGAGGCTGTCTTGTGTATAGACAGGCTATAGTTACAAGAGACTTTTCAGATTGACTGTGGCTACATGGAGACACAACCCTTAGAGAAGGACCCTGAGCTGAAGGTTTGTCCTCTGCCCTTGATGGATGGTGGCCTCACTGTAATCTCCCTTTGGCCTTCTCTACCCTCACCTGTGACAGGCCTTGTTCTAAGGCTCAGTAGAGTGACTCAGGATTGGGTGTGGCTCAGAAGCTTGGTTTGTTTGTTTTTATCTCACTGGGTGCAGTGTCCATATATTCAGTTATTTATCCCCTCAAGGCACAGCCCCAGCTGACTCTACTGACATAAAAGGACCTGTCTGAAGTCCCAGAGGGTGTTTACATAGAAGTTTGACCTAGAATCTTATCGTGCACACTTATAACCCAGGTCTTAGAAACAGAGGCAAGAAATAGCGCAGATTGAAGGCCAGACTGGTCTGCATAGGAACATCCTGGCCATTCAGGGCTGTACAGTGAGACCCTGTCTCAAAACCAAATAGTCACTGAAGGAACCTTTTTAAAAGGAGATTGGTTAGCTATGAGAGGAGAAGGCAAGACAGATGTTTTATTATACAATATTTGAAGAGTTTTCAAATACACTTGACAGAGGCTCACATTTTGATCTTATGTTCTGACCCTGCCACTGAGTAGCTCTTTTATTCCCTTCAGCCTAAAATAATTCTATGCTTCAGAAACATAACATGCAGTTCCTGTACTGATGAGATCTGGATTCTTGAGCAGATTGAGTAGCAGCATGGTAGCTTTTCGAGTTCAGCCATCAGAGAATTGAAATTGTAATAGCTGTATTTATTATACACAGTTCCAAATGAGTTATTACTAAGCCTTTCCTTGGTCCCATATTATCTCTGGTTTACAGGCTACTTTTTTTTTTTTTCTTAAAGAAGGATTTCCTTAAATTCTATTGGATATTTCATTACTAGAATGTTTAAAATGGCTGGTTGTTAGAATATTCAGGGAAACTAAAGCCTTAATTTCATTTAGTATTTTTATTTTAGTTGATTCTTAAGATGAGTTCAGTAGTAACTTATTTTAAAGGAATGAATATTTTTATTTAACTACATTTCTTGCAAATTTAGATTTTTTTGGCCACATCATTTTACCATTACCACTTCAATGTAGGCTATAGAGCAGCATAAGGGTTCTTAATTTCTTTTGCATTGAATGGTGTATTACATTGTATTTTAGTACCCTCACACTGAACAGGATGACGACACACCGTATCTTAGTGCATTCCCCTGTGTTTTTTATTGTTGTCTTTGCCAAGTATTGGTTTATATATTTTAAAATTTTCCTGGCACTTTTCACAGTGCTCATCAAGCCCTGCCATGTTGGAAGCAGGGGGTTCCTGAGTTGGAAGCAGCTGTTTCCCCATGACCATTCCTTAGTGAGTAAATAAATGTTGATCAGATTGTAGACATGATGTTTAGTTCTAGGTGCCAATTTTCAGTGGCTGTACTGACAAATTGGATTTCAGCTGTGGAATTAAATGGGGGGGGGAGAGAGGGGGGAGGGGGGCAAAGGGAGGGGATAGGAGGAAGAAAGCCTGATTTGTAGGTATTCCAGCCCTGGAACTCTGCTTAGCACCACATCTGGAGCTGCAATGTGTTCTTATATATACATTTATTTAATGTATTGAGCTGTGCTTTTAGCTTTGTCATCTGTAACTATTGTTATAAAGCGATATTGATAGGCTACAGAGTTCTCTGAGTATCATAGAAAATGCTTTTTATTTTATTGATCACATTGATTTTTTAAAAAATACACCTCTGTTAAGTCTTCAAAATGGAGCTCACAAATAGCTCTGATAGGAGTAGCAATTGAAAACTGCTGCTTTACTGTGAGGTTATTTCAGGAAGATCTCCAAATGAAATAGTATGGACATTCATTTAGTGCCTTGATATTCAAGAGTAGGAAGTGGGAGCCCTACAGTCATTTTGAAAATTGTGTTTGAGAGTCAGTTACTAATTGGATTGTGGAGTACTGTACTAGCGCTTTAAGTGGTACCGCAATTCACTGCAGTTGTGACCAGGGATAATATATGTGCAGGTACAATGAAATCCATCTTGATGAAGAGCGATGGGCTATACAAAATGGTTCAATCTGATTTTAAAATAAAGCAGTAAGTGAAAGCAGTAAGAGTTCAAAAAATACTTAGGGGGCCCGGGAAGGAAGATTTAGTACATCTAGCTCTCAAATAGTTTCTCTCTGTAGAAGAATGCCTTTAAATTGATGCAAGTCATCAAACCATTAGATTAATAAGGCAAAGGAAGATTCCTATTTTCTCTTTGATAAGAACCCAGACTCCAGGGACAGAGCGCTCTCTTCCAGGGCAGAGTTCCTTCTTAAGTGGTAAGGCTCTGTCTAAACCTTTGCTTTTCTTCCTAAATCAGTGGAAACAATCTGTTTTCTGAGATGAGCCTGAGCTCAGTGTGAGTGCTATTAAAGGTTTAAGATGATGGCTAGGCATGGTGGTGGATGCCTGTAATCCCAGCATTCGGTATGGGGAATAGAAGGTGGAAGATAGAGTTCAAGGCCAGCTTTGGCTACACAGCATGTGTGCTCAGTCTGGGCAACTTGAAGCTCCATTAAATTTTTTTTTTTCAAGTTTTGATTTGATATTGTGGATAAAGAAGATCACGAACTGGGAGATGTTTTCTAGTGACAAGGATGCAAGTTTTATAGACTGTTTTAGAATTCTTTACTATTTTCCATTCAGAGAGCTTGAAACATTATTATGACAGATTACTTTTCCTTCCTTGAACACCTATATATCACAGGCTCCTGGTATTAAAGAATATGAGAAGTGCCTTTAAGTTCATTGGAGACTGAGAGAAATATTTGTCCACCTTAGAGAATGAATAGATTCATTCACTCACTCACTCATTCATTCATTCATTCATTCATTCATTCATTCATTCATTCATTCATTCTGTGTCTGCTAAAATGATCTTAATCTTTCATGGGTTATCTTTTAATTCTATCATGAATACTGTGTAATAAAAATAGCAATTTTTAATGGTGAAATAATGACTTAAAAATTTGGAAATAATGACTTAAAAATTTGGATATCTAATGCAAATACTGAGCAGAGGATTTTCTCACTTAATACCGGAACACTCCAATTATATTGCAAAGTAAAAATATGATAAAGACTTTTCTGTTGAAAATATGTTTTTTTTTTGAGTATTTGTGGTTTAGACACCAAGCTGGGGCATGAAACCAATCTATTTTCCCTGCTCTTTTATGGCCTCTGCTTCTTCATAGATTGTATGCAAAATCTATAGAGCTCCTTGCCTTGTGTTCTTATTGATAGAGTATGGGGGTGGGAGGAAGGGGTCAGCTGCCCATTGTCTCTGTTACTAATTCATATTAATGTAAAGTTCCTGAATTACCTTTTTGTTCCCCCCAGCAATCTTGCTTCTCCTAGACATCATTGTTCATGGGGGCTCTGTTTTAGTCTTTAAGTTACACGTGTTCAGAGGGCAGGTGTGGAAACTCTTCACTGGTTTACTTGCTAAGTTTTGACTAATTTGTGCAATTAAAGTATACTTTGTCTTCCCTTACTTTCAACAAACACTGACCACCTACTGCATGCATTGTCCTGAGAGTCAGGTGGGGAGCCGTACTGAGTAAAAATGATCGAGTATGATACATATAACAGTGGAGAAAGGTGCTAAGTCATTATGGTTAAGTTTGACATCAGAGTCATTTGTAGAGCGCTACTAATACAGAGGATTTTATTTGTATTTGAGGCAGGAAAAATAAGGGATCTGGGAATTGACTGTTAAAATGGAGGTGGAAGTTAATATTTAATAAATATTTTTATACTTATCAGTATTGTTCAGTCTGCATGAGTTTTGGGCATTGATTTTTCATTGCAATTTGGTACAATTTACAGTCATCTGGAGTTTGCCATCATTTCTATCTCTAAAGGGCCTCTAATGATAAGTTATAGCTGTTTGCTTCTGAAATCTTAGATGGAGACGCCGTTGCTCATAGTCTCTCCTCTATGAGAGACAACACAGAAGCATCTTTGTGTCTCTGCCTACCTCCCCATTCCTAAGGGAATCTGAGGATTGCCAGACAGTCATCATGATTAGATTCTGTGCCACTTTGGATGTTTTGCTAAAGCTTTTGACTTTTGTATTGACTATAATGTTATTTAGTTTCCATATTAAAAATCCTTATGCTTGGTTTGTGAGATGGCAAATGAGTGGAGGCACTGGCTGCCAAGCCTGACAGTCTGAGTTTGATTCCAGGGTCCCACCTGTTAGAAAGAGAGAACTAGCACCCCATCTATGGCAGTTGCCCATCTCCCTCCCTAGGAACTTGCCTTTTCTAGATAGTTCCCATCATTGAAACCTTACAGAATTTACGCTTTTGTCTCTAGCCTGTTTCACTTAGGGTGATTTTGGTCTTACACTTGTGCCCATCAGCCAGAGGCTCATTTGCATCTTTTCTGTAGACCTTAGTTTCCGTGCTCTTTTCCCCCCAACTAGGCTAGACTTGTGGGGAAGGGTCTGAGACTCACTTAGGAAATTGCTTCTAGGTGTTAAGCTGGTATGATAGGATTCTGAATATGTCTTTTCCCCTCCTTCTTGTTGCCTGCCATGTAATGTTGGAAATCATTGTAATATATCTATCCAGTTTTCTAGCAGTTAAATCACAGGGGTAAATCTTACCCTTATTTCTATTGACCAGAAGCAGAATCTTAGTTATTTCTCCCTCCCTCCCTCCCTCCCCCTCCCTCTTTTTGTGGTACTGGTAGTTGCAGTCACATGTTGGGCAGCCTTCAGTCTATGATCTAATCCCTAGCCCTTTGTTTTTTATTTTGAGAGAGAGTCTTGCCAAGTTGGCCAGGACAAACAACTGCCTCAGACTTGCAGTCCTCTTTCATCAGCCTTTTGTGTAGCTGGGATCATAGGCCTTTACTGTCATGTGCTTCTAAAAGTGAACTAGACTAGCCAATACTTTGCCTTTTCCTTACTTATTTACATGTCTTTGGTAGACCTGAATTGTCCCAGTTGTAGGCTGTACAACTGGTCGTCTCTAAGTGTTGATTTAGTACAAGAAAAGAACAGGAGGACCACACATCATTAAGTACGCCTGTCTGCAAATGATGCATAGGAGAATATGTTTCCTCTGGGCTATCACGTCCGGCCTGCTTCTGCTGACTAGGGTTCCAGTATATGCATTAGGGAAATATCAGTGGGTGTAGTTTAACAGTGCTGCACTTGGTGAATTACCAAATCCTGCAATAATAGAGTTATTGGCTTTTGTACTTCCAAATATAAAAGAATTTTCCAGAATCTTTTGTTGATACTTGTTGAAATACATGTTTGAGTAGTACTATAATTTTTATTGGACTTTAATGTCAGAGAGAATTATGTATAGTCTATACATCCTCTGGAATCTGTCTAACTATATTGTGGTATTTTTGTAATTATTGCATTTAGTTAATAAATACAGTATATTATCCACAATTTACAATTTCAGTTACATAAACCTCTCCTTTTTCTTATCTTGTACTGAGTATGTGTAAATGTTATGAATAGGATTTGAGAAGAGCTTTCATGTCATTTTAATGGGCTTCTGCATATATTGAATAGCTGAATTGCATCTTTTAATTTCATCTTGTAATAAAGATTTGAAATAGTGAAATAAATCAGGACACCTCAGGACAGTGATGGAAGGAGCTAAACTCTGTTCATTTTATTTGAGTGATCATATTGTTTTAGGGGGAAACAGTCTGTTTTACTCTAAGTGACAATTATTTCATAGTGAAGAAATATCTTGAGATATAGGTCATTTTTCAATTTTATATGCATTTTGTCAGCCTAAAATAATCGCTGATTTGGACTCTCCATGGGAAAAGAGGTGAAGATTAGATTATTAACTTTGTAGGGAAACATTTTAGGTCATTAATCAGATATATTGCTTAGGAGCAGTAGGATATTATAAAAAGGGTTTAAATCTGTAATATAAGCTCAGGCAAGAGATAAATAATTGTAAATTGCTGGGTGTGGTAGTGCATGTCTGTGTATACTTGGGCAGGAGCATTGGGAATTTAAGGCTAGCCTGGGCTTTATGAAACCCTGTCAACAAACAGACAGACAGACATTCTGAAACAGATTCCAAACTAAAACGAAACAAAAATCTCCAGAGAGATAAGTTAATTGTAGGAAAAATGTAAAATCTGTGTTGCATGATTGAGAGAACTAGAGAGGGCATGTTATGCAGTGGGTGCTGGCTGTGTATGCTGTCAGCAGGAGATACAGAATGCATTCAGAGCCTGGGAAGGGCTGGAGCTGGGAGTTTGTTTTTGGCTTAGGATACTCATCATGCTCATATAGGACAACATAAAATTCCTACTGTTTTCCACAAAACATCACTCAGCTGGAGGGCCCTGTTCTGTTACTCAGGTGTACCTCCTACACCTTTCGGAAATGGTAAAGCTAACTGAACTAGTTTTGTCTGGGTTTACTATAGCTAAACCTCTAAAGAACCATATTCTGATAAAGATGCTTGCTATTTCTCGTATCTTCTTAAATTACTGTTTTACTCTGGCCATAATTTCTCCAGCCAGAAGTAATAATGATTTTTATGACCATGAACTCTGTGCCATATGGTGTTAAGGACACTTTTCATATTTGTGCTCATTGGCTCTTCACACGGATTTCACGAGGACAGTTATACTGGTTTTCCCATTTACAGACATTCGTTTGACACAGCTAGACAGTAATGGAGGCAAGTCACACACTAGAATCTCTCTTTAACCCTATTTTGTGCTGCCTTGTTTGAGTTTAGAGAATTATCGATGGGCTGTTTTAGTGCTGGGGATTGAATCTAGGACCTCATGCGTGCCAGGTGAGCTCCCAGCGGCTAATATGTATCTCTTTGCCACCCCTTTAACTTTGTATTTTAAAGCAGAATCTCACTAAGTTGTCCAGGCTGGGCTTTAAGTCACTGTAGTCCAGACAGGCCTTGACCTTTCCGTCCTTTTGCCTCAGGCCCTGGATAGCAAGGATTGGAGGCCTGTTCCACAGGCCCAGTGTTAGCAGTACTGTAAGCTTTGCTTCAACATTTACAGGTTGTATAAAACTTTAACAGTTAACAAGAAGCTTGTTCAGTAATTTAAAAAATTTCCACTAGAGGTCAGTCTATCACCTGGGAATATAAATATTGTTGCTTGTCTTAAAAGTGAAATTTCTGTTTATTTAAGCAGTGTGTTATAGAAGAGACTAATGTGGCTGAATAAATTTTGAATTACAAACATAATCAAAGAATCATTTGTGTGTGTGTGTTGCCAGGGATCAGACTCAAGGCTTTACAAGTGCTAGACAATCATTCTGTTCCTTAGCTGTACCCTCAGACCTCAGAGTCATCTTTACAGAACCAAAAGCATGCATGGCTATTATAAGACCCAATATTGGCTCAATAGATTGTATTTGCAGAGTTCAATCATGATAGCTCAGTGAAATGACTTCTGGGATAGAACTACTTACTGACCTTGATCTTTGTTTTTTATAAATTACTCACACATTAAATATTAATCCAGTTTTTCATTACTAGTATTTCAAATTCCTTCTCTTGGTTCATTTAATTTAGTCAGGCTGTAGGATATACCCCGGGGGTAATGAAGCAGTGAAATTATTTGGTGCCTACTAAAAGATACTCATAATTTTAGGACAATATGAAAACAAACTTTTTTCTTAAAAATAGATTCGAGAATTTTATTTCTCACCACCCAGGTTTTAAAAATGACACGGTATTGGATTAAGAGGTTAACAGTCTTTATTTAGAAGCAACATTTTGAGCCTACCTCTATGCTTGTAAAAGCAGAGTCTTATTGGGGAGGAATAATTACACATAGTTATTTGTAGGGTCTAGTTGGTGCAGAGTAAATTACCCACTCAGCTCATGAGATGGAAGTAATGGTTCTGGCTATTGTAGGTTAAATAAAGCCTTTTAGACAGTCTTCAGAGTAACAGAAACAATCTGACTTGACTCCAGATTTGTCACACTGGAAATGAACGGCAAGGAGGGACACTGCACACGGGAGGGTAGACTAGGCAGTGAGTTGAACCCAGTGAGTGAGGAATGAGGGAATGGAGGACAGAGACCTGTAGAGCACACATGAGGGGAAGACCAGAGTTAGTGACTTCATCAGGCTTTCCTGTGCCCTGTAACTGCCCTACGGCAGCTCCTGCTGTCCTTCCAGCGATCATACAGTGTGCTAATTCTGTTTAAAGACAAGGTGACCAAGGCTTACGGAGTTTCAACAACTTACTAAAGTGAGATTTGAACCCAGGGCTTGTGACACAGTGCAGAAGGTCTCCCTCATCCCCTTTCTCTCTTGCTTCATTTTTTCCCTCCTGTCTACAATCTGATAGCTGTAAGCCTACATCCAGTGTGAAGTTAACCCCACAGGTAAACCCCAATTACAACAAAAGCTGAGGGTTATAACTTCCAGGGAGGCAGATTGGCTATATTTCTGTTAAAAATTGCAAGTTTCTCAACCTTTGCCTACAAATCACCATGAAGACATCATTCTCTGATTAGTGGTGATGAGCGACTTCTCGCTACTTTGTTTTTCCCTCTTATGAAATCCACTAATTATCTTCCGAGGTGTCCCCTCTGTTGGCTTGGTGCTTCATAACTGGCCCTCCTGGGGGTGCCTCTCAAGGACTTTGCAGAGTCCTAATAGGCAGCACAGCGGGCCAGCCAACAGGAGTTAGGGATCGTGGCTTGGGCCGCTGTGTACTTTACCACTTTAGCTTTGCACCTGCAGGCAGCAGTGCTTCGGAGACCTTGCTGTCTTTTAAAGAGAGCTTTGATCCCGGTCTCTTTCTGCGTGGGCTACGTTTTTGAAGAGGTGAGGACAGAATGTCAGCTTTCTTCTCCCAAAGGCACTGTGGCTGAATTCTCCTATAATTCAGTACTTTCATCATGGCCTCCATGTTGGTGGTTGCTCTAGACCTGGAGAATAGCACTGATCTTTTGTTTTTGACCCAAGTGACTGGTTAATGGTAAAAGGGCCGTCAACCGGGAATGCTTTTAATCAGGCTCTCTTTTTTTTTTGGTGGTTGAGTTAAGGTCTATCTACGGTCAATTGCAAAGTCTTTCCCAAGCTTCTTTCACTTTTTTTCTCTTGAAGTTGCTTGAAGGTGATATTAGAAGGAATACATCCGGGTCATACAAGGGCAAACAAGTGTAAAGCTCTTATCTTTAAATAGCCTTTAATCTCTTTGATAAAACTTTGATTTGTTTTGACAAAATAGCACAAAATTCTTAACCTAGCCATATAAGGTAGCCCCAGATACCCAGATGCCAGAACTTCTCAGCAGAGAAGGCCCAGCCTCAAGGCCAAGAGTGCCTGCTTTCTTTCTGAAGGAGTTGGGGATGAAATTACTTGTATCTGTTTTTAATCTGAAAGTGCCCAGTCTTTCTTTTCCTCTTTGCTAATTCATAGGAGAGAAGTAGTTTCCCATGAAATGCCTAAGTTCCCCACATCGGATCTGTGGACTCACCTCCACTCTCAATCCTCCTCCTGCTGCCTTTCTACCTTTACCCTAGCCCTCCTGCCTTCCTCACATCTACTCTGCCGCTAAAGCCAAATTACAAGCATAATCTGATCATACGACTCCTCACCCAGAGCTGATTTCTCACTCTGCTTTCCTCTCACAGTAGAGCTGCACATCTTTAGTTTATGAGCCCTAGAGGTCTGGTTCTTCTGTCTCACCGACATCCTATAATCTGTAGTGCCTTTTTGTACTCCACATGGGAACTCTAACTTCCTCAGATCCATGCTCCTTCTACAAAAGTATTCTTTTCTGAAGAGAATTTATCATTGTCCTTTGCATACCTGCTTGAATAGCTCTTTTTGGGAGATTGAAGTGTAATCATATTTTTAATTATCAGATTCATCACATTCCTATTACAAGCTTTTATTTTTCCCTTTTATTCTAAGTAGCTCTTTTTCTCATATAACCTTTTTAGAAAAGTAGCATTTGCTTTTACCCTTGGATCCTGGACTATCTAGGGTCAGATTTTTGGTCACCCAAGCATGAGTTCCATCTTATGGAGTGGATCCTATTAAGTCAAATCAGATATTAGTTGGTGACTCCCACAGGCTTTGTGCTACCATTACACTAGCATATCTTGCAGTCAGGACATCATTGTAGGTAAGAGTTTGTGGCTGGGTTGGTGTTTACATTTCTCCTTTGGTGGCCTGCAGAGTACCTTCCTGCACCAAAGACATTAGCCCATAGGGGGAAGGCTCTCTATAGGCACATGCTGGCCTTCTCCATGTTTAATGAGTGGTGTAGGTGTCATTTTCAGCAATGGGGTCTTGCTTCAGTTTGTGGAGAATAACCAACCAATACACTTGGAAACAGCCTGAGTTGTTCGGAAGCCCTTTGGTGAACAAGTTAATTAGATGTAACCCAATCCTGGTACTAGAAGCTTCATTTGGTGACAAGAGACGACCAGTTGGGCCTCTGTCTATCCTGTTATTTATTTGATGATTTCATATATATGGATATTTTATAAACCTTCTATGGTATTAGGTTTCCATACTACCCTTCAAATGGCCTTTAATTTTTGCTATCACCCTCTGTCTTCCCTCTCTGTTCTCTTCCTTCCCCATCTGATCCTTCCATTCCAGTCATTTCTTTATCCGCCCAGAACTATTCTGTTTCCTTTCCTGAGGGAGATCTGTTTTCCACGCCCCTCCCCAGTCCCTTGCTCTGTACCTAATCTCTGTGGTTCTATGGGCTGTAGCTTGGTTAACATTGACCTCATAGCCAATATCCACGTATAAGCACCATATTTATCTTTCTGGGTCTGAATTATCTCACTCAAAATGATTTTTTCCTAGTTTTATTTATTTACTTGTAAATTTCATGATTTTATTTTTTAAATGGCTGAGTAATATTCTATTGTATAAATGCACCATGTTTAAAAATCCATTTATCTGTTGAGGGACATCTAGTTTTTTTTTCTTCAGTTTCTGGCTATTATGCTAAGAACAACAATAAACATGGTTGAGCAAGTCTCTGTGGTAGGATGAAGTGTCCTTTGGATATATGCCCAAGAATGGTGTAGCTGGATCTTGAGGACGATCTATTCCCGTCTTCCTGAGGAACTCCCACATGGATTTCATAGTGGCTGTACAAGTTTGCACTCCCACCAGCAATGGATGAGTGTTTCTGTTATTCCACATCCTTGACAGCATGAGCTGTCATTTGTGTATTGATCTTAGCCATTATGACGGATGTAAGATGAAATGTCAAGTAGTTTTGATATACATTTTCCTGATGATTAAGGGTGTTGAACATTTAAGTGTTTCTCAGCCATTTGAGTTTGTCTGTTTAGATCTGTACCCCATTTTTAATTGGGTTATTTGGTTTTTTGTATCTATTTTTTGAGTTCTTTATGTATTTTGGATATTAATCTTTTATCCATGTGTAGTAGTTGTTAAAAATATATTTTCATTCTGTAGGCTGCTGCTTTGTCCAAACAATGGTGTTTTTGGGTGTACAGGAGCTTTTCAGTTTCATGTGGTTCTACTTACTAATTGTTGATCTTAATGCTTGTGCTAATGATGTTTTGTTCAAAAAGTCTTTTCCTGTGTCAGTGAGTTCAAGGCTACATCTCACATTCTCTTTTATCAGTTCACTGTATTCTGCTTTAAGTGTAGGGTATGGCCCATTAGGAGCTGAGTTTTGTAAGGGTAATGAGTATGGACCTATGGGGAGCCATTTGGTTTGATCAGCACCTTTGTTATACATGCTTTTCCTGACAGGAAGTTCAGTCTTTCTTTTTTGAGTTCCTAAAGACCCAAAGGGACCCTTCTGCACTGTTCCTGGTGACCTTTCCAAGTTGCAGAATACATAGCTTGCATTCATGTTATTACAGAGTTACATCAACATATTTAGTCATTTCCCCAAGTATAACATAGTGTCATGGGAATCACATTCTCAGCTAGAGTTCTTTTTCCTCACGACCAGTTGGGCTGGTTTGAACTCAGACTTAGTGAGAACTCTGTACTACTTGTGCCTCCTCTTGCCAGGAACCACTCACTGATTTGGGCCATGCTAGGTTTATCTGAACAGATCTTACTAGCTTTGAATATTACCAGAGGGCTAGTAGGTGGTGTCCAGGAATGACATAGTTATTACTGGGTTGGACATCTGGGATAGGTCTTATGACATTCAGAGACAGGGTCCTCTCTCATTTTGCAGTCAGTCACTCAAAGTGTGGGGGTAATTTCAATGACTCTTTACAAAATAAAGAAAATGAGCTTCAGGAAGACTTTGCTCTCCTGGAGCTGAGAAAAGAAGCCCAGGAATTTTACAGCAAAATTGTCTTATCTCTACTTCTTGAGCATCCTAATTTCTGCTTAAAGCACACCTTGTATTCCCCGCCCCGTTATCCTTGTGATAATTTGCTCATAAGGATGTCTTGTATCCTCCATCACAATAGAAGCTTTCAGAATTTGAGGTTTAGTCTCCACTGCTGCATCTTCAATGCATCTCAGAGTGCCTTGTGCATAGTTAGCATGCCGTGTATGTTTGACAGAGGGATGGTTCACAATAGATAATCTAGGAATTCAGAAGGTATTCAGAAAAGTAAAGGAATGCCCATCCCCTTTTCCTGTTATGAAACTAATACAAAATAGCCTGATAGAATGAGCATGTATTTTATTCTGCTCCAAAGCAAAAATAATCCATAAAACTAGGAAGTAGCTCAGTTCAAACTATGAACTGGTTCATTAGGAGTCTGTAAAATGTGGATTAACTCTATGGAGGAGGCTAAAAGCTGATGCTTCCTTAGATTGTAAACAGTGCAAATTTTACTGAATCCCAATGAAAAGACCAATTATCTCATCCTGTGAAGTCTGAGAGTTGAGGAAGGTCCTGGGGGAACACTGGAAAAGTCTCAAAAGGATAATGTAGTGTCTCAGTAGTGAGACAGGTGAGGCTAAGAGGCGGTGTATTTTTATACTTGTCCTCTAATCTACACAAAGGGGAAGAAATAAGGAACATGACAATGGACATGGCACAGCCTGGCCAGATGCAAATGAACACAAATGAGCAAGCCAGAGTTCACTAACCTATCACCCTAGCCGGGAAGGTGATGCACAGTTTAGACTAAGCCTTCTCTGGACTGGAAGTGACACACCCTGCAATCTCAGCACCTCAGGGCATAGAGACGAATGACCAGCAGCAGTTCAAGGTCATCCCTGGATACATAATGAGTTTGGGATATATTAGACCCTGTCTCACAGAACAGGACCTAAATACCAAGACAAACAAAACAAAACAAAACAAAACAAATGTCTGAGAAATATATCAAAGTTAGTAGAGTGCTTGCCGAGCACACACAAAGCTCTGGGTTTGATCTGTAGCACTTCATGAAACCAGGCATGATGGTGCATGCCTATAATATTAACACTCAGGAGGTGGAGGCAAGAAGATGAAAATTCCAAGTCCATGTATGTAGGGGCTTGGAGGTCACTCTAAGCTAGAGACCAAACCAAACCAAACCAAACCAAACCAAACCAAACCAAACCAAACCAAACCAGCCAACAACACCCTCAAACAAAACAAAAACCATCATCACCACCAAAATAATAATAAAAACAGATAACAAATTATTTTAGAAAACACATTTCAGAAAAATATTCATTTAAAGAAATTGAAAAGAACATAATATTTTAAAAAGCTGGAATGAAGGATTAAATAGGAAAAGGGATGGAATTGAAGGGCAAAGGAGAGAATGTGAGGAGGGACACTAAATACTAAAGGCCATATGGAAACTTGAAAAAGCATATGGAAACCTACTGTGGACGCTTCCTAAAGTATATGCCTATGTGAAAGGAAACTAAAAGAAATCACCTAGTAATAGGGAACCAACTAGACATCTTAGAATACTAAGAAAAATCTTCAGAAGAGTGGGTTATGTCTCAATGAGTTGTTGGCCATAGGTGTCCCATGCAAACCCCCAAAGAGCAAGGTTATTGCCAAGATATTGGTTACTCTCCACGACTTACTTAGATGTGTCATTGAACACAGAGCAGTTGAGCTGATACTTAACTAGAAGCTTCACCTTTTCTGACTAATGTTCATGGTACTGGAAAGCACATGGTAGGTACTGGAAGAGAAAGATAATTATCAATATCTTCTAGTTACAAACCATGTGACTTACAGGTGACATGCCTGCAATATATACTGGTGCAACAGTGGCACAAATGTGGGAGTTACCAACTACTTTCTGACTGGACTTAAGGCTTTTGCATGAGATAGAGCCCATACCCAGCACAACTAAAGTGGCTAAGAACCTGAGACTAGATAGGCCATGGGCCTAGGAGGAAAGCTAATGCTATTATTCTGCTTAAGAACCATAGCAATAAAATGACTCCTAATAGCACTCTGCTGCACCAGTAGATCAGTATCTTGCTCAGTCTTTGTCAGAGTTTTTCGCAGTAGATGGGAATTAACACAGAGACTCACACCGGACAATGCGCAGATAGTGAGGACTGTGGGACACTCAGACTTGAATGGGACATCATCATTAAAGCCTCCCCTCAGGGTTCAGGGATCTATGCAGAGGAGGAGGGAGAAAGACTGTAAGAGTCAGATGCGGTGGATGGCTACAAGGAAACAGTGTCTTCCGGACACATATGAACTCACAGAAACTATGGCAGCATGTAGAGGTTCAAATTAAATGTGATTCCACAATAAGAGGGAGAAGTGGACATAGGCTTCCAAACCTAACCAAGTAGTGATCTGCAACTGGTATCTGCTGGCAATGGAAAAAAAAAATCAGTTTTCTTCAATGGAGTCTCTCTGGGTATATTAACCACAACTCAGGGCAGGCCCCATGCCCAGGGGTAGTTGCCCAAAACAAAATGAACTTAATGATATTTTTGTAGACTTTCTGTCTCATTTTTTTTATTTGGATTTTTTTATCTTATTGGGTTTTTTTGCTTGTTTAATTTGATTTCTCTCTCTCTCTCTCTGTGTATGTTTAAGGGTGAGCACTAAGTTGGGTGGGTAGGGCGATGGGAAGGATCTGTGAGGAATTAGGAAAGGTGAAAAAACACAATAAAAACCTTGAAAAAAATCAACAAAACTGGAATCAAGGATTACAAGATGGTAGGAATCATGGGATGAGAGTTCAGAGCTATTGGAAGCCACTTTCCATGCATCATGAAGGCAGGTTGTTGTGATATGTATTTTTTTTTAATTAAAATTGTTTTCCATTATCTACCACTGACCCCCTCCCTACTCTCTTCCCAGTCCTCCCTCTGGCCCCCTCCCCCATCTTCCATCCATTCTCCAAGGAGGGCAAGCAATCCCAAGGTGGGTCAGTTCAGTCTGGCATATCCAGTTGAGGTAGGTCCGAGTCCCTCCCCCCAGTATCAAGACTCAGTTAAGTTCCTCTGTAGGGAATGGGCTCCGAGATGTCAGTCTATGCACCAGGAATAAACTCTGGTCCTACTGCAAGAGGCTCCACACACTGCCCACACTGTTTGACTGTCGTCTACATTCAGAAGGTTTAGTTCCTTTCCATGAAGGTTCCTCAGCTGTCATTTCAGAGTTCATGAGCTCCCAATAGCTTGGGTCAGCTGTTTCTGTGGTTCTCATCTTCATGATCCTGATCCCTTTGCTCGTATACTCTCTCCTCTCTCTTCAGCTGGACCAGGAACTCAACCTGTTGCTTAGCTATCAATCTTTGCTTCTGCCTCCATCTTTTGCTGGATGAAGGTTCTATAATGACAATTTGGGTGGTCATTCATTTGATTATAGGGAAGTCCTGTTTGGGCCCCCTCTCCACTATTGCTTGGAGTCCTAGCCAGGGACATCTTGTGGGTTCTTGGAGGTTTCCTTAGCACCTAGTTTCTTTCTAAGCCCACAGTGGCTCCCCCTATCAAGACATCCATTTCTTTGTTCTTCCTTCCTCACTCTGTTGCTCCTCTCACTCAACCATCTCCTTCTCTCATGATTTGTTCCCACCACCCCTTGCTCACACCCCCTTATGATCCCAATTTACTCAGGAGATCTTCACTATGCTAGAGGGAATATGGAGCAAGGGGAACACTCCTCCATTGCTTGTGGGACTGTAAACTTGTACAGCCACTTTGGAAATCAGTATGATGGTTCCTCAGAAAACTGGGAATCAATCTTCCCAATGATCCAGCAATAGCACTATTGGGCATATACCCAAAGGATGCCCATTTTACCCCATGAGCATCAGCACAACTATGTTCATAGCAGCACTATTCGTAATAACCAGATCCTAGAAACAACCTAGACACCCCTCAACTGAAGAATGAATTAAAAAATTAATTTACACAATGGAATACTACTCAGTAGCAGAAGAAGCAAAAAAAAAAAAAAAAGACACCTTGAAATTTGTTGGCAAATATCTGGAGAGTATCATCTTGAGTGAAGTAACACAGACCCATAAAGATGGACTCATTTATAAGGGGATTTTGGACGCAAAGCAAAAGATAACCAGGCTACAATCCACAATCCCTGAGCAGGAGGAATTTAAGAGAGACATCCATGGTGGAATATATTGAATAAAATTAATCTGGAATATCAGAGTTAACCACAGAGCCAAGCCACACCTTTAATCATAGCTTTAGGAATGTGGAAAGAGGAAGTTAAGAGAGCTGGGTGGAGGAAGAGAAGAGGGTTTTTTTCTGCTTTCCCAGAGACTTCCCTTCAGCTAAGGACTTAGAGGCGTTTAGTTGGAGGATCCTGGAGACAGGCCTGAGGAGTAGGCCAGGTGGCCGTGGTTTGTTTTTGATATTCCAGCTTTCCCCCAATATCTGGCTAAGGGTTTTTATTATATGCTAACTAGAATAGCAGGTAGTGTGTCTGCAGTAATGAGGTCCAAGTCAACATTATCAGTGCCTAAATAAGATATTAAATGCTTTTACTTGAGGTCATCTTCAAGTCATTGCCCCAAGGCCCAGCTTCTCTTTGTGCTTTTCCTAGAGTCATAGGAGCCACTCAGGTGTCCTTCAATGAAGTCCTTAATGTGAGTTCAAATTAGACTTCTGCCATGGATGTAAACCAAGAGTTCTACTTAATATAGCATAGATAAATACAGGTAGAGAAGACGCAATGTAAGCATTATAGAGCCCATACCTGACACTGCTAAAGTGGCCAGGAACAAAGAGAGCAGACCAAATGGATGGCAAGGTTTTGGATACATGGAAGAGGAAAATAAATCTTCAGAAATTAAAGAACTAGTGTTCCAGTCAAAAGGACAGATATTTCTAGAAAACTGCATATTGGAGTAAAGTAAACTACAAGATTAAAGAATCTTGAACGTATGCAGGCAGAAAAACCAAGAAACATCAATTGACTTCACATATGCTGCCACAGGAGTCAATGAAGTAAGTAGTGTTTCCAGATCTCTCTCTCTCTCTGAATGTATTTATGTGTGTGTCTGTGTATGTCAAGGCAGAGGTGCATGGGCAGGAAGTATATCCCACATATTTGGGGACAATGCACAAAAGTAGCCAGCAGTGTTCCCAAGCATTCAAAGACTACTCTCTAAAAAAACATCTTCATGAATAAAATGCATAGTCTAAGAAGAGATACTTGGAGAAGCAGAAGTGTGAAAGGACGATCAGGGCATCTGCAATCTTCAGATGTTGACTAACTCAAGTATAACTACCCTTAGTGAAAATAGGAAAATGTAAGAGCTCTAAGATTAACAATGAGAATAAAAAGTTGGGGAAAGAGAAAGGTATTTGGTTATGATGAACTTTACATTTATGGTAGTGGAGTTGGTAGATACAGCCCAAGGATGATGAATTTGCTTGTGTGGAAGTTATGGCTTGGGCACAGACCAGGCTGTGAATCCTGTGAAGCTTGTGTATTTATAGAATCTAGACCCTGAAGGGTTGTTGGGAAGATTACATTCAGAAATGTGTGTAAGGTGCTTAGAACTGTGCCCACAGTAACCAGTCAATAACAGGTTATTGCTTAGTATTGTCATTTTAAGAATAAAACATGGATTGATAGTTTTGTAACCTTGGGACAGAGAAGACCTTTATACACTAAACCCAATAAGGAAGAAATAGAGGGAAAGATTAATAATTTGATTTTTCAAAAATGAAAAGCTTTTACATGGTAAAATCACCATGACAAAAATCAATGAACAAGTACTCCAGAGGGGAAGAACAGTTACAATGAATTTGATAGAGTAGCAATTGGAATCATTAATACTGAGGGATCACTGATAAGTTGACAAGGAGATGAGAAAAAAATCAATATGAGCAGATGTTTTACAGAAAATAAGTCGAAAAAAGTAGTCTCACTTATAATGAAGGAGATAGAAATTTAAGAAGGGTAAAATTAAGGAGGTGCTATTTTTCATTATTCACATTGATAAATATGAACATGTTTGGCTATACCTAGTGGTGCTGTGAAAGAGGAACTTGTATCCATTCTTTCTTTCTATTTAAAAAAAATGGAGAGAGGAGTTGAACCTAGGGCCTTGTGCATGCTAGGCAAGTGCTCTATTGATGATCTGTAGCCTCAGAACTCTTTATTTTGAGGCAGGGTATCAGTAAGTTACCCAGGCTGGCCTTGAATTTACTCTTAGACTCCCAAGTGGCTGGCATTACATACCTGGTCTACCAGCCATAGCTTCGTATTATTTGTTGAGGGCAATTATGAATTTGACAAAATTGTGAATGCTTGTTTTTAATCTCTGCAATTCTACTGCTAAGAATTCTCCAAATACATTCATCTTAATATACAAAGATGCAGGTGAAGGATTATCAATAACAGAAGCAAATTGGAAACAATTTACTTGACCATTGAGATGACTTGTTAGAAATCTTGTACAGCCTTAAAACATGTGTAAATATATTCAGCTGGTCCTCTGTAAATGTGTCTTCTATGGGTATTAAAAATAGCCTGTAGAGAATTCAAAGTATTTTGGAGGGTACAAATATTGCATATTTTTTTGTAAGAGACTTGAGCACCCACAAATTTTTGTTATATAGAGGATTCCTCATAGATCTTGAGAGATGACTATATACTGGTAATAGTAAAATGGTTAGTCTAATGTGTCTAGGAGAAAAACTACATGAGATTAGGTTAAGCATAAACTTATTCAGTAAAAACAACACACAATTTATATATTTATAGAAATTTTTTGGAATGTTATAGAAGCACCAGAGCAAGCAGTGGTCCCTGAGGTATGTAAAAGAATGGAGATGCTGTGCATTTTACTTTCGTATGATGTGCTCTGGACTTCTCCAGCTCTCTCTCTCTGCATGTGTGCTTGTGTATTTTTGTAAGTGGGTGTGTTGTGCAGGGTGTAGATGCCAGAGCTTGCTGTTCTGTGTCTTCCTCAATCCTCTCCTACCTTATGTTTTGAGTCTTGGTTCTTACTGTATCTGAAGCTCATCAGCTCAGCTAGGCTGGCTGGTCAGGGAGCTTTAGGGATCCATCAGTGATGTGGGAATGTCTTTCTGTGCATATCAATCTTTGAATAAAAGACTTTCTTGGCCATGACAGACACCATAAAAAATAGATAAAAAATCAAGATATTAAAAAAAAAAACAAACCAAGCCAACCGCCAAATATACATACATACATACATACATAATACATACATACATACATACATATAAATATATATGTAACACAAATAAGCCACAGGCCACATAACAAACACATTAGTAAAAATAAATCAAATTAAAAACAACCTAACAAGATGCCTAAGCCATAGGCCAAACAACATAAACTTAATAGAAGTGTCTAAATCATTTTTAAAGGCCTAGACAATGACAAACAACTGAACAGTCTAACACCACAAGTCTATAAGTCTGGACCTCTCACGCCCAAGACCAAAACCTATTGTAACAGATGGCTCCCAATGCCTAAACAACCGTAAACAACCAAGAGATCTAAGGCTTCAAGTCTATAAGTCTAGACCTCTGCCCAGCCAAGGCCAACAAACCTTATTATCACACATCAGTCTTTGCCTTCCCAGCATGGGATTTATAGACATGTGCACTACACTAAGCTTTTCTTTTTTGTGTGGATGTTGGAGATTAAACTCAGGTCCTCAAAGTTGCATGGTAGACTTTATCTTCTGAGCCATCTTCTCCGTCCTGACTATTCTTTTATTATAGTAATTCTAATTTTGTGCTAGCCCAAGCCAAACAAAAATAGTATTGCAATTGATTGCTAATTTTAAAAATGAAATGTAATATTTAGGGAATATGATTACTTGAATATCAAAATGAGTCAATTGAGTAAGACCCTACATTGTATGAAACACTCAAATGAAAATTCTCAATGCTTGAGCTACATATCATACTTCATAATTCTGTCAGCAGAGGTGCAAGTTTGTATCCTGGAGGTTAGCTTTCCTAGCTAAACCAGATGAAGTGAGATCTAGTGCGTAGTATTTTTACTGCTTGACCACTGTTGTGATAACGTGCCAGCAGCTAGCACCAAGGGCAGGAAAAGCTATTGCTAAGTTCTTGGGTTCACCTCACCGCTTGTTTGCTGTGCTCTTGATTTATCGTGACAGAGGTTGTGAAGGTGTTGGGAATATTTGACTAGGTGTGTTGGTGATGACACAGATAGTGCCAGGGAAAGGTTGGCCTTCATGAGAAGAAGCTAGCATTGACCAATGCTGTTTCCCTGCGATGTTTGAACTGCTGTGGCTGTGTACCTCCATAGTCAAGGCAAGTCCACCTTGGGCAGAATGTGCTTTCTCAGTTTAGACCTCAGCATCTTCTAGAATTTGCCCCTATGATCTATATAAATATATTTAGGAATTTGAATTTTTCCCATTTAAATAGTCTATTATTTTTCAAAACTTGGTGATTCCATTGAGAATAAGACATCAGAACACAGGAATGATTGCGGTATTTACTTGGAACCAGCAGTTTGACTCTCAACCTCTTAAAACATTTTTAAAAATGATGACTTTGTCGAAATGTATCTGACCTTTTAGGAAACAATTTGAACATTAAATGAACTTCCGGCTCGCTTATATGCAGTTTCTTCAGTGAGGAAAACTCAGCTGAACATAGAATCCTGGGCCCAATAGAAGCCAACAGCCTGAGAACAAAAGGTACACCTACAGGAGCACACACACATTGTAAGCCATGTGCACTCCTTCTCTGTGATAGGTTCTTTCCTTTGATTTCACAGAGCTTGCTCCCCTTCTAGCATTTCTCAATGAACCCACTCCACACTCACATCTGCTTCATATCCTTTCAAGGTAGGGTGCTTTGTGTGTATGTGTATGTATATATATATATATATATATATATATATATATATATATATATATATATACACTACAGCTTTAAATATATTATATGGTTAGGAACAATACTCCATATAATATATTTAAAGCTGTAGTATCTTTCTTATTCAGTTTCTATGTAGCATGGTGGACCCAGCACTAGTCTGTGTTCCTTCCTACCTCCCTCCTCCATGAATCCTATGTTTCTATTGTGAGATTTTTGCACAGTGTAATGATTATTGGAACTAGGTGTCTATTTACAGCAAAACTGGCCATTTTTTGAACAAATTTCTGCGGATCCTTTTTCCTTTTCAATTGAAGTTTATGTATTCAACCTGATGTATAAAATCCAATTGCACAAACATCTTTAAATGAATGATGGAAATTGCATTTTCCCTTTGGTGCAGGCACTCTGTTGGGCCAAATTAGCTCAGCATTTTCAATTTTATACCAGCTTCTCTGGATCCTTACTGACAGCTGGTTTGGCCTTCCAAGTTCATATGTACCAGCAAGTTGACTGATTTTTTTCTAAATTACAATTTTGTGAAGGGCAGCACCTTGAGATAAGACTTCAGAGGGCTTAAGTTGAACTTCTTTGGATTCATCTAGACTTTCGTGGCCCAAGTACATTATGTTGCTAGTCTTCTCCATGCTTACCACATGAGGAAAACTTTGCACCAGATTTGGGGCTCATGCTACATAGACACAGGCACATCTCTCTCAGGATGATTTACGTTAAACAAAATCAAATTGAATGCTGACATTCTTTTAGTGGTTCTCACATGATATTCACAGATCAAGGATCCACAAGTCTATAATGCTTGCTTGGTGCTCCACTCTATTTCTTACTTTAATTCCAGTTGTGATGTGAATTATCACAGTTAAAACCCGGGTGATAGGAAAGTGCACTATTCCTGAACATTTGCTTTACTATTTTCTTTGTAGAAGCTCAGGCTTAAACTCGGAATTTAGTTTAGCACATAGGAATTTGGCTTGGAGTTGAAACGTAAGCTTTCTTTGAATTTTCTTTCTGAAATCAAGCATCTTTACCCAAGTACACACAGTAAAGAGGAGTATTATTTAGCCAGCAGCACATTTAGGAGAGAGCCTTAAAATCTCTTCTTCATTTATCCCCTCAAGGGTCTCACTACTGAGTCAAATCTGCCTCCACCTTAGGATCTCTGTCCATACCCAGGCACTTATTCATTGTTAATAGAACAAATATTTACTAAGTACCTACTATTTATCATTTTAGGCTCTGGAGAACACCATGATGAGCAAAAATACAACCCTTCCCTTTAAAATCTAGCAAAGGACACAGACTTTAATTAATTAGTGGCCAAATTATCTAATTACAAATTGTATAAGTGCTTTGAAGAGAAGTGCGAGCTTCTTTGAAAGAGAGAAACAGGGGGACTTGGTTTGGGTAAGTGATTTAAAAAAGGCCCTTCTGAGGAAGTGACATTTAAGCTGAGACCTACAGGATGGAGGGTTTACCGGAAGGGAAAGGGGGTGGAAGGATTTCCAGGCAGAGGCAAGAGCCTTTGTGATATCATTTTATAGTACTTATGACCTTTTTAGATGCTTATATAATTAGGTACTAGTCTATGAGCGAGACAGTTTATAGAGCTGTGTTACTGAAAAGATGCATATAAATTACATTTTTATAAATGAATTCCTGAATTCCTGCAGGCTTAGATTATATTCACTGTGCTGTATCATCTGCATTTGATTGATGCTCAGTTACTTCAATTACTGCTAGATTGATCTTTCTAAAGCACAACTTTGATGATGCTTTTTCCTGCTTAGAAATCTTTACCAGCTCCCCAATTACCCAATAAAATGTAGACTTCTCAGCTCCTGGTCAAGTCCTCCCAAATTGGTCCTGAATTACTTCTGTCTGCTGCATGACTTCTGAATGAGGAGGATTGCTTTCCCAGGTCCGCCTTTGCCCACAGCCTTTCCAGTTCTTCCCTTCTAAGAATGTCCAAATCCTGCAGCTATCTGTGGGCCACCTCTGTAGTCGCCATTCCATACACAGGCCTGCTCTCACCTCTCAACTAGAAATCACACCTTTCTATCACACGGTGTCCTTTTTATTTTGTTCAGCACTTTTAGGCACTTCCTCATGCTTTTGTTAAACTGATAGATCATAATCTTATCCATTTAGAGGATATAGTGTTTGTTTTGATACAGTGTAGATGGTTAAGAAAAAGCCAATAAGGAAACACATCACCTTTCCTATCCTTTTTTATAGTGAAACAATAAAATTTACTCTTATACTGAAGTATACAATATGGTATTTACTACCTGTAGACACCCTGATGTGCAATACATCTCTAAACTTACTCTTGTCAAACATTTTAATACACTTTGGCCAACAACTAACTACCCATTGCCTTCTTTTCCCACTCTTACCCCATAACTTCTTGTAGCCATCATTTTATTTTTTACTTCTGTGAGTTGGACTTCTTAAGATTTACTAAGATTAGAAAGTAAAGTTTTTTTTTTTTTTTTTTAACAGCTGTTCTTATGTGTGTGTGTGTGTCTGTGTGTGTGGTGTGTCTGTGTGTATGTCTGTGTGTGTTTCTGTGTGTGTGTGTTGTGTGTGTGTGTGTGTCTCTGTGTGTGTGTGTTTCTGTGTGTGTGTTTGTCTGTGTGTGTGTGTGTCTCTGTGTGTGTCTGTGTGTGTGTGTTGTGTGTTTCTGTGTGTGTTTCTGTGTGTGTGTGTCTGTGTGTGTCTGTGTGTGTTGCATATGTGCACAGTGCATGTAGAGGGAGGACAGCTTTCACCAGTCAGTTTTCTCCTTTTTACACAGGTTATTATCAGGCTTGGTAGCAAGTGTCTTTATCTGCTGATCCATCATGCTGGCCTTGAGAAATCATGCAGTTTTTTTCTTTTTGTGACTTGCTTATTTCACTTAGCACAACATCCTTCTACTACATCCATGGTGCAAATGACAAAAACTTGTTCAAAGTTTAAATAATATTCTATTATATATAATTATATATAACATAATATTTCATTATATACGTGTATATATGTATGTGAGAGAGAGGAGAGAGAGGAGAGAGAGGAGAGAGCGAAAGAGAGCCAAGTGTACTTTTTGAGTGTTGAAAATGCATCTGATGCACCCAGTCTGTGGATCATTGTCTTTGTTAGGGTTTCTATTGCTGTGATAGAGAGCATGACCAAAAGTGACTTGGGGAGAAAAGTGTTCATTAGTTTACAACTCTCAGGTCATAGTTCATCATCAAAAAGATCAAGGTAGGACCCTGTGGGCAGGACCTGAAGCAGAGACCCCAGATGAGTGCCACTTGCTTTTGCCCCTCCTAGCTCTGCAAGTCCGTCCACTTTCTGGTACCTGGTAGGGGTGGCACTGCCCACTGTGAGCTGGACCACACCACATCAGCCATCAATGAAGAAAATGCCCCATAGTCTTTCCCATAGCCTATGAAGTTCCCTCTTTCCAAATGAATCTAGTTTGTGTGAAATTGACATAGAACCAGCCAGCAGAGGGACTGTCTGCACTCCACATGTTGTTGTGTGTGTTTATGGTGGGAGCACATGCACATGGGGTAGTGACGTGTGCATGTCAGAGGGCTCTTTGGATGTCCATCCGCAGTGTCTTTCACCTGTTGTTTGAGATGGGGTTTCTCACTGCAAACAAGGACACTTTGACTTATTCCTTTTCTATTTGTATCCACTTTATCTTCTTCCCCTGTCTTATTGCTTTAGCTAAGACGTCAAGCACTCTATCGTAGGAAACTAATGAGAGTGGATATCCTTAGCTTCATGATTTCAGTTGAAATGTTTTGTGTGTGTGTGTTTTTTCACTTTTATGATGTCGACTGTGGACTTGCTATATATTGCTTTTATTATGTTGAAATATATACTTTGAAGTTCTAGGGCTTTTATCATGGAGGGATATTGGATTTTGTCAAAGCCTTTTCTGTAACCAATGAAATAATCATGTAGTTTTCAATCTTGAGTCTGTTTATGTTGTGGATTACATTTATTGATGTAAGTATATTGAACCATTTCTGCATTCTGGATCAAGACCAACTTAAACTATGGGGGGTGATCTTTCTGATGTGTTCTTAAATTTTACTTGGAGGTATTTTTTTGAGTGTGTGTATGTTCATCAGAGAGATTGGACTATAGTTTTTTTTTTTTTGGTTGGTATCACAGCAGAACCTCATAAGCGGAAATGGGAAATGCTTCTTCCCTTTCTGTTTATGGAATAATTTGAAAAAGATTGGTGTTAGTTCATCTTTGAAAGTCCTGTTAGAATCTGTACTGAGTTCTTCTGACCCTGAGCAATTTTTAGTTGGGAGATTTTAAATTACTGTTTCTATGTTATCTTAATAGTTATTAAGAGTCTGCTTATAAGTTTTACTTCATCTTGATTTAACTTTGGTTGATCACAAACATCTATAAATTAATCCATGTTTTGATTTCCAGTTTAGTGGAATATAGATTTTGAAGTATGTCCTTAAGATTCTCTGAGTTTTTTCAGTGTCTGCTGTATTGTCTCCCTTTTTATCCCCAATCTTATTAATTTAGGACATCTGTCTGCCTCTCTTTTCTGTTTAATTTGATGAAGTTTTTCCAACCTTGTTAATCTGATTTATGATCCTTGGGTAGCTGATCACCCACTGAGGTGCAGATGCTTAAAGCAAACCACTCTCCTTCCACCAGAAGCCACCAACGGATAACTTTTCACTTACGCAAGTCTGTGTTTCAGCAGTTATAGTAACCTTAAAATGTATTTCAGAGTAAGAATTATGACATTTTTCATTTTTATTCCCCTTCACTATGTTGTTTTTTTCTTTCTTCCTGTTTGGAAATTACTTACTAGCATGTTGTATTCTTCTAACTAGATTAGTGCTTAAAGCCCTTGGCTGAACCTTGCTTATCTCACCACGTTTGTCGCAGTCCCTTGCATGTGGTAGGCTCTCAATAAGCGTTTGTGGGGGGAATTTATCAGCTAATTTTCCATGGCTAAATTGTTCTTGAGAAGTAGTTACTGATCGTTAAACAAAGATCAATTTAAACAAATACACCAAAAACATTGTTATGTACAGGCCTCTTTGTAATGTTAATGATTAGAAATCATTATTTTTAAAATATAAAGATAATCCTTCATTGTAAGTCTTGATGTGTGTTTTTGGCCCACTTCTGTGATTTGAAAATGGTGCTGTCATTTCCACTGTCGCTTCTTTGGAGGTTTACATGTTCCTTTAGCTGTAACAAGAATGAAAGAAACAAACCAGCATCCTTTCTGGTAGTGGATTCCCCGTGGGGAGAAATAGATTTGAAAGCATGTCTTGGTAATGTATTTACTCTGATTGTTTTGGTTTGGTTGTATGCATGTAGCCTAGATGGGCTAGAATAACACCACACTGAATTTCCTTATTCATTGGTTCATTTGGACTTACGCCTCTGGTAGACAACTTATTTCTAAGTTTTTTATTTAAAATTGTTTCCCTTTAGAAGATGTGCCCTTTACTTCTGTCTGAATAAACATTTGAATATCTTTTAAATTGCTCTTCAGTTTAGAAGAGATAGGTAGGATCAGGTTGTGGCTTCAGATAATGTAGTTCTTAGGGTATTCCTTATTGAAATAATGCTATCTCAGGAAGTATTTAACCATACAGGGCAATGATATGTTTTTTCACAAAAGTGTTTTTTTCTAAGAATAGCTAAACAAAAGAACATAGCAAAACAATGCATAAACATTTATGATGGATTTATTCTTTGTAATTCATGTAACATTGTTTTGGTCATAAGCATTTCTTTATTAGGTATCTTTTAGTTACATTGTTTTTTCCCATTATGTAAGCAATAGAATCTTTAAAAGGAAATTGCTGAGGAATTTTTTATCTTTATGATTGGCTCTGTTCTTTTTTTAATTATTTATTTTTTGAGATCATAATACAATTACATTCATTCACCCTTCTATTTCCTTCTCCCTATCCTCCCAAATATTTGCTTTATTTTAAATTTATGCCATCTTTTTCATTAATTATTGTTACATGCGTGCATGTGTGTGTGCGTGCATGTGTGTGTCTAAATATAATCTGCTCAGTCAGTTAATGTTATTTGTATGCATGTTCAGAGCTGACCATTTGGTCTTAGATGACCAGTTGGTATGCTCTTCCCCAGTAAAGACTGCTTCTCCTATTTTCAGCATGCTTTAGTTGTCGGCAGATTTTGTGTGGAGTTGAGACCTAGTAAGCCTTTCCCTGTCCACATTAGCACACCTATTGTTTATTGTATTTGTTCAGCTCAGTTCAGGCAGTCATGTTGGTGAGACTTTATGAGTGTAGCTTTTGACGTTCCTAAGGGAGACAGTCTCACAATGAACTCCTGTTCCTCTGGCTGTTATAAATCTTTTCTTTCTCTGTTCCACAATGATCTTTGAGCTTTAGGTGTGGAGTTGTATTGTAGATGTATCTTTTGGAACTGGGCTCTACGGTTCTGAATTTTGATTAGATGTAGTTTTATGTAATGGTTTCTTTTATGAAAGAGAACTTTCTCCAGTAAAAGTGAGATCAACACTTATCTGGGGGTATTAGGATAAATATTTAGAATGCAGTTATGGATTATTCTAGTTTAGTAAAGTAGTGGTTGTAGGCTCTCCTCCATAATTCATGACTCTGCTATCCTTGGATTGTTGCCTAGGTTTCCAACCCAAGCATGAGTTCCCTCTTGTTGAGTGGATCTAAAATCCAGCTGGTGAGTGCATTGGTTACTGCCAGGACAGATGTGCCACTATTGCGGCCACAGGGTTGCTGTGCCACACTTCTCTCCTTTGGGAGCTTGCATGGTGCTTCCAGTATTATGAGAGCTAATCTTCAGGGAGGAGAGTTTCTTCATGACAGTCCCAGCTTAGGGCCTCTGTTGTTTTTAAAATTACTCCAAAAATAGTGAATAGTTCTACGTGAATCACTGAATAAGTATAATTAATGGTCCTTTGAAAGTTATTATTAATATGTATATAATAAAACAATTGAAAAACTAAAGAATATGTAAATGAAAATTAACAATAAAAAGTATAGTTAAAAAGATAGCAAAATTGGACTGCTATTCTTGGGGAAATTTTGAATGAGATTAAATTGGGAACATTAGATTTAAAATTTTTCTTAAAATTGTTTGGAACTGAATGTTGCATGAATCCTAATTGGCTTTATAATAACAACCCAGAGCCAGATACTGGGGTACAGCTTAGAGATCAGAGAGACAGAGGAACAAGCCACTAGAGAAAATTCTCACCACTACTGAATCCTCAGACTGAATGGGATCCTGTCTCCACAAATCCTCAGACTGAATAGGGGAAGAAAAGGGGAACCACAGGGGGAACTCTTGCCTCCTCCTGACTTATATACACATCTTTGCCCAGCCATATCACATCCTGTCTCAAAAAGGTTTGTGGTTCCAAGTGTTGGAATTAAAGATGTGAGCCACCATTGCCTGTCTCTGTTTCTTCTTTAGGGGATTAATCTTATGTAGCTCAGTGTGGCCTTGAACTCACGAATCGCCATTGTCTCTGCCTCCATGTGCCACCACTGCCTGACCTCTGTGGCTATCTCTGTGGCTGGCTCTGTTCTCTGATCTTCAGGCAAGCTTTATTTGATACACGATTGAAAATTTTAGATTATTTTATAGGATGATAGAAAGCCCTCTGGGGCCCTTTAACACTTTCCAGTTACATTGTGTAGTGAATATTTAAAAAAATATTTCAGTTTTAGTTACTTTAGTTTTGAAAAAGCAAAACCCTTCACTTATCAACAAAAGAGCCCAAAATAAACTATAGCATTTTAATTCTCATTGTTTAATAGTATATATTTTTATCCAGGCATAGTGGCAGTGGCACATGACCTTAATCCCAGCACTTAAGAGGCTGAGGCAGGAGACTTGCAAGTTTGAGGTCACACTGGAACACACACACACACACACACACACACACACACACACACACACAGAGAGAGAGAGAGAGAGAGAGAGAGAGAGAGAGAGAGAGAGAGAGAGAGAGACTTAACTTCAAACAACTGATTGAAAGGCAAACATTTTGAGCTTTTAATCACTGAAAGTATATAAAATATTACCTGATAATCTGAATGGCATTTAGATGGCCAACATTCTGTGTCTCTTTTGGACTCCTTGGAATCATATAGAACCATGTAGCTAATGTACATGTGACTTTCCACCTGTTTGGTCATGCTTAACAGCATAGGAGAATTTGATGGATGGTAAGTTGGGACCTTGCGAATAAAAACAGTCTGTATTAAGCAGCTTCGAAAGGACAGAAGTAGTCAAGTCCTACAGTTGAGTAGGAACCACAGATTTAGTTGTTAAAACTGATCAGCAAATATTTGCTTACAGTTTAAGCATACTCAGTTGTCTGCTTGTGTCATGTTAGACTAGACTCTCCTGACCTTGGAACTGTCTGTAGTTTGGGCTGGATAATTCTTTGTCACAGAGTTGTTGTGTGTGTACTGTAGACATTCAACAGTGTTCTTGATCGTTATCATTTAGATGCTAGTAACAATTCCCCAGTTATCCCCATATGTCCTTTGGAAGACAAAAGCAGCGCTGGCTATTGACCTATTTTAAGGTGGCATACGTTATTTACTGTTTTTAGATAGCATGCAAAGCAGCCAGGATCCTATGGCATTGTCACACTCCCCTCCCTGCCTGTACTGCTCTTCTGCTTTCCCCTGTCAGCTTCCCATTACGCCCTTCTGTCCCCAGTATTATCCTGCCCTTTTTCATAGACAATATGCATTTTGAAAAGAAAGGAAATTGAAGTGTATTTTGCATCATCTTTCTGTTTCAAATTTGGACATGTTCTGTGTGACTTTTGTTAGTATTTCCTCTGTATAACCTCATTTGAGAGTAACTCCAGTTTAGAATGGCAAATCAAATCGGCCATATTTATCATAGACATACTGACATTAGTAGTTGATTTAATTATGATCCAGTAACATTAATAACCCTTTGAATCAAAGACCTACTATTTCTTGAGCTTTTGAAAAGGTCTCTGTACCTAAGGACAAATTCTTACAAAGAATCCTTTGAATGAATGTTATTTTTCTCCTTTAGGAATGATTCTATTCATCTTTTGTTTTAAAGGCTCTGTAACTTATTGGCACTGCATAAAAATTCCATTATTGTAGAGTATGTTCTCTTTGCTCCTCTGCTGCATCCTTTCCTGAAGTTATGAGAGATGTGAAACATATTCTGAAAATTCATTCCAAGCTTTAAAGCTTATTATATCCAGGAGAGGCAGATTGAAGATCGCTGAGGTTTCTGGTTGACGTACTGCAAGCAGAAATCCACACTCCATTAGGCTCTCCAACACCATGACCTTAATTTTCCAGATATTTTGCCCTTTAAATTGAATGTAGTATTTTAATACTATTTAAGTTTGTCGAAGGGGCTTATAATATTACAGACTTCAGTTGTGAAACATTTGAAACAATTGAAAAGTAACATATCAACTGACTTATGACTTGCAATTGTGTGTTTTTAAGTTCAGAATATCTGATGATATAATGATATGCATGGAACACATTTGGTTGGTGAGAAAAGCTATTTTATAAGGAGTTGCTTATGCTGCACACGACTCTTCCACTGAGTTCTCTTGGAGCTGCTGAAGAGTTCCTGATTAGGAGTTGTTAAGTCCTCAGAAGTTAGGAAATTTCCTTTGTATAAAACTGTGGTTTAGGTGAAATGGTTCTCTCCCTGGACAACAGCTGCTGAGTTATCTTCCTTCAGCAGATAGAGCACAAGGTATGCCACTGCATCAAATTACCGAATCCAGAAACCCAGAACTGTATTTATAACTGGGGCTGGGGAGATGGATCTGTAAGTCCTTGCTTTGAAAATGTGAGGACCTGAGTTTAGGTCTTTAGAACCCATGTAAAAAGCTGGGCATGGTGGAGTGTGCTTGTAATCCCAGAGATAGTGAGGCAAGTGTTGGAATCAAAGCACATTCTTGAAGCTTTCTGGTCAGCTAGTGGAGCCTACAAGGCTAAACCCCAGGCTAATGAGAAGCCCCGCTTCAACCAAAACCAGTGGAAGATACTGAAGGAGTGACACTGAGATTGTCTTTTGACACACATACACATGCACACACATGTTCATGGGCACATTCGTACACACACACACACACACACACACACACACACACACACACACACACACATCTATGGAAAGGCGGGATGAAAGTCTTCTTGTTCCTTCATTAGTAAATTGGGTCATTTTAAAACAATGTGCTCACTGAAAATGCACACATTTCTGAAGTAATTGATACAGTTCAATCCAGTTAGTATCCTAAAGGTGTAATAACAACTGGATTCCTTAGAGGAGAAGATTCATCTGTTCTCTACTGTAAAATGTTCAGAACCTAAGTTGAACATTTTGTTCAAGGCTCATGAAAGGATGATACATCAAACATTTATTAACCTACATAACCTACAGAAGTTTAACTTTTATATTCGCACGTGATTATTTGTTACTGCTGTTATGAGTTAGCTATTAAGGCCTATTAAAACTTTAGAAGTTTTCCTTTTTCATGGTAGTTAAATGCCAGCAAAGTCACATGTCTGATTTTTAATTTTTAAAAATTTATGTATTTTATGGATATGAATGCTCTTATCTGCATATACACCTGCATGCCAGAAGAGGGCATCAGATCCTGTTATAGGTGGTTGTGGACCATAGTGTGGTTGCTGGGATCTGAACTCAGGACCTATGGAAGGACAGCTGGTGCTCTGAACTGCTGAACCATCTCTCCAGCCCCACAAGTCTGTTTTGGTATTAAATAGCTCTTGTTTAAGTTGCTAAGGGCATTCTTTAGCACAAGGAAGTAATTGTGGGGCTAGAGCTATGGCTCAGGTAATGAGCACAGGCTCCTCTTCCAGAGGACCCTGGTCTGATTCACAGAACCTATATAGGGTTTTCTATGGTCGGTAACTCCAGTCCATGGAATTATGATACCTTTTTCTGCACAAAAACAGCAGCTCGGTGCAGGGACAAGTCAGTCTCTGAGTGTGAGGTCAGTCTTGCCTACAGAGCGGATTCCAGGCCAGCCAGGGATGTATATGTTGTGAGACCCTGTCTCAAAATAGAATGAAATAAAATTAAGAAGTGATTATTAGTATATTATTCAAAGCTTGTGCTGTCCTGGTGCAGTAAAATTACAGAATAGCTTACTCTGGTTGGTGTTGGTGATTTAGGGTGCTCCACTGCTTCAGGCTGACAGTGGAAGATTCCTGCTTCAGGGCCCACACTGCTGCTGAAGTTATCGGTATGAGTTCCAGGCCTGTTTTTAGTTTTCACATTGGCTGCTTTGGCCTGCTCTCTCATCCTACTATCACTCACGTGAGCACTCAGGGCCTTGGTAGACCAGCACAAGGGAGGCCATCACTTCGCTGAGAGAACAAACCCTAGGCTCAGTACAATGCCATGAGGCTCCCATCATGCCCAAGGAACCGGCTGGATAGCAGTTCCGGTCTCTATGGGGAGGGTTGGGTGGGTCTGAACTTTTACTTGGATTTAAATTTGTATTTTTTAAAAATATGATTGCTCTGATTTCTTTCTTTCTTTTTCCTTTCTTTTCTTAAAAAGATTTATTTAGTATGTTTACAGTGGTCTGCCTGCATGTGTGCCTGTATGCCGGAAGAGGGCACCAGATCTCATTATAGACAGTTGTGAGCAACCTTGTGGTTGCTGGGAATTGAACTCAGGACCTCTGGAAGAACAGCTAATGCTCTTAACCTCTGAGCCATCTCCCCAGCCCTTACATTTGTATTTTTGACAAAGCTATCTAAAATCTTTTTTATTCAGAGGTCATTTCTGATTTTTTTCCCTTAAGGACTATCTGTAAACTAAGTTATGTGCCAGTAAAATCCTTCTGACTGGACCTGATGCAGTTGGGTATGTCTCTGCATATGGAGAAAAGAATCCCTAAGCCAGCATACCTATTTATGCTATCAGTGTGCTTGGACATTTCCTTCTTAGGGCTTAGATGTCATGCCGTGGTCAGAGTGGTTACTGGGCCAGGTATTGGTGCTTCAGAGGTGAGTGATTACCTGAGACAGCAAATTCCTGACCCCTGGTTTTGAGGAATTCTTCCTGAAAGGTTAGAGTTCTCCACTCATCCCTCTTGGTGTCTTTTAGGAGGAGTAGCTATATTGTCTGTCTTTAAAGTCTGCAGAGACAGCACAGATATGTGTTCACTCACCCACCCACTCATTTGAGCACTGGAAACTACTGTGTGGGAAACAGCAGGCTGGCCATTGTGAAAGTTATGGGAAAGTGCCTTTTTTTCTAGGAAAATTTCTGTTTTTAGCTTTTTCCCGTGTTGGTTATCACAATATATCCATACCTATGACTATACTGGAATGACAGGTTTTACCCTGGTTACCATTGTCATATGCAGGGAAACACGTGGTAAATGACTGCAGTCATAACATCATAATTTCAAGACCATGATTTGGAGGCAGATTGTTTGGGTTCGTAATCTAGCTTTGCTATCACTGGTTGTGGGACATTGGCAGAGCTTTATTTCTAAAATCGTACAGAGCCTACTTCAAAGGGTTGCTGTATCAAATGAGTTTAACTTATATAAGGTTCTTATTGTATTGCCTAGTTCATAGTAAACACTTTGTCATTATTACACTAATATGTGTATTTCTTATATATAATATATATTGCCCATGAAAACTACTCCAGTTCATCACTTGCATGTCTATTATTACCTTTCTTATTATTTGCCTTAACATATACACATTATACATATAACATATACATATGTGCTTTTCATTTATTAAAACTACCTTTGAGGTCAGGATATAGCTGATATGATATCAGTGTGCTTGTTGATAAAGTGCTTGTCCATCATGTGAAAAACCCTAAGTTTAACCTCCAGCACTGTCATAAACAGGACATGGTGCCACCATACCTGTTATACCAGCACTTGGGAGGTACTGACAGGAGGACAGAAGTTCAAGGTTCATAGTGAGTTTGAGGTCAGCCTGGGCTATGGGAAATTATGTATTAAAAGCTGAAAAGTAAACAAATAATGCTAAGCAATGGACAAAACTGTCCTAACTTGTCAATTGCATATACATTCATCAGTTGCATGTCAACTACATGTTAATCAGTCTCATGCCCATTTTTCTTTTTAAACAGTAATATCTAGTGTGCAATAGAAAGTAATTCATTGTACCAAAAGTCAGGAAAACTCAGGTTCCCTGAAAAAGGCAGCGGCAGATACAAGCACTTGACGTGTTATGTTACTGATAGTAATTTTAAGGAAGCCATGATAAAATGTTTCAATATATACACATGCTGAAATATACTTCATGCCCAATAAGTGTGCTCAGATTTATGTCAATTAAGAGCTAAATAAATCTTTTAAAGTTTTGTTTCTAGTTTCTGACTGTTTTGCTGTGGTTTTACTCATGGGTGATGAAGCCTTCTTTAGCTCTCAGAGGATAGTGTGTGGTTACATAGCTCTCATTCTATTCTCTTCTATGTTATCTCCACTTCTTATACTTGTTTTGTTCTCTCTCACTTCTGAGTATTTCATACAACATTGAGTTACCCTGGACTATATTTTCTATTTAAGATTAGAGTACTAAAATCTCACTACAAACAGTATCAAATAGTGAAGGGGCATCCATGTGTGCAGACAGTTTCCCCAGTGAGTGTTCTGGAAGACAAAAAGGAGAGGCATGGAGGCTGTCAATATAGTGCTTTGCTTTTGACTGTAGATATACATGAACCCCAAGTTAGGACCTATCTGGGAGGGCGATTTAGCATTATTTTGTAAGTGGAGAAGAGTAATGATTGCTTTCATATATTTGCTTTACACAGTAATTTTATACTATTTGCTATATTGCTGTGCCTAGATGTTTAACAGAGACAACTTCAGGGAGGAAGATTGGCATCAGCTCTAAAGGATTTTAATTCATTATAGCAGAGGGGAAGGCATGGCATCAAGGAGGTGGCTCTGGTTCACATGGTGTGGACCAGAAAGCAGAAAGTAGGGCAAAAGCAGAAGTGGGTATGATGTTCAAATACCCATTTCTAGTGACTATTTCCAACAGCCAGAATATTTCACACCTCCAGTGAGTGCTTCCAGTCAAAGAATAAACATTGAAAACATGAGCCTGTGGGAGGACATTTCAGATTGAAACTGTAATAAAGTTCAGTAACTCAGTACCCGGCCTTGTATGTTTCTTGTATGGAGTTGAGTCTTAGGAGGAAATGCATGAAAGTACAAGACACTGCATTAAAGCTAGGACCAGAGTAACATACTTATAAAGCTATCAAGGCAGAATTTCCATGCTCTATTGTATCTTTCTGTGTAAATGAAATGATATTTTTTTTTCTAAAGCTCTTTGTTGTTCCAGATTCAGGTTTGGGTATAGTCAGAAGTTTCTGGCCTGGCTAGCTCAGTCAGTAGAACATGAGACTCTCAATCTTAGGGTCATGGGTTCGTGCCCTACATTGGGTGCTATTTGTAGTCAGAAGTTTCTGGCCTAGCCTAGCTCTGAGGTCTGGACCCACAGTCCCAAATAATCACACAAAGCCTTATATTAATTACATGCTGTTGTCTCAGGCATATTACTTGCTAACCCTTTCTCTTAGACAAACCCATGATTAGCTCAGTGCCTTAGTACCTTTTCTCAGAGCATTTTTGTCTTCTTTCCTCTGCATCTGCCTGACATCTCTGCTTTATTCTTCCTTCTCTGAGAGTTTTCTTAGTCTGGTAGCTCCACCCATACTTCCGGTCTGCCTTCTGGCCAATCAGTGTTTTATTAAACCAGTAGGAAGGACAAATGTTTTATAATATACAAGAGCGTAATCCCACAGCAGATGGTTTCTATGTTTTCTTTTTCCTCTAATGTGCTTGGGGACATCAATTAATTACTCCAGGGAAATATTTATTATCTTTTAAGCCCCAAACATATATTCAGTATTTTCATTTCCCCAGAGAAACTGAATGTGCAACACCCTCCAATGGCAGCTTCTTCACAGAACTTGGTCTTCAAATGCAGAAGAGGAACTCACAGAGATATTCTTTTGTTTTGTTCTCTAATAATAGCAATTTCATTTTGTTGGATATTATGCCCCTCAAAGCAGCACAATGCAATGCCCATTGGAGCCACAGTTAAATAGATGTTCTCAATAGATGATGATTTCACATGTCAGAAAGTTGAACTTTTGGAAACTCACTGAATATATTCATTTTTATGCTTAAGAGCAGAGATTTTCAATTTTTTCCCAGACTTACACACACACACACACACACACACACACACACACACACACACACACACACACACACACTTTAAGCAAGTTTGAAAAAATAGCACCCTATGGATAGTGTTAAACTCCTAAATTTTTATTTAATTTTAAACCATATGCCCCACAAATAGCCTAGGGTTCCCAAGATACTATAGTATGATTCTTAATATTCTGGGCAGTGGGGTGTAGTTTGAACCCTTTGTAGATTCTAATGCAAGTATTAGAATCTCTCTTTAGAAGGATGTAGGCCTATACATTTATGTATATATATTTTAGAAGATGCACAGTTTCTAGGAATAAACATGGCTCCCTAGTTCTAAAGCTTCTCTATTTGGAATTATCTTGCTTTGCTGATATATTTCACTCAGCATGCTTAGACAAATATCATCAACTGCACAGCAGATATTCCGCCTTTCCTCTTGCTAAGTAGAATTAATAAGGGGTTGCTAGAAAAAAAACATATACTAAATACAACCCATAAATAAATAAAGCCATGAACAAAATTGTGAAATAAATACAACTTTATCTTGGGTATTGAGGCTAAAAGTCTTGGGACATGTGGGTGGCAAGATGGCTCAGCAGGTGAGGGACTAGCTGCCAAGCCTGATGACATGAGTTTCAATCCTGGAACCCTTGTGGTAAAAGGTGAGAAAAAACCCTCCAAAGTTGTTAGGTATATGACCTGCATGTGTGTGCTGTGGTATACACATGTACACATGAAATAAACCCATAGTTGTTAAACTACAAGGAGTTCTTTGTTCTTCCTTGGTGTGTAGTGTTTATAGTCAGCATAGGTGGGGCTGGGAGAAATGGATTTACTTCAGATGTGTCAGGAGCCATTGTCCTTCACAGAGCTACCTCAGTCCTTGACAAGTTAGTCCCTTAGTAGCTGCTGATACTCTGGCTACCTCCATTGTGATAGAGAGTCATTTCACTGTTACCTTGCCCTACTGCTCTGCACAAATGCCATCTGGTCAACCTGAGCCACAGTTTTGTTGGTAAGGCTTAAATTACTCTATTTGCTGAACTTCAGTGTTTCCCTCCTTTTGTCCCTTTGTCCTTTTGTCATTTTGATCTTTCCTTCCATAAATATTAAGTCCTTTCTGTGAGACAGACATTTTTCATGAGGGTAACACAATGGTGAGAAAAGCTTCCATGTCTGGCTATGCGCAGTCAGTCCTCATTTTTCTCAGCCCTTCCTTTAGAGGTGGTTCGATATTCTGTGGCACCACTAGTGCCCTCAGTGGCAGCCTTGCTGCTGTTTCTGATTCTTCTAGGTTTTAGTATTTGACTGTTTCTTACCCATTCTTTGAAATTATCATCTGCAGTTTTTCTTCTGCCCAGGACAACAATCACAAACATAAATTTTCTTGTGCAATTTTTCTTTTGCCTGGAACAACCAGTGTTTTTTTCTTCTTAAATAAACATATAAATATGCAAATCATAAAGTACATTTTATGTTATTGGTATGTTTTGGCCACTGTTTTGGAGCTAATATCATGGGAAAATAGGGTTAATGTACAAAAATCACCCCCAAAGTTTAGACTTAGGATCTTTAAAAGATGTCTTAATAATGGAGATAATTTCAATAAATAAAATATAGGCTCATGCATTCAAAATGCTATTAGTGTTCTCTCAAGAACAGACATCAATCTCAGAAGCCTTGTGTACAAACATGACAAATATGGTCTGTCTTACACTTTGATAAAATCACAAAGTGCTTTTATTTTCTCTACTTTTTTTATGAATGTCAGACATTTGCATATTATTTCAATAACTTGCACAGCTGTTGAAACAAAAGCTATATATTGTTAATGGTGCAGTTAAAAATGGATGTACTACTTCCTTATTTTTGTTGGAGTTATACAATCATCTTTTCAAAAAAAATATTGAACCCTGTATATTTTACAGTTGGCTCAATGAGTACACAAGACTCTGCACACTGCCAGTCACCCTTTTCAGTGCCTGTAGTTGACATCTCTAACCTCACACCATCTTCACCACAGTGATCCAGGTTTTTGCTAAAACTGAGCACAGAGTCTAGATAAAAATTATTTTTTGTTTAATCATAATTGTGTGTGCATGTGTAGAAGATGCAAAGACTTTGGAAGAGAGAATTTTACAAGTAGAATAAAGTGGTGGTTAGGCAGGGGATAATAGCCTTCATTGGTAAAGGGCCAGATGGTAAACATTCTAGGCTGTTCAGTCTCTATTGTATCTGCTTTACCACTGTAAAGGTTGATATAGGCATCATACAAATGAATGAGCATGGATCTATTACTTAAAACCTGGTTTGTAAGCATGGGCCACAGGTCAGATTTGGTTCCAAGACCATAGTTTGTAAATTCCTGGTTTAAATTGCTATTACTCAAAGCATCTCCCAAGAACAATATTAGCAATATTACCTATATGCTTAGGAATATAGATTCTTGTCCCACATTTTACTATTTCAGAATCTGGGAGTGGGGCCTGGGGTTCTGCATGTTGTTGGTGTCCAGTGAAGAGAGAGAGAGTCCTGTTGAAATATCATTGTCTTTCTACTCTTGAAACTCATGGAACTCAGTTTTGAATCAACCAGGTTATTTCTCTTATAGTTGATCTTGAATCACTTTTCCTGTCTTAGGTTTTCTGTTTTTCTATCGGTCACACTTGAAAATTTAAGTTTTGCTACAGTATTATTTATAAAAATTACAATACAGTGTATTATGGATCTATGATAATAAGAATAAATTCACAGTCGTTTGGCACAGCCATTTTTTGTAGTTCATAAATAAATCACTTATGTAGCTTAAAAAAGGAAGAAAATTATCAGTTTTATTTCTGAGGTATTTTTGCATTTCTGCAAAACTATGAATTATTGTATAAAACACAGGGTTTTGGCTACTCTCCTTAATGTAAGCTGCTAATAAAATGTGGCAGACTGATGTTGCGTAACTCCCAAAGCTGGTTCAGAAAAAGCCATGTAGCTCAGGGGTACTGACTGTGGAGAAGGCTGTGGCCACGTCATATACTTGTCTGGATCCCCCGTGCTGCAAAAGTTTGGTGAAAGCATCTTTGTTGGTTGGTGGCTTCAGCTATTGAGCGGCCTTTTTTTCTTCTCTCAGCCAACTTAGTGTGCCATCTTGGATAGGACCTCTACCCTGTATCTTCAGATAACTGCAACCCTGCTGTCAAGTCTCTGGAGCCCTGCTGGAGATCTGAGCCTAGGAGAGCTTTCCTGGAGTGTGAAAATATAGGTGCAATTGATCTCTTAAGCCACTTTCATGCAACAGTTGTAACTGGGACCCACAATTTGAGGCATTGCTATTTTTTCAATTGTTTTAATGCCTTTTGTATCTCTGTGTGTCACTTTTCCTTCAGCCTTTTTAATCCTTTATTATTCTGCTCTTAATATCTTTTTAAAATTAGAATTAAGAAAGAAATAATCTTTTCAAAGAATCAGTTTTTAGGTTGGTTAATTTTACCTTTTTAGACATTTTAGGTTCACTAATGGGCGTTTCTACATTTCTTTCTTTCCTACTTTCTGCCAGTGAATTGTTCTCGTCCCTGTTGCCAGAGAGAAGCACTAGGTTAATTTCAGTTTTCATCTATCTTCTTCATCAGAAATGCTTTTGAAGATATAAGTTTCCTCTGAGGACAGCTAACACTTGTCCCTTAAGTTTATTAGAAACATGCTCTTCATTGTCTTTTCCAGCATTGATAATTTCAAATTTATTTTCATCAAAACATTTTAGAAAGTGATTCTAAGTTTCCAAATAGTCTTTCTTTTTTCTTGGAAGTGGTGATGAGTTCTTCCATTTTTTGAACATCTTTATCTACTTACTATTAAAAAATACTAATTATTTTTCACCAAGACTTTCTCTCATTTCTTTACTAGTAAATTTGACTTTACTTTTGGGGACTTTGCTTTTCCTGGTTCCCATTTAAGTAGTTTTGCATCTACTGTTTCCTCATGCCTAATTTTAATACTTTCAACTCCATTCTAAAGCCTACATGTAAAGACAAATAGCAGTTCTTTGTTTTAGTCTCTGGGGATTTTTTTTTAACACTAGTATTACATTTTCTCATCCCATGTCCAGGTTCTGTGAGATGGTCCCTGTGTTCTCACAAAGAGAGACTTCACACACTTTTCAGCTGTACTCTAACCAGTTCATCTGTGACCAGGGAGAGTAGCATGTCTTTCCACAGAGAAACTTCAAGCTCTGCCCTCTTCTTGATTAATGCACTGGCTGCCATTATAACATCACCACAGACTTATATATGAACTTATTATCATACAGTTTTGGAGATCAGAAATCTGAAATCATTCATTGGACTAAAGACAAAGTCCAGGTTCCTTCTGGGGGCTCTCTGGGCAAATCAACCATCTTACCATTTATTTGCAACTTCTGAAAGCGTCCCGATTTCCTGAGAGCACAGCCTCCTTGTACATCTTTAACGGGTCTGACCCCATATCACTCTGATACTTGTCATTGCATCTCCTACTATTCTCTTACTTGTAAGGGCCTGTGGGTTACTCATGCCCTACCCAGACTATCTAGGTTCTAAGATAGCCATCTCATTCATCTTGTGATTTGCAACTCAAGCACATAATCAAAATTTACATTCCCAGGTCCTTGGGACGAGAACATGGATATTTTGAAGGTCCGACGTTCTATAGTGGTGATTCACAGATATCTCAGGGTCAAGACTTTCCTAGGAAGCTTTAGTACTGAATCTTACCTATAGTTCTTTTACTACCAACCCTCTATCTATACTCTGGCTTAGGAAAAAATGTTCTGTTTTAGCTCTGAAGCCATAAAAGCAGATACAATGCCTGCTCACATTCTCAAGGTTGTATTTGTCTGTGGGCTCCAGAAACTAAGAGAAATAATTGGATTGAAGTTTTTTCTTTTATTTCCTTATTTATGTGTCTGTATGGGGTGGGGCCCATGTGTGCCATGGTGTGCTGCTCCTGGGGATTAGAAGAAGACTCGAGAGAGCTGATTCTTTCCTCTTACACATCATGTGAATCCTGGGGGACTGAACTCAAGTCCTAAGGCTTGACAGTAGGCACCTTAACCACTGAGCCATCCCACTCCTGGCCAAAATTACATATAATGAGTGTTCAGACAACTGTCTGCTATGTTATTTCTATAAATATGTGCAAAGGTTTGTTTGTCTTTCATGTGTTTTAGGGGCTAGAATAAAGTCAGCATCCCACTGGCCTCAAACTCATGTTTCTCTTGGTTTAACCTTCCAAGTGCTGGGATTACAGGCATGCACCACTACAACTAGCTTGTGCTTATCTATTGCTCTGTATGCAGCCATATCACAGATGTTCATTTTTCTTAGTTTATTAAGAGTTTGTCAAATCTCTTTATTTCATAGGTTTCTTTTTGATTCAGTCTGGATACATTTTGAATAACTTTGTTATTTGTATGTGTGTGTGTGTGTGTGTGTGTGTATGTGTGTGTGTGTGTGTGTGTGTGTGAGAGAGAGAGAGAGAGAGAGAGAGAGAGAGAGAGAGAGAGAGAGAGAGAGAGAGAAAGAGATATTGAGACAGAAAGACAGAGAACATAAAGACGGAGATAGACACACAGTGAAAATGCAAATTAATACAAACTGTGGTTCACATATGGAGGTCAGAGGACAACTTTATGGAATCGATTCTCTCATTGGCTTCTGGGGATCAAGCTCAGGCTGTTAGGGTTAGGTGTCAAGTGTATTTACCCACTGAGTCATCTATCTTGCTATCCCTGGATAAACTTTTAATAAGTTAATTTCCTAGTTACAACTCAGCTTTGTTTCTCTGGCTGTTAGGCTCACTCCTTTTCAGAGCTTGCAGACTGAGGTTCCTCAGATCCTGTACTCCTTTTCTAGAGGGAAAAAGAAGCCACGAATAAGTTCAAGACTTTAGAAGGCTGTTTGACTGATTATGATTGCAGAGACTTGGAATGTATTACGTCCAGATCATATATATATGGCTATCTTTAGTTCCCTTGATGGCCATTGTTTGCTCACCTTACCTCTATGCCTTACTTACAGCCTTTTGATTGTCATGCAAAGCCTTTGGAATGTATTGTTGACAGCTTTTCCCAGCCTGAACCAGCAAGGCTATTAATGAAGTAGTAGGTTTCTGTCCTGGCCTTTCCGGCCTATCCCTTTGGTTCTGATCTGCTGTCCCACTGAAACCCACAGATGTTTATATTAATTTTATGCTGATTAGCCTATGACTCTGGCATATTGCTAGCTAGCTCTTGTTCTTAAACTAATCCATCTTATTCAGCCTTGAGGCTTGGTACCTTAGCATTTAAACTACTTTCCTCTGCATCTGCTGGCGTCTTATCATGGTGTCTCTCTGGCATCTTTGCTCTGCTCTTCTTGTTCCCAGAGTTTTCTTAGTCTAGTAGCCCCGCCCACACTTCCTGTCTGCCTTTGGCCAATCAGCATTTTTATTAAACCAGCAAGTGGGACAATTATTTACAGTGTTAACAACATAACAACATAATTCCACTACATTTCCCCCTTTTCCTTTTTTAAACAATAACCTCAGTTCTAATATAATTTTTCCCATCATCTATAACAATTTATAACTAACACTGTAAACAAACACAAACATCCATAATCCATCTTTGGGAGAATGTGGGCATAGTTCTCTAGGCTACTTCCTGCTGAATGGGGGTACTGGAAATCCCATGGGTATCCAAAGAAAAATTTAGGATTATGGACAAATCTTTAGTGAAGTGTTCTGTAAGACTGGGTCATCTCAGCCAGTCTCCTTGAAGTTGTTTTGGATGCAGAGCTTAGAGGTGCTCTGAAATGCTGAATCATCTGGGTCATCCATTTTCATTGGAGACTTTTCAGGAGATCTTCCTCTATCAAACTTTATTTTCTTTAACCAGGAGTACATCCACAGTCTCTCATATTCTGTAGAAATAAAGAGAAAACCTCTTCTCCAAAGTAGCATATGTTTTGATTTTAATTTTAAAGTCAACTCCTTTACAAAATATATGGGTTGGGTTAATCCAGCAGCATTTGTAATCAAATATCTTTTAGCAGTGTTCTTCATTTTTAGTCAATAAAACTTAAAGACAAGACAGTAACAGAGTAGCTAGACACTCTTTGTACGTGACTTATTATTTTTTAAAGGGCGTTTTCTATCCTTTACTCTCTCAAGCCTACATATATTTTTAAACATACTCTAAACCATTTAGAGGTTTGTTTGTTTGTTTGTTTGTTTGTTTGTTTGTTTTATCTGACTTTACTGTAATCTCTTATTTCTTTTTCTGTTTCTGACCACACCTTTGCTTGGCTAGGGCAGACTGACTCTATGCAGCTCCCTGTATTTCTGTTTCTGACCACACCTTCAATCTGCCAAGGAGTAGCTAAGGATTAAAGGCTTGGCTAGGATGGCTGGCTGGCTCCACCCAGCTCCTAGTCTAGCTTCATAGAATTTAGCTTTTTAGCCCAGGTACTTGTAGGACCCACAACTACCATTCTGGGGAACTTTAGGGTTCATAAAATCACCAAGTAAAGCACTGCCACCTACAGCTCATTAACTCCATTTAAGTATTTGGCAGCAAGGCCTCTTAAAAGACTCACAAGTGTTTTGCCTCTAAGGCTAAATCAGGAAGGCTCCCTTTAAAAAGCCAAGCCTCTGCTTGCCTCCAGCAAGCAGAGCTGATCCAAGAAAATGCTGCTACTACTAAGAAGCAGTCTTTGACTCTGTTTCCTTTTTGTCTACATAAACAAAAAAGCTTAAATACATCATTTACAGCTTGTTACTTACATCTAGGCTCCCGTGAGACTTCAGGAACTGGCCATTTTGCAGCTCAGGCTGCACTCAGAAAGCTCGACATTTTGTAATTCAAACCCATACAACATGCCAGGGAGTCTCTGAACCAAGGTTCACGTGAGAGACACAACTCAGAAGCTGTTTTTGGCTCAGATCCTATGCTTTAGAACCTTTTTAAATCTTTCTCCAGCTTTATGGAGTGTACATCACTCACGTTGGGCTGCTATTTGTAGTATGAGGTTTCTGACTTGGACTTTCCCTCCTGGCCCTGTGGCCCAGACCTGCAGACCCACAGTCCAACAGAAACACACAGACACTTACACTAATTTTATGCTGATCGGCCTATGGCCCAAGCATATAACTTGCTAACCCATGATTCTTATTCTGTTCAGCCGTGTGGCTCAGTACCTTTTCTCAGCAGTGCTTCAACTTCTTTCCTCTGTGTCTGCTGGTATCATATTGTGGCTTCTCTGCTCTGCTCTTTCTGTTCCCAGAGTTTTTAGTCTGGTAGCCCCACCCACACTTCCCTCTGCCTTCAGCCGATCAGCATTTTTATTAAACCCGTAGGTGGGACAATTATTTACAGTGAAACAACATAATCTCACTACATATTAGTTTTCTCAGAGACCTATATCAAAGACTTTCTACCCGGCTGAAGTTCTGGCCAGTGTACTTGGAAAAATCTAGATTCATGCACTTCTTTCATTATATAACAATAAAGTCTTCATAAAACTGCTTTCATGTTGAAACTTCTTTTTTTTCATTTTCTTTTCTTTCTTTTTTTTAGTGGGCGAGTAGGGTGAATGTGTTATGGGTCACTGCCACTCATATTTGGCTCAAGAATAATTATCCCATATTGCTTTGAGATAAGAGTTGTATTTTACATCAATGCTTTTTTTTCTTTTGCTAATTTTTGTAAGCACTTTATTAACAACTAAACTTCTCTTGTTTTTATCCCTGTGAGTCACAGTCTGTCTGGTAATTTAGTCTGAATCTCAGTTTATGAATTTGTTTTCCTACTTCTATTCATGTTTATTCTCTATTTGGGCTCTTACTTTAATGTCAGCTGTGTATCAGACATGATGTTTTGCAAAGCTGGAGAAACCATCCAAAGTAATGCTCCTCTAGAGGGGGTCATGCTTACTTTGGTTGTCACCTGGGGACATAAGCATTCAGGATCAATGCTATGGGCTGAGGATTTGACACCTGCTGCTGTCTCATTGTAGTGGTCTCACCCCAGGGGTATCAGGAACTCACAATAATTTTGCTGGGATTAAAGGTGTGAGCTGCCATGCCTAGCACATCCTGAACTTTTAATTTCCACCCTATTGAATATCATTTCTCCCTACTTTGAGCAACAATAACATGGTACGCACTTGGCCTATTTCTTAGCTTTTTGCCTTGGATTGTGCTTAGGAAATTGCTGGCCAGTGTTTTTGTATCTCTGTCCTCTATTTTTACAAGGCCAAGCACAGATGCTCATATAAAGTAGATACTAAATAAATCTGAACTATGAAGAAATGAATGTATAGAACTTGTGTTTTAGAATAAAGTATGAGTAGCAAGGAAACCTGAAAAGTCACTAAAAATAAAAGAGGTAGTCTATAGGATTGGGGGCCTAACAAAAGGCTATTTTATTATGAAATTCATTAGTTTGTTACATCTCTGATCATCGCCTCTAAAGAAATAGGACTGCTCTTTTACCTGGAACTTTATTTGAAATAATCGATGATTCAAAAGATGCATATGCACATTACATTCCATATGAGCAGCTTACTTTGATGATTTTTGTGGAATTATATCTTAAAATCTGAATGTTCACTTATGTTGAAGCAGTTGTTTGAAATATTACTATTTTATAATAATTGAAGATTACAAGGGTATTAAAAGATGATCATTATCAGTCTCTGAATTCACTGGAAAGTGTTTATTTAAATTCTACTTCTAACCTAGGCATCATGCATATAACCATAACCCTGGCCCTCAGGACACTGAGGTAGGATTATTGTGAGTTTAAGATCAGCCTGAGCTGACTTCCAGATCAACTTGTACTATCTGTGTTATTTGTAGGAACTTTCATGGATCCAAATGTTGTTTAAAGTGTTTATTTTATTAGAAATTTTGAAAAGCAGCATTGCTCTATATATAGAGTTATAAAGAAAAATAAGCTTTTATAGGAAGTTTTCATAAAAATATCACTTTCTATGTATTTCTCCCAGAAGATAGAATTTATTAACCAAATGCTAATTTTTTTAAATAAAAATATTTTTAAGTTTTAATTTAATTTTATTTGTGTGTGTATATGCGTATGTTGTCTTTACACATGTATGTGTGTTGTAGTGGAGTCTGTGCATACACACAGAGGCCAGAGGACAGGTGTGTAATATGAAGTTTCTGGCCCAGACTAGCCTTAGGATCTGGATCAGCAGTCTCAAAGTAGCACACAGAAAATGTATTAATGTTATGCTGATTAATGTATAGATCAGACATATTGCTAGCTAGCTCTTTCATCTTATCTCAATCTATTTCCACTAATCTGTTTAGCCATGTGGCTTGGTACCTTTTCTCAGAGCAGCATGGTTGTCTTCTTTCCTCTGTGTCTGCTGACATCTCCTCCACTGGTGTCTCTCTGGCATCTCTGGTGGTGCCCTTGCTCTGCTCTTCCTGTTCCCAGAGTCCTTTTAGTCTGGTAACCCCACCCACACATCCTGTCTGCCTTTTGGCCTATCAGCTTTTTATTAGACCAGTAGGCTTGATAAATATTTACAATGTAACAGAACATGATCTTACTACAGTGTTGGTCATCCTTTATTGCTCTCCACCTTACTCCCTTGAGGCAGGCTGGCAGGGATCCTCATGTCTCAGCCCTGCCAATTGTTGGGCTACAGCTTTGAATAGCATCTCCAAGCTGCTTGCAAGGGTGCTGAGGACTCAAGCTTAAGTCCTTATGAATAAACAGTGAGCACATTTCCCCAATTAGGCCCTCCCTAGCCCCAAGGAGAAACATTCTAAGCGTCATCAGACTGCATCATTTCGGTGTGAACATAAAGTGGTCTTTTGATTGACTGGGACCTTCACAGCTGGAGCTTCTTTTTGGGAAGGAACCCATTTTCCATATTGCTGCTTCTTCCCTTTCAAGGAACTGCATAGATTTTCTTTCTTATTGCCTTGGTCAAAATGCTTTACTATGTTGTTCATTTATTCATTCACTCATTTGTTCAATTTAGGTAGGCTTTTACCTTGTGGCTAAGACTGGTCTAGACTTTGGTATGTATCCCAGGCTGTTCTGGAACTCAAAGCAGTCCTTTGCCTCAGTTTCTTGGATACTGGGATTACAGGCATGAGCCACCACACTCTACCTATCATGTCTTACAGAATACTTTGCTTAAGTGATCTGTTGAGGTTTTTTTAATTTTTTTTCGTGTTCAGTGATTTTTAAATCACTTAAGCATGATCAAAGTTTTAGTAAGCCGAAGTTTGGGATTGATATATTAGAGTGTTTTGATCACCCACAGTTTTTCCATCTCATTGTGCTTCATACCTTTGTGTCCTGCTTTGCACTGAAATCATTTATGTCATAATTACTCCCTTTAGATTGAAAGGATCAAAGTTCACATGTTAGGTTTCCTTTATGGGTACAACAATTCCTTACACAGAGTAGGAATTATGGGACCTGTACAGTAAATAAAGAATTGAATAAATAGATGCATCTATTGTCATGGTAATAATAAAATTATTCTGATAATGGTCTTTACAAAATTATAATAATAGCTAGTTTTGATTATGTTCTCTATACAAGTAGAGAAAAATATATTCCAATAATAAAAATATTCAGTGAGGAAGTATACAGAAGGCTAAATTCTATGACACCTACCGAGCTGTTCATCTCAAATCTTTATATGCTTGGTAATTCTTGTTTTCTGACTGGATCCACAAGTATTGCAAGATTTGGATGTAGCTGACTCAGTGAGGTAGGCAGACACATACAAGCATGCTTGTGTGATGGATGGAATGCTACCTTCTCCCTTTTCTCTTCAAAGCAGTTAAGCCACACTTTGGTCAGGTTTTGATAATCTTCATAAGTGCTATATAGTGTTTGGAAAACTGTGTGACAAACTTGGGACAAAACTGGGGATTTCATAGTGACCCAGATCCCTTGGGAGTCAAGAGATGTAGAGGTAGGCAGCCTGGATAGTGAGTGCACCTGAGCACTGGGATTGTATGTGTTGACTATTGAGAGGGATAAAGTAGGCAAAGGCAAGATAAACAGTATCTAAGAGTCAGGCAACTCCCAAGTTTATATCTGAGTTTTGATGCTACTCAATATCAGTTATGTTTTTTGTCTTTGTGGTTTGAATGAGAAAGGCTTATGTATGTGAATACTTGGTCCTCAGTTGGTGGAACTGTTTGGGAAGGATTAGGAGGTGTGACTTGTTGAAGGAGATAAGTCACTAGGGTGGACAGGCTTTGAGGTTTCAAAAGATTTATGAGATACCAGGGCTTTCTGTCTTTCTGCTTCATGGTTGGGGATCAAGATGTGAGCTCTCAACTATTCCTTTGCGCTACCAAACTCTGTTTGAAACTGTAAGTCAAATTAGTTAAGTTGTCTTGGTCATGGTGTTTTTATTGCAGCAATAGAAAAATAAGTAAGACAGTTCTTCACTTAGTATAGGAAAATAATGAAAAGGAGACCAAGAATGACCCATTCTTAATCTTTATTGATTAAATTTCCATCTACACACATAGTTGTTTATTCAATGGATTCAGGATGCTCATTACAGTTATTCACTAATTTTGTGTTCTCATGATAGTAACCCTTCTATTTAGCACTTAATTATCCTTTGTGTTAAAGTTAGTTAGTCACATGTTTAGACTGATGGTTTTCAGTATTAATTAAGTCAAACTTGCAATCATGACCATTGTTGGGCAGTAAAAGTAATTTAGTGGGGTGGAGAACATTGAGACAAGTTTTTTATTTTTTTTTTGAGAATAAAATGTAGTGCATATCACAAATGTTACAGTATTTTTTATGTAACATTTGTTTCAGTGTACATGTGAATATATATTGGGTCATAACCTAAAGTTTCATTTATTATTATGTATTAGGTTATATGAGTTTGAGAAACACTCAATTATACTGAACAACTCCATGCGATAAGAATCTAATTTATCTTTGTATTTGCTCGTCAGTGTTATACTACAGATGGTTTAATGCTTGTGGGATTATAATACAGTCCTCAGTTGTCACAGAACTATGCATTAAAAAAAGAGGAGCTTGTTTACCCACATATATTCTGATTTGATCTATACATAGATTTTTTTTTTCAGTGTGGGTATCTTTGTGTATATGTGTGTGTGTGTGTGTGTGTGTGTGTGTGTGTGTGTGTGTGTATGCCATGTGTTTTTTCTTTCTTCTTCTTCTTCTTCTTCTTTTTTTTTTTTTTGGCATTATTGGAAGCCAAATGAGGAAGTCAGATCCCATGGAACTAGAGTTCCAGGTTTTTGTGAACACCCTCCAAACATAGGTGTTGGGAACCAAACATATCTAGAAGAGCAGCATGTTCTTTTAACTGCTATATCACCTGTCAAGTCTGCGTAGGGAGTCTTTTTATGAGTACTCCACCAATATTAATTATTCTCAATTTTAAATGGGCTTGACATTGAACATGTACATCCTCCCCTTTTACTCTATCTTTACTCATCAAAGAATCTTTGCTGGGACATTTTTTGAGAGGTCTGATAATCGTTTAGTCCTGTACCTGCATCAACTTAAAAAAGTAAAATTATGGATTAGGGTAAATTATGTTGACAATTATGTGAGGATGTTGTATAGTAAAGGTTCCAAGGGAGCTTGTGGTGGGCAGAATACTGCTTCTCCAAAGATGTTCAGGCTGGAATCCCTCGAGCCTATATATGTTGCAAAACAACAGAGATACAGAGCTGATTAAAATGCCTGTATTATTATCCAGGTGGGTCTAATCTACTTGCTAAAGTTCTTAAAGCTGGAGTGCCTTTTCTACCTGTGGAGAATCTGGCAAAGAAAAATAGGCTTGCCTAAAGCCTGTGGAAATGAACCCAGCCTTGTCAATGTCTTTAGTTTAGTCTGTTAGGCTCCAGGGTTCCTAACCCATAGAACTGAAGATTATACTTGCACCACCCAGCACTGAGTGCCTGGGTGGTTTGGCTCAGCAGCAATAGAAAATGAATGCAGAGTTCTTTAGCTCTGAGTTACCTGGAATAGAGGGCCCAGGGACTCAAGAATTTCTTTTATATGCTTAAAAATGATTGGTCTTGAGAAGACCAAGTTAATGAGGGAGCTTGAGATGTAATCTTCAATTTTCAAAGGGTTGTCACATGGAAAATGAATATATTACTATGTTGAGTTGGAAAAATTTAGGTCAAGATAGAAGTTATGGAGAGTAGGAAAATATAGCCATTAAAATATGATTAGATAATACTGAAATACAGAGCTCCCCCTTCTCTGGAGGTAACCAGAAACAACACATGACATTTGCAACATACTTTCAGAATGCCAACAGCTTTATATTCATAAATCATCCATTTAGTGATTGGCAATAAAGGCTCAAATGGGGTGCTCGCAGCTAGTGAAGGGCAAAACTAGAGCTGAGTCTTAGGACTAAGAGGACTTATGGTCAAAGAGGTCAGCACTTAATCCTGTCCTCCTTTCTTGCACTAAAAGACTGACTAGGTGCCTTCTTAGGCTTATTCCACCTTTGTATATTTCAATAATTTTATGAAGAAATATTTTATATGTATTCCAATGCATGACTTCATTTAAATACTACCTTTAGTCATATATATTCACAAGGCTTATATAGGTGCAAGTCATGATTCTCAGTTCTGAACAAGAGTTTAGGAGTAGAACCTGTGAACTTTTGCAGGAGGAAACAGATTTACAGTGATGGCTTCCCTGAGTCATGGTCTTACAATTCTGATTCTATGATGTAAATAACCTTTCTTTGTCATTGATGTGGAGCTGGGAAGAGATGCGTCCGAACACATTGTTACATTTTGTTGTCACCATATGTAGTAGGCATAAATAATACCTCAAGTGCATGGTGTAAAATGTTGTAAATAATTAGGAAATAAATTTTCAATATTTTTACCATTGTTTTAGTATAACTTAGTTCAATGTAAGTTTATATTCTTTTAGTAATGGCTGCATTTAGCAAATAATTCTCAGAATTCCTGCAAATGTGACAGTTGGCTTTTACAAGTTAATATCTGCCAGATTCAGCACAACACTGAAGTTACCTCTCAAAATGCTACTTAGTAGCTTGGTGTCATGAGAACTGACCTGGCTGGTGAAGGGTTCTGTGTGCTTCTTACAGGGCTTATGTGTTCTGAGTCATGGAGACAATAATGATGTATGTTCTTAGGAGAACAACAGTGGTCAGCTTCATGGGATGGAGTAGAAAAGCTCCTGTCTACCCATTCCCATGAATTCGTTCTGTCTTATGTCTGGCTAAAATAGTTTATTTCACTTGCTTTGTTATTGTTAAGACTGTTAGGAGTAATAAAAATTTCCCATTTTATATGAGTACTTGGTGGGTCAGACAATTATTTTCAGCCACTGAGAACTAGAGAAAGTTTTAAAGCTTTGCTGTAAAAACATTTCTATGTATCTTTGCTTAAAATTATTGCTTTTCAATGATACCTTTTAATTGATAGAGATAAAAAAGAGTCTCCTGTCCATTTCAAACACAGAAATTTAGTTTAAGTTCAAAAGAAATGTCAGAAAGAGAAAGGAGCCCCTCGGGGTTCCTTTAGTCTACAGACAAGGATATTGCTGATAAGTGGGATAGAATGAGGCCTAGTGGGTCAAACCATCATGGAAAGAGGCAAGCATGTGTAGACAGGGGAAAATTAAAAAGTACCTGTCCATCAGGGAAGAGAGTGCATAGTAAGTGACCTGTATGGAAAGTTGGCTAAACATATAACTCCAATCTGGAAAAACAGTGTGGGTGAACAGCTTCAGGAAAGGCCTTTGCCTGCTGCACTATGGGACCTGAACATCCAATGCTGAGCTGATTCACAGGCCACAGTGACAAAAAGAAAGAGTTAAGTCCATCCTCTTTTTTATTTCTTCCAACTTGTAAGAATACAAATAATACACAAATACCTTCTCATTGTAAACAACAACAAAGATTGAGTAAGAAAGGGGGTGATAGAATAAATAATAAAATTTCTCATCATGCTCCACAACACTCATTCTGTTTCCTTTTCTAGAATAGCAGCTCTTAACGGTTTGTTGTTCATTGTGTCAAGCATTTCCCCAATGACCACAGAATAAATGTTTATATGTAGACTATAAATATCACATTATATTTCTATTTTCTTAAAATTAATGTCTTGTACTTGTGCATCCATATTTATTGTTATGTTATTCACAATAACTAAGAAATGGAGCCAATCTAGATGCCCATGAACAGATTAATGGATTAAGAAAATATGGTTATGTATATACAATTGAGTTTTATTTAGTCATAAAGAATAAATGGAATAATGGGCCAGTGAGATGGTTCAGAAGGTAAAGCAAGATACTTGCTGTCAAGCGTGACCATCTGAGTTTATGCTCAAGACTCAGTCAGGTCATGAGAACCGCCTCTCATAAGTTATCTTCAAGTCTCCACATTTGTCCATGACATACCCTCCAAATAAATAAGTCTAATAAAGATATAAAGACAAATAAAAATTAAATCATAATAATTACAGGAAGGTGGATGGAACTGTTAGGAAAAATATTCCAGATCAGAAACACACACACACACACACACACACACACACACACACACACACACACACACACAGCTTTTTTTCTTTTCTATGTGGATCCTAGATCTCAGTGGGAGTGGGGCATGAAACTAGAGACCATAATAGGGGAAGATGACATCTCAAGGAAGAACGGTGATAGAATGTATGAGGGCAGAAGGAGGGGCTATTTAGGGAGAGGTAGGGGGTTCAGCAAGAGGAAGGAGGGTCAATAAGATGAAGGTACATATGAAACTACCATAATGAAATTTATTATATTGTACGATAACTTAAAAAAGAAAACTAATTTGAAAACAGCTGGGTCCTGCCCTCAGCTCTGGTAAAATTTCACAGCTCTGGTGCGGTTCCCACCAGTTGATCAACAGGTGAGAGGCCTGCCTGTAGACTACACCACCACTGTCACCATCCACTGGATTCTGTTCCTCGAGACCAGTAGTTCCTCTGCTACCCAACACTACCCCCCTCATCATCCTAACTGTGCTGGCAACTCCAGCAGATTCTGTAGGCATAGGTACAGCCCACACCAGTCAGAAGAGTAGGAAGATATGCTGCATCTAGGCACCTAAACCCTTACAAACCTCAGCTGAGACATCCTACTGGACCTGAAGATCTGCCAATTACCAGAACCCTTGACCATTAAGGTCAGAAGACAATAAAGGAAACAGATAATAAAGGAACAGCATTCATACTACAAAGACAACACACAAATAGGCACTCAGAACTATAATCACCCAAATCCAGATGTGTAAATGCTAGTGTAACATCCAACAACAGAAAGGGCAATATGGTACCACAAGAACAGAACCTAATGATTCTACAATAGCAAGAACGTTCCAATATAATGGAAGCACAAGAAAACAACCTTAGAAATAACTTTATGAAGATAATAGAGGCCATTAAAGAAGAAACAAAATGTTCCCTTAAAGAAATTGAGGGAAAGACAAATCAGAAATTGGAAGAAATCAATAAATCCCTCAAAGAAAGCCAAGGTGAAAGAAATGGCTCAAGATTTGAAAATTGAAGTAAAGCAATAAAGAAAACACAAAATGAGGGAATTCTGGAAATGGAAAATCTAGGTGTGAACAGAAACTACAGATGCAAGCATAAGTAACAGAATGCAAGAAATGGAAAAGAGAATCTCAGGCATTGAAGATACAATAGAGGAAATAGATTCATTGGACAAAGAAATTGTTAAATTCCAAAAATTCCTAACACAAAACATTCAGGAAATCTGGGACACCATGAAAAGACCAAACATAAGAATAATAGAATAGAATAAGGGGAAGAGTTACAGCTCAAAGGCACAGAAAATTTATTCAACAAAATCAGAAGAAAACTTTCACAACCTAAAAAAGATATACTTATGAAGGTGTGAGAAGCTTACAGAACCACAAATAGACTGGATAAAAAGACAAAAGGTTCCCTTTATCATGTAGTAATTAAAGCATTAAACATATAGAATAAAGGAAGAATATTAAGAGCTGTAAAGGAAAAGGGCCAAGTAACATGTAAAATCAGACCAATCAGAATTATACTTGACTTCTCAATGGAGATTCTAAAAGCAAGAAGGTCCTGGACACCAAGAGACTATGAATACCAGCCTAGGCTACTATACCCAGAAAAGCTTTCCAATAATCATAGATGGAGAAAACAAGGTATTTTATGACAAAACCAGATTTAAATAATATCTGTCTATAAATCCAGCTCTATAGAATGTGCTAGAAGGAAAACTCCAACCCAAGGAAATTAGCTGAACCAATAAAAACACAAGCAATAGATAATCTCACACCAGAAAATCCCAAAGAAGGGAAGCACAATATACATTACTGTTGTGAGATGTTTTTCTATGTGCTGTGAATACCATTGGTTAATAAAGAAGTGGGTGGGAAATCTGAACACAGATAAAAGATAAGGAGGGTGGAGTCAGAGGAGACACTGCAAGCTGCTGAGAGGGAAAGATGTGAAAGTATTGGTAAGCCATAGAGCCACATGACAATACATAGATCAATAAGAATGGGTTAAGTTAAGTTGGAAGAGTTAGCAAGTAATATGCTTGAGCTATAGGCCAAACAGCTTGTAATTAATATAAGACTTTGTGTAATTATTTGGGACTGCTAATCTAGACCTCTGGGCTAGGTTGGGCCAGAGACTTCTTACTACACTCTACCAGCAACAATAGCAAAATAAAAAATTAACAGGAGTTAACAATTGCTGGTCATTAATATTCCTTATTATCAAATGGATGCAATTGTCTATAAAAAGACACAGACTGACAGAAGGGATACAAAAACAGGATCTATCTTTCATCTGCATATAAGAAACACACCTCAATTTCAAAAACAGACATTATCTTAGAATAAAGGGTTGGTAAAAGATTTACCAATCAAATACACCTAAGAAACAAGCTGATATATTTATTCTTATATCTAACAGAATAGACTTTAAACTAAAATTATTCAAAAGAGATGGAGAAGAATTTTCACATTCATCACAGGAAAAATCCATCAAGATGAAGTCTCAATTCTGAACCTCTATGCCCCAAATATATAAAGACATCTACATTTGTTAAGGAAACATTACTAAAGCTTAAATCACACATTAGGTCTCACACATTAATAGTGGGAGACTTAACCACCCCACTCTTACCAGTAGACAGGCCTGCCACACAGAAACTAAACAAAAATAAGAAAACTAACAGACGTGATGACTGAATGGACTTAACAGACATTTACATAGCATTTCACCCAAACACAAAAGAATATACCTTCTTATCATGGAATCTTCTCTAAAATTGACTAGATACTTTGTCACAAAGCAAATCTCAGCAGATATATAGAAATTGGAATAACTCCTTGTATCTTATAATATCATCATGGGTTATAGTTGGATTTCAACAATAACACAAACTACAGAAAGGCTGCAAACTCAGGGAAACTGAACAATTCTCAGCTGACCAATGGGTAAAGGAATAAAGAAATTAAAGACTTCCTAGAATTCAATGAAAATGAACAACATATTTAAACTTTACACTATGAAAGTAGTGCTAAGAGGAAAACCCATACCACTAGGCGCCTACAAAAAGAATTTGGAGAAATCTTATGCAAACGACTTAACAGCATACCTAAAAATCTCTAGGACAAAAAGAAGCAAGCTCACTTAGGAGGAGTGGATGGAAGGAAATATTCAAATTGAGGGCCGAAATGATAAAATAGAAACAAAGAGAACAGTACAAAGACTCAATAAAACTAAGAGTTTTCTTTGAGAAAAATCAACAAGATAGGCAAACCCCTATCCAAACTAAGGCAGAAAGAATATTTAGATTAATCAAAATCAGAAATAAAAAGGGAGACATAATAACATATATTGAGGATATCCAGGTAATCTTTAGGCCATACTCAACAAAATTGGAAAAATCTAAAAGAAATGGACAATTTTTTGATAGATACCATATATTAAAATTAAATCAAGACCAAATAAGCAATTTAAATAAATCTGTATACCTTAAGGAAAAAGAAGCAGTCATTAAAAGTTTACCAGCAATAACAACAATAACAACAAAAGCTCAGGGCCAGATGGTTTCAGTGCAGAATTCTACCATAATTTCAAAGAAGTACTGATACCAATACTCCTCAAATTGTTTCACACAATAGAAACAGAAGTAACATTACCAAACTCTTTTTATGAGGTACAGTTACCCTGATACCCCAAAACCACACAAAAACTCAACAAAGAGAATTACACACAAAGCTCTCTCATGAACACTGATGCAAAAATACCCAATAAAGCTCTGGAGAGCCCCAGCAGAAGAGAACCTTCATCCAGAAACTGATGAAAGCAGAAGCAGAGATCCATAGCTAAGCACCAGGTTGAGTTCCTGGTCCAGCTGAAGAGAGAGAGAGGAGAGAGTATATGAGCAAAGGGATCAGGATCATGAGGAGGAGACCAGAGAGACAGCTGACCGAAGTTATTGGGAGTTCACTGACTCTAAAATAACCATTTTGGAACCCTCCGAATGTAGATGACAGTCAAATAGCATGGGCAGTTTGCGGAGCCTCTTGCAGTAGGACCAGAATTTATTCCTGGTGCATGAACTGACATCTCAGAGCCCATTTCCCACAGAGGAACACCTTACTCAGCCTTGATACTAGAAGGAAGGGCTCAAACCTACCTCAACTGGATATGCCAGACCAAACTGACTCACCTTGAGATTCCTTGCCTTTCCTGGGGAATAGATGGGAGGATGGGGTAGGGGGTGGGATGAGGGAGGATGGGGAGAAGGGGAGGGAGGGTGAGTAGTGGAGGGTATGAGAAAAAAACTTTTAAAATAAAATTTACTAGAAAACAAAACAATACTCAATAAAATACTGGCAAACCAAATCTAAGGACATATCAAATAAATAATTTATGATTGTCAAGTAGGATTCATCTCAGAGATGCTGGGAAAAATCTGTCAACGTAATCTACCACATAAACAAACTGAAAGGAAAGAAAAAACCATGATCATCTCATTAGATGCTAAAAGAAGACCTTTGACAAACTACATCAACCCTTCATGAGAAAGGTCTTAGAGAGATCAGGGGTACGGAACATACCTAAACATAGTAAAGGCATTTTACACTAATCAAATAGCCAACATCAACTTAAATGAAGAGAAAATCAAAGTGATCCCACTAAAATCAGGAACAAGACAAGCTGTCTACTCTTTCCATATCTATTCAGCATAGTACTCAGAGTTCTAGCTAGAGCAGTAAGACAGCAAAAAAAGATGAAAGGGATATACATATTGGAAAGGAAGAAGTCAAACTTTCATTATTTGCAGAGGATATGATAGTGCTTTGGGACTAAGCTCTTGTACACTGTAAATATTTATCACTTGTATTGGTTTTAATAAAATGCTGTTTTGTCAGTAGCCAAGCAAAAAATATAGGTGAGGCAACCAGACTAGGAGAATGCTGGGAAGAGGAAAGGCAGAGCAGGAGACACCAGCCAGACAAAGAAGCAAAATGAGATGCTGCAGTGCGAAAAGTTATCAAGCCACGTGGTTAAACATACATAAAAATTATGGGTTAATTTAAGTACAAGAGGTAGCTAGGTAGCCTGAGTTACAGGTCAAGCAGTTACTATAATATTAAGCCCCCGAGTTAATTATTTTATAAGTAGATCTAGGACTGTGGGTGGAAGAGATTCATCTGGATCTCGGGGCTAGATGGAATCAAGAAACTTCTGACTACATGATAGTATACATAGGTGACCCCCATGGAACTCCTGCAGCTAATAAACACCTTCAGCGATGTAATGGATAGATTAACTTTTAAAAAAATGTCAATAGCCTTCCTATATACAAATAATAAATGGGCTGAGAGAAGTCAGGTAAATAACACCCTTTACAATAGCCACAAATAATATAAAATATCTTGGAGTAACCAAGTAAATGAAAAACCCATATGACAAGAACTTTTAAGTGTTTGAAAGAAGAAATTGGAGAAGATGTCAAAGGAAGGAAAGATCCATGCTCATGAATTGGTAGGATCAACATAGTAAAAATGTCAGTGTTACCAAAAGCAATCTACAGATTCAATGCAATTCCATCAAAATTCCAGTACAATTCTTCACAGACCCCCCCCCCTCGAGAACAATACTCAACTCATATGTAAAACCAAAAACCCAAGATAGATAAAAACAGTCCTGGAAAATAAAACAACTCCTGGAGGTATCACCATCCCTAATTTTAAGCTCTTCTATAGAGCTATAGTAATAAAAACAGCTTGTTACTGGCATAAAAATAGGCAGATCACTGGAACTGTATCAAATTCCCTGATGTAAATCCACATACCTGTGAACACCTGCTTTTTGACAAAGACACCAAAATTATATAATTGAAAAAAGATAACATCTTCAACAAATAGCGCTGGCATAACTGGATGTTGGCATGTAGAGGGTGCATATCACACCGCACAAACTCAAGTCTAAGTGTTACACTGAACCTGATAAAAGAGAATGTGATAACTAGCCTTGGGTCTATTGGCATAGCCAGAATAGAGTGCTAGTAGCACAGACATTGAGACAGAAAATTAACAAATGGAACTGTCTGAAATTGAAAAACTGTAAGGCAAAGACAAGATGATGACAGAACGGGAAAAGATCTTCACCAACCCCACATCTGACAGAGGGCTTATCTCCAAAATATATAGAGAACTCAAGAAACTAGACACCAAAAGACTCAATTATCCAGTTAAAAATTTGGATGCAGGTATAAACAGAATTCTCAAGAATCTCCAATGGCCAAGATACACTTAAAGAGTTGTTCAACATCTTTAGCCACCAGAGAAATGCAAATCAAAACGGCTCTGAGACACCACCTTACACCTGTCAGAATAGCTAAGTTAAAAAAAAAACAAAAAACAAAAAACAAAAAACAAAAAACTAATGACAGCTTATGTTTGGAGAAAATGTGGAGAAAGTGGAAAATTCTCCAACTTGATATGCCATGCTTTATTGACACCCATGTGAGGTCTCCTTCTTCTGAACAGAAACAGAGGATGAGTGGATGTAGGGGCAGAGGGGGAGGCATTGGGAGAGAGCAGGAGGAAGAGGACAGAGGGGAAACTTGAGTTGGCATTTAAAATAAATAAAATTTAATTAATTACTAAAGATTTAAGATAGAAAAGATTAATATTAAGATAAAATTAACATTTTAAAGATCTCTTGATATGTTAATTTTTTAAATAATTTTGTTCTATAGTGTGAACAAATTACTATGATAAACTATCTCCTATAGGTAGAAATTTAGTTTCTACTCCTACATGTTACTTTGAGATAATAGTTCAGCAAATGTCTTTGTATTTATGTGCATTTCTATAATGATTCCTATCAGTGGAATTGCTGATTATAGGAGATGAACATTTATGATCTATATATAAATTTCTATTTGTTCTCTACAGATGCTGTATAATTTTACTTCCACCAGTAATGAAATGTATTGTTTTTAACATCGGCGGAGGCTGAAAATACCTTTACTGTATTTTGCCTTCCTAGAATTGATTTCCTTTTTAACTGTTAACAGCTTCTGATTTCCTTTGGCGGAACCACCCTTTCCTTGTGAGTCAATAAGACTCCTCTCTGAAGTATAACATGTAACTCAGACCTTAACACTGAGCACTGGATCCATATCAAGGGTAAACTCGGAGATAGGCAAATGACAAGGACATTTTGTTTGAGTAACAGTTTCAGGAAGGCTGGGAAACCTACTTGATTCCATTAAGGGGAATCCAGAGACTTCTCAGAGCTATACTAGAAAGTGGACCTAGGAGGGGGTATATCCAAGGGTATTCAGGCCTTAGGTGAGATGTTTGTTTCCATCTTTCCTTCCACTTGTGTTCATTCTCTCCTTACTTTCTTCTTCTTTGTGTCTTGACAAGTCGCTCTTTCCGCTAACCTAACGCTCAGCTTATTATAATGCACAACAGTCCTTAAATATAAGGCTTTCCATCAACTTGGTGCACGGTTCTTGTTTTGTTCCCTCCTTTAATGCCAATCTTGTTGAGACATTTTCTCCCACTGTATACTTGTCCCATTCCAGCTCTCACCACCTCACTTATGGTAGTCTTGGTGAATTTTTAAATTTTAAATTAAAAAAAAATTAGATTGAACTTACATCTCATATACTTTATCATTTTAAGTGTACAACTTTGTGGTTGTATTAATATAGCTATTACTATGATCTAACAGATAATGTCTTTGTACCTCCCTGCCTTAGAGTTTCCATTGCTGTGAAGAGACACCATGAAAGAAAATATTTACTTGGGACTGTCTTACCATTTCAGAGGTTTAGTCCAGTATCATCATGGCAGAAAACATGGTGGTGTGCAAGTAGACACGGTGCTGGAGAAGGGGATGATAGTTCTACATCTTGATCTGCAGACAGTAGATGGAGACTGTGAGCCTCACTGGGCATAGCTTGAGCATAGAAGACCTGAAAGCCCGCCTCTGCAGTGACACACTTCCTCCTACAAGGAAGGCCACACCTCCTAATAGTGTCACTCCCTATGCCAAGCATTCAAACCAATGAATCAATTGGGGCCAAACCCATTCAAATCACCACACTCTCCAAAGCAGCTTTGTATCTGTTAACAGTCACTTCCCTTCTGTGGAGCCCTGACAGCTACTGCTCCCCTTGTACTTTGTAGAAGTAGCTTCAGGGAACAGAGTGGAGTATGCCACAGTGCTGTGTTGTGACCCTTTGTTAACTTTATGTCCTTGTAGATTTGCCTACCTATACATGTAGACTCATACTGTATGTGGCTGTTTGGAAAGTTAGTCCACATTGTACATATTTCAGTGGCTAAATAATAGTCTGTTGTGGATGATTACATTTCATTTATTTATTTATAATCTGGGAGGCACTGGAGATATTTCCAGCTTTCTGGCAATTAAAAACAATGCTAATATGAACATTCATGTTTAAGTATCTGTGTGAGTAAGGTTTGCATTTCTGTCTGTATTAGGTATGAAATTGCTGAACCATATTCTATACTAGGCCCCAATTCACTGTATGGTTTATATATATTTCTTCCAATTCTCTGTGTTAGTTTTTTTACTTTCTGTGCTCTTTATAGCACATATGTTTTTAGTTTTGATGAAGTCCGTTTATCTATTTTCCTCCTCTGGTTGCTTATGCTTGTGTCACATCTAAAAAGTGGTTGACTAATCAAAGTTATAAAGATTTCCCCATGGAGGCTTGGAAGATTGCTCTGTTGATAAAGGGTTTGCTTATAAGGACTTGAATTTGATCCCCAGCGCCTATGTAAGAACAAAGTCAAGTGAAGTGATACATGCCTATAATCCTACCTTTGGGGAAGTAGAGACAAGAGGATCCCTAGAGTTCATTGGCCAGACAGTCTAGCTGAATTAGAAAGTTCTCTTCCTCTCATCTCTCCTCATGCTCCCCCAGCCTCTCTCACACCCCCATCACCACCTCTGAAAAGATGAAGCCTCACGTAGGGAGTTAGCAAAGTGTCCCTTCATAGGTAATTGACTCCCAGAAAGCCAGCTCATGCACCAGGGTTAGATCCTGATCCCACTGCCAGGGGACCCTTAATCAGGCCAAATTACACAAGTGTCTTCTATATGCAGAGGGCCCAGTCTGTTCCCACGCAGGCTCTACAGAGCTGTTTGTCTAAAGTTTGTGAGTTCTCACGAGCTTAGTTCAGTTGTCTCTGTAGATTTTCCCATCATGATCCTGACCCACCTTGCTTAAATAATCCCTCTTCCCTTTCTTCAACTGGACTCCCAAAGCTCCACCTTGTGTTTGGCTGTGAATCTCTGCATCTTCTTCCATCAGTTACTGGATGAAGGCTCTACGATGACAGTTAGGGCATTCGCCAATCTGGTTACTAGAGAAGGCCAGCTCAGGTACCCTCTCTACTGTTGCTAGTAGTCTAAGCTGTGTATTCCTGAACTTCCCTAGCTCCTGATTTCTTCCTAACTTCTTGATGTCTCCCTGTATCAGGATATCTCCTTTTTTGCTCTTCCTCTCCATTTTTGCCTCTGTTCGACCTTTCTATTCCTTCATGTTCTGAGCTCACAGCCCCTCCCTCTACTGCTCCCCTTGCCCCAGCTTACTCAGGATATCTCATCTATTATCATTTCCTAGGGTGAGGTGACCCATGCATCCCTCTTAGAGTCCTTCTCTTATTATCTAGCTTCTCTGGAGCTCTGAGTTGTAGAAAAGACCATATCTTAAACTAAAAGGTAGAGAGTAATTGTGGATGACATCCAGTGTTAGCCTCTGGCCTCCATATTTAAACACACACATGCATACCCAGACATGCACAAACAATTTTTATCTTCATATTTCTTCAAAGTTATGGTCCTTACATTAGATTGTTGACCTGTTTTGAATTGTATGTGTGGTTTAAGGTTGAGATTTGCATCCAGTACTAATTGTTTTATCATCTGTTCTTTCCTCATAGAATTGGCATCTTATTGAAAAATCAACTCACTATAGATGTATGTAGGTGTATTCCTGGACTTTCAGCTCTAGCTCTATTCTATAGTCTATTAACTTTCATGTTTGCCAGTGATCAGAACCACACCACTCCTTGAATTAATTGTTGTTGGTTTTTTTTTGTTTTGTTTTGTTTTTTGTTTGTTTTTGTTTTTGTTTTTTTGTTGTTTTTTTGTTTTTTTTTTTGAGGTGAGTGCCATTGATTGTTTTACCCCAGGGATTAAGAAGTTAGCAGGAGTCAGCCACTTTTCCATGTCCCCTTATGCAGATGCTGACTTTGGCTTGTTACCTCTCCTGGTGAGTTGTGGCTTTCCTACTCAAGCTGCTGCCACACTAGGTAGCCGCCTCACTTCATCATTATCTGAGTGGTCATTATCAGCAGATTTGCTGAATCAATTGGGATTTTTAAAAAAGGGGGGATTAGTTTAAGACAGAAAGTTTTATCACACATTAAAAATGGTGAAATAGTGTTACAAAGGAAGGAATTTGATCTCTGATAATCTTCTAGATGGTTTAGAAATAGAACAATTAAATGACAGAATAATTTATGCAGATGAGATTTTTCTTAATGTCTAGTATAAACATTACTTGTTTGAAAAACCAGAATTGTCAGAACCATCCTGTTTAATAAAAGGACTTCAGAAGGCATCATCATCCCTGATTTGAAGCTCTACTATAGAGCTACAGTAATAAAAACAGCTTGGTACTGGCATAAAAACAGACTTGTGGATTAGTGGAATCAAACTGAAGACCCTGACATTAATCCACGCACCTATGAATAGCTTATTATTGACGAAGAGGCCAAAAATATACAATAGGAAAAAGATAGTGTCTTCAACAAATGGTGTTGGCATAACTGGATGGTAGTATGTAGAAGAATGCAAATAGATCCTTATCTATTACCCTGCACAAACTCAAATCCAAGTGGATCAAAGACCTCAGCGTAAACCCAGCTACACTGAACTTGATAGAAAAGAAAGTGGGAAATACCCTCCAACACATTGGCATAGAAGACTACTTAAATACAACACCAGCAGAACAGACACTGAGATCAAAAATTAATAAATGGAATCTCCTGAAACTGAAAATTGAATCTTTTACAAAAGTGATCCAAAGCCTAAAATAACCCCTTACAGATTTTTTTTTTAAACAAAGATTGACTTCAACATTAAATAGAATGGTACCAAATTCAGAAGCTAGACAAATAGTAATTGAATCTCTGGATTTTGAAAATGCTAATTTACAATGCAAAAGAATAATTAGGCAGTTAAAGGCAAAATCAGAAACCTTGGAGGAAGGGATTAATATGGAATCTCATAACTATGATGATGCTTGGGTAGGAGAAGTTATTTCTAGAGGCTTAAAAAGATTAAAATATCAAATGTTACAGCTGTGGAAAACAAGGCCACCTAAAAAGGGACTATAAACAAGGCATCCCTAGAAACAGTGTTTCTATTAAAAACCAGTATCCAGAAGGTGTGACAAAGGCAGACATTAGACAAACAAATGTAGGACAGACAAAGTAACTTTGCCTTCAGGAAACACCCTGAGGGGCCTCTTGCAGCCTTCCCAATCAAATCCAGTTACTCTTATCTTGTCATCATGGAGGAAACACCTTTACAAAGCAATTAAAGAACCTAAAGCCTATTCTAAAAAAAAATTACTGCTCTGGACAATAGAACAGCTATAGAAAAGAGAATGGAAAATTCAAGAAAAACCATAAAGTGAATATTTTTGGCAAACTTCTATAAATGAACAAAGACCAAAATAAAAATATGAATAAATGATATTGTCATTGAAGGTCTGGTTACATGTGTGGATATAATAATAATTGCACCAGAATCTTGGCATTTAAATTGGCCTCTTAGGGAGGTAAATGTTCAGTTTTTGGTGATTAGAATGTGATCCCAGGTAAAATGGAGCATAATATGGCTCAAATGTATGGGACCAGAAGGACAGAGGTGAAAATTAAAACCATATATGGCTAGCATTACCATACATTTATGGGAACGTGATTTATAGCAATGGAATACTCAGATTAACATCCCCCCAATCTTGGAGACAAACTATAAACTAACATGTTTCTGAGAAAGATAGTAGAAGGTTTTATGACAAACAGTAACTGATCATTCAGTTATACAAAAAGGCACAACAGCTGCTGATCTTTCAAAGACACCAATAGCTCTACTTTTAAAATAGTTAACAGAGAAGCTTATATGGGTTCAGCAATGGCCTTTAACAAAAGAGAAATTTTAGGTTTTAGAGCAGCTGGTACAGGAGCTGTTAAATGCTCAGCATATTGAAGAATCAATTAGCCCTTGAAATTCTTCTGTATTTGTTATTGACAAGAAATCTGGCAAATGGAGAATGGTAATAGATCTAATAGCAGTAACAAAGTGATCCAGCCAATGAGCTCTCTACAATCTCCAATTGTCTTGCCTTCTTTGTTATCTAAAGGATAACTTCTTATAGTTATTGACTTAAAAGACTGGTTCTTCACTATGCTTCTAAAGGGCAGGGTAGGGGAAAATTTGCCTTTACATTTCCCACTTATAATAATTCCCTGTAAAGAGATATCAATGGAAGGTTCTCCCATAGAGAATGTTAACTAGTCCTACCCTGTTCCAATATTTTGTACAACAGCCATTAGAAGTGATATGTAAGCAATTTCCACAATCTATTATTTATCACTACGTGGTCTGACTCAAACATAAATACTTTAGAAAAAATGTTTGAAAAACTGAAAACAATTTTACTTGCTTGAGGATTATAAATTGATCCTTAAAAAATACAAAGAGGATATTTTATTAATTATTTAGAATATAAAATGGGTCTCCAAAATATTAGACCTCAAAGGGTACAGATTAGGAGACATAGATTGTGGACTCTTAATGATTTCCAAGGATTGCTAGGAGACATTTCCAATTTACAGCCCACTATTAGAATAAAAGATCATGACCTGGATCATTTGTTCAAAGCCTTAGGTAGTGCCAAGCACTTAAATATAATAGTACAAGAGAATTATCAGCTTAAGCTAAAAGAGAATTGGCTTTGGAGGAAAAGAAAATACACATGTGGATGCACATGTGGATCCAGAACTTAATTGCCATCTCTGTGCGTGTTCTGCTGCATGCAGCTCCAGTGAAAGATCTTCACCCAAACCTCATTCAAGAGATTTATTGGGAAGGAGAGTGAGGTGTCTGCTGAGATGATCCTGCCTCACAGACTGCTCTAGCCAGGACTTGTGACAAGTCCTGAATTTTCTCATTATGCAGAGACTGGACAACAAATGATGGAGTTGCCTCTCTCAGGTCTTGACAATTAGCCCAGGTTTTCTTTTCAGGATCCTCTAAAGTGTCTGTCACCCCAGACATCAGGAATTAAATTTAAGAACATGCTACCCACATTACCAAGAGTGGTTTTTGGTTTTCTAAATTCATTTCCTTTTAGTACCTTGGAGAAGATTGTGGGAGCTGGACTGTCATGGTTCATGCTAGTGTGTGCCACCACAGACTTGCTCTGTTTGTCATTGTTTACAGAGATCCAGATGGATCTGTGCCTCCTGAGTGCTAGGATTAAAGGTGTGGGTCACTACTCCCTGACCTATATGGCTAACTTTGGGTGGCTCTGTCTTCTGATTTTCAAACAAACTTTATTAGATATACTATTGTATATCATGACATATCCCCTTTTGTGTCAAAAATACAGAGTTATAACTAACATAAGAAAAACTATATGCATATTTATAATAGCTGTATACAAATATAGACAAGAACTGTGCAAAGAACTGTACGAGAGTGTATAAGAACATGGCAAATGTTATGTGGTGGGAGATCTATGTAAACAGGATGAATAGCTATGGCCGTGTAGAGAATTATAACCGTGTGGAGGCAAGGAAGAAAAAAAAACATAAAAGATGCAGAAGTGTAATGCATATAAAAGAAAGATGTGTAGACATGTGAAAACAGAGGTAACTGTGTGGAGATGCATGGCTATATGTGTGCAAACAAAGATTTGTAGATGTATGTAGCTTTCTCGTAGCTTTATCTTTCATACACTCACACACGTGCTTCTTCTACATCACTCACTCTCTCGTTCATTTACTCTCTCACCTTCTCTTTAGGCTTTTACTACTTCATTTCTCACTCAGCACACATTTTATTCACATACTGCCTAGCATCCTTCCTACACTGATTGCTGCTTCTTTCTTCATCTCTCATTCAGCACGTATACATTTGACTCACATTCTCCATAGCTTCATACTGACATTGCTGCTGCCTCTTAGACACTCTCATCTGTACAAACTCACTAGTCTTTCTCCCTTCCCCTGTCCATTGTTGCTGCTTTCATTTTTTTTTTTTTTACCAAACTCGTGACAATTATATGCTACATTTTCAGGGCCCAACCCATTCTCATAACACATAGTCATATAGTTTTTCTCAGGCTAGTAAGGTCACAAAGACCAGCCAGTGTAAATGCTTAGCCTTATACATAACTGTTTCCCAGACAGAGAATGACATTGAAATTCAGGACTTAAAAATAACAGCAGCAGGTTGAACCTTGAATGGTCAGGGTACGTTCAGAAACTCAACTACTGTTGTGGAAAGACATGTTCAGAACAGGCCTTGATTTAGCAGTAAACAACATCTGGGAGTTAGTCTTTGTGTATTTTCTACAGGTGCAGTTTAGGCTGTTCAATTTGTTCTGAAGTCTAAGATTAGTTGTCTCTGAGATTGAAAATACTGTTATTTTCTTGTGTCAATAAAGAAGAATTTACTGGTATTATTTCTATACATTAGAATTATATAGCTTAAACAGAAATCAACTTTGCTGACTATCTACAACTCTGAGTGTGCCCAAAGATGTAAAATACAACACTACCAATGTGCTGCGAAAGGAACCCCACAGCTGTTCTTACTAGGGAGGCATAGCAGTGGCCCCCAAGAAAGTTACAGTCAGAAAACACTGACTTTAGGAAATTATGTCTGGTGGGTCGACTTGTCAAACACTAGTTGTCACTTGCTGTATACTCCCGTGGCCCTTGGCAACACACCTTTAATTCCAGCACCAAGAAAGTTGAGCCAGGAAGGTGTCATAGCTGCAGGGTGGCAGGTGGGGGTGATAAGGCTGGAGGAGGCAGAGGTTCAGCCCTTTGCCTGGGACTCTTTTCCCTTTTGGCTGAGGACTCAGAGGCATCAGTCTGAGGATTTGTGAGGCCAGGTGAATAGTGGTTGTGGCTTGTTCCTCTGTCTCTCTGATCTTCCAGCTTTTTCCTAATGTCTGGCTCCAGGTTTTTATTATAAGACCAAGTAAATTTGTGAAAATCCCAAATAAGCCTCACTTTATCATAGTTTGTACTCACTTTAAAATCATGCTAGATTCAGTTTAATATTATTTTTTTGACTTTTCATTTTTTTATTAATTAAAAAGATGTGTGTATGTGTGTGTATGATGTCTTTGATTGTTACTGGTCATTCATTTTTGAATGATAATTTTATTTAGAATTCTTTGTCGACAACTTTCTTTGTTTTTTTCCTATTAGAATCTTTAGTATGTCATCTCATTTCCTGTTGACCTTTGTGGTTTCTATTGGGAATCTTATTGAGATATTGAGAAGCCCTTGTGTATGATGAGTTGCTCCTCTTCTGCTGGTTTCCAGATTTTTATCTTTGTTTTTGACAGTTTGGTTTATATGTATGTGTTCTTTCTTCTCTTTTAGTGTTTTTAGTTAAAATAAAACTATACCACTTCCTCATTTTCTCCCTCAAGCTCCCTCCCCTCCCTCCCATGCCTCCCTCCTCTCAAGGTGACAACCTCTTTTTCTTTGATTGTGTTTGTTTTACACACACACACACACACACACACACACACACACACACACACACACTCACTCGCTTACTCACTCACTCACTCACTCACTCACTCACTCACTCACTCACATACCACACACATAAATCCAGTCCATTTTTGTTGTTTGCCTGTATATAGCTTAAAGGCTGACAGCCACTAAGGGGCTCATATCCAGGAGATGCTAATTTTCTTTCTCCCAGTAGTCAGTAGTCACTTTGTTCTTTGTTCTTTGTCTAGGGGAGGGACCCCAGACCATAGGACCATGTTAACATGTCCATTGATATTTCTATTGTTCTGGTTTTGTTTAAATACACATTTCTAGGAGAGACTGTTGTGCTTCACAGCAGACTTCTTAGTATGCTGACTCTTACAGTCCTTCTGCTTTCTTTTATGGAGTGTTCTTAGAGTTAAGAGTCTTTGATGTATATAATTTCCCCATTAAATTCGAAAGCTTTGATCATTTCCTCAAGAACTTTTTGTACCCCCTTCTTTCTTTCTCCTCCTTTAGGACCCCTCCCCGTGGTGTATACATCAGGCTTTATTGTATCTACATTGTATACTTTGCTCATAGCTGTGACAGAATAACCTGACGAAAACAACCCCAGGGAGGAAGGTTTGTTTACGCTCATGATTTCAGAGATTTCCATTCATCATGGTGGGGAAGATGGAGTGGATTGTTTCTGTGGCTGTGCTCTTCATATGGCAGCAGAAAGTTTCATCAATCCATAATGCAAGTGCATTTAGTTCGGCTTTCAGAGTCTACATAGCCCCAACAGTTCTCAGTGCTGAACCAAAACCATACCAAGTTTAAAGTCTTTTCTGAGACTCAAGCCATATTCTTATCTGCGAACCTTTTCATAATCAGACAAAAAATTATGTACTTCCAGCATCTACTGCAGAAAGTAAACAGTCTCATTGTAAAATGGAGAAATGGAACATATCGAGAAGATACTGGATCAAAGAAAGACTTCAATCTCTTCATGCCACATTATGAAGTTTGCTCTAGTATTGTTGGGGTCCACTGAAGTGGCTTTGGTAGGAGTGAAGGAAAATGAAGCTTTGTGTATCATCAGCAAGAGTTCCCTGTCACAGTTTGGGAAGTCCTTCTTTGAGATGCCTTAGGTGGAATCAGGATTACTAGTTAGAAAGCATTTTCAAAAGAGCTACACAGTGACAGTGATATGGACTAGGACATGACATTTGGAATAGAAGAAAACTGGTAGGTTTGAGAAGGATTTGGAAATAGAATGAATCTGTCTTGAATGTGGTTGCTAAATAAGAGAGAAAATTATTTTCATTATTCCATTTATAAAGCTATATTAGCCACTATCTATTTAGAACATGAAGTGATGATATTGTACTGTAAATAAATATATACTCCATTGACAAAAGGTAGATGATATTTTGTAGTTTCCTTTTTAAACTTTTTTTTCATTTATTCTTCTTGTCTTTCATATCATGCCTCCTGATTCCACCCATCTCCCTCCCCCTACAAAAATGGAACAAAATAAAATTTAAGAGACAAAAGGAAAAAGAAAAAAAAAGAAGGGACAAATCTCATCATGGAAGCTACAGTATGACACAGTGAGTTGCACAGTTAAGTCCTTTATCTATGCATTTATATGTAGGTGTTTATTGCAAAGAGTCATTGGTCTGGCTTGAGGCCCCTGGTCTCTGCTGTACCATTGACACTGGGCCCTCACTAGGTCTCTTCCTGGATATCCTGTTGCTGCCCTGTATCATGGAGTTCCTGCAGCCTTGGGTTCACAGGATGGATGCTCTCCCCACCTTCCCTATGCTCTAGCAGATCACAGATAGGGTAGATGGTGGGGTAGGCCAGAGCATACCCTGGTTCTGGGCTTGGGTAGTTGCAGGGTTGGTCCTGAGTGTTGCAGCTGATGAGGGACAGGGACAGCTCTCCTGCTCTTATGATCTCAGGGCCAGCTCTTACCCCTGCCTCAGGCATTGTTGGGGGACATCTCTCCCAGGTGAAGTGCAGGTCCACTTCCTTGAGTACTACAGCTGATAAAGGAGAGAATCAGCTCCTTTGCACACCACAGATGTCAGAGTTTTTTTTTTTTAATTTTTAAAATTTTATTTTCAAGACAGTCTTGCTATGCAACCCTGGCCTACCTTTGCTATGTAGACCAGGATGGTACTGGACTCAGAGAGATCCACCTTGTCTGCCTCTGACTCCTAAGTATTGATTGGTATTAAAGGTGTACATTACTATGCTCAGCCCTGTAGTTTACTTTTAAAAAGTATTCATGCCTAAATTCCACCTAAGCTACCTTAAACAATCACTGACATTTGGGAAAAGCCACCAAACGTAGTAATATTGCTCACACCAAAATCTTTTGAATTTGAAGGGCTAGCTCAGTTTGTCACTCCATCATCAGCAGATGAAGAACATGTTATTGGTCTGGGAGCCCAAAAGTTTGGATTTTTATATTCATGTTCATGGGCTTTTATAAATAAACTTATAATCACTCTTTCCTAAACAATCATTGTAAAGGATAGGACATTAGATACAGAACTTTCAAACAAAAGTGGCTTTAATTTTAATCAGAATTATCATTTTTTTTGAGATAGGGTCTTGCTGTGTTGTTACCCTGATTGACCTCAAGCTCCTGTTTCAAATGATCCTCCTGATTCAGACTTTCAAACAGCAGGAACTACAGACATTGTCAGTATGCCTGACAATTATGTTAGGGAGTAAAAGAAAGTATGATATTAATTATAGTTTTCAAATGTTACTGAGGACATTTGAATCTTCACAATGAAAAGGACAATGATTATTTTCTTTTAATTGAAAAAAAAAATCCTTTGGCTCCAAAAAAGAAATCCTCTCTACTCTAAGTTGTTTTTAAAAAATCTTGAACCTGTCAGTAAAATCATATAATCTACTAATAGCAGGCTCAAAGCTTTTTTCCTTTCCTTGAGTGTTCGTAAATGGTGTGCTCTATCAATTTCAATCACATGCTTCTTCAGTGCCTTTGCAGGCCTTCAGAAATTCACCTGATAAGTCTGTGGACTGATGAGTTCTTTTTCTGAAAACCCAATCATTTGCATAGTATTCCTTCTCAAGTTGTAGTTAAGTTACAATATATATTAGCCACATTTTTTTATTTAATAATCTGTGGTTTTAGCTAAGCTAAAATGTTACCCTTCATATTGAACATTTACATATTTAAAAATTAAAATTCTTATAAATGAGATATTTGAGTGCCTTGTGCATTTTTAATTTAGCATAAGACAAGTTGCTTATGGGATAGTTCCTCAGATCACTTCCTCTGCATCTCAGCTGCACACACCAAGAGCGGACTCCCCCAAGGCTGTATTCTAAATTTACTATGATCTCATGAGATGATGATTTGTATCCCAGAATCCATGTAGATTTAGAAATTAAAACTAGCAAAATATTTTTCTGCTGCTATTATCCATTGAGTTTTGGTAGAGATATATGGTAGTAATACACGCCTTCATTTTTTTATTATTGAGAGTGCAATCTGTGTCAGGCTGTTGCCTGCATATGCCTGTGTAATAGTCCTGGCATGCAGGCATATAGGCACTATCTGTGTATGTTGCATATGAGGCAGCTGTGAGCTTGTGGGCTAAGGCCCATGAGCAGCCTGGTCTTGGTAAGCCTAGTGCTGGAGCTTGGCTTCTTCTCTCAACATCAGCAAGTCAGATTCTTCACATGTGACGTAGAATCACTGCCTCTGACAGCTTCTGGTACTTAGTGCTCATACTTGGTTTAAGAATTGAGGGGTTTCAACTCCCAAATGGTAGTACATTGCTTAGGATTAGTGTGGCTTTATTGACAATGATGCTGAATTTGAAATAGGAGTGTGTATTGTGTATGTATAAAACAAAGAAGTTAATATTTTATCATGAAAGTTATAGGGGAATTATTCCTTTGTTTTTTGTTTGTTTATTGTTTTGACACAAATTAGAAATAAGGCATATTTTATGGCACTGAAATATTGGCCTCAGTGGATTTGTCACTGAATACTAATATATTACTATGGCAATAGATTTGGACTGATAATGTGAGCTGGAGTCTGGTCTCCACACTTTTGCATATCTGTATTTTCAGTAGGCTCACTACTGGTGAGCTGTTTCCTGAAAGTTACTAAGCAAGTTGTAGCCACTCTGTTCATTCAAGTCTTACTGATTAGTGTCAAGGTTAGACAGGCTGCCTGATGATTAGACTTTTGCAGCCATTTCTTCATAGCAACTCTCTGAGAACAAGAACTTTGCATCCTACTTCACTGTTTACAGTGATTGGTATCTGGTCTGGGTGTTTTCAGGTTCTTGGCATCTTATTTAAATAATTGAAATAAAAGTGCATACAAATTCCAAAGTAGCAAGGAAACTATTCAAAAGCAAAGAGAGAGTACTGATCAGAAACATTGTCAAGAATGATATCTGGCCAGCTGAGCAAGAGATTATGCAAAGGATGGAGGATGCATAGGTCTTTTATAGGATCTAAAAGAAGGAGAGTTTTTGTTGCTAAAAGATATGGTATGGACCATTATGTGTTTTATTTGACAGGTTTGGGTTATATGAGATTTTGCTTTCTGTATATATCCTTTTCACAATGTTTTATTTTAATCATATGCATACCCAATTATTCATAGCCTTACAATAGTAAATAGGGGATTGTTCTTAAAAATTCACCTAGAGGACACAGCTTACCTTATTGCATATGTGCCTAAACTAATATAGGTTGAAATTGGACCCCATGCTCTCATACCCAAACATATCTAGAAGATGTTTGAATAAGAACTGCCCACAGAGGGGACATTTTTCACAGTTGTTAGGGGAAAGAGGAACTTATTTCATTGTCCATAGTTGGGGGTCCTGTTGGTAGTTGCATTGTTAGAGGAGGGGTGTGTGCATAGCCCAAGTCAAGTGGAGTCTCAGATAGCTAAGCTATTTCCTGTACTTTCCTGCCTCACTGTCACACCCCCTTTTGTGTCTGGTAAGATTTTTCTCAATGAAGACACTGTTGTTTAACATTTTCTAGTAAAGCTTCTCCCTTTTCATTTCAACCAAGACGCTTATTTCTCTCTTCCTTTGATATGCTTTCAAATGAAAACTACCTTCTTCTACTACTCTGGGGCCAGAGCCTGACCCTTGTATTCTCTGATGGGAAGCCATTTCTGGACTTGTTCATTGCGTGAACTCTAACCCATGCTCTTAATATGTGCCTCATGAAACCTCCTGTTGCTGTGCAAGTAAGTGGTAACGATCTTTAAGACAATAATATTATACAATCACATAAACCAGCTAGGATTATTGTCTCCACTATAAATGGAAAACATATATAAGGCCCATTTCCTGTCTTTTGCTTCCTGTGTGAAAATGAAATATATAATGAATTCCTTCCTGTGTAGCAGAACTGAAATCCAATCAGAAACAGTTGGTCACTCCCCCTCCCCATTGGCCATGCTACTGTTGTACGTGTGGACACATATCAAAGTGCCCTCTTCCCCTCGCCCTCTTTTGAAATATTTTTTTTGTATTGATTTTTTTCATACAGTATATTTTGATCATGTTTTCTCTTTTCCTAATTCTTCCCAGATTCTACCCACCTCTGTTCCCATCCAACTTTATGTTCTTTTTTTCTCTGTCTTTCCAACAAATAAATCAATTAACCAACCAACCAACCAATCAACCAACCAACTAACCAACCATACAAACAAACAAAACCCAATAAAATAACAAATTCACCAAAATGGTTGTTTTTCTAGATGCCTGAAAAACAAATCTTGAAAAGAACGTAAGAGTATAATGTGAGTGGAAATCTCAGAACCAGGTGAAAATTCAGCCAGATTGGAAACAGGCTTCTGTAGGGTTTGGGGTGTTTTTCTTTGGAATACAGCTACAAAGATGAAGCAGAGGCACAGGCTGGATTGTGGTGCAAGGTTTTGGCCAGAGGGTTTCACAGGCTCTGGATTTTTTTCAGGTCATATTGCCCTGTTTTATATGTCATAATATGTATTGTGTTTTCAAGTTCTGAACACCATTCACACCAGTGAATTACTGTCAGTCATCTTCACTTAATGGGAAGCATTTTGCTGAACATAAGAAAATGAGCCGAAGAGGAAATGTTTTCTGTCTTGGAGGAGTTTATAGTTCAGAAAAGTAGTTTTTGCTGTTAGTTATATTTTATTAGTGCTATTTTTTCTAAAATTGGTTGTTGGTATGTTGTAGGCATTTAGATGTGGCCTGCTTTGTGGAGTCTGGCCCTTCTGAGCTACATGTCACGTATTTAATCATGACAGTGAGGATCAGAATGCAATTCTCATGTCTGAGTTGGAGCTTACATCACACATTTTTTTTTAGTTAACATAGAATTTCATGGAAAATTTCTGTCTTTGGAAGTTTTTCTCTTGAGTACTCCTGAGAACATTCAAGATACAGATGATAGGCAAAACCTATAACATCTTATATTGTATATCTATATTAATATCTATCTATCTAACAGTCATATTTGGACCCACTTTTCTACTCTTTAAAGTAGGTTAAATTACCTGACCCACATGGTAAATCTAAGGGCATCACTTTGATACAGGCTAATTCAAATTGGCTGAGGTAATGAGACAGCAGGATCTTCATTGTAATACTGAGACTCTGCAGTAGAGGTGAGCGTCACCACCATTTCATTCTTCTCCACCTCTTACCGCACCTCAGGTCACTATTAGAAGGAATCACTCGTTTTCAAAGATGATAGGGTAGAAGGAACCTCCAAATGTCCCAGTCTTATTCTCTCTGTGGCTTTGTCGATTGAGATACCCTACCATGCATGGTGGACAGCTGTGACTGTTAGAAAGCTCTGTGTTAAGGTGAACTTCTTGTACATTCTCCCTAAGCCACAGAGAGGTCTCATCCTTTGTACTCAATTTTTATCTCCACGAAGAGCCCTCAGATTAACTCTGAGAAGCCCTTACCCTATACAGCCCTCTTCTTTCCTTGATAATTTTTCTATATTTTTTTTAAATACAGGTGAATTGTAATTCTAGTCCTTTTTCACAAAATTCACACTTAAAATTTCACTGGGGGCCTAGTGTGTACAAGAAATGGCCTATGTATATATGAAGTTTCCTGATACTGTTGATACAGGGAGATAAGACACTGATAGCAGGAGAGAGTCCAGACAGACAGACAGACAGACAGACAGACACACACACACACACACACACACACACACACACACACACACAGATATTTCTGATTTTATCCTGCTTCTTAAACCACTTCCTCTTTAAAATAAAAATTAGGATTTATTTTTAATTGTGTCTGCGTATGTGAGTGTCATGTATAAGTGCAGGTACCCACAGAGTCTAGAAAGTGTCAGACCCCTGAAGCTTGGAGCTTAATCAGTGAGGAATGTTATGTGACTCAAAATAGAAAGAAAAACAACTAATATCTCACATCACTTATTCACAACCTAAAAAGACTTACATGTATCTTCTATGTGTAATCAGTGCATGTATGTCTACCACATGCATGCAGCTGCTTGTAGAGTTCAGAAGAGGGCATCAGATCCCCTCAAACTGGAGTAACACTTATGTGGGCTGCCCGATGTGGCTGCTGGGAGCTGAACCCAGGTCCTCTGGGAGAGCAGCAAATACTCTTATGAGCTGATCCATCTCTCCAGCCTCATATTAACTTTTTTTTTTTTTTTAAAAAAAAATCTCTGAAATAATGCAAAATTTAAAAATACTAAAAATAATCTTATAAGACGATATAATTTCTGTAGCGTGCCCTCAGTGGGATGGTGGACAGGCCGGTGTCTATAAACATAAGAGTGGTGTAGAAAGCTCTCTGCTTCCTCTCTAGGCCTGTGACTGTGCTTGAAGGAGCAGAGTGAAGAGGGAGTAATGTAGTCAGTCAGTCGCTTTGCATGAGGGCAGGCAGCTGAAGGCTCTTCTTGACTTGAATAGAACACATTTTTGACTGAATTGACTGACTGTTTAGGTTTCTTGTAGACACAGTCTTAGCAAAGAAAACTGAAAAATTGCTTTTGGCAAAGAAAATTGCAGCTAGTTATATCTCATAAAACCATTCTTGTGTTCATTTTCTTGAAGAAATTGCTGTAAGTATATCTTCTAGGCTCAATATGTAAGAAACCTTTTTATGATTAAATAAAAATTCAGAGATTTTTCAGTATCAAAAATGTTCCATTGACTAGGCTTGGTTCTGAAAAGAAGGAGAAAATTTTTATCCAAAAGGAAGCTCCTAACACTACTAAATGCTGACAGGATTTGAATTTATTTACTTTTTAAAAAAAATTCTTACATGTGTCCAGTCTTTGAGGACACACAGAAACATGATATCAGAAGCATCACTGGCTTCTAATAAATCTTTTTATATTTGTGCCCATTTGAACATAATTTCATGATTCTATAAAAAAAAGATCTATTAATCTTGTTTACATAAAGAAGAGTTCTCGATGCTTAATTTTATGCCTCTAAAATATGAATAACGTTTGATGATCAGACTATAGGTTTACTTGGTTAATAAATTTGTCACATCAGTTTATAAATGAGAAAGAAATGTACATGAGTAAACATTTGTCCTATTGGGGCCCTTTTCCAGAAATTCTATCTGTAGCTATTCAATCCATTGTTTCAGAATTACTGTGGTAAGAGGTAGACATTGCTTTGGCAAATGTGTTGTTTGTTAGGACAGAGTAGAAATGAAGCTCCTAGCCTACTCAAAAACTCCTGATTTCTGAATACAGCCACTAAATCCTCTAATCAGAAAACTGGAGCAGGAAAGCACCCTGAAACTCACATCAGTGTGGGTGACATCGTGATGTTTGCAGAAGACAGGGGAACACAGAAAGAACATGCTGTCTGAACAAATCTAGAAGAAAAACTGCTGTTAGATACTCCACATCTATCTTAAGATGGAAAATTATCCATTTACTTAATATATTTTATTATGTACATTTTAGGTTTACAGCATAAAGGTAGGAAAAATATATATTATGTATATATATTATATATTCTTCCAAGCGAAGCAGATTAACACATTTATCATCTTATATAGGGTTTTTTGTGAAAGAAGCAACTAAAAGTGACTTATTTCAACAGAATTCCCTAATACAACAGTTTTATTACCTTTGGATCCCATTGTGCATTAGATCTCTAGATTTGTTTATTCCGCACATCTGCTTTATATCCTTTAACTTTATTTGCCCATTTCCTCTCTCCTGATACTGTGTTGATCAACATTTCATTCCAACTGTATATTTGAAATATTTTTGTTTTAAACTCCATGTATAGAGGGAGTATTTGTGTTTGGCTTATTTCACCTAGGAAACCACCTTCTAGATCCATCCAGGTCATGGCAAATGGCAGGATCTCCTTCTTAAAAGAGGAATTATATCCATATATCACATTGTTTTGCCTTCATGCCTATCAGCAGGCAGGTAGGTTTGTTCACTTCTGTTACAGTATCACAGAGTGCAGAGTCAATAGGAATCATTAGGAGCTGTTGATCTTACCCCTTGTGTGTTTATACCCTGAGGAGATATTGCTATTTCTGGCTTATATGATAGCTCTATTTTTATTTTCTTTAGAAACTTCTATATCATACCTCTTGGCATACTACATGTACCAGTCTCAGTGGTGTACTATGGTTCACTCCTCGGTACATCCTCAGCAGGATTTGTGAGTGCTTGTCTTAAAAAAATATGTATATATGTTTGTGTACATTTTTGCATGTGTGGATACACATTCATATATGTATTTGAATGAGCAGAAAGGCCAGAAGATACTCTCAGTTGTCATCTTTAGGAACAGCTCTTCCTTTAGACTGTCCTCTTCCTTTAGACTGGGATTGTCAATGGCCTGTAACTTACCAGTTAGTCTAGACTGACTGGCTAGAGCCCCTCTGCCTCCCCAGCACTGTGATTACAAGCCTGCACCTTTATGCCTACCATTTTTACTTAGGTTCTGTGGATTGAATTCAAGTCTCTAATTCAGGTTTACCAACTGAGCCATTTCCCTAACCAATCTTTTAATGTTTTTTGTTGGTTTTTTTTAAAGTATTGTTTATTATTTTTATGCTTTGTATTAGTTAGCTTTGTGTTGCTGTGGGAAATATATCCAGCAGGACAACTCAGGGAAAGAAGCATTTATTTTAGCTCATGGTTTCGTAGGGGTTGATCCATAATTTCTCGTCTCCATGTGTTATGGAAGACATGTTTTCATCATAGCAAACAGACAGCAGAGAATGAGACAGGAGGCAGCCAGGACCCATTCTCTTTGACTCATTGGCTCAGTCCCTTCTCATATGTTTCTTCACCTACCCGAAGAATGTCGTTTGGAGATCAGGTCTCAGATGAGGAACTTGAAGGAGACATTTTGTGTTCATACCATTGCACTTCACGTAGGTGTAGGGTGATGGCGCATTGTGTTTTTACTCCTGGTTTCTTTCAGTTACTGGTATTGGGCTCTTTTTATATGCATACCTGTTTGCAATTTTTATGTCATTTTTGTTCCTTTCAGGTTTTTACTCATTTTTATAAATTAGACTTTTTTTAACTTAAAAAGTTTTTCCATATATACCAGTGCTCCCCTTCTTTCCCTTCTCCCAGCCCCTCCCAGTCTTCCCTCAGCCTCCTCCCACCCCATCTCCACCCCTTCCCCATGGAGGGCAAGTAATCCCAAGGTGGGTCAGTTCAGTCTGGCATATCCAGTTGAGGTAGGTCCCAGTCCCTCCCCCCAGTATCAAGGCTGAGTTAGGTTCCTCTGTAGGGAATGGGCTCCGAGATGTCAGTCCATGCACCAGGAATAAACTCTGGTCCTACTGCAAGAGGCTCCACAAACTGCCCACGCCATTTGACTGTCGTCTACCTTTGGAGGGTTTAGTTCCTTTCCTCGAAGGTCCCTCAGCTCTCGTTTCAGAGTCAGTGAGCTCCCAACAGCTGGGATCAGCCTTCTCTCTGGTCTCCTCCTCATGACCCTTATCCCTATGCTCATATACTCTCTCCTCTCTCTCTTCGGCTGGACCAGGAGCTTGACCTGGTGCTTAACTATGGATCTCTGCTTCTGCCTCTATCCGTTACAAATTGGGTTAAAATAAAGATATAGAACAAGTAATCAAAAATCTTTCAAAAAGATAAGCCTAGGACCAGATAACTTTATACCTAAATTCTACCAAACACTGAAAAATCATTGCTAATATTTCTTTTTTTGTTTAAAAACGTTTTTAAATATTTTGATTGTGTTTTCCCCTCCCACAATTTCTTCTATTTTCCTACCAACTCAACTTTGTTTTTCTCACTATTTCAAAGGATGCCCAACCACAAAACTAAAAACAAGCAAAAAACAAATAAGACAAAATAAAGCAGAATGAAGCGAAAAGGCCACAGAAAAACCAGGAGTTCCTTTTGTGTTGGCCAACTATCCCTGGGCACGGGGCCTCCCCTGGAGTGTGCTTGACACACCCAGTGCCACTCCACTGAAGAAAAATAATTCTCCTTTTGCCAATGGGTATCAATTGCAAATAGCTTCTTGGCTATAGATGGGACCCCATGTCTACTTCCTCCTCTCAGTACTGGAACCATGTTTGGTTGCCAATGTTTCTTAAACTCTTAAAAAAAAAAAAAAAAAACCCAGAATACCTTTCACTACATTTATAAGGCTAAGATCACCTTTATACCTAAACTAGATATAACAAAAAATCTGTAAGGAAACTATAAGTCACTGTCTCTGAATATAATGCAAAATTCCTCACTATAACATTAGTAACTGAATTTTGCAACACACACATGATGACCAAATGGGAGTCACCTTTGCATGAAAGTCTAGCTTAATATTTTCAGACCAATCATTATGATCCATGAACGTTAAAAACCACATCATTATCTCCATTAATATAGACACAGAGAAAGCATTTGGCAAAAGTTCATAATTCTTTCTGTGTAAAAATTTTTACCAGCTCAGGCATAGAAGCAAAGCTTTGAACATAGGAGAGGCATGGGGACAAGACAGATGATGAAGTAACAGCCCTGTTCATTCAAATGAAGCACCAGGCAGCGTTGTTCAGTCTCATTATTTTTTAAATTAAGTTTTATTATATTACTGTGTGTGTGTGTTTTAGGAGAGTGTCAGAGACAAATTCACACACACACACACACACACACACACACACACACACACACGAAAGAGAGAGAGAGACAGGCAGACAGACAAAGAGAAAGGGGGACGTATGTGGGGTGCACACACCACAGTTTGACTTTAGATATCAGAAGACAACTTTGTAGAGTTTTTTTGGGTCTTTGGAATCAAATGCGGGTCACCAGGATTTACTGAAAATGCTAGGAAGAACCAAGCAAGAAAATCAGAGTTAGCAGAGGCATTTTTAACTTAAAAATGTAGCAAAAAGTTATAGTAACCAAAACAGCAACATACTGGCATAAAAACAGGCAGAGCAGTAGAACAGAATCAATAGACAAGAAATAAATCTGAACAAAAACAGTCAACTAAGTTTTGACAAGGACAGTATGGGGGAATGGATAATCTCTTCAATAAGTGAAGCTGAGAAAACCACATATTCACATGCAAATGAAATTGGACCCTTACATTATTCACAGAAATCAATTTACAAGATACAAAATATCTAAACGTAAGTCCTAAGGCCGTGATACATGTAGAAGATACTGTAGAGGGAAGTTCCTTGCCATTGGCCTCCGCAGTGACTTTTTGGAAATAAAATATTAAAATATTATCACAGTGAAATAGTTACAAACCATGGGTCTGAGAAGGGGCATTAGGTATATCAAACTCTTATAACTCAGCAGCAGGGGATTGATTGTAATGGTTATGGATTCCATTGGAAATCTAAATATGTAGGGTTTTTGAGGTTCTCTCTCCTGTAATTGTCAAAGAACTAATTAAATGAAAAATAAACATCTAGGCATCTAAGACTAGAAATAAATGTCTTTAGCAAAATAAGAATATTTAGTTCCTATACTAACAATTTTATTCTATACCTCCAAGTCAGGTAAAGCTGCCTTTAAACTTTTACAATTAGATAGCTTTAAAAATCAAATTCCTTCATTTAGTGAAAAGTATAAGAGACATTTGCTCTGAAGTCACTAGCTAGTAGGCTAATGCTTTAAACCATGAAACCACAGCAATATGTTCTACACCAATATTTTTATATTTTTAAAGCCACAGTTTGCCATAAGAAATACTAAACTAGATTTATTGTTGCTGGTTGTAACCGTGTTGTAATCCAATTTTCTTTTAAGTATGAACTTTTCTTGGTAGAATATTTTGGTTCTATTTTCTGAGGTGACAGGAGCTGGCTAAATGGCGCCTTCTTTTCTGCCCACAGCTCTCATGCATGAAGCATAGTGCCTCGTTAGCCTGAGGATCTTGCCAACCAGAAGTCATTATTATTATTTTTTTTAAACCAGAAATCCATCACGTCCCTTGTGGCTTGATTTTCTTTTCCACAAAGTGGAAACATCTCTTTCAAGCTATTTTTGTTATAAATTAAAGCAAATGGCTGACCATGGCTTGGATGAAATACCTACCCAGTGCCCCCACTGTGGGTCTTCTCGGGCTGGAATCCTGTGTGTGTGTTCATCAGTCAACTCTCCAGTTTTGGTGGTAGAAATGTCACAGACATCAAGTATTGGTAGTGCAGACATTTTTGCTTCCCAAGAGAGAAAGAAGGAAAGAAGTGCCAGCAGAGAACCTTCTACGAAAGATCTGGTAAATATTGAAGCTTCTACAGCACAGATTGACAGCCCGTTCTTCCTTCCCGCCCCGAGGTTTCTCCCTGTCCTATGAGTCCTTGTCAGCTAATTCATTGGCTTCTTAAAGTTCTTAAAGAACTGTTTGTTTCCAAGGCAGAGATGAGCAAAATTGGCTAGTTACACGTTTTATGATAATTTAAATCACTGTCAAAATTATGTCTCAGGATCTCAAACAGTTAACATTATTATCTCAGCTCTGAAAATCTGTTTATACAAGACATTCATCTAAAAATGAAGTTCTAGTTATCTGTCTAGAACTTAAAGCTTTGCAAGGTTGGTTCACATGATTTTCAAACAAGGTGGGATTTCCAACCAAACTGATGTGGCTCTGTTTATTGGTATGAAGAGCACAGTAATTTGGGTGCCAAGGAACAGGGAGTTTAGGAAAGTCAGGCCCTCATCCTTCACCTGGGCCGTTTGGCATTTGCACCCTCACCTGGAGGCCGCCTTTAGCCTAATGAGCCAGTGGCCAGCACTGCACTCCATCTTTGAAAACAACAGTGAACTGTTGTGGATGCAGCAAATACTGTGGCATCCATTAAGTTCATCATTAGTAAGAACGTTACATCTCAGGAGCGGTTTTCACCATTGTCTTTTGGTTCTAGTAAGAACGTTACATCTCAGGAGCGGTTTTCACCATTGTCTTTTGGTTCTAGTCCACAAGAACTTTAACTGTGGAGAGAAAAGGCTCTCAGCCACAGTGGGGTCGGAGCACTGTCACGGAAGGAAAGGTCCTGCACATAAGGATGGAGAATGGGACTGACATTGAGGTATGCAGGAAGCAAGTTGAAGCTGCCAGACATGGTCAGCTTTCTTCTTCTGAAAGATTTGTTTTTATCTTTCATCTTTTTAACAAAATTTACTTATTTTAACTCAAATGTTTCACAATATATTTTGATCATGTTTTCCTCTTCCATCTCCTCCCAGGTCCTCCCCACCTCCTCCCCACCCAACTTTATCTTCTTTCTCATCTTTCAATACAAAACAAATAAACCCCCCACAAAACCAAAACAGTAGGAGACCAAAATGACAAAAATGCCAAAAACAACATGAAAAGTACACACATGCACACACAGACACATGCACACACACATGTACACACATGCACACATACACACACGCACACATATATACACAATGCACACATATACACATATACATACAGACACACATGCACACACACACGTGCACACAAACATGCATACATGCACACACAGACAAACATGTGCACACACACATGCACACACACCAAATGCACAAACAAAACAAACAAAAACTCTGGAGGCCATTTTGAGTTGGCCAATACTCTTGGGCACGGGGCCTGTCCTGGAATGTGGCCAATCTACTCAGTGACACTGGATTGGAGAAATTTCAGTGCTGGGACCTCTCTGGCTTGAACCTGTCCTGGCCTTATAAATGCTGTCACAGTCTTTTTGAGTTCACATGTGAACCTAAGACTAGGTAGGCCATGGGCCCTGTGGGAAAACCTAACTCTAAAGGAACATAGCAGTAAAATGACTTCAAATGACACAATGCTATTATCATCAGGGAAGCTTCTTGTCTTAGATGGGGATTAACACAGAGGTCCATAACGAGATATCATACTGAGATACTTTGGAACACTTAGTTCTAAATGCGATAACTTCATTAACCCTTCCCTTTATGGTTCAGGGATCTGTGTGGAGGAGGAAGCAGAGGATTGTAAGAGCCAGAGGTGATGGATGACTCTAAGGATAAAGACACAGAAGACCTGAACTTTTAGGTTTCCTCTAAGCCAATGGTTTGTGATAGAGCAGAGACTATTAAAAACAGCCTCTGAGGAAAGGAAGAAAATCCCAGAGTAAAATTTAAGAACACTGAAGTTTTTCTAAAGGAAGTGCAAGGCAAATATGAGGATCAGAATTTGAATCCCTGGTACCTGTGTAGAAAGTGGAGTACAGTGTCACATGTAGTCCACTGCTGTGAAGAGGAGACAGACAGAAATATCCTTGGTGCTAACTGGCTTCCAGGTTCAGTGAGAGCCTTGTCTCAAAAAATAAAGTGGAAATGATTGAAAAAGATGTCTGTTGTTGACCTCTGGCTTCCATCCACTTTTGAACACATGTGCATGCACGGCCATACATGTAAGCATGTTACACACATGAAAAACAGAAAAAGAGAGAAAGAAATGTCCCTTTAGGATACGATTAAAGGAACTGGGAAAGGAATAATTATAAGAAAATTTGCATGAATATTATGTAACTTTAAAAATTGTTTTGTTAATTTATTTGATGTTATTAGGAAAATCTGAAACATTTTGACTTGAAAAGTGTAAGCCTTTTCTGAAACAAAAGTCTTGTTCTTAAAGCAATATATAAATTTGCCAAGTTTTAAAGTCAGCCATAAGAACATTTCTAAAAGCAAAGTGTGTTTGTTGTGAAAGTGTAGACAAGTTAGAGATGACCAGCTTAATATTCACCTTTGCTTCATTTTATCCTACTTTTCTTTATGAGATTTTACGATATTTAAATTTATGTACACTTTAGAGAAATAACCTTTTCAGTAGGATAGTTTGAAGTGTCTCTGTTAGCGTGGACAGGCTCATTGTAAATACTTTGACTATTTGGGAGAGAATAATGAACAGAGTTGCAGCGGTTCACGATTTTGCCCGTAGCTATTCTTTCTATTTTAATGAGCATCTTTGTAGACACCAACATCACCACCTCCTCATAGACCCATGTTTACCAAGGGAGCATGTCACATGTGCTCTTTATGTGCTGCACTATTACTGTTTCCTGTGTCGATACAAACCTTTTTAAAATTTAATTTTTATCCCATCCCTTTAAAATTCTCTCTTTTTATTTTTATCCTTTTGGATTGATGTGTCAAGAAGTTAGTTGAAGAAAAGAGTATCTACTTTAAACACTCTACCTAGACCAGTGTTCTAATACTCTATCCAAATTAGGGTTCTGTATGTTTAGGTTTTAGGGGGAAATTTTGGAAAGAAGCAATAAATATGATTTTGTTCTGAGGCGAAAATATCCAGGTAAATGTTCATTTTATTAAAGATGTATTTAAAGCATAGGTAGCAGGTGCATATAAATGTAACAAAACTCAAAGGTCTTTGTTTTTGTAATTAGTTATCTGAGTTTCTTGACTTCTAGTCTCACTACAATGTACTACATGGAAGAAGAAGGGATGAGGTTTTTAAGAGATACAAAGGAAATAGTTGCATGAGCAGTCATCCTAGAATTGAAAAGGAGCCAGAGTAAGCAAGAAAGTGGTCATAGTGTTTGAGGACCAGTCGGCTGAAAGAATAAAAATAAAGGACAGTCACTGTGATGCATGGGAGCCTGGCAGAAATGAAGCAGAAGGAAGTGTGAGCACCGCAGCCGCCTGCTTCATGGTGCAGGTGGAGATGGCCACACACAGTGGCATCAGTTAGACCCCACAGAGGCTGCACCTGGTGGCTCTGACTGCCTTGTGTTAGTCTCTGTGTGATGGCTTCAGAAACTCATCAGTACTCTGCAGATGATTTTCATCACAGAATCTGACTCCTCTGTCAGTCCTTAAGAAATGAAAATATAGTGAGTTATATGGTTTTTATTTTGCACCGTGACCAGAACATTGCTATTGGTGAAACCAGTTCATTCTCTTTTTGTAAAAAGAAGTTCAGTGACAAGTCAGAAGGGTTCTTGGTTTAGATCAATTGTTTTCAACCTGTGGGTCACAATCCATTTAGGAGTTGCATATTAGACATTTACATTGCAATCCATAGCAGCAGCAAAATTAGTCGTGAAGTAGCAACAAAGTGATTTTATGGCTAGGAGTCACCACAACATAAGAAACTGTATTAAAGGTTTTTTTGTTTTTTCTAGCATTAGTAAGGTTGAGGACCACTGGTTTAGGTAGTGGATCATGGAAAGTGTATTTTTGTCTTGCTTCTGATTTTTATTAAATCTTCTGGGTTTTTTTTTTTTTTTCCTAAAATAAAATGAACAAGGCAAGAAAAGTAACACAGAAATAAAGGAGATAAAAAGATCTTTTAGTTAAAGAAGGAGGAACTTGTTCATCATTTTAGAATTAAACTCAGGGCCCTATGCATGACAGACAAATGCTCAACCATTGAGCTACATCTAGCCTGTCTGCTAGTTATTAGTATTTATTTTATAGTGTGATTCTCAGCGTTTTGGGGTGAATTTTTGCCAAATGTAATGTTTATACACATGTATGTATATATATGCATCAAGTTCACATATATTAATATTTAACTTATTTTCCTTATGAAAATATTTCATGTTATTATGAAATTTTACACTAATGTAACTTTATAATGTGAAGGTTGAAAGAAATAAATTTCTAAGTTTTGAACTTTTCCACGTTCTGCCGTTAGAACCTTTGTGGTTTTCTTGCAAAAAGTAAAAAATTATTAAAAGTCACTGAAACTTGACTGTGGCCAATTAAGATGTATTTGTTACTTCTGAAGCAAATGCATAGTGTCTCTTGTAGGCTGAAGTTTCTGTCCGGCCAGCAATTAATTCTCAAATATCCAGCAGCCACTTGCTCAATAATTGACTCAGAGGCTTCATATTGTTTATAAGTGCTTTAGTTTTTATTATTAAGACCAATTAGAATTTGCACTTCAGTCTCTGTTTGATCTTATCCTGAAACAGAATTCTTCCTCCCTTGGGTGGATATCTTTAGTATTGTGTGTTCATTCTTAATGCCTGATGAATGCTACAGAGACAGAGGAACTCTTGTTTTGTCTCCAGGAATTCTATACCTTCGGAAAAATACTGGGACAGGGGAGCTTTGGAATGGTTAGTGAAGCTACAGACAAGGAAACAGGAGCTAAATGGGCAATTAAAAAAGTCAATAAAGACAAGGTAAGGCTTCACTGTGCGACCCTCAGGGCGTGGTACTAGGGCGGGGAAGGGTGGATAATGTAGTTTTCCACACTACCCAAGTTGTGTCTTCCCTTGGGGCCAGGGCAAGGCTAACTGCTAGGGAAGTGTGAGGACTGCTCCAGTTTCCTGAGAAGGGACTGGTTCCTTCACTAGGTAGACATGTGCTGTCTGGAAAATGCAAAAGCGTCACCACAATGAATATAACCAAATATGTAAACTTCACAAGCAAATCTGAAGTCATAACTGGTGCTCAGTCTATGTAGGAATAGGGCTGTAAATATGGATGTCTTAGCTGGCAGTAAATCCTGTTGCCACTCCTGAGTTATTTGGTAAATTTTTTTCTACTGTCTCTTTAATTCTTTTTCCTTATCAATGCCCCTCCAATCTAGTCTACTGTCCCTGTACCTGCGTGCTCCCTCTGTGTTTTGTTGGCAGGGGACTAGGCTTCTCCTTAAGGTAAAAATCTAGATCTTGACCTTTGAATCAGCTCATCATCAATTTGAAAAAAATTCTGGATAAAGAAGCAAAATGACACCATTATGGTGATTTCTTCTTGGATTTGTGATAACAAGTATTGGATCTATAAAATTAAGTAGTAACCTATATGTGTGGATTTTTTTTTTTTGCAATTGCAGCAAATTTTCAAGTTTAATGAGGTGACATATCAACCATAATAAAGCAATTCAGAGTCTTTTTCAGCATCTTCTGTATTCTTTGGAGCTCTGGGTGGCATCCCCACAAGACTGCCCGACATGCCGGTTCTTTGCTTTTTTATCTTCAGGGTTAAAGATTCAGTCTGGGGATTATATTTGCAATTTTAGTTATTTTCTCCCTCACATACTGGTATTGGGAGGATAGTAAACTATTGTAGCAAAATGAAATGATACTGTCAATACAGGAATGATATCGGAGTACAGTGCATGCAGGTCAAGCCATTTGAGGAGAGAGGCAGTGACAGACTTGAGATAAGTGGCAGGAGAAATTGTGCTCACTTTCCAGATCTACTCTTCACAGGAATTCACTTCTCGTGGTCATTTTTTCTCTGAGCTCTAGGCTAAGCTTAAAATGTGCTTTCATCCCACGAGGGGTGCAGGAGAGTGGTCAGTATCCTACTCACTCAAAGGTGGTGAAGGTTGAATAGGGAATTCTAACTAGGAAAATGTTTGCCTTATGATCAGCCTGTTTCCTTAAGAATCATTATGTACTTTCCCAAATTGGGTCTACAGGTGTGGGCAGAAATAGGTCCTTTGTTAACTATTTCAAGAATATTTTTGTCTTGAAAAAAGACAAAAGGAATAGAAAAGAATATTTATTGTAAGATAATGGAAATTTCACTATCAGGCGAGCACCCTAAAATTTTCTAGAGGTTTAGATAATCTTACCCACACCTGAAGGATAGGCACCATAAGGATGAGATGTTAGGAGACAACTGCTGTTGAATTAGTCTGAAGGCAAGGTCTCTGTCCCTCTGTCTCCTCAGTTACCAGGGAGACCAGAAGGTAACATATACAAGGTGGCCTACTGTGTGTGTGTGTGAAAGTATATTATGTAATATTTATTTTGTATATTATACATATTAATAACAATTGAAACAAGACAATGAAGGAAAAGTTCTGTTACAAAGAAAGCCTTCTCTGGTTGATAACCCTAGAAGATTTTGTTTTTGTTATGCTTATGCAAAAGGATCACCGTGATTGAAGGAAATATCAAAAAGATATGCTATAGTTTGCAAGGGTCAGAGGCCACATTGTAGCTAATTTACAGAAATAATTCAAGAGATTGATCTAGGCCAAATGAAATACAACTTGAAATTGGACAAGGGAAAGAAGGGGCCTAATTTGATCTGATTATGGGATAAACTGCATGATGTTACTTAAGAAAGATACTCTTCAAAACTGTAAGAAGAGGTATAAAGTAGCTAATTTTCCTATTATGGAAGTTAGGAGCAGCATTCCCACATGCAGTCTTCTGTTTCTTCATTGATTAAGGCTGGAAGCTCTGCCGTGAAGTTACTTGAGCGGGAGGTGAACATCCTAAAGAGTGTCAACCATAAGCACATCATTCATCTGGAACAAGTGTTTGAGACACCTAAGGTAAAGTTCCACCAAGTGCTACAATTTGAAGGTTGCTATTATTACAGAATGAATATTGTTCCATTTAGAAGTAGCCCTCTGGGGCACAGTTGCTCATGTCCTTGGCAAAAGTCTGTCACCAGAGATTGATGAGAACATTCTCGAGGACTTTTATTACTGATTGTATAATTAGGCATGCAATGGTTAGATTGATGTCTTTAGTTACATGTTCTGGGTGGCACGTTAGAAACAAATGTTTAAGATAGGATAGCTTTGTGCAAAGCAAATAGTGAGTAGAGCTTCCTTGAGATGGAGTCCTTTATTCATTTGCTCCAGTCTTTCTACTAACAGCCATTTGATTATTGTTAACACTGTGCAAAGTTAGCTTCATGATCAAATGAAGAGGTTTACTTGGCACAGTGTAGAAAATACAGTACACCTGACCACACTCTCCTCTTTCCCTCCTTCTCACCTCCCCAGATCTACTCCTTCTCTCTTTCCCTTCAGGAAAGAGCAGGCCTCCTAGGGATATCAAGCAAACAGGGCATAAGTTCTTATCTTTGTCTTCCCAGTGTGTTTTGTGTCCCTTCTTTCCTAGATACTATCATTCTCCAATCTTAACTGTAGGTTCCCCCCCCCCCCCCGAACTTGAACATCACTTGCACTACCTGGAAGCAATATACCATGTGGTCAGGCATGTAAACAGATGGTTCGTTTCTTTAAATCCCACTTCCTCCACTTTGGGGCTGTGAGATGATGGCCAAGTTATTCAACTTTCTTTGTGTAAGTGTCTCATCTGTGCTGACTCATTTGGTTGTTGAAGGATTAAGGATTAATGGAACTGTGGGTATAATGCATCCATCTATCAGATGTTAGCTATTGTTCTCCATTTTCTCTGCCAGAATCCAAAGTAGTTACTAATAGTCAATTTGAGTTATGCAGTACACTTTATTAACTGAAAGTGCTTGGCAGCAGGACCACGGCTGTTCTATTTTCCTTTTGGTGATCCTGCAGGTCATCCCCCTGTGCATGCTTGATTGATGGCCTATTTCTACCACTGAGCTATATATACCTCCATCCCTGAACTGGGATGGCTTTTATCCCCAAATAGTCTTTGAATAACTTTGTTCTTAGTTATCAGTTTTTAAAAATTTATTTATGTGTAATGAATGCTTTGTCTGCATGTATGCCTGTGTTCCTTTTGCATGCCTTGTGCTCAAGGAGGTCAGAAGAGGACCACAGACTGGATCTAGAGATGACAGTTGTGAGCCACCACATGCATGCTAAGAATTGAAGCTGGTCTTCTCCGATAGTAGGCACTGCTCTTAGCCACAGAACCATCTTTCCAGCCCCAATTTTCAGTCAAAGCTATTGCTTTTTTTTAAAATTTATTTTTAATTTATTTTTTATTTTTATTTTTTTATTTTACGAACCAATCACAGTTAGCCCTCCTCCCCTTCCTTACCCTGAGCCACTCTTCAGAGAGGGTAAGACCTATGGGGAGTCAACAAAATCTGGCGTATCAAGTTGAGACGGAACCAAGCCCCACCCCCACCCCCACCTCTTGCATCAAGGCTGAGCAAGGTATCCCACCAGAGGGAATGGGCTCCAAAAAGCCAGTTCATGTGCTAGGGATAAATCCTGGTCCCACTGACAGAGGCCCTACAAACTGACCAAGCCACACATCTGTCACCCACATTCAGAGGGCCAAGTAGGTTCGCATGCAGGCTCCCCAGCTGTCAGTCCAGAGTTCATAAGTTCCCACTAGCTCAGGTCAGCTGTTTCTATGTGTTTCCCCATCATGCTTTTGACCCCCGCCCTGTTTATATAATCCCTCCTCCCTTTGACTGGACTCCAGGAGCTTGGTCTAGTGCTTAGCTGTGGATCTCTGCATATGCTTCCATCAGCTACTTGATGAAGATTCTATGGTGACAATTAGGGCAGTCATCAATCTGCTTATAGGGGAAGGACAGTTCAGGCACCCTTCCTATTTCTAGGATCATCTGTAACGTGGTGGTTTCTGGCCTGACTAGCTCCATGACTGGGACCTGCCGTCAGCTGTTTATTCCCCCCCCCCCAAATGACTCAGACATTTATATTAATTTCATGCTGTTTGGCTTATGGCTCAGGCACATTGCTAGCTAGCTCCTTCATCCTTCATTAATTCAGCCCATTTCCATTCATCTGTCCTGCCACTTGGCTCACCTGTGTTCCTTACATGCTGAATCTTGGGCAGCTGGGTCAATCTCTCTGTCTGACTCTGCCCTCCTCCTCCTACCTATGCTCCGATTCCTGCCTACTGCTACAGTGCCTGTCATGGGCCAAAACAGTCCTTTACTTATAGCATACAAGAGACCATTCTCACATGCAGCTTAGGACCCTCCTAAGATTGCCAGCACCTCTCAATCAGCAGGAAGTAGTGATGGAAAACTATTCCCAAATTTACAAAATACTGTTTATAACTGTTTGTTTTCATTCTAAATGGTTAATGGTCATAGTCAATCTCTTTCTAAGAAAAAAAAGGGGTTTTAAAAAGATAGATTATTGAGTTTACTCTAATTCAAAAATCAGCTATTAATCTCAAAATATTTTACATTGGTATGAATTTCTGAGGAACCACCATACTGTATTCCAGAGTGGCTGTACAAGTTTACACTCCCACCAACAATGGAGGAGTGTTCCCCTTGCACCCCTCCAGCATAGGCTGTCACCTGTGTTTTTGATCTTAGCCATTCTGACAGGTGTAAGTGGTATCTCAGAGTTGTTTTGATTTGCATTTCTCTGATGGCTAAAGACGTTGAGCAATTTTCGAGTGCCTTTTAGACATTTGTAATTTTTCTGTTGAAAATTCCCTTTTTAGTTCTGAACCCCATTTTTTAATGGGTTATTTAGGTTTTGCGGTTCCAGTTTCTTGAATTCTCTCTATATTTTAGAGATCAGTCCTCTGTCAGATGTAGGGTTGGTGAAGATCTTTTTCCATTCTGTAGGCTGTCATTTTGTCTTACTAACTCTGTCCTTTGCCTTACAGAAGCTTCTCAGTTTCAGGAGGTCCCACTTATTGATTATTGTTCTTAGTGTCTGTGGTGTTATATTTAGGAAGTGATCACCTGTGCAAATGCATTGGAGAGTATTTCCTACTTTCTTTTCTATCTAGTACAGTGTAGCTGGGTTTATGTTGAGGTCTTTGATCCACTTGGATTTGAGTTTTGTGCAGGGTGATCGGTTTGGCTCTATTTGTATATTTTATGCCAACACCATTTGTTGAAGATACTATCTTATTTCCATTGAATATTTTTGGTCTCTTTGTCAAAAATCAGTTGCTCATAGGTGTGTGGGTTAATGTTGGGATCTTCTTTTCAATTCCATTGATCCATAAGTCTGCTTTTGTGCCAGTACCAGGTTGCCTTTATTATTATGACTCTATAGTATAGCTTGAAGTCAGGCATAGTGATTCCTCCTGAAGTTCTTTTATTGAGCAGGATTGTTTTGGCAATCTTGGGTTTCCTGTTATTCCACATGAAATTGAGTATTGTTCTTTTAAGGTCTGTTGTAGGGGATTGTGTTGTTTCATGGCAAATAATTGTCCCACCCACTGGTTTAATAAGAAGCGCTGATTGGCCAAAAGCAGGCAGGAAATGTGGGCGGGGCTACCAGACTAAGAAAACTCTTGAGAACAGGAAGCACAGGGAAGAACGCCAGAGAGAAGCTGGAAGAAGCAGAGGACAACCATGCTGCTGTGAGGAAAGGTACCGAGCCCCATGGCTGAACAGGTTAAAAGTCATGGGTTAGATGAAGGTTAGAGAGCTAGCAAGCTATATGCCTGGGCCTTAGATCGATCAACCTAAAACTATTGAAAGTGTTTGTACGTCTCTGCAGGACTGGGGGGTCTGCGGGTCTGCAGGTCTGCTGGTCTGTGGGCCTAGACCTTGAGGTTAGGCCCGAAAGTCCAGGTCAGAAACCTCGTACTACAGTCTGTGAAAAATTGTGTTGGGATTTTGATGGGGATTGCAATGAATCTGTATATTGCTTTTGGTAAAATTGCCATTTTTACTATGTTGATCCTACCTATCTAGGAGCATGGGAGATCTTTCCATTTTCTGATATCCTCTTCAATTTCTTTCTTCAGTGACTTAAAGATTTTGTCAAACAGGTCTGCTACTTCTTTGGTTAGAGTTACCCAAGATATTTATTGCTATTTGCAGCTATTATAAAGGTGATGTTTCCCTTATTTCTGTTTCAGCCCTTTTATCCTTAGTGTGTAGGAAGGCTATTGATTTTTTTGAGTTAATCTTGTATCCTGCTACATTGCTGAAGGTGTTTATTAGCTGTAGGAGTTCCCTGGTAGAATTTTGGGGTCCACTTATGTATATGATCATGTCATCTGCAAATAGAGATAGTTTGACTTCTTCCTCTCTAATTTGTATTCCCTTAATCTCCTTTTGTTCTTATTGCTTTAGCTAAAACTTTGAGAACTATGTTGGATAGATAAGGAAATAGAGGACAGCCTTGTCTTGTTCATGATTTTAGTGGGATTGCTTTGAGTGCTTCTCCATTTAGTTTGATCTTGGCTGTTGGCTTGCTATATATTGCCTTTATTATATTTAGGTATTTTCCCTGTATTCCTGATTTCTCCAAGACTTTTATCATGAAGGAGTGCTGGATTTTGTCAAAGGTTTTTCCAGCATCTAATGAGATGACATGTGGTTTTTTTCTTTCAGTTTGTTTATATAATGGATGACATTCAGTTTTTCGTATGTTAAACCATCCCTGCATCTCTGGGATGAAGCCTACTTGATCATGATGGTTTCTTTTCTTTTCTTTTCTTTTTTTCTTTTTAATATGTTGTTGGATTCGGTTTGTGAGAATTTTGTTGATTATTTTTGCATCAATGTTCATGAGGGAGATTGGTCTGTAATTCTCTTTCTTTGTTGCATCTTTCAGTGGCTTGGGAATCAAGGTGATTGTGGCCTTATAAACAGAATTTGGCAATGTTCCTTCAGTTTCTACTTTATGGAAGTAAAGGAAGTGAGGAGTATTGGTATTAGCTCTTCTTTGAATGTCTGATAGAATTCTGCACTGAAACCATCTGGTCCTGGCCTTTTTTTTACTTGGGAGACTTTTAATAACAGCTTCAGTTTCTTTTGGGGTTATATGTCTGTTTTAGGTCTTTAATCTGATTTTGTTTTCTTTTATTTTGGTAAGTGGTACCTGTCCAGAAAGCTGTCCATTTCTTTTAGTTTTTCATTTTAGTGGAGTATAGATTTTCAAAGTATGACCTGATAATTCTCTGGATTTCCTGGGTTTCTGTTCTTATGTCTCCTTTTTCATTTCTGATTCTGTTAGTTTGGATATTCTTTCTCTGCTTCTTGGTGAGTTTGGATAAGGGTTTATCTATGTTGTTGACTTTGTCAAACGACCATCTCTTTGATTCATTGATTCTTTGTATTGTTCACTTTATTTCTATTGTGTTGATTTCAGCCCTACGTTTGATTATTTCCTGCTGTCTACTCCTTCTAGGTGAGTTTGCTTCTAATTGTTCTAAAGCCTTCAGCTGTGCTGTTATCTCTCTTGTGTAAGATTTCTCTAGGTTTTTCATATAGGCATCTAATGCTGTGAGTTTTCTTCTTAGCACTGCTTTTATCGTGTCCCAAAAGTTCGGGTATGTTGTAGATTCATTTACATTAAATTCTAGGAAGTTTTTGATGTCTTTCTTAATTTCTTCTTTGACCCACAGGTGATTCAATTAAGAGATGTTCGGCTTCCATGAATTTGTAGGCTGTGATTTTTGTTGTTGTTGAACTCTAACTTTAGATCATGGTGGTCTGATATGATACAAGGAGTTATTCCCATTTTTTTGTATCTATTGATATTTGCTTTACGTCTGAGTATGTGGTCAGTTTTAGAGAAAGTTCCATGGAATGCTGAGAAATATGTACATTCCTTTGTGTTGGGTAGAAGGTTCTGTTTATATCTATTAAGTCCATTTGGATTATAGTATCTGTTAGATCCCTTATTTCTCTGTTGAGTTTCTGTCTGGTTGATCTATCCAAGGGTGAAAGTGGGATATTGAAGTCTCCCACTATTAGTTTGTGGGATTAGTATGTGAGGGTTATGCTTTAGCAGTGTATATATATATATATATATATATATATATATATATATATATATATATATATGTAGGTGCACTTGTGTTTGGGGCATAAATATTCAGGATTGAGACTTCATCTTGGTGAATTTTTCCTGGGATGAATAAGTAATTCTGTCCTGGTCTCTTTTAATTGATTTTAGTTTGAAGTCTATTTTGTTAGATATTAGGATGGCTACATTAGTTTGTTTCTTAGAACCATTTGATTGGAAAGTCTTTTCCCAATCCTTTACTCTGAGCCTGTGTCTGTCTTTGAAGTTGAGGTGTGTTTCTTGTATACAGCAGAAGGATGGCTTCTGTTTTTGTATCCATCATGTTAGAGTGTATCTTTTTATAGGTGAATTGAGTCTAGTGATATTAAAGGATATTAATGATCAATGATTGTTATTTCCTGTTATTTTTGGTGGTAGTTTGTGTGTATTTCCCTTCTTTGGGTTTTTCTTCTGTGGTATTATTGATTATTTGTGGTTTCAATGGTGTATCTGGTTTCCTTAGGATGGAGTTTTCCCTTTAGAGCTTTCTGTAGGGCCAGATTTGTGGATATGTATTGTTTAAATCTGGTTTTGTCATGAAATATCTTGTTTACACTACTTATAGTGATTGACAGTTTTGCTGGGTATAGTAGTCTGGGTTGGCAGCCATGCTCTTTTAGTGTCTATATAACATCTGATCAGGACCTTCTTGCTTTTATTGTTTCCATTGAATAGTCTGGTGTTATTCTGATTGGTCTGCCTTTTTAGGTAATTTGGCCTTTTTCCTTTGCAGCTTTTAGTATTTTTTTTTTCTTTGTTCTGTAGGTTTAGTGACTTGATTATTATGTGGTGAGCAGATTTTTTGAGGGGTCTAGTATACTTGGTGTTCTGTAAGCTTCTTGTATCTTTATAGACATTTCCTTCTTTAGGTTGGGAAAGTTTTCTTCTATGAGTTTGTTAAATATATTTTCTTTGCTTTTGAGCTGGTATTCTCCTTCTTTGATTCTAATTATTTTCAGGTTTGGTCTTTTCATGGTGTTCCAGATTTCCTGGAAATTTTGTGCTATGACTTTTTTGGTTTTAGTATTTTTTTTAAACTGATGTATCTATTTCCACTATTGAATCTTCCACTCCAGAGATTTTCTCTTCCATCTCTTGCATTCTGTTCATTATACTTGCATCTGGGGTTCTGGTTCATTTCTTCAGGTTTTCTACTTCCAGCTTAGCCTCGGTCTGTGCCTTTTTTATTGCTTCTATTTCAATTTTTAATTCCTGGAATGTTTCTTTCACCTGTTTGTTTTCTTTTTCTTGGTTTTCTTTCAGAGATTTGTTCATCTCTTCCAATTTTTTGTTTGTATTTTCTTCTATTTCTTTAAGGGAATTTTAAAGAATTTTAAATTTTAAATTTTAAATCTTCTATTATCTTTATAAAGTTGTTTTTAATGTCATTTCCTTCTTTTTCATCTTCGTTGTTATGCTCAGATCTTGATGTTGTAAAGCTATCAGCTTCTTTTGGGGGTGTCATGTTGTTCTTTATATTCTTTTATGTATTCTTGCACTGGCATTTGCCCATTGCTTCCTCAGTTCATTCTTTGTTGACTCTTAGTTGTGAGCCTGGGGGCTGTTAGTCATCTCTTAGTTAACTCTTTGATAACTCTTAGTTAGCTGTGAACTAGGAGGGGACTTCTAGTTATTCAGTTGTCAGTGGGTGATGATTTAGGTTGCAGTTTGGGCATAATTTGGCCTGTGGGATGTCCCTAGAGCTGAGTTTTCCTGGGGATGGGCTTGGGGGTGCTTTCCTAGGTTCCTTTGGTTTACAGTGGGGTTGGGTGTAGACGGGGTGCTGGGGGCAGTGTCCCCAGACCAGGTTCAGAGACAGGGTCTCTACTTGCCTTAGGGTTCAGGTGCCACTCACCTCTTCTTTAGCCGTGGACCAGGAGGGGGCTTCTGGTTATCCAGTTGTCAGTGGGTGATGATGTAGGCTTGTAGTTTGGGCATGGTTTGCCCCGTGGAATGTCCCTAGAGCTGTGTTTTCCTGGGAATTGAGCTGGGGGCAGGGCTTTCCCAGGTTTCTTTGGTTTAGGGCGCTTTTGGGTATGGATGGGGTGCTATGGTTCAGACACTACAGTCTTCTGCTTGGCCTGAAGGTCCGGGTTCCACTCACCTCTTAGTTAGCTGTGGACCCACCTTTTCTTTATCCATTCTTTGGCTGAGGGACATCTAGGTTGTTTCTATGTTCTAGTTATTACAAATAATGCTGCTGTGAGCATGGTTAAGCAAGTGTTTTTGTGATTATGATTGAACATCTTTTGGGTATATGCCGAAGAGTGGTATCATTGTATCTTGAGATAGATTTATTCCCAATTTTCTGAGAAATCACCATACTGGTTTCCAAAGTGGCTATACAAGTTTGTACTCCAGTAGTGGAGGAGTGTTCCCCTTACTCTACACCCTCTCCAGCATAAGCTGTCATCAGTGTTTTTGATCTTAGCTATTCTGACAGGTGTAAGATGGTATTTTTATTTGCATTTACCTGATGGCTAAGGATGTTGAGCAATCCTTAAATGTCTTTTGGCCATTTGAGATTCTTCTTTTGAGAATTTTCTGTTTATATCTGTACCCCATTCTAAAAAATTGGATTATTTGGTATTTTCATGTCTAGTTTCTTTAATTCTTTATATATTTTGGAGATAAGCCCTCTGTCAGATGTGGGATTGGTGAAGATCTTTATCCCATTCTATAAGCTGCCATCTTTGTTTTTACAGAGCTTCTCAGTTTCAGGAGGTCCCATTTATTAATTGTTGCTCTCAGTATCTGTGCTACTGGTATTAAATTTAGGAAGTTATCTTCTGTGCCAATGCATTCCAGGCTACTTCCAGTTTTCTCTTTTATCAGGTTCAGTGGAACTGGATTTATGTTGAGCTTTTTTACTTGAGCTTTGTGAGTGGCAATAGATATGGATCTATTTGCATTCTCCTGCATGTTGACTCCAATTATGTCAGCACCATTTACTGAAGATGCTTTCTTTTTTTCCATTGTACAATTATGGCTTCTTTGTTAAGAATCAGATGTTCATAGGTGTGTGGATTAACATCAGGGTCTTCAATTTGATTACATTGATCTACGTGCCTGTTTTTATGCCAATACCAAGTTGTTTTTAGTTACTATAGCTCTATAATAGAGTTTGAGGTCAGAGATGACTATGCCTCTGGAAGTTCCTTTATTGTACAGGATTTTTTTTGTAGTTCAGCCTGTTGGAGACTGGCTCTAAAGGTTGCAGACAGGATCTAAAGAAAAGGTCCACAGTGTAGCGAAACTTAACTTAGAACTTTTCTATCTGAGGGGTATTTCTGTAAATGAAAAAAATCCATACATGAACTCTTCAGGTCACGCTCTTTATTATTCTTAAAGTCCAATTCTCTCTATGGCTCTAACTATTCCTAAATTCTAATTCTTTCTCAGCTCTAATTCTCTCACTCTTGTTCCTTTGTCCCACATAGCTATACACACCTTTAACAGGGAGCTTTTTGTAATAATAATAAAAGTTACAAAAAACTACTGCATAGCACATTCCTTACAAATGATAAGGAGCAGAACCATTTGCCATGGCTATGGCAAAGGATAAGTAGAGACATGGTGGCACTGGGAGCTACTAAACCCCAAATCTATTTTCTTAGAAACAGTTAGTTAACTGAGGCTTGACTTTTATATTAAAAAAAACTGAGGCTAGAAGCTTGTGCAGAGTGTTAATTGCTAAGAAATTTATTAGGGAGTAACTGCTGACCTGTGTTATCAGCCAGGCCTGGCTCGAAAGACTGGCGTAGTATTTTAGGTTGTTTTTTACTTAACCTTGGTCAGATACCTGCGACTCTGTCCTTGTACTTATCTGTAAAGTTTTAACTTATGATATTTATAGAGATATTCAGTCTAATTTAAATTGCTGATGTTATAAATGAGTTAATGGCAGGTAGCTTATCTGTGACTGAGGAGAAGTTGTTTTCTTATGTTAATCTGAGTAAAGAAGCAAAACAGGCTTCTAAGTGTCTTACAGTCCTTGTGGAACAATAGATCTAGTTATGAAGCATCTTCTAGGCTATGTCTGTTCATCACAATTATACAGCTTAATGAGATGTCATCTTCCTGACCATCCATAGATACATGTGCCCACAAGACAAAATCTATTTACAAAATAAACATGCAGGCAGTGGGGGAAACATCCATAGCTGTTTTTAGGGAAGAATGTAGTGACACATGGGAAAATTAAAGCAGAAGCAACCAGAGTCCGTTTTCAGAGTCTGCGGCCCTGAAATTGGGGTTTCTCCATCAGAGAATTATTTAGCTGGTGGGTTGACACCTGCCATTTGTGACAGTTTTGGCTATCCTGAGTTTTTTGTGTATTTATATAAAGTTTAATATTGTTCATTTGAGATCTGTGAAGAATTGTGTTGGGATTTTGATGGGGATTGCATTGAATCTGTAGATTGTTTTTAGTAAGATTGCCATTTTTACTATGTTGATCCTACCTATCCAGGAGCATGGGGGATCTTTCCATTTTCTGGTGTCTTCTGCAGTTATTTTCGGTGAAGACTCAAAGTTCTTGTCACACAGGTCTTTCTCTTGTTTGGTTAGATTTACCCCATGGTATTTTATATTATTTGTGGATATAATTGTAAAGGATGATGTTTCTCTGATTTTCTTCTTGGCCTGTTTATCATTTATATATAGGAGGGTTACTGATTTTTTTTTTTTTTTGAGTTAATCTTGTATCCTGTCACATTACTGAGTATGTTTCTCAGCTGTAAGAGTTCCCCGGGAGAATTTTGTGGGTCACTTATGTATACTATCATATCATCTGCAGATAGTGATAATTTGACTTCTTCCTTTCCAATTTGTCCCCTTGATCTCTTGTTGATGTCTAATTGCTCTAGCTAAAACTTTGAGTACTATATTTAATAGATATGGAGAGGGTGGACAGCTTGTTTGAGTTTCTCTTCATTTAGTTTAATGTTGGCTGTCTGTTGGCTTGCAGTATGTATATTGTCTTCATTATGTTTAGGTATGGTTTTTGTATCTCTTCAAGATCTTTATCATGAAGGAGTGTTGAATTTTGTCAAAGGCTTTTTCAGCATCTAATGAGATAATTCTGTGGTTTTTTTTTTCTTTCAGTTTGTTTATATGGTATATCACTTTGAAAGACTTTTCATATATGTTGAACCTTCCCTGCATCTCTGGGATGAAGCCTACTTGATCATGGTGGATGATTTTTTGATGTGTTCCTGGATTTGGTTTGACAGTATTTTATTGAGTATTTTTGCATTAATGTTCATGAGAGAGATTGGTCTGTAATTCTTTTTCTTGGTTGCATCTTTGTGTGATTTGGATATCAGGGAAACTGTAGCTTCCCAAGGAGTTTGGTAGTGTTTCTTCTGATTTTATTATATGGAATAATTTGAGGAATATTGGTTTATATTGGCTCTTTTTTTGAGATTCTGGTAGAGTTCTGCACTAGCCTTGTTTTGTTGAGATATTTTTTTAAATGACTACTAATATTTACTTGGGGGTTATAGATCTATTTAAATTGTTTATATGGTCTTGATTTAATTTTGGTAAGTGGTACCTGTTGAGAAAATTGTTCATTTCTTTTAGATTTTCTAATTTTGAGTACAGGTTTTTGAAGTATGACCTAACGATTCTCTGGATTTCCTCAGTGTCTGTTGTTATGTCCCCTTTCCATTTCTTATTTGTTAATTTGGTCATTCTTTCTCTGCCTTTTTGTTAGTTTGGATAGGGATTTGTCTCTCCTGTTGATTTTCTTGAAGAACCAGATATTTGGGTGTTTTTTTTTTTTTTTTTTGATTCTTTGTATTCTCTTTGTTTTTATTTTATTCATTTCAGCTTGCAATTTGATTATTTCTTATAGTCTCCTCCTTCTGAATGAGATTGCTTTTTTTTTTTTTTTATCCTACAGTTTTCAGGTGTGCTGTTAGGTTGTTAGTATGATCTCTCCAAATTCTTTACGTAGGCACTCAATGCTATGAGCTTTCCTCTTAGCACTGCTTTCATAGTCCCATACATTTTGGGTATGTTGTGCATTCATGTTCATTGAATTCTAGGAAATCTTTAATTTCTTTATTTTTTCCCTAACACAGTGGTAATTCACTTGAGAGTTGTTTAGTTTCCATGAGATTGTAGGTTTTATGTAATTTGTGCTGTTATATTTTAACTTTAAGCCATGGTGATCTGATACAGGGAGTTATTCCATTTTTTCATATTTTTTGAGACTAGCTTTGTGACTGAGTATGTGGTCAGTTTTAGAGAAGGTTCCATGAGTTACTGAGAAGAAGGTATATTCTTTGTTTGGGTAAAATGTCATGTAGATGTAAGTCTATTTGAGTCATAATATCTGTTAGTTCCCTTATTTTTCTGATAAATTTATGTCTGGCAGACTTGTTCCTAGGTAAGAGTGGAGTGCTGAAGTCTCATACTATCAGTGTGTGGGGTTTGATGAGTGATTTAAGCTTTAGCAATGTTTCTTTTACAAATGTGGGTGCCCCTGCATTTGGGGCATAAATACTCAGAATTGAAACATTATCTTGATGAATTTTTCCTGTGATGACTATAACATTCCTCTCCGTCTCTTTTGATTAATTTTAGTTTGAAGTCTATTTTGTTAGATATTAGGATAACTACCAACTTGTTTCTTAAGTCCATTTGATTGGAAAATCTTTTCCCAACCCTTCACTCTGACATAATGTCTGTCTTTGACGTTGAAGTGTGTTTTTTTTGTATGAAGAAGAAGGATGGATCTTGTTTTCCTACCCATTCTGTTAGCTTGTGTTCTTTTATAGGTGAATTGAGTCCATTTATATTAAGAAATATTAATGACCAGTGGTTGTTAATTCCTATTATCTTTTGGTTTTGGTGGTGGTAGTGTGTGTGTGTGTGTGTGTGTGTGTGTGTGTGTGTGTGTGTGTGTGTGTGTGATTCTGTTCTTTGGAATTTGCTTGTGTGAGATTATCTACAGTTTGCTTCCTTGGAAAAAGTTTTCATTCTAGAACTTTCTATAGGGCTGGATTTGTGAATAATTGTTGTTTAAGTTTGGTTTTGTTATAGACTATTTTGTTTTCTCTGTCTGTGGTAATTGAAAGTTTTGCTGGGTATAGTAATCTAGGCTGGCATCTGTGGTCTCTTAGTATCTACAAAATGTCTGTCTAGGGCCTTCTGGCTTTCATAGTCTCAATTAAGAAGTCAGGTGTAATTTTTATAGATCTGCCTTTATATACTTTATATACTTGACATTTTTCCTTTGCAGCTCTAAATATTTTTCCTTTATTCTGTATGCTTAGTGTTTAGTTTATTATGTGGTGAGAGATTTTGTTTTTGGTCTTCTTTATTTAACGTTCTGTAAACTTCTTGTACCTTCATAGGTATGTCCTTTAGGTTGAAAAGGTTTTCTTCTATGATTTTGTTGAATATATTTTCTGTGCCTTTGAAATGGAGTTCTTTTCCTCCTTCTGTTGATATTATTTTTAGGTTTGGTCTTTTCATGGTGTTCCAGATTTCCTGGATGTTTCATGTTAAGAATTTGCTGGATTTAATATTTTCTTTGACCAATGAATATATTTCCTCTATTGTATCTTCAATACCTGAGACTCTCTCTTCCATCTCTTACATTCTGTAGTTCCTGATATTTTACCCAGATTTTTCCTTTCCAGAATTCTATTGGTTTGTATTTTATTTACTGCCTCTGTTTCAATTTTTAAGTCTTGAACTGTTTCCTTCACCTGTTTGATTGTTTTTTTCTTGGTTTTCTTTAAGGGGTTTACTGATTTCTTCCATTTTTTGTTTGTCTTCTCCTCAATTTCTCTAAGGGAATTTTTCATTTTCTCTTTAATGGCCTTTATCATCTTTATTATACTATTTTTAGTGTTGTTTTCCTCTGCTTCATCTGAGTTGGAATGTTCAGGCTTTGCTGCTGTTGTTGCAAATGTTGTCTGGTTGTGTGATGTTGCTCTTTATGTTGTCGAATGCATTCTTATACGGTCACCTACCCATCTGGGCTTGGGCTAATTATAGGTACAGTTGTTGGTTCTTCCTCCCATCAGTGTAGATGGTGCCTGTGTCTCCCAGGTACAGGTAGTGACTGTGCCTCAGTGGTCTGATCTTCCCACAATATATGCAGGTGGGGCCTGTGCCTCTGGTGGTGGGGAATGGAGTGTAGAGGCCTGACCTAAGGATTCTTGCCTGCTGACCAGCTGTTGAGTCTCTTCCTCTAGTCAGTGGAGGTGGACGTATGCCTCCAGGCCTCTGATGCTGCAGGGTATGGTGGTACAGTAGGTTGGCCACAGAAGTCTTTCAGTTGAAGCTACTTTAAGGAAATGGATATCTAATTTGTTGATCAACCACTCAGACTGTGTAGTGGTTTCTTATAAGTTTACCTTGCTCTAGATAGGTACAATTGTTTCTAATAATTGTAATAAGCTTGAGTAATACACTTTATTGCTATAATTTTGATCAATATTCTTTTTACCATTTTAAAAAGACTTTTTAATTTTGTGTGCTTGTGTACCATACACATACAGCATCCTCAGAGGCCAGAAGAAGGTGATAGTTCCTCTGGAATTGTAGTTACAGATGCCCAAAGCTGTTATGTGGGTACTGGGAATGGAAGTTGTCTTCTGGAACAGCCATCTGTCCGGCCCCTCGTGCATTTTAAAAATTGGTGTCACTTTATGTTGGAACTATGTTAATGCAACTTTTCCTTCCAAACAGTTCACTTTCCATCCATGTCCCTAGCCATCCTGTAGTGCTGACAATGAAAAACAGTTTGACTCAGTTCAAAAGCTTACTTGTCAGATGTTTCAGACACTTTAAAATCCTAAAGCAGCCTGACATTCACTGAATCAGAATCATAGCTCTAGGAAGAAAGAGACCTACCTTTATTCAGACTGACTGAACAAAAAAGTTGGATTAGCAGCTGTTATAAGAACAAATCAGATCTCCAAATCTTTAGAACAACAAAACTCTAGAATACATGTTAGAATGGAAATTTGGAGGGTCATTGTCTCTGATGCAGTGCCTATCAAAAAGGCATGCCTTTTAGTTGAATAGAAATCTTTGACTCAATAAGTGGCTTCACTGTGGATATTTAAAGACATCTTAAAGAAATGACAGACATGGAAAAGGCATTTCATCCTTTCTTCTTACTCACTGAGTTCCACCGTCTCTTCTTTGGTACTTTTCACATCTTTTTCTCTCCCCTGTGATGGTTAATATTATAAACCTGGTCGAGTCTAGGCTCGTCTAGGAGTCAAATGTCTAAAAAGGAGGAAGTGGGGAACAAGTGAGAATGTTCAGTGTTTCCAAGCCTAATGGCCTGAGTTGGATTCTACACTGTAGAAGAGAACCAACAAGTCTTCTTTGATCTGTGTAGGTATGCTGGGCCACACAGATACACACACACACACACACACACACACACACACACACACACACACACACACATGCACACAGAGACACCACACACAGGCACACAGAGACACACAGATGCATGCACACACACACAGTCACACACACAGTCACACACAGATACACACACACACAGACACACATGCACAGTTAAATAAATTTAACATTTTAAGAATAGTTTTTTTAAAAGGAGAAAGTAAGCTGAGCACTAGTACCCACTGTTCTCTGCTTCTTGACTGGATGTGGTGTGGTCAGCCACCTTATGCTTCTGCTGTGGTCAGTAGCTTTCTTTCCCATCATAATAGACTATACCTTGAACTGTGAGCCAGAATGCAACCTTCTTCTTTAAGTTACCCTTGTCAGGATAGTTTATCACAACAGGAAAACTAAGAACCCCACCCACCCACCCCTTATTCTTGTGACCAGCCCATGCCTTATAGGTCTCGCTTTTAACACAGGCAGCCTGTAAAAGTCATTCTTGCTTCTGTAGGGCCCATAAGATAGTTTTCTACATTTCCAAATAAATGACAAAATGTAAAAGAGTAATATTTAATAACCTTAAAATTACACCAAACTCAGATTTCTGAGTCTATAAATACAATGCTGTGTTCTTTATCACTAATCTCAAGGCACCTGCTGAGCTGTGCTGTTGTAAAAGAGACCATGTTGCCCACAGAGACCATAAACTTTATTCTTGGGTTTGGTCTTCATAGAAATATTTTGATGAGCCCTGCTGTACATTATTGTTGTAGTGTTGACCTAGAAATTCAAAATTGGCACCATACAACTTTTTTACCTCAAAACTCTGACCTAAATACCCCCAATGCGTGTTTCGTATGGTGCTTGGGAATCCATAGTCTTGAGCATGCTATCCAAGGCTCTTTACAAAGTTGTTCCAACCTTTCCTGTTAGCTTTACCTTCCATCTTCTCCACTTCAGTACTGTTAACAGAGATCTGCATGTCATTTTAATAGCTGCTTTGTTCCAGGCTTTAAGGGCTTTATACACTGGCCACCAACTCTGCCTGGTTTTCCTCCACCTTCCCTGCCCAGAAATCACTGCTCACACATTTAGTCTGAACTTCCGTTGATGAACATTCTTTGTGCAGAGACAGCTTCTCTTGCACAGCCCCATTACATGACATTGTAACTCTATTGAACTTCCTGATGTCAGCACTGACTCTTGCTCCTTTGTTCCTCTTGTATTTAGTGTGTATATGATAGGTAAAACATTTTCACAGGAGTAAATTAAAGACTGTACTTGTGATGTATCATACATATAACTTCATAACTTCCCCTTATCCTGATTTTAAAATCTGTAATGTCAGAAAATGTACCTTGTGATGGAGCTTTGTGAGGACGGAGAACTCAAAGAAGTTCTGGATAGAAAAGGACGCTTCTCAGAGAACGAGACAAGGTTAATAATTCAAAGTCTCGCATCAGCCATCGCTTATCTTCATAACAAGGGTAAGAAGAGGGCAGTATGCCTCGCCATCTCTATAAGTGAATGTATCACCGCTGTTTAAGTGGGATGGTCTCTAGGACTCATAATTACATCAACAGAAGGTAATACAAGTGGATAACAAGTATATTTTCCATATTTTTCCCTTTAAGTTGTATTTATAGGCATTTTAATTAGCAACAATATAGGCATATAATTACACAGTATATGGAAGAGCAAACAGTCATGATCATTCTTATTCTAAAAGTTTAAGATGTTGCCAATGATCAAAATCAAAGTAGGCAAAGTGAATTTTCCTAAAATATTTGTATATTAATATCATTAAAATGCACATGTTTTAGCCTTGTAAAATAATACGCTTTAGTTTTAGAGCAGTTTGGGTAGAGAAGTCTCCAGTGTACACCCTAGTGCCACATGTGCAGAGTGACCCACATTGTGGTTCCTTAAACCTGTAGTTTATATTAGGCTTCATTATTGGTACATTTTATCCTACTGGTTTTGGAAAGGTATCATCTGGAGTATGCCAAACCACATTTAGAAAGAACTTTGCTTATTCTAGTAGCTTTATGGTTCCAGTGTTCCACTTTGTGCCATGCTCCTTTTCTCTTTAAGGTTCTTAGGTGTGACTTTAGACATCTTTTTACACATGAGAAGGTAGCTTGCTCCACGAAGGCCAGCGACAGACTTTGGGATCTGTTTCTTCAGCACGTACCGTATTGTACTTAGTCCCAAAGTTACAAAGATGAAGAAATTAGGGCCCCTGCCCTCAAGTAGCTTAGGCTAGTAGGAGATGGGGTATGGAAAACAGCTTGTATCCAGTGTGGCAGTGTCTTGATGGAGAGTTGTGTGAAGTGCAGGGAGCTCAGAGGTATGTCAGAGTTAGAACTGGGGAGTGCTGGCGGAGACAAGAGCATGGTGCAGGTGAGGAAGGCCTCCAGGGGCCGAGTTCTCCCTTGTCTAGTGATACTTTTCCCAGTATATTTCTACAAAAACAGCATTTTTGGGGGGTGGTGAGATTTAAAAAATTATTCTAAAGAGGGTGAGAATAGCCAAGGTAAAAATGTAGGATATTAGGTTGATTTACCCTCGCAAAGGATATAAACATCACACAGATATGTTAATTAACATGGTACGGTATTTCTGTAAGTAGAGAAAGGCAAAGTAACAGAATGAATCTGAAGACAAAGCCTGGGGGATGTAGGATTAACTAGAGCTGCCAGTCCAGGTCCAGTTTGCCTTCATTTCCCTGGAAATGATACACTTAATTTCTACAGCTTGAGAAGTGTTTGCTATGGATCTGAACTCACTCAGTTATTTGCAGAGGAGTGTTTGATACATTATTTGAATGCACACAGAAAGCTCACCTCAAATCTGACCTATTCAGCTAGAGGTTCCTGTCCCAAGATGTGTTTTTTATTTCAACACATGAACAGTATGAAAATGTATGCTGATACTTTGGAAAAATACCCTGAAATGCAGTTTATATACATGTAGCCAAGTTACAATGTGTTAAAACACAGAAACATGACTCCCCATTTAAGGATCTAAGGATAAAGAAATCGCTACTATAGTAAGAAGTTTTTGACCCATCTGGCTTAAGGTCGGGCTGAGTGTCTTGTAGAATATTTGGTAGGTTTTTGGTTTTGTTTTGTCTTGTTTTTTTGAGAAGTAGGAACTTGAAGGACTATTTTGGCTTATTTTGTTTAAGTTTAGAGGTCATTTTTCAAATGGGTTTTGTATGTTTATTTTATATAGTATATTGTCAGGTAGTTGAGGTAATGTTTAATATTAACTTTTGTCATAAAGAAAGTAAACTTTATATGGAGGTTTTTGATGTTTATCATTTTTTGAAGTAGATTGGTATTGTCAGAAGTAGACATGTCTTATTGTTTAGAAAAGTTTAATTTTGAAAAAATATTTTAAATGTTATATTTTTTAGGTTTTAAAAATATTCAAGGTTTATTTATTTAACTGAAATATATTTTGTATATTAAAAACTAACATGATTCTAAGTTTAATCTATAACATTATTACAGATGATTATTAATTTGTATTTTTAATTATATGTTTATTATTTTAAAATATTATACACATAATATTTTAAACAAGAGTAGAGATGTATGTAGTATAGCAAAATTGATTTGCAATTTGTATCAATAAACTAAAGCTTATATTAATGTAAAATATTTTGAGATTAATAGTTTTTTGAATTAAAGTAGATTTAATGATATATTTTAATTATTGTATATTATATATTTTTAGAAATAGATTATTATTAACTATTTATAATAAAAATAAACATTTACAAATACTATTTTAGGAATTTGGGCATAGTTTTTTATTATTATTTTTTGTTGTTTAGAGGCACTGGTAATCTTATGGAAGTATTGAGGCTGGATTATTTTAGTTGGCAACCTTTAAGCTGATGTGGCCATTTTTTTTTTAATTTGAGATTTTTTTTTTTTAGGTTTTTTGATTAAATAATTTTAGCCTGGGAGTAATTTGTAAGTTTTTATCTTTTGTTGAAACAAAAGTATAATTTTTTAAAAAGTAATATACTTTTAAAATTAAAATTTAAAGTTATTTTTAAAATATGTTTGTTTAATTTAGTAGTGTTTATAATTAAATGTCTTTTGTAGTTAATTTATTAACAGTTAAAATTAAAATAAAACAGAATAATAAACTTAATTTAGATTTTTTGTGTATTCTTATTCTTATGTGGCTTATTGTATTTTTATTATTTTATTTTTAAGAACTTTTAATTTCTATTATTTTTTAGTTTATCTATTTTTATATACAGTAACTCATTTTGAGTTTTTTTATTTGACTATGTTTATTGTGTATTGTTAATTACTTTTTAGCTAGGATTGTTTTAAAAATGTTAAACTGCAAAGCACTGCATTGGCTGTTGACTCTGTTTTGTTTGGCTTTTTAACATGGTGGTGTATTAGAGTTACACTTATTTTTTTAATTTTTGGGAATTTTAGGGTCTGTACTGTCAGTAAGTAGAGCACAGCTGCCTACTGTTTGTGAACTATATTTAAGTACTTGGCAGCAGAGCCTCTTAAAAGAGTCACACAGTTTTTGTCACTAAAGCTGAGTCAGAAAACATCTTTTAAAGGAGTTGCTCCTCTGCTTACTGCCAACAAACAGAGCCTGTTTAGAAAATGTTGTTATTAAGAGATTGTCTTGGACTTTTTTGTTTGTTTGTAAGAACAGAAACTTTAAATTTGTTATATGTAGTTTGTGTTTGCATTAAGGCTCTTGTGAGATTTGGGAACTGACCTGTTGTAGCTTAAGCTGTACCTTGAAAGCTTGACATTTTGTAATTTAAGCCTGCATGTCATGCCATGGCATCTCTGCACTATGGCTTATTTGAGAGACATAACTTAGAAGTTGTTTTGTGTTTTAGAGCTCTTTTAAAACATTTTAAGGGTTTATGTGGTTGTATGTACCCCACATTGGTTGCCATTTGTAGTAAGAAGTTTTTAACCCATCTGGCCTGAATAACTCCAACATTTATAGTAATTATATGTTATTTGGCCTATGGCTCAGTATTATTGTTAATTAGCTTTTACAATTTAACTTGACTCATTTTTATTAATCTGTCTTGCCATGTGGCTCAATGGCTTATCTATATTCTATTACATACTACTTTTTGGGTGGCTAGATTACATCTCTTACGCCTCTGCCCTCCTTCCCCTATATCTGTGCTTAGATTTTCTGTCTGCTAGAAGCTGCTCTGCCATAGGCCGAAACAGTCCCTTCTTAACCAATAATATTTACAACATACAAAAAGACATTCCACATTGTCCTTCCTGCCTATGTTCTGATACTGGCTGCCTTCCTTCTCCTGGAAATGTGTAGCCTCAGACAGATCCCCTTCTGCACTCACCAGGCTAAGATGCTAGTTGGCACAACAGGGAACCTACGGAGATGAGAAAATGGCTTCTGATAGAGATGTGGAGAAGAGGGATGCAAGTCAAACCAGAACAAGGAAAATTACACTCAGCTTCCCTCATACTTTATTATCTGTCCTGCTTCTGTCCTCTGTTCTTCTGTTATTTACTTTGCTTGTCTGTTTTCCTGGTAGATATAGTGCACAGAGATTTAAAGCTGGAAAACATAATGGTTAAAAGCAGCTTTATGGATGATAACAATGAAATGAACTTAAACATAAAGGTAAGAGCCTAGAAATACTACTCAATAGTTGCCTGAGAACAACCTGCACCAAATAGCCACAGACGTCTGAGACACATTTTGGTGACTTTTGAAACTAAGTCATTTGTGCTAAGAAGTAAAAAAAAAAAAAAAAAAAAATTACAAAAGAAGTTGTAATTAATAAAAATAATTTTGCAAGTTAAGTGATACCACTGAATGTGTTTTTCAAAGTGCATATTCCTTTGGATAGTTCTAAATCATTAGTTAATAGCAAGCAAACAGATGCTCTGAATTCTAATTAATTTCAAAATTATGTCTGGTAATTTGATGTAAATGTGTTACAGATTTAGAGAAAAACACACCTTGGCTGTGTTTCTCATTGAAATTTTTCCTGGGTATTAATATTTATGTCTTAACCACAATTAATGTGCCAAGTGTTTATTTTTGAAGATTTTATTCAAATTAAGTGTTCCTTAATGTCAAATAAATGATAGAATACATTATTTATTACTTAGCACTTTAATAGTGGCTGCTTTGAAAATGTGTGCAAGTGTTAACTTTAGAATCAAATGTGTCTGTAAGTTGCTGTTGCAGAAGCTAAATCCATATGTAGTAGGAACAGAGTCAGCAACACTGCTGAAACCTCTCAGAGAATGTTCTTCATAGTTCCACTGTAAACTCCATGCAGGCAAGAACCTCAGGCATTTTATTCTTTATTGGGATATGGAGGCCCGAGCAGAATATTCTCAGTTAACCTGTGGTAAACAGGAGACTCAGTGCTCTGCAAATAATGGAACTGGATCATGGAGGCCTTAATAAGTTTTGTATCTGTGGAGATGTTTGGAGAAAGATAGATATTATGGCTGCAAGTGAGATGGTTATGAAGAGTCCTGGAGTAATTGAGTCAAGGCATGTTGATGTATTCCCAGCACACGAGCTCCTACAACAAGCCTGGCTACGTAGTTAGTGAGCTTTAGGTTGGCCTGGGCTGCAGAGTTGAGAGACCCTGCCTCCAAGGAAAAAAACAACAGAGATGGGTTTGGCTATGTCATATATTAATCAAGAACATTTCCTTCTACTTTGTGAGGTATTACCAATTTTGCATTGAACAAAGGACACATGCTTTGCTTTTATGATCCATAAATGTGCCTGTTTGTGTTTTAGACCCAAGGGCACTGTATTTTGAAAGACAACCCAGGGTACATGCCAAATGCTTAATAACTGAAGGTGTAGTTCCAGGTTTAGGATGGAGCAGGAGACAGAAGCCACAGCAAAAGGCCTTCACGCCCTCTGTGGCCAGGCTGTGCTGAAGCCTTTGTGTGTGAATTTGCTTAATTTAAATAGGAAACAGTAATAATGAAAAATAGGTATTTACTAGTTATACATGCTAAAAAAGAGTCTTAGTAAGTGTTGATAAGGTTAACTTTTTATTTAAACAATTTTCACTGAACCATAACTCCAGTATCAGAAAAATAGATAACACATTTCAAGACTAGGCTGTATTTTGCAATGAAAGAACTTATAAAAATTCTTTACTGAGAAGAATTAACAAAAGGCAATCCTGAGTTTTCTCTATGGAGTTTCTCTACACCAAGAGAGATAGACAAGAGAGGGAAAGTCGGGTCTTTATTAGTAATACAAGGAAAATCCTGTCCCCAAGAAGTGAGGATTAAATGCAGCTCCAGAGGGTGGAATCACCAGTGACTGAGCGTGTGTGTTTGCTCTCAGGTGACTGACTTTGGCTTAGCGGTCAGGAAGCATGGCTCGAGGAGTGAAGGTATGATGCAGACCACATGTGGTACTCCTATCTACATGGGTAAGTGAGAAGGCTTGAAAAGTTAGAGCGCCTGACAGGTGTGGGAGGCGAGACAGGGGGATTGCCAGAGGCTTCATGGAGAGCTCCAGTGCCTATAATCACCATGCCACTGAGTCCACAACACTTTTATTACCCTGTCTATCTCCATCAGCTCCCTTCTCACGTCCCAGTAATTACCAAACTCAGTTGTGCTTGAATTGTACAGTGTGTACTTATTTGTGTCTTCTGCTCCACAGAACTGCTTTGCTATTTTATGCCTGTTCTATCAGTAGTTTTTTCTGTTTCTATTGCTGAAAAGTATACTTTGTTCATTGCTTTATTTTTGCCTACTTGATACATAAAGTTTTTAAATTGTTTTATCGTACTTGGGAAAAGGCTACTTTAGATTCTGCTCATATCCTCCCATTGGCAAAAGACATCTGGTCTGTAGTTACATGGGGAAAATATATCGAAGCACCCTGAGTTTTATGCCTGCTTATTAGTTGTCTACACTGTTAACAAGCAAGAGAACAAGAGAGAAGACAGATGGTTTGTGGAGCTTTGCTGACTTCCTAAATGACTCCTTGGCACAGGCATTCCGGCTTCCACCTCCCCGAGGGCTGGGATGGCGGTGCTAGCAGAAATACCCCTGATAATTAGGAAGACTCGGCAAATGTGGAGGCCCGGAGTCCTACCCCCTGCTGCGAAGGGCAGCAGTAAGGCAGCCTTCACCGAATCTCACCTCAGGATTTCTCTCCATGACAGACACATGGCCATGGAACAACTTGCGCTTTGCTGGATCTGTGTTCAAAGTTTTATGTGCAGTTAAAGATTGCACACACAATAATTGCAAAAAGGAATACTAGAATTTTCAATTATTTGGAGACAAATTATTCAATTTGCGGACTATTATAGTTTAGTCTTTTCTCATTCTCCTGTGTATCTTTTGGCTTCTTTTTGTCATTTCCCGCCCCCCCATTCCTTTAACCATAGAGAATGGGGAAAATAAAATTTCATTTGCTTTTAGTAGTTGTTATGAGAGAGAGAGAGAGAGAGAGTCTGTGCATGCATGCGCATGTGTGTGTGTGCCCACTCAGGTATGAGGACATATACGCACATAGCCAGTGTGTTAGTGGAGAAGATTGGGAGTGCGTTCTCAAGAGGCACACAGCTTTCCCATAGGGAACACTCCCCAGTGTGTAACTGCAGTCAGGTCTCCACGTTTTCCACCTCCAGGGACAGAGAGCATCAAATGTCTGCATGACACAATTTATTATGCAAAAACACTTTGTAAATTTTAGGGTTCTTTTGAGATCTATATATGTATCTTATTTGTGTTTGTGACTGTTTTCTTTTGTTTAAAGACAGATACCTCTATGAGTAAAAGTAAAGCAGACCTCAGTATAAAATTGGGTTTTTTTTTAAAAGCCAGCAAAACCCTAAAACTCCATCTTTGAAGCATGCACCATCTTAAGGTTAAAGGCATGGTGCTGCTTTGAGAGGCTGTTTGAAGGGACCCTGTTGTGTTAACCAGAGATCACAGAATTGAGTCACACGTACTTGCAACCTCATCCTGCACTTGGGACTCATTGGTGTTTTGATCCAGTCTTATGTGAACGTGTTTTTTATCTCAGTTTTCTTCCTTAGAGAATGTGGGCAATAATATATATTCTGTCATTATAGTGCTATGATATTATAATTATTATTTTCATCATTTTTCTGAAGTGATTCATAACCACAACATTAGCTTTTATGATTCAGATTTGTACAAATTGGCCTTGATTTAAACGATATTTACTTAAACTGTGTGTTTTCCTCTATTTGGAGAAAAGCCTAAGATATTATTGTCTTCTATTATAACTACACAACCTTTGCAATCATTTCACAGGAATAAGAACTGCACATTTAGCAGCACAGTTTATGCTGCTGTCCCATTAGGAACTAATTGATAGAGTGAGGATTTGGTGACATCAGTTGAAAGGCCTGTACATTATTCATTTAGCATCTGCTGTTGGCTCCTTTTCTCCCTCTGGAGGAATAAATTACAACACATCATCACATTTTTCATGCTTTGTATTTAAGCAATTAAAAGTCATTTATTGTATTATTAATATTATTTTATTTCTGCTTATTTGGCAGCACCAGAGGTTATCAATGCCCATGAATACAGCCAGCAGTGTGACATTTGGAGCATAGGTGTCATAATGTATCTTTTGTAAGTAGCCTGTTTAATGTCCAGTATAAATAAAAGTCTCTGACAGTAGGTTGACATAGATTTTAAATGAAAAATAAACAGTATATTTTTAGAGGTGCCATTTAAAATCCAATCAGGATGCTGTCTTTAATGCTCTCTCACTAGTTCTTGGTATCACCACCTAAGTATTTATTTAATGCTGCACATCACAACATTCAGTTTTGCTTTGCACTGATCCCCAAATGCAAGAATGTCCCACATACTCTGAGCTGCCTCAGTTTAGAGCTTTATCTGTATGTAGCTCATCAGGAATAGGGAAGTAGGACCACCGGCCCTAGAGCTGCCAGCATGTACAGGCACAGTGAGGAGTACAGTTAGGTAGAGGTGGCTTCAGGATCTAGGAAGTGTTTGTATTCCCCAGTTCCCTGAACACCATGGAGACCTTGGTAATTCTTGCTCCTCCTTCCCTCTTGCTCTCATGATTCAGTCAAATCCTAAATTCTGGAACGCTTGCCTGAGACATGCTTTCACCTATTCATGGTGAGAACCTGTTCATCTGTCTTTGGCCTTATCATTTCAGGATCTTGCTGGCTGTCTTTCCTCTTCCGTTAATCCTCCTCTGCAGATTGTTCATGACCTCACTCTAGCTTGCTTTTCCAGGCTTAGGCTGTGTGTGCATTTTCACATACCTGCTTTTCTCTGTGATGACTCTAGACTACTCTATTACTCACATTCTGTATTGCATATTGTGTGTATGTATTTATACGTGCATGCACAAATGTGTGTGCCAGGAGTGCTTGCTCTGTTTCTCCATGAGCTCTTCTCCTAGGCTGACCAAACACCAAAGCTTAATATATATATATATATATATATATATATATATATATATGTATATATAATGTATGAACCTTTTCTGCATTTCAGGATTTAAGGAATCATTTAAACAATTATACAAAATAGTAATGCTCAAATAAAAAAATATGACAGGATGTTAGTTTTGTTGGTAATATGCCTGCCTAGCACACAGGAGGAACCCCTGGTTTGATCCCTAGCACTGCATATAGCAGGTGTGGTGGTTCATGCCTGTAATTTTAGCACTAGGGAAATGGAGGTAGGGAACCAGAACTTGAAGGTCATCTACCCTTGGCTACATAGTTTGCTCCAGGCTACATGAGACTCTGTCTCATAATAACAATAACAATACTAATAGAGAAATATTTAAGCAGTAAAATTTCCTTGCACATGCATACCTTTGATAGCACTCATTGTGATTTATTAGAAACCTTTTTTTTTTTTTTTTTTTTTTTTTGAGACTGGGTATCTTTGTGTAACATTCCTGGCTGCCCTGGAACTCACTTCATAGGCCAGGCTTAGGCTGGCCTCAAACTCATAGAGATTCGCCTTCCTCTGTCTTCCAAGTGCTGGTACTAAAGGTGTACATCACCAACACTCTGTGAATAATAACACTTAAAAGAAACAAATTACATGGTAATATTAAAATATTCTATTTATTATGTCTATTTTCGCCTATTTTCTTTGTTTTAAATTTTGTGAAATACAGTTTAAATTATTCATCTTTGCATCCCCAGCATCTGATACAACAGTCAACCCATATTCAGTGCTCAATACACTTGTTAAATTGAATTAAGTGAATTTTTTAGGAGATGTTCTGAAAAGTGAGTGACCATTGTTCTGTCTTTCAGTGAATCTGAACACTTGAATGTCAATGCAACATTAGTTTTATGGTTATGTCGGAGATTTTTCTCTGCACCACCTCTTCCACAGCGTGTCTAAATACTAACAGCACTGTAGTTACATTTTCACAGTTGTGTGAAATGGAAGACACAGGCAGTAGAAGCCAGATGATGTGATTATGGCTGTAACTGGGTTGGTCCACATTTGTCATTTCTTAGACAACATGAAATATGGATGGATTCATAAAGCTGTGCCAATTAGAATCTTGGGGCAAATGATGTAACTATTTAAATAAATCTTTCATACTCTTAAGACAGTCTACAAAAGTCAGTGTTAATCTGCATAATGAATCCATGTGATGTTTGCTACATTTTGAATTTGCTGCTAAGGAAAGCAAATGTATTACATGTCTTTCATTTTCTCCCTCTTTCTTAAGTGTCTAATTTGAATGTTTCTGTTCCAGAGTGTGGTTGCACATCATTGTGGTGGCATCTTCTTTTCTTCACAGAGGGTTCCCCGTTAGCTCACCAGTGCCTACTCATTAAACTGTTTGAACCCTATGGCACTGTAGATGATTCTCTTCACCCTGAGCACAGCACATTACTTTCTCCAAGAGGGCTACTTCCTTGTTTATCAGTTAGCTCAGACTCACTTCTACTTAATTGGACAATGATAATATGCTTTCTGAAAGTAAAATTAACAAAAATAAATACCACTTATGGTTCCTATCCTCTGCTGTCCTGATCCCTGTGAATGCAGCAAGAAATAATAGGAAGCTTTAAGAGGCATTTTTCACGTCTTAGATTCCCTTTTCTGGACGTGCTAGAAAATTGCTGTCATAAAGTTTCATATGCTGCTGATTGACCAACCATTAGATACATTTTGTGTAAATAAAATTGCAAAGAACAGAAAAACGTGGAAAATTTAAAATGTAGCCCTTAAGCTATAGTTGATTGCAGAGGTTGCTAAGAGATTGGGGACCATGCATATCACTGCTTGATAACAGGCTCAATGAGCTGGGCCTTAGCTGGCCTGTACTTGTTATAATAGATAGTAAGTGTCCATACAACCATTTTCTGATTATTTCCTTTTTGTGTTCTATGGCTTTTAAAATTCCATTTTAAAACTAGGCAATAGCAAACCAAGAAAGAAGTGTTAGAATGAGCTTGAGAAATAAAAAGTATTAAAGTGAGAATTTGTTCGACAGCTTGACAACTCCTGACTCCCTCTCAAGTGGCTTCTGCAGGAGAAGCTCTCTGCTCCAGACCGTGTCCTCGGCTGCTGGCAAAGTTCCTTCCATTCCATCATCATTGACAGAGCATACCAAACTTTAGCTTGACCAGAAAATGTTCACAATTAGAGCTTTAAAATAAAACTTAGAAAATATAACTGAAGAAAGTCAGCAAAATATAAACTATTTAAGACTTAGACTCTATTATACTGAGAATAGACTGCACCTATTATAATGGAATAATGCCATTTTGTTTTAAAGTAGAAGTGGAAGATCTATGCCTGAGAGTTGAGTCATTGATGCCCAGTTGTCTTTGCTGTGTCACCTTCTGCCTGAGTGTCTACCTATTTGTTGTCTTTATATGTTGGGGTTGTTGATGATTGTTAACATTTATTGGGAATGTACCCAGAGGCATTGAACTCACCTCGGAAGTATACTGTTATAGTTCTGGCCTAGATCAGCTAATGGACTCAGCTTGGTTGGCTTACTCCAACCTCCACTAAAAAGAAGTCAACAAAATAGTCCCTGCATTATAGATGCAGGCAGGCCTGTGCTTGCTTTACCCACAGTGCTTGGGCTGTACTACTGTTGGCTTTGTGTTTACCCAGCATCTGCCCTTTCTCACTCATGATTTTCATCCTCATCTTCAGAACCTGCAGAAATTTCCAGAGTTATTCTTTGATTTTATTTTATTGTTGCTTACATTTGCTATTCTATTTACCAAAGGCAAAACTCTTGCCTGGCCATTAAACTCTTACGAGTGTTGGCTGTCTCTGGTACCTTGTTCTGTGTTCCTGTAATCCGGTGGACAGTATGAATTTTAAGTGGCCACCTCCCTTTGCTCATGCCACTGTTACTGTGCACTCAACCCCGCACTCCTTCCTGCATTGCAACCTTTAATCCTAGTGCTTCCCCACCCAAGGACACTGGGACATCTGCAGATCTGAGGTTTTGGTGCATATGTGTGTGCTGAGTTGAGACCAGTGTCGAGCTGGTTGGCCCCGTTTCTTCTGCTCTTCAGCCAGAGAGGCACCCTTCCTTCTGTCTGCCACTTACCCACAAAGTACCACTGCTTCCAAGTCCTATAGAAAGATAATTTCTAATCATCTTTATGTTGCAAACATTTGAACACATGCCTGTCTTTGTTTAGACTGTGTGGAGAGCCACCCTTTCTGGCAAACTCTGAAGAAAAGCTCTTTGAATTAATAAGAAAGGGAGAGCTTCAATTTGAAGACCCAGTTTGGGATTCTGTGAGTGACTCTGGTGAGTATGATGTTATTTACTAAAGCAAACAATTAATATAAGGACATTGGCCACTAGTGAAACTTTTGTAAATCTCTGGTTAATTATGAAATCTACTTTAGAATTAAGTGATACTTGCTTGTGGAAATAGCGATATCTCGCTGTGACTGTTCAAGGTCAAAACTTCCAGAAACAAAACAAACAAAGCCAAAAAAAATATCAATCAAAAATTAAATGTAAAACTTACTGTTGTGTACCCAATTTTCACTATAAATCATTAATCCAGATAATCCCCCAGTAGGAGGAATTCAGCCTTATTTATTAGGCTTTTGTATTGATGATACTTGGCATATTTTTTATTATGCAGTTATAATCTAAATAAATGGGTAACTAATAATTTTTGTTTTGCTTTTTTTTAGTTAGTGGTGTTTGGGGGCGTCTCTCTCTGAGTTGTCTCGATTTTTTGGCTCATCTCAAATTTGTGTACCCAAAGAATCCTTTTGTTTTAGAAGCTTCTCAAGCAGCTGGGTCTACCAGCTTATGTCACCATGTCCAGCTGATGTGTGACATTAACTGAGGTTATGAGAAATAAGATGTTCTCTTCTTTATTTCAGCAAAAAATGTTTTGAAACAACTTATGAAAGTAGATCCTGCTCACAGAATCACAGCCAAGGAACTTCTAGATAACCAGTGGTTGACAGTAAGTTATGATACTCCTTTTTTTAAAACTCTTTTTCCTGGCATCACTCTTTTTATATGGTCTTGTAGTCTTGAAATCGTCCATTAGTTTCATCTTCTGACAAGTTAAAATGAGTAGTGAGCCTTGACACACTTCTGAAATGGGCAGGTCCACATGGCTGCGGCTGTCACCACAGTTGCTCAGATGTATTTACAGACATTCAAATGAACTTTGTTTGCTCGTCACAAATGCTTTATGTCCAGTAGGATGGAACCGAGGAATAGCTTATGAAATCATTGCAGAGTGAAGTGGTCACAGCAGATTCCAGATGTGAAGCTCTAGAACCAGTTCTAGCTCACTCATATCTTTGAGTGTAGAGCATCTTTGGGGTCTTGGGAAGCATGTCTCCACATGGTCTTGATTGCCTGGGTGAAATCTTTAGTCTTCGTTTATTTGCATGTTGCTCTCCAGCATTAGACTACAAGCCTTGGTGCAGACCCTTTGGCCTTGGCATTCCTACGCCAGAACAGGACCCAGTCACAGCTGGAACTTGGGGGAGGCTGTTATAGAATCTTTAGCTGGAAACATTGCTATCTACTTAAGTGTGTCTTTATTCTCCAGTTTTCTGTGATAGTCACCACTGACAGCTAATGAGATGTGAAGGAAGCATGCAGGCTCCTACATGCAGCAGGCATGGCGTCCTTCATGCCTTTCCTCTTTTCTGATGACATGGAATGTGATGGTGTGTGATCGAGTAGGCATGCTGGACAACAAAGCAGAGCTAAAAACTGGGGTTGGCAAACAACAATAAAATACCAAGGTTTACAGTTCACAAACCTACCATGCCAATCCATTGTAGATTTTTGTTTGTTTGTTTTAGCAGAAGGTAAATTTCTTTCATGTTTAGGGCACTTTGGAATATGCAGGCAAGCCTAATTCTAGTTACTGTAATTATCAATAATCATTGGGTTACTGAACAATGAGTGATTTCTTCTGAGTGAACAATTCACTGTCTTAGGTACATAGAGATCGCAGGAAAAGTCTGAGGATTGATACTAAAAGTTACTAGTGTATGAGATCGTTATTGGTAGTGCTGACTAAAAATTAAATATATATTTAGCTAAGGCACTGTTTTAGGTACCAAGGACATAAACACAATTATATTTGAAATGAAAATTATTTGTGTCATTATATTTTTAAAGTCATTCCAGGCATTTGGTGGGCAATGACTTAGAGATAGAAAATTTGCTAAGTATTGAGGTATCATTTCCAAGAGGTAGTGACAATTTAGATATGATGGTAACAACAGAAACAAAGAAAGACACGTGAGCTACAGGATTCAGAGTGTGAATGAAGGGCCATGGGTGAAGCTCATCATGGGTAAATGTCATCAAGTATAAAGTACTTGAATAGCCAAAGCTGTGGGTTTGATCTTGAGCACTCAAGAAAAAGAGAGAGATGGCAGAGGGGTGGGGAAATGTGAACCATAAAATTTGATGATGGATTGCATGAATAATAAAGACACAGGAGAAATACTGAGTCAAATCTAGATTTTCTGTCAACTGGTTGAACGGTGGTTCTGTTTATTGAGATGTGCACAGCTATGGAAGAGTAGATTTCCCTGTAGAACATGGTGGTGAGTCAAGAGTTCTGGATTAGGTGTGATAGGTTTAATGTGCTCTGTGATAGGAACGTGTATATGAGTCTGGAACTGGAGTTATAAACTGGAGAATTATGGGTATACAGATGCCATGGAAAGCCACCAGGGTTGAGAGATAAATTGAGAATCAAGCTAAGACATCAGAGCCCTCACAGTGTGCTTTAATACCTATGTCTAGAAGAGGCCCAGATAAGTGTAGATACCATAAATAGATTATGGTATCAGCTTTAAATTCTCTAACTATTTTGGACCATTTCTTTGAATAACAATTCTGTTTCTTTAAGGCTAAGATAGTTTTCTCTCAGGAATGTCAAATCTCTGTCCCCTTCTGTAACTGACTATTGTGATCTCCTCTAGGACTGTGCTATTCTTATTTCTGGTCTAGCAGCGAGATGATTGTAAAAAGTATGGAGTATATCTGTAGTACAGGAAAGTACAAAGTTGTAAAACAGATGGCATGCTGTAGAAATTTGTCTCTTTTCAGCATCACACAACATTCTGGTTTGGCCATTTAATTATTTGTTTTCTAATTAGTATAGCTTTATTTCTGGCTTTGGTCATTTTTCCAGAAGTCTTTATTTTCAAGCCTCTAACATTTGTCTCTCTGAGATCTTTGCCAAGTGGATAAAAAGTGACAGATATTGTATACTATATTGGACTCTCCTAAGTTCAGCACATGAAATTTAGAATGCTGGCATTTCACAAGCTTCTGAGAGGCATGACTCGCTTCTTCCTAACACTGAAGTCTCCCTCCCTGTAATTCATGTCCTCTGTTTGAAATAGTCTAAAGCGTGCAAGATGATTCCCTCAGAGCCTCACTGCTTCATGTCACAGCCTGCTTTTTCTCAGTTCCTAATGCTTGGCAATATTTTCTTTTCAAAGACCTTTATTGGACAAAAGTGTCTATAGTTTAGCCCATGTATTGTGCATTTTGAAGCATGCTGCATAGCTTAAAAGTATTCCAAGAAAAAGAATTATTTTTCTCTATACATTTAAGTGGACAGAATTTCAAATAAACACTAAGTGCCACCATGGTTTCAAAAGCTGAATGGTATATGTGAAGAAAAGCAGCCTAGATGAGCAGCAGCAGGGGCAGAATTTGAAGAGATCTTTCTGACTGGGAATGCATGCTATTTTCTGCCAGCTTTGCTTCCTCTTTCCTGTCAGTATCAGATCAGGAGATGGGCACTTTTTGCTAGACATTTTTTTTGGTAGCCTTTTCCCTTTTCCAAGTCCCTACGTCACAGGTCACAGGTTAACACCGAGAATTTACATTTTCAAAACACATCTTCAAGGAATTTCTTCTGACCTCTTATATTTTGAGATCATTGGCATAAAGAGAATATATATTAGGAGAATTAATTTTTTTCTGTGGCTTGTAAAAAGATAGCTTCTAATTCTGTGCTTTACTAGAATTTCTCATACATGGGTAAATCTTTCAACATGTTTTTAATACATGCTGTTAGGTCACATACCTACTAGCAGCTCCTCCCTCCTAAAATCTGGCCCAGTCCCTTGTGTTTCTCTATTTCTGGAGTGCAGAGTTGGTAAGAAAGGATGCTGTGGCCTTACAGTCTCTTCCCCTGTACCTACAGGATAAGTCTGTGGTCCTGTCCCTGTGCTCTTGACTTGTAGGCCGGCCTAGATCATGTAGTATAAAGCTTTTCCACCCCCTGAAAGTAGAGGAGTAAGAAACTCCCTTTATTGTTTGGAACTGAAGGCTGTGTCCATCCCTTCAGGGCCCTGTCACACTACTCATGGTGGTGTTTCTCCTACTGCATCTCCTCTGAAGAGAAGACTGTTTTCAAGGCTTCATTGTACTACCTCTGGTTCTGATGCTCTGTCTCTTCTAATGTCTTCCCATTGGACCTTGGTGGTTGATGGTTGTGAGGCCCTCTCCTCCAAAAGTTCGTCTTCATGGGTCATTATGTGTCAGTTCCTTACTACTCACCATATGTCAGGCTCTGTGCTAGGTAATGGAAATGTAGTATACATAACGGACCCAGTCTCTGACATAGGAACTTAAAGCCTAGTAAATAAAGCAAGTCATATATAACTTGGAGTGGAAAGAAGACGACACAGGGAATTTTAAATGGTCAGAAGTAGAGGGGTGGGTGTTATGAAACCAGGAAGTTCACTCTGACAGGCAGATAAGATGCTGAAAGAAATGGATGGGAAAGGAAACCAGGAAAGAAATGACAGAGTTTTACCTTAACTCTGTACTGAAGACCAGCTATCTGTGAGGCCAACTTGCAAGGTGACTTATTTCAAATTGAGCAATCTCCATTTTAATATTGATCCTGATCTTAACAAGTGTCATTTGACTATACATTTTCAGGAACTGTCAAGGTAAAAAAATGAACAACATAATCTCTCCTGTAAGCCATTTCCCATTAGTTGAAGTGTGCACTTTGCTTTGTGGCCACACTCTGCAGATACACTGGTCACCACCGTTCAGGACCAGTCTCCAGATAGCCTCTAACACTGTGCAAACAGGGCCCTTGTTATTAATTTTAAAAATGTTATTCAAGTTTTAGCCGTTAGCTTTTGACATTTAGCCATGATAGACATACCCATAGGAGGAAGGAAGTGTTATAGTGCCTAACTAATTGTGGACTATTTTTTTTCCACTTATATATTTTCATCCTAAACATTTTAGAATTCCTTCTGCTTTTCTACTACACAGTTTCTCTTGAGTTCTAAATTATCTTATCCATACATATGCACACATATATTAATATGTTGCTGCATCTCTAATTAATGAAACTTTCAATACAATTATATTAGGAAGAGGCTTATAAACTAGGACACAAGATCTAGTCAGTATTCAGTTATTGGTACATACTCAAAAATGGAAGAGATATTTGTTGAATAACTGCTACATACTGAAGGGCACCTGTGGGCCAGTCTGATATAACCTCTGCCTATGGGTTCTCCACAGTCTAATAAAGGGTTTAAAGCGAGACACAAGCAGACCTTGTAAGGAGGAATCGATTTGAGAACAACTGGGCTAATATTTTAAATTCATCCAAGGAAAAATAACTTTAATCCTAAATTTTTATATCCGTGCAAATGGTCATTGACATTTTTAAATAAGCAAGACCTCAGAGAGTCCAGCACAGAGGCCCACACGTAGCACACTTGATGGAAATGTTAAAGGGAGCTATATCCGCCCTTTACATCAAGGGTTTTTGATGTCTTAAGGAAAATAAGAAACAATGCCAAAGAAAAAATATGTTCATAATGAACCATAATCAGAAGTTCAGATACTATAAATATTATCTCAGCATTAGGAGCACAGAGGAGGGAGTAAAAACAGAAACTCTTGAGAAGATGAAAAAGACTACGTAGGTATAGGAGGTTAACAAGTACTGAATGATCAGAAGGAGATTCGTGATGGAACGATTGAAATAATGAGCTCAGGTGCTAGAAATATGTTCAGATTTAGAAACAATTACAAACAAATGTGCTTAACTGCCCATTTAAAGATATATTATCAAACTGGATTATACAAATCTAGCTACTTATAAGGAACACATTAATTTGTTTTAATCTTTTACTAAATTTGTTCTTTGACTATTCCATACATGTGTGTGGGTAATACATTCTGATTTCCTGAACTTAAATTTTCAGGAGAAAAAACTTAAATTTTCAGAGGAAACCAAGATAAAATAATTAGAAAAGTGAGACTAAGTGGAAATGAGCCGAAGATGCAAAGGCAGAACCGAGACTGACCAGGGCTAAGCGAAATAAATAAAACATTATGACATATGTTTGCTTTTCCTGCACGTATGTCTGTGTGCCATTGTACACATCCACATAGTGCTTCACAACCCTCTCTAAGTCTAGTTACAGGAGATTTGACACCCTCTTCTGGCTTCCTGGGGCACTGTATGCACTTGGTACACATACATACAAGCAGGAAACAGTTATGTACATAAAATAAAACAAACAAATCTTTAATGAAGTATTTTTCTTATAGATTTGTAGTTCTCTGTGTATTCTGAACATGAGCTTTGTGTCATCTGTATATAATCACACACATAAGTACATATATGTGTATATAATTTTCCCCCTTGTCTATTATGTATCTTTTCTACTTCTTAGTGCTGTCTTTGGTGAATAGTTATAATTTTATATATAATTTCTTGTATACTTAATAGTCTTTGTGTCCTGCCTAGTAATTTTTTAGCCCCTGCCCAAAGGTCATAAAGATAATTTCCTATGCTTCCTCCAGAAGCTTTTCTAGTTTTAGCCTCACACATAGATCTTTGCTACATCATGAAGTACTTTTCATATATGTTGTAATGTAGGAATCACGGTTCATGATTCCGCATGACAGGATATCCAGTGGTCTTAGCAACGTCATTTTAAATGAAAAACAATTTCTAAGGCCTGATGCTCAGTTTACCAAGTTAAAACAGCCAAAGAAATATTCCACTTTGAATACACATAGGTACCATTAAAATATAAACAAGACATCAAGGAAATGCCAGTCCCCCCAGGAAGACAGAGTAGAGGAAAACCGAGTAGATGGATGTAATGTAGTATCCATTTTTTGCTTGTACAGTCACACCCTAGAAATGCATTACATTATAAGTCAGTGAATAAATGGAAGTAAATCTTCAGCTGGATTAGTGATGAAAATGTATTTTGAGCAACAAGAATATAAATGCAGCCCCAGTGTACCCAGAGCCCAGGGAAAGGTATTTAGAACCATATAATAAAATAAATCACAAAAATGATTTTGAATGTTCTACCTTCTAAGAATTTAATTAGGTCTTTCATCTTTTTTTTTTTTTTAAAAAAAAAATTGGAATCAAAGACATAAAGCATCTCACTTCTAAAAGATTTCCATCAAATCATTAGGTTTATTTGCTCCTGAACACCAACACTGAAATTCTGAATTGTCCTTGGTTCTACAGAGACTAAGCATACATAAAGTGTTACTTTATATATGTAAGTATGTATAAAGTAATATTGAGGATGGTGGGACCTATGCCTTTTTCTTGTAAAGTGGGAGACGCTGACTGAAGGGGAGGAAAAGTATGGAGAGGATTACTACAAATCCTTGCTCAATCAGGCTGAGCGTCTGAAACCGATTCCTTAAGTCGTTTCTGCCCACACGTCCCTGGGAAAGCTGTCTGTAAAGCCAGCCCGGTGTGTGCACACCCCAGTTTGAGGAGTGTTAGTTTGAAGTATATCCCTAACTAGAAATTCTCAGCTGGTAGTTGGAGATGCACCCATGTAATACAATCATTTCCCAAGCTCCTGCCTCCTGAAGGCTAGGAGTACCAGCTCTGGCTTCATCCATGCACGTGCTGCCACACTTGTGGGAAATCAATGGTCCAACTCTTCTCAACATGAAGTGGCACACTGCTGCTTACTTTAGCAGCACCTGTTACCATCCAGGCCATCAGGGTTATTGATTCAGTACTTGTGTATCTCTCTATGGTTTACACATGCTTTTTCCTGCTGCCTACATTGCCAATTAGTTCTATGAAGTATATGAGATTGCCCATGGTAACTGGTTCAAATAGTGAACAAAACAGAAAAATTAACACTCTACTCTCTTTCCTCTCAACGTTACACAAATAAGTTCATAGTCTATAAACTGCACTTTTGCCCTTAATATGTACTGGGAAGATTCTCTTAAGAAAAATTACAATGCTGTGTCTCAAACTATGGATGTTTTATTATTTGTAAAGTTCACCTATAAATATGAGATATGTAAATTGTTTCATTTTTCTGGTAAAATCAGTAGCTCAACAAATGTTCTCATAAATATAGTTTTGTACTTTATGTCAGCATATCCATAGAATAAATTCTGAAGGATGGAATCACTGGTCAGAGAGATTACATGTTACACATTTTGATAGGTTACCAACAATTTACCAGCTATAGGAAGGAAGTAACTATGACTCCTTGGGTCTGGAGAAAGGACTAAGCAGATAAGAATGCCCATGAAGCAGCACATTGGGCATCTTATAACCACCCAGAACTCTAGCTCCCAGAACTCCAGTACTAGACTCTGCTGGATTCTGGAAACCTGCACACACACATCCCTAAAAATAAATCTTTAAAGATAGAAATAGAATTTGGCCACACTCTCATGATGCAGGTTATGACATTTTAATTTATTCAAATTGTTATGTAAAAATCAGCACCTCAATTTTAGGATTGGGCTTTATTAACTTTGTAAAATTAGCTATCTCATTGTATACTTTAATATAATGTTCCACTTTTGTTCAAAAATATATTCCTAGTAACATCACCAGTGGAGGTGTCCTAGCTGCTTTCAAAAGTAGAAACTGACGATAAGCTAAAGTTCCAGAGTCTTCTCCAGCTTTGCAAATTTTATTTTCTAGCATCTTTCTCCAGTTCTCATGACTAGTTTATTAAAAATACTTATTAAACTTATATTATTTATAGAATAATGACAAGCACTATTTGAAAGTCAGACTTCATTAGATGAGAAAATACCACTAAGTCTCCATTTGTGGGGCTATTCACCAAGGCAAAGAATCAGAGTCTTAGCATTGGTCATTGCTTCTCTGTGAGTACACACCCCTGCCTAATTTTTCTATACTAAAACATATTAGCCTCAACTACCTATTGGCTATGCAGTGGAAATGCTGTAACCAAAAAGGACTCTACTTGGGGCAGTCTCCAGTTATTAAATGGTCGCTGCTGCCTCAGAGGTGAAGAGTTCATTGGCCTGGATTCAGCTAGCAAATGGAGTTCCAGGGCTAGCACCATGGTGCTGAGGTAATATGTGATCTAGTGCCTGAGGGCAGTTCTACCCGGTTTTTGTTAGTTTATTTACTTGGTTAGTTTGTTTATAATTTGATAGAATTATATCTATAGCTATAGGCCATTACTTTCTTGTTAGTCCAAGTATCTGATGCAATTTCTCCTTCAGCTGGTAACAAGCTGTGAGTAGCCTGTGCATGGGCTTTAGATGGGGACCATGAACTCCACTTCCCAATGTCCAGAGTCCAAGCCTGATAGCACAAGTGAGTACAGGAGGCAAAGGGCTAACTGATGGAGAGTTTGTGATGATGGCTCTATCTTAGATCCCTTTGTCTTCCTCAAAATCTCTTTGGATTGAGAAATAGGGCAGTTTCTTTGAGTGCAAAGGAACTCTCAGCATATAGTGTTAGCTACTGAGTTCTTGAACAGACTTATAGGCCACCCTGGACACTTGAAAGTTTGCTAGAAGTATGGATTTTAAGTTAACATAGGCAGCCTTTACATGATAACGCAGGAATGTAAAATGGCAGCACATGGGTGAAACTCTGAAAAATGATTTTAATAATTGGGAAAAAACTATGTCCAAACATCTGTTAAAATTCTAAATGTAAACTCTCTCTGCTTGAGATCCATATACTTAAACATCAGGTTGAGCTACTGGTCCAGCTAAAGAGAGGGAGGAGGGATTGTATGAGCAAAGGGATCGGGATCATGATGGGGAGACCCATGGAGTAGGCAGTCCCGTGTTGTTGGGAGCTCGCAGACTCTGAAATAACAGTTGATAAACCTTCATGAATGGATCTGACCTGGACCCTCTGAGTGTAGATGACAGTCGAAAGGTGAGGGCAGTTTCTGGAGCCTCTTGTACTTGGACCAGAGTCAATCGGGTACATGAACTGGATTCTTGGAGCCCACACCTATCTCAGCCTTGATACTTAGAGGAGGGACTCGGTCCTACCTCAACTGGATATGCCAGACTGAATTGACTCACCTTGGGATTCATTGCCTCCTTTTGGAAGTGAACGGGGTCGGGGGGGGGGGGGGGGAGAGAAGCTAGGGAGACTGGGAGGAGGAACAGTGGTGGGTGTGGGAAAAAATTTTAAATAAAAAAGAAAAAATATTTCTACAAATTATTTTCTGTAATTATTTGCTTATATGGTTTGTTTTACTGCAATAAAAACTTCTGTGAGAAGAAAAAAATTTCTCTGCTCATTGCAGACATACTTAGATTTTAAAAATTCAGGCCAATACTCATGTATTACATTATAGAATATTAGAAGTATGAAGGCAGCAAGGTTAGTGTTGCTGCTGTTGGTAAACACTCACCAGGACTGGATTATGTTGTCCTGCCTTCTTGCCCTAGCAGTGACCTTATGAAGTGATGGTCAGTGTTATGTCTGGAAAACTTACCCACCACTTCCTACAGTTCTGATCTGCTTCCAGCACTGTATTCTTGTGCCTTCTGTGTCATGAGACCTCTCTGAGAGGTCTCTGGAGGCATCCTTCCTCAGCAGCATTCCCATCCTTTCTGGTATAGTGCCCTTTACTTGTCAGATTTATCTCTACTACTTCCTTGGGGTGTGTGCAAAGGAGAGAGTGTAATAAGTTTCTGGTCCATATCCTGGCCTATCCCAGAGGTTTGGACCCTCTCTTAGCCCCAAATAATCACACAATATAAGGGCTTATATTAATTTCATTATGCTTGGCCTAAGGCTCAGGCACATCGCTAGCTAGCTCTTGTATCTTAACTCAACCCATTTCCATTAATCTGCCTTGCTTCGTAACCTGTGGCTTACCTGTGTTACTTTTACATGTTGATTCTTGAGTGGCTGGATGGTGTCTCTCTTGACTCCACCCTCCTCCTATCTGTGCTCCAATTTCCCCTTAAAATTTGAATTGTGAGTGTCCATATACCTCTCAATAAATATTAATCCTTTATATGATATATTGCAAGTGAATATTTCTGCAATATCTAGTGCCCTACATTGGGTGCCATTTGTAATATGAAGTTTCTGGCCCAGCCTAGTCCCAAGGTCCCCCTTAGGCCTTGCTTAGGACCCCCAAAATGACCACTCCACTCTCCTTCCCCTATGTATGCTCCTATTTCCCTACCTACTTCTGAGATGCCTGCCATAGGCGAAGACAGTTCCTTTACTAACAATGATATTCACAGCATCCAGAAAGACACTCCACGTCAAGGGTGTGTTGGAGTCCCCACCACAAACTGTTTCTTCTGTTATTCTACTTCTGTTTGGTTCAAATTTTACTCCTAGTACCAACATTTTCTTTTCTTTGCTGCATCTGTATCTTTGTTGACTGGCTCCTTGGAGACAAGGAAATGCGTGGATAAACTGCCCCACAAATATCCAGTGTATCAGGAACCAATACACTTGGTCATTGATCATGAAGGGCACCTGTTTGGTGTGGGCAACAAAGCCAGCAGTGAGGTTTGTAATTTATATAATGACATTTAATATACCGTGGTCTGTGACATTTGAACTGTGCTTTTTGATAGGTAAATATATGTTCGTCATGACTTTGCAAAGATTGCTGTAATAAACTGCTGTCATATTGTGCAGATTGAATATGAACTCCACCGTGATTGTCATTGGTTTGGCATGGCCATGTGTAGACAGGCTCATCTTGCTGAGGCTTCTTAGAGGTTACTTGCAGGGTACAGCATTTACTTTGTTCTCCCTATCCAGATAGGCTGCATGTCCTGCAATAAAGAATGACTTCTGAGTTCCAGTGCTTAGTGTCTTCTATTGCAAATTGCCTGGCAGGAGTAAGAGTTGCTTTGTTCTTAGTCAGGGCTCTGACTAAGAGAGGATCCAGATCTTTGTGTGTACCTCGTAGGAACTGGGAACATGATGAACTATGTAGATCTCCCAAAAAATGCATCATCTAAACATGATATATTTATTCTGAAAATGTGAATTTTATTGAAAGAAGATAGAGAAGTGAAATCCACAGTATCCAAAGAGTTAACCTGGGGATGTTTATTTGGACAGGACTGCGGTTATAGATAGTTATGTCAGATTGTATCTTTGCTAATGAAAGAATTACATCAATCCCAAAATGTGTATCCTCAAAGTCTAAGAGCCTGGGTATTGTGAATTCTGAAAGAAGACAGGATAAAGCTAAGAAGATGCAAGCCTTGGAAATCAGAACCCAATTTAATGAGAACTCTGAGATGATGGAGCATTTTAGATGGTTCTAGTCTCCCACCGCTGCTGCCTTAGCCCCGTGTATGATCCCAGCTCTAGGATACCTAATAGAGATTACTTTTAAATTGGGCCTTGAAGGCAGTGGAGGCCCTGGTTGTCAGAAAGGGATGATAAATTGGGGGCGCAGAGGAGAAATGAGTATAGCCAGTATAGAATACTCAGATGCTAGGGTCTGACCTTCAAAGAGGGCAGAACAGAAGAGCTTGGGACTCAGTCTCCTAATGATCTCTTGTTATTACCATTCTGTTCTTGATGCTGGTTTATTTTTAACCATGACTATATTAAACTTAATAAATCCTCCACAGTATATTCAGATGGTTGCCCTTAATGTGCCTGGTCTTGTAGTTTTCTGTGTCATTACTGCATAACACTTAAATCTACCTATGTACAAAGACTACTTAGAATTGATAGACATCTGCAGTCTCATTTTAACCTAAAGGTAATCCAAACATCCTGTCCAAATGTTCTCTAACATCCAGAATTAGGATAAAAAATACTTAAGTCAATCAGGAGCCATTTGAGGTTACATTTGTCTTGGCACATTTAGATGGGGATATTTGGGAAATGGTGTGTAATGACCAATTTTGGTGTGATACAGTCATAGCTGGGGTAGGGCAGCACACTGAGTCGTTTATAGCCAAATAGCCATGTTTTATAGACATATTCCAGGCAAGAGCTTTCGAATCGATGATCTGTATTCTTAGACATCTATATTCTTAGACATACTGTTTATCTAATTAACTGAGTGTGGATGTTTTTCCTTGACATTTGGTGTCATGTAGACTCACTTAGCGCTGGACCACACTTTTGGGTAGTGTCTTACCAGTTTCCTAAGAACAGTGACAAAGGGGTGTTGGCTGCCACAGAATTGCCATGCTGTGTCCTTGGAGCAAGCAGGCTACATTTATTCTTTCATGACGTGAGAGTGCTTCCCTCTAACCTTGCTCACGTGGTAAGTGATGCCATATGGCAGTTAGCCACTGTGGAACAGAGAGAGTGTTCCAATAGACTCCAAAAGCTTTGCTGCTTACTCAGCCTTATAATTTTTCCATGTGACTATTTCTGATTTGGGGAGAATATATTAGTAAGAGATTTGGTACTCTTTCAATTCTATGAACTGTTTATAACACAAACATTTGTTTTTAATATCAGGGCAACACATTTTCTTCCGTGAGACCAACCAATGTATTAGAAATGATGAAAGAATGGAAAAATAACCCAGAAAGTGATGAAGACACCAAGACAGATGAGAAGACTAAACAGCCGGAGACAGGAAAATTGAAAAGTGACCAAACCAGGGGAAAGGTCCTTGATGTCATTGATAGCTCATGTGCAAAGACAGCTAAACAGGTAGGAAGAGCTGCTGTGGCAGGCTCCACCATTGCACTGTTGGCTGCTAACACAGGCCTGCATTAGTCAGCAGGCGAGGTTCTTTTGCCTTCTAAGTCATGTGATTTAGCAGCAGGGCCATGTATTTAGGATCAGCGGCTATTCAGGGAGAATGCGTGCAGATTGAGCTTCCCTAATCTGGACCTCCAGCAAATTCGGATGAAGGACAGTGGAACTGTAGTAAGTGCTGTAGGCTTTAGAGTCCTGTAGTCTCTGTGCTAACTATTCAGCTCTGATAGTACAGCATAGACACTGCACAGTCAGCAGTGAGGGAACAGGACTTCTAGCTAAGCCTTTTCTGATGAAACAGATGGTTTGCCAGATTTGACCCATGGCTCCAAATTAATAAGTTTTGTGCTCTACCAAGCTATGTAATTTTAAATTGGCTTATTATATATAAAATGTAATTATTATATAGTTATTTGTGTATTGTTTCATTAAAAACCCAAACTACATGGGTTTGTTGTATTACCTGATTATATCTAAATAGGTTCATGTCTGTGGTATAGTTTTGTTAATATTTTGATTCTAGATTGTAGTCTGTTAACTGGCTATCCAGATGGTTTGCCCAGACAACCCTTTCTCCATTTGTTATATATGTCAGTACAAGTTTTTCTGTTTGGTTCTCTATCCTCTGGCTGTGCCCTAGCTCTTATATAAACTCTTGTCTTGTGCTCAGCATAGTCCAGATTTTTTCATTTATTGTTGCTTTCTAGTTCTCTGTAGGCACTAGATAGGCAGAGCACGAAGGGACTGTCTGGGTGAGACCCAGCCCATGCCTAGGAATGTGCAGTACTGATGGCCCCACTCCCAGCCAAGATTCCTGCCAGAACCTTGCAGAGGGGCCAGGGAGAGTGACCTCCTGCCTGGGAAGGTCTGTGCCTACTGAATACTGAATGCCTGGATAAGAAGCTTAACATAGTGACTTAGATTGTGTGAAAGAATCACACTTTTACAATAATGTAAACATAAGCTTATTGAATTCCTTTCTTGTCTCATCTGACAACAACTACATTGCTTAGCACAATGTGTATTTTATATTCTCTTTAAAATTATATCCAAAACTTGTGTCTGCATTTCTTTCTGTTGATAGCTTGAAGAATTTCTGGTTGGCTGACATGGCAGCACACACATGCACATAGTTACACATATACACATCCATACATTCAGTATGTGTGCATGTTTGTATAATGCACATACACATGCATCTATATGTACACATATACAAGTGTACATGGAGCACATATTAACTGTGGTGCTGGGCTATATCTGGATTTTTAGTGAATGTGACATAAAATTCCCTGTGGAATTTCCATGGCTCTGTCATGCTCTATTCTCTATCCCAGACATCTTGCAAACCATGTGTGACCTGTTCTGGTCTTGGCTATTTCACCTAAGTAAGAAAGGGATTAGAATGTGAGTTTTGTCATCTCTTGCTAGGACTTTACTCATAAACCTGAGAAAGCATTTCACTTCAGCAAGAACAACTATTGCACAGTCAGGGCTCAGGGCATGAGTGAACAAGAGCTGAGCCATAGCAGATGCCCCCACCTCATCCCTGAATAGTTAGAAAGCTGGTCACAGTGATTTCACAGCCGCTCTGCAATTCAAGAAGCACTTTGCCTTCAGCGTCTGCCCCTTGCTTAGGCTTGTCTTTGGTATCTTGGGAGGAATTTAATATTGGGGATTATTTCTTCTGAAGTTTGTTACATCTTAAAAAGAGAGGTTTATCATATATTTCATTGATTTTTGCAAGTAGTATACTATTTACCTAATTGTGTCAAAGTTTATGCTAAAAATTACTTATAGTCTTTCAAATTTTCATTAACAATGAATAGCAGAGTGTGAAAATCCCAAACTAGTGGAGTGACATCACTGGAATTCCCAAAGTATGGGATCCAGACTGATCACCTCCATCTTCCACAGAACTAAAACAAAAAAACAAACCCCAAACAAACAACCAAACCAAACAAACAGACACTCCCTCAAACATCCATCACCTTCCTCCTCCCTCAGGGGGCACACTGTCCCCAAGAGATAAGTTCTTGGGATCCGAGGCCTTTTCCGGGGGGAAAGGAAACCTGGAAAGCAGCCACTTGCTTGGTATTCTGGAATACTGCAGGAAAGCCCCCTCTATTCTCAGTTCATGGAGACTTGAGAGGAAAAAATGGAAGCCAGAAAAAAGCTGAGCCTCCTCAGGAGACCAGTGCAATGCTGGAGTGGAGGCTTATCATGCCTGTCAGGAACACTGTTTGCCGTCATCCCGGGTAATGATGGAACCTATTGGCAAAGCTGGGATAGGTCCTAGAGGAAGTGGACATTCTTTTAGCCTTGCTTCCCGAAAAGGCCAACCTCTAGCATAGCCTCTCTCCATAGTCCTAGTCTGCCCAGTGACAGGAAAGCCTGTCCAGTGAATCTCTGAGCATAAACAGTGTCATCTGACCACAAAGATCACATTAGACATCACATTAGACCCTTCCTTGAGTGGGATTAGACCAAAACTGTTTAATTCATTATCAGGAACTAGTTTGCTACACTTGGGAAATTGTTCTTGTGGCTGCAAAGAGAGGAACATAGCAAAGCTCTGGATTAGTTATTAACAGATGCTGCTTCTCCCACACCTAAGAGTTTGAACAGTATTCCCAGTGACTTCAAAAACCACCTTCAGACTCACCAAGGGAGTAAGACTGCCACAATGGCCCGAAGTGCACTCTGGGCTCGGTGGCAGTTGCCCATCCAGCAGCTCAGCCTAACTACAGAGCACAACCAATTGTCTTGCCAAAAAGCAGAATAAAGCCAGTGCAAAGTCAGTAGCCTGGCCATCTAGAGATCTTGAATGCAAGCTCTGTGGCCAGTGAATTTGCCAGTGTGGGGGGGTGACCACCATCATAATACAAGCAGTGACAGCTGCTGTTTCCAAAAGGCCCAAAGAAGCCAAATATGAAGGTCCAGTGATAGAACACAGGATTACAAAGACAGTAGATCGCCATGTGATGGTGGTGCACATCTTTAATCCCAGCACTCAGGCAGCAGGCCACTCTCTATAAGTTCAAGGCCAGCCTGGTCTACAGAGTGATTTCCAGAACAGCAAGTGCTACATAGAGAAACCCTGTCTCACAAAACAAAAACAAAATAACGAAGATGGTACATCATCAAAACTTCCCAAAAAACTGCAGCAGTGGACAGAAAAGACAAGGAGATCTATGCCACATCAGAAAGGAGAACTCACAGTACCTCTTGAAAATTCACTGACTCAAGAATGTAGAGATGAAAGGTTAAATGAAATTTGAAAACAATGCATGAGCAAAAGTTTTGCAAAAGCAATCGAGAAAGAAAAGAAGGAACAGGGGAATGAGGGAAGGAGAATCTAGACGGTGGATTAATAATATAATGGGCTGAATAAAAATGCAATAGAAGCTTTAGAAGCTCAAAATGAGAAACAATGAAATTGAAGACGGAACATTTGAAATGGGTTGGTCCGTACCAGAGAGAGAGAGCTATGAAGAAAGCTTATAGGAACTGTGGGTGCCATCAAGAGACCTAATCTATGTGCAGTGTGAATTAAAGAACGGGGAGAGGGATAGATAGAGCCAAAGAAGTGTGATGGTTGATTATCTTTAATCTCAGCACTTAGAAAGCAGAGACAGATCTCTGTGAGTTCAAGGCCAGCCTGATCTACATATCAAGTTTCAGGCCAGCTAGGTCTACATAGTAAGACCCTGTGTAAAAAAAAAATGAATTTTAAAAAGTAATTTTTAAAATATCGAGAGGACTTTTCCGTAATTTGAGAAAAAAGTCAACATTCAGTCAAAGGAAGTTTTGACATGCCTATACCCAAATGGACCCAAAGAGGGGCTCCCTACATCACACGAAAAGACAGTTACAAACATCATGACAAAGAAAAATCCCTTAGTGTCCCGCGCCCACTTCTCGACCGCAAGAAAAGGCACGACACACGTAGGATCCTTCTGCAGTAATGCTTTAATGCTCCATGAGGGAGAGCATTTAGCTTACGAACAATGGAGAGGAGAGCACGAGGTAGGAAGCCCAACCTTTATACAGACCAAAGGCCTCTGCCTTGGACGTGTCACCTTTCTATAGGCTGCAGCTCATTATCCCACATGACGCCATGGGAGAGGCGGAGAGACCAGTCTCACGAGAGTACCAAACGCATGCGCTCTTTACTGACTCAGGCGGGTTGGCCAGCACCGGATATTGGCGCCACCTTGAGGAGCTGGGGCCAGCGGCTCCCAACACCTTAGACGATCAGCATAGGAAGGAGTCATGTCATACAGTCACAGAATGCTGAAAGGGTGCACTACCAAGCAAGAATGCCATCCCTGGAAAACTATCATTTAGAAAGATGACTCTCAGGGCTGCAGAGATGGCTCAGTGGTTAAGAGCATTGGCTGCTCTTTCAGAGGTCCAGGGTTCAATTCCCAGCCACCCACATGGCAGCTCACAACTGTCTGTAATTACAGTTCCAGGGGACCTAACTCCTACGGCAAAACACCAGTGTATTTAATATAAGAATAAATAATTTTTTTATAAAAGAAGAAAGATGACTCTCGCAGACAAATGAAAGCTGAAGGAGCTCATTAACATCAATTAAGACATACCTCGCAAAAATGCCAAAGGGAAATCTTCAAATTAAAAGGACACTAATGTGTAACACAAAAATATCTAAAGATGCAAAATTCACAGGTCAAAGTAAAAATCAACACACTCTCACTCCTGAAAACCCAGCCAGGCAACCAGCCCTCCACACCACGATTGTAAGATAAACCACTTATATTCCAGATGACAATGTTACAAGACAAAGCACAAATAATTACAATAACTAATAGTACCAAAGACATATAAATAGACATCAAAAATTGGAAATGTGGAAAGAATAGAGTTAAAATGTAGAGTGATCGATGTTAAAACTGTTATTTTGTTTAACTAACCTATGTAACTATAAGATATTTTGTGAGTTATTTTTCTCATTTCTTCCAGTAGTTAACTGGCAGAATCAATACAAGTGGAGGCTTATTTTGTTCCTGGGACATGGACACAGTCTGTCCCAGCAGAGAGGACATAGAAGCTGAAGTTGTTTACTACTGACAGTGGCAGCTGGTCGGATCATGGTAGCCCATAGACAGTAGACAGAGCTGTACACAAACCATGGGGGATAAAACTCTCAAGGTTTCTCCTTCAATATGGTGCCTACCTCCTAAAGGCTCAGTTATTTCCCAGAATAGCACCATCACCCAAGGACCCAGTAAGTGTCCAAACAAATAAGCCTGTAGAAAACATTTCAGACAGAAACTATAGCAGATGTGGTTGGTAAGCCCCCAAATAACCTGAGAATAAAATCATATAATATAAAATTAAGAAAGAGCTAAAACATAGTAATACAGAGAAATCAATTAACTACAAAAGAAGTAGCTGATAGTGGAATATGCAAAGAGTCTATAGAAATGTAGAAATCTAGCAATAAAATGGCAGAAGTTTCTCCAAGTTACCTTGAATGTAAGTAAATTAAGTTTTACAACTAAAAGGCCTATGGCACATTGAACTAAAACACAAACATATGCATACATGCGCGCGCACACACACACACACACACACACACACACACACACACACACACAGGATCCAAATATATGCAAGAGGCTTACTTTACTAGTAAGGACCCACACAAATTTCAACTGCATAGATGGAAATGTTGGAAACAAAAGATTGGGAATAGCTAGAGTTCTGTCAGATAAAACAGATGGCAAGTCAAAGTTATAAAAATGACAATGGTAGTAGACAGAACATGCTCTCGTAACTGTACGTGTATATGTACTCAGCAAATGTCGGAGCACATTGATATATAAACAAGCATTAATGGACCAAAAGAGAGACACTGGTGCAGTAGAGGTAGGAGGCCTTATAGCTCTACCTTCAACAACAAGCCAGTCATCCAAAGAGAATAGCAGTCACAAAACAGCAGATTGTGACGTCTACATCTAGACGTCACAAAAATTCAAAGAAATGGAAGATGGTGGTATCCTTCTAGACTTCTTCTCTAAGGCCAGCCTTTGCCTAGTACCCAAAACTAGTAGGGTGCAATAAAAAGGGAAAACCACAGGCCAATAGATGAAAAAATCAACCAAATAGTAGGAAACTAAATCAACAGCACAATACAAAGTCCTTCCACATATCAAGGATTCATCCTAGTGATACAAGGGGTGTTCAGTACATACAGTTTAGTAAATATAATTCATGATATCAAAATAATCAACCATATAAAATAATCATTTAATAGATGGAGAAAATAATTCAATTAAAATCAACAGTTTTGTGATGAAAAACCTTTTAAATATAGTAGGAGTGCATCCAATACAATAAAGATTATACATAAAATGTACCAAACAAGGAAAGTCAGACAACCTTCTATGATCTGGGGCAAGTGCCCACTTCTGATGAAATGGTACTGGGAGCTCTATCCAGAGCACCCAGGGGAGAGAAGAAAGCAAAGGGAGCCCAAAAGAGAAGGGAGCAGGTCCAGGCATCCAGTCTGCAGATGACATGATCTTGTCTATAGAAATGCTAGGGATGCTCTAAGATGGGAATCAGAAACAGTGAATGCCACTTCTGCGTGAAAGAGTCACCATAGCAGAAGAGCAGCCACCCTTTGAATTGGGTGGTAGGAAGGTGGAGAAAAGCTGTAAATGGACTTGAAAAATCACAGACCAAAAGGAAGTGCAATGGAGAGCAGAAAAGAGAGCCCCAGAAGCAGCAGGATAATAGAGGGTGTGGATATAGGTAAAAAATAAAAAGAGAAACTCACAAAGTATTGTTACCATTGACCTCTGCACTACACAGAAATAAAGGCTAAAAGCTAGATGTGGCACAGTGATTAAGTGGACTTGCTACTCTTTCGGAGGATCCAGGTTTGGTTTCCAGCACCCGTATGGTGGCTCACAGCTGCCTATAGCTCAGTTCCTGGAGCTCTAACGTACTCTTCTGGCTCTGCAGGCATCACACACACACACACACACACACACACACACACACACACACACACACACACACACAGTGCACATATAGACATGCAGGCAAAAGACTCATACACATAAAATAAATATAAAAAATGAAACAAAACCAAACAGAAATGCAAGCTAATCATTTAAAGGAGAGATTCACTGTGGGCTTATAGTTTGCATCCTGGCCTGGGGAGGTCCTTCCTTTGATACAGCATCCCCTGTAGGGTTAGGGAGCCACTTTTAAGATTCTGTCTGAACTTATTTCCTGGGGGAGTCAAAGGTTTCTATATTTTCTCTGTCTCCAGGAACTTTCAGTCATAAATGGATCCAGTGAGTGATGGCCAAGTGTGCAAAAATATTTTGCATCAGAATCATTGAGAGCTCTCTGTATTAGAAGCTAGACAGAGACACAAGAGAACAAAAGTCCCTGGCCCTCTGGGCCATTTATTTGAGAACTTGATTGAGGAAGCTGGGGCAGGCTCAGAATGAGCCATTGCAAGTGATGATGTGTGATAACTAAGTCTCAGAACACCAGTCAGAAGGTTGAGGGTGCCATGTGAGACCCACCACTGTCCCCCATTTAATGTGGGTGCTTGCACCCCTTAGATACTCTTCATCCCTGAGCAGCCATGGCAATGTGCTTAGAATATAAAATGCAAGTTGAGCGTGGATTACAGTGGTGTGCCCCAAAACACATAGTGGAAAGACAAATGGAGCTCAGCCTAAAGGTGCTGCCCGAAGAGTGCACAGCCCAAAACTCTAGGAAGGTCTATTCAGCAGAAACAGAATTTTCATATCTCTTGTAGCATATGCATGACCCCAATGCTATAAAGAGAACCTGTGGGGTTTTTAGTAATTATTAAGACTTTTGAACCATACCTGCTTACTTTGAATATTTATGTCTAACGCTTTTTATTTCTCCCTTTTATAATTTAATTTTAATATTCTTCTAGCCTGAAATTACTTCTATTCTCTCTTTAAAATAACTATAATTAGGTTATTTCCTCTTTGCTTCTTACCCCTTTGTTGTTTTATTTTATTTTTCTATGTTTTAAATTTTTACATCTTCAAATGAATCTTCTCTCACCTCCTTCTCATCCATCTTTATTTTTTCTTTTCTTTGTTCTTCTATTAAGTAGCATCTTTTTAGTTCATTCTATGCTACCTTTGCCTCCTTTCATTTATTGTTAATAATGTTGTGGTGGACAATTGTTTTTAAATGATGATTTTATTTTCATATCTGATTTGTTAATATATTATGACTGTTACTACAGCTTGTGCTTTTCTTTCTGAGTGGCACTGGTGATTGAGCTTAGTGCCTTGAGCATTTTAAGCATTTTAATAATCATTGCTGAGCTCACCCCAGCCCAGCTATGACAAAGTCTAATCCAGCAATGACTTAATCCCACCTGAACTGTGGCAAATACTCTAATTTAAAAATTCAAAAGATTAAAACTCCTAGGTAGTGACTTAACCCAAGTATGAAAATCTCCACGTAGAAATATAGGAAATATGAAAAAGCAAATAAACATGACCCCCATTACCCCACCATGTTGATTGTCCTTAATATTGGAATCTAATGATAATGATATGGATAAACTACTATACAAAGAATTTATAACATGAGCTTAAAAATCAACAAACTCAAGGATAGTATGATGGGGGAGTGAGATGGCTAGGAAGGTAGTTCAATTGATAAAATTTTGCAAAATGATTGCCTTGCAAGCATAAGAATTTGAGTTCAATCCCCAGAACCCACATAAGAAAGAAAGAAGGAAGGAAGGAAAGAAGAAAGAGAGAGAAAGAAAGAACAAAAGAAAGCAAACAGGCAAGAACATAAGAAAGGAAGGAAGGACTCCAGGCACCGTGTATTTTGCTTGTGTTACTGGCATTAGGAAAGAGAGACAGATGGAGCCCTGGGGCTCACTGTTCAGCCAACCAGCTAAGCTCACTTGGCAAGTTCCAGGCCAATAAAAGACTCTATATGTTTTTAAAAGGAGGAAGAGAAAGACAAAGTGGGCACTACCTGAGGAATAGTACTCAAGCCTGTTCTTTGGGCTCCACATATATGTACACACAGAAAGATATGAATGGACAACTAAATTAAAGAAGACAATTTAATATATAAGAGAACAATTCAATAAAGAGATTCTGGAAAAATCAAGTAAAAATCTTAATGAAATTAATAAATTAAGTAAATAAAAGGCAAACTTATAGGCCTCACCAATGACTGTATCAAGGGGAAGAATACCAAGGCTTGAAGGAATATTTATAAATTAGAACATTCAGACAATATTACAATAAAAATAAAGTATGAACAGAACATGAGAGAACTTTGAGATAAGATTAAAAGGCAACCTTAGAAATCTTGGCATAGACTCAGATGTGGAGATACAGAATAATGACATAGGAAATCTATTCAGTAAAATTATAGCATAAAGTTTTTCAAGTTGGGGGCAACATATGTACATCCAGACACAGAAAGCATTAAGAACACAAAAGAGACATGACCAGAAAAAGAACCTCCCCGTGCCATATTACATTTATAATGCCAAGAGTGCAAAGAGATGAGAATTTTCAGGTTGTTTATAAAGGCAAACATGCTAGAGTAACAGCAAATATCCGAGAAGAAATTCTAAAGGTCAGGAAACTCAACCTACTTTATTATATCTGGCAAAATTATCCTTCAGGATATAAAGAGAAACAAAGACATTCTAGGCATAAACTAAAGTTATTTGTGACCACTGAGTCAGAATTACAGATGATACTTACAGAATTTTACATATAAAGGGGGAAGATAAACATGACATGAGGGCATGGGCAAGAATAAATTCAATTAGAATAACAGGTATGAAAATTAGAATAATCAGGAAAGAATCAAACATTAGGAGAGCAACAAAAATGCCAAGAACTAGTAAATACTTTCCAACAATAACTCTAAATGTAATTGTCTTAATTATCCAATTAAAAGACCAAGGAGTAGCTGATGTGATTTAAAAAAAAAAAAGGGGGGGGTACAACTCTTTTATGTCTACAAAAAACCTGTCTTGTGGGATATTCCATTTATTGACTGAAAGTGAAAGAATAGAAAATAATGTTCCAAGCAAATGAAAACTCAAAACAACAGACATGACTATACAAATACACGATAAGAACTAGATCAGGTCAAAGTCAGTCAAAAGAGGCAAATAAGGTCATTACATACTGACAAAGAGAGAAATCCATTAAAGAAAACATGAGGACATGAGGACTATATATGCATCAAATACCTGTGTACCAAATTTCATAAACATAACTGTGCCTAAAGAAAAATATATACTCTCATACAGCAATAGTACATTTCATAGCTATCAGAGAAATGTAAATCAAAACTCCATCTGGCCTTAGCCAGAATACCTGTCATCAATAAAAAATAAAAACAACAAATGCTAGTGATAATGCAGAGAAAAAGTAACACATATATGCAGTTAGTGGGAACACAAGTTAGTAAAATCACTGTGGAAATTGTATAGGAAACACTCAAAGGGATCCCAAAGAATCAAAGGCAGCACACAGTAAGCATATCTGTACATGTATGTGTATTACAGCACCAGTTAAAATAGACAAGTAACAGTCAGTACAATGTTCACCTTTGAGTCAATGAATGGAGAAAATGTGATATTAAAGAAATTGTGGCTATAAAACACAATAGCCAGGAAGTCAGGGTGCACATATTTAATCCCAACACTTTGGGACACAAAGGATATCTGTGAGTTTGAGGCCAGCTTGGTCTACAAAGTGAGTTCCAGGATAACTAGAGAAAGCCTATCTCAAAAAAGAAAGAAAGAAAAAGAAGAAAGGAAGGAAGGAAGTGTAGGTAGAAGTTTCTGTCCCATCAGAAACTCCCAATACCCAGCAGCTGCTTCCCAAATTACCACACAGGGGCTTATATTAATATAAATGCCTGGCCAGTAGCTCAGGCTTGTTACTAACAGCTCTTACACTTAAATTAACCCACAATTCTTATCTATGCTTAGCCCTACAGCTTATTACCTTTTCTCAGTATAGCATTCTCATCTTGCTTCCTCTGCATCTGGCTCGTGACTCCAGACTCCACCCTTCTCCTTCCCTGAATTCTCAGTTTGTCTGCCCACCTATATTTTATTCCTGGCTACTAGCTAATCAGCAGTTTATTAAACCAATTCAAGTGATAGATTTTTACAGTGTACAAGAAGATTATTCTACAGCAAGAAAGCAAGAAAAAGAAAAAAGAAAGAAAAGAAGGGAGGGAGGAGGGAAGAAGAAGGGAGGGAGGGAGGGAGGAGATATCTACAATAGGGTAGTATTCAGGTATAAAGAAGAGTAAAAAATGTGTGGTTCTCAGGAATGTGGACTGAATAATTGAAGATAATCATATCAGGTGAAGGAAGTCAGACTCACAAAGATACATATTAAAATTTTTATTTTGGTATGTGAGTTTTACAGGAACACTAATATAAAAGAAAATGGGGTGTTATTAAGAAAGAAAAAGAGATCAGAGGAATTAGTAAGCATGGATAGGATAAATTTTTGGGTGATGACTATGATTAAAGTGTGTTATATTGAAATATAAAAAATTGCAATAAAATGCATTATTTTGTACAATTAATATGTAAAGACTTTACTGAAGAAGTGTTTAAACTAAAAACAACTCAGTAAAGCTAAAGAATATAAAACACAAACAGAAGGAGAGATAAGACTTTAAGGTGACAAAATTGATCATTACCTATCATTTCACCAGTCAGAACATCATGTTGTACATGATAAATATATACAAATAAAATAAAATTCTGGAATGATAGCCAGAAATACAGTGGTCACACTTATATGGGATCATGCAATGTCAAACTTAAAAGTGGAAATTTAAGTTTATTAAAATTTTTTATGGGGAAAGTTTTACATACTAAGATTAAATTAGATTTTTATCAACAATTTGGTATAAGCATATAACTTGTACTTATAAAACTTGTATTTATAAAAATATATAATTATGTTCATTAAAATATTTGAAATTTGGCTTTAACTGAATAGGAAATTCCCAACATATCTACCTTCCATTTTGTTATTGTTCCTTTCTGGGGAGTCTCAGAAGTCTTTTTAGAGTTCCCAAATTCTGTTTCTTAGAAGCCAAGGTAGTCACACCTCTAAGACACTGGAAGAGCCTCCTTTTTATTTAGCCTCTCTGGGATTGTGGATTATAGCATGATTATCCTTTACTTATAGCTAATATCTGCTTGTAAGTAAATACATACCATGCTTGTCTTCCTAGGAATGGGTTCCCTCGCTCAGGATGATTTTTTTTTTCTAGTTCCATCCATTTGCCTACAAATCTCATGATGTTATATTTTTAACAGCTGAGTAATACTCCATTGTTTAGAGGTACCACATTTTTAAAAATCCAGTCTTCATTTTGAGGGACATCTAGGTTGTTTTCCATTTCTGGATATTACAAATAAAGCTACATCATCTAGCAAGTGTCTTTTTGGTAGGATGGCACATCCTTTGATATATGCTCAGGAAGGTATAGCTTGAGGTATAGAATTGAGGTAGATCAATTCCCAATTTTCTGAGAAACTGCCATATTGATTTTCAAAGTAGCTACAGATTTACACCCCCACATTCTTGTCAGCATGAGCTATCACTAGCGTTTTTGATCTTAGCCATTTTGACAGGTTTAAGATGGAATCTCAGAGTCCTTTGACTTGCATTTCCCTGATGGCCAAGGATGTTGAACATTTCTTCAAGTGCTTCTCAACAATTTGAGATTCTTCTGTTGAAAATTCTGATGGAAACATATGCAGAGACCCACAACCAAACATTAAACAGAACTCAATGAATCCTGAAGAAGAAGGGCAGGAGGAACTGTAGGAGCCAGAAAGGTCAAAAACTCACAGAACCAAGTAATCTGACTCCTAGGTGCTATGGAATACTCTTTTTGTATATTGTAATGATGCATTGCTCTCATTGTTAATAAAGAACCAAATAATAAATAGGTAGGCAGGATTTTTAGTGCAGAGAGAGTGCTGAGAAGAAGGGAGAAGTCTAAATATTGTGAGGAGACTTAGAGAGAAGATGAACTTGCTGTGCTGAGAAAAGGTACCAAGCCATATGGCAGGGTATAAATAAGAAATATAGGTAAGTTTAAAATATAAGAGCTAGTTAGTAACAAGCCTGAGCTATCAGCCAGGTATTTATGAATATTAACTCTCTGTATGGTTATTTGGGAACTGGCTGGAGGGAAAGAAAAGTGTGCTTAAACATACGGACTCACTGAGACTGAACTGCTAATCAGGGAGCCTGCTTAGGTCTGACCAATGCCTTCTGCATATATGTTATAGTTGTATATCTTACTGTTTTTATGGGGCTCATAACTAAGGGCGCAGGGCTGTTTCTGATGCTTTGCCTGCTTTTGGGACCTTTTTCCTCCTACTTGGTTGCCTCAACAAGCCTTAATATGAGGGGATGTACCTAGTCTCATTGCAACTTTATGTACAATGTTTGGTTAATGTCCCTAAGAGGCCTACCCTTTTCTAAATAAAAACAGGAAGAATGAATGGGGAGTGGAGAGGGGTTGGGAGGAGGGAATTGAGGTCAGGATATAATATTGAGAGAACAAGTTAATAAAAACAATAATGATAAAGCAAATATGCATAAGTATATTTTACTCATATAATTTTGAAAAATTATGTTATTTTTAAAAAACATTGGCAGAACAGAGAAAGTGAAAATTTGTTTAAGAGCAGAACAATTGAACTGAGGGCCTTCCTCTTTCCCTAAGGAACAGTATCTAGCCTCCATAGTGAGGGCATAGTGAGAAGATTCAGTACAGAGGAGGTCTCACCCTATACTTTTTTCAAAGTTGTTTTCAAATAGGTACACTTGACAAGGCCTTTTATGATGATATTTTCACAATGAAAATGTCAGGCTTTCTTGTAATTTTAGTTGAACAGCATAAAACATTTTCTCTCCTGAAAATATTAAATTTTAGCTTCTGAATCCAAAAGAATCCATTATAATGTGAAAATTTGATGGCATTTTATAATTTTGTCTATCTTCATATTCTTGTATTGAAGTATTATGATAGGGCACCTGTATCTGTACTGTCTAGTTTTAAATTAAGAAATTGCTTCCGTAATGTCAGGTTGTAGGCTAGCCTACAGGACATTTTCACAATTAGTGATTGATGGGGACAGGTTCAGCCCATTGTGGGTGGTATCATCCCTAGTGGGCCTGAGTTCTGTGACAAGCAGGCTGAACAAGGCATGGGGAGCAAGCCAGTAAGCAGCACACCTCCATGGCCTCTGCATCTGCTCCTCCACACAGTCACAACTGACTTCCGCAGATGTCATGCAACCTCAGAGACTCCAGTGATGGAGAACACCCAGAAGCTTGTCTCCTGAGTCACCAGAGTTCGTTCCAGGTGCCCTCCATTCTTTCCCTTTCCCTTTCTCTCTTGTTTTGAGAGAGGGGCTCACTATGTATTCCTGCCTGTGTTCAAATTCACAGAGATCCTCCTGCCTCTGCCTCCTGAGTGCTGCCATGCCTGCTGTCCTTTGTTCTTTCCCCCTTTTTTCTGGTCATGCTTTGCATCTTTTTCACTGTGGTAGATGATGATCCTGTGAGTAAGCAAACCTAACTTCTGTTCACAGCAAGTCTTCTATTCTAAGAAGCAATTGGTCCCTACTCCCACCCAAGAGCTTCCAGATGAGGCTAAGGCTTCACTGCCGGTTTACCCACAGTCCCCAAGCAGAAGGGACATGTTAGAGAATCTTTTGTTTCTTTGCCTCCCAAGCCCACCTTTTGCCCAGATGTCCCTTAGGGCCTATGGCTGTCTGACTATGAGTCAGAGAACTGACTATAATGGACTATGTTTCCCTTCCACATGCATTCTTTGGCTCTCCTCATCTCCGCCTTTATACTATAATTGTTGCATGTATTTTATCTACACAATTATAAACTGCACAGAAAATGTATCACTTTAATTTTAAACTGTCATGTATATTTTCCAGAAATTAAGAACAAAAATATCTTTTCTATTTACCCAGCTATTTTGCATTTGTGCTGCTCTTCCCTTCCTGGAGTCTGGGTTTCCATCTGGCATCATTTCCTCCAGTTCCATAGGCTCCTTTGCGTTTCCTCTGCTGCTGATTCCGGTCCACTGGCCTTCACCTGGAAACATCTCTGTTTTGCCTTAAACATTTAAGGAGCTTCCTTGTTTGTAGAATTGTAGGCCTGACAGGTTTTTGTCTGTTTTATTCGGTTGGTTTGTGATTTGGGTCCACATTTTAAAGGTTGTTCCTGTGTCTTCTGGCCGTCAAGTTTTCTTAGGAGTCTGTTAGATCAAAATATTCTTTCTTTATATGTATCATGTTACTTTTCTCTTTATCTCTGGTACTATGGTATTCCTAAGCATGTTTTTCATAATAATCCTTATGCGAGTTGGCTGTGCTTCATGAAAGGGTAGATATTGAAGAAAATTTGCCATTCTTCTTCATTTCCACTTGAGTTCCGGGTACTCATCTTCTAGACAGTTTATAATTGCTCTGATGGTCCCTTAGGCTTCACTCGGGTCGTCATTTTCCATCTGTCCTTCACTCTGGGTCCCATCAATCAGTGACACAGTCGCTGACTCTCACAAACAATGCCATCAAGTAGAAATGTCTTTTGAAAATGTTTTGATTTTTGAGGAATTTTAAAGAGGTGGGTGTCGCTGAGACAAGCCAATTGGAACATACTACATAGATTACATTAGCACTGAGCTTGCAGGCATTCTTCTGCCTCCACCTCTGACTGGGGAGATCGCAGATGTGAACCATCATGGCAGCTTAGAAAATTGAAATGAAGTTATTAATGCCGTTTTGGAAACTACAAAAACAGAAATACAAAATAGAAATCCTAAATCATCTTTTATTTATTTATAAGTGAAGTATTTAAGTTACAATATTTCCCATTAAAGTTTTATTCTCAAATGAATTCAATGGTTAATCCCTTTAAATGTTTAATAAGGAAAAAGAGGAGGAAACACACATAAACTTAAGATTTTGTACAAAAATTTTATAGGGTAAGAACAACATTAATATAAACATGACAAGGATGTTATGAAAGAAGAAAATTGTTAGCCAGTATCTTTCAGAAACCTCGGACACAGAAACCTTGGACAAAAACTTAGCATGCAATTTAGAATTCTATTACAAAATAAAGTGATTAAGAAAACAAGCTATGCACAAAATGTTTTGCCCCCAAATCTACAAAATGTTCTTAAGCTAATATGAGGTGACTCATATGGAAAGAGACTTCATGCTCAAGGATTGAAATAATCAGTACTGTTAGGATGTCACTTCTTCCCAAACTGATTTAGAACTTGAAACCAGTCCCAACTGACATTATCAACATTTGATTTCCTGGTTAAAATTAAAATAAAACTTTGTAATTAAAATTTATTTGTAAGACACTAAGACCTGTATCAGCCAAACTAAACTTGAAAGCCTACATTTTCAAGATATATTTACATGGTCTGATTTGAATACTTTTGATGTAGCTGCAGTAGTCAATAGCAAGTGGTGTTTGTGTAAGGACAGAGAAGTGAATGAATGGATAGAAGTAGGAATACAAAAACAGACCACATGACCATACTCACATGACCACGTGATTTAAAAGTCTTTAGAATATTCAGTGGAGAAGAAATGGTCTTTTTAATAAATAGTGCTATAATGTTAGGCCATCTATATAATGAAAACTTAAATTTGATCTCCTAGCTGAAAATAAATATGAGAATTAGTTTGTGATAACTAGATATAAATTTAAAAGATGAACTACAAAATTTCTAGAATAAATCATAAGAGATTATTTTTGTCCAATAAGTAGTCAAAGATTTCTTAGGACACAGGTAATGATTTTTAAAGTTGATTGGATGGACTTCATAAAAAGTAAATGTGACTGCTCACTTGAGCATATGAGGAAACTAGTGGCCAGAAAGAAAATACTTTCACAACTTCATCTAACGACGGGCTTATATCCAAAATATGACTGTTGCTGTGGTGTTTTGAATGAGAATGGTCCTCAGGGGCTCATGCATTTGAATATCTAGTCCCTAGTTTGTGGACTGTTTAGAGAAGGAGTAGGCGTGTCCTTGTTGGAGGAGGTGTGTCATTAGGAGTGGGGTTTGAGTCAAAATCCCAAGCCTGGCCCAGCCTCTGTCTCTCTGCATCCTGCTTGTGAATGAGGATGTAAAGCTCTCAGCTACTGCTCCAGGGTCCTGCCTGTCTGCTTCTCACCGTGATACTCATGAACTAACCCTCTTAAACTGAAGGCAAGCCCCCAGTAACATGCTTGTTTCCTAAGAGTTCCGTGGTTATACTTCTTCTTAACATCAACCGAACTAAGACAGTTAATATCTATAAGCCAATAATAAGGCAGCTCAGTTTCCAGGCAGTGGTAGCGCATATCTTTAATATCGGCACTTTGGAGGCAGAGGCAGGCAGATCTCTACGAGTTAGAGGCCAGTGTGGTCTATAGAGTGAGTTCCAGGACAGCCAGGGTTACACAGAGAAACCCTGTCTTGGAAGAGAAGCAAACATCATAAGACTTGAACAGGTAGCGCAGACAGGGCCTGTAGTACCTTACAGGTGTCTCATGTCACAGCTGTAAGGAAAATGTAAATGCTGTCACAAGTCATGCATAAATAGTTGAATTGCCAGAAATAAAGACTAGCCATTCTAAATGTTGGCAAGAAAGTGAAACTATTATACTTTTCTTATATTACCAATAGAAATTCAAACATACCATCTGAGATCTCCTTTCAAAATACAAATTACTTATAAAGGTAATCATTCACTTGCTATTCACCCAGCAATTTTAAATTTATAGAAATATTTGTAAACTACCCCAAAAGATTTGTAGGATATGTTTATAGCAAGTTATTACATAGCCTAACAGCAGAGGCAGCCCAAATATCCATTAATTGAAGAATAAGTAAACATATAATGCAATGTTATTATAATGTAATATAGCATGTTATTAGAATACTACTTGTCAAGAAAAATAAATCGCCAGTGCCTAGATAAGAATTTAAAACCTTAATATAACAAACTCAAAATATATTAGTAAAGAATTTAAGTAGGAGTGGAGAGAAGGTCCAGTGGGTAAAGTATTGTTATACAAAAATAAGGCCCTGAGTTCAGACCCCAGCACATGTGTAGAAAGCCAGGTGTGTGTGGCATGTGCCTATAATCCTAGCATTGAGAGGTGGAGAGAGGAGTGTCCAGGGGATTGTTGAATCACCAATCTTTTCAATTAGTGAGAGACCTTGGTCTCAAAAAATAAGGTGGAGACTGGACAGATGGCTCAGCAGTTAAGAGCACTAGCTGCTCTTTCAGAGGACCTGAGTTTGGTTCCCAGCACCAACATGGCCATTTATAATCTCCTGTAACTCCAATTCCAGGGGATCCAGTACCCTCTTCTGGTGTGCACATACCTCCATTCAGACACTCACACATACACACAAAGCAAAAAAAATATATAACAAATAAGGTGAAAAGCAATAGAGGAAGACACGTGTCAACCACTGGTCTTCACAGGCACATACATGAGTACACACACCTACATAAATACATGCATAAACTACACACATTCACACACATGATTTAAAAACTTAAGATTTTAAAAATTAATTTTAAGTGTACGTGTGTGGGGTGGAGTGATATGTGGCTGAGAGGGTGAGTATCCACAGAGACCAGAAGAAGGTGTCCTGTCCCCTGGAAGCCACCTGATCTGGTGTAGTGAACTAAACTCTGGTCAAACGGGAGCACTATACACCCTTAATTGCTGGGCCATCTCCCCAGCTCCAAAAATTTTTCAATTAAATTTCAACTAACATTTTAAGCAAAAGAAATAAGACACAAAGGTTCACACATTGTAGTCTTCTCTCATTTATATGGTGTTTTACAAGTCAGAACTAATTATGTCTAAAAATATCAGAACACTTGTGGCCCTGAAATAAATCAGAGGGAGGAGAGGGAACACAAAGGGTCTTGGCAGGTTTTGCTTTCAGGATGGAGTGCTCACCCGTGGAGCACCTCCTCACCCTGAGCTGCTGGGTCTCTTGACTGTGCTGTCGGTTACCTGAGTCTGTGTGCTTGTCAGACTCCTCAGAACATACTGGTGATTCGTGTATTCTACAGTATATAAATTATACCCTCGCTGCAGAGAAGAGAAGGCTATTTACATCTTTCTCTAATTTGCAAGTTAAATTTTACTTTCATTAACTCCCAAGACCCAGATCTTTAGGTGTAACCTTGTAAAAAGAAGTCTGGTTGTTTTCAAGTTCATTTCTCTCATTGCTGCCTTTCTTTGCTTTGCTTCTGTCTTCTGGAAACCACATGAACGTGAGATAAGATGGGTGACCATTGTGAGCCAAACTATAGCAGGAAACTTGTATCAGAATTTTGTCATTTGGACCTTGTGCAGGCCTATAATTTGAATGTGTGACTCTAGAAGTGGTTGCTATGGTGATAAACCACTTTACTTAAATAGCATGTATTTTACTCAAAATTCAGAGAAATGGTAACAGTTTCTAGTAATCACACTCCGGTATTAACTTTCAGGATGTGCCGAGAGCTCACAGGCTTTGCATCCATTATCACCAGATAAGTTCATCAGGTTGAAGTTACACCAGTGAGCAGTGAAATGTGTGTATTCAGCCCAGGCTCTTGTTACATATCTTCCCTTGCACACACAGACCCCTTTTATGATTAATAATACAAACTGCAGAAGTCGGGCCAAGGGTGCTGAATTAGATAAAGGCAAAGCTAGGGGGAGCTTGTGGGGTCATCTTTTCCATCTCTCACATGCAATCAGACCAGCTACTCTCCAGCTGTCTTAAATGCTAAGAGTCTGTTACAGACAAACAGTTAAAAAGCTGCTAGACTGGCCCTGCCATGACCACCCTGACCACGGTACACATAATTGACATATAGCTCCACAGTGCTAGATCTGCCCCTGCATGCCATGCCATAGTTTGTTTTTATTTTTTTTATTATTATTGCATGCTTATGTGGTGTGTGTGTGTGTGTGTGTGTGTGTGTGTGTGTGCACGCATGCGTGAATTCCCATATGTGTGAGACATGTATATGTGCAGGTACATTGGGGACTTCAAGTCGTTGTCAAATACCTTCCTTGGCCATTCTCAACTCTCTTGTTGACCCCAAAGCTTGCCAGTCCTTGGTAATTTAGCTAACCAGTTTGCTTCAGGGATCCCCAGACTTGCCTCTCAAGTGCTGTGATCTTGGGTGGCTCCTGGGAACCCAAACACTGGAACTCACGCTTGTGTAGCAATCTTCCCAGTCAGAAGGTATTTTCTTCTTCTTTTCTTTCTTATATAGTCTTTTCTGTATCTTTTTAGGCTGAAGAATTTCTAAAGAACTTCCCACCTGTAGTCACATTAGTAGCCAGTTGGTAAAATGACTCTGGTCCCTTCTGTTTCTGAAGGCTCGTATGACTTCACTGTGGTTTATGGAAGGATATGGGGTCATCCTGATTCTTCAGGTTTTTCTGATGGCAGAAGGTTCTTGGCCATTGCTTTACCATGCACTGTCTGCAGCTCACAGATGGCAATGATTTTGCGGTTCTGTCATGGGTTGACAAATAGACGGTCTGCGGTCTCATGATGGTCATCTAGAGGCTTTCTTCTGGAACTGATGAGGGTTCTTCCCCCTCTTTCTCTTGCTTTAGGCAAACTTAGAGGGGCTCCTGTCCTCCTGTTTGTTATGACCTGTAAGATCTCATAGCCCTGGCAATTGTGCTGTTCATTTCTCTGCCCTGTTACTTGCAGAACTGTAAAGTTGCATCCATGACTATAAAGGGATGTAGATCCCCCTGAGGGAATCCCAGCAGCCAAGGGAGAAGAAAAGGTGAAGCCCCAGACTTAGCCAATCTATAACCTAACCAAAGAAATCCTGAAAAACCAAGATTGCTACAACTCCAGAAGAACTCTGGGAGCTGGAATTTGCCTCAGCCATTTACATTCCAAGGAGAGGGGAGACTTGGTTCCTTGTGAGGAGAACTTGCCACAAAGGGCACAGCACGATTGTTCTGGCCTGGGATGTGCTGGCATCAGGGATGTTTCCAGCAAGGAAGCACAGGAGGCACTCAGACTGTAGGAAAACACTTAGGACTCTGTGTCCTAAACAGTCGCCCACTAACCTTGATGCAAATTCAGTGTACAGTGTACATAGAGAAGTGGCGGGCACACGGACTGTCCTCCACAGATACAGCATTTACATAAGGCATTGGTGCTAACAGGGAGTGAAGAAACAGATACCGTGGTTTTGAGCATATTCTGAGACTTATTTAAAATATGGCTGTCAGGACTGGAGAGACAGCTCTTCAGTTAAGAGACCTTGCTGCTTGTGCATGGGACTTGAATTAGGTTCCCAGCATACATGTGGCTCACAGAGTGCTGTAACTCCAGGTGTAGGAGATCTTGTCCCTCTGCCAGCTCCGAACCCTCCCACATACAGCACACACTTACACACATACACATAAATAAAACAAATCTTTATCTTTGCTTATAGCTACTTTCATATGCATGCACACAAAACTGACAAAGAAAACAGGCTTTCTGCTGAGGAGAGTGTGAATTTGTACAACTGCTTCAGAATTGCACTTTTGAGTACCATTAATACTTGTAAAAGAGTGGAGACAAATGGAATGTCTCCTGTGAAGAGACTGACCACATACCTCTGGCCTATCCAAGCAAGAGATTCACTGCCAGAGTCATCTGCAAGATGACCGTCAGTTTGACATCAAGGTGTGAAGGAGCATTTGCACTGCCTACCCTGTGTGGGAAGAGGTGAAAGAAAGGAGGAGATGTCATAGATTGAGACATGGGAAGTTTTGACCTGCTCCCCATGAAATTCAGTTGTACGGTTTGCTTGTCAGTACATGGAGATGTGCACTGAAATGGACAATATCGGGTATGTTGTGTGAGGCTGGGTTTGAGTTAACTAGGAGGCAAGGAAGGTATTTTTATTAAATCATGAGTATGTTATATGTATTGTTTAAAGATCACTAAAATTGTAAATCAACACACGTGTCTGAGGGATGTAATTTTCCTCATCTTGCTACATAAGGAAACAGAAATACCCTGTTTTTACATCAAAAGCAGCTAGACATCTTGGCTGTTTCATCTTTCCTATCACATTTTTTAATGAAGTTCCAAAAACTACATTGAGATACTATATTCAAGAAGAAAGTTCTAGAGCATATAGAGTTGGATCCAAGAATGAAGAGACACAGTGTTTCCTCCTGGTGACTGTAGCTAACCTGTGAGTCAAGTACATTAAAAGTTGCAATAGGGCCAGTTAGGTGGCTATGAGGTGTCTTAGTTACTGTTGTACTGTGGTGAAGAGACATCATGACCATGGAAACTCTTACAAAGGAGAATATTTAAATTGAGGTGGTAGCTTAGAGCTTCAGAGGTTCAGCCCATTATCATCATGGCGGGCCATGGTGGAGTGCAGGCAGACATGGTGCTGGAGAAGGAGCTGAGACTCCTATATCTTCCTGACAACAGGAAGTTGGCTCAGTGTCACACTGAGTGAAGCTTGAGCAAAAGAGACCTCAAAGTCCACCCCACAGTGACTCATTTCCTTCAACAAGACCTCACCTACTCCCTAAGGCCATACCCCCCAATAATTCCTCTCCCTTTGGGGGCCATTGTCTTTCAAACCACCACAGCAGGTAAAGGCTCTCTTCCTGACAAATGTGATGACCTGAGTTTGATCTCTGGAACTCACATGGTGAAAGGAGAAAACTGGTTTCTACAAGTTGACCTCTGACCTTCACACAGACACTGTGGCATAAGCACACACAACACCCAAAATCAATCACTTATTCAAACAGTCAATAAATAAGTAAATAAATATGAATTTTTTAAAATCCACAAAAGTGGAACACTGAAGAATGGAAACATTCAACCAGATATGAATATACATGTGAAAGCCAGTGTTAGCTGTAGTAGACACATTGTAAAGCATTTCCTTAACTACTCAGCATCCAAGTTGGAATGTCCAATAGGATGAGGGCTGCATTTGGCTTCACCTCTAGCTAGTATTTGTGTGTAAAGCTAGTTAAATTTTATGAATCAAAAACTCCAGATGGATCGATCCCATGTCTTGGGAAAGCAACTGGTCCCCAGCCAGACACGAGAACATCAGGGTGGTGTTTGTACCCTGTTAATAGATGTGAGTTTTCAACAGGGTAACAGGAGCTCCTTAAGCAAATGGTGACGATTTTTCAACTTCCTGTTTCTGGAAAGAATTCAGTGGAGGCAACTTGCATATTTTGAGAATGGTAGAAGAAATGACTTTTATATTTTAAACTTTATTTTTTCAAGGTACAGGACACTCTTAAGAGGGTTGTCTGTTCAAGAATCACTCCTGTAAAGTTATGCATGAGAGATGTTCTAAGGAAGCGTACCACAGGGATGTCTGCAATCAACACCCACCACACACCTCAGTCTTAAAATCTAGGTCCCAGTGTGTAGATGCCCTGACATTTTGCTGCTGCCCTGGGAACTTCTATTTACTGAACAGATGTGCAAGTACAAATTTCCATATCCTAAAGCCAGGAAGATCAAGTCGTGTGTGATCTTTCTCCACTCTTTGAAAACAGTACTCAGCTATCTAAAATGTTGCACGCATGCCCTTTCCCATGTCGTTCTGTGTAGTGAGAGCTTGCTCTGACCTGCTTTGCAGGTCTCCGGGGACAGTCCCTGCTCTTTAGAACTCTCTGCTCAGCTTCACTTAATTAAAATGATCACTCTTTAAATGAACCTAAGGTCAAAATGAACCCTGTCTCCCTGTGACTGCAGGAGCTGGGCGGTTGCTTCCTGTCCTGCAGAGGGAGATGACCTGAGAGCACAGGGTCACCTGTGACTGGTTCTTCCTGCTGTAAACCCCATGCAGTTCTCTTGGCCACCTCCTCGGGCCATTCCCACCAACACCCCTTGAAGTGAACATTCAAATGTTGCCTCACCCCTTTGACCAGTGAGGAGTTAGGACTCAAAAAAATCTACAAAGCTGCCTGCTTGACTGGTAAAAGGAGCTAGTCGTGGAATGAACATAGGAAAGGGGTTGACAGTGTGAGAGCGGGCCCAGTGCAGCAACGTTAGGAAGGATCGTACTGTGGATATCTGTGTGTAAAGAGATTAAAGTGATAGCACATTTGTGTCCAGGTCCTGCCCATCCCTGTGCAGACCTTCGGGGTCTTCGGGGAATTTTCCACGGCAGAGCTTTGAACCATCTTGTGCTTTCACCACAAGCTTTAAATGCCTCAGTTCTCTTGGAGCAGGTAAAAGAGCCTTTGGGGCATATAGTGACCATTTTACAGATTGACCAGTATTACCCAAGCTCTGGAGCATGCCCCTGCCTCACAGTCTTATAGAGTGCCGTCATCTCCTTCTCTCCTCAGCTACTATACGTACTTGTTTACGTCTGAAAATTAATTCAGGCCTTTTCTTTTATTCATAGCCTACTGCTGCCGCCAAGAAGCCAGACGCAGTTGGCATTGACATGAGCTGTTCCTACTCAACATCCAGCAAAGTCCTTTCCGCTGATCTTAAAGCAGAACCCGAGAAAGGCCCTGGGACTGCGAACCAGGCAGCGGTGGCTAAGAGTGCCATCAAAGCTCCTTCCTTGTTACGAGGCAAGAAAAAGCTCTAGGGTTCTGTCCAGTGCTGTGCAGTGCAAGAACAGACCACTCCTCCAGCACTGAAGGGAGGGGACAGCAAGGGGACAGCGTGTCACCGAGCTTTTAGCCTTTGGCTCTGCTGATCCCTGCATGGGTTACACCAGTCTAAAATTGAAGCTAGTTTCCAACGCGGCATAACCTATATGAGGCACTAAAGGACAGCGTGGGCATGCTTGGGGCAGGCTGCAGCTCTTGCCAGCTCCCGTGTTCCAAGGTTAAGAGACAATGGCTCTCAGTGCAAGCTTGGGGCCATACTTGGTCAGTTCTGCTCAAATTCTCATATTTAGGCACAATTATTTATAAGAAAAAAACAAGAGGCCAAATGCAGTGCTGGAGGTTCTAAGTGATTGTGTGCACTTAGCGCTGGGAGACTTGGTTAGATGGTTACTAATAAAATGGCCACAGGCCCTGTGGCAGAAGCGGTGCAGTCCCTTGCGTGTCCTTACTGTAGATTATTTAAGACAAGTTATTTTAAACACAGAAAAGTAGGACATTTTGTAATTGCTTGCATTGGCTTGCTGCTATCCTCCCTTCTTATTGATTAAATCAATAAACCCAGATGTCTTCATGCATGTCATTTTATGTTAAGGAGAGGTGACGTTAGCAAGTCCTCTGAATGCTTCCCAGACAGTTAATGCTGGCCTGTTATCCCTGAGACTGGACAGGAATCACATCATCAGCTGGTGTTAGAGGGTCTCTTTCCTCCGAGGTTAACAGCCCTGACACTGCAGGTTAAGCAGGGTAAGCCAATGCCTCTCTCAGCTTCCCAACCAGAATTTTAAAAATCAATTTGAATTTATTTTATCTTTATAAAGTAACAATCTAGTTTCATTCCAAACCCCGTAGGATTGTCAGATTGTCTCCAAAAGAACCATACCCTTAAACTGACTCATGAGCTAAAAGAGGTGCGCATACCTCCTATTATGAGTTCACACAGTACCACCATGGCCAGTCAGGTCACAGTTCATCCTGCCATGTTACCCTTTAAAGGTACCATGACGAAGGCAATCATGGAAGAGAGTTTATCTGAAGCTTGTGGTTTCAGAGGGCTAGAGTCCGTAATACAGAGCAAAGGCATGGTGGCAGGAACAGCTGGGAGCTACATACTGATCTATAAGCAGGTGGCAGAGAAACACTGGGAAAGGCATTTGTGTTTGAAATATCAAAGCTAGCCCCCAGTGGCACACTCCTCCAATAAGACCACACCTCCTAACCCTTCTCAATCAGTTCTACCAACAGGGACCAACTGTTCAAATATATGAGTCTGTGGGGGCCATTCTCATTCAAAACACCACATCCGGGCATTCTGCCAGTATTTTCTGTGAGTTAACATTTTCCATAGGGAAACTACCATTCAAACACATCCAGTGTAAATTGGATTTTATTTAAAATTGAAGTTAACGGCTGGGGAATGACTCATTTGGCAAGTGCTTGTCACCCAAACATGGAGACCTGAGTTCATATTCTTTGCACCCACCTTAAAAACAAAACAAAAAACAGGCATGGGGACACAAGATTGTCATCCCTGTGCTGGAGAGATGAAAACAGGAAGACCCCTGGGGTTTACTGGCCAGCCAGTCTAGCCAAGATGGTGAGCTCAGGTTCACTGAGGGGCCTTGTCTCAAAAATAAGGCAGAGGGCTAGCAGGATGGCTCAGTTGGTAAAGGTATTGCCACCCAAATTGATGACCTGTTTGCAACACTCCACATGGTAGAAGTCTGTCCTCTGATCCCCTCGCCGATGTGGTATGTGTGGCCTCATACATTGTGTGCATGCGCATGTGTGTGTACACACAACACACTAATTAATTAAAAAAGCTAAACTGTGGCCTGGCATGGTGGTGTATGCCTTTAATCCCAGCACTCAGGAGGCAGAGGCAGGAGATCTATGAGTTTGAGGCCAATCTGGTCTACAAAATGAGTTCGAGAAGAGTCGGGGCTCTACAGAAAGTCCCTCATCTAAAACAAACAAACAAAAGCAGAAAAATAAAATAAAAACCAAGTCAACAGACAAAATAAAATGGAGAATAATTGAAAAAGACACACAATGTCTACCTTGGGTCTATCCATGCACACATGTACATGTGTATCCACATACATGCACATATATGCACACTCATGACCATGTGCATCACACACCAGATCATACACAGAATAAAGAAAAGAAAGTTAGTTTGGGGGTTGACTCAACTTCTTCAAGTGCTTTGCTTCAGGGTTATATTTGTGGTCCTACCGGAGCCCATGTGCCCTCTCTTGGGCTTGCTGTATGCTCGAATGGTTTGAGAGGTAGCCTTTGAGGAACAGGCACCTATAGGAGGCCCCAGAAGTACAGCTCAGGGGAAGGCTCTTCCTGGAGAATTCTCTAGAAAGTGGACAGCAATGCTGCAAACCTTCCCCTAATGGGAAGAGCAGACACCCTGGGGGTCTCTGGAGGACCAGCTGTCAGTCTCCCTTAGGAAAGAGCAACTTTGATTCAGCTCAGGGTGTTCACATCACATACCAAACAAGGCTGGTGTCCTTCCTGTCAAAACATACATTTTTGTCAGCCCTCCCACAATAGAAGATAGCCTACCACATGCCATCCGACTCACATGTGGCATTAAGATAGAATTTTTAGCTCGCTCTTTTGAGATAGTGTTTGCATTCTATTTGATTGTTTACGTGGAGGCCATGTAGAACAGACAGTCTCTGATCTTAGTTTCCAGCTGATGGACCTGGTCTGTGTTTGAGATTCCTGGCTTTTCTGTCTGCATTTGCCACCTATGAGCTTTCCAGGACCAGTAGGCCACCTCTCCGGAGCAATATCAACCTCCCTGACACCTCCTGGGCCCCATGGCATGGAGAACTGAATTTGGTTGTCACCCAGAGGGACACCCTCTGCCTAGGACAGTACAGGACAAGTGTGATTTCTGAGAGAACAGATACTGACCAACACTCCCACTCAAATAGATGTAAGAGATGAAGACTAGCAGAAAGGGATACAGGCCAGGAGCCAGGTGGGCCTGGACCGGGACCCATGCCACTGAGAATGGAGACTGCTGTCAGAGACAAGGCCTGAGGAAGGGAAACCAGGTGCCAGCCTGTGGCTGGGTCAAGCCCAGATGTATATGTCAGAGGGAGGAACACCGCTCAAGGACAGTGTGCCCTCTGGGCCAGGTGACACCAGATGAACCCCATTCAAAGCCTATTCACAAGCAAAACCAGACAGGCCAAAGAAACAAAGACCAGACAAACAGAAGCGGAGAGAAACTGGGTTTTAAGAGCTGGCCATAGAATGGGCCTCCGTTTCTTATTAGAAAGATTGGGGAGGGGGGCAGCAGATTTTTTTTTTAAAGCACTATGTGCTTATCATACAAATACTTTGTTTAAATAATTCTATTTGACTCTAAAATGTGAGTTCCAGGTTGAACAGACCAAAGCCAGTCAGTCTTGAAAATGAAGCTTTTTAAATTCTGGCCCTGCTGTTGGAACAGACAATAAAGGCTTTGTTCAAACAGGTATTCCCAGCAGGAAGCCTGGCTTTGAAATTGGCCAGCCAAGTTGTGTCTTATAAAGGCTGCGTTTGGCTGGAGGCCAAGAAGCAGTGGCCTCTGGGAAATGACCCTTGGCTGGTGCTGCGGATTGAATATGAAATGTCGGACAAGTGACAAGTGTTTGACCCTTTGGTCCTGGAGGTGCTGTTTGTTGTAGCTCCTTTAAGGGGTTGTATAGCCTTGCTGGAGGAAGTGAGTGGGGCAGGTCTTGATGTTTCATAACTTGGACCACTTCCTGTTCACTCCTTCCCTGCCATGTGCTTTCCCTTGCTCTGGTGTTGTCTTTTTCTGAGCTGTAAGCCAGACACCAGAGTAAACCTTCTCTATCTTTCTTATCTGATATTTTTGTCACTAAACAGCTGGATGTCATCTACCTGCCCTTCCAAACTGTCCTCTGTGCTTGGCATCTCCGCTGACCTCTAGGGACAGCAGCGCTGAATTCCCCTGGCTGCTGGATTGCTTGGGATTCTCTCAGGAGAGGTGTCAACAGGAGGTTAAAGGGTGGAGATCCACACATTGCTACCTCCCCTGCCTATGTCCCTCCTGTGAGGCTTTACATCTCTTTTGATGGTCCAGGTCCCTCCTGACACTCTCTTACAGGCATTCTGCTGCTGGATACCTTCAGGACTAGGGCAATGCCGTGACCTGGGAACTGGGGCTTCCTCAGTCCCACCATGAACTGGCTGTTCCTCCAGCATTTTCCTTCCTATTCTAGTACCTTCTGTTACCCAACGCAACCCACACTCTGCCCTTGTTCACCCCTCACTAGTTTTGACCCAGGACAGTTTGTCCCTGGTTGCCAGGCTCCTACCAAATTATAGGAAAGTGAGAAGCACAAAGCCCAAATAAGTCCCTTCCAGAAGACACAATGTACCTGGGTGGCCACAGGGGCTGCAGGAGGGACATGGGGATGCTGGAGTCGGAGCCAGGCCAGTGAATCTGAGGTCAAAAATAGCCTAACTGCTAGATTCCATATTTGTGTGCACATATACACATGTGCGCACACACATGAGAGAGACAGAGAGACCCAGCTCCCCATGGATGTGCACTGCTTACAGAGAGACCCCAGGAGATCTGCAGTGAGATGGAAGCCTGCGCTGGGCTTCACCACGGCTCCCTTTCCCTAAGTACTAAAATCCCCTTACAAAAGCCCTTTAAACTAAAACACCACTATTCAAAGGCCTCACATAATTCAGCCTTCCTCTTCAGAATCATATTTTTCTGAGCGAGCCAGTTTTGAACTGATTTTGATTTCCATGCCGTGCATTGTTACCACTTAATTCTCGTTGGTGAGCCAATTTTCTGTGCCTTTGTTCTTCAAAGGAAAGCCACATTGAGTGACTGTCTTGCATTTGTGTGTGTGACTCACTACGGCAGTTCTCTGCATTTCCCTAAGTTATCCAATGAAGCCCTCCAGGGGCACAGGCAAGGTGGGTCCTCCCACCTCTGCCCAACGGTCAGCCTCACTGTGAACAGCAGCACAAAGCAGGAAGTGTGACACTGGGAAGATGGAGAGTGCCATGCTGCCCAGAGCTGTACTGGATATTTAAGCTAGACCCTAGGGTAAAGGGTGAAGTCCTCAGAACCTCTCCTCCCTCAAACACAGTAGGTTCTGTTCTGGCCCTGAGGGAGGCTTCCGGGCAACACAACCATCAGTACAGACCTCTCTCCTTGCGCTGGTTTAACCATGCTAACTTTGGGGGTGGGTGGCTCAGTGGTTAAGAGCCCACAGTTAAGGTGGGTCTAATGTAGACAGTCCTCACAGGTGTGCCCAGAGCTATTCCCTGTTGACAACTAATATTAACCCTCACACTTGCCATCAGTCAACTGCACAATGGGAGCCATGGCATTATCTATTTCCTGGAATTGTTATGGGGACTAAATGAGTAGATCTTGAGGACTGGAGAGATGGCTCAGACACTAAAGGGTACATGCTGCTCTTGCAGAGGACCTGCATTTGATTCCCAACACCCATGTCTGAAGGCTCACAATCACTGTAACTCCAGATCCAGTGGGTTCCTGCATTCACATACACAGGCACATAATATTTTAAATCTTAAAAAAAAAAATTACTTAAGTGGGTAGTGAAGCACATTTCTGGGTATGTCTGGGGCCATCTCCAGAGACAATTAATTCAAAAATACTCTGCCCCAATGGATTCATACTTTGACATTATTGAGGAGTGATAGACGGTAAGATAGAGTTGAGGAAGAGGTAGGTTGCACAGCATCTCCATAGGATGGAATTTTTTTGTATATATTTGTGTGTGTGCTCATATGGTTTATTTAAGACCACACACTTAGGAAGTGTTACCTACAGGGATGGTTCATAAACACCTCTGCTCCCTGACCCTCCTCTTCTGTGTTCCTTGGTCAGGAGCATTGACGGTGCCTGCAGCTCAGGCTCATTCATGGTGCAGGATAGATGATGTGTCTGCAGGAGAGCAGCTGCAACTGAGCATGGCAGTGCCGACTGGTGCGGCCCCTCCCTCTCCTGGGGCCCAGTCTTTGACCTCAGGTGAGGAAAGACAACTCTTACCTTTTCTATCTTCCTTGCTAGTATAGAACCTTGAGAAAAAATGCCTTCCAGAGGCAATGCTCCTAAACTACTGGTGTAGTAGGAGGTTTCTGGCCTGGACTTTCGGGCCTAGCCTCAAGGTTTAGGCCTGCAGACCCACAGACCCACAGAGATACACAGATGCTTACAATAGTTTTAGGCTGATCAACCTAAGGCCCAGGCATATAACTTCCTAAGTCTTTACCCTTAATTTAACTTATGACTCTTACCCTATTCAGTCATGGGGCTCAGTACCTTTTCTCAGAGCAACATAGTTGTCCTCTGCATCTTCTGACTTCTCTCTGGCATTCTGCTTTGTTCTGTCTGTTCCTAGAGTCTTTCTTTGTCTGGTAGCCCCACCCACACTTCCTGTCTGCCTTTGGCCAATCAGCGCTTTTTATTAAACTCATAGGTGGGAACAATTATTTACAGTGGTACAACATAATCCCCCTACATATCCCCTTTTCTCCTTTTAAAACAAATAGAACTCCAAATCTAATATTCTTTTTTCCCCCTCATTATCTATAACAACTTATAAACAACCCTGTAAATAAACACAAACATCCATAATCCATGTTTTGGGAATGTGGGCATCGTTCTCTAGCTACTTCCTGCTGAATGGGGACGTTGGCAATATCATGGGAATCCAAAGAAAAATGTAGGATTATGCACAAGTCTTTAGTGGAGTACTCTGTAAGGCTGGGTCATCTCAGCCAGTCTCCTTGAAATTGTTCTGGATACAGAGCTCGGGAAACTTCACAGAGGTGTTCTGAAATGCTGAATCATCTGGGCCATCCATTTCCAATGAAGATTTTTCAGGGGGTCTTCCTCTATCAAACTTTATGTTCTTTATCCAGGAATAAATCAACAGCTTCTCATTTTCTGTGGAAATAAAAAGAAAACCTCCTCTCCAAAGTAGCATATCTTTGTATTTCAGTTTTAAAGTCAACTCATTTACAAAATATATAGGTTGAATTAATCCAACAGCATTTATAATCAACTGTCTTTTAGCAGCTTTTACTATTTCATTTTCAGCCAATAAGCTTAAAGATAAGACAATAACATACAGTATCCAGACATTCTTTGTATTTTCCATCTTTACGTGGCTTATTTTTTTATTTATTTTACTCTATTTCTTTTTTAAGGGCTTTCTCTACATTTTTTTTTCTTTCTCTAAGCCTATGTATATATATTTTCAACAGACTCTAAACCACTTAGACTTTTTACAAAAAACTGTCTTTACTGTATATTTATTTAACTTTTTCTGTCTCTGACCACACCTTTGCTTGGTTAGGCTGTTTGACTCCACCCAGATTCTTCTATTTCTTTGTGTTTCTGAACACATCTTTAATCTGTCAAGGTCCTTGACTAAAGATTCAAGGTTGGTAGGATGGATGGATGGCTCCACCCAACTCCTAGTCTAATTTCATAGAATTTAGCTTTTTAACCCAAGTACTCTGGGGAATTTTAGGGTCCGTGTAATCACCAAGTAAAACTTTGCCATCTGCTGCTCATTAACTCCATTTTAAGTATTTGGCAGCAGGGCCTCTTAAAAAACTCACAAGTGTTTTGCCTCTAAGGCCGAATCAGGAAGCTTCTGTTCAAAAAGCCAAGCCTCATTTTGCCTCCAGCAACAGAGCTGATCCAAGAAAACATTGACACTAGAAAGCCATCTTTGATTCTGTTCTCTTTTTGTCTTTATGAACAGAAACCTTAAATACACCATTTACAACCTTTTGCTTATATTGAGGCTCCTGTGAGACTTCAGGAACCAGCCATTTTACATGATAAGCTGCACTTCAAAAGCCCGCCATTGTAGCCCAAGCCCACATGCCTCACTATGGCATCTCTGTACCACGGCTCATGTGAGAGACACAACTCAGAAGCTGCTTTGGTCTCTAAACCATTTTTTAAGCTTTCTATGGCTTTATGTGGGTATATATCATATATATGCCCCACGTTGGGCTGCCATTTGTAGTAGGAGGTTTCTGGCCTGGACTTTTGGGCCTAGCCTCAAGGTTTAGGCCTGCAGACCCACAGATCCACAGAGATACACAGATGCTTACAATAGTTTTAGGCTGATCGACCTAAGGCCCAGGAATATAACTTCCTAAGTCTTTACCCTTAATCTAATTTATGACTCTTACCCTATTCAGTCATGGGGCTCAGTACCTTTTCTCAGAGCAACATAGTTGTCCTCTGCATCTTCTGACTTCTCTCTGGCATTCTGCTCTGTTCTGCCTGTTCCTAGAGTCTTTCTTTGTCTGGTAGCCCCACCCACACTTCCTGTCTGCCTTTGGCCAATCAGTGCTTTTTATTAAACTCATAGGTGGGAACAATTATTTACAGTGGTACAACATAATCCCCCTACATACTAGAGTGGGTGGTTTCTTCCAATGGACGCTCTTCTTCCCAAAGCATCTATCTGCCTTTAGCCTCAAATCTCCACCCCTACCCCCAATGGTATAGAACTTCATTTGAGACCTTAGGCTCTCTGGACACCTTCATTTCATGCCAATTTTCTGCTCACTGGCTCTGACCAAGAGGACCCCACTTCACATTAAATCTTATCACTCTGGAGTGTCTTATCTACATGACATGCTGATTGCTGGCAGGGCAGTGACAGAATAGCCACTTTTTACATACTCCTAATCCTAGGTAACCAGGATCAGACCCTGTGGAAGCAGCATAATGTCAATTTGACTAAGTCAAATTGAATTGAGAGGCAAGTATGAGGACTTGAGTTCAGATCCTTGGTACCCAGTTTAAAACTGCATGGTGCCTTGTATCTGTAACCTCAGTGATTGGCGCACAGCACAAGTGGATCCCCAGAGCTTTCCAGCCATCCAGTCTAGCCAATCAGTGACCACTGGGCTCAGTGAGAGACCGTCTTAAACAGTAAGGTTGAGAATGGTAGAAGAAAGACACCCGATGTCAACTCTTGGCCTAAACATGCAGGTGTACAATGTGCACATACGCAAACATGAGCATACAATACACTACACATGCACAAAAAGCAAAATAAACCAGAAGATAGTAGACCTTATGTTTTTTTTTTCCTAAGCTCAAAATTACAAACCAGGGACTATCTAAATTTTAGTTCCTGTCCTGACTTCTCATCTCTAGGACTTACTTCCTGGGGTGGGAGCTGCCTTTCTCCAGAGGCAAATGAATGTCACTCTGGAAACATAGATGAACAAGTCCTTTCCCTGCTGTCACATGGCTTCTGACACAGGATAGTAATGACAACTCTCTCCTGCCCAGATACTCTTGCTTTCTTGGACTCTTCCTCAGACATTTTTCCAACTTTTTGCAAACGTGTCTGGCCCCAGTACTCTGCCCACCGTGTCTCTGTTAAGTGGCCCCTTGTACTGCAGTCAATAAAGATCTGTGTCAGCCAGGCTTACTGAGAAGACATCCCTGAAGCGTGACTACTTTCCTATCTGTGTCCTTCGGCAGGCTCCCTGTGACCACTAAAGGACCTTTTCACAGTGTGGTGCCTGTGTGAGTGTTACCATGCCTGGGTTGGATCTGAGTCACAGATCCCTAAGATTACCCGGGAAGACAGACTCACTTTCTTTAAGTGCCTGTCTTGCTAATTATGCAAGGAGATATATGGATAGAGAAGGTGGCACAGGTAGAATTAAGAGATGGCTTGCAAGCCTGCAACTGTGGAGGAGTGATCAGAACCAGCAAAGGCCTGCAAACTCCAAGGGTGCCTGTCCTGGGTCCTCAGCAGGACAGTGGGGTGTCCTCTGTGCACGGGCATCCTCATTTGTAGACACAGTTGATAACTGTGCCTGAATCTGGTAACTCAGATCTCTCTTGTTCCTAGTGGAAATCCACTCTTTAAGGGGAGATCCCCAGCTCTACTCAGATGATCCAGAGATTCCCATGTGACCACACAGTCTTGTTCACCCACTGTGCTGGACTTTGCCTGAGGCAGAGGCTCATGCGACCCTCTAAACAAAGTGGTTTCTTATGTCCTTGTCCCTCGTTTTTTTAATATCAGGACTTCGGCTTTCCAGCTACTGTATAGACTCTGATGGGCCATAGACCATAAGGTTCAAAGCTGCCATGTTTCTTAAGTGACAGAGCCGGACCAAATCCAACAAGGCATGATGCAGCAGTCTGGACCCTCAGATAATCTCTTATCCTTTGAGGCAGAGAGTTCCTCTCATGGATTGTCCATAGAAGGTAGGGTGTATGTGGATGGTGATGGAGTCTTGAGGTGTGTGGATGTACAATGTGGGTTTGGAGCACAAGGGTATTGGTGTCTTATGTGACATGCATGGGATGGGCCCTCAGCAATTGCTCAGGTTTTCCCAATTCCACTTCTGGGTTCTCAGATGTTCAACAGTAATTATGATATGCAATAAATCTGCTTTCTATTGGGATCCCAAAGCACAGGAACCTGCAGGCTCTATGAAAATTCCCATGAACATGGTAGAAAATGCTTATCTATCTGAGGTGTCTGGTTCATTGGGGGCATTGCAAAATCTTTCAAAAGACAGAGCCTATAGGAGAAACAATAAAGGTACAGCAAGGCTCGGGGAAGAGATATTGATGTTACTCAGTGCTGACTGGATCAGAAACCAGGCAAGGAGCAAGAATGGCAGGGGCCTCCAGGTGCCAGTGAAGTCTCCAGAGGCTCAGCATTCAGCATGTCCCCCTGAGGGCTGGTCCAGCCGCTGGCTCCACCCCATTCCCTGAAACATCCGGAGAAGCCCTAACCTGCAGACACTGGGAAGGAGGCCTCTCTGTCCTGAGACTGACTGGCATTAGGGATGGTAGGAATGAGTGCTGGCAGTCAGAAGATGCCATCTTGTTTATGTGAAAGAATGCAGAAGCGGCTGGGTGGTGGTGCGTGCCTTTAATTCCAGCACCGGAGAGGCAGAAGCAGGTGGATCTCTGAGTTCCAGGCCAATTTGGTCTATAGTGTGAGCTCCGGGACAGCCAGGGCTACACAGAAAAACCCTGTCTCCAAAACAAAGCGAAACAAAACTGTAGAAACAGAGTCCAGCTTCCTGAAGCTGCTTTCCAGTGGCAGAATTAGAGCCGCACAGAGTTCTGAGGACTGCCACGTGCCCCCAGCTTCCTGCCTTCTGGCTCTGGCCAGAGGTTCTAGCGTTTGATATCTACCAGATGCTTATGTGAGGATGTGCTTCTGCAGCTGCCCACCATCACTGCTGCAAGGGACAGATGGGAGCTTGGACACCCGCAAACCCTTCACCTCCAGGTACACAGTTTCTGGGGCTCCTCGGAGATTTCTGCTCCCAAGAGTCCTACCCGTTCAGAGATCCTGGATCGGAAGCTTATCTCCACAAGCCCGTTCCATGGAACCTCTTTGGAATAGTCCACAGGTGTCTGGCTCAGAACAGAAGGAAGCAAAAAAAAAAAAAAAAAAAAAAAAAAAAAAAAAAAAAAAATGCGTTTGCTACATTGGGAGTCTTAAAATCTTTAAGTGCCTCAAGTACAGGGGTTTGGGCTTGTGTTCTCCCATCTCCCCTAACTATGACCCCTAAGCCAAGGGCCACACATCTGCTTCTACTTCTCAGAACAAGAATTTGCAAAGAAATAAGGTCGTGCACAATTTGCTGCAGGCAGTGGGTATGAACTCCTTGGATCCTATTAAAGAACAGAAACTTAAGCACATTATAAAGTAATTTTCTGTGAACTTGAAAATCATCTAGTAGTTCTATTATTTTTACCTTGATGATATATTGTTAGTTCTTTAAGTAACACAAATTCAGAGTCTATCACCAATAATGAGTTTCTGTATCACCAGTCAGGAGGGAGTGGAGAGGAATGTACTCGGAGCCCTTAGGATGTGGAGGCCTGCCTTCAATGCTCATGATTGCAAAAGTACACTCTGGGAACCTGGATGTTGCATATAAGCATTACTGTTTCAAACAGTAACCTGAAAAATTACTGACAAATTGTGCTTGAGGGTTATCTGACGATAAATGGATACCGATGAAACTAAATTAATAGTAGTCTTTAATTAAAAGGCAGAATAGCAATAGCAGCTAATTAAAGCCATTGCCACACAGGATAGCAACCCTTCAAGCAAGTGGGCATTTCTGGGGAGCCCCACAATACCTTACCAGATGTCTTAGGAAGGCTTGGCTTCATAGTCCTCCATAAACTCTGCAAACACAGGGACTCTAGTCTGCCTTATATGATGGGGATGTTATTTGTCAAAACTCTTCTTAGAACTACATCTACCCAATGACCCCACTGTACCACTCGGATATTTATACAAAGAACTCCAATATATGTCATCGCAGAGCTGCTGGCACATCAGTGTGTATTGCAGCTCTATTCACAATTGCTGAACTGTGGAACCAACCTAGATGTCCACCATCGGAGGATGGGCAAAGACACATATGCACAATCGAAACTTTCAGCCATCAGGAGGAATGAAGCTATACCATTTGCAGGAAAATGGATGCAACCAGAGACCACCATATTAAGCTAATTAAACTAGACTCAGAAAGACAAATATTGCATGCTTTCTCTCATTTGTGGATCCTGGATTTTATATAGCTATGCAAAGCCATGCATGTACATATGGCATGACAGAGAAAGGGAACTGGGTAGGGGAACAGAGGGAACTAACAGGAAGGGGGGGGGGTTGAAGGAGACAGTGGGGCAGACATGGGGGATATGCTTAAAGTACAGTGTGTACTTATACGAAAATGTCCTTATATAACCTGATGTCTGCACAACAAAAAAAAAATAAACAATTAAAAATTAAAAAAAATAAACAACAAAAAAACCTTCCCGAAGGAACCATACTTCCTGCAAAGTGCCATGTATGGAACTCTAGGCTCGGCAGGGTAGGAGGCTGTTAAGGGAGATGAGCGGATGCAGTCATTGGGTGGGGGGTAATGTCTCAAATGCTGAGAGAGGAAGCAGAGAGGAACTGGAGGTGTGTGAAGCCTCCCCTTCCCTCTGCATAAAGATCTGATAAGGGTCAAATATTCGTGCCCCTACAAATATCCTTGTTGGAACCTCAACCCCCAAAGTGACTCTGCCTAGAAGCAGGGGAATTACGGAGGTCATTAAGCTTAAGTGAGTCATAAGTATAACGTTCTGATTCTACAATTGTTGTCATAAAAGGAGATGCTAGGGCCAGTGACATGGCCCAGCTCGTAAAGGCACAATCTTGTGATATACATAGTGGGAGGAAAGAACCAACTCTTGCAAACTGTCCTCTGACCTTCACACTCAAACTGTGGTGTTGATGCAAAACACACATACACACACACACACACACACACACACACACACACACACACACACACTTAAAGAGAAGAGGACTAGAGAGGACTCTCCTGTGTTTATGAGCTCCCCACCCATACCATGAGAAGCCATCTGGCTGCTAACTAGGAAGAGGCCCTGAGAGCCATAGCCCATGGGTCCTCCACCTTGGGCTTCTAGAACTTGGAGAAAATGGGTGCATAAGGTTTAGACCATGACTGTGGTATTCCATTATAGATCCTGAGCTGATGAAGACAGACAGTCTCTTGCATCTAACCAACTGCCTCATAAAAGGCCGACGATGGGGGCTCAAGGAGAAAGCATGGATGGGCTGCAGGGAGGGGGACTTGGCTTTGACAGCTGGGCAGTTTAGGAAGGCCAATGGCAGGTGTGGAGTGGTGAGTTCACATGGAGTAAAGTTTCAGACACTCAGAAACCAACAGAGCTCTGGGACACCATTGGCTGTCTGACAGTGTCAGTGACACAGCAGCAGGTGGTCAGCCAGAGATGCTCACAAGGACCCAAGTGTTTTGGTTGGGAGACCCCAGAGGAAGGAGATAAGGAAGGGCAGGCTAATGACTATAGCTAAGAGCTGGAGAGTAGGTGAGAAGGATGGAGTGTTCAGGCCCCCAAAGAGCAGCCACAGTCTCCTCTTGAGGAACCACTTCCTGGAAGGTCACTATCAGCCATATTCTTTGGGATTCTCTAGGTTCTTCAGCTCGGGTCTCAGATACCAGGATGGTTCCTGTTGAGAGAGTCTGCTTGTGACTGTATCTATCTCAGTGGCAGCAGAACCAGTCACCTGGGGAGAATGGTAGGGCCACATGTACTCTGTGTGTGGAGGCCACTACCTACTCTGCCCCAGTTTTGTCTCATCATATTCTTCCTATGTTTTCACCATCATGGCCTTCACACTGCTACCCTTCCCTCATCTTCCTCACTCCCAGGCCATCTTGAACCCAGAACATCCCAGAAGGTATGGAGGCCTATGCAACATCAGAAGTATGTATGTGGTTCTCTGTCTACATGGGACTTGGCCACTCCTCTCATCAAGTGCTCGGGCCCAGCTTGTGACCTTCTATCATCACCTTGGGTCTTCCTAGTCATGTACTCTTTCCATGGAACCTAAGTATGTACACACAGGAAAAGTCACTACTGCAAGACACTTAATATCTGGATGACTTCAAAACTCCAGTCTCCTGTGCCATTTCCCCACAAAAATATGATTTTGTGTTATGTCATATTATAAATATTTATTAGTAACCTATAATTTTACCAAACAGTGCACAAAGGTCATTCTACATCAATACACACAGGTTTCTTTCCCACTGTTCTGTGGCCACACTGACATAGGTGCCCATGACTTTGCTACTCAGCAAATCTGCTTGGATCTTCTGTGTGTTGCTCCCATGCTGAATAGCTCTTCTTCATCAGTTCCTGGATGTGGCCTTGAAGGTCAAAGGTGTGCATCTTTCTCATGACCATCTGACTGTTCTATTTCTTGGAATGGGTGACCCCTTTTGGGGGAGCCAGGAAATTTCCTCTTGTCCTAAGATGGATGGGAAGCCACTTGCAAGCAGGAAAACAGAATCAGCTAGCCTGCAGCTCCTGTAGGGCAGGGCTAGGCTTCAGGACCAAAGGAGTTAATTAAAGATGGATTGAGAAATCTATAAACACCCGGAAATGACTGGCATGTGCTAATTTCTTCTTTAGTATTCACAATGGCATTCTGTTAATTAAGAAGCGCTAGAGCCCAGGGGAGGTGGCAGACCAGGCATTCTGGCTCTGGAAAGCCTGGCAAGCTGCCCATCCTGAGCTTTCTAGGGGCACCAGTGTACAGTCTGACCTTGATGGCATAGGTTAGGGACATCCTGGCCCTCAGGGAGCCTCCCTGTCCAGGAACACACAGTAGCTAAATTTAGGCTTCCTTTCTGTGACCATTGGTGGCTACCAGCCCTCTAGAAAACTGCAAACATGTGCTACCTAGTGAGAACCTGCGGCCTCCCATTTCCCAGAGAGCACCCTCCACAAACTTGTGCAAGGGAAGGTGGACAGCATTCCTCTCCCCACAGATGGAGAAATAGAGGATGAGCTGAGGACACCCAAGTATGGCCACTTACTGGGTGTGGTGCGAAGGTGGATATGCCCTTTGCTGCTTGGTTCTAGGGAAGGACTGCAAGATAGAGCTGGAGGAAGGTGGATATGCCCTTTGCTGCTTGGTTCTAGGGAAGGACTGCAAGACAGAGCTGGCTCCCCTAGATGTTCTCTCTGTCACTGTACATGCTTACTTCTCCCTTGCTGCTACCCCTAAAGGAACTAGGGCTAAGTCTGGATTCTGTCCTAGGATGCTCTGAACAGATGAGGTCAGCGGAGACAGCCTGAGTGTAGGAGTGTGTGTATGTGCACATCCTTTGTCTGAACGAAGTGTGTGCTCACTGTCTCCTTACTGTTATGCACAGCACTGTGTGTGTGCAAGGGTGTACCTGTGAGTATGTGTGGATACCATTACCTTTGAAGGCTGTGTGTTGTTGGGAAAGCCATTTACATCTCTGTAAAACATTTTCTGCATCTGTAAATTGGGAATCTCAATTGAACCCACTTCATAGCAGTGAGGATACACGTAGGGCCTCATTAGTACCTATTATTAGTTGTTTGAACAGCATCTCTAACCTGGGCTTCCTTCCCTTCTGTTAAACTCCATTTGCTAGGTAAACTCATATTTGCCCTCCAAGACCCATCTGAGGATTGGGCAGCACCAAGTCTGTGTCACAGCACACAGAGACCTCTTTTTAGAGTCCGAGGCTCCATGGCAGGACTTCAGGATGTAAATAAGCAAAGAACAGAGGGGAGTCCTATAGTACAGAGAAACACATGTACATGGGCTTACACACACTTGTGCAACAATACATGTAGACAAGATGGACACCCAGGCACCATTCACTTTAGGAAGGCAGAGGCTCAATCTTCAGTATTCAAAGACACAGGACTCATATAGACAGCTTTTGTACACATGTTCTGCACACTAACATAAGCCCTTCATTGTGAGCAAGTCAATATTAGAGCCATGATTTATATGCACATGCTATGGGCACAGATGAGATGCACAGACTGGACATATAGCACTTTGTTTACACATGTATACAACTGTATATGCACAATGCAGGCAGAATACATGTTTGTACACAAGTGACATGTTCATTAATTATACTATGGGCAAAGGAGGATAGAACATGTCATATAGCCCCTAATGCAAGGCCCCAACTCCCAGCCAAACACACAGGTCCAGAATTGTCACCCTGGGGAAATTCACCCTGAGAAAGTCCCCTCTCTTTAACCTTCAGCGCTGAAGGCTGCATTGGGCCCACAGATGGGGAATTAATTGGTATCATTAACATGTGGCAATGATAATGACTTCCATCGATCCCTGTGGCAGATGTATGGCTGAAGCTGGGAGCTCCAGATCTGAGTCCAGGCCTCTCTTGCTGCGTCCTGACCTTTGCTTCCACTACACACATCAGGGTAGGCTTGAGTACAGAGGGGAGACACAAATGTAAGCCAGGACAGTGAGCCACTTCCCCCCTGGTCACTGGACTGCCAGAGACTGGGGCCCATTGGCTAGACAGGACACAGCACCTCCCATTTGACCCTTTTCTCTCCTATCCCATCCCCCTCTCTCTCCTTTCCTCCCCCCCCCCCCATTCTGGTCTCCAATCCACCCCCTTTACGTTCTATAGACACAATCACTCAATCCCTTCTCTCTGTTCAGGCCTTACCCGACTCCCTTGCTCTGTTCCCAGTCTCTATCCTCTGCCTTCAACAAGCTGAGACCCCAAGGTGCAGAGCCTGCCCTGCCTGTGCCTGAAGTGTTGACCCCCTCCCCAGCCCCTCTGGTGGGAGTTAATGGCTTCCTTCCCTACTTGTTACAGGCTCATTATGGATAGACTTAGTCTAGTCGACCATTACAGACTTAGGCAAAGACAAATGGGGCAATGAATGTGTGTAGATAGACTGAGATGGACAGACAGAGGGTAGGAAGAACCCAGAGGAGGCGGGTCAAATGCCCAGAAGCTAGGGAATGACAGAGGGGCGCATGGACCACATGGGCTTTCATGGTGTCCACACTTGGGAGTCTGGATTCTCTGGCCCTTTTAAGGCTTTGGGGTTCCCCTGCCTCTCTTGGAGCCAGGATCCCTTTCTGTCTGATCTCCCCAGGAACAGAGCTGAGAGCCCTGAGGCTAGAATAGCAATGGTGGGCCGGGGAGAGCCTTTCATGTTGTTCACAAGATAGGGGATTTGAACTCTGAGGATCCAGCCAGTGGCACCCAGCTGGGTCCATCTCCAGCTGCCCCCTGAAGCCCAGCCTGGGTCAGGCCTCTGGGGACGCCCCCCCCCCCAGACTGCCTGGATGCACTGAATTTGTTATTGTCACCACAATCCCGGGGCTTCTAATGAGCTGGTAATGAGCTGTCAGCTAATTATGAGAATTAAATAGGGTGGCTGGCCTAGGCTAAGGGCTGGGCTGTGCTGAGCTGGGCCTTTGCTGGAAAATTCCACGGTATCAGAGAGAAAGAAGGTTCCTGCCTTCTCTCTCCACATCTGATTTAGCCTCTACCCTCCTGTGAGTTGGGGGAAAATGAGAGTCCTAGCCCCATTACTCAGAACAAGGCAAGTCCCATCTCACAGCTGGAGGCTTCAAGAGGGAGAGAGTAGCTGAGGGGCTAACACTGTGTCACCTGGTGCAACTCCCTCCGTATCTAGTCTGTCTTCCTATCTGTGAAATGGGTCTAGATGAAGAACATGGAGCCTCTCCCCCACATCTCAACACAATCTTATCTTCTTCTTTTACAAAGGTGGCTCTGATGCTCCCAACTCTTTGAGGGTAGCAGCATGCTTAAGGTCACATGAAATAGCTAGGGAACAAGTAGAGAAATCTCGGGTGACAGAAATGAGTGTGTGAGTTGAGAAAAGTTCAAAGCAGTGTCATTCATGACAGAATGAAGCTGGCAAGGATGTCACAACAAGGGATGAGGAAATAGTATAATTCTCATCTTCCTACCTCAACCTCTTGAATGCTGGGGTTATAGAAATCCATCCCCATGCCTGTTTTATGCATTGCCAGGAACTGAACTTGGGACTTTGTGCATGCTAGGCAAATACTCTGGCCACCGAGCTACCAGCATTGGGCATTATTGACCATGTGCAATGATATAAAGCATAAATTTCCATGCTAGTTCTTCAGTCCTCAGGCTGCCACATAAGCATCAGGTGTAGGTCATGAGCTGTGATCAATCTTGTCCCGTCTCTTTAAGTCTGTGGTTGGACACTGGGTATCCACTATTCACTTCATGCACAGACACCAAAGGGTGAGTCTGTGTGGCCTCCTCATTTCCAAGTCAGAAACTTGTGATATTTTACAAAATCAGTTAGGGGAAAGAATGGCTTAACAGTGATTTACGTATGCCAAAGGAATGGGATGCTAGAAGGGGAGGCAAAGGTTGTGGAATGACAGGAGGAATGGCGGATGCTGTGGCTGCCACCATTTGACTTGGCCTTTCAGAAATGCTTCAGAACATGGAAAACACATAGGTAAAATGTTGGAAATGAGGGTGGGTGTGGGGAGGTTGAGGAGATAACTCAGTAAGGAGCTTGTCTTGAACACATCCGAGCCTGAGTGTGTCCAGAGCCACAAAAAAACAAACACAAAAGAGCTCTCGGTGTTGGGCTAGAGTGATAGCTCAGTGGTTAAGTGTTGCACGAATAAAGGAAACTCAGGGCCAGATCTCTGGGAAAGGCAGATATCAGAGAGAGAGAGAAAGAGTAAACACCACAGTCAGACCTCACCCAGCTATCTTCCAGCTTCCTCAGCCTCCCTCCTCCTGGCTTCTTCTACCTGCTCTGTCTTTCTATGCCTACCTTAAATACTTTCTTAGCTCAGTTAAGGAGTGGCACCACCACTGCCTGCCTGGTAGCCTGGAACTCCTTCTGTAAACTAAAATGGCCTCAAACTTAGATTTGATTAAGGGCGTAGGTCACCATTCCCAGGAAGTATACTCCCTGTGCTGGGATTAAAGGTGTGAGTTACAGGTCTGATCCTCCTAGACTGACTGTGGGCAGATCTCCCTGGTATCTCCGAGTGTTTTTTATTATATTTGAAAATATCCCCACAGTTAAGAGCACTCACTGCTCTTGTAAAGGTCCTAGGTTCAGTTCCCAGCTCCCACATGGCAGCTTACATCTGTCTGTAACTCCAGTTTCAGGGTGTCCAGTAACTTCTTCTTAACTCTGCCAGCACAAAGCACAGTATGACATATAGACATACACGTAGGTAAAATACTCATACATATAAGAATAAAACAAACATTTTTAAAAGGTAGATGTGGTGGCACCTTATAATCCCAGAGCTGGAGAGGCACAGACAAGCGGCCCTGGGTGTTCACCCTAAGTGAGCCTCAGGCCCAGTGACAGAAAACAAAACAAACCCAAAAAACCAAGGCCAGAAAGATGGCACTTGTCACCAAGCCTGATAACCTGAGTTTGACCTCTGGGGTCTTCAATGTGGAAAAAGAACTAGAGAGATGACCTGGAATCCCAGGACTCACATCAAGTGACCAGAAACTACATCCAGCTTGTTCCAGGGAATCCAATGCTCCATCCTGGCCTCCGTGGGCACTAGGCAAACACATGGTGCGCAGACATACAGGCAAATACTCACACATACATATTCCATAAATAAATATTTTTAAAGTGAGAACTGACTCCTGCAAGCTTTTCTCTGACTTACACAAATACACTATGTCAATTTTACAGATGTTCATGTACAGTCACACACAATTAAGTAAATGTTTAAAATTTATTAAGGAAAAAAACCAAGCACCTTAGGAATGACATCTGAGGTTGACCTCTGACCTCCACACATAATGCATACCTGCACACTCAAGCACATACCCCCCTCCACACACACAATGTTAGAAACATTCAAATTTCAAAAACAAAATGGTGGTTTGCCAATGGATACAAAACTCACCCAAACTGAAAGCTACATACACCCTTGCTGTTCCCACTCTTCTTGGCAAGTCTTCTATGAAGAAATAAAACACTTTAATTCTTAATGTTTCTAATGCCTTAAGTTGCAATGCACTAAGTACCTCTGTTGTGCAGTTTCAAAATGACATTGTGCATTTCAAACCAACTATACATATTTGCCTGTTTTGACAAAAGCCTTTAAAGACTGCAAAAATAATCCTATATCCCCCCTACTGACATAAACATTGCTCAGTGTGGTGTCAGCTTCTGTAGTCATTTCACAGTCCCCTCCCACAGCAGGCCCAGCCAGCATGGCTGGCACAGTGTCACAGGCACACAAAACATACAGTTCGGAAAGGGAAAAAAAAATCCAGATGTCCAAATGAACACACTTAAAAATTCAAAAGCAGGTGATACCAATCTGTGGCGTGTAAGCAGAATGTGGCTGCCCGGGGGCGGTGGGATGAAAGGCAGCTATTCATGTTGGTATATTCTAGACCTTGATTCAAGTGGTGATTTTTCAAGCTTTATAAAAAAAATACATTGCCAGGCATACAGCTGAGTTTTCTGAACTTTACTATATATGAGATATATATCTTTAGATATGATTCCCAGGTAAAACTTGAGTGTGTGTGTGTGTGTGTGTGTGTGTCTGTGAGATGTTGAGAATGGAATCCAGAGTCTCACCTGTGGTAGGGAGGGCTCGCACTAGCCCTTTTATATGTTCTATGCGTGGGTGTTTTGCCTGCATATGAGTCGTGTACCACTTACACTCACAGTGCTCACAAAAGCCAGCAAAGGGTCTTAGACAACCTGGGGCTGGACTTTCAGACAGACCTGAGCTGTCACGTGGATCCTGGGACTCAAACTCAGGTCCTCAGGGAGAGCGGCCAGTGCTATTCTGACACATTTCCAGCCTCTGAGACAATCCTGAGAGTGCCTTGTAGGTTTGTGTGGCTCCTTCTGTTAGACATCTGATATAGCTGGCATTCTTTCCTCCAGGCTTTTCTTTGCTTCATTCTCGACGACTGGCCCTTTGACTCTGTGCCTTCTTCACCTCTGTTCCCCTTGCTGATCTTGCCTTATCTGAGGATGCCCTCCCTCTAGGGATGAAGCCCTTCTGCCTAGCTCTGTCTCCATATGCTCAGTGGTTTGAAGGAAGGGAGGGCAGGGCAGGGCAGGGGCGAGGTGAGGAACCAGTGGGGAGAACAAGAGAAAAGGAGGGAGGGAACAGAGAGAGGTGGGGAAGAAAGAAGGTAGGAAGGGGGGGGGAGAGACAACAAGAAGAAAGGAGGAAGGAGGGAGGTGGGAAGGGAGGGAGGGGAGGCAAGTGAGAGAAGGAAGCTCAAACCAGCAGGCAGGAGGAGGCTCTTTAGGCCAGAAGTCATGCAAGACAGGGGCACCTCAGAGAGGATTTAGGCCTGATCCCGGCTCTAGAGAAGTGACACCCTATTAAGGCCTTCCCAGCCACCCTGTGTCTCCCTGATGGAGTCTGGAACTCCACACTATTAGCCACAAATGGCATTTTGAAATGGCCCCTTTTTTTTTTTCTTTTTGGGCGAACCCCAAAGACATTGCTAAGATTTACATTTTCAAATATATGCTGACCTTTTTTTCCCTCTTTCTTTGAGTTCATTTGTCATCAGTGTATAATTGAATCAATATATTTCCCGATCAGCCCCAAGATTGAATAAGGTCACGGGGAGTCGTGTGTGGGCATTAGACGTCATTATTTTACTCTGAATGAGCAGCCATGGCACGGAGCAGTCCGGGCGCCAAATGAAATTCTATTAGATTCTATTACACTTTTACAATTATAGAGGCGTTCCAATATTACAAGGGGAAATGAAGTCATAATAAAAAAGCCCAGAGGTGTATTACAGAGAAATGGGCACACTATTTTTCTAGTTAAAAACTTGATGGAGGGAGCGTGGCTGGCTTCAGTTGCTGAGATGTGACCTTGTTCTTGAAGCCCCTCAGCTGCTTTCCATGCTTGTGCCTCTGCTGCCTGAGGAACAGGGGGACCCGGAGAAACCAGCAACTTGCTCCATTCACAGGGAGCCAGCTCCAGGGCTACAGGGGACATAGATTTTTCTGAAAAGATGTTATTGTCACTCTCCGAGCCATTGTTGGGGACATATATAGGTGTAGCGTGGTGACCTAAACAGGGCTGTGGAAGGAAGACATGGTGTGTGTGGACATGAGACAGCCCATTACCATGGGCAGCACCTCAACAGAGGTGTGATAGGACCCAGGGGCCTACGGAGCAGGGCTAAGGCAGACTAACTAGGCCCTGACATTAAGGGATGAAATATGAAAAAAAAAAAAATCAGCAAAGCTACAGCCGAGGTGTGGCAGGTCTAGGGGCTAGAAGGTGACCTGGGCTTTGAAGGAGTTGGAGATAGGGCACAGAGGGCAGAGCAGAAGGTAAGCAGTGCACGGTAAGCCTCTCATAGTCTACACAGAGTTGGGTAGAGTGACTCCTGAGGGCAGAGGAGTCTAGTCTGGCCTGAGATGATCGCTGCCTGGGAAGAGTGTGTCTTAATCTCTCTTCCAAATGCTTCGATAAAATACCCAGATAAAAGCAATTTAGGGAAAAGGGGTTTATCTGGGCTTACAGTTCCAGGGAGATACAGTCCATTGTGGAGGACCTGACAGGGGGCAGGGGAGGTGTGCTGGCTAGCTTTATTTGAAAAGAAAGAACATCAATTGAGAAAATGCCCTCGTGAACAAGCCTGTGGGTCATTTTCTTAATTAGTGATTGATGTGGGAAGGGCCCACTGTGGGTGGGGCAGACACTGGGTAGGTGGTCCTGGGAGTGTCTAAGAAAGCAAAGTGAGCAAGCCACTGAGGAGTACTCCACCTTGGTCTCTGCTCCAGTTCCTGCCATGATTACCTTCATGGTGGGCAGTGATGCAGTGTAAGCTGAAATAGACCCTTTCATCCCCAAGCTGATTTTCACCATGGTGTTTAGAATTCCTAGCAATAGAAATCCTAAGAGGCACTACGGCAGGAACAGAGGCTTCTAATTACATTGCATCCACACTCGGAAAGCAGAGTGCACAGGAAGTGAGGACTTGCTGTAAAGCTTCAAGGCCCACCCCCAGCAACCGACTTCCTTTAGCAAGACTCCACATCTTAAAGGTTCCACAATGTGTCCAAACAGCACTCCACCAACTGGAGAAAGTATTCAAACACTTGAGCCTCTGGGGGATATCTCACATTCACACAATAGAAGACTTGATGTGTGCTTAAGTGAAGGCTGGGCAGTGGTCCACAGTGAGGAAGGCCGGAAGCCCAGGGAAGGGGGCTCAGGAGAGTTTCTGGGGCTGAGATAGAGGTCTGACACCAGGACGGAGTCTCTGACAGAAGTCTGGAGTCCTCTACTTTCCTTGGGTCCTGGGCAGGTACTGGCAGCTGAATGGAACTTGTGGTGTCCCAGGGACCTTAGGATGGTAATATGTCACATCTGTTCATTTCCCTTGGGAATGTAGTCTGTTTTCCTACCCATAAATGCCTTCTCCATATTGCTGACCCCTATGTGGCCAATGGAACACTAATCCGCATAGGGATGTTGTATATACAATTGAGGTCATTTGTCAGACAACCTTAAAATACAGAAGTCCTTGGCTTGAGCCACCAGGTGATCCCCTACGAAGTGGAAGCCTTTTCTCTAATTGGAGGCAAAAAACGTCAGAAAGATTTAAAGCACACAGAGGATTTTTTGCACTGTGATAAACTTAAAGATCAAGAGACCATAGAATGAGGAATGGGGACATCCTCTAGAAGTTGAGAGCAGCCGTGGATGACAGCCATCAGGGTCATGGAGACTTCAGTCTTGCAAGGACATGGATGGTTCTGCTGCCAAATAGCAGGAATGAACTTAGATGAAGACTCCCATTTCCCAATTAGACGCCTGACTCTAACCTGGGCAGAGAGCTCTAGCTTCTATAGACTTCATGAGCATATGGACAGGGTTGTAAGCCACAGAGTTGGTGGTGATTTGTTACGGAGGAATGGAAGACTAGCGTGCACTGATATTTCTTTTAGACAGAGGCAATAATGGTATGAGCTCTGGTGAAGGCATTGTACAATTTTGCATAGCCTCTTGTGTTATATATGGTCTGTGGACCTCATTCTCTGGAAATAATGGCCCCTCTGCTGGGCTGGAAGAGCAGCCTTGGACTAACAAAATCCTGCAGCCATACCCAGCCAACCTTTGTCCTGAGGAATTGCCCAGGTGATCTACAGATATGGGAACAGAATCAATGCTCTGTCTCTCATCCAGGAATTCTAGGGTTGTTTGTCACACAGAAATGTTGCAGCAATTAGTAACTTTTCCAGACACCTTTATGCAAACAGCAGCCAGGAGCAGAGTGTGGCAGTGGGGAGCTGCTTGGAGACCCATAGATCCTGCTTGGAGATCCTCAGCAAGGTGGAGACTGAGGGAGCCTGGGAAGGAGCATGAAGCTGTCACTACCCTCACAACCTCTTGGGACATCATGTACCATCTCCTGAAGTCCTTACCCATACTGCCAGCAGCCTCCATGTGACAGTTTTTTTCAAGACATCTGGTGTTCTGTGGCCTTCATCTTGCTTCTGGGTTCACATTTATCTCCCCCTGGGCAATTTCTGCTGGGTTAATGCCCATCCTCACCCAAGGGTAGAGGCTTCTTTTTTCTCTGAATCCCAGGCTGCACCAGCCACACTTGGCCTCTGGCCATGTCCTTTGGTGCCTGAGCCTAAGCACAGAGAAGCCAGGCCACAAGCCCTCAAAATATCTCCTGCTTAAAATGGATCTAATGACACATGCCAGCAGTCTCTGCACAAGACAGAAGCAGGAAGACCTTGAGTTGGAGGCTAGCCTGGGCTACATAGCAAGGCCTGTATCAAAAGGCAAAAAATGGGGGGGGGGAAGAAAAGTTAAAAAATAAAACAAAATATTCATCTTGCTAAGAAACATTCCCTCTCCTTGGAGGAAGTAAAGGGGGAGCCAACTAAGGTCTTCTTTCACTAAAGAACTCTCATTCATAAAACTGCCCTTGCCTGTGTCCCCTACTACCTGGAGGCAAATGCCTGGGTAAGTGGCCCAAAACCTGGAGCTGCTCCTCCTGACAAGCTATATCTGGAACCCCTGCCTTAGGATTTGGGCATCTAGGCCTAACTTCGACCAAGACCAACCTCTGACATTCTGTAATTTTCTCTGAAATAGCCTGAACTTTAAACTGGCAGATCAGTACACATAACTGTTTTCACCTGAGCAACTTGAAAGTAAGATGGCCGCATTATGCCCCTGTCACCCCTGCCCACCCTCCCCCCCACACTTATCAGTACCTTAGCACCTGTCTTTCAATGCTCCTGACAAGATCCAAAGTTTCACTGATTCCCCACTAGGTTTCACTTACTGTCCCAATCGTGGTCTCTGTAGTAAAGAAACATGTTTATGCAACATGTGTCTCAACTGGTTGTCATATTTCTTTATTTTCCTTCAGTGTAGAGCAGTTCTTTGACTTTCCCTGGCTTTGCCCTTGAGGTGAAAGGCTGGTTATTTGGTAGAATGTCCCTCAATTCAGGTTTGCAGACTTTGCTCCAGACCCTACTCAGGCGGCATTAGGCAGCTTGATTGTGGGATCTTCTTGTGGTGCTCCGTGTGGGTCATGTGACTGAGGTGCTATCTGCTAGGCTTCTCTCCTGTGAAATTATTCCTCACCCTTTGCAATCAGTAACTGTGCAGGGAGACCTCTGAGTCCAAGTAAACATCCCATTCCTTGTTAAATTGTCAACTTATTCATTTCAGCATGGAATCAGTGTGTTTTTTTTTTTTTTTTTTTTTTTTTTTGAGAGGTTCTAAGCCAGTGCCTATTCCTGGGTCCTTTAGACAATTGTCATTCTTTGTGTATACATTTGCTTTCAAAGAAACAAGGTATTCCTGGATCAACTTTCCCACCCTAGCTCTGAAGTCAACATTTACCCAAAAGGCCCTGGCTCGTTTTAGTATGTACATATATTTAGAAACCAAGATTTGAGTACAGGCTATGCTTTGTGATAGTGGGGTATCACTTTTCTGGGTGCTCTCAGTGGACTATGCTAAGGAACATAGCAGTATAGACACACTGATCCAAACTTCATATCACCTCTATGCTTGCGCTATCACCTAAGTTAGATCTACAGTATTGATAAACTTGCCTTGTTAAATGTAGCTTAAATTTATGAAAGAAAATGCATTTAGCACACCAGACCTCCAAACTTGCTGCTACCTAGCAACATAGTGCACATTGGAAGACCAGTTTTACCCTCTTTATCTATCACAGGACTGGCTACTGGCTTTCAGATCACTAGCTACTACTGCTCAGCGTGCTCCAGCCTGAGGAAAGGTCTGTGTTCAGTTACTTTCTGCCTGACAAAAAGCAACTGATGGGAAGGAGAGGCTAATTTTGGCTTGCAGTTGAAGGGGACCCAGCCTAATCTAGAGGGAACGAAATGATGCCAGGAGCATGAAGAGGCGTCATATCCATCTATGGTCAGGAAGCAGAGAGCAGACAGGAAGTAAGGTTGTTACAGAATGTCTAGGCCCACCCCCAGTGACCTGATTCCTTCAGAAACTCTACATCCTTAAAATTTCTACAACCTTCCAGAACAGCACTACCAGCTGGTGACCAAGTGTCTAATAATATGAGCTTTGGGTCAAAAGTTTCTAAAGCGGAGTGTGTGGGGGGGGGGGAAGTGGCACAGTAAAGCTCTTGTTATGGGCATGATAGAGGGGGCCTATAATCTCAGCACTAGGGAAGCAGGGGCAGAGGATCCTTGGGACTGGACAATCTAGCAGAATTTCAAGCTCTAGGTTCAGTGAGAGACCTTGCCTAAAAATTAAGACAAGTAATGACTGGAGACAATACCGGACATCAATTTCTGGCCTTCATGTGCATGCACAGATGCATGCCTGTGGACCCAGTTTCCTCAGGTGTAGGCAACACAAGTTGGTAGCTGGTGCCCAGGGAGAGACACCTCCCCCTCTTGGGGCCGTGATTCCCATGCCCCAAACCCTGATCAATGTCTGTTAATATGGGGGCCTTCCTTGTGGGAACAGAGGAGGTCACTGCTCATCATGGCTCCTGAGCCACTCCCAGGCAGTGATGGGAAGAGATGAAGATAGCATAGCAGGGTGGCAGCTGTATCATAAACGAGTATTGGGCAATCTAGGAACTAAGAGAGGATCTCTGAACCGGTGTCAGGAAGAGAAGCTGAGTAACACCGGAACCTGGGTGAGGGAGATTCCGGTCCAGGGTTGTAAAGCTAGACTTCAGAGCTGCTGACTGTCAAGCAGAGCCAAGCACTAGCATTCAGTTCCCATGGATCTGCACACAGTCCCCAGTGTGAGCTGCTTTTGCACGTGGAGAACCAGCTCCTCTGGGCCTCCAGCTCCACATACAGACCACCAGTTTTCAGGAGCATGGTATCTGCCTAAAGGTGACCCAGGAAGCAGGGACCACTCGAAGGCTGCATTCCTAGTAACTCCTGAAGTGTTCCTAGATGGGATTCCCTCATTTTCTTTCCTCCCCTTCTCCTCCTCTAGGGGGCTTTAAGGGTAAGAGGCCCCGGGGTGTTTGGCCTTCCCTGCAGGCAGCCCCTTCCCTCCCTGGGGCCTGAGCCCAGGCTCTGGCTGTGCAGAAGCTTGGAGCTCGAGGCTAATTGTGAATTAGGAGCCCAATTATGCCCTGCACAATTGGCTCTGCGCTACCTCCTCTTCCCGACAGACATGTATATTAATAGTTGGCACTTATTGAACCAAATATGAATATTCATCTTCATTTATATTTCAAGGCTTTTCCTCCTGGAGGCCCGCAGGGCTGCGACCAGCTCCAGCCCCATCACGGAGCTGACAGCTCACACTCCTGGGCCCTGACTCCTGGTTCGTGGGCGGCGGACTGGGCTCCCAGCTGTCCACAAACACTCATTAGGGGGGCCGAACCCAGCGAGCTGCGGAGAATGTGTAATCGCGCTTCCCGCTGCTAATTAGGGAACTGACGGAGCATTGAGGGCGAGAGGACGAATTCTTTAAACAGAGGACGGAAAACTTGAAGAGCTGTAATTACTTAGAGCAGAGTTCATCTCAGAACTTGGGAGCAGTGAGTCTGATGACAGCCCTGCTGGGTTGAGGGCAAGGAGCACCCGGGACCCGTACCCAGCCTCCGGGGGGCAGTGTGGAGCTACTTTTCCGTAGTCCTGGAGACACTAAGCTTTGTGAGACCCTCCCCTCCCAGGGGCGTTTCCTCTGCCTCACCTTCTAGCCCCGGCCCCTGCTCAGCTCCTAAGGGCTCCCCTAGCACAGCAGGTCAAGCCAGGCATTCCCACGACAACTCAAAAGGACACACAAGAACACGCCAGGTGTGTCTGAGGTGTGTCACCTAAACCTTCTATCCATTCTCAGGGGCGTGCGACCTTTCACATTGCTACGCACTTGATGTCATCTACAAATGCATTGGCATGCTCATGGCTACCTTGGGAAGCTTGCGGCCCGTGGCCTGCAGCCTGGACAGGCCTCCCATGGAACCATACCTCTCCCACTTTGAACCTACTGTCCCATCTCTCACATGCACCCTCCACACCCAGCTCCTACCCATCTCTGAAAAGCCTCTGTCCTTTGAAGCTCAGCAGTTTCCTTCTTTAGTGAGTGCCTCTGAGCCACGTCTTTCCCTCCTCTGGGGTGGAGAGGACAACGCTGGCATTCCTTATAGTCTCAACTAAGTGGCCAGGAACTGTGGATCACAAGAGGGATCTGGTCAGCTTTTCTGATTTCTGCCCAGAGCTATGCTGCCCAGTCCATAGTCACTGACCCTACAGGACTGTTTACATGAATTAAATAAATTGAAAGCTTGGCTCTCTACTCACACCAGCTGCATTTCTGCGTTCAATAGTCACACATAGAATAATAGCTTCCGAGGTTATCTATCAATTCCCACTGAGCATGTGGGCTTCCGATGTCCGATAGAACTTTGGTTCCGAATCTTGAGGGATCTTTCAGGCAGTACCCAGAGAATTTCTGGGTGCTTCATGGTGGTGGTGAGTGGGATGCTCTTGAGAGCCAGTGGTTAGAGTCACTGTCATACCTGCCTCCCAGTTGGACTTTAGAAGCTGTAACTAGCAGGAGGCAGCCTTTTAATCATCGACACCAACTCCTCTTAGCAACATGGCCCCTGTGCTGCAGGAAGAGATCAGAAATAAGCATTCAGGCTAGGCCTGGCTGGAGCCTTTATCCATGTGACTGGGTCTGCTAGATGAAGCTTCCCATTGTGGAAAGATATTAGGGAGAGATAAGTGCCCAACCAGAAGCCCACCTACCCCTCCCTGCTGATAAGCTTCTAATACATCCAGAGGCCTTTCTCAGAGCCCCTCTAGGCTCCTGGGAGCCCTGGTGTGGGTCTCAGTCTTATGTCCCAGCAAGGTCAAAACCCATCTGGATGCAAGGTGATTCTGTGTTCACAGCATCCAGAATTTCATCATGCCCTGGGGGCAGAATGTCAGCACAGAATGCTGGAGTCACCTCCCCAGGGGCTCCCTGGATGTGCCCCTGAGCTGAGCTAAGCAAAATGTGGGTACCTGAAGGGGAATTTCTCAAATGAGGTTTCGCAGACATGTTATGGAATGCTGGGCCACTGGGAGTCTGAGCTTTTTAGCCCTAGAGATGAACATGTGGGTTCAGATCCAAACATGAGTGTCCTATCCAGAGAAGGAGCGAGGGTCAGAAAAGTGAATCCTGAGAGTGTGAGTGGAGGTGGGACCCACAGTGGGGAGTATCGTGGAGGCAGATGGGCCTGGCAAGGACTCTTTTTCATCAGTACAGCCTCTCCCTTGGAGATGGTCCTGAGGTAAGAAGCAAGCTCTAGAAAGGGAGCAGAGACATGGTACACATGCCCCATCTTGGTACTCCCTCTATAGTTTGAAAGGGTTCCTTGGTTCATTTTCATAACTTTGGCAGGCCAGCAGGGGAGGGCTGTCATCCTGTTCCACAGGAGAAACTGGTCCTGGGGTTGCCACATAGAGAGAGGGCCCAGATGTGACCTGGTACTCCTGATCCACCCTGGGCTAGCGCCACCTGTGGAGCCCTTGACTGCAGATACAAAGGTCAATGTCACAGCAGTCACGTAGGCTTCCAAATGACTTAGATTTAGGATCGTGGCTTGTTTTATATGGAGTTTAAAGACAGTGACCCAGATAAGAGAATGTAATTGACTCAAATCAACCTTGGAAATGATTCTTGGAGAATCCTATACAGGCTGCAAGGATCAAGAGGTACCCACCTTGAACCCCCAAACCTCCTCCAAGGAAGGCTTCTCTCTGAGACAGCCAAAAAACAAGGAAGGAAGAATTTTGAACATGTAGGAAGGGATTTCAGTTTTACTTCCAAATTTTCTGTAGGGATGTGAGGTTCAGATTCTGGGGGCTTTCCTAGCATTGGGGTCCTATAGCACCTGTTGGGTTCATGGCAGGTCACATGAATGAACTAGCCAGGACAGTGTGGTTGGTTGTTACTTGAGAGGGTGAGAAGAGAAAAGGGGTTCAAGTGTGCAGACGTCCTGGAGATGGGTGCAAGTCCAGTTCTAACCTTACCCAGCTGGGAACAGAACTGTCTTGTGGGCTTGTCCTACTAAGGCTCGAAGTCAAGAATGATGTGACATATCTTTCTTATATCACATATCCAATGACCACTGTCCCCCCCAGCTCCTCCCAAATGGCAGCTTTACTTTTAGAGCTTGCTGGTCAGAACTCACAATGCTGTGTGGGCTACAGGCACAGGGTTAAAGGGCATCTTACTGACCCAAGCAAGGAATGAGCTATGAACCATCTTGCTAGGTCTCCTCTGTTGACAGCTTTTGGTTCCAGGTGACTAGGGAAAAGTGCACCTGGAACCTGGGTTTCTCATTTTTAACCAGACCCACTGGAGGTGCAGAGGCTGCAGTTAAGCATGGGGGAGTGATCTTCAGCACACACTGCTCCATGTTCCAAGAGCTTCACATGGCTATTAATAAAACAGGGCCCTGATTTTCACCTTCTAGTACTTCATCTGGAGCCCACAGGAAGTGTGGCGGGGGGGGGGGGGGGGGGGCAGGATGCGGGCATTCCTTGGTCCCTAGCAGAAATAATCTCTAACAGCCCCCAAACCTCACCCTCAACCTAGAATGGTTATTAACATATTAATTAATATTTAAAAACTCATTACGCCTTGATGATGGCTTCCTTAATCTGCTTTTATATTAATCGCAGCCACCAAGGAGCAATAACCATACTTACGTGGCAAAATGGAGTCATTTTACTTAATTACCGAGGAGGTTTTACAGGCAGTCTTCAAAGCTCGCAAACAATCAGAGGTTTGATGGCATGTCTTCCTTTTAGAGTCTCTGCTAAATTGGATGCTCTGACAGTTGGAGATTTTAGCTTGTGTTGAGATGAAGTTTCTCTACCCATACCCTATTCCTCAGTGTGCCATCTATGAGCCCCTGCTTTTCTTAATTATTGACCTGAGGAGGTGGCCTGGATTCTAACTCCCAACCTGTACTTTGGCCTGCTACCTCAGGAGGCAACACAAATTCGAGGTTTTATCCCCAGAGACCCTCTCTTCTCTTCCTGGGAGGTTCTGCTTCTGAGCTTGGACTTAAAACTCTGGAGCTCTCCTGGCAGCTTTAGTCTTCCAGGTGGGCTGGGCCTTCAACTTCTTCAGTTACCTGGGGGCTGGTCTGGCCAGCCGCAGAGTCCTGCTGCCTGTTACTTTCAGGCTTCCCTACCGTGTTGTCTTCAAACAATACCTAGCTCTAAAAGGGGCTTACACAGCCTCAACCCACCAGCTCTGCCCACTGCCCTGGGCTCCTTGAGGTAATTCAAGTTCAGTCTATTGGGACCTCTGTGATGGGTCACAGAAGCCTTCCTGTCCTGTCAGGTTTCTATCCTTGGTCCCTTGGAGGATTTGGGACTTCTGTAACATAAAGAGGGGCAGCCTTCACAGTGTAATAGCCCTGGTGCCTTTTGCCTCACCTGTCTCCTGCAAATTCATTGATATTGGTGCTCACGGTGACATGAGGGTCTCAGGTGAGTCAGGAGCATATGCTGAGGCCATGGCCCAGTGGACCTAGTGTGCCATCTGTATAGAAGGCTAGCAAAGAGTGCTTGTCAGCTTCTAAAAAATTTCCCACTTCTAGCCCTCCCTTCAGAGCCTGGCCACAAAGAAATCTTTTAGGCAGAAACAGAGTCAAATGGTGTCCAGAGATGAGATCAGCTTCCCGTGCCTTAGAAATTATGGTGAAGTGACAGGCTGGGAAATTGGTGACTCCCTCCCAGGGTGCTGATAACCCTGGAGATCATTCATCACCCATGTGGGGATGGCCAGAACCATTCAGAGCATCTGTAGCCCTAATGGGACCACACAGCCATCAGGATGGGACACAAAGAGCTGTCAGGTCCCAGGTAGGCTGTGAAGCCTGGCCTTGGACAGCTGGTAATTGCGGACTTGAGTGAGAACCCAGGTCTCAGGGTGGATGTGATGGTTAATCTTCATTGATTTAGAATCACTATAGAAACATACCTCTGGGCATATCTGTTTGGGTGTTTCCAGAAAGATTTAACTGAGGAAGGAAAACTGAATGTGGGCCGAACAAGACCTAATAAGGATAAAGAGAGGGGCTGATGAGATGGCTCAGTGGGATAGGGAAGAAATTATCTTGTCCTAAGAGTTATATGTATATTGGAGTGTAGGGCACCCCTCACTTGGGGGGGGGGGGCATTTGCTTAATTATCTGCCTGGATAAAGGAATGAGAACAGATCGTCATTGACCCCCTCCCTCTCGTCAGGGCTTCCATGTGCAGTAGTTTAGTATTGGAGGAAGAAGGGGTCAAAACATGAGCCGAGGGCATTCTCACAGCTGACTCAGTGTTCCCAGGCTTTGAAGAGGCCCTGAGGACAGCAATGGTGGAGTCAAAGAGGCCAGGGTTAGGTCAGGTATCAGAGGCTGCAGAACAGATATTTGTGTGGCTGGTTGCTAGATCTTTGTGTTTGTTTTTATTTGCTTTGTCATGCCTGGCATAGAATCCAGAGCCTCACGCTCTCACACGCTAGCACCCTCCACCATGAAGCTGCACCCCCAGCCCTGCTTGTTGGTGTCGGCTCTGATTTTTTTATGTGAACTCATTGGTGCAAAGTCCTGGCCAGGACTCCATGAGTAGAGTTTCACGGACCACCTCCAGGTAGACATTTCATCTCTGGCCTGGGGTCCTCCATATTTTATATTTGCCATTTTCCCTCTGCCGTGGCCACGACCAATGTGGCAGATCAGAGCTACTTCATTATTCAGACCAGAGGTGAAGACAATTAATGCAGTTGGCTCAAAGCTGACTCACGCTGATGCATAACATGAGCAAAAATTAACCTCTGGTAGATACATCAAGTCTTTGTCATCATGGCATAACTTATATGTAGCTGTCACCAACTTCACAGCCAGAGGTATGGACAGGGTTCTGAGTCTCAGCACTTCTGTGGGCACCAGGCACTAGTCTAGCCACCTGGGCAATAAAGTGAAGTTCAAAGGGTAACAAGTAAGCCTGAGACCTTCCCTTGAACCATGAGGTTCACAAGCTGCTCTACAGGTGGTCACCTGGGACTCAAGAGATAGCTCAGTGGGCAAAGTATTGTCTTTGCACCAACGTGTTTCTTTTGCAAGGGCAAAGACATGAGTTCAAACCCCAGAATCCATGGTTTAAAGGAGAGAGAGAGAGGAGAGGGAGGGAGGCTAGGAAGGAGGGGGGGAGGAAGGGAGGGAAAGAAAGAGTGAGCTCAGAATGCTGGCACATGATTTTAATCTCAGTGCTAGGGAGATAGAGACATATATTCCGGGGCTCAATGGTGAGCCAGCCTAGACTTACTAAGTTCTAGGCCAGTGAGAGATCCTGTCTCAAATGAAGTGCATTATATTGCCCTTTCTCATGTATATGCACACTCGTGCATGGATATCTGCATATATACATGTACTTGCACAAACATGAACACACACACACACACACAAGGAAACAGTTCTTCTGAATTACGAAAGACGGCATTTATAGACGAGACTCTGAATTAATCTGATAGTTTTGAACTAGGGAACACTGTGTGTATCCACTTAGTACTGAGAATTTCAAATATTTTCTGTCCCTTCTCCTCAGGGACATGAGTCCAAGGACAAGATGAGATGAATAAAAAAAAAAAAAAAAAGAAAAGTCCACAAGTTTGCACAATTGGATGAACAGATTTGTAATGCTGTGTCTGCTGAACTCAGGTGGGTCTAATTCCAACTGTCCCTTCCTAGCCCCAGACAGCTCATATTCACCCAAGCGCCCCACAGAGGAAGGGGCTCAAGGGACCTTGTGTCTGTCCCAGAGATAGAAGAAAGATGAAGGCTGGTCTAAGGGTGAGGAAGACAGAAGCGATGCCTCTGGGTTCTTTGGGTCTAGAACTGGAGACTGGAGAGAAATCAGAGCTTTGCAGAGTCACAGAGTGTGGGGGGGGGGGGGCCCATCAGAGACTCCGGGTGGACACAGGGCCTTTCTGCTCAGCCCGCCCTTTCTCCTGGAGTCTCCCTCAGAATGTCACATCATCATCTGCCACCATCTCCCATTCAGAAATCCAGGTCAATCACAACCCTCCCATTCAGCAGCCAGGAACTAGAATGCCTAGGCCCGTCCTTTTCAAGTCCCCAAAAGGCTAAAAGACCAGTGTTGTTCTCACCATATCCAGGGCCCATGGGCTCACTGTGTCCTGAGCAGAAGGGGACACGCGTTCTCTGTAGCACTAGGCGGCTCCTAGTTCCCAACTCCTCACTGTTCCTACCCTAGGGCCCAATACTGATTGGTCCCATGCACAACTGTGGTTACATCCGTGAAAACAGTCCAAGGATGAGATGTCTCACCCAGCACTTACTTAGGCAGACGCCACCTGCTTTCTGCCAGGATGAAACAGCCGTTTTCACAAAGAATTTCTGCAAGGGAAATTCTACCTCAAACAGAAGAGCAGATACTTGCACAGGAGTCACTAAATCCACAGAGGTTGTAATCAACAGTCACCTCATACAGAGAAGCTCCCAGGATCATCCCTTTCCACCTCTGCAGCCACTTCCCCAGGACAGGTCTTCAGAATTTTCCCTGCCCATCATCGTTGTCCTCTGGGTGTTCCTGTAACTCCTTTCTCCCCTACAGAAAGATTCTTCTGTGTGCTGAAGCTCATACCTCCCCATTCCCCATGAGCATCCCTATGTAGAGAGCCCTGGGGTGGCCAGAGCTCCTCAATCTAGCCCACAAGCCTTTTTTGGTCTCTCCTGTTGTGGTACCATGAGCTACAGCCCCTGAGCTTCCTTGTGGCCTATGCACTTGAAGTGAGTACAGAATAGATTTTCCTGGTTGCCTCCCATGGGCTGTTAACGTGGTGAAGTCCGAGATAATGTCTTTTCAGCATTTTTTTTTTCATCAGAGGCACAAATGTTCAGCACTATTTGTGTAAGAAAGTGAGAGAGATGAAATTAGAATGGCCTCTCCCCTGGGCCAGGCCCTAGGTACATTGTTTTCCGTTTACGGAAGGTTGCCTGGCCTTTAATAGTGCTAATGTAGATACAGCAGTTTCATGCCTGCTATTAGACACAGGTTCTGAGCGATATTAAGCTTGGACAATGGAGACCATCAACAGTGGGATTTTAAATTGTACATGGTAGAATACAACTTGAGAGATGCCAGGCTTCCCGGCCTCCTGCATCCGGCCTGTCCAGAGATACTGGGAATTTTGCTCCAGAAGCCAAGCCCACATGGCCTCCTGCATTAGAGAGCAAACCCTGACTTCTGTTTAGGCACATCTACACAGCTGAGGAACTTCTGGTGCCAGCCTCACAGAGGAAAACTACATCTCAGCTCTACTCAGACTTAATCTGCTCCCAAAACATTGTAAATATCTCCGCTGAAAGAAGTGTGGTCTGAGAAACTTGGCCTCATAGGAAATACTGTGAAGATGCCTATTATCCTGGGCTCTGACATCATTCTTTTCTAGAGTTGGACATGGGATGGGATGGGGTGAGAAGGGGAGAGACTTGGAGAAGACCAGTTACTCTGGAGGCAATCTCAAATGCACCTTTCTGCTTGTACTGATTTGGAAGCTGTCCAACTGAAGGAGGTCTTACCAGGCAGAGAAAAGGCAGCTCTAGGGCCTTGAGACCCCAGAGGCTGGGAGGAGAGAAGAGGTGCCTTGTGGGATGCTTCAGTGAGGCAGTGCAGCTTTGGGAATAGGATGTCACAGCTTCCATGCTTCTAGGGCCATCAGTCAACCATGGTAATTGATCCTACTGAGACAAAGTCCAAAGTTTCCTTTTCACACCATAGAAAGAAACAAGGTTATGTATCGATGTCCAAGCCTATGAATATGAAACAGTGCCCCCATATCCATGAGAGATTTGTTCTAAGATCCCCCAGCAGATGCCTGATCCCTTGCATTGTATCAAGCCTTCATATATGTACCGCTTTCTCCATGGCTGCACAGTTCTAGGGTTACTCTGTCATTCTATGTCTGGTGTCCTGGACAGCTATTTGGTAAGCAGGGGTCATTTCAACAAAGATATTTTGATAGCAGACAATCTATTATTAACAAATCCAGCTAGTAAATGAATGATGGGCAAGTAGTATGCACGATGTAGATATGTAGATACATTGAACAAAGAGATTAATTCATGTCCTGAGACAGCAGAATGTTATGGATGGGTAATCCTTATTGGCTTCTTGACTGAGTTGGAATAATTGTGAAGCACAATGTGTGTGAGGGTATTTCCAGAAGCGAGGAAGGAAGACCCACCCTGAATGTAGCAGCATTGTACTGTGGGCTGGGGTCCTGAACTGGATGGAAGGGAAGGAGTAAGCTGTGCACCAGGCACACACACTCACTTCCTGACTGCAGATGAATGAGAACCTTGCCACATGCCTCAGGCTCCTGCTGCTGTACATACAGCAGCACTAGCCACCATGCCTCCTCTGTCATGATGGACAGGACCTTCAAACCATGAATCAAAATAAAAACCATTCCTTGGTTAAGTTGCTCTCACCAGGAATGTTCTCACAGCCACAGGAAAATAGAGTACATAATTTCATCATGCTACTTAAAACAGCATGAAGTTTGAAACTGAGGCTGGAGAGATGGCTCAGCAGTCAAGAGCAGTGACTGCTCCAGAGGTCTTCCAGAACCGGGTTCGGTTCCCAGCACCCACACATTGTGAGGTGGCTCACAGTCCACTGTAGCACTAGCTCCAAAGGATCTTCTGCCTTCTCCTGGCCTCCATGGGCATTGCATGGACATGATGCACAGACATGCATACAAGCAAAACACCCAAACACAGAAAAGTTTTTGAAAACTTAAAGAAAAAAATCTTTAAAAAAAATGTATTTCTAGTACATTCCGTGTAATATTTTCTGACCATGGGTAATAGAAACCATGGGAAGGAAAGCCATGAATAAAAGAGAGATTATTGCTGTGGCTAAGGACCTGGAGCTGTGCCTTCTGGATCTGAGTACCACCTCTGTTCCTTAGAAGCTGTGTTTCCTGGACGGCTACATGACTTTTCTGTACTTGACTTGTAAAATGGGGGGCAATATGGCCACTGCATCATACAGCTGTAAGGTGAGGAGAGCTAAAAGTACAAAGCTTTTCCAGTGGTGCTGGACGATATTAAGTGCCAGAGAAATGAGCCCTTTTATTTTATATGATTGCCTGGACTCTCTAAAGAAGAAAGGGGATTGGAATAGGTTGCATGGAAGAAGGTGCTTTGAAGGATTAATACAATTCCCCGTGGAGGGGAAGAGAGAGAGGGCTATTCAAAGCAGAGGACACAGCTTGAGTGGGTAATTAGGTTGTCCTTTGGGGGAATGAGGAGGGGTGTGAGGTGGTTCATGCCAGCGAGAAAGAGGAGTGTAGTGTGAGATGAGACCAATCTGAGTTGCTGCCCTTGTGGGGTGGTTAAGAAGCTTCTAGAAGGCAGGTGCCGGGGTCAAAGTGTGGTCAGAACTGTGTGTGGAGGTGAGAGTGGGTAGGGAGTTTTCACATGGGGAGGAGGAGCAGACACATAGAAGTTAGCCATGAGGCCACCCTTAGGGTTAGGGAAGGCAAGGGTGTTCAGGTATGAGAATGAACATAGACTCCTCACTGTAACAAGGACATCTTTCAGATGCCCAGGCCTGGCCCTTCTTTCTTTCTCCTTTTTGCCCAGTGGAATTCTCTTAAGCCTGGCCACTCCTCTGGTGTGTGGCCTTCATCTGTTGTGGTCCCACACTCTAAAGTTTCCAATCTGGAGTTTCAGAGTGAGAAACCATTTGCTTCTGGATTCTGGTCTCTGGTTTGGGTTGGAGGCCTGTGGTGTAAGTTCCATCTTCCTAGTGACCTTCTTAGGTCTTGGGTCAGTGAGTACATATGCAATGACCCCACAGTGAAGTGGCAGAGGCAGCTCAGGCCCATCTCTGGTCCCATTGTGCTCTCCTGGACACACCTGCTTTCTTAATCCCCCAAAGCCTACTGTTCCTCTGCCCTTCAGATAATACAGGGAAAGTCAGGTTTGTTTGGTTCTTTTGTTTCTTCAGGGGTGCATAGAACTCATGTTAGGCGAGCACTCTACCCCCAGCTCCTTAAAAGTCAGATTTGCATAGTAACTATACTAATATTTACCAAGCACTTACAGTGTGTTAGGCCCATTATATCTAATAGTTACTGTGTGATCTTAAGCAAGTCACTTAATCTCTCTGTGTCTTGCCCTCACTTTTTGTTGGTTTTTTGAGACAGGGTTTCTCTGTGTAGTTTTGGAGCCTGTCCTGGAACTCACTCTGTAGACCAGGCTGGCCTGGAACTCACAGAGATCAAGTGTTGGGACTAAAGCCATGCACGGCTCCCCTCCCCCCGCCCCAGTTCTGTCCTCAATTTTTAAAATTAAGAACAAAAACTTATACCTACCTCACAGCCCATTAGCGTAGATTAAATAAGTAGAAATATAAAAGTTTTTTTAACATTGCACTTGGCATCTAGTAAATATTAAAACAGCCATGCTTCCATGGCTCCAACTTAACAAATTATTGTTCATTCCATTTTCCAGGCATTGAAATGGTCTTTGGGAGGCAATGTGAGTTTGGGAGGTCACACCATTGATTAAAGGGAAAAAAGGCAATAGCTGGGTCTCAGGATCCACTTTCCTAACCCCAGCTCAACTGCTTCCCCAGTGGACAGTCTCCTAGAATCTGGTCTCAAAGAGAAATATTGCCAGTTCTTCCAATGATTGGCTTCTAATTGGACACTGGGGTTATGCCAACTGTTTTTCTTTTCCCAAATCTCAGGAGAAGCCAGAGCCATTGAATCCTAAAGGAAGCCATCAGATGGTGTATGACAGCGGATTTGTAGGGAGTTGATATGAGAACCCAAGGCAGGACCCAAAGCGGTTGCAGAAGGACACTGGGAGGGTGTGGGACAGGCCTCTTTAGCTGTCAGGAGGTTTCCTAGAATGGGTGGGGGCAGTGAAATGGCCCAGACTATTAGAGTCACAACATATACTGTGGAGTCTAAGTTCTCCAAAGTAGCCTTTGAGATTGGAGCAGCCCAAGTTTTAGGACCCCTAAAAGGACCAAGGATGATGAGTACCAGCCCTGGTTTCTCTGCTGTGTGGATGCCTGATAGGTCCTCCAAGTTTGACCTGAGACAAGACAGATTGGGAGCCTTATTTTCCCAGATTATAAAATGGGATGCATAGTTTACCCAAGTGATTTCTGAGGGCCTCCTTCTCACTCAGAGGGAAGCAAGCTGGTGCTGGGAGGCAGCCTGGCCTAGAGAAAAGAGTCTTGGGAATTAGAGCCTCAGCTTCCCACCCTGCTTTGCCCTCTGGCCTGCTCTGAAGTTGGGGGCTTTGGTTTTTCCACTTGGAGAAAGTCACAGATGAGGGTTTTGCAACCACCTACATGCTCTGAAGGAAGGACACCTGCTAAGGGGCGTCTGGCTTGTCCAGAGATGGCTCTCCAGTTTATTTGTGGCAAGGAAAGCTGCACCCTGCCGTCTTAACGTAGGTCTTGTGACATTGGAGCATATCTCCACCAGAACAGGGTGCCCTGCCCCTCAGAGACAGCTTCAACTAAGCATACATTTGGGGACCTTTGAATGCTCTTGAGCACGGAAGGAAGACATCCTGATCTCCAGAGGAAACCCACTTGGAATCCCTTCACGTCTCTCCGACCGCTTTTATAAATTACTTGAAAGGAAGCAACCAGAGGCCATACATCGTGTCCTCGCTGTTGGAGGTGCTCATTTGCATATGGGAACATCCTACATCCCTTAGAACGGATTTCCTCAACGCTCACTGCTGCTCCTGTGTCTGCCTAACGTCACAGGGAGCATCAAGAAGTTCAGACCGAGCAGCAAAGAGAACTGAGCAGGTGCAGGAATGAGCAAGGAGATTAGGGAACCCGGAGGAGAAATCCTTATCCCGGAGCCGGACTGTCTAGGCGCATACCAAGTTCCCGCCCTCGGTCTTGCAGCGCCTCCTGCAGAGAAAAGCTTGGCTGGCTAGTGGCTGTTCCCAGGTCAACCGCTAGGGTCCCACGGTCACCAGCTGGCTTCGCGCGGCCCTCGCGGTCCACTGCGCGCCGCCCTCCGCCCTCGGAGCGCACATCTTTCTAATGGGATAAGGCGTCACACAGGTCAGGGAACAATTTATTATTCTGCTAGCTGGAGCCAAGTTTCTCTTTGAAAAATGGTTACTCCCGGAGTCGGCAATTACTTCAAAATAAATTTACCAAAGACAAAATTGTGCCTCTTGGGTCAGTAAACGACTTGCCTGTTTGGGGCTGAGCAGACAAGGTGTTTATTAAGGACCGCCTTCGCTTCCTGTGCAGGTTTTTCAGTTTGAATAATTGTCCAATTAAATATAATTTGGAAGTCGGTGCTAACCCAGTGGCTAGATTGCAAGAGGAAGAATCACTCGGAGGCGTGCATTAATAAATCCCGCGGAGCCCTATCGCTCCCCAAACCCCTCCTTTGCTTTAATTTTGAGGGTTTTTTTTTTCTTTTTTTCTTTTTGTCTTCCCGCAGCCTATAGTTTTCCGTTTGGAAATGAGTGTCTTTTTCCCTTAAGGATTCCTAGGGCTTGCTTCCATCTGTCTGTCTTCTCTCCAGCAATCATCTGCACCAGGGTCTCTTTCCACAAAGGGTTTCTCCGACTGGGACCTCACACTGATACTGGGACTAACAGCCCATTCTTTTATGGGCTGCACACTTATGGGCTTTTCTTTGTCCATATATTCAGTTAACAAACACCTGGGCTGGATCAGGAGAAAAATCAGATATAGTCCTGTTCTTCGAAGATGATTCAACTAAGCCCTTCATTGTTGCACATGGGGAAACTGAGGCGTTATCAGTAGAAAGAGAACCATGTAGGCAGTGGTTCTCAAGCTTCCTAGTGCCATGGCCCTTTAATACAGTTCCTCATGTTGTGGTGACCCCCAACCATAAAAATATTTTGTTGCTACTTCTTAACTGTAATTTTGCTACTGTCATGAATTGTAATATAAATATCTCATATGCAGAATATTTGATTTGTCAACCCTGAAGGAGTCATAACCGACAGGTTGAGAAACATTGATGTAGGGTGTAACTGGGGAGCAGGACTGTTTATACATTGCCTGCTATACACAATTCCTCACCCCAAGGTGCATACAGTAAGGGAAGCCCAGATCTGTTCAAGGTACTTCATCTTCTTGGGCATGGCTTGTGGAGGGTAGCTAAGGAATCAGAGCATTTATGTGATGTTATCCTGGCCAGCCAGTTGGGTCCCAAGGGGATGAAACATCACAGTGAGCATCTCCTTGTTATACAGTGATCAGCGACATTGTCCTAGACACAGAAGACAGTCAACATCTAGTCCAAGCCTCAGGCCTAGGGAAGGGCCTGGGCCCACTTTCCAAGAGCCCAAGTCCAATCTGGGCACTCTGTGACACCCTCTGTCTAGAAGCTGGTGCATGAATCACAGGGATGCCCAGTATCCTTGTATTGGCCTGAGATAGTCGCTCATTCACTAAATAATTATCGATGGAGCCCCCATGTTTACTAAACACTGTTCTAAGTTCTGGTGATGACAAAGGACATCAATCCTTGCTGATGTGAAGGCTTTTGCATTTTCTGCATTTCTTGAAACAGGGTCTCACTCTATAGCCCAGCCTGGCCTGGAACCCTATATGTAGTTCAGGTGGCCTCCAGCTCAGGACAATTCTCCTTTTCCCAAGCCCTGAGATTATAGAGATGAGCCATCATCCCCAGCCAATATGGTGGGTTTTGTTTGTTTGCTTGTTTTTGTTTGTTTGTTTTGTGAGACAGACAGTCAACACAAGCCAGAATCATACTGTATCACTTGTGATTAGTGCTATTCAGATAAACAGAGCAAGTCCTGTGTTAGGGGATATGGTGGATATGGGAAGATTTTAAGTGGAGAAGCTGATGGTACTATCACCAAGTAGTTGGCATTTAAGAAGAGTCTTGAAGTAAGTTAGGAAATGATCCCAGGGACCATGACCAAGAGGGCTTTCTGGATCTGACAACAGGTTTCTGTTTTCTGTTAGAGTCATTAGGTGGGAGTGTGCAAATGTGTGTGTGTGTGTGTGTGAGAGAGAGAGAGAGAGAGAGAGAGAGAGAGAGAGAGAGAGAGAGAGAGAGAGAGAGAGAGAGAGAGATTCAACAAAGAGGAAGAGGGCTGGGAGGAGGAAGAAAAGTGTGAGGTCTGGCAAGTTACAGAAGAGATGCTATAGACCGGAAGTTAATGAGAACAGGCCAAGGGTAAGAACAACTTCCAGGTTCCTCTCTAGGCTCTCTGCTGCCTCAAGTCCCTGCAGCTCTGTGGCCTCGAAGCTTCTCAACAGGCCCACAGTGACCTCCCCTGGCTCCTCTGAGAAAAGTGCTAGCTCCCAGCTAACACTGGAGTCCCATAGGAAGGAGGCAGGGACCCGGGAGGTTGGTTTGGCTGTTTTTCCCCGTTCTCTCTCACTCTCACAGAAAAGGAAGGAAAAGCACTTGTCCGCCCATATTCACAGCCATGGAGGTGATCCGGGTTGAAAGAAAATCAATAAGATGTGTCCATTTATGTGGTACAAAGGAAGAAAGGTCTGCAGACGGAAATAGGTCGGGATTCACGCGCGGGCGACTTAATAAGACTTTTCCCCCAGTTTGAAGAGGACGGTAATTTAGATTTGCCTTTGAACGTCTCCTTTTTGTGCCTCAATAACTCTCAGGATCAGCCTGCTTAGGAAGCAAGGGAAGAGAGATGGGCCGCCTTCTTAGAAGACAAGCCCGTTTAGGAAGGACCGCTAGCTCGGAGAAGTTCAAACACTGGCCTTGAGAAAAGAAGAAAGTGCCGCGCGAGCACATCCTCGGCCCATTGATCACAATTGAGGCCTGGGCCTAGTGCATTTGGGCTGAAGCGGGACAATGAGAACAAGGCCAGACTGCCAGGAGGCCTCCTCTGAGCGAGCATCCGTGGAGCAAGAGCTGCTCATTACCGGCAGCAGAGCTCGCTGACCAGGTGGGGGCAAGAGGCAGCTAGCTAGACCCTGCATGCAGAGTAGGGGCCTTACAGCATACATATCAAGGCCCAGAAAGCAAGCAGGCTTCCTCAGGCTGTGGTCCACAAGACCCTGGCTAGTTTTTCTGCCTTAATGGACCCAGTTCATTTTCTTAACCAAGGATCTCTACAGAGTACATCCAGGCTGCCTACAGGAAATGATAGGTTGAGCTCACAGGATGCACCAAGGGCATAGCCAGAAACCCAAAAGATGGAGCCTGGCCTAGCCAGACTTTGGGTAAGACTGGGACATCCACTTGGTGTGCCTAAGGGATTCTTTCAGCTGGGCTGTTCACCCTGACAGGGAATACTAACGTCCTGGGGCAGTTTGAGGAAGCTCAGCAAGTCCCTACTACAGAAAAAGCCACCTCAGTCAGACTCTCTATCCTTTCCACAGACTCAATTCAAATACCTGTGTAGTCATGTTCCCATGAGAGACAAATATCTGCCCCAGGCAGACATAATGAAACACACATGATATCCCAGCACTTAGCAAGTGGGTCAGGAGTTCAAGACCATCCTCAGATGCATAATGAGTTTGAGGCCATCCTGACCTACATGAGACCCTATTTTTTTTTTTAAATAGCTCGCATACAAAAGAAATACCCTGACCTCAGTAGTTGCTTTTCTAATTGGATCCATCTCAACACTGGCATTGTGTTGTTATAGCCTCCAACTGTAAGCTCCTATAGAGTGGGCACTGTGCCCATAGCATACACACAGAGCCTGGCTCAGGGCAGGTGATATTACCTACCAGCTTTATGGGTTCTCCTTCCCTAGGCTTATGGCATGAGGGTAAGGCCAGCTGGGGTCCTGTCTTCCTGTGGTCCAGATAGTTCCTTATCTGCCAATGTCACATGTGTTTATCGAGAAAGAGGCCATTCATGTCATAGGAGCTATAACTTCAGCTCAGAGCTCTTCTGTATTGCCTATGGTCCCATAGGGTATTACAGGGCTGTTTCGGGGCCGGAAGCTGGAGTCAGGAGACTGTCTCATAGATCAGTTGCATTTTGTCTCCCTTGCCCTCCTTCCCAGTTTCTTCTGTGCTACTTTCTACCCAGTACGACAGCCCAGCCGTGGAAGTTAAACCTGGCAACTTAACATGGAGATGGGCTGGAAGTGTAAAATCCACACAACATCCCTGAATCATAGCTATACATACACAGAAAGAATATAAAATGTCTTACTAAAAAAATGGACGTGTCTGGATTCAATCCCCCACAAGGCAAAAAGAATATGTGTGGATTGTATTATGATTTGGATACCAGGTAGCTTTCCAAAGGCTCATGTATTGAAGGCTGGGTCACCCATGAAAGCAGTGTTCTGAAGGGAGACCTTTGGGGTGTGACCTCTACTTCATTGGTGGACCAGTCCCTTGACATGCCCCATCAAGGTCTTCATGACATAATTACATTCTTGGGTGGTGTAGAAAGTAGGAGCTGAGACTTTCTTGTAGGAAAGGCCACTGGGGTGTGTCTGGGAAAGGTTGACTAGTCTTAGGCTCCTTCATGGTTTTCCCTCCCTCTCAGATTCCCGGATGCCATGGAGTGAGCAGGTGAGCATCTCTCCTCTCTCATACCTTTTCCATGATTTGCTGCATTGCAAAAGGCCTAAGAGCAATGGAGCCAGCTGAAAATGGACTAGAACCTTTGAAGCTATGAGCCTTTTAAATTTTCTTTCAGGTGATTGTCATAGAGACAAAAAATATAAAACATATATGTTAAAATTACAAAGTTTTGAGTTTTAAAATTTAATAATAATGGACTAAATCAGTAATCAAAACTGATCTGATATTTTTAATTTGACTATTGACTCATAATACATTTTGTTTAGACAACTCTGGCTCTGTAATCTCTGAGCATGAATGTTCTAGGCATCCTTGATATATGTGGCAGTATGAAAGTACTTGAACTAGGACCAGTTTCACAGGGATGAATGAGGCAGTTAAGAAAAAGCATCCCTGCCTGAGGAGTTATTAATACCTGAAGATAAGCCTTTTGGCAATATCCTTCAGGTTTTTATAGTGCCAGGAGTCAATGGCCATTATAATGGATGAGGAGCCGCTTACGAAGAATTTCATTTGTGACAGAGGATGCACAGCTCCAGCCGCTCTTTCTCCAATCTCGGCCGTGTATGCGATGACCACAATGTATTGGTTACTTTTCTGTTGCCGTGATAAAATGCAATGACCAAAACTTTATGGTTCTAGAGGAAAAGCTCATAATGGGGGTGGGGGGGGGAGAGACTTAGCATGGTGGCAAGAGAAGGAAGCTCGACGCATAGGAAGCTGAGAGAAGGGACAGGGAGCAGAACAAGGTTATAAGCCTTCCAAGCTCACTCCCAGTGACAAGCTTCCTCCAGCGAAGCTGTATCTCCTAAAGGTTCCGTTATCTCTCCGAACAGCATCACCAACTGGGGCCCGGTGTTGAAATACGTGAGCATGTGGGAGCATCTCTCATTCAAACACTATAAATAGTAGGACAAGTAACCAGGGCCAACTGGAGTCAAGAAAAGGCCTGGCAACCCATCCTAGGGCTAAAGAATGGACACCAGAGTTGTTTGAGCTGAGATAGGTCACCTTAGCCCATCTGTCCTCTGCAGCTGCATTGGCTTGCTAACTGGGATGGCCCTTTGGCTCACCTAGCAACACTTGACTGAAGCCCTGACGGCCAGTTCCCTGAGACATCTCCAGAGATCACCCTGTCCTGAAGTATGACACCCCAGCAAACCCCAGAGCCAACAAAGGAGCTGGGGGAGCGGGCGCAGGGGCAGGAAGCCCTGTTTCATCTGAACAACTTCAGAAAGAAAGAGGCTAGGAACCAGGAGGGAGGGGGAACAGCCTTCTAGAGTCCAGTAGTTCCTGATAACTGGGGTCATCATTGTAAGCTGGGGTATAGAAGAGCAGGATCCCACAGGGGATGAAATTCTAGATGATTCTGGTGAGAGGGTCGAGAAATGGATTGTAGACAGGTTGGGTGAAATACTTCAGCTAAGGGCCATGGACAGCCTGAGAGTAGATGGAGACCCAGTGGGTAACAGAGAGTCTTCATGATTCAGGGTGAGTATTAGGACTCCTAAACCTGCCCCCAGATAAAGCCCTGCCATGGACTTGTGTTAGCAATGTGACCAGGCCCCATGCTCTGCCCCTCAGGTATCCCAGGACACCTGTTAACATCCTTTCATCCCTCCAAGCCTTGAGAGCAGAGTGCACCGTTGTGGCCTTCAGACAAGCCACCCTGAGGGTAGACACCAGGCTTTCACTGAAATCAGAGGTCCCTCTAAGCCTTGGCCTTCTCATTGCACCATTGTTTGGGAGTCCTGGTTATTACCTACCCATCCTGGAGGACCTGGGCAGTGGTGCAGTAGTTCAAGCATCTCGGCCTAAAGGCACTGACCCCACAGCTCCCGGTTTCTTTGTGGGCTGGGAGTGGAAGATGAAAGCTGCCCCACACACACTTCCCTTCACAGCCTCCAGGCCAAGTCTCTTCACCTCCTTCCTCTCTCCTCTGCAGCACTGTAAGAATTATTATTTCTTAAATCCTCATTGGAATGCTAATTTTGATTTTGAGTGTCTGTCATGGGCTCTTTGAAGTTTTTCAGACAAAATAAGTATCTCCTTAACAGAGAGGATTAGTGCCTACTTGTTTAGAACCCTCTGACTGAGAATGACAAGCAATTTCAGAATCTGTGGGGTTTAGGGAGGCTGCAGGAAGAGAGGCTGCCTACCTCCCTGTGGTCAGCTTTCCATAAATGGCTTAATGGGGTTAGAGTTTAACCCCTCAAACAGGGATCAGCGCCCTCAGCTTGAAAGCCAATGAGCAGTGAGGCAGAGCTTGCTATTTAAATCCAGCAGGACTTGGTTAGAACTCTTTTATTCTCTTAAGTTTAAAGAAAACAGACCCATTCCCCTTGCAGGATTTAGAACCCACTTCAGCCATCTGCCCCTGTAGCCTCTGCCTCAATACGCAGCAGCCTTTGCTCCACAGGTAATTCATAGCCCAGGCTCAGCCCAGGCTGGGATGCTCCTGGCTTTATGATCCCGTTCAATTCGGGAGTGTTAATGGGGCAATTTGTAAAGAAAGAAATATAATGAGTTATCACAAAGCCCAGCAAGGACTCGACAGACTGGGCACTTCCCATCCATCAAGCATTCTAGCGTTGTAGAAGACCAGCAGGACCAGAAATCTTGAGAGGCCACAGGGAATGCGGCCTTTCTTTGGCCTTGATGTACATGCGTGTTAACTGCTGCGACTATCGCCTTTGCTCCCTCCCCCAAATCCTGGAGGGCCCGAATCCCTGGGGACATGGTATAAGGAAGCAAAGGGAAGATTCTTAAGGTTTATTTGCTAGAGCAAAATGGTTGTGGAAGACATCTTAAAAGAGAAAACACATTAGCACATTAGGCACTCTCTCTCTCTCTCTCTCTCTCTCTCTCTCTCTCTCTCTCTCTCTCTCTGTGTGTGTGTGTGTGTGTGTGTGTGTGTTGATGTGATGTGACCCAGGGCTCCCATGCTAGGGCTACTTGGACTGTGTTTGGCTAGTCATTAGGCTCAAGGTTGTGGATGATATTGGGCAGTCAGATTCATCCAGCAATACCTGAAAGTCAAATTGTATCTAACCTGATCCCGGGGTGAGACCATGAGACCTTCTGTTGTGGCCAAGTGAGGGACCAAGTTCACTCTGAGGAACAGCAGCGTATGAACTCAAATGTTGGGTCCACAGACTGACAAGTCCTTCTCACGAGCACAGTGAGGCCCAGAAAGGGGAATGAATTGCCAAAAGACAGATAAGGCTTTGCCAGCTTATTATATTGTGTATACATCACAATCCAGACTCCAGTATGGTTGAGGCCAGAGCTTGCATAAAGCTGTAGGTCTTCAGGAAGGAAAATAAAAGATCCAATCCAGGGAGCCCAGCACAGAGATTTGGACTGGTCTGAGTTCTGGCTGACACATGGGTGTCTCTAGACTGAGACTATGCCTTCCTCCACCCCCTACTGTTCCACTTCTGTCCTAGGTCCTGGTGGTAATCTCACCAAGTCCCTCAGTGACCTGTTACCAGAACTCCAGGTAATAGGAAGACCCTAAGACCAGTGGGCAGATGGAGGTCTGGCCTCTGTGGGGACTGCTGGATCTTAGGCACAGTGTGACATGTGTTCCCAATTGGTCTCCACCATGCTCCACCCATTGGGTCATGTCTTCTTTCCCTCTGGTTTTATGGACAAGTTGGAGATCTCCCCAAACCCAAGGAAAGACACCTTGGAGTCCCAGAACAGGTGGCCTCCACTGAAAGAGTCAATCTCTGTGAATAATAAATAGCTAACACAGCTGATACTTCCTGTGCCCCCAGGGTGACCCCAGATGCTTGCTCAACTCACTAATTCTCACAACACCACCGCAAAGAGATCCTTCAGTTACCATCCAAAGTAGGAAAGGGAGGCACAGAAAAATTATACAGCTTGCTTAAGGTCACCTCTCTGGTTCAAGCCCCACTGACCTGACTTGATTGGGGAAGCCTGAGATGTTTCACCCCCACAAGCTTAAGCGGGAGGAAGGTGGGGTCCTAACCAAGGAACTTCTGAGAAAGGCCTCTGGCCAGACACTGAGGTGTCCTCTAGAATGAATGAGCAACAAGAAGAGAGCAATGGATAGCATGCTGGAGGAAGACCCCAAAGGGCATTGAGTCAACTGAATCCATGCTTGCATGTGTCAAGGACAGTGTCCTATGCTCCATCCATGGAATTTCCCACAAGTCTCCTGGCAGCCAGCCCCACAGGTAGGAAGGAGGATGGGGACTCAGTAAGACTAGCAAATGTATCCAAGGTCACACAGCAATGAGAGACTTGGCTCCGTTTCAGACTCTAACAAGGCCTGGTTTCACAGCTGGGTGCATGCAGCCAGGTGTCAGAGAGGGGCATGCCGGGGTGGAAAAGAGGAGAGATAGTTAGAAACACCATAACAGGCCAGGGAAGGCATAATGGCCCTCCCGTCATCCAGAAACTAGCGGAAGAGTCTCAGGAAAAGAAGCCCATCCTACCATGAGGTAGAGGTCTGTGTGAAGGCAGGGGCTGCAGGGATTGACCACAGTCCCTGGGTTGTTGCTTCTGGCCTCCCCGTCGGGCAATGAATAGTGGAACCTTGTTGATACCTATAGGGGTGGATGGGCATAGGCTGAACTCTGTTTCACATCACTTCAACCAGACATCCCAACCCTCAGGGCTCCATCACTGCCTCATTTCTCCTCTCCACACCTCCGTCCATGTCCCACCAGGTCACCATTCCAGGTCCCCATCATTCAGATGTCCTGGGAATGGAAGGGTTACCGCAGATGCCGCTGAATGGAGGCTGCTGTTCCCCAGCGTTAAGCAGCTTTAGTGTCTCCTATACCCCAGCCCTGATTTAAAATTCATAAATGCTAATCCTTCATAATTTACGGTTTAAAAGCAGCCCCACTCACAGGCCCCGTGGCTACAGCTCTGTCAGAGTAATTATGCCGCCAAGCTGAAATTGGACTACTAACTGAGATATTAAACAGGGGGGGAAATCCTCGCGCTGGCAGCCGACCCAATTATTCCAAATAAGCAAACAGATTAGTGAGTAATTTTCCAGTTAAATTTGGTGATTGGTGCCAGAATTGTATGTTAAATATTCAGAAGTAAATAGATTAAAGATGAAATGTGCCCCCTCCTTTTTTTTTCTGGGCTTAATTTACTGTGTATATTAAAACTTTTTCATGAGGAGGGAAAAAAGTAAAAAAAAAAAAATGATAATTAAAAAATCCAAATAAACCCCTCCGGGCGTCCCAGTGAAGCTTGTCAGAGACCAGAATGGGGCCCTTCGGCTTCTTCTACTTCCCATACCTCTTGGGGAACCCAACTTCCACTCTCCCAGGGGAGACCTGAGCAGGACATGAAATCTGGGTGGGCTGAGGGCCCCCAGATCCCACATGCTGGTTTGTATTTTTTTTTTTTTTTTACAAAGAAAAATCCTTAATCTATTAGTGGTAAAGTCAGGCAGATGCAGGGAAGCAGACATGGGTACAGGCATAGAGCCAGATCTGACACTTAGGTTCCAGTGTTCAGGGCTGCTACTCTACAACAGCCATTGTGCTTTACTGGCCTGGCTGTGGAGCTGGCGCGAGCGCGCGCGCGCGCGCGCGCGCGCGCACACACACACACACACACACACACACACACACACACACACACACACACACACACACACACACACTGAGAGAGAGAGAGAGAGAGAGAGAGAGAGAGAGAGAGAGAGAGAGAGAGAGAGAGGAGGGGGTCTGGGCCTCCCTTTTCCTTAGCTGGCTAACTTTTCTCTCCTTTAAATCTCAGCAGAGAGACAGGACTCTGAGTCATTGTCCCAATAAGCAAAAGTAAAACCAGAGGCCTAGGGAGGCTGACGGTCCCCAGGCACCCAGCTCTGCAAGGGTGGAAATGAACACCAACCACTGCCTGTGCTCTCTGCTGCCTCCTAGGGGCGACATACGTCAGGCATAGGTTCATCTCTGGCAGGAAGGCAGAGAGAAGCCAGCATAGATGTAGCCGCAGATAGAAGGAAGTCCTGTGCCCTGTCAGAAGTGCGCTGATGGGGAGGGGTCAAATAAAATCACAGGCTTTCAGAAGGCATCTGGGTCAGAGCCTGCAGCCTGGTTCCAGTGTCCTCGACATGTCAGTTCCAGGTCTGGTAGCAACCTTAAGCTCTCTCTATCTCAGGGATCCCTTCCTGGAGTTATCAAATCCATAAAATGGAAGATGGGGGAAACTCAGAGCATATTATCAATTCAATCCAGAGGTTTCCTCCCACTCCTGTCTGGTTGAGGTAAACCAAATGATGCTGGGAGCATCCCTACTGGAGCCACTTCCTGTGAAGGCACCTCTGAGGGAATGGGGTAGCTTCAGTTGCTATCCCCAGTGGGAGAGGCCTAGCCCAAGCCACACGTTGATACCCCATGTAAACACAAGCCACATGGACAGGCTTAAGGCCTGTAGCCCAAGCATTGAAAGATAGGCAAGCAGGCAACAAGGACATTAAAGGGATCTGCCTGGCTCAACTTCCTCTCGCCACTAGGCTACTTGTTCACAAACAGGATATAAGAGTCCCCTGAGAACCTCTTACAAAGCATGTCCTTCACACAAACATGTAGTTTCCTAAGGAACATAACCAACCTGAACTTGGAAGGCTGCCACTCCCACATAGATGTTTCTGCAAACTTTAAAAACGCAGTGATCTGGAGAGATGGCTTGGTAGGTAAGATGCCTAAGGACCTGAGTTAAGATCCCAGCACACATGTAAAAAGACCATGGGCACCTGTAACCTCATAGGACAGGAGGATCCCTGGGATTGCTCCCTGATAGTGGGACACCTGATGTCTTCCTCCAACCTCCACATGAATTCACACTCACACACACACACCCTCACATAGACATCCACATGCAACACACAGAGAGACACACAAAACAAAAGGTGAGTGAACTCCTTCTTCAACATGCAAAGCATGTAACACTGAAGTTACAGGTCTTCGTTTGCCTCTTTCTTGTCCCCCAAAAGATCTGAGTCACCTCTGGGAGACCACCAGAGAGAAGGCAAAAGAAATTGATCTTCCAGCTTCCTGGAGTTCCCCTACTGGGGACCCCTTCGCTGTGGGAACAATACAGGTGGTGTGGAGGCACAGCCACTCAGACAGGGCTGAAAACAGTCTGTGAAGACTGCAGGTTGGCCCCAGCTGGAGGTCTGCTTTCTTCTCAGGAAATTTACAACCTATTCTGTAGGAGTTCCCAAGAAGGACTGGTTGGCTAGAGTTCAAAGGGTGACTGGACCCTGTACCAGGGTCCCTACTTTCTTAGTCTGTTTCCTCTGTAGGTAGAGACTTTCCTTGGACTCTTACTGGGTCATAACAACAAAGCCCTTCCCTCCCAGGCTCTCGGGGGAGATGGTGGGTGAGGAGGCTGGATCTCTGTGTTCACACTCTGCACTCTGAGCAGGGTTTGGGGACCCAAGCTGTGGTGACATCTCAGCCTTTTGTCTCTTCCTTATTTAGAAAACAAAAATGCCAAACACACAAGCATAAAGAAAGCATTTATTGAGCCCTCACCATACGCTGGAAATGGCAAGGTCCCTCAGTTCTCCCAGGGCTCAGCACTCCAGCTGTGTCTGCTGACCTGTGTTCTTTCCCTGTGCCTGACTGAGCCCTGCTGTCTCCCTGCTCTTCTACTAAGCAGAAAGGCTTGTTGCTGTGGTAACCAGCCCATTCTGTTCCCACCTTCCCATTGATCAGCTCTGGATTTGGTAGCTTAGATTATCCCTTAACTAACTTCCAGGAGTCTCCATTTTCTTCCTGCTTCCTGCTTAAGACTTTCCAAAGGGACCAAACTTTGTTTCCTGTGACTAGTATGTTAAAATGAAAATAATAGTCAGTTGGCAGGTGCTGTCACCTCAGCATTCAAAAGGCCAGCCTACTACACTACATGGCAAGACTGTATTCACACACACACATACACACACACACACACACACACACACACACACACACACACACACACTCACTTAATTCAAGGGGCTGAAAATGTGATTTAATGGTAGGGTGCTTGTCTATCATGCCCGAGATTCTAGATTCCATCTCCAGTTCCACACAGAAAAATAACTAACTAACTAACTAACTAACTAACTAACTAACTAACTAACTAACTAGATAAATAGATGTGTGTCAGCTGAATGAATCAGAGCACAATGTTCAAACAGAGGAAATAGCTACACGACCAATGGATTCCTTTGCACAAGTACCTAAGCCCTTTACAGTTAAGCTGTGTGTTAAGGCCTCTGTGTGTGGGTGGTGTGAACCTTTGCAGTCATGAGGAACCTTCTCTGAGTAGATCCCGTTGCTAGAGCATGTACATATGTATAGGTTCACACAGAGAAAGTCACATGAGTAAACGCATATGTACATATATACACGCATGCACACACAGGAATATATGTGCACATCACATATCAGGCAAACCCTTGTACATCTAGGTCATGGGAACTGGGCCTCCCCCGGCAGTGGTGCACCCCTAAACCAACTCTCCAGGGGAAACCCTCCTTAGTGTTATAGCTCCACTGTAACTTATTTGAGAGATCTAACATTCGATGACCAGTTTTCAGAACTCCTGAATATTTTTTGGCTGACTCCAGTAGACTGCTCTCTTCAGGATTCTGTGTATTCTTGTTTCAAGCCCCTGTTGGAAGAATGACCTGGCTGAGGAGATCCAGTGAAAAAGGGAAGGTCTTAGTTTGTTGGTGGAGAGGGGGAGAGGCAATGAGCTCCAGCAAGCAACAAAATTATCTTACAGTCCCTGAGAGGTTGCAAGGGCCGCTGTCAGGTCAGAGAGATAATAAAGGGAAGTAGAATGGATGTTAGGCTGACAGATTATATTATCACTGTTTCTCCAGAAGGTTCTAGTTCCTGCCACCAGAAGTTTAACTAGAACACAGGTCAACTGGGACCCTGAAAAGGGGATTCACACCACTGTCTCTTACTATCCCCTCAGAAGCCTGTACTCCTCACTTTTCCTAATAAAACCACATTGTAATAAAGGGCTTGGGTTGGTTTTGCTCTGCTTTATGAGCAAGAAGAATACATAGCCCTGGCTTTCCTAGAACATGCTCTGTAGACCAGCTTTTACTCACAGAAATCCACCTGCCTCTGCCTCCTGAGTACTGAGATTAAAGGCATAGTAGAGTTTTGACTGCTTAAGCCTGGCTTCTTGTGACATCTGGGACTGTCACTCTTAGCATGGGTTGTCCAAATGTCTGTCCCTTCCTCTATTTCCTGGCTCTTGTTTATACCCCTGGTTGGGCAGGGAGGAGATGCATGGACATTGCCAGGCTCCAGCAGCTTCCTTAACTGCCTGATTCCCAGAGTGACCTTCCTAGCATAATTCCAGCAACTGGATCTACCTTCCATCTTCTCAGAGAAAAGTCCTCAACAATAAACCAGCCAGAGGACAGATAGAGATGAGGGTCGGTAAGTACAGAGTATGTTCACGCATTTGAAGAAAAAGTAATTTATTTTGAGACAGAGTAGGTCTCACTGTGTTGACCAGGCTGGCCTTGAATTCACAGAGATATGCAAGCCGATCCCTCCTGAGTACTGTGATTAAAAGTGTTCGCCACCAAACTCAGCAGAAAAAAAGGAAGAATAAATAAAAGCCAAACAACATATGGTCGTGAACCCGATTCTTCCATTTATCAGTTCTATAAATTGAAATCTGTTCTTGGTGTCCTTGGCTCTCTGTTTCTTTTTTATAAATAGGATGTTTAAGGACAGGACCAGGGCTGGAAAGATGGCCCAATAGCTAAGAATGTTTGCTCCCCTTACGGAGAACTTGAGTTCAGTTTCCAGTACCTGCATCACATGGCTTACAACTGCATGGAACTCCAGAGGATCTGACACCTCTGGTCTCTGAAGGTGTTTTCTCCACTTGGGTGTGTGTGTGCACGTGTGAGAGAGAGAGAGAGAGAGAGAGAGAGAGAGAGAGAGAGAGAGAGAGAGAGAGAGAGGGAGGGAGGGAGGGAGGGAGAGAAGGAGGGAGGGAGGGAGAAAGGGGAGATGGAGAATAAATTTTAAAAAAGAATAGGGTCTACCTTGTAACCAATTGACATTTATATATGTGTATACAAATACATAAAGCATATACATATATTAATAAGACAGGTCACAAAGCATGATATAACTCTAGCTGCCATCCTTATACAAGTTAGTTCAGGGCCTTCCTCCTCCACCCCTATGGATACTGTACTGGCTAGTTTTTTGTTTTGTTTTGTTTTGTTTTTGTTAACCTGAAACAAGGTACAGTCATCTTGGAAAGAATCTTTAATGAAGAAAATACCCGTATCATATTGTCCGTGGGCAAGTCTATATGCCATTTTTTTAAAATTAATGATTGATGTAGGAGGGCCCATCACTGTGGGTGGTGTCAACCCTGGGAAGGTGGTCCTTGTTGGTATAAGAAAGTGAGCCGAGCAAGCCATGGGGAGCAAGCCAGTAAGCAGCACACCTCCATGGTCTCTGCTTCAGTTCCTGCTTCCAGGTTCATGCCTTGAGTTCCTGCCCTGACTGGCTTCCATGATGCCTGGGGCAGATACGCCAATCAAGCCATTTCCTCCTCAAGGTGTTCTTGGTCTGAATGTCTTATCATAGCAAGTAGAGAGCAAAATAGGACAGATAGCAAAATTCCAGAGGCTCAAGTCCTTTATGTGAAATGGTACAGTGTTTGCCAATAGCCCACACACATTCCCCCAGATCCTTTAGATAATCTCTACACTATTTATGACACATGAGCCAATGCCAATGCTAGGTAAATAGCTGTTCTGTATTGTGTAGGGAGCAATGCAAGGAAATTAAGATTGTGTTTGCTCAGTATAGACGCAGTTGGTTTGTGTGGGGGTTTGTTATTGTTTCCAAAAACATTTTCCACCCATCACAGGTTGAACCTGCAGATTTGGACCTCATAGATACAGAAGCCTGCCTACATAATGGTCTAATCAATGTCAGACACTATATGAAACAAACTTGAGGTTTAATTTGATCCCCCACAATACTGTGTAGTTAGTGCTGCTGCCAAGCCCTTTCCACAGACAGTCTGTAGCTCAGAAAGGTAAATGACTTGCCTAAGGTCCCAGGGGGCTGCACAGCAGGGACAACCTCCAGTTGTCTCAGGAGGCAATTAAGCCACGAGGATGGCATAGTAGCCATTTATTTTATTTTATCTTTAAGACTTGAGTCTTATGTAGCCTACACTGGACTTTGAACCTGCTATGTAGCCCAGAATGACCTTGAACTTCTTATTCTCCTGCCTCCAGGCACTGGAGATTGAGTTCAGGGCTTTGTGTATGCTAGGTAAGTATTCTACCAACTGAATGGCATCACCCGCTCTCTTAATAGACTTCTTAATGGGCAAATCCATAGAAACTGGGGCCACAGAGGGTCCACAACCTCCTAGCATCTGCAAGAAACCTCAGTGACTGGCTACGCAGCAGAGTGTGGGGTCAGAACAGGTAGTGGGGCATCACAGAGAGAGTCTGCCTAATTTTGAAACCCCATGTACTGGGTCTCACCCATGAAAACTGAAATGGTTCTTTGCCACTTGGTAACCCAGGCAGGAGGTATTTGACGTGAGAGCCTGTCACTGCCAGCAGCGCCTCTATTCAGCTATACCTGGAAGGTCCTAGCATGGAATCCTAGAGGATTCCCGGAGATCCATTGATCTTCAGTCTCTTTGAGGAGGTAATGTTCTGTTGTCAGAGGCGACACTGGGATGGAGGAGCTTACTAGCAAGAAGTGAAGACAGGCAAGCAGCACTGCTTTTCCCAAGGATCTCCGGCTGGATCTGAGTCACTGCTGTGGTGCTGTCCATTCTAGGGGCACGTCTCCTCCCTTCAGTCAATCCTTGCTCTTATGAGCCCTACAGAGCCCCACAGCAGAGTGTCTCTTAGTTGATTTTAGATCCAGTCAAGTCGACAATCAAGATTTATCGTCACAACCTGAAAGCCTCAGGATAAGACACTGAGCAGAAAGTTCCAGAGTCAAGAAGCATCAGTTCTTCAGCTGCCGCCTCCCCCACGGCCAATGTTTGGGAATTCACCTTATATAGCCATCAAGGGCCAGATGGCACCTCTTGGCCTTGTGGCCACAGGCCTTTGGTTTTGAGAAATCGCTTGGAATTTAACAACACTGAGCAGCTGTGGGATTCAATGTTCAGTCAGAGCTTTGCAGGCTGTTTGTGTTCCTGAGCAGAATCCTTGTGATTTTAAGAGACTATCACGTGTACACTGAACATGGTATAAAAATGACCACCCATATGTCACATTCATAAGTGAGCATACACATGCACTCACTAGACATGCTACATACATGTGCTGTCTGTGTCACACACCATGTAAGTGACTCATGGGACATAGAGGTGATGTGAGTGTCAGGGAGACTCCCAACACAATCACCCAGAGTAATCTTTCCGAGTCCAGTTCACCCTGACCCCACCACCACCCAGTGTAACCCTCACTTTAGCCTGGTCCCTGTGGGATTTTATGAGTCTTAGCCTCACTTCTTCTCCTCTCCCCTTCCAGGTGTAGCCCAGCCCTGTCTCATCTGACCCCCCCCATCTTCCCTCTCCACCTATAATCCCATCCTGACTTCATGCAACGCATCTTCATCCTACTTTGCCCTCAGCCAACTGTGACCACTGCCAGGATCCTTCTCTGCACATGCTTAGGGTCTGTGTTCCCCCAGGCCTTGGAGGTGAACTGCTTTGGGGAAATCTTGATAGAAGTGGATTCCACTCGTGGGTTCTTTCCACATCACATCCTCAGTTGGCTTAGGAAAAGAAATGGTATAGAAATAGTAGCTATATATACTCAAGTCTCCTCAATCATTTGAAATGCTCCACACGCGCATGCGCGCGCGCGCACACACACACACACACACACACACACACACACACACACACAGAATGACACTTCCCTGTGCCTAAGCAGAACTTACCTTTTTGTCTTGTGCCCAGGAGCTAGGCTCTCACGGGGTCTTATTGCCATTGTTGTTGGCTAGGGCTGGTTGGTATGAAGTTGCAGGGGTGGGGGTGGGGAGTCTCTTTGGACTACCTTGAGGAGTGGCCCTGCAGAGCGGGCAGGAGGAAATACAGGACTGGAGGGTCCTCCAGGCAAAGGTGTGGCACCCACAAAGTTGCCTGCCAAGCTCTGGAGAATCAATGCTACTTCCTACTTCCAGTGCTCAAAAATTCCTTTACTAAGGCTTGAAATTCCTCTCTGCTGCTGGAGACCAGAAAACCATGGGCCAAGGCCATGAGCTCTGTTCCAGCTTATGTGTGCTGGTCATCCCAGTCAACATGGGGCTCAGTCTATGCTCTGTTGCAGACTGCCTTTAACCTAGAGCACTCACTCATATTCTCCAAAAAGTAGAGTATGTGGCTGCCTAAGTGCAAACTGTTTATCATTTTAACCCTTTGCATGGACTCAGTGAGAATTCATACACACGACGGGAGCTGAAACCTCACTGCTCTCTTAGAAGGAAGGAGACCCCACGCTCCCAGTTCACTTCCACTTCGTGCACTTGGCTTCTGCGGAAGTTAGCCTGCTCTCCAACCATGAGACTTCTGCCTCGGCTATATACAGGGCTTCAGCGCTGCATGTTTGCAGAGATCACTGGTCACATTGCAGTCTTCATACCCTGTACCGTGCTCTAGATTTGTACAGTGTTCATCCCCTGTGAACACACAGAGAAGGCCCTACAGCCTTCTCATTAAAGTCTATATGCCGTTAAGTACCAGGAATGGGTCCAGTGTCCAGAATAGTGCCCAAAATCCCCATTGTTTCTTGAACCGCCTACAGATGTAGCTTTCCAGAATTGTCTAGTTTCATAGTTCCAAGTCAGCCAAAAATCAGGAAGGAATGTTTTGAATGAAACTCAAAGCTTTTCTTGCTTCTGATACTCTTAGCTACAGCCTACATCCTCTCCGGTCCTAGAGAAATCACAACATTTGGCTTTCTGGTCCTCATTATCTAAAGCTGACTTCATGATTCTAAGCTCACTGGGGAACAGGAAGAGCACAGAGCAGTGAGGACACCAAGGGCAGAAGCCCTGACAGTGGTAGCCTGGTGTCCGGAGTATATCTAAACCGGAAACAGAAACTGTGTAGGTAGGTGTCCACCTGTAGGGCTCAGAAAACACAGCACTGGGTCATCTGGGTCATTTCTCTGGGTCCATGAACAGTTCTTGTGCTGGCTGGTTTTATGTCAGCTTGACATAAGCTAAAGACGCCTGGGGGGAGGGAACCCCAATTAAGAAAATGCTGCCACAAGATCAGGCTGTCTTCAGACCTGTAGGACATTTTTTAAATTAGCGATTGACATTAGAGGGCCCAGTCTGTTGTGGCTGGGGCCACCCCTGGGCTTGTGATTGTGGGTTCTATAAGAAAACAGGCTGAGCAAGCCAGTAAGCAGCACTTCTCGATGGCCTCTGTATCAGCTCCTGCCTTCAGGTTCCTGTCCTGCTGGAGTCCCTGCCTGACTTCCTGTGATGATCCGCAGGGATGTGCAAGTGTAAGCCGACTAAACCTTCCCTCCCCAAACTGCCTTTATTACAACAATAGTAACCCTAACTAGGACAGCCCTGATGATTGCACCAAATACACCAGTGCACACCATTCGATGACCTTGACCAGCACGAAGATTAAGTCCTGTGTAGAGTGCTCTCTTTAGGAAAGCATACAGTCGTCCTTTTTTATTTAAATCCTCCAGGCAGCTCCACTGTAGATACCTGCACACTTGGGCCTAGGAGCCCACTAAGCTATTGTGAAGACAGGAGAGCCTCTTGTGACTTGGGATGGATCTCTAAGCACATCTGTGCTGCCTGACTCAAGCCTGCTCTCAAGCCCTCCCCACCCACCCTGGGCTCTCCACTAGGGTGCATTCTGCTGCCCCCAGAGCACACCAGCTTCTGCAACAATGATTAATCGGCCCTAGCAGTTTAAGAATGCTTATTTGCACACAGTTATGAAGTGTCACGATATGTCTCCAATGCAAGCGGGTTCCATTAGAAGCGGAACGGCAGAGCGAGAAGCACAGGCAATATTTCCTTAAAAGTTCATGGTAGGCAATGGGGTAGTGTGCGAAGCTAAACAAATCCAGGCAATAATGGAAATGTAGCATGAAATTACTTCTGTAAACAACAACCATTCATTATTTGAACATTTTTCATAAGCCAGCAGGCAGGGAGAGGGGTGTTGGTGGGAGGGGAGGGGGCTGTTGAGGCCAGGCCCAGGCACCCACCAGAGTCTTCAAGCTGAGCTTTCTAGGGGCTTTGGTACCCATCCATCTTCAGAAAATGCCCAGGCTCTGCGCCGTCCTGGCTAGTTTGCCATCAGGTTCCCTTCCTTCATTACGCAGGATCGGCACAAGCAGTGGGAATGCGTGATTTAAGGAGGAAAGAGAGACCCACTACTTAATGTTGATTTGGCGGAGTGTATAACCCCGGAGAGAAATGTAAATAGCAGCTCGCAATAACATGACAGCCCACTAATCATATTTACAAACGATATTAAATCTGTCCACACGCAGGCCTGCCTGCGGATTGGCCCGGCCATAATTGTCATTGTAACCAGCGCCGGCTTATGGGAGGATTTAACTGCAGTGATATAAGGTGAGTCGCGGGCTTATTATGACTTTATTATTACTCGGTTTATGTTTATTAAAACAATTTGTCATGCAGAGCAGGAATGGAGGAATGGGGGGGCATTAAATCGTGCCATACTCAACCTGGAGAGATGGCTCCTGGGATGAATGGCAACAGGCCCAATCCTCTACTTGGTCCCCTCTAGAGCTGGGCACTTGTCAGCACAGGCCACCCAGAGCCCTGGCCTGGCATGGAAGGGCCACTCCAAGCAGAACCTCAAAAAACAGAAACTCAGCTCAGAGTCTTTGTTGTTCTGTCTTTAGGTGAACTTGGGATAACCATAGAAGGCCCTGACACATTGTGAGATGTTTTTAGGGCCGGCCACTAGGGACACACAAGGGCCTCCTCCTAGGTTTCCAGGAAAGAAGACTGACTGCCCGAGAGGGTTCCACCAAGGTTGTTGGTAGAGACTCAGCACAAAGGATCTTGGAAGAAGTTTAATAAAAGCCATTTTATTTTTTCTGGGGGTTCTTATTGGTTATTATCAAATTTATTTCATCCCCAATCTTTGTTCTTTGGCAAGGCAGTAGGAAGGGGGCTGGAGCTGGCTGTGCCCAGTAAATAATCCTCCCTTTGCCCCAATCCAATTACCCAAGGCAGAGAGATAGGAGGCCTAAGCAGTAGCTCTCCACACAACCAAATCTGAAGCCTCTGATGCAGACATAAAAGTTGCAGATAGCTGCTGGGTCTGACAACCAGGAAAGAGCATGCATGATGGGATGGAGGGCCAGGGTACCAGCCCTGAGTCCTCAGAACTGGGTCTGTGACTGCCACAAAACATCAGGAAGTCACTGTGTCAGAGTGTCTTAGAACAGCAAGAGCAGAGCATGACTAAAGCTAGCCAGCAACCAAAAAGCCGCTGCTGTGTGCGAACCACTGCCTCTCTTTCAGGATTCCGTCCACTCTTATATTATCTCCATGTATGTTAAACTTAGAAAAAGAAGCCTCTTCCTGTAGGCAGGGCCTGTGATTGACAAGTGGAGCCAAGTCCTGACTGAGACCCTCATTTACTGCCTTAGTCCTTGTGAAGGAAGCAACTGTACAATCATACAGGAGGACCCTAACCCCCTGCCAGCAGCCTCACTGCCTGAAATGCCATTATTTCAGTGATACACTGGCTGAACCAAATCTCCAAAGCCATTAATGTCCTGAGCAATGAAGTAGGAAGTCTCTAGAGAGGAGGTGGGGGTGAGAAAAGATGAGATCCTTTCACTGGTCAGTAGGATTCATTTGTCAAGTCACGGGCCTCATGGTGGGTGAGCACAGGAACAGACAGTGTGGCTCCCTTCTAGGCCCTGAGCATTGCTGATTATGGAGTATGGTGTTGGGTGTTCACAGCAAGAAGTCCCCGAGGACATGGTATCAGCTTTCAGCTTCCTCTGTTCACTGGCAAGGGGACCTGACTCCAGGCAGCTGCCTCAGGTATATACTGTGTCTCCAAAAAGGCCTGTACAGTTCCCACATTCCTGCCAAGGCTAAGGACACTGATGCTGGTCATCAGTCCTGGGAGTGACCTCTGCACTCAGAACCCAGCTATTACTCTGGGCACCCTTCTGGAAGAGGGACTTCTATTCTCTGTTCATATGTCTCTTGTGGGCAATGTTCATTCTTTGCTGTTGGAAACCTTTTTCTTGGGATACCCCTAGCTTCAGGGTGGAGCTCAATAACAAGGCTGTCCCTTATAGACCATCCTTCTCAGCTAATCTCTGAAGGTACTGTTCCCCTGTGGAAGACTTCTGGGCCCCTCCCTATGTCAGACCTACTCTGGGGGTTTGTGGATCCTCCAAATGAACAGAACCCAGATTTTCCCTCCCTTATAAATGTAGCTCAGATGGAGATAGCGCTGGGTTCCTACTCCAAGGCCTGGCTCTAAACAGCTGAGGAAATGCTAGCTATTTGTGGGCCCAGCTCTCTAAGCCTGTGGATGCCTATGATCCTTGGGTTCCCTTTGTCTCACTTAAGAAAGAAGTCACCAGGCAGTGACTCACAGGAGAAACAATAAGCCTTTATTGCAGCTGCCCTTCTCCTCAACTACTCAACCTGCTGGCCAGCAGGAGAGCCGTGCTGGCAAATTAAAAGTCTCTAAACTTTCTTTATGTCTCCTTGGATACTTGGGGAGCTTTAATGTAGGACTGGCTAGCCTAGCTTACTGATATGCCACATTGGGGCTGGTGCCAAAGTCACAGTACAGGGAAGAACTGGGCTAAGCACAATGAGGTTGGCATGGATGGGCCTGGATGAGGGTTGCTGCGGCTGGTTCTGGGATCCTCAGAGTCTCGAAATGGTTCTGGGGATTTTGGAACTCTGCTAACTAACAGCCTCTACATCTAGGTGGCAGGCATTGTCCTCACTGATCCCAACCCTGCAGAGTCCCGAGGGGGACACATCCTGAGAAGAGTGTGGTAGGAAGATATGGTCCTGCCAAGGCAAAGCTCATCTGCTCACAGCTCTGCCCAGACCCTTCTTTAGCTTCTGAGCTCTCCCTGTGGGCTTAGAGGCAGTAGGTGGGCAAAGTCAGTGAGACTGGACTTGTGCAGTAACATCTGTACTCTTCACTTCAGGAAGTGGCTTATCCACTGAGCTTTCCAGTGCTGGGCCAGACCATATTCCAGCAAGGCCTAATCACTGGGCACCAGGGAGCGGGGGACAACAACTTTTGCATGCGGATACCACCTCATGGCCACTCCACATGCAAAAGTTGCCAGACTTTACAGATTGGAGATGCCTTTTTAGAAGGTGACTGTGGGGGATATTTAGGAGCCTGGGGAGGGGTTCAGAGAGAGAGTGCGCACTGGAGGATCTGTAGTCCATGAGTCCCTGTGGTTACAGGGGTGGATTGAATGGGTACACCATCCGGATATGTGGGCTGAGCACCCTATGGAATAGAAATTGTCTGACTAGGCCCTGTGTTCACCTTGGCTCCTCCTAAAGGTCTGACTTCAGAAACTGGCAATGTAGTAAGCATCCCTTCTCCCCAGTGCATGTTCAAGGGACCCAATGGTTCTGCAAAAACAAAAGCAAAAAACCCTGCTTGCATCATTTTACCAATACTCCAGTTATAATAACCCTTTGGGTGCTTCACTCAAGTGTACTTTCTCGGGATATTGGGGTGACCTCTGTCCTATTTTGAAAATCCACTCAGGCCTGGGGTGCTGAGAATGAGGCCAGGTCAGAACCCCTGGAAGTTTCTGTGATTTGAGGTTTGATGTGGAGTCAGAGGAAAATGTGCTTTCCTTGGCTGATCAGAGTGGGGTTGGAGGGGGTATGTTGCTGGAATAAAGGCCCAAGGTTGAGATGCTTGCTGGACCCTGGCCTGGCATCTAGGTCAGAGGTAATGGAAAGTGGATGTGGACCCTGACCACTGCAATCCCCTGTCTAAGGCTATGATCTGTGTGGACTTCCAGAGCCTCCTCCCTTCATCATTCTATCTGATTGTCTGCTAGGTTAGGTTTTGGCAATTTCTTGCTCCGTTTCTTTAATCCCTGATTCTTTTCAAGTGCACAAGGCAGAGGGAAAAGCAGAAGGCCTCAAGTGGGAGGTTGGGAATAGAAGGGGGCAGATATTTCAAAAAATATAAAGAAAGTAGTCTAGTCTACAGCACCAATGCTTGATGTACTATGGGGACAGCAAGGGCTCTAGAGAATGCAGATGGAAGCTATGCAGCCCATGGCTGGGCAGCATTCCCTCCCCTCTCTGGAGTGTTTGACATTAGTACAAATGGACTGCATTTCTATGAGGCCGGGAAGTAACAAAGTTCTGGGGTGAACAGTACTCAGAACAAAAGCCAGGCTTGTGGAGAGCAGATACTTAGGATTCCCCGGGTTCAGCAAGTTTCCAGGTGCAAATGGAAGCAGGAAGAGGCTCACCAGAGCTAGACAGGGCGAGGCAAGTGATGAGGTGAAGGGCCTCAAGATGGCACCCTCCCCCTGGCATCTTGGGACTATAAAAGAAAAGAGTCATGTGGCACAGGAGGCCAGTGTGCCTTCCTGGCATTCTGCCTTCCTGTTCAGGACAGAAAAGCCTTCCCGCTTGTGAGGATGAGGTGGTGTGGGAGGGATGGTAGTATGCAGGCCGATGCTGGAAAATGAAGCTCAAGTGAAGTGTGTGGCTTCTTAGAGGAAATTTCTATAGTGAAGCTCAAATCATGGCAGTAATTAGGCCACTTATTTTGCAAAAGTCCAAATTAAATGGAAAATTTGGTGCTAATGAAAATGTTCCATTTTCCCCTTTTATTAAATCTCACTCTGTGCCTTCTGAGAGTTTGGGAATAGCCAGCCCCTGACGGCTTTCTCACAGCCAGTTCATATCCTCTGATTGTAGAGTTGCTGAGACAGAACACACGCTCAGGGCCTCCAGTTACCGGCTCAATTGAAAAATGTCCTTCATAAGGCAGCTGCATTAACCCACCCCAGCCACCCACTGTTCCCCCACATCTCATCTCTTCCAGCCTTTCTAGCCTCACATCATCCTCTGCATGGGTCCCTGGGAATCTAGACTCTGGTGGGAGGAAAGGCAGATGCCCTATAAAGATGAGTTTCTGGTCTACCCCTTCTTCTTCTTCAAAGAACCCACAACTATACCAGGTCAGGCTGCTGTCTCCTGGTGACAGATTTGGAAAGACTGAAACCTTCAAGAATCACATTATACCTTACACTCGGACAACTCCCTTATCAGTGAAGGACCTTAAGAAGCTAACAGATCCACTGTGGCCATCTGGAGTCTGGTTCTTTGTAAACTGAGATGTTTACTACCTCTCTCCTATAGTGTTAGGCAAGTGGAGGGGCAGTATTGCAAATGTCTGATGCAATGACCAGGTGGGTCTCTCATTGAAGTGTGAGTTCTGACACTCGAGCCTCTCAGGATGCTCTTTGGAAATCTAAAGGAGAATAGTTGGAGGTATCAGAGGAGGAGCCATCTGTGTGTGTGCTCCAAAGGTCTATGTGTTAAACTGGCCACCAGTCTCTGGCACTATTGAGAAGCGGTAAAAACACTATTGAGAGGTGGGTCTAGTGAAAGGAAGTTACATCATTAGGAGTGTGTCCTTAAAATGAATTGTGGAATCTTTGCACTGGCAGCCCTCACTCACTAGCTCAGCCCTAACCTTCTTCAGTGACTCTATCAAGACCATTGTAATGAGGTCCCCAAACACAACTTGACACATATGCCACATGTAACACCTGCATTTTAATTCAACCCTCAATTTGTATATCTATAAAGATTCTTTAATAACTTAGTGGTATTATATATCTAACATTAGGCTATATGTATGAGATTCTGGAAGGATAGTGCTATGGTTATACAGATATTAACATTACTAAATCTTGTGTATTAGGTACATAGTGCTCTGCATTTGTGGGTCCCATATTCATTGATTCAACCATACTTTAATTACTTTTTGATTTTATAATTATCAATGTTGAGAACTCCACTTTGCCTAAATGCATGCTACAAAGTGGCAGAAATATGCTTAAGATCATTTTAGAAATTGTTAGGAATTCTGTCATAATCTCAAGTTATAATTAATTTAACATTTTTTTTAAAAAAGTAAAACTCAAGTCAGCAACTCAAATGGCAGTTTTTTAAAAAGTTATTCTAACACAAGACAACCCAAAGTTACACAAATTTAGCACTTATGTTCTGAAGAATGTTGGTGGGAAATGGTTAAGCGTTTTGTTTTCAATTATCAAACTGTTGTGTTTCTTAAGAGCAGAAAACTTTGTATGCACAGTAAAAACTCAGTTCATAGCACACAAGAGTCTTACATCTGAGTTGAGGTGTTCCAAATATTTGTTACTGTTGTGTGGTGTGATGCACAGTGCAAAAAACTCATGGTATGTGCTCAGAACCAAGGCTGTGAACTTGCCTGAAACAGCGGAGGTGAGAACTTCCAGAACACTTTGGGTTCATTATGTGTTTTTTTCAATCAATTCTGGGTCATTATGCGTTCAAAAACCTTATGCTGCTGGCAATTTTCTTCATGATTCCTTGGGATCTCACGACTATCAGAAGCTAGGCCCAAATAATGCAGTATAAAAATTATTTACAGAGCATTTGCATTGTTTTAGGTAGTATGCATAATCTAAATGTGCTTTAAAATATACACTAAGATGTGCATATGTGCACTAAGGGGTGCAAACGCATACTTCCCCATTTTACACAAGGAATCTGGATATATGAAGGCAGTTTTGGTTTCTCTGGGATGTCAAGGAATTAGCTTATATGCTTTTGTTCGTATTGCATACTTTACTACAACAATGAAAAAGTACAACAAAAAGAAAAGGTTTTATCTAATTTTTGCATTGTTTTATAATTTTATTTCACCAGAGTCGCAGAACCTGTCAATTTTAGCATCTGTTTAGACTTCCTTGGTGAGCCATCATATCGCCCATTTAAAAGATGCTCCATGTGTACACGGTGATTGTGTGGTTCAATCAGCTGTAGTCAACCCCACGGATTTTGTGAAAGCTTTCTGTCTGCTCCCTTCACTCCTAAAAGAGAAGTGTTACATCTCATCTGCCAGTTTCTCCTGCAGTTTCTGAGGTCTTCCTTATTGCACTCTGTTGCTTCTTCCCTTAACCCTGCCATTTTCAAAGCTGTGTGTCATCAGGAGCCTTCAGGTTCAGTGTTACTACAGGTTGCTATTGAGTTTGTACATCTGGTCAATAGTCACCTTCTTTAAGTATTAATTTTTTTTAACTTAAAAATCTCCTTTGCCAGCTATTAATATTACTATATTTCATTTTGGGGGGTACCCCTTTCTATCCTTTAATCTCCAAGCCTTCCATATAATTACATTTTAGTTATTGTGCTCCTTATAAAAAAGTTATAACTGGATTTTTAAAATCGTGTCTGAGAATGTCTCAGGACAAGGAGCTTTAATCCATTTACATTTATTAGGAAGACTGATAAACTTTGACTTTTTATGCAATATTTTAAAAATTTACCATTTATTTTTCTTGGCTACTTCTCCTTTTCTGCATTCAGCTGGGTTTATTGGGTTCTTTTTATTGCTCTTTTATTCTCTTTACTGGTTTAGATGTCATATATTTCGTTAAGTGTCTAAGTGTAATCAATAGTTTCACCCACCTTCTCAAATAAAATATTTTTATATATTTTGTTTCCCTTTCCAGCGTCTCCCATCTTTTTGTCATAGTTATGAAAGCTTTTAGAGCTATGCTCTTCCACATCTTTTGCAAACTCGGGTTGTAAATTTTAGAGCCAGTGATTATTTTGATTAACTAGATCTGCTTTTCTAATTTATTAGCTTATTATCCTTTCCTTACCATTTCTATTCCCTTCTTATTGGTTTATTATACCCTTAGCTATTAGCTCAGAAAGAGTTGTGAATGGTAAGCAAATGCTCTGAATCTTAGAGATATGTTTGTTTGGTCTTTACTCTGAGTTATAAATTGTCCATTGTTTTCCTTTAGTGCTTTGGGGATAATCTTCCATTGCCTCCTGGAATCAATGTTCCTACTGGAAAGTCTGCAGCCAATTGATGTCATTTTTTTTTTTTTTTAAGTTACTCTGTGTTCTAATTCCCTTTTTCTTTGATGCTCTGACGTTTCCTGACAAATCTTACCTACCTCAAGATTTAAGAGAGTGGATGAATTTGAGGAATCTGTTCCTTCTTTAGTCTGGAAAAATCCTAAGTCTATTCTATTCCTTTCCTATTTTTTGTCTTTTCTTTGCTTCTAGAACCGATTTGGGAATATATGAACCATCTGGTTTTTATCGGTTCCCACTCCTGGTGTCACGATCCCTTGTGTGGTTTGTAACGTAGTATGGAACTCACTTTTTTTTTTTTTTAAAGTAGGATTGAGTGCCTGTTGGAATCTTGTATGCCATAATTATCAAAACATTCCTTTTAGAAGTTACGCTGCTATGACTGGGTCCCTTGGACCTATTTTCACCCCCCATCTTGTAGATTCTGGGCCACATATAATATACATTTGGATTTTATGGCAGCTTCAGCCCATTCCTATGCTTCAGCTTTTCATGGATTCTTTTTACTTTATTTACTATCCTGAGCATGTGATATACTTTGTTGATGCTCTTTGAGCTTATAAATGTCACTTTTCTGGTTCAGTTTTCATATAGACGGCAGCCTTCAGGGTTCCCAATCATATACAAGCGGTTTAGTTCTAACTCTGCATGTGTATAGGCAAAGAGATGAGCCCAGCCCACCGGTCCCTGGGACCTGTGTCTGTACTTGAACTCCCTCATTACCACAACTACCTCCATTCAGCAATATATGTTCTCTGCCTATGGTATCAGGGATTTCCTCTTTTTTTTTTTTTTTCTTTTCTTCAATGTAGTGTTGTCTTGGACATTCTCAGCTAATTCACTAGTTTTGTTCAGAACAAAAAAAAATTAGGTTTTTTTAATTAGCTGGATTTTTTAAGTGTATAAAGCATGAGTTCTTATAACTTTTATAAGCAATTCCTAATTGTGTTAACTAAAATGTTTAATCAACTTTCCCTCTGGTTTTCCATGATTGGTCCGGTTCCCTCTGTTTTCCTTTCTGTATTAAAGAGTGATAGGACCATACTAGCTTTAGTCTTTGCTGTACAGGGCTTCACTGTGTTGCCTTCGCTGTACATAATAAACTGCCAGGCATAAAACTCCAGCTCAGTTCTCTTTTATCAATACTTAAAAGATATTATTTCAAATTATTCTGGCATCAATTGTTGAAAAGGATTCTGTTATTGGTACAGCTTATATTTTCGCTGAGCAATATCTCTTCTTTCTAACAGCTTTTTGAATAATCTTTTCAAATGATCTTGGTGTTCTGAAGTGATGTGATCATGTTTCTAGAAGAGAATTCTGTTATTATTTTCTAAGCAGATACATTTTCACATAAGAAAACCCAGATACATCTTCCATTTTAACATTTCTATTTTAAATAAGTCCTGACCATAGCTCATTATGTATTCCTTTATTCTTATTTTATTCTCTTCACCCGGCCCCAACCCCAAGTCTAAGAGATCAATCCTTGGACCTTGTGCATGCTAGGCAAGCGCTCTAACCACTGTATTATAACCCCAGCCACCTAAAATATCTTTTACTTTGACACTATAACTCATAAATTTTTTTAGCTGGTATTACATTTGTTCTATATCCCAGAAGTCCTTGAATTTGAAGCCTCTTGCCTTAGCTTCCCACATAGCTGGGTTTATATGCATTCACTCCCTCTTATGTAACTTTTATTAGATGCATGCTATAGCCCATCAGTGTAACCTTTGCATTTCCCAGTTGTTTACATGTATGTGGTACATGATCTCTGGGTGAAATATTATATAAATACATTGTACACACATTTCTCCTTGATATACAGTATAATGAATTTCTCCAACAGTAAATCTGGGTTCCATTTTTCTAAGTGTGCTATGAGTGCCCAATCTGGAGATCACTTCCTCTACTGGGCATTTGATTTCAATGACAACTATCTTTTTTTGCATATCTTAAGCTGACTTTTTTATCTGCTTCTTATTTATGTCTCGTTTTATGTTGCGATCTTTAAATTTTCCTTTTAAGGAAATATTAGCCTTATGTCTTCAGCCTTGAAAACAGACCTGAAATCTCTGTCCGATTTGCCTGTCAAAGTATTTGTATTTATGATAGATTGATTTTGAGTGTTTTTTTTGGGGAATGATTTTGGAATATTTATTTTCAGACAGGTTTTCAAGAGGGGGTTCATTTCCTTGTTTATTTTTGTCTCCTTCCCCCCACCCCTGTTTTCAGCCATGTCTGTGTAGCTCAGCTCATGTATATTAGTTACTTTTTTTTTGCAGTAATAAAATACCATGACCAGAAGTCACTGAAGGAAAAGAGTTTATTTTGGCGCATGAGGACTAGAATCCATAATGGCGGGATGGTATTCTGTGAAGGCAGAAATGGAAAGCTGGCTGATCACACTTCATCCACACACAGGAAGCAAAAAGAAGGGACAGGAAGTAGGGTGAGATTATAAACTTTCAACACCGACCCCCCACTGGCACACTTCCTCCAACCAGGCTCCATCTCCTAACTGCCATCATCTGGAAACCAAGTGTTTAAATGCATGAACCTGTGGGGGATATTTCTCATTCAAACCACATCACCACGCAACCTAAACTCGAGGTACCTTCCTCTGGTCATGGTGCAACGTGCCACCCCTAGTTACAAAGAAAGGAAGCGGGTGACTTTCATTCCTGACCATAAAGCTGCAGGTAAACCCCTCCCAACCTTGAGGTACACTTTAGGCCCTTTAAATGCCTATGCTGGACTGTCAGCTGCACTGTTTGAACCACACTCAGAACCTTGTAAAGCTACAACTTTGTCTCTGAGATTCACAGTTTATACAGGGGGATTATGTTGTTCCATTGTAAATAATTGTTCCCCACCTATGAGTTTAATAAAAAGTGCTGATTGGCCAAAGGCAGACAGGAAGTGTGGGCAGGGCTACAGGACTAAGAAGACTCTAGGAGCAGGCAGAACAGAACAGAATGCCAGAGAGAAGCCAGAGGAAGCAGAGGACAACTATGCTGCTCTGAGAAAAGGTACCGAGCCACATGGCTGAACAGGATAAGAGTCATGGGTTAGTTTAAGGGTAAAGAGTTAGGAAGTTATATGCCTGGGCCTAACAATCAGCCTAAAACTATTGTAAGCGTCTGTGTGTCTCTGAGGGTCTGTGGGTCTGTGGGCCTAAACCGTGAGGCTAGGCCCGAAAGTCTGGGACAGAAACCTCCTACTATAGTTTTAGGTTTCTATTCTGCTCCTTGTTCTTGAAGATGCTCATCTTACTTTTGAAACTGCCTATGCACTTTTAAGTTTCCCTTAATATACTATCAGTATTCCTCACACAGACCAAACCAGGCAATGGAAATGTGAATCAGCACTTCCAGAGCTGACAGTACCCTCACTTCTATCCAGAAAACCTGGTTGAGAATGTGAGAGGCTCAGCAGGGCAATCACTGGCTTACTTTAGAGCATATACCCTGTAGTGAAAGTGTGTCCAGTCTGAGAGCCACCCTATGGCAGCCAGAGGAGTTTTCATTGTACAACAGGAACAGTATAGCCTAGAAAGGAGATGGGATCACATGCTGAGCTGAACACAGGAGAGGCTACCATAGCCACAAGGGGACCCATGATACTTGTGATCTCTAGCATCTGGGAGACATACCTATCGCTGTGCTTCCATTTCCACAGTGTCCAGTGGGATGTTGGGTGCAAGGTGAGAGCCCTGCTGGATCAATTCAGAAACATATTATTAATTTTATGTGTGTGCATGCTCCTACAGACACATAGTGTGTGCAAATGCTTATGTAGGCCAAAGGTCGACCTCTGGTGTCACTTCTTAGGCACCATCTACTATTGCTAACCTGGGGATCACCAAGCAGTCTAGGCTAGCTGGCCAGTAAACCCCAAGATCTCCTGTCTCTACTTCCCTAGTAGTAATATCCCAAGCAGGAGTTACTACACTTAGCTTTTTAAATGTAGGTTCTGGGTATTGAACTTGGGTCTTTGTGTTTACATGGAAAGCAGTTTCCTGACTGAGCCATTTTCCCAGCCCCAGACATCTGGCAAAATATCAGGGTCCCAGACAAGACAGACAGCTTGGAACACTCCCTTCATCCATGCTCTATTCCAAGGATGTCAGAAAAGCAGAGCAAGGCAATAGGCTTGGTCAGATAGTTTCCAAGACTGAGATATTTTATCACATGTCTTCCAGCTCCAGATCCAGGTCTATGGGAAAAGAGGCCTATGCTTCCAGAGCAAAACAGTGAAGACCCTGGCACTAAGCTATAGACTCAGGTGATGTCTTGCCTTCATAGTAGAAATTATCATTCAATTAAGCTCCATTTTGAACAACCATCTTAGGATCACGGGATACTGGGCAAGGTGGGTCTCTGGGAGAAGACAAGCAGCCCATGGACCTTTGGCTCTCCAAGGCATAGGCCTTGCTGCTCACACCAGGGGTCTCAGTGAGGTAAGGACTGATGGGTTCCCAAGCAGGGCTCCTGGATCACCTTTTCTGTGTCCCCCTAGGCCTCTGTTTGGAGACCTACTCAGAACTGTCACTGCCACAGCTCCCATTTAATGGCATCTTTCATTTCATTTAGAGCTTGATTTGTTTACAAACTAATAAATATGATTTATAAAATGTGCCCATGGTTTGCTAATTACTGCACATATGGCGTTTTCATTTTGTAAAAGTGGCATTTGCATCCTTTATAGATTATGACTTTTGTCCCTACTGCTAATTAGTCTGATTAGGCAGATAACTTCCCTGTTGCTAGGCCGAGAGGCCAAAGGCTGGGGTACTGGGGGTAAAGGGGCTAGAGCATACATTCGGCCTTTCAGGCAGAAGCCGCGGAGGCTCAAGATTTTGTGGAGGACCTGGGAATGTCAAGCAGCTCCTTCTGTGTCCTTCCCCAAATCCAATTAAGCACAGTTCATTAGCACAAATTTCTTAATCAGCCCTAATCTTCCCATTGAATGCACAATTTCTGAATTGTCACAGAGCCAGGTCAGCCTGTGGGGACCAAGAGGCTGTAGGGATTTGGGGAGAAGAGGGACTAGAAGAGGCCTGAGCCCTTCCCAGTGAGCTGGTGAGGACACCCCAATGCCAGGCTTGTCCACAAACTAAGGCAAAGGGAATCAGCAGGCTCCTGTCTACCCCAGATCCAGTGACAGCCCGGAGTTTGTTATGTATCAGGACCCAGTCTATTTTCATTGCTGTATCCAAATACCAGACTAATACCACTTTAAGGGAAAAGGACATATTTTGGCTCAGGGTTTTAGAAGAGGTACAGGCCATTACGGTAGTAGGAAAGCATGGGGGTGAGAACGTAAGAATGCTGTACACTCTGTGCCCTCAGTCAGAAAGTAAACATGGTGATTGCAGGTACCCCCCCTCTTCTTTTTATTCAGTCTGAGACCCTAGCCTGTGGTCCCACATTCAGAGTGAGTCCTCCCCTCCCCAGAGGTAAGTCACCTAGGTGATTCTAAATCCAGTCAAATTGACAATGGCATTAACTGACAGAGAGCTGATATTCCTGGCTGTGATAACGGTGCAGTGAGGCAGAGAGTGGTCTCCAACACCTTGAGCATGGGTCTCAGCAGTTAAAATTAGGAACAAAAGCCCCCATGTCTGCTCTGGGATGTGTGACTCCTCGAGTTCTTGTAAAATTGAAAAGAGGGGAAGACAGCCCCAGTGGGTGGCCACTGTTAGCTTCTTTGTCCACCTCAGGGAATCTGGTTTGTGTTAGGCAAATAAAAAAACCATGACTTTGCTTGCACCCCAAGTGACATAGAGCAATTTGACCCGCTTTTATTATGCCTAAGGACCACAGCAGCCCTAAAGCACTTGGGATTAGGTGTGGCCCACATCCTGGAATTTTCTTGCAGTTGGACTGTAAGCAGCATCTTGATGTGTGCTCCATTGCAGAATTTCAAGGCATGTGGAGTAGATTCAGGACCGGTGGGCTTGAGACATGGCCAGCCAAATGTTTTCTAGAGATGTGGAGACCACACCGCAGAGGCAAATTTGGGCCTCGAACCAGATGTATTAAAAGAACTTGTCCCCACATTGTCCAGCATCCTTTTTCCACAGTAATCCATCCCCTCTCCTTGGACACCTCATTTCTAGCTGCAGGGGTGTTACCATGGCTCCTTGAGACTTTTCTGTCATAACACTTAACATGCTGGATTGCAATGACTTTTTCTGCATGTCTTTGTAAGGCTCACGAGCCAGTTAAAGGCAGAACTATGGTTTCCTTGAGCTGTAACTGGTATAGCTGAATTTTCCAAACGGAAGAAGAATAGATGTATGGAGAGATGGATCTCTGAAGGGTCTCTAAACAATGTCCGCCTCTTTTCTCTTGGAGCCTCAAAAAGATCAGTGTAGAGCATTGATGGTGTTACAGTTTGGATCCTCGGCATCTCCAAAGGTCGTGTGTTAAAGGTTTGGTCACCAGCCTGTGGTACATTGAGAGGAATTAGAACCTTTAAAAGGTGGAACCTAGTGGGAGGAAGTCTCTCTCTCTCTCTCTCTCTCTCTCTCTCTCTCTCTCTCTCTCTCTCTCTCTCTCTCTCTCTCTCTCTCTCTCTCTCTCTCTTTCTCCTAGACACCATGAGGTGAGAATCTTTGACACACTACACAATCCCATAATGATATTTCGGCTTCACCATAGGCCCAAACCAACAGAGCCGACCATGGGCTGAAAGGTAAGCTTTAACTTGCCTCATTCTGGGCATTGTTACAGCAAAGGGAAGCTGACTAGCACAGACCTGGTGGAGTCAAGTCTTCAGCATTCCCTTGGGGCTTGAGTCTGTCACTTTAAGAACCTTGAAGCAGGGAGATACTAAGTTCCCAGGATTCCCTGGGCCTAGGTTTGTCTGTCTCATGGAATCAGGAAACTGGAGGAAACTCAGAACTGCTGGTAGCTCTGGGTAGTTTTAGAGGAGAGTATTGACCTTGGAAGGTAAAGATCTCAGATCCAGTCCTGATCAAGCCCATTTCTCTGAGCTTGGATTTTCTTCTTTAAACAACAGGAATCAAAAATTCTTCATGAACAATAGTATAACTATAAAACTAAGCTTAAGCAGCATGGGACTGGTGAGTGAGTGGTATATGTGTGTATCCATATATGCATATGTGCTTGTCTATGTGTATGCATGTCTCTATATATGTCTATTTATATGTGTGTACACATGTATATGTAAATATACATATGTGCATGTATATGTGCAAGGGAATACAAGTATGTGTGTATGTGCATAGGCATGTACATATACATATGTGTATACATGTATACATATTGTATATATGCTTATATGTGGACGATGTGTCTCTGTGGGTGTGTGCACAACAGTATATATGTTGTATGATGTGTATATGTATTCACATATATATGTACATGCATATATATGGGCATGTGTGTGTATCTGCATATATATGTGTGATTGAATATATGTGTATATTGAATACATATTGTGTGCATGTATGTGTATTTTATACATATGGATATGTGTAACTTTATGTATGTGTGTGTACTCATCTCTGAGTGTTCAGGAAAGAAAGTAAATATCTAGGATCATAGGTGAGGTGGTGATTTGCCCAGCTGTCAGCTCAGGTGTGCCCCAGCACTCTGCAGAATGGGCCTGAGCTCCATCTTCCAGAGTCTGACTTGGGGGAGGGACCATAAGAGGATTGCTGTGGCCGTCCATTTGAATTTCATAACCCTCATCTCAGCTCAGGGATATTATTCTTTCTCTTTTTTCAAAAAACCTAATGCATTCTACTTTAAAATTGTTTTGAAGTAATAAAGCGATTTTCACAGCCATCAGGCGAGTCTCTGCATAGGCTTCATTGATGCCAAAAGCCAGAAAGTGGGATTCCCCTCCCTTGATGGCACCTTTGAAGTGAGACAAAGCAGAATCCTGCAGCAATCCTTTTAGGGAACCTGCAGAGGTCTGGCGAGAGAACCTCCAAGCCCTTCTCGTGGCTCAGAAGTCTTGTTTTGACTAGATCTAGCCCACAGCTTCACAAATCTCCTTCTGCCCACTGTGTATTCATAGCCTCAGATGGCAATGGTGACCAGAATCACTGCTCATCCCAACCTGGAGGCCAGACTGGTTGAGGCCTATACCCCTGCCAGGTCCACCAAACAGAAGGAAAGGCCAAGCAGCTTCCAGGACATCTACTTTCCTGTGTCCTTCCTGTCCCTTTAGGGTCCTCCCAGAAACACTGAAAAATGCATCTTCAGCGATGTGGAGCATGCTGTTTATGAGTCCATATTGGCGCCTCCTCTTTAGGTCATGCTCAATGGGTGAGGGTGACACCACACCCTTTTGCACAAGCACCCATATATTGCCTATACGCCCTACATATCACATCATATATATGAATGGGTGCCACATAGCACCCCTCACGCACATATAGACATGCAGGCTGTACACAGTGTAACTACTGTATCTATCCCCACATGTTCTCACAGAGGTAAATAAATCTTACAATATGCTTGCTTTGCAGCAGATTGTAAAAAATGTCTTGTTTTGCAGACTCTGGAGAAAGCAACGTGTGTAGCCAATGGTGGTGTGGGGGGGGGGGTGGGGGGATGATAAGTCTTATTTCATAAACTGAGGTACACAGCTCTGAGGTGGCCTCTGTTGGCACTTAGGTCTTTGAAGCAAAAAGGCTGTGCTACAGTTTGCATGCTGAATGACCCAGCAAAGCTGTGTATTACAGATCTGATCTCCAGATGGTGCTATTGGGAAGTAGTGGAGTTATAGAGAGGCAGGGCCTTGTAGGGATATTTAGGTCATTGGAGGTGTGCCTCAAAGGATTGTGGGCCCTCTCCTATTCCTCCTTTTTGTTTCTTAGCCACACTGAAGCAGTTTTGATCTCTGATCTGTTTTAACCACAGATGCCGCCTCATCACAAGTCCACCTGCCAATCATGGACTGGAATCTCGAAAACCGTGAGCCAAAGCAAACCTCTTCTTTTTATAAGTTGATGAGCTTAAGTATTTTGTCATAATAATGAAAAGCTGACTAATAGGCTTTCTCCCCCTAGATGACCTGGGAGTGTCTTCTGTGTCTTGGATTACTTCTCAAGCCTTAGGGACAGCCGTGAAGCATAGAAAGAGCTGGGCCTGGGCACTATGTCTACAACCACTGTGTTAGGCTGTATGCTCTTGCAAATGACTTAATTTCTCTAGACATCAGTTTCCTCATCTTGCGGGTGTGGTGTGTGACATGCCTGTCTACTTCTAAGGATGGTGAGAATCAATGAGAAGTGACAATTGTTCCAAGCTGCAGAGCCCTGCATGATTTGAGGGTTTATTGCTGTGTTCTCTGCCTCCAAAGCTGGCCTTCCTGGAGGACACAATGCAATACTTTCAAACATGGAGCGAAGTCCCCAAAGTGTACCCTCCCCCTCTCTAGTATTTCTGCCGTGGGTTGTCAAAAATGGTAATCTTCTCTCAGGCCTAAAATTATGAGCCTGCTTTATTGGTCAAAGGCCATAATAATTTGAGCTCTTATTTTATAAACTCATTTCTGCACAGTGATATCCTGATAGGAGCAGGAATAATAAATCACAAACATGTCCCCCAAGATTGCATTGTAAATGTCAAACTAGACAGGAAATTGTAATTAAAGAAAGGAAATTGCTACAAAGAAGCACTTGATTTTAAAATGAGCCAAGCATAGAATTTTCTAAGCATTTAATTATAGTCCAATTTCAACTGACTTGGCTTTTGCAGTCATATTTCTTATTATAACTCTTCCACATAATAACCAAACCTCCCCGCTCACATAGGTCCAGCCTTGTCAGAGGGTAGGGATACCATATAAGTACAGGGATTAGGAACTTTATAGGGATGATAATCATGGTAGAATCTGGGGTGATGGACACAAGGTGCCAGGGTTTAAATCAACCATGGGCTGATTTTCAGCATGTGGGGGCACCTCTGTGGAAGCAGATTGTCTTGACTTCCCAGGCCCTTGCCTCTGTTAAGAGGGGCTGACTTGGGTTTCTGCTTTGCTCCTCAACCAAGTGATATCTACAGAAAGGACTCAGGTGATCCTCACCGGTAAGCCACACTGACGGTGCAAGATCTTTCTCTGGTTACGGTGCAAACTCTGCACTGGGCACCAGTCATGAGAAAGTTAGTTTCTACATGATACTTAGTATCCAGCAGCTCTGCAGGAAGGAGACAGTGGTCAAGTATGGCCAACATGGTGCCACATGGTCTGAGTTCAGATCCTTCCTCACCGCTGACCATAAGTGGGCCACTGCAAAACCTCCTGAGCCTCCATTTGTCAATGTAAGCAGTGGGGAAGCTGATAATCCTCATTTCAGAATAAGCATGCACCTAGTGCCTGGCTAACATTCATAAATGGACGATGTCACCATTGTTGTAACAGGCTGAGTGTGTTCTGCCCAAAGAGGAAGATGGCAGAACGTAGGGACTCTTGATCCATTTAAGTGGCCCAGTGAGATGAAGTTAGACCAGTTGGAGATGCCAGAGGTCTAGAAAGGATAGATGATGGCAGGTACACCTTGTTACTACTCCACATGACAAAGAGTAGTTAAACCATACTGACCCAGGAACAAGACCCAAGATATTCTAACAACTAGATATTCTTGTCTTTCTTTCAAACATAAAAAGGCCCAGAAATTAGGTTAGCTGGCTGTGGGAAGCAAGGTGGGTAAACTCTTGTCACCAGTGGGGAAGGGCTGACTACTGACTCTGGTAATGTCTTTACGGAGTCACCTGGATAAAGCTTCGCCCTGTCTAAATCTGCCTTGTGTTAATTTTGCACTGACCACAACTGAATGTCCTCTCTCCCAACTTGGCAGGGTACGACCTCCTCAAGTAAAGGTGGTGAACCCAGATCTAAACTGTTAGGAGAGGTCAAGCTGGTGAGGGGTGCAGAGCCATTTGAAATTTAGGACTTGAAGAGCTAAAGGTCCCTGGAATGGAGATAGAGCAAAGGCTCCTGCAAAGATGTGTCTGGATCCTCTCTCTGTAGACTGCTGCTGTCGGGAGCTTATGTCTGTGTCACCTGAGGAACAAATAGGCATTCATTTGTTCATTCATTCATTCATTCATTCATTCATTCATTCAGAAAGTACTGACTGTGACAACCGTGCACCAGGTGGTTATGATCACAGACAACAGACACTCTGGCCTTCCTGGAGTTAACTTCTCATCAGGAAGGGAAAAGTAAGTACTACAATAGATTGTATGCAGGAAAACAAAGTGTGTACCTACATACACTCAAACTAGCCAAAAGAACGCCAGAGGAGGGAGGAGAAAGGAATCTGGGGTCAGGAATCTCAGTTTTAAACAGAATGGTCAGGAACCTTGTGATGGGCAATCTTAGTCACCAACCAGGCAAACCCAGGAAGAGGAAACCTCAATTGAAAAACTTTTCCCAATAGACCTTAGGCAGGTCTGTGGGGGCATTTTCTTGGTTGCTAATTGATGTCTGAGGGTCTAGGCCACTGTGGGTGTTACAGTCCCTAGGCTGTGTAAGAAAGATAGCTGAGCAAGCCAGTAAGCACCACTCTCCACAGTTCTGCTTCAGTTTCCGCTCCAGGTTCCTACCTTGAGCGCTTGGCCTGGCTTCCCCTCATGATGGACTGTAGTCTGTAAGATATAATAAGCCTTTCCTCCCCACGTTGCTTTTGGCCGTGCTGATTAACACAGCAACAGGAACCATTCTACAACCAAACTCCAGGGGAACACAGTACCTGAGATAAGACATACAATGGTAGAAGACAACAGCAAGCCGACTGGACAAGAGCATTGTAGGAGAAGGAAGAGACCATACAAAAGACTTGAGTTCAGCCGCATCCAAGGAACAGCCATAAAGTCACTGCGAAGTGAGGTAGGCAGGCAGTAGGAAGCAGGCAGAGCAATCATGGAGATAAGGTTGTGTAGGTCTTGTTTTTAAAGTCTCAAATACAGTCTGGATTTTTCTGACTACATGGCTGATGAAAAACTGCTGGGGACAAAGAGGGGAAGTGAGCTGGTTTGAATCCTGGATTGGCCACCTAGTAGCTGTGTGACTTCTGAAACTATCTAATCTACTCTGGGCCCCAGAGACTGGTATTCTCTAGAGGCTGAAAAGAGCAGTAGTTTCTGAAGATTTGTGACAAGGGTTAAAATAACGAACACAGTCCCAGGTGATGAGCATTTGCCACCACTATTCTAGAAGAAAGTGAGACAGGTCAATGTCTGGTCACATGTTTTTCCAGACTTGCTTGGGGATGGGGTAGAGGAGCAAGAGAGAGAGGTCTGTGCAGTGTTCAGGGCAGAGGATGAAAGTGGCCTGGCTTGGCTGTTAGGAGAGATGGGCTAGAGATCTGGGAGGATGTGAGTAGAATGTGTGAGATGGGTTTGCCAATAGTGGGGGTGGGAGTCAAGGGACAGACAGAGAAATGGCAGCTCCCCCTCATCTACATGATTCTGAAGTGTCTTTCTTAACACTGTTCCTACCAAGGTCTCAGGCCATCGATCCACCCTAATGTATTCTTTTCTGGGGAGGGGGGAAGCACGCATGTTTTGCCCAGCTCAGAGTGCCCTCTGAACAGATGCTTGAAGGCTCTGGCTTTCAGTTGCCATGGAGCCAAGTCCCTTCCTACTCCAGATTTCTAGTGAGAGCCATCTCTTATGAGCTTGCTGCAGTCCTTAGCTCCATTGTTGTGAGAATTTGTACACTGTGTGAAGATATAGTGCTGTGTTTGGTTTAATAAAGAGCTGAATGGCCAGTAGCTAAGCAGGAAGTATAGGTGGGGCTTCTGGTCAGAGAGAGAGGAAGTAGGAGAAATCTAGGCACCTAGACGTGAGGAGACACAGAGGAAGCAGGATGTCAGTATGTGACAGAACATAGATTAATAGAAATGGGTTAATTTAAGTTATAAGAGCTAGTTAGAAACAAGCCTAAGCTGTATGCTGAGCATTCATGATTAAAAAATCTTCATGTTGTGATGTGGGAATATCTTTCTGTATGCTGTGAATATCGATCTTTAAATAAAGGAACTGTTTTTGGCCCTTTGTGAGCACCGTAGAAGAAGTAGGTGGGGAATCAGAATAGGTAGGAGAAGCAGGGTGGAGTCAGAGACAGACTGAGCTAGATGCCCAAAGAAGAAACATGTAAGAACACAGGTGAGCCACGGGCCACATGGCAGACAGATGAATGAGAATGGGTTGTGATGTGGGAATGCTTTTATGTATGCTGTGAATCTCAATCTTTAAATAAAGGAGCTGTTTTGGGCCATGGCAGGCACCATAGAAGAAGTAGGAGGAGAAATCAAAGCATAGGTAGGAGAAGCAGGGCGGAGTCAGAGGCAGATGAGCTGAAGCCGCCCGAGGAGTGACATGTAGGAATACAGGTGAGCCACGGGCCACGTGGCCAACAGATTAATAGAAATGGGTTGATTTAAGATGTAGGAGCTAGCTAGCAATATGCCTGAGCCATAGGCCAAACAGCATGGACTTAATGTAAGCATCTGAGTTATTTTTGGGGACCGGCTGGGCAGCTGAGGGGTCTGGCACGGCAGATCAGTGGGTCTCGGATCTCTGGCCGCCTGGGACCCAAGAAACCCGTTACAACAGGGTTGAGTTAAGATGAAGGAGCTAGCTAGCAATGCTTAGGCCAAACAGCATGAAATTAATATAAGCATCTAAGTCATTTTGGGGGCCTAAGTAGCAGGCCACTAGGCGGTCTTGGATGGCAGGTCTGTGGGTCTGGACCTCTGGCCACCCAGGACCAAGAAACCTCATTGTAACAATGCTGTTATTTGGAGCTGGCAGCAGAAAAGATTGTCTATATATGACACCCAACATAAAGCCGCATATATCCACATGAGGCTCAAAAAAAAAAAAAAGCTAAAAATGAATAAGTAAATAAAGTTCTGAACCAGCAGCTTCCTGATGACCATAGTCTCTCCATTTCTCCGGTACACTTGGCTACAGGGGCATGGCTCTTTTAAAAGGCCCTGCTATGCAGCTGAGCACTTGAGCAGCTGGTACTGGGTACAAATGTCTACCACAGGTAGACACAACATTTCTAGAGCTGGGGCAGGTAAATGTGGCTTGAGGACCAGTAAAGCTTAAGGCTAGGCTCTCAAAGAACTGAGGAGGGTAGATCTAGCTACCAGAGTGCCATGTGCTAAGGGGAGTCACGCAGTGATAGCCGAACAGTTTAAGATTTGGCTCACAGGATCAGAGGAGGCTGCAGATGCTCAGAAATTCAGATCCAGACCAAGAAAACATCTGAACACATACAATATGCTTTAAAATGTACTTAGATGCTGAAGAAGAAAAAAAGATATAGACAGTCATAGAAAAAAATAGTTTACAAATAATAGTCTTTAAAGAAAGAGTAAAGTAATAATGCCATGTAAGGATGGAAAATACACAGGGTGTCTGGATCCTGTATTGCAGTAATATTCACTTGTAACATATCATATAAAGGATTGATATTTATTGAGGGGTATATGAACACTCGTGATACAAATTGAACCTTAAGACAATTCTTGGAGAGGGAAACCGTCTCACGCCAGGCTGCTGATCTGCTCCCCGAGAGTACAAGAACAAAAACAAGGTCAGAAGTTGGTGTTTCTGGATTCCAATTGATTCTGGACATGCCCCATTGGGGTCCTGATTCTCAGGAGCTACTAAGGTTCCCTAAATAATGCTTGAATCCCACTACATCCCTGTGCGGTGGTGCTTTGTTGATTTTGAATTTTTTAATGCTAACATGTGAATGGCAGCTGCTGAGAGACATTGGATATGGAAGGGACTGTTGAATTAAATTAACCTACATACTTTAGAAATGTCTTGGCTTCAGAATGGAAGTTGGAAATGTGTTGTGTTGGGGGAGAGGTTATTCCTTTGTTTCAACAGGAAACAAAAAGTTATGCTTCACTTCAAAATTAAGGAAGATCAGATTTTATTGGGGAGACCTTCTGAAAATCTAGACTGAAACATAATTTAAAAAAAAAAAGAAGAAAGAATACAGGACAGGTGACACATATGCTGATCCCTCTACTATGGGAACGATCTCAGACTGGATGAGATATGGTAAATCTTGTAAGCTACAGAATCTTCTGACTTATTATTGCATGCCATTCTTTCATATGGATAGATAGATATTTATATTACATTTTGGTCATGCAGTCCAAGTGGGCTTATAAAGTTGCCTATTACTTGATCATAGAACACAAAAATCACTGATAGCTGACTTATGCACACTGCACATCCCATACTTGTGTTAATACAAATATATATGTTACCTTTAAAAGTTTGTGTATTTTCAGGAAAAAAAATACCAGACACCACTGAAGATAAGTACCTCAGGTGATCCAGCCTCTCAGAATACCTCTGTTGCAGTTTCCTCCTAACTCTGCATTCAGAAAAACTTTAAAGCTGCTAGCTGAGAAGGTCCAGCCTCACAGACTATACACCCAAGACTTCAGATAAACTCTATGTTTTCCCAACATACAGAGACTACGCAAAGAATAATAGAGCTAGTTTCTCCAGGACTTGACCATTATCTCATTTTTTTCAGGGTCCCCTAAAGATGCCATCACCCCAGACAACAGGAATCAGTCTAAAGAACATTACATCCACACTCCCAAGAGTGTGGTTTTTGACCATTCAGTGGGTTATGGATGTTTGTCAAAGCTAAATAAAGAAGGTTAAATTCATGAATCTTTTTCTGAAGAGAAAAGGGGGGGAAGATATAGTATAGAAGTGATGGGATAAAAGGGTAGATTATTAAATCTACCTTTAAACTAAAAAAAAACTATTAGTCTTAAATATTTTATATTGGTATAAATTTTTATATATTGATACAAATTTAAGTTTATTTTTGTTATAGTGTATATATGTTCCTATTCTTGTTTAAGGTATTATACCTATGTGGCTCATTTAAAATGTAATGTAAATTTTGAGTCTTTAAAAGTTATTATTTTAAACTATTTAGGATAATTAAGAAATACTGATTAGTAGTTGGTCATCTATAACAATAAAATTTATAGCCATGTTAGGTATATCCTTAAGGTCAGACAGAGATATATTTTAAAATAGATAGATGGTCTTCAAATACTTCAGTGACCTACAGAATATGGCATTTAAAATGTTTTAATAACATAAGGCTTTTCATGACAGTGAGGAATGTCTGTTTCTGGCAGCATCAATTTACTTCAAAACAGGAAAGTGGTCATTGAAGACCCTCCATATGGAGTTTGTTTTCAATGTGGCAAGCTAGCCATTTGAACAAGAAACTGCCCTTGCCTTGACTGCGGACAAGATGTGTCCAAATTGGATAATCAGGACACAAAAGAAAGCAGCTGCTGAACTTTGCCAAGACAAGATGGGTCAGTCCTTCAGAATTCCTGCTTCACAAAAAAGTCTGTCAGAGATTCTAGGCCTGTAGGCTGAAGACGGGTGCCCCAAAGTTGCATAGGAAACTTGTGTGACTGTCCAGGCAGATAGCTTGTCTCTGTTGTTTGGAAGTTTGGGAAGTTGTTTGCTCTACACTCGGACAACATATCCTTCTAGGTCTTTGATGGGATTAAACACTAGATAGTTATAGTTTTATAGTTTTGTTACAAAACTCAAAAAAGAAACTTAGATGAGCTACATAAAGTTTATAAGGCTGAGAAAAATAAACGCTTAAGTTGTTTATCTAAGAAAATGCTTTAAAGTCTAAAAAAAATAATTTTAAGATGGTAATACAAGTTATGATAGGAAATGATTTAGGTATAAAACTTAGGATTTATCAAGATAAGACAGACAGTAGAGTAATTTCTCCATATTTGACAAATACAATAGACTGGACATTGTGAATGTAATTCTTACTTGGTAATTGTTCCTATTGTGTATAAGTTTACTATATTAAAATTAAAATCTTTTCTTTCATTTAGAGAAAAGGGGGGAATGTTGTGGGATGTTTGTATACTGTGTGAAGATATATTGCTGTGATTGGTTTAAAGAGCTGAATGTCCAATAGGTAGGCAAGATGTACAGGCGAGACTTTCAGTCAAAGAGAGAAGAAGTAGGAGGAGAAATTTGGGTGTGCAAGAGAAATGTGAGGAGACACAGAGGAAGCAGGATGACAGCATGTGACAAAACATAGTTTAATAGAAATGGGTTAATTTAAGTTATTAAGTTATAAGCGCTAGTTAGAAACAAGCCAAAGTTGTAGGCTGAGCTTTCATAATTAATAAGTCTCTGTATTTGTGGCAGAAAAGAAAGTCTGTGTACACTGCATCCCTAAGGTTCTGCTTCCCTCTGATGGCCTGCAATCCTCCCCACTGTATCTCCAGCTGGGTACCCCAGGACATGCATCTGCTGGTGACTCAGGGCTGCCACTGGGAAGTCCAAGTTCCATATCACGGCCTGATCTGTCAGTAGCCTTGGCTCAGAACAGTACCTCCCTATGCATAAATAGCTCTACTGACCATGAGAGGTTCCCACTTCCAGTGCCTCCACCCATGACCAAAGAATTTCTTTGTGAAAATGGCTGGTGGACTCTGGACTTCAACTTTCATGCTCCACATTTTATGACCCTTTGGTTAGGAAACCTCTGAAACAGAGCTGTAAGAAAGTATATCCAGGCAGATAGGGGCCATGACATTTTAAGGGGGGCACTAAATTCCTTGGGGGGGGATGCAGCCAATTATTTCTAGACACAAGCTACCCTTCTTTGCTGATGACAGCAGATCCTATGGGTGCCATCTTGAACTGTCTTTTGAACAGGTTAGAAGACCATATCTACATGTATTAAATACTTTTCTCATTGTAGCAACAAATACCTGACAAAAACAACCTGAAGAAGGAAGAGTTTGTTTTGGTTCACAGGTTCAAGGACACAGTCCTTCTATGTGGGGAGGGCAAGACGACTGGAACAGAAGAGAGAGAGAGAACTGGTCAGAAGGCACCCATAGCCAAGAAGCACAGACATGAATCCTCGTGCCGAGCTTCTGTCTCCCTTTTACGCAGTCTGGGACCCCCAGGCTGGGAATGGCGCTGCCTACACTTAGGTGGGTCCAATTAACCTAATCTAGGTACACTCTCACAGGCAAATTTGTCTCTAAGATGACTCTAGATTCTGTCAAGTCGACAGTCAATATAAGCATCACTTCCGGTTTCTCATTCTGGCGCCAATGACACTGTAAGTGTGGCCACACCAACTCTTCTCTCTGTCCTGGTCTCAGATGGCTAGCTTCCAGCTGCTTTCATTCCTGTATGTCTTAGCCAGCTCCCAGGCTGCTCTTTCAGGGAGCAAGGTTCCCTGACCTCCCTCCCTCCCTCCGACCCTCCCCCATCTCTCCTTTCTCTCTTCTTTGCTCTTAGCCCGAGGCCCCAGGCTTTCCTTCTGCAAGGCTCCTCCAGCTTCTAGACTCCTACATTCCCTTTCCTGTGTCTTGTTGTAGGACACTGCTCCATGGAGGTGTGAAATGAGTGCCCGGATTACACACACCTCACGGAGGAGGACAGAACCATGGTCTATCTACCTAAGGCCTCAAGTTCAGACTCATGCCTACCTGGGACACTTCAACCTTGCAAGGGCCTTGGCAGCAGCAGCCCCAAGTTGGACTTAGAGGGTACTGAGGGGGCCTTTTTGGTGGGCAAATCTGGCCTTGAGTAAGAAGGCTGAGCTGCATCTAAAGGAAAGGCACCACCCATTAAAGTCCATTAACTTTAACACTGAAATCAATGTTGCAGCCACCAGAAGTAATTAGCTTAATTCACATTTCAGATCAGGAGGCTTTTTTTTTTTTTTTTTCCTTTTTCCCAAGTTTAATTACATTGAAAAATGACAGTTTTCTTTTCCCCTCTGTATAGGTTCTCCTGATGCTCCCTGCACTTTCATCAAATAAAGGACTGGAGTAAGAGCGGCTTTTTGTTTTTCCTCAGTGCCATTAAGCAAAAGGATAGCTTTGGCTATTCCAAGCTAATAAATCCAAAAGTGCAAGGGGTTTGAGACATTTTCTTCTTCATTTCAGGTCAAAGTCTGTGGTTTCAGGGCTGAGGGGATACTGTGGGGAATCTGAGGCAGACAGCGACTCTTAAAGATCATTGACCCATTTCTTAAAGTGGGCAAACTGAGGACTGGCTGCGGCAGGAGATCCACTCAAGAGCCTCTTGTTCTACCAATGCTAGATATGAGGGATACAGAGCTGTCCCTGTCATCTGGGGGGGGGGGGGGGGCTGTGACAAATGCCACATAAGTGAGCTAGAGGGATCTAGAAAGGCTAGCCAGAAACTGCAGCAGAAAGACCCACAAGCCAGACCTAAGATTTAGCAGGTGAAAGAGAAAGCTCCACTCAAGGGATGGGGGAGATGACAGCCAAGTCCAGAAACTTAACTCTAGGAGATTCTGGGGCGCCATCTTGGATCAGTGAAACCCATAAAGGCTCTCAAGTGTCATAAAATCCAGAGTGCCACAGGTCATCTCATTCAACTTTCCAGAGCCCTCTATAAGAAAGAACTGGGGTTCACAGCCTTGTCCCCATCTCATCCCATCCTGCCAACATCTCCAACAGCACTCCAGCACCTACAGAATCACCTTACCACCCTCCTTTCCGGCTTCCCTGGAATCATTCCTTCCCTGTGGTCTCAGTCCTAAAAGATGCAGGAGCCTCCCCCAGCCATGCCTTGGTCCCATGTGTTTAAGAGGCTGCCATGGTGCTAATTGCCGTGTTTATTCCCGCTTTCCAAATGCACACTGTTCTGAAGGCATTTGCTCCAATGCTTCTTGATGCCTGGTCTTGCTTGATTTTGGGTGGGTGGGAGGTGGGGTGGGGAGGTATCCTTCTGACCTATATTTCTCAGCACTGTTCTTCTGGGGCCACAGACTAGAACCTTGCCCAGAGGCTTGTTCCCATCTCTTTTCTGGGCTCTGGTGCAGATCTGGGGAGTTCAGGGAGTTCAGGTTTACAGCTGGGGGCGGGGGACGGGGGGGGGGGGGGGCAGTGTTTCTCTCCATGGAATCATGCTTCTGTTTCCCAGCAGCCCCCGTGGCCAGCAAAGCAAGCATGAGCTCATTGGTTGTACAGTCTGGCCTGCTCTGTTCTCTAAGTAAAGGAACAACCTAGATGAGAATGCTGTGCTTCGCTGGATCTCAGAAGATGAGGCAATAAAAGGGAGCCATCCCAGCCTTCAGGGATCCCCAAGAGGGCTGCTCAGCTTGGCGGGGGCTCCCACCTCAAGCTGCTCCATTGTGTGGGCTTGCAGAGTGGGTGTGGGGAGGGTGACTGGTCCAGCTTGCTGGGGTCTTCTCATCACAGCCCCATGCTGAAAGGCACCACCCCCCTCCCCTGGGCCCCAGCAGCTAGGCCAGGGTCAATGGGATTAAAGGCTCAATTCACGCCAGTCAGTTCTCTGGTAACACGATTTCATTAGAGGCAGGCAGGGAGGAGAATGGACGGAAACAGCTGGTGTATAAATTATAAAGTCTACTTTGTACTGACTGAGCACACCTTTCCCCAGCCACATGACTAATTAATGTGGCGGGGAGTGGACTTGAAGTCAAATTGCCTTTCCCCTACTCTCCTGGGGCTTGGTTAACAACAGGTCCCTGCAAAGCTGAGAGAAGGGGAAGATTATGCAAAGCTATCATCATATGAAAATAGCGTATTAACATACTGCCTGTGAGCTGTGTCCAATCAGTTCCCTCCCAGTGGCCTGTGTAGGAAACAATTAGAATAGCATTTCTACCACGCTTCTTTAATACATTTTGGCATTAATATAATCAAGGAGTGGAGGCCCAGACATCTTGCAAGCGAGGTTTCCTGTAATACCCTGGGAAGTTTGGGGGGGAGGGTCTTGGGGAGCTTGGCTGGGCTCCTCTGGACCAGAACCTCAGGCGGCGGCGGCAGCAGCAGCGAGCGTAAGACCCTGGAAAGACTTTTGAACTCTGCCAGCTGCCTACAACTTTGGTCTGTCTGGAAGTAGGGCTTCCTTCCTTTGGAGCATGGGCCATGGCTCCCCTGGGCTCCTCTGCCGGTTCCAGCAAGAGCTCCAGGGTCAAGGTGATCCTTCAAAATGCCAATCACGTCTTTTAATCCCCACTTAGATCCTTCCCACTTCCCATCAACTTCCTATCTCCCTGCTTATAAAATACACGTTCCTCATTGAGGCCAGGGTCTAGCCCCTGCCTGCCTCTCCTCACCAATCCATGTACCTTCGGCTACTCAGCCTTCCAATTTACCTCAGGGCCTTTGTACATGTTCTTGACCCATTGGCTCTGATGCGATTTTACCTCTTGTTCTATAAGTTTTGGCTCCTGATTTATATTGGCTCTTCCTGAGCTCTGCTTTGTCTTCTTACCTCAGGTATTTTGTGCTTGGATGGCCTGTTCTCAACCTTGCTTGTTTGCTGCTTCTCTCTACAGAAAATGTGAGCTCCCGGAGAGGACCAGGGACCTGTTTGCTTGGTCATCACTCTGATCCAAGTACTATAGTAGCTACTGGCACATAGTAGGTGCTTCGTTTTCTTAATGGATAAGAGAATGAATGGGTGAGCCTTGTCCTAGCATCCAGGAGATCTGGAGAATCAAAAAGTTCTGGTGGGGATCTGACCTTTGCTCTTCCCTCCCTTCATGGTCCTGGTCACCCCTGTCTTGCCCTCTTAGCCAAGCCTTCAGTGAGCTGATTGCCTCATCTTGAATAACTAGGAGAAAAATGAGCCATGTGTGGTATCTGCCCTGAGGGCAGACCAGCTTCCTGAACCAGGACTTGAACATAGAAGTTTGGGAGATAAAAGCCAGAGCCAGGATCTCAGGCAGACCTCAGTTTCTCTGTAAGGCCCAACACAGTCAAAATCACCCTTGGGTTTTATTGTGTTCACTGCAGAGATGGGAAAACTGAACACTGGAGTAGAGCAAAGCCTTACCTAGGGTCACAAGGTGATCCCACAACAAAAGCAGGGTGTAATCCATGGAGCATGTGTTTTAGTAAGATGTCATATACCTCTTGAACAGACCCAGTTTCCCTGGGGACCCAACTTACCCTTGGCACTGACCCAGCAGCCCAGAAAAAGAGCCCTGATGTCTGTGTGTGTGTGTGTGTGTGTGTGTGTGTGTGTGTGTGTGTGTGTGTACCTGTGTGGGAGATTGTGTTGTTTCATTGTAAATAATTGTCCCACCCACTGGTTTAATAAAAAGCGCTGATTGGCCAAAGGCAGGCAGGAAGTGTGGGCGGGGCTACCAGACTAAGAAAACTCTGAGAACAGGAAGCACAGAGCAGAACACCAGAGAGAAGCCGGAAGAAGCAGAGGACAACTATGCTGCTCTAAGAAAAGGTACCGAGCCACATGGCTGAACAAGATAAGAGACATGGGTTAGTTTAAGGGTAAAGAGACAGCAAGTGATATGCCTGGGCCTTAGGCCAATGAGCCTAAAACTATTAAGAGCATCTGTGTCTTTCTGTGGGTCTGTGAGTCTGAGAGCCTAAAACTTGAGGCTAGGCCTGAAAGTCCGGACCAGAAACCTCATACTACATACCTGTGTGTGTGTGTGTATGAGTGTGTGTACCTGTAAGTGCCTGTGTGTGTATGTGTTTGTGTGTACCTGTGTGTGCCTGTGTGTACAAATTTATCCATCATCTCTTAGATGCCATCCACTCTGATATTTTAGACAGTGCCTCTGACTTGCCTAAATCTCACCGAGGAGGCTAAGCTGGCAGACTAGCAAGCCTCAGGATCCACCTGTCCGCTGGGATTCTGTGCTAAGCACACACTATTACATTGGCTTTTTATGTGGGCTGGTTATTGAACTCAGGTCTTGTAAGGCAAAAAGTTTATCAACTAAGCTATCTCCAAAGGCCAGTTCTTGAAGAATGTTCTTCCTTCTCTCCTGACACTGTGGAAAAGCTCTATGTGACACCCTCTCCCAGTTCCCTAGACCTGTCCAGAACCATCTAGAAGTAGCTAATTACCACTTTCCAGGTTTTGTGTGAGCAGAGACAACCTCTTTGCCTTCCCTCCCTAACTTACTCTGACACCTAAGGAGCTCACCCCACTAAACCCAAATCTCTACATTCAGTGTCACCAGTCACATGACCTGCAAGTGTCCCCAGAATACCACATGCCAAATTCTAGCTCAGGGGCTGGAGACAGGGCCCACAGAGAGGCCCACACCACTGCTGCTATACCACAGAAAATATTCAGGTGGTAATGAGTATCTGGAACACAAAGTCAGCAGGGGAAGGGGCTGGGGGTGGGGGTGGGGAGAGGCAGGGAAAATGGTGTGAATGAGGAGATGCAAGCAGAAGGCAGTGTGAAGTGCTGTATATGTGAGGAGAGGGGCGAACAGGACAGAACCCCACGACCTGATCTAGGAAGGTACTTGGGCTGTATGGAGAACATAGGGGAAGCCTTTGTATGGCATGGAGTGTGGAGTTAGTGAGAGCAAAGGGTAAGATTGAAAGCCAGTGGAGGAGGGATGGAACGAATCAAGTAAGACCCTGGAAACGGTATCATGTGTCATTCTGAGACACGAAGCTGTTAAAGAATGATGTGAACTGACAGTTACATTTAGAATAATTACGCTATACTGAGTGTGCTATGAATAAACCAGTCTCTCTCTCTCTATGTATATATATATATATATATATTTATATTTATATAACTATATATTTATATATATATATATATGAATGTTAGATAGTGACCAGGAGTCTGCTGGAGCAACTCAAGCAAAGACTGGAGAGCTAATTGAAGCATCAGTGGGGAGAAGCACCTGTTGACTGACAGAATTTGAGTCAGACCAAATGCTAAAGAGAAAAACCAGAGAGGAGGGGAAGATTCGAAGGCACCGGTTACTTTTGGAGGGACTAGGGCTTCTTCTGGGTCTGATGGATGTGATTCTGACCAGCCACTTCCTTGGACCTTGTCCCTTCCAGCCTTTAACCAACACAAGAATGGTAGGACCACGCTGTAAATTCACCCAAACCCATGGGGTCAGAGGCCTCTTCAAGATGCAAGTTTAAATCCTATTGATGCCAAGCTCTGTATACTAAGCCCTGCACCTTCCCAAGTCACTTATTCAGCAAACCTCTACCACTCTTCCCTCTGAGTTTCTGCTTTGCCTTTCCCTGGGGGACTGGGGGGTGGGTGTCTTCAGAGCTGGGGAGCAGGGTGTGTCTAAACTTCTCTAGAGGTAGGATTGATTCTTGAGGCCAGACCTCCAAAGCTACCAAGCCCTCACAGGGCTCTTTGGAGATCCTTCTTGGCTTCATGTAGCCCACCAGGAAGCAGACAGTCAATTTCCAGTAGTGTATACCACTTGCATGATGGAAACCCACCTTGCTAAATTCGGATGCTTCCACGAGAGTTTCTCTGTTACCATGAATTCAGACACCTGTCGCTGTTTTACA